>WOAB01000056.1:1250000-2500000 GCA_027886185.1 Rheum nobile
ATAGCAAGACGGATGGACCCCCACTTACCAAGGCCCAATAACCAGGGAGGTCGGCCCACCAAAAAAGGAGTCATACGAAGGCCCACCAAGGTATCAATAGAACGCGTTCATTTTAGAAAACTCGTTTACTATTTATTGTTTTGACTAAGCCAAGGATGACTCGCCAAAACAAGGGGTTGTGATAGTACGTCATTCCTTCACAATGACTTTCACGCGTTCTATTAATCTGACGCGGCAATTCAAGGAGTTTGTTACAAGAAGAAACAGACACCACAGAATATCTCTAGCGCGTTCATTGGATAGGACCGCGTAGAATCTGTCCAGCATTGCCAAACCGCCACAAGCCCGTCAGATCAATCTGGACATGTCAACCACGCATCTTCTCAGCTTGACACATGTCTCCCCATCTTGTTGATTCAATCTCGGCCCTACACCTATTCGCCGACGTCTGTCACCCGACGAATCACGAGGCGACACGCATCTATGTACGTCAACCGACTTTGGGCAAGACCCTTTGCCTATAAATAGCCCAAGACCCCTCATAAATCGGGGTCGAGAAAAAAAGGGAAAAACTTTGCTACAAGCTTTTTCTAGTTTTTTTTAAGATCTATGGTGATTCTCATATAGTTGTAAAAGAGTGAAGAGCTTTGTGTTCGTCATCTATAATATACCGCGTCTTCTGTTCGAGTTTACACTCTTGTATCGAAATACATTTACCGCGTTCATTTAAGGATCAGGTTTTTCTTATAAGCTTTGTACTTTATTTACTTAGAGAATTTGGGAATCATCAATAATGTCATTTTTGATATTATAATGTCAAATAATACGTAATCTAAACAGACCCCTTATCGAGTTTAGAAAATGCTAAAAAATTGAAAGTAAAAATCTATATCTATTTAGAAGTTAGCATTTTTATCATTGAATGCTAACTTTTAAGCCCCTAAAATAAAAAAAAATAAACAACTTAATGCTTTAATGGGCCAACCCCGTAAAATAAAACACGTAATACATGTTAATGGCTAAATGGGCCCAATAATATGTTGAAATGGGCCTAGCCTGCTATGTTCAAGTGGGATGGAAAAGACGAAATGAAATCAGGTTTCTGTCAGGTTTCTAAAAGGAAAAAATAATACATGGGCCAAGAGTATGTTCAAGTGGGCCTAGCCTTTGAACGAGACTAATATCTGTAATTAAAAGAGGACGGTCGGTCGGTTAACCCTTCATCTACACCAACGCCTGCAATTATAAGCATGTTGAGGTCTATGCTGCTACCTGCATTTATGCAGTATAGCCCTTTCATGTAACCAGCAGATGTAAACGCCTACACTAAACGCCTACACATGTAATTAAGCTTGTTGAGGTCTGTGCTGCTACCTGCATTTATGCAGTACAACCCTTTCATGTAACCAGCAGATGTAAACGCATGCACTAAACGGCTGCACATGTAATTATTATTGCTCTTATCAGGATGTCCTTTCATTTGCACATGCACAAGTGTGAAAATGATGCCTTTAAATACTGTTTACAACCTCTATCGAGACCTCCACTTACATTACCTCTGATTTCATGCACCATGTCTTCTTCCAAGGAAACCCAGAGCAAGGCTTCGTATGGGGTTGTTTCTGCTGCATTGCCGAAGGGGAAAGGGCCTACCAGCATTACCGGACCCACAACCCCGCCAAACAAGAAATGCTTTGCTGTAGTGGTGGCGCGCCTGCCCGACATGCATGTCAAAGAGTGGAAAGGTATGAATTATATCACTCTGAACTGTTATTACGAGTCAATATCATCATAGAGGGTACGAAAGAGTGTCCACTGAGCTAGAAACTGGGAAATATGAATGATGGCTAAAGCTATTTGCTTACTCTTTCAATTCAATGATAATAGAGGACAGGGTAACAAAAAATTACTGTTATTCCAGAAGATGCTGTAAGAGTTGTGGTGTGTCTTTCATTCCAATGCCAGTAGAGGAGCTTTGATGTATGGCCTTAGCTGATGATTGTTCCTTGCATCATGGTTTTTGCATGCATGTAATATACCATGCAGGATATGACATTTCAGTGAGCCCATAATACAACACCAAGTACTGAGACCCTTAATAGCAACCTAAAAGGGGGAAACCAGCATTAGAACCATGGTTTTGGCCTGCATGTAATATACCCTGCAGACCATTATCTTTCTCTGTAATCTTTCAAGATTCTTAAAAGCTTTATGAAATTAAAAATAACTAACACATGAATATTATTGCCCAATATGAACACAAAATGAGTATTTTACAGGAGAGACTGTAAGATTTTTGCCATCGTTCTGGTGTAGCCTGCTGAAACATTTTCATCCTTATGTATTATTTTCCACTCATTCCATTCACTCATGTACAGGAGAAAGATACTTATCAAGCACTTCAGCAACTCAAACAATGCTTCGCGATGACTATTTGAAGCCATCAAATTTCCGACATCCAAACAAACTAAATTACCTTATTTTAATTTACAAATTATTTTTTTACCCAAATTTGAAGTACGATTGAGCCCTAAATCAAATTACAATTTAATCAAACCCTAGAAA
This sequence comes from Rheum nobile, assembly GCA_027886185.1. Taxonomy (NCBI): domain Eukaryota; kingdom Viridiplantae; phylum Streptophyta; class Magnoliopsida; order Caryophyllales; family Polygonaceae; genus Rheum; species Rheum nobile. The sequence goes on from WOAB01000056.1 coordinate 1,252,566, forward strand.
CTAAAAGCCAATAACCGACTCCTAAATTAGAGAAGGCCAAATGAACAGGAATACCCTATAATTATAGAAGTTCCTAAATCGAAGGAGAACCGGACGGAAGAACAAGCTGACAAAGGAAGGAATAAACCCTAGAATCTGGAGGAGATAGATCGAGGAATAAACTGACAATGCCTCAAGAGTCTCGCCGGAGGAGTGAAGTGTCTCCACGCTGCCGTCGCAGGAACCGTTGGGTCTGAGAGTCGACTTTAGAGCTCGGGAGGCGGCGCGTGTTTGGGTCTGAGAAGGGAGAGGGTTAAGTTTCGGTCTGAGCTGTGAGGGAAGTGGGCTGGGACTCGAGATGTTAAATATAAAAATCGAAAATTTCTTAAAACCCCTAAAATAGGATTTAATCACTTTTTTTTTTCAAAACCACGGAAGTTAATTTCATCTATAAAAATATTGTATAGCTCATAAATAAAAGTTTATCCGCATTTGTGAATTGAAAAAAGTTTAATATCTTTCAGGAAAAAAAGGTTTCATTATAATCTGGGCATATATTGGTAAAATCAATTTTGAGTTCTTTTTATGAAATTTTTCACGAGAAACCATGATGTGATGGATAATCTCTGCTTAGTTAAAATTATAAAAGATTTAATAAAATTATTAGTATTATTTATAAATACACATTTTTATCATTTGATATTTTACAATAACATTTAAAATTTTTAAAATATTTTGTTATCAAAAAGTATATTTTAAGTGATTTTTTTTTGTAAATATACTTAACCAGCAAACCCTTATGAGCATATATTTTGACAAAACACTTGTAAAGGGTGTGAGATTGGAATTGAAAATAGAGGTGGTTTTTTAAAACTAAAAATAATGATGTTTAGGAGAATATAAGAATGCAATTATTTGTTCCCAAATAAAAACTTATATCATACAAAAGGATAAGAATGAGACTGAATTCACCCTGGTCCATGGCCTATTGGAGTAAGGTAAATATCCAAAACATGATATCCACAAACATTACAAACTGTGTTTTACAACAAATGAACACATCTTATTCAACAGTTGTTTAACACCAAACCATAATTCAGGAAGAAAAACCATAGCAACCCAAATCATTGTTGTTTAGTCATCTCTGAGAATTGGTCTTGCAATTGCAGGCCTTACCTCAATCCCTTGGACAATAAGACCCTTCATCCGGCTACCGTCTTTCGTCTCGAATTAAAACCATGCTCTACCTTCTTCTCCCACATGAGTAAAGAACTCTCCAATATTGACTTCTTGCCACCCATCATTTCTCAGCTTTGGACCCTGATCAAGCATGGATGCAATGGAAGGCAATCTCAGTGCACCTATCAAGCTAGCATATACAAGCCGCATTTCGGCTTTGCCTCCAGGAGGGAATACTGAAGCCTTGGAGACGGTGTGGAGTCCTTTTGCATTTTCTGTTATCTTGTACACAAGATAAGCGGCGTAGGTTGTTCCAGGGGACAACATTGAGGTCTGAATCTTAGCCCTGATGTAGATTCGCTCTTCACTGAGGAGTTGAGCCACTTCTGGGAACCTACAATCAAGATCAAACAACACAAGGATGATGATGATGATACTAGGAGAGTTTTATCATTACTTTGATATCATTATCTGGTGTCTCAACAGACCATATGAATCAATTGTTGAAGCCATTTGGTGATTAGACATCAGGGTTTGGGTGATTGAAATTTAAAATGCCTACCTTGATTCAGGGATGGATGTCCACTGCCAACATAGCGGTGAATCACTGTGTTCAATACATAGACTCCTTGCACCAATCATCCAACATTTGTTTCCACTCCATTTCTCCAATGAAAAGCTCTGTTTAATTTAATAACAGTACATGTAAATTTAGATACTTGATTTCTCTCCAATTGGTTAGTTTGGTGTAGGAAGAAGAAGAACCAATTTGCAATCAATATGTTAAAACTGATTTATTCAAGTTCATCTTCTAAATTCTGTGTGTCTCCTATATTGTATCATACAAGTCTTCCAATTGCCCAATTCATGCAAATCACACAAAATCTTCGCTAGGTACCAAAGTGAAATTCAATTAAATTGTATCTTGAAATACATTAATAAACCTAAATTTGCACTAGAGACTGAACTTGAAATTTATTCCAGTTTAAGAAAGCAAATTAAAGATTGAAGTTCGCCATAACCTAATTCATGCAAAATCACAGCGAGAGAAAAGATCTTCACGACAACCATCGCTTTAACTTGGACTTTCCTCTTTGTGATTTTGCATGAATTAGGAAAGTACAAGTTAAAGCGATGGTTGTTATCAAGTTAAAGCAAATTAAAAACTGTCATTTACAATGACAGTTTTCCTTCGGCCAATAGCTCCATTTCAGTATTAATTTGCAGGACTAGGTATGGGAACCCACTACATCGCATCACTCATCCAGGGCTTCTTCGGATCAAATTTATGTGCAGCTGGCATCACATTCGCCCTAATGCCTTCCTTAAAGAATTGTTTTTCAATCAATGTTTTCACAAATACACAACTGCATGACAAAAACAGGGTAGTGCTAATATTAAACAATGCACTCGAAGAAAAATGGTACAAAATTTACATACAAAAACATAAAAACCCATATTACAGCAGAAATCCAAATTATGAAATTACCTGCCTTTACATGTTCAGCTGCAAACCCAAACAAATACTACAAATTCGATACATCAATTGGGCCACTGGATTCAATAACCGAGGAAGCAGCACTAGAGGCAATCAGATTCTTTCCCACGACGCCAAGCCACCAATAACTGGAAACAAGAAATTCATTGGGTAAGATCATACAAGTATAGCCATAATGGGGGCAGAATTAGATTATAGATAGATTCAATAGTGATACAATATACACCACCCATATATATTAAGAAACAACAATACAGAAAAGGAAGCAACCTTCCCAAAGGAAGAACAAGCTTCAAGAAGCTGCAAACTATGAAAGCCAATATCACTAGTGGAAAAAATCCTAATAGAGGCGGGCATTTGGACACTTATTGAGGCGAACACCGTTCGCTTCAAATGAGGGGGCTGCAACAAGTGGGGACCCTTTTTGAGACGGATAATATACGCCTCTAAAAGCCACTTATTGAGACGGGCCTCTATAGGCCCGCCTCAACAAGTGGCTTTTAGAGGCGGGCCTACATAGGCCCGCCTCTAAAAGTTATTTCAACAATTCGAGTACAACAACGCAACAGATTTATGATGCACCATACACACATTAAATTTGCAGAATAGATTCCTGATTTTATTCACAGAATAATATACAACAACACAACAGATTTCACCAGAGTACAGTCAGGTTCTCAACAACAGTTTACATGACAAGTTCAATCCGATAATAAATACTTCGATGTAAAATACTGTGCCCATTGCTCACGAACAACATCCATTTCTTCATAAGTATACGCTGTCTTCCTCTTAGGATATAGCTTCATAAAAAACACAGAAATTATTGACACAAAACACAAATACTATCAATATATAGTTAGTTAAGTTACATACCTTATCTAGTCGCTCATCAGAGTCCTCGAGTCCCGTGACTATCTCTAACATGAACTTCATGACATAATAGCCACACTCGGTTCCGCTGCTTTGTTGAGCGCACTAATTACACAACATAAGGGGGCTGTCTTAGATAGGCCTTTGATTATAAATAAACAAACCTAAAGCGTTTAAAATGCTATATGTACCTCTATATTGCAGACTCTCAACGTCTTACATTTTCCTATTGATTTATCGCACTTCCCACCTTGATACTTAAACACTTGAAACGCCCTAGAAAATCAACATAATACAGTCACGAAACTGATATTGTTAATATTCCAAAAAAAACTAGTTCGTAAGCAAAATAACTTACAAATTCATGATTCCAGATGCATCAGTCGTTCTGTTGTCTGGACCTTTTAGAGAATCGAAAAGATAGACCTGTGCTTTAAATAGATCTATCACGTACAGAGTCTAATGATTGCTGCATCATTTAAACATAAATTGATAAACATTAATGATTGCTTAAAATACTAATTATATATGAAACTTATTGAAAACACTTACTCTTGATTATATGGGAGCAAAAACAATTTGGCACTGTTAGCATTGAACACACGTTGCAAGTAATTTGCTGGAACAGATGGATCGGTCTTGATTCTAGTGCTTGACACCATCTCAGGACAAATGAACCAAATTCGAGAATTTTCAAATGCATATGCGTGATTGTCCAATAAATACCTGCACATTTAAAGAAAAAACGATTAAGAATGATAGTTGAACAATTAAAGAAAAAACGATTAAGAATGATAGTTGACAATTAAAAGATAAAGACTGATCAAAACATTTACATCATGTAGACTTGAATCACAGAAATGTTTAAGCACGCCCCCTTAAGGAACTCTTCTACATCGGATGCAGTGACGTATGTTTCTTGATCTGTCACATAATTCCAAACCGAGGCATCCAATGGGATGGGAGTACTATCATATATACCACCTGGCGCCGAAGACATAACAAATTGCAACCACTTGCATGACTGGCCATGACCTTGAATTTCTTCATTTTCTGCTTTCTTCCTTTTGGCGGCTGATTCTTCTGTTTTACGATCACAACTACCAACCACCTCTTTGTTGGACTGAGACTTAAGAGTTATTTCGACATGAAATTTCCAAACAATAATAATGAAGTAACATTTGTATTATTGAGCACAAACAAGGAAGATTTAATATCATTTCTAATAACTATCCCGCCAAGGGCCTAAATTATGAATTCTATCCACCTTTTTAGAGAGAAATGACTTACCTTTGTATTTTTGGCGCTGTCATCCACCTTTTTAGAGAGAAATGATTTGGACTTCTTTGTTGGGCGTGGAGTAGTATAGTCCTATATATATTAGAATTATAGATGAGCAAGAGTGAGTAATGTGTACATTATTATTGAGCCTAGATTTCTTACCTCGTCCTCTTCGAAAATCACTAAGCGGATCGGCCATTGCACGAAACTACCCTGAGCACCGCCTAAGTTAGTGAAACCATCACCCGTAGGCACCGGAAGAATATCATCATGATGTCCATCATAAACAAAATCAACTTGGACTTTGTAGTGATCAGGCTTCATCGGTGTAAAGTGTTGGGACGATGCACCGTTTGAGGGTTGTACCATACCATCCGCTACGAGCACTTTGTTACCAGAATCTTTATCCTCAAGGGCAAGATGGCATGGAGTCCTTTCCTGCATAAGAGGTATTTTAATTCATGTTATAAGAGGTATTTGGACATAAAGAGTTCATGATAATACTCAAACTCAATCATACCTTTAGCTCACGTGGTTGCGGTGTGGAATCAGGACAAGTGGTATAGGGTGCATCAACATTAAGTTCAAGAACGGGAGTAGAAGTGAAGTTTGGTTGATTTATGTGTAACATGGAGCGTAGTTGCTTTTGGAGGGCCTCAGCAACCCTTTTATCTAACTCACCTTCAAACTCCTTTCTAACTTCAGCTCTGATCGATTCGATCAGATCTGATGAGCTTCACTAGAACATCTTCTTCGTCGTTCTCTTGGACCGAAAGCAACTCTATAACCCACATTTCCACCTATTGCCTTGACACGGCCACGATGATCTTTTTTCCCAATGGCTTTGGTGAGGGCATCCTCATCATCCTCGAAAGTAAGGTTTCCTTTTTCTTCTTCTTCGATATACTCCTTCTATAATGTCAATTAGGAAAGTATAGATTAGTTTATATTTCCAAGTAAATTTAAGTAAATATTCATTAAAAAGCACTACTTACAACTTTTCTTGCAATTTCTACGGCATCCTTATCGTTCGGGCTAACTTCCCACTTTCCATCCTCAGTTCGAACTTGATGAGCCAAAACCCACTCCTTTGATCTGTATTTTCTAGCTCTAGGAACCGATGAGTTCATTGAGGAGCTACTTGACAGAGATAAAGCTGCTTCCTCTGGGAGTCGTCCTTCTTTTATCCACTCGTGTCGTTTTCTAATATAACCCGCCTGGCCGGTGCGATGAGGATTCTTGTGGTGGGCTGCACTTGCCTTTGCTTTCTCACTACGAGCCTGTCAAAAGTCAATTGCATTATTACCAATGGTTTCCGCTAGCTGACTAGAAATCTTTAATACTAAAAAGAAATAGCATTATTACCAATGACTCTGGCCTGTAATATTCTTGAAGAAAAACTGACCAATCAGCCTATGTAATGTGGTGGTAGATTTCCCAAGGCATCTTGTTTCTAGGATACTTCGACGGCTTTTGCGTCTTAGTTATCCATCGAGCTACCAACTTGCTCTTGAAATCTCTAAATCGTTTTGCCACACAAGAATGGAAGTATTTTTCCCTTGATTTATTGACATCCTCAATGATGTGGAACATAAGCTGTGGATTTTTACAATAAGTTAGAATGATAGTTAATATAGTATATATTTAAAACAATTTAAAAAGACATTATACCTTGGTCTCCTCCCAAAACCCTTGCCTCGTCTGCTCATCTATCCTTCGGTATTCTTTCACGTTAATATTAATTCTTTGAGCACAACTCCCAACTTGCTTTCCGTATTGTTTCGACCACTCGCCATCAGGGACATTAAACTCATTAAACTCAAGGTGCATAGGCTTTTTTACTTGAACGCCTTTTGACGGACCACGCCCTTTAGCGATTTGTGTAATCGCGCTAACACCTTGTGATTCAGGATCACCTTGGGTAGGGAAAATAGCATTTCCACTTTCGTTAGACATAGTGGCTAGAATTCTTGCAACAAGCACACACAAAAAATTACTTATTGTAACATAAAGCTTCTGCCTCTATCAACCTGCAGAATGTAATTTCCCCAATTAAATAAACTGTAAAAATGTGATCCTCTAGTATATTACATCCTCATTGCCTTCAATGCACGAGCTTTAAACACAAAAAAATACACAAATTCGTACAAGCTTTAAACACAAAATACATAAATTCGAAATCAGTATTAGGCCCGCCTATTAGAGAAACGCATATTCATAGGGGCATTTCATCAAACACCTTCAATGCACGAGCTTTACACACAAAAATACACAAATTCGTACAAGCTTTAAACACAAAATACACAAATTCGAAATCAGTACATTAGGATTTGCTCGTATTTTACTTCTCCAAATCCGTACAAGCTTCAGTACTTATGATTTTACTTCTCCAATTACTTCTCCAATTCGGTATGAACCTAAATAAAATTGTAAATGTGTTTGATGAAATTAAAGTAAAATAGGGTGTTAGATGTGCTTACCGGCCAGCGGAATCGGGTGAGGAAGTCGGAACTCTGGTGAAACCGAGTGCTCGGCGAAAGGAGAGGAAGTCGGAGCTCGGCGAAGACGACGATACGAAGATATGAACGAAGGCGCACGCGGAGCTGAATGTTTTTAATTTAATTAGGGTAGACTTATAGAGGCGGGCCTAATATGCCCGCCTCTATTGCATACATTTGTTGAGGCGGGCTATAATATGCATGCCTCAACAAAAGTTAATAGAGGCGGGCTTTTTCGCCCGCCTCAATTATGTACCATTAGAGGCGGGCCTACATTCGGCCCGCCTCTAATATTTTAGCGGAAATATTTTTTCGGAAACTTTTTGAGGCGTATAATTATTTGCCCGCCTCAATAGATTTTTTTGAGGCGTATAAAATAATTATCCGCCTCAAAAACCTGAAAAACTGATTGCGTAGGTCGTTGTTGAGGCATTTTGAAATATGTACGCCTCTAAAAGGGAGCATCAAAAAGTGTTTTTTCCACTAGTGAATGCACCTAATATAAAGCACTTGTGATATGATAGCCGGCCGGATTTCTACCTGGGGCTACAAAGGGCGCTCTGAAAAGGGATACACACAATCCGCCATTTCTCAACGCAAGACGTTGAAACCCTAATTAGGGTCACGAACGCCGGGACCAGCAGCTACAAGTGCGCTGCATACCCCAAACATCTCGGCAATTATTCAGATCCGGCCACGGAGGAGAGCAAACGTGCGGCAAAAACGGTGCTTTCGACCTTCCGGTGCCTTTGTCCAGCTCCCTTTCGCAGCTCACAGAAGACATAGTGGGGAATCAGAGGGGAAAAGACAGGGGTTACTTATCTGCTTGGAAGACGGTCTTTGGAGAGTAAGTGGAACTAATCAAAATTACATAGTACAATAACACTTCATTTGATACCTATACGGTTCTTTAATTGCTTTATATTTTTTACATAAAGTTTACAACTTACATATATATAATTAAAGGCTTAAACACGTATGATACACGGGTGAAAATAAATTTTTTTTATGCTCTCTGTAAATTATACACTTTCATTAACGCGTATTATTTGTGAATTTATTACATCTCGCCTTGAGAAGCATTCAGCATTGAATTGCACAACATAACAAATTACAATACTCAAATCCATTGAAAGAAAATATCATTAATTTTATGCAAAAAACATATATTAATTTAAAATAATACAAGAATTTCATGCTTCAAAAAAAAATGGACATTAAATATATATATTTATTAACAACATATAAATTCAAATAAGACGGGAAAATCCTCTAAAATAAATTTTGACCAACTACTAAAAAAAAAGGACCAGCACATTATATAAAACAAGTTGTATTTCACTATTACAAATTTTAACATACTACCTACACATTAGTTTGGTGCGTGAATATCTATTACACTGCTACATACAAACAAAATCTAATAAACACAAAATGTTTAGGTTTACTAAAACAATTGGCCTTTTATTGAATAAACGCATATGCTCCATATTTAAAAAAAATATACATTTATTCAATTATTAACAACAGAACAAAAAGAAAAACACAAATCCATACAAAAAAAAAGTCCCACTACAATTTAAAATGATTAGAAAGCGTTTACCCAAAAAAAACAGAAGGCCCGTGCTTCGCACTTAGATTTCTAGTTCAAATGAAAGCTTAGCTTTTCGGTTAATTAAATCTTTTAAACTTTTAAGCAATTTGTCAATTAAATTTCCTAAAGTGTGAAAATCTTTAAAAAATGTTGAGTTAACAATCATCATGAAGGGCACCACCAAACGGAGTCAAATTAGTAAAACTAGAAAATTTAATTGATCAATTGATATTTAGAGAAATTTAAAATAAACTTTATTGGTGTATAAATGTAGAGACTTGAATAGTTCAGCATATATAAATTTATTGGTAGTTTTATTTTCGTGTGTTGTGTGAGAAGCCACATTTCAAACTCGTAAAGCGAAAAGTTTAATTTGATCTAAATCATTCACAGCGATCAGATTAATCGATTATGTTTTATCTTTTTTTTCCCTCTTTCATTGTATCTTGTCAAATAGATATAAATTTAGACTACTACAGTATTGAGTCTTAAGTGGACAAAGAAAACCAAAAATCATTTTAATAAAAGAAGATTTTTTTTAAAAATGAGGATGAGAATGATTAGAAAAATAATTATATTTGTAAAAAAAAAAAGTTGTTATCAATGAAAGTTGATAATTTTTTGAAAAATAACCATAATGGTCTCACTCTCATAAGAGTATAAATAACTAGAAATCGAAGCCCGTGCTTCGCATGGGCCTTTTGTGTATATGTAGTGTCGCGGTTTAAATGTGAGTTTGTAATATATAGATTGTTGTTTCATGTTTTATCTTAGACGATATATTATTTGATATGTATTTAAATGTAATATTTAAGTATTTTATGTATAAAATGCTATGATTGTACGAAGTACAATTTTATTTATTTATTTTGGTCAGAAGTTCATTTTAAATTTTGAATTAGGTGGTAGTTGTTTTTTGTAGGGATGCGTATTTTTTCTTTGAAAATATTTGGGGAATATTTTAGAAATGCCTATCTAATTATATGTTATGCTTGAACTGTAATATTTGTAAGAAACTTGCTACAACAATTCTCATTTCTTACATGCTCCACTACCCTCTACATTTCTAATTGCCTTTATCTTACAAATTTATTGCCTTTTACTAATGTTTTTTTTGTTATGCTTTAGTTATTAATATTCATTAATATATCGTTTTATTTTTTTGGTCAGGAATATATATCATTTTATTAGTCACATTGACTTTACATATTCCTAGACATTAATATCATTTTAATTAAAATATAATAGTCATTACTTCATATTCTTATTAAATACGGAGTAATAGAAATAATCGGTGACTCTGCATATTCTTAAACCTTATTACATTTTATATAAAAGTATATTAGTTATTTTATTGGTACATGCTTACTCTTCTTAGCAAAATTATAATTCACAACTTCTTCCTTGTACATTTCATATGTGAGAGTGAGTACATGTCTATTATTTCGGCTTCCATCCTTGATTAATTCCTCTAGACCAAGACAATTGAGGCTAAATTTAGTATATATACACGATGAGTGTAAAATGAATATGTATAAAATAGAACAATAAAAATCATCCTTAACCAAAATAACAACACACTTACCTAAATCGATTTAGTACAAAAAAGGAACTAAAAATACAAACCTAATTGAATTTATGCTACCAATAGTTGAAGGGTTTACATCGTCCATAAAATAGTTTGTTTTATTCGTTACTAACAATCAGTCATCCTAAATCGATTGTCTTTGTACTCCTTCTAGTGAAAGTTATCCGTGCATGATGTAAACAATCGATGCCTCAATAATGCTATTAGATTATCCAATTCCCTGACAACTTCACATAAAATTAACCTATCACAATCAAAAGACAATTATATTAATAAATTTAAACCGATATATATAAGTATTTAGTGCAGGTGTAGACTACAAAAGAGATCCAAATACATATAATCAAGGATAGTTTACCGTGAGGTGGATATATACTTGCATCCTCGATAATCGGGAATCATCATTCACATAATAATTATGCGTACTTCAGCAACCATGTATTTTTAAGGTGTTGCCACTATCTCCCAAGCTTCACTATATGGCTTTCTAAAGCTAATTTCCATGTAGAAGAATGAGACGATGGATGCCCAGAGCAAATAAACGGAATACCACCGTTTTCACCCTTTTATAGATGAAAATGTTACTTGGAAAGTGAAGTCATTTTGACATATAACCGTTTAGACATATTGAATATAATTTGTTTCCAACCATTCATTGTGTACTAAATACAGAAGTTACGTGTAGTAATTGGATAATATTAAAACATGAGTAAATGAGAGCAAAATATAACGTATATACTATGTAGTAATTATCACTAATTGAGATTTAGGTGAAAAATTGAGTCATAACCTAAAGAGTAGTCTGTACGTAGAGGCAAGATTTAACTGGAAAAAGTGTGTGTGGGGAGGGAATAATTACTTACAAATAGTGCTCATTTTTATATATACACATAATTATGCTATGGTATATTAAAATAAAGAAAGAAAAATTAATTACTTAAATTATAAAGTAGCCTATAATTATACTTATGTATTTTATATTGTTTTATAAACCATATAGTAAAAATCGATCGGATAAGCTAATATATTATATACTAAGGGTGATAAACTAACACTACATGCAAACTATACCGTTGGGCCCATTTAAGCCTTTGATTTTGTCTTTAAAAGTTAGCATTCAATGACCTAGAATGCTAACTTTTAAATATATATAGATAGTAAATTTATTATGATGAAAACATTATAATGAAATAACATAATGGATGCTTTCATTTCCACTCGACAACGTGAAATATTATCCAAATTCAAAACATAACACATTAGATTATAAAGATCAACATTATAAACAATTAAATACCAGTAAAATCATTCAGTTATTCTTATATAAATTGTAACTATGTTTTGTACGATAAATATATAACACATTAATATACTTAGTATGTGAATGAAAGTCCAGTGTTATGATGAAATGAAGTTGTGCCTCATAGTATTTCTAAATAATTTGAAGAACCATTTTCTAGTAGGTTGACCCCGTACGTCGCACGAGCAATATAGTGTTTTAGTAATTTATTTTTAAAATTTACTTGTTGAAGAGAACATAACTTACGTAGTTTATTCGCAAATATAAGATTATAAATAACAAATTAAGAGTAAAATATAATTAAGTCTAGAAAAATATAAATTATAATGAAGAGAATAGTGAATCAACGATATAGCTCTTTTTGGTGTTATAAACTTGTATAATTATTAGTATAATATCTGCACATAAAATTGTACATACCTCGAATCATTATAAATTAAAAAATATGTCTATAAATTAATTATTTTTCTTGACTTAATTGCTAAAATCATCATACTTTTAATATACCTTAAGAAATAACATTTTTTTATTGTTTAGCACCACCTAATTTTATTTAGAAATTACCACATATTTCAAAAATATTATAATTTATTATTTTAGAAATATCTAATGTTGTATTTTTTGTATAAGACAATTACCCAAAGTACCCAGACAGTTTCCAATTTTTTTTCTTCCTCTTTTCCCCTTTTTCCGTTCTTCCCCTTGTTGGATGTTGTTATGTCTATGCTGGAGCAGGAGACCGAAGGCTCCTCCAACCTACAAATATGTAAGAACATGTTCTAATTCAACAATTCCTAACCCCCTTTTCAAAAAGAGCTTGCAAATCCACTGCATAGCCCCCTTTTAAAAAACTCTTTCCTATCTCAAAGCAAACGATATTTCCTGTTTTCAAGTCCTCCAATTAAAGAATCCCCTTTTCTTGATTTATGGGTTCATTCGATCTTTGGAGGTTGGATTTCAGATTTGGGGGCAGGAGTAGGGAGAGCTTCAAAATCTAGCTCGGATGAAGGTGGGATTGGTAGTGTCCTGACATTCGAGGATTCCAAGCTCTAACCATTATGCCCACTGGTTTGCTTTTGGGATTTTTCACTCTGGCATTGAAGGTTATTCTCCCGTGTTCTTCTTCTTCTTTCTGTTTGGAATTTTAGTATTCTGTTGTTATTTTGGAAGTTTTTTTGTTCTTGATTACCCTTCTGTTTGTGGTAGATTTGTGTTTTCTGATGGATCTATTGGCAATCTTATCGTTTATGAGTTTTTATTGTGTTTTTTTACTTGTGTGCTGAATTGTTTTGATTTTTCTTTTATTATATTGCAAATTTGCAATGGAAGAAGGAGTTAGGGTACTGGAACTTACTAATGCTTGGTTTAGTGCTTTGAAATATGCAATCTCACGCTTAAATCCCCTAGGAATTGAATTATCATACCTTATACCAAACCTCCTTTTGGCTAATTCCAAACCATAAGAAAGCATGGAAAAAAAAATCAATCCTAGAGCTAATTAAACATTATGATATGCAATATGGAGTTCCAAGTACCTTATGGCGAAATGTAAGCCAAATTTCACATAATATATTTTGCTTGTCTCATGATAACTTGGATGTTATTTGGAGGTTGTTATTTGGAGCATTGCCTTCTTTCACTCTACTCAGGTTTTGTTGACTGAATTAAGGTATCTTTAATCATGGATGCCTTGAATGATGGGTTTTTGGTGTATGCACTTTGCTAATTTGCTTATGTAAGGGAGAAAAGGAAATTGGTTCGTGTCGTAGTGGAGGTTCAATTCCGTGCAAAGTGGTAATTGCTTGATGGATGAGGTATGGTGATCCTCGAATAAATGCGGTTCTAGTGGTTTGCTCCATGCTTCATTTTACATCTCATTTTCTACTTCTCTATTCAATGTTTTTTCAAGTGGTGGGGAGATTATATTCTATGTTGTTAACTATTAGTATATACATGAAATAAAGTGCATATGTTAGAGTCCAATATTATCATTTGTGTATACTAAATTGAGTACAATTTATTATGTTGAATTATCATTTGAGTCTTTTTTTTTGCTGGAGAAACGAAATAACAAAGTATTGGTTGCATACCTTGTGATCACCAACAATGTATTCGGTGTCGATGTATTTCCCAAATGAGTTTGGTGCATCCCATTTCCAACACTCCATGACTTTCATTGTGGCCACAACCCCTTCACACAATTGATCGAGATATAAATATGTTTCTTCCCTTGCATTATCTTTTGGCCTCAAATTGAGTCGGTGGATTCTGTTAAATCCATGACGGCCTTCCCCTTGCTTGTGTTTGTGGATTATGTTGTGGGTGCTGGGAATCTGGTTTTAAATTTGTGTAAGAGGTACTGTATGAAGGGTTCATTGCTTGATGCCTGTGCCTAGCTATATTTGCTCCATTGCTTGTTGTTTGTTTGTTTTATTGGTTGATTGTCTTTATCTCCTTGTTCATCTGCATATGTTAAGAAAGCCAAGTTTCAGGTAAGTGCAGATTGAAAGCCATGGATTGTTAGTTTGAAATGATTGCACACATAACTTCAAATTACCTTTCGTTTATAAGGTGACATTCTACGAATTGAGATCCATCCTTGGTGGGCCTGATCTTCCCGTCATTGATTGCACAACCTATGACATCTTTGAAATGAAATTGGGGTAAGTTGGCATGAATTTTTGTTTTCATGGTAATAGCAATTTTGGGAGCTAGGTAAGTTTCTACCTCTTGTGAACCCATGCCATCAAATGTTTTTTTTGCTTGTTTGGAATTACATGAACTGACTGGGCCTGCTATGGGTGCCTTTCAGTCCTTGTTTTTTGTGCAAAGGCGACTGCAGAGCGGGTTGTACGGAAGCACATGAATCCATTTTATCCGTGTGTGGTAATTTGTTATGGAAGCTGGTATATGGTTATACATGTGAGTTCAATATGAATGGCTATTTAAATGGGTATGTGAGGTCTTCTCAATTGATTTGCAGTTAAGGTGAGGGCAACCCAAGGGATGAGGAGTTGAGGTTGAGAAATTAAACTGTAACAGTCGTTTTGATGTTGTACAGTCTTTGAACTTTTTTCGATTTAAATATAGGTGTAGTATTGTGCAGCTTTTGATGTTGTACAACTGTTTGACTTAACTCTCTTTCTTTTTTCTTTTTTTTTGTTAAAAAGTTTATTTATTTTTTTTGAAAAAAAATGTTTAATTATTGTATGGGCATTAATGGTTAAATTTTTTATAGACCTAAAATTGGGTTCAATTTTTTTCAGCAAACACATTCACACGTGCAGTAGGAGTCCTCACATGCATGTATGGCCCAATATCTGATTGTATTTTTTTTGTCTTTTCAAATCATTTGTTGGCCCAATATGTGAGGGTAAAACATATTGTTCAACTCTATTGTGAAGCAGAACAACTGTAGAGATTAAAATGCAGCATTAATGAGGGTAAAGAAACTCAACTTTTATATAACAAAACAATTATAGAAAATTAAAGTAAATCATTAATGATGGTAAAAAAGCCAACTTTAAAGTAGATATAGATAAATAGATAGATAGTTGTGGGTGAGTACATCAACATTATTAAGAGAAGTCCAGCCCAATTTATATGGGCCATACAGCAAACTTATGGAGTCTGGTAAACCCAACTAAAATTATAACCCAAACACAATTGCTTGAGAAAACCCGAAAAGACTGCACTGAAAAGCTGGAGGGTCCAAACTCGGAAACCCGTACCCGGTTGAGTGAGCGTTATATAAAACAGTCGTTCTCTAGGGTTTTCGGTCTCTCACTCTTTCCCTGCAGTTTAATCGTCTCCTCTTCCCCAACTCGTAGCGACAATGGTGATTCTCTCTCTATTTCCTTACGTCTATCTCTCTATCAGTGTCTTGAAACTAATGTTCTTGACCCAATTTCGCTTGGCAGATCATTTCGGAGAAGAACAGGAGAGAGATCTGCAAATACCTTTTCCAAGGTCGCTCCTTTCCCTTTTCCTCTCCCGATTTTGAGCTGTTTGTTCGATTTTTTTCCTCTAATTTTACTGTTACGTTTTTTTCCCCCGAATATGTTGAAGGCAAATTTTGAAACTTTACGATTCAATGAACTGATTTTGCGTACCAATTGATGACCAAATGTTTGGCATTGCTCATTCGAAAATATTGGGCCTACCTCGATCCAGAAAAGGATGAGAAACTGCGAAGTTATTGCCTACATATTGTACTCTTAGCTAATACATTATTAGATTACTAAACCTTGAGCATAAATTTGAATGGCATCGTTACCATTTTGTTGATTTAAGGTAATTTAAGAATAGGAGAGAATAAATAGTTGCTTCGTATGCCTTAATGATAATCATTGGTTCACTGAATTTTATTTTCGATTTTTACTGCTTTTTTTCGATTTGATTATGTTGAATTGAATTTTTGAATCTTCACGCTAGGATCCTCCGAATTCACAGGGTTTTATCTCCATTCAGATTGCTACAATTTCTACTCTTAGCTATGGAAATATTAAATCAGTAATTTTTCCAAGGATGGAAGAATGCTGCATAAACATGAGTGAAAATTTGAATGGCAATGTTACCTTTTCTTGGTTACTGAAAAATTTCAGAATAGGAAATATTCAAAATAGTTGCTTTGTATGCCTTAATGACGACAATCATTGTTTCAGTGCATTTTATATTTTGCAGATTTTTCTGTTTCCTATCAAAATTGCTTGTTCCTTTTGAGTTTTGACCTACACTTGGGCTTGGCATGCCCTGATCTAAATTGTATCTGAATGCATGAACTGCCATATCTCTTACATGTGGTGCTTGTATAATTACAGAGGGTGTTTGCTATGCAAAGAAGGACTTCAACCTTGCTAAGCACCCTGAGATTGATGTTCCCAATCTTCAGGTGATTAAGCTTATGCAAAGCTTCAAGTCAAAGGAGTATGTCCGTGAGACATTTGCATGGATGCACTTCTATTGGTATCTTACCAATGATGGTATTGAGTTTTTGAGGACTTACCTCAATCTTCCATCGGAAATTGTCCCTGCTACCTTGAAGAAGAAGCCTGTTGCCCGTCCCATGGGTGGCCCGGCTGGTGACCGTCCTCGGTAATTTCTGTTTACAATTTTTGTAGCTGAAGTGGTTGAAATACCTACTGGAAAGAGGTTTTAGTTAATATGAAGTGTTAATAATGTGTTTTGGTTACTCTACAATGCAGTGGCCCACCACGTTTTGATGGTGACCGTCCCAGATTTGGTGATCGGGATGGATACCGTGGAGGACCACGTGGACCTCCTGGTGAGTTCGGTGGTGAGAAGGGTGGAGCTCCAGCGGATTACCAGCCCTCATTTAGCGTAAGTCTTTAGTGCTTTTCCATTTCAAGTTTAATAGATCTTGTCTATAGTATGCTAAAAATGTGGAAACAACATCCCAATTTACTGAGTTGAGTGTCTGATTTAAGGCAAAAAAAAAACAAAGATTTACTACAAATGGGTGTCATTCTTAGAGATCCTCATATCCTTTTGAGTCCTTAAACCATTTGATATGGCCTCATAGAGTTCACTTGTCATAACAGAAAACTAATTTATATACACCAAATGAAAAACTCAAGTTTTGCAATTTGCATAGGAAAAATGTAGTATCCGATTTATTCTCCTTGGTTTCAAAGCAGTTCAATGCTAACTAAAGTGTATCATGTATGGGGCCAACTTGAATGTATGGTATGAAGTTGTTTGCAGTTTTATTTGTGATTGCTTGCATTCATATTGTAGTATTTGCTTTCAAAGAAAGTTCATGACCTTTTGATCAAACCGATTTTAAATTTCAAATCAATGCAATTGAACTTTTGCTGCTGAGTTTTAAACATTGTTTGCTGTAATTATACTACAATTCACATTCTATCAACTACAAACCATTTCTTGCAGAGTATGGTATAGGCTATGCCAATACCACCTTTATATTACACAGTACAATGAGTAAATATACATGAAAATGAACATTGATACATTGCTTTAAAATGCATCCTAAGCAGGTAATTCGTGATTGTGCATTAGATAAATATCTAAAATGATAGTACAGTAGCTTTTTAAGAAATTGCCTATAACTGATTATCTTACATTATTTTCTTGGACATCCAGGGTGCTGGCAGAAGGCCTGCATTTGGCCGTGGTGCTGGTGGCTTTGGTGGGGGACCAGCTGCTGGCGGTTCCGGTTTTGCAGCATAAGAGGAATTCTTCGGTAAAGAGGCGCAGTTTTCTGTCACCAGTCTCAAAAGTCCTGCAATTTGTCTTTTCGTTTGGTCCTGAATTTTGGAAGCTGTAGACTGGCTCGTTTTAGTTTCCTCATCTTGTGTTTTGTCTAAATGAATATGTTCGTCTCAAATCTGAATTTTGAATTTTTAAAAGCTGTAGACTGAAATTTTGCAGCATAAGAAAAAAATTGGTAGGTTTTAAATCTGCAAAACCTACATAAAACTCCTAAAACCTACTCCGAGAACAGTAGAACTCCAACTATTACTGATAGATAAAAAAAATGATGTTTTTGATAAAATTTCGGCTAATTTGATGAAATCTTGTATAAAGGAACTACAATATTCTTAGTTGATTTGAAAGTTCATTTTTTTTAACCTATTAGTGCAAAGTAGAATTATTTTTGATAGTTTTTTTAAAATACAATGCATACAAAAGCCTCTTTGGTATCCTTCAGTATAATATATAGGTTATGCTATGTGTAACACCTTATTCTGGATATCAGTGTTTTCAATCAGTATCAAATAAGTTTCATAAACAAGAATCGAAGCTTATGCTAAACACCCTGATACACACCCACTTGCCTTCTCTTCCTCAAACCCTAATCAAACGAAATGATAAAGACGAAGGCAAAGATGGAAGAGAAAGATCAAGGCAAAGCAGCTGAAGGTGTTACACGTTTCCTGATCTCCATACTTGTTGTAAACAACACACAAGGTCGAAAGAGAGGTTTAAGATTCAGCTGTTGTATCATTCCTAGTATATCAGATTCATAGCATATCAGATTCATACTTGTTGTAAACAACAGCATACTTGGAACCGGTTCCTGATCTCCATCTAGCTCTATTTGAGCAAAAGTTCAAGTCGAACAGATACCACTTGCAAGAACTTGACAAAATGACATGATTAGAAAACAATACTTCACATTCATTTTCATCTTTCAAGTAAAGAGACAACGAAGTCAAAAAGAGCAACAGACCCACTACGTAACTATCACACAGTTCGACTCCTTTCTGACAACATAAAACTACTAGTAAAAACGATCTTATATTCAGAACAAGTGACATTTTTATTTCTTCCAGAAAACTCCTCTTAATCAACCTCCTCCATCTTGCTCTCTTCAGCACCTTCCTCCTCCAGTGGAGGCATATCAGCGTCATCAGCAGCCTCATCCTCATCAATGCTCAAACCCAACTTCAGCATCCTATGAATCCTCGCTGCAAAGGTGTTGGGGTCATCAAGGCTAAACCCAGAAGTCAGAAGCGCAGTCTCGAAAAGCAGCAGCACAAGATCCTTGACAGACTTATCATTCTTGTCAGCCTCCGCCCTCTTCCTCAACTCCTCCATGATCCCATTGTCAGGGTTGATCTCCATCGTCTTCTTGCTCGACATGTACGACCCCATGCTTGAGTCCCTCAACGCCTGCGCCTTCATGATCCTCTCCATGTTAGCCGTCCACCCGTACTCGCCTGTCACTAGACAGCAAGGCGAGTCCACAATCCTGTCAGAGACGACCACCTTCTCGACTTTGTCCCCCAAAATCTCCTTGATGATCTTGCAGAGGCTCTCAAAGGACTTCTTCTTCTCCTCTTTCTTCTTCTTCTCTTCCTCGGTCTCGTCATCGAGCTTCAACCCTTCCTTGGTGGCTGACACGAGTTTCTTGCCGTCGTACTCCTTCAGCTGGCCAACAGCGTACTCATCAATAGCATCAACCATATAAAGGACTTCATAGCCTCTCTTCTTGAGTCGTTCGAGGAACGGGGAGTTCTCAACGGCTTTCTTGCTCTCACCCGTGATGTAGTAGATATCCTTCTGGCCCTCCTTCATTCTTGTGACGTAATCCTTGAGACTTGTCATCTCGTCACCGCTCTTGGTAGAGTGGTAGCGGAGCAGCTCAGCCAACTTGGGCCTGTTCTGGCTGTCCTCGTGGATACCCAACTTGATGTTCTTGGAGAAGGCGTCGTAGAATTTGTTGTAGTCCTCCTTGTTCTCTGCAATCTCATTGAACATCTCTATGCATTTCTTGACCAGATTCTTCCTGATGACCTTCAGAATCTTGTTCTGCTGAAGCATCTCACGAGAGATGTTCAATGGCAGATCATCAGAGTCGACTACGCCCTTCACAAAGCCAAGGTACTCAGGCATGAGCTCTTCACAGTTGTCCATGATGAACACCCTCCTCACGTACAGCTTGATGTTGTTCATCTTCTTGCGGGTGTCGAAGAGATCGAACGGAGCCCTCTTCGGCACAAAGAGGATGGCCTTGAACTCAAGTTGTCCCTCCACTGAGAAGTGCTTAACAGCGAGGTGGTCTTCCCAGTCATTGGTCAAGCTCTTGTAGAAAGAAGCGTACTCATCCTTGGTTATCTCCTCTGGCTTCCGGAGCCAGATGGGTTTCTGCTTGTTGATGAGTTGCCACTCGTGAGATACTTCCTTTATCTTCTTCTTCTTTTTAGATTCTTTCTCCTTCTCTTCATCAACTTCCTCAATTGCACCTTCCTCTTCCTTCTTGGGGTCGTCATCCTCATCGTCACTGATCTCTTTCTCAGTGGTCTTCTCTGTCCAGAGATAGATAGGGTAGCTGATAAATTCAGAATGCTTCTTTACAAGGTCCTTAATTCTCCTCTCCTCCAAGTACTCCAACTGCAAGGGAAATCAAAACCATCAGCAACTCAATCAATCACTCATATATTCACTACTGCAACACAAAAGATCAATCATAGCAGTTATTAATCCCATACCTGATCCTCTTTGAGAAAGAGGGTAATCTTGGTACCCCTTCCAAGCTGCTCACCACTATCATCTCTAGTCACAGTGAATGAACCGCCAGCTTGGGACTCCCAAATGTACTGCTCATCATCATTGTGTTTAGTGGTCACAATAACTTTGTCAGCAACCAAGTATGCGGAGTAAAAACCAACACCAAACTGGCCAATCATGCTAACATCTGCTCCAGCCTGCAATGCTTCCATGAACTCCTTGGTCCCAGATCTGGCAATGGTTCCCAGATTGTTCACCAAGTCTGTTGCACAACATATGCACAAAATCAGGTAACAGTTTTTGTACCCCATAAAAATCATTAAAAGCATTCAATTCAGAATGCGACATGGCTTGATGAAATGTATGACTAATTCAGCATGCTTGCAAACAAATCATACACCAAACCAGCAGAAGATCTACTTCATTCACAGTTTTGTACCTCCATGAACTTCACTAAAATGTAGGCATTTCTGAATTCCAAACAGTAAAACAAGTATATTGCAGAGTCTAAATGTCACGCACATTCGAATCAGAAAGAATACGTATGCAAGGATCAAATCCAGCTAATGCCCCACTAGTTATCAGTTATCACTTATCAGCAAAGACATTATCGGAGGATACATTGACAGCCACAAATTTAACAATCAATTATGTAGTATATTTAACACCACAATGCCCTCAATGAGTTAATTGGTAATCTAATTTTGTGTGCATGTAGTTTCACTTCGTCGCCAATGATTTGAACCTCTAATTGATCAATTTCCCGAGTTTGTATGTCATTTCAATTATAGCTATTCAAGAAATTAAGGGAGAAAAATATTTCATACTACAGCGCTTCTTGATCTGATTCCATATCACAACAAAAGCGTCACAGAAAATGCATTCCTACTCAAACAGTATACAACCGCAAGAAAATTTTCAAGCTTAAAAGAACAAGAAACAATTGCATTACCTGCTTTGGTCATTCCAATACCACTGTCGATGATTGACAATGTCTTGTTAGCCTTATCAGGAACAAGACGGATGGACAGCTCCGGCTGCGCATCGAGTTTGCTCTTGTCCGTCAAACTCTCGAACCTAATCTTGTCCAATGCCTACAATGATACCAGAACCATAAGCATAAATTCTTACACAATTCAAATTAACATTCCACGATCAAAGAAGAGCCACAAACATAGATTGAAAAGAATCGAACATACATCCGAAGAGTTACTGATGAGCTCACGGAGGAAGATCTCCTTGTTGCTGTAGAAAGTGTTGATTATAAGGCTGAGAAGCTGGTTGATCTCAGCCTGGAAGGCGAAGGTCTCCGCCTCTGCCATCTGAACATCCGCCATTGATGCGCGACCTCCGAATTAAAGATTTGAAAACACACCGGCGAAGAAAGCGCGAGAGATTGCTTTACTGATTACTCAGAGAGAATAGGTAATCAATCGTTTGATGAGAGCTGAGCTTCTTGTGATATTGAGAAGGGCTTTTATACGCGAAGCAAGGAAACCGGGGGGCATGCGCTTCTGGAGCCTTCTACTCCGTTCGAGAGCGCCAATCTGTATATTTATGGAATTGTCTTTTTTTTTTGTTATTTATCGCGAATGTTCGACCCAACCGTTGAAGTCTGGAATGTTCGGCCTACTAAGCAAGTAAGCATAGCGAGCCGATCAAATTTGGAGGGTTTTGGGAAGTCCTTTAATAGTTTTTAATTAAGAAAATTTTCTTATTAGTTTTTATGTATTTTTTTTTTAATATTATTTTTGAGGATTTATGATTTAGGATGTAGGGTTTAGGGAGATAAAAAATGAGTTAGTTTCTTAAAAAAAACGTTGTACATGAGTCATTTACCCAACTCATCCTCAAATTTGTGGTGGCTAAGTTTTTTTTTATTATTATTTTTAACAAGCAAATAGAGGGTATTCTTACAAACCAGAAGGCATACCCAAATCATCACAACGGATGATTTTTACAAGATGAAAAAATACTAGAGGTCGAATCTAGATATCGACTTCGAGATCTTTGTAACTGTGTGTAATCATGTTGAGGCTGTAGGTAGTCCAAAATAGCGTTCCGAAGAATAGTAGGGGAGATATTCGAATTTTCCAAGAAGTCAGCAACTTTATTGGATTCTCGATAACAGTGAACCTGAAAATAATCCAAACCATATAACAATGTGTAAATTTCTTGGATTATTGTTGAAATTTCCCAGGGGATTTTCCAAATTGCACGAATATAATTAATGACAGATAGATTATCTCCTTCAAGAACTATCCGCCTATAGCCTTGCAAAATAGCCATACGAAGGCATTCAAGAGCGGCAAGCACTTCAACTTTAATAGGTGAGGAGCAGAGGATCTGCCTATGATCTAAGAAGACCACCTCACCGCAGTGGTTTCGAAAAACATATCCAATATGTGTAAAACCGTTTTGTTTAACGGATGCATCAAAATTTATTTTTATGCAGTTAGGAGGTGGTTTTCGCCATTGAGAAAAATAATTAGAGCGTTTCCTTTTAGTGGTAGTGGATTGATGCGCTTGTGACAAGCTTGCAATCCAGTCTTTGTAGAAGATGTATGTACGGTTTACAGTTTGCTGAATTTGAATAGGAACTTGTCGAAAAATTAAAGCATTTCGATCTTTTCGGATATGCCACCAAAGGAAAATTATAGGTATAATATTTTTATTTGTGGAGTGGAAGAATTCCATATTAGTATAGAAATCATTAGTGACATGAAAATTAAAAGTAAGACCGATAAGGTTTTGAAATAGTTGAACAGACGTAGAAGTGAACAGACAGCCAAAAAACAGATGGTTGGAGTCCTCAGTAGGAAAATTATAGAGGACATAATGAGATTGAACCCTTGAATAGTGCCTATTAAGACGCTCCGTTGTGGGTAAGGAGTCAGAAAAATATTTCCATAAAAAAAAATTATTTTTGGTGGAATTTCCAGAACCAAGTAGGAAAGCATGGGGAGGTAGGCGTACGAGTAAGTAAAGAACGAGCACTCTTAACTGTGAAGGTACCATCAGACGAAGGGAACCAAATAAGTTTGTCTGATGTGTAAGTCGTGGGTATGAAGATACCCAAAATGTTTGGGATAATGTGATACGGGAGGACCTATTGAAGAGCTCCCAGATTCCATTTCTTATCCGGAGTTATAAATTGAGAGACGGTGGTCCCACGGTCATGGTTGCCAGCGTACTCAGAAAGGGTGAAGTTCAGAATCCAATGGTCTTCCCAAAACTTAATATGAGTACCATTGCCAAGTTGCCAGAAAAGCCCTTTTCGAAATTGTTCTCGTATTTGCAAAAGCCTGAAAAACTGCCACGAATCCGAAGGTTTCTTTTTGTAGGAAAAAATGTTTGAGTTATGTAAATATTTTTCCGAGATAATTCGAACCCAAACCGATTGAGGATCCGTAATAAGTTTCCAGAGTAATTTTATTTGCATTGTTATAACATAGTTCAATGTCAAGACCGCCACAACACTTAGGTTGACAAATCGAATCCCAACTAATGAGGGAATGGTGATTAGGATTAGCGTGATTCTAGAAAAAACTTTTTGTGAATCTTATAAATTTCTTAGCAAATGCCCTTGGGAAGAAGGAAACTCTGCATTAAATAATTAAACTGAGATTGTAAGTTAGATTGAATGAGAATAGAACGACTTGCTTGAGACAACGAATTAGCTTTCCATTTCCAAGCTGTTTTTGTAACTTCGAAATTACATCAGCAAAAATTTCCTTTTTAACACGTCCTCGAATAATAGGTATGCCTAAGTATCTTTCCATAGATCGAGTAACCTGTAAATTAAGAATACTTACAAGAGAGAGAGAGAGAGAGAGAGAGAGAGAGAGAGAGAGAGAGAGAGAGAGAGAGAGAGAGAGAGAGAGAGAGAGAGAGAGAGAGAGAGAGATTGTTGTCTCGAGATATTGCAAGAAGTTTGAAATGTGCTTTTGTTGTAATTAATAGAAAGTCTAGACTTAAGAGAGAAGTCGTCAAGGAGAGATTTAATGAAGTGCATATTGTCACGACTTGCGTTTGCAAAAAATAATGTGCCATCAGCGAAGTTTAAGAAGGGGATGCAAGTTCCATGCTTCGTTATTTGAATTCCAATTTTTCTATTAGAAAAGCCTGATTTATAAGTAAATTTTCGTGCCAGGTATTCCATTGCAAGAATGAAGATGAAATGGGCTATGGGGTCACCTTGTCGTAATCCGCACTGAGGGTGGAATACATATCCGTGTTCGTTGTTGACAAGAACTGATGACGAGTTGCTCGTAATGCAAGTCATAACCCGCTGGATCCATAATTCACAAAATCCAAACTTGGTGAGGACGTGGGTAATAAAGTTCCAGTTCAATTTATCATATACCTTTTCCATGTCTAGTTTGAGGGTCATCCATCCTTGTTTACCCTTTTTCTCTTATGGAAGGAGTGAAAATTTTCATGAGCAATTAAAATGTTGTCCTGAATAATCCGTCCAGGAACAAATGCTCCTTGAAGTGGACTAATTAGTTTATGGAGAAGTGGTGAAAGTCTATTAGACATAATTTTAGTGATGATTTTGTAAGAGGTATTACAGAGGGTAATAGGTCTGTAGTGGTTTATTGTACAAGGGTTTTCTATTTTTGGAATTAAGGTGATAAAAGACTGAGTAGTGTCACGAAGAAGCTGTCCTGAGTGACAAAAAGATTGAATAGCAGAAATGAGTGAATTTCCAATGATATTCCAGTATTTTTGATAGAATTCAGTAGTGAAACCATCAGGACCCGGTGTTTTGTTCACTGCCAAATTGAAAACAATCTTTTTGATTTCCGATGTTGTTGGAGGACAACAGAGCTGATGGTTATCATATTAAAAAATCAGCGTAGGTATGGTTGTGAAGTCCATGTATGTTAAAGGGGTAGAATGTGAGGGTTTAAAGCGAGTTGCTAGTTCGTCCGTGATTGTCTTTCTAATTAAAAAATCGTCAAACAAATGAGTTCCTTGTTGAGAAGTGAAAGAAGTTAGTTTTTGTTTGTAACTTCTAGTTTTTGAAATTATCTGAAAGTAACGTGTATTCATATCTGCATTAAGGTTATGTTTTATTTTAGCACGTTGTTTCCAGTAATCATGTTGAAATTTTAACAGTTTATTATATCTAATGAGATGATTGTTGTACAGATGTTGAGTTCGAGAATTTGTAGGATCATGAACTACCAAAATTATATCTAACAGTTTAACAGGACCCGATGTTTTGTTCGCTGCCAAATTGTGGTGGCTAAGGTGTTGAACTACCAAAATTATATAATGGGAAATTATTTCTGGTGTGTGACGATTAAAGTTTTTTCGATAGTTACTTTTAAGGTTTGGGTTTGTTTGTTTTATAACTGAACTTTTTTATATTTGCACCATTTCAATTTAAATTGATTAAATCCAAGTCTATCATTGTGTTCATCGTCCTCAAATTACTAAGATTTGACTCCTAAAATGTCCAAATCTTTGTCTAAGCCATGTCGATTTAAATTCCGAAACAACAACTCATTTATAACCTTAAGAATTCAAATCGAAATGGTTAGGGTATGGATTTGATTATTTTAGGAGTTGAATCCTACTAAGTTGAGGGCAATAAACATAATGATGAACTTCAATTTGATCAATTTCAACCGAAATGATACAGATATAAAAAAGTTCGATTACGAAGCAAACAAACCAAAATCTTAGGGGTACCAACCAAAAAAATTAAAATCGTGGGAAACAAACAAAAATTACCCTAAACTTATGGACACCAACAAGAATTCCCCTTATATAATTTAGGGATTTTTTTTGGGTTTCCTTGAATAAGGGTTATATATACTGTTTCATATTTTTTTTTTCCGATTGGTGCCTCTAAAATGTGGGTTTGTTTACTTCGTAACCAAACTTTTTATATTCTCACCATTCCAGTTCTGATTGATTAAATCCATGTATGTTTCTCGCCCTCAAATTAGTAAAATTTGACTCCTAAAATACACAAATTCATGTTTGAACCATGTCGATTTGAATTTCGAAGCAACAACTCATTTTTGACCTTAAGAATTCAAATCGTAATGGTTCAGGTATGGATGTGATTGTTTTAAGAGTCGAATCCGACAAAGTTGAGGACAATAAACATAATGATGAACTTGGATTTGATCAATTTAAACCAAAAGGATACGGATGTTGAAAAGTTCGGTTACGAAACAAACAAACTAAAACCTTAGGGGTACCAACCGGAAAAAAAACTTAATAGTGGGACACAAAAAGAAATAACCCTAAACTCAGGAATACCAACAAAAAATTCTCTATAATTTAAAACATAATAATATTTTTTTAATATTATAATATATTGTATCTAATTTAATACTAAGTTTTTGTTTCACAAAGTAAGTTATAAATATATTTTTCTTTATATTATGGTCTTTTAATAAAAAGTGGTTTTAACTACTTTGAAATTTTTGTAATATTTTGAATTTATTTTATAATTGAGAAGTTTTGATTAAAAAACATTATTTATAAAAATAAATATATGTTATACCAAATATTATTTTATAAATAACTATGGAGTATGAGAGTGTGCTTCTCACCTTGAGCGTATGCTTCAGATATGTCCTTGACAATATATTTTTCCATTTTGATTCAAAAAACATTATTTATAAAAACTAAATATTTGTTATACCAAATATATTTTTTATAAATAACTATGGAGTATGAGCGTATGCTTCTCACTTTTTTTTTATATGGTAAGAATTCGAGGTCCAGCTAAAACCAACCTGGATCCTCGAAAGGCCGAAAAATCAGCAGTATGAACAATCGACAAGAGCAAATAAAGAAACAATAAAAGGAAACAACCTCCAACAAGGATTCAAAAGAAAGAAACAAACCGAAAGAAGTATAGACAAAAGGCTTAATCACCGGGTTGGAGGGTACCAACGCGAAGATGAATCAACCGGGAAGCAGATACAAGATACAATCTGGAGGAACAAACGTCTAAAGAAGCCACAAAGATAACACGATTACTATCTTGATCTCTAAATCGGAACACCAGTCCCAAACTAAACCTGAAATCAAACTCCACATCAGAACATCAGAAAGATTGAATCTGGAAATTTCAAAAAAGGGGTGATGGGTATTGGGGTCCAATAGGATAGTCGTCGATGATGGTACAAGCGGCAAGCATCTTCACACATTGTTAACAGAGGGAGCCAACAGACTTGTGTGGTCACCACGTGGTCTGATTTTTCGATGTGAGTGACAGATAAGGTCGGATCTTCTCGGTCTGTGGCGGTTGGAGCTTCTCGCTCGGGGGTGGTCGGTGTTGAAACCCGGTTCAACCCTTTGTGAAGATGTTGAGGGTCAACACACCCTCAACCCGAATGTACTAGGAATTTGTTTGTTCCGGGGATGTCCTCACCAACTTCCTCGTTTCTGGCTTCGCGTAAGACGGGACCTCCGGCTCCACGATTCAGTTCTGATGTTGATATCATTCATTCACACCTCTCCAGATTGCATGTAGTTGTTCTCGAGCTCCAGCAACCTTCTCCTACGCGAGATTCACCTGAAAACACCCCGGAGATGACTCTCCCCGGGGCGGGCTATCCGACGCTCAAGTCAGTTTTCTATGCGAAGAGCACGTATATATATGTAAAAAAGCTAAAGTTGAGAGATTTACTAACCCGTCAAACTACCTTGACTGAGTATACTCACCCTTTATTTCATTAGTGGGGCATTAGGCTTTGTACCGATTACTCCATCGAGGGCCCACCTCCTATACTAGCATATACTTTCAAGTATCCGAATGAGATATCGAGCAAGTATAGTCAATCCCAAAAGCAATATAGCCGCCTCCTATATGAAGCTTAATGCTAAAGCATTCTAGCCATCCTTTGCGTGTTCTAATACGAGCCAACTTTGGGACACTAAGTAGATTAGTTCGCGAGCACACACTTGCATCAACATATGTAGCTATAACCACACGAAGAGATTAGGCGAGCCCCAGTAAAAGTAATACTCACAGATCTCTTGCCCTTTCTCAAGCAAGAGGCGGCCGAGAGGCTACGTATTCGGACCGTAGAGGGACTTCAGAATTATTGAAGATTCCGACGATCCTCCGGTGACAGTGGTATGACGTAATCGACACCCCTAGAAGATGCTGGTACGGTGGAATCGCCGGCGCCTGCATGTTGAACTCGGATTCTGACCGGTGTAATAATCGAGAACGTCAAGGATTACAAGCAGATGGAGCTTGAAGGTCAGATCGCAGTTGGAGGATGCCGCCATGGTTTCCGATTCGAGATGCAGATTGGAGCAAGATCAAAGAAGAGAGAAGGGGGGATTTCTAGCTCCTTCCCTTCGCAGATGACCAGATTATTGATTTAGACTCTCCTTGTGTTTGCATCTCTCCGCCCATCTCTTCTCCCCTGAAAGATCTCTCTGGTTCTCCCGCCATTAGAGGCACCGAGAGGATCTCTTTCCCCCTTTTCATTGTCCCTAATTGCCCTTTCTCAAAGATTTCATGGGTATATATAGATGTTGTCATCCACTGCCGAGCCGCCAAGTGTCGTCTGCTGGTTGATGGAATTCCTTTCATGCGCCGAACTGTCTTCTGCCCTGACACCAATCATTCCTCCATAACCGAATTCTGGTGGGCGTGAGGGCTTATGCGTAGGGTTATCCACGCGAGTGGAATCTGACTCCCACAGTCGGAGCTTCTCGCTTTGGGGATGGCCGCCGGAGCATTGAACATTTCACATCCCTTCGATGGACATCTTTGGGTCGGTCTTGTTATCGGATCCGGGTCATGAAGCTTGTCGATGTGGATCTGGATGTGGGTTGGCGCAGAAATGGTGCGGTGGGCAGAAGCTGATGTGGGTCGAGATGGGATTGAGCGATGCTAGGTCAGGTGTGGGTGCGCGGTGTGGGTCGTGGTGGGCAGCAACTGGTGTGGGTGTGGGTTTGCGGTATGGGTCGTGGTGGGCAGCTTCGAGCCGGAGGATGCGCAGTGGATCGGTGGTTCGGTATGGGTGACATTGTGGCTCGGTGTGGCCGAAGAGAAGGAAAAGAGGTTGAGGCCACTGTAGCTTGCACTACCTTTCCTTTCTATTGCAAGATCTGAATGTTTTTGGAAGGATTTGCCTTGTTTTAGTGGTGATTGAGGAGGCAAAGAAAGAATTACAGTGGTGGAGGTGAGGGGCGGCGGGGCAAGTTTTCTAGGGTTAGTGGGAGCATTTTTCTAGTTTTGATTCGTATGCTTCTCACCTTGAGTGTATGCTTCGGTAATGTCCTTGACAATATATTTTTTCCATTTTTTAATTTCATTGATAAAAGGATACGTTATATACTACTCCGTTTACAATTTTGTCTCATGTAAAACAAGATATAATGAAATAAGATATGTACGTGATATAAAGGATATGTGTAAGATATAAATTAATATTTGTCTTAATATCTCCTTAAGTTGGAGTATGAGGATCAAGAATGCACAAGTTGTCCACTAATGTTGATGTCCAAGGGTCTGGGTAAAAAAATCAGTCGATTGCTGAGTCATGTTGATGTAAGATGTCATTCGGCCTGCATATGATCATGTATGAGATAACAATCAATCACAATAAGCTTGGTTCGTTCATGGAGGACCAATGTGAAGAACAATCTGACTATTGCAAAAAAGTCTCATTGGGGTGTTTAGAACCATTCCGAAAGACTCAAGCAATCTTTTGAGCCAAATTAGCTCACAACAAGTAGAAGTCATAGACTTGTATTATGCCTTAGCAGAGAAGAAAAATGAGATATACATATCGATACTCAACTTCAAGATGTAATAACCTATTTTTTATACTTTTTCTCAACAATTAATTTCAAAAACTCAAGAGGACATTTCACTTTTTCACTATTGTACATCCTTTATCTACATTATGTTTATTTGTATTTCACCCACTTGAAATACAATCAAGTGGACATTTCACTTTTTCACTTTTTCATGGAGGACCAATGTGAAGAACAATCTGACTATGTAGAAAAGTCTCATTGGGGTGTTTAGAATCATTCCGAAAGACTTAAGCAATCTTGTGAGCCAAATTAGCTCACAACAAGTAGAAGTCATAGACCTGTATTATGCCTTAGCAGAGAAGAAAAATGAGATATACATATCGATACTCAACTTCAAGATATAATAACCTATTTTTTACACTTTTTCTCAACAATTAATTTCAAAAACTCGAGAGGACATTTCACTTTTTCACTATAGTACATCCTTTATCTACATTGTGTTTATTTGTATTTCATCCACTTGAAATACAATCAAGTGGACATTTCACTTTTTCACTTTTTCATGGAGGACCAATGTGAAGAACAATCTGGCTATTGTAGAAAAGTCTCATTGGGGTGTTTAGAATCATTCCGAAAGACTTAAGCAATCTTTTAAGCCAAATTAGCTCACAACAAGTCATAGACCTGTATTATGCCTTAGCAGAGAAGAAAAATGAGGTATACATATCGATACTCAACTTCAAGATGTAATAACCTATTTTTTACACTTTTTCTCAACAATTAATTTCAAAAACTCGAGAAGACATTTCACTTTTTCACTATAGTACATCATTTATTTACATTATGTTTATTTGTATTTCATCCACTTGAAGCAACCAACAATTCGAAATATTGTTCACATTCCAAGTGTATTCAAAAGTGATTTACCTGAAAAATTTCTCATTGTAAAAATGTATAAGAACATTGTTCAAATTATTGTCATCGAGAAGGTAAATAAAGTTTGAGATTGTTTATGGCACTTTAGAAAACCGATAAAGTTTAAGATTTGTACTAATTAAATTTACAATATAATTCAAATAAGTAATTACCATAAAAGTTGGGCTATAAAAAATAGTTATTGATTTAAACTTTTAATTTATATAATTATTAAATTCTAAGCCTAACAAATTTCAAATTCTATAGAAACTTGAGAAATATAAATGTGTAACTTCCATAGTTTTGTAATAATATTATAGAAATTGGATATAAACACTACAAAAATACATTAAATCTTAAATAAAAAATTAGAATATGAAAAATATTTACGTTTGAACTTACGTTGAAATGACATTGGACTACACATTCTTATCTTGTATGGATTCTTATCTTATGTTAATTAATCTCATGATCTCAAGTCTTAACTAATAAATTAATAAAAAAAATAATAGTTTTATAATATCTTTTTGGAATTTAAGTTGGATGATGAATTTTATTAATTAAATAAAATTTATATATAATTAAATTGGACCCATTGTTATAATTTTTTTTAAAGGATGGATGATGTGGATGGTGATGACACGTAGGCTAACTGAATGTGGTGTTGATCGACACGTAGGATTTAGGCTTCTCCTTTAGTATATATATAGATAGATATATATATTAAAATATTGTTGATAGATTAGTTTAATGTTAAATAATATTATAAATATATATATTGTTGTTTATGTTGAGAAATAAGAAATAATAATAAAATGGATCTTTACCTTATTTAATAACAAAGAAGATAACTCTTTTATGATTTAAAAACTAGCATAGACTTATACTATTTTTTAATAATTTATTTATTAAGAAAAGAACTTTAAAAAATTGCATCTAATACATATAAAAATAATTAAACATATATAATATTTGAAATTTGATCATAAAAAATTTGTCATACGTATTTGGTTATTTACATAATTGTATATTTATATATAAGTTTACACATTAGTAGTTAAGTGTGTGTATAATATAAGGTATGGTTTAATTATAGGGAAGTTCTTGTTGGTGCCCCTGAGTTTAGGGTTATTTTTGTTGGTGTCTCACGATTAAGTTTTTTCCAGTTGGTGCCCTTAAGGTTTGGATTTGTTCATTTTGTAACCGAAATTTTCTATATCCGTATCATTTCGATTCGAATTGATCAAATCAAAGCTCATCATTATGTTTATTGATCTCAACTTAGTAGGATTCGACTCTTAAAACAATCAAATCCATACTCAAACTATTCCGATTTGAATTCTTAAGGTCGGAAATGAATTGTTGCTTCAGAATTCAAATCGACATGGTTCAGACATGGATTTGAGTATTTTAGGAGTTAAATCTTACTAATTTGAGGGCGATGAACACAATGGTGGACTTTGATTTAATCAATTTGAACTAGAATGATACAAATATGAAAAAGTTTGGTTACGAAACAAACAAACTCAAACCTTAGGGGCATCAACCGGAAAAAACTTAATCGTGGGACACCAACAGTAATAACCCTAAACTCAAGGGTACCAACAAGAATTTCCCTTAATTATATTATGATCATATAAAGATCAAATTCAATAATACATTAATAAGAATAATGCTTCATACAAACATTATGGAAATTGGTTTATTTATATATAATATAATAATACAAAATTTTAAGACGTAATTAAATAAAGGCATTAGAATAAACAAACTCGTACAACTTGGTGCACAAACATTATGTACTGCTATTGTACTTAGAAGAAAAAGTTCATTACTCGATAAATTTCTAGTGCACAATTTCACATATTTTGGTGCACTTTTCAACAAACTTTAGTGCAGAAATTCGTACAACTTGGTGCACAAGACTAGTTTACATTTTAAGAGAAGTTCTCATTTTAAGAATAGTTCTCACCATATCCGTTTACCATATTTACTTATATTTTTTTATTTTTACATTAAAAGATCTCCAAATATTTACTTTTCATTTAAAAACTCAATCTTTGCAATTTAATATTGATGTAGAAGACTTTCATATCAGGTTAATCTACAATCAAAATTTTAACACATAAGCTAAATACACTCCACAATTTTTACTTTTTAAAATTCCAGATGGTACGAGTACGCATCGTGTACCTATACTCCAAGTAGGGGGTACGCGTATGCAACACGTACCATCTAAGAGTACAAACTCATGTTTAGGAGGTACACATCTATGACACGTACCTCCTTTAATTTTTATTTAAAAAAAAAAACTATTTATTTAAAAAAATTAAAGAAAAAAATGATACACATCATGGATGCATACCATACTTTAATAATAAAATATTTTAAATTTTTTAAAAGATATTAGTACGCATCAAAGATGCATACCAATATTTTACATTTTTTAAAATCTATTCAACTTAAAATTTTAAAATAAATATTATTTTTTCAAAGACATATTTTTAAGTAAAGATTTTAAATATTTTTTTAAAAATAAATAAATATTTGAAATACATATTTGTTTAGAAAAAAAGATGCATCTTAATTTCTCTATTTTTTTAAAACAAAAGAGGTCTAAGTATAAAAATCGGCTTTTCAATTTTGAATATTTTACAATATCGTATTATCCGATTTCGGTTATACTAAGTATAATGTAACCGATATCGATAATGAACCTAGAATTACATTATACCTAGTATAACCAGTGTTCAAATAACATGATATAGAAGTTTGGATTACACTAAACTTAGTATAATAACATTAAAATAATACGATAATGAAGTTTGAATAACAATATACTTAGTATATCCGATATTCGAATAATACGATAATCAACTTAGGATTAATTATACTTAGTATAACCGATGTTTAAATTGTACGATAATGAAGTTATAATTGCATTATACTTAGTATAACCGATATTCGAATAATACGATAATGAAGTTACACGTATTATATAGCATGAAAATCATAGGGCTTCATAACCTAAAATCCCAAACGCTAGTTACCTTGTGTGATGTGAGTCTGACTCCACAACCCATCTTGGTGGGCCCCACGTCGGCCCTTTGGACGGGGGTCCGGCTAGCCACGGCCCGTCGGGCTAGACCGGCAGGAACAACCGAGACTCACATCAGGCCTGCAGGCCACACACCCCAACCAGATGCTCACAGGGTGTTAGCCTATAGGTTGTTGGAGGTGAGATTCGAACCCAAGACCTCCCTTTAACAAGTGAGAGACTTGATGTTTCTTTCAATCCCAAAAAAACATTAGGGATGTCAGAACAAACCTGGCTTTTGAAAAGCTTTTCAAGATCAAGGATTTTGGTTTGCAGATTAGGACTTTGAAGTTTTTCTTCAATCTTTAAGAAAGCAATTTCATCGGTCAGATCTCTAATAAAAGTCTTTTTGTGATCAATGAGATTTAATTGCCTTTTAATTGAGACAGATTGGAGGATATCAAGATCTCTGCTTTTGATGGGATCAAGAAAAATGAAATCTAATTTTTTGCCAAGGATGTCTGCATGAATGCCGTTATGGTCAACGGTGAAGGGATAGATTTGGGTGAGGAAAGAGATCCCAGAATAACATCTTGGGATAGATCTTTGACTAAAACAAAAGAGATCTACTTAACAGGCTCTTCGAAGCAAAAATATTCTCTAAATTTGACATGAAAAGCGGCTACTGACAGATCCAGATAGCCGAAGAAGACAAATACAAAACCGCTTTCACCGTTCCTTTTGGCCACTACGAATGGAATGTTATGCCTTTCGGCCTTAAGAACGCCCCATCAGAGTATCAGAGAATTATGAATGATATTCTCAATCCTTACTCTGACTTCCTCATTGTCTACATTGATAACGTGCTTATGTTTTCAAAAACCTTAGATGAGCATTTCAAACATTTAAACATTTTTCTACATACAATCAGAAAAAATGGTTTAGTTTTATCAGCCACCAAGATGAAGCTATTCCAAATCAAAGTTAGGTTTCTTGGTCATGATATTTATCAACAAACTATTAAACCTATTCACATGAGCATTGAATTTGCTGACAAATTCCCGGATGAGATTAAAGACAAAACCCAGCTTCAAAGGTTTCTTGGATGTCTTAACTACATCTCTGATTTCTTTCCTGGTCTCAGACAACTTTGCATACCTTTGTTTCTTAGAGTTAAGAATCCTCCTCCTCCTTGGGATATTAAGCAAACTGAAGTCGTCCGTATCATTAAGAAAGAGGTTAAAACCCTCCCTTGCATTGGTATCCCTCAACCAAAGGCTTTTATGATTGTGGAAATAGATGCCTCTGATATAGGTTTCAGTGGCATTCTAAAACAAAGATTAGAGACTAGCAGTCCTGAGCAACTTGTTAGATTTTACTCTGGCTGTTAGACTGGCCCCCAAAAGAACTATAGCACAGTAAATAAAGAAATCCTCTCCATTGTAGCTTGCATTTCTAAATTTCAAGATGATTTGTACAATAAATCATTCCTTCTCAGAGTCGATTGCAAATCTGCCAAAATTTTTTTGCAGAAAGATGTTCAAAACATTGTTTCCAAACAAATTTTTGCCAGATGGCAGGCAATCCTTTCGGTTTTCGATTTTGAAATAGAATTCATTAAAGGAGAGAAAAACTCCTTACCTGATTTCCTTACTAGAGAATTTTTGCAGGGTAAAACAACAAATTAAAGAATTTTCAGAGGGAGAGTAAAAGTAAAAAACGGATACCCCTCTTCCGTCTATTTAAATGGCTCCTTTCCCGCATTTCAAAGTCTTTCAAGACATCAAAAGACATTGCTACAATTATTATGGTGTTCCTTCTAGTCAAAAGGATTTCAAAAATATTTTAGCAACCTCCTATGATTCTGAAGATGCAAAAACACTTGACCTCACATTGCAAGGATGACACTTCTCAGAAAGCAAAACACAACAAATAGAAAGATTGCTTCTCGGGTAAAGATCTCGTACCTCCCTTTCTAACCATATTATTTGCATTTTCAGGAATGGCGGGAGAGGGAATCCCCCTCGAAAACAAACTCCTGCAGACTACCTTCCACAAAAAAGCCCAAATACAGTACCTACTCAAAATCAATTCTCCATGTTGTCTCAATTTCCTCTCCTCTCAAACACTCAAAGTCCAAAGACCCCTCAAAAGAAAGAATCACAAAAGTCCAAAGTCTACCACAAATACATCATCAAACAGTCATCCCTTCAAGAAATATGCCTAACCAGAGAACTTGAGACCCATGAATCAAAAGAATTCGATCCATTCATCAAAAGCCTCTTTACAAAAGACTTTCAATGGTTCCCCACAGAACCAACAAAGACCCAGAAATTCTATGAATTCATCATGGTAGATTCCTTATCTGCCGAAATCTTTCATACAAAAGATGAAAAATATCCAGACCTTACCCTCTTTTCCAAATGTAAGATCCTTAAGGTAATCTCCCGAGAAGAATGGGATGATCCTTGCTTACAAAAATAATTCACAATTCCATTCTACCCAAAATGATATTCCTATTTTGACTATCGTGAAGCATGGTAAAAAACCTTCCTAATAAGACCCTTCAACCATTCATGGTTCTTCTTCTTTGCAAAAAATTGCTCTGACAAAATTCCAATCTGGTTCTACTCTTGGTGGAACATTTTCGGCCTAGTCCCAGACATCTACCCAGAACCTGCAAAACAAGCCTTTGACTACTTCTGCAAACATTGTTTCTGGCCATAATATATCAAACCTGTCCAGTTTCATAAAAATACCGGAGTTGCCTGGATCCTCTACTGGATCTATGACCTTCAACAAATTCTTCCTAAACCACTACCCTTATCCCTCTGCAGAAATTATAAGGTTAGATGGTGGGAAAAGATTGACCTTGACTCCCTGACCATTGACAATATAAAGCTCATTATCGAGTCAAAAAGGTCAACCCAAAGTCCACAAAAGACCCCAGTTGTCCACCCTACAGGCATTCCTGTAGCATCATCCTCTCAAGTCCCTTCACCATTCAATGCGGCCCAGCAAAAAGAATGGCAAGAGTTTCAAGAATGGAAGAAATATCAAGAACTTATGACTACCCAATCAGGCCATAAACAGAACAAATCCATTGTAATAAAAGAAGACCAAGAATTGTCCAAGACCGGTGCAAAGAAATCATGGTTCGACAAAGTCCAAGAAGAAGAACAATCCAGTTCTTCTAATCAAGCCCAAGATGGAGACTTTGACCCTTTTGAACAGTTCGCTCAAGACCGATATGAGTAAAGTCCAAGAAATACCAAGGCCCAAAACTCTCTTCAAGCCCAGCAAGAAGTTCAGGTCCAATACATCATAGACGTCGGCAGAAGATCCAAATCAACCAACAGACAAAGCTTATGGCCGACAAAGACCATCAGCAAAAGACAAAGACCACCCAACAAAGCAAAACTCACGAGTCAACAGTAACAACGCACTACTCCCCTACTGTACACAAGAACAGTTGTACGACACTGTAATAGTGTGTTTTCAATAGCAATTTTAGTTTCCTATATAATCCTTAGTCTCTCGGTTGTAGGGAGCACACTTCTTTAGAATCATTTTTGCTTTGTTTTCCTCTTCCTTTTGTAAATCAAGATTTGTATTTTGCATCCTTGGATCCAGATCGGAGAACAAGACCAGGATCCATAGCAATAAAATTAAGCAAGTTTTAAGCAAGATCTCTTAATTTTGTTATTGTCCCATTTGGTATCTCAATTTTCAAATCTAACCCAGGAAATGCAAAGATTTGAAAACTGAGATACCAAATGGGACAATAACAAAATTAAGAGATCTTGCTTAAAACTTGCTTACTTTTATTGCTATGGATCCTGGTCTTGTTCTCCGATCTGGATCCAAAAGTCTCAAACCATAGGGTTTCTATAGCCATAAGTCTCAAACCCT
Organism: Rheum nobile; assembly: GCA_027886185.1. Classification (NCBI taxonomy): domain Eukaryota; kingdom Viridiplantae; phylum Streptophyta; class Magnoliopsida; order Caryophyllales; family Polygonaceae; genus Rheum; species Rheum nobile. The sequence goes on from WOAB01000056.1 coordinate 1,290,970, forward strand.
ACTGACCCTAGGGTTTATGGGGTATGGGATTTAGGATCCCCGAGACTTGGTAATAAGATAAGAAAGGGTATGGACGCCCTATGGGTTACAACTTACAAGCATTATAAGGTATGAAAATCATAGGTTTCGATAATCCTAAATCCCAAACCCAACTTACCCTAGGGTTTCTAGGGTATGAGATTTAGGGTCTCTGGAACTCTTAAACAAGACAGAGTATGGAAATCATTTAGGGTCTCCGGGACTCTGAAACGCCCTATGGGTTACAAACATTGTACTTAGTATATCCGATATTCGAATATTACAATAATGAACTTAGGATTACATTATACTTAGTATAACCGATGCTTGAATAATACGACAATGAGTTATGATTACATTATACTAGTATAACCAATATTTAAATAATACGTTAATGAATTTATGAGTACGTTATACTTAATATAATTGATATTAGAATAATATGATAATGAAGTTAAGATTACGTTATACTTAGCGTAAACGATATTCGTATAATACGATAATCAAGTTAGAATTATATTATACTTAATACCCGATAATCGAATAATACAATAATATATAATATTCAATTTTAGAAAGCCGCCTTTTATACTTAGACCGCTTTTTTTTAAATATAAACAAGTTAAGATGTTTTTTTTCTACAAAAATATTTATTTTAAATCTTATTTAAAAATATTTTTTAAAAAGATTTATTCTATATCGTATTTAAATATTTTTTTAAATATTTATTCTAAATCTCATTTAAAAATATTTTTAATAAACTATTTATTTATTTAAAAAGCTTTAATAATATTTTTTTAACTTGGTAGCATCTATGATGCGTACCAATCTTTTCTTAAAAAGTGTTTCTTTTAAATATAATTTTTTTAAAGATTAAATTAAAATATTATTTTTTAAAACAAATATATAAATATGATATTTTTTAATTAAATTTATTTAATTATATAAGTTTTATATATAATTACATCGGACCTACTGCTATATTTTTTTTAAAGGATGGATGATGTGGCGGATTATGGTTGGATGTATAATGACACGTAGGCGAATTGAATGTGGTGACGATAAATAGAATTTAGGTTTCTCCTTTAGTATATATATAATAAATTAGAACTATAGCTATTACGAGTATGATTGATATGGTAAAAAAGTCATAATGAGTCTTCCAATAGCTTTGTTGTAAATATATTAAATAAAAACTAATAAACTCATTTGATTAAAAAAAAAAACCTAAAGATGAGAATTCGTTAAATTTGTTAAATTCTAGCCTAAATAAAGTTGAATTTGTGGGATCGTAATATGATGGGAGAATCATAAGATCCCACGATCAGGATTCTATGCATATACGGTTCACTATATTGATCCGGTTCGTTGAAATACTTATGAATTATAGGATCGTACGATCCTACAATCGTGCCATAAGATCCGAATCGTGATTTTAATAACCTTGAGCGAGATACTGTTGCTATTTCTTGGTCTTTCAATATATAGGGAATTAGCTCACAACAAATAGAAGCCATATACAGATTCAGGATCAAGTACACCATGCCATTATCGTACAATATGCGAAGTGATCTCGGTCAGCCGTTTTTTGTCAATTTTTTTTTTGATTTTCGTTCATTGATCATTCTGGAATAGCCTATATAGAAGGTTGACAAATAAGCTTGTTCATTTATTTGTACCCTCAAGTTTACAAATAAGCATTAAATGTTCAAAGACATGTGTTTGAACATGAACATGTTATATGTAAACCTTACGACACAGAAAAAGAACATTTAGTACTTAGATGTGAACGTCAGTAATTTTTTTCGGATTCGCCGTCCGTGACACGAGTACATTAATCAAACAACAAGGAAGAATATTACTCGCTCCACTCTTCAGAGGATCCATGATAACAGGCCGTCGTGTACCAATTGTGACTGTATTACTGAGGTAACTTGCAATTGTTTCTGCCTGAAATTTGGTACCGATCTCTTGGTTCTTTTGAATTCCGAGGGTTTTGGATGGATCTTGTGTTGAATTAGGCTCTTCTTTCCTTTGAATTCTTGAATTGAAGTTTGATTGCACCTTGAATTGTTTCTTCTATCAATCAATCATAGCCTAGCCGCGTTTGATTAAGTTATGCGTTTTCTGGAGTTGTTGTCATTCTAGTTTTCCCTAGTTACTTGACTGGCCCTTGAGTTCTCTATGTCTGTTATTATTGTTGTGCTTATTTTAGATATTGGTACTTTTCTTTGTTTGCTCTATTGTTGCAGTCTTTGATGTGGTTATGTTGAACACTCCTCTATTCTTTCTGTTTGTGTGTAATCTTGGTAGAGCTAACTGATAGCTCTATGATCCCCTCGATGACGGCAAAGGACGAAGAGACTGATCAAAGGCCTCCAAGGAAGAGGTTCAAGCAAAGGGTGAAGTCTTGTGCAAGTTCGGAATAGTTATTGTCGATTTGGTTCTGGACAGTCTTCGGTACAACGGTCATAACTATGGCTATAAAATTGATCTCGTGATGATTCAAGATGCGTTGGAAAGATGATTCAAAGATCTACAACTTCATAGTTTACGTCGAATCAAGATTCCAACAAGAAGATGGTCAAAACCGCCGTTTTTTGAAGACTCCGGAAATTTGGTCGCCGCCAACCTTACGGCGACCGCCGTTTTAGACTCCGCAAGGAAGTTGCCTACGGCAAATGGCAGCAACCGCCGCTTTTCCCACTTTCGGTCCGCGCCAGCAAATTCAATCTTCGTCGTTTTGCTGAACAATTTTTATTATTATTTTATGTTATTTCTTTTGGCACTATTTAAGACTTGAAACCCTAGTTTGTATTCTTTTACGTTGAATTTGAGTAGTAAAGTTGAGTACGCTCATTCCCTTGAATTCTAACGTCAACTCTCGATCCCCGGATCGTTTATCCCGTAGCTCGTCGCTTCGAGCAATTGTCGATCATCACGTTGATCCCTTTCGTTCATCACGTTGAACAAGTTTGAAGGCTAACTCTTTAGCCCTAGGAAAGCCATCACGTTGTGTAACATCCCAGGCCAAGCTACCCCAGCCACCAAGCCGCCCAACCACCCAACGGTGCTGGCGCCGGTACTGGTGCCGCCTGGTTGTCCAAGGGCCTGCAGCCCACACACCCAACCCTTCCCCCATTTAAATGGGTAGGTTGTTGCCCATGTGGATCGAACCCATGACCTTTATATATAAGGGCATTACCTTGCCACTTATATCACCAATTGTGCTGCATTTAAATGGGGGAAGGGTTGGGTGTGTGGGCTGCATGCCCTTGGAAAACTAGGCGGCACCAGTACCGGCGCCGACACCGTTGGGTGGCTGGGCGGCTTGGTGGCTGGGGTAGCTTGGCCTGGGATGTTACAAAAAAGTACACTTTTATGGAGAGGGGCTCCGACCCTTACCGGCCAGCCATTGCTCTATCCATGGGCCGCATCCCATATACCCCAACCAAATCCCCATGGCTGGGAGGTTGTTCGTGAGTCTCGAACACGAGACCTCACGCTTTAACAAGCAGCCTCGCGCTCACTTGTTATCAATTGCGCTGCAAACACCCCCAAATCACACCTTGAAAGTATTACTGCCAATGACCTCGGATATAACATCCCGAAATCATCCCAGGCTTTTCCAGTTGATATAAACTATCAAACCACAATTATAATACACAAATATCATAACTCATATTAAAACCAACGTCTCGGAAATACAACAATTTCCAAATACAACAAGATACAAAATCAAAATTATTACAGCAGAAGTCTTAACATTAAGGCATAAATAACACAGCGAAAGTCTTAAAACAAAATAGTTTATCAAAACACCGTCCATCCTCATAGTCGCTCTAGCCTTCTCGGATCCTCAATTTATCTGATGTGCCGAATCAAACGGATGACACCAGCCAACCATGCAGAGAACAATTACGGTTGGTTAGTCTAATGAAAGACTAAGCAATGGCACAAAGCAGATGGTTCGAAGTAGACATATTAGGTTAGACTCGTCGTCCCTCGAATAATAGCCGAGTACGTTAGTCAACCACCATACTCTACTAGAATACAACAACATGCATGAGAAGAGAAGATTCTGGAGACCAAGCCTCACAACAATCAAACACAAAAGGAGACTCCAATGAATTGAGCCTTAATAGAAATATGACAAAAGTTAGGAAACTCAAATAATCAGACAAACACAGCATCGCATACGAGCGATTTATACTAAGACGAGTTTTTCCTAGCTGCACTATCGCCTAGCTGCACTACTCGCCAAGGTATATTAATTATGTGCGCCAAGAGCACTTATCTGAGTTAATTCCAGAACAAACCACAACACGTTATAAGCTTTTAGATATCCACAACACGATCAAGAACGACTGGACCTCACATAGAGCCCAACGTCCGTATCCACAACAAATCCACATCCATTGATGTCAGAGTCTCCACTGCCCCTTCACCAACTGATTATCAAGAAACGACTGGACCTCACATAGAGCCCATCGTCCCTACGAATACTCGTGCTAACTAAACAGTTTAACACAACAATAAATCACATCAAAGCCATCACGGCCCACACATACACAATATAACTATAATAGCGTCGATTCTAGCAAAATATACAACCTATTATAATATCAGATTTTAATCATATTAATTAACACAACTGTTCCCAACATAAACAAGAATCATCCCAAATTAATTAACAACTAAATAATTGATAATTAATGGAAGTATGGAATGATGAGCAAGAGCGAACCGTCACTTGCCTTAGATCCGACGAGTTCGAACAAAGCTTAGAAACGTCGAGTTCCTGGATCTGAAACTGGGGCAGATCTTGGATAATAAATCCCTAAGAAACGACACATAACGAGACCCTAAGTTAGATTCAATATCTTCATAATTAAATCTAAAAGAATAGAAAGAGAATCAAAGGAATCGAGCCTCGCCCAAAGCCAAACACCCAAGAACACACACTCGGACAAGGCTCGCCGCGGGTGCGGTGGGAGCTTGCCGCGGGGTGCGGTGGACAGACAGTGGCGAGCTCTCGCGACAGCTTCAATGGAGAAAACTTACCCAAATCGCTTTGTTTGCTCTTGATTTGGTTATGGTTCGATCTCCCAACACCTTAGACCTTCAAATACCACTAGAGGTACCCTTCTTAACTCAAGGAACACTCCGATGAGAGCTTGGAACAAGCTTGAAAATGGAGAAATCAGAGGAAAAACAGAGGAAACAGGGGAAGGAAGAAGATGAAGCTTGTGACTTCGGATTTCGATCCCTTTTATAGTCCAAATTCGAGCCTCCTCAGGGGGAACAAGCAAGGGAACAAGGGGACAAGGCAAAGTGTCCACTTGGCTGCTCAAACCTGACCAAATCGGCGTGTCAGCCCGGCCTTATCGTGAAGACGACGACGCCTCTGTTTTTGGCCCTCGCCGCGGGTGCGGTGGTCATGGCCGCTGGGTGCGGTAAGGCCCAGTTTTGCTTCCTTCTTATCCGATCACTTTGGGTTAAATTTTCTTAACCCCGGGTTAAATATATTTGTACACGATCGACAAATTAACCCCGAAAACACGTCAACTGTATTTTATATTACTCAGAAAAATTTACAGAGTTCAAACCATTTACAGAATGTCCGAAACTTTCTAAAATTAATCCGACTAGTAATACGGGAGTTGGAAAAATTCCAAAATATCCTTATAAAATGAGGGATATTACATTACCTCCCCCTTAAAAGAAGTTTCGATCCCGAAACTTGGCTATTCTAGGCCGAAAACAACTCGGGAAAGCGTCTAAGCATATCCTCTTCAGTCTCCCAAGTAACCTCTTTGGTTCCTGACTTGGACCACAAAATTCATACCAACGGTACCACCTTGTTGCACAAATGCTTCTCACGGCGCTCATGAATTCGCACGGGTATCTCCTCGTAGGTACCATTTGCCTGGATCTCGATGTCTTCATAACTTAGCACATGAGATTCATCTGGAACATACTTCCTTAACAAGGATACGTGGAACACGTTGTGCACTGGATGTGCCGATGGCGACAATGCCAAACGATACGCTAGAGATCCCACCCTATCAAGGATCTCAAATGGTCCCACGTAGCGAGGGTTAAGCTTCTCACGCTTACCAAATCTGAACACACCCTTGGTCGGTGATACTTTGACAAACACTTTATCACCAACCTCAAACTCAACATTCCTACGCTTCGGATCAGCGTAAGACTTTTGTCGACTCTGGGCCGTCAACATCCTTTGTCTTATCAAAGCAATGTCCGAGGCAGTCCTTTCGACTAGCTCTGGTCCGAGCAGAATCTTGTCGGCATTTTCATCCCAACAAATCGGAGATTTGTACTTGCGACCATACAAAGCCTCGAATGGAGCCATCTTGATAGTAGCATGCCAGCTATTGTTGTAGGTGAACTCAATCAGACTCAGACTGTCTTCCCAGCTAGTCGAACGATCAAGTACACAAGCTCTTAGCAAATCCTCCAAGGTCTGGATGGTCCTCTCAGATTGTCCATTGATAAGCACTACTTTGTAGGGCTTAAGTAAGAGTCATTAGAGGTTTTATTGGTGTCATTCGGGTAGATTTAGACACATTCATGTGTATGGTGTTTGGGGGTGAAGTTGGTGTTTTTAGAGGTGTTTGAGCAGTTTTGGAGATCATATGAGACACTGAGGAGGAAGCCACCAGTAGTAGGCGCCAAGGGAGTGCAATGAAGAGTAGAAGAACAATGTGCTGAATTCAATTGGTTCGTTCTCTCTACTCCGATGTCCAAATAGAGTGATTCCAATTCGAGGAATTAGCTTTTGAAGTCTACTGCAAGTCCTCAAAATATGAGCGCGATCCGAGTTGGGAATCAAAAGTTATGGCGTTTTTACGGAAGTATCGCATGAGCTGAACCGAAGAACGGCGACCGCCGTACAAAGACGGCGACCGCCGTAATTACGGCGCCCGCCGTGAACCTTACGGCGCCCGCCGCAATTGGTTTTCCACCGACCTTGGCTACGAAGTGATTATGGCGCCCGCCGTTTAATTGCGGCGCCCGCCGCGATTACGGCGCCCGCCGTGGGAGATGCGGCGACCGTCGCCGATGTCAGAAGCCCACCGAGTCCGTTTTCCTTATTTGTTTTATTTCGGATTATTTTATTACGGTTTTAATATTTCGTATTAGGTTAACTTAGCTTTATTTCCTTTAGTATTTAAGGGTTGAGAAAAGACTTATTTGCCAATCTTCGTTTTTCTCTCGAACCCTAATTAGTTTCATCCATCGTAAACCTATGAAGAACTAAGCCTCCCTTGGCTTAGTCAGACGCTGAAGCTTTCGTTTCGATAAAGTTGTGAGATTCTTGTTCTTAATCTATTGCATGTTTTTTATCTTTCTCTTGCTTAAGTTGTTTATGATTGATATTGATAATCTCTATTTGGACGCATCTAGGGTTTGTTGTTATTGATTGATTGCTAGATTTAGATTGTTACTGGTTGAGCATATCTATTTCAGAGTAGCAACTGCATCGTACTAGTATCTGGTTGTGCTAGTCTTATGCAGAAGAGAATTGATTTACATTCTAGGATAATATCTGGTTGTTTTATGCTAGAATTGTATCCAACTATATTCCTATCCGTAATGCTACTGTTAAACTGAATCTTGATAGTTTCAGGGTTGTTTAATTAGTTAGTGCTAATAGTATCTGGTTATGCTATTAGTTATATCTGAAAAGGAATTGGAATTTCCATTACATGAGATTTTGAATGAGTATCTATGATCAACTTGTCATACGAATAGTGGATGTTGTTTGACTAAATGCTTTTTCCCCATCACTGAATTAATCAACTTTTACTTTGTTTACCTTTTGCATGCTTAGATTACTAAAACTCACAAAACCCCCCTTTGGTTACTTTGGATTGACATATAAATTGCATACTAAGATAGAATCCGCCTCCCTGTGGATTCGACCTTTACTTACCTAGGACTACGGTTTAGGGTTTGTTTGGATATTTTGCATAGCAGTTTTTAGAACGACAAAAACCTGTTATCATCCATCAGTTTAAGGATGAAACGCAGTACTGAACTTTAACTCGGTTCCCATAGCCTTGTGCAATTCCTTCCAGAATCTAGACATGAATCGGCCATCACGATCTGATACAATGGTCTTCAGAGCACCATGCAAACGGATAACCTCGTGTAAAAATACTTCTGACAGCTTCTGGGTTCCCCACGTTGTCTTGATAGCCACGAAATGAGCACTCTTAATGAGCCTATCAACGATAACCCATATAGCATCTTTCTGACTTCGAGTCTTGGGTAGCCCTGTGACGAAATCCATGGAAATGTCTTCCCACTTCCATTCGGGAACTGGAAGAGGTAGCAGTTCTCCACCGGGTCTTCGGTGTTCAATCTTGACCTTCTGACAAGTCAAGCATTTCGCCACAAACTCTGCCACATCCCACTTCATGTTGGGCCACTAGAACTTCATTCTGAGGTCCTTGTACATCTTGCTAGAGCCTGGATGTACAGAATAGGCTGACGAATGGGCTTCCCTCATCACCAACTGGCTAAGACCATCTACGTCAGGCACACAAATCCGGTCCCGAAACCAAAGTGATCCATCTTCCTGAATTACGAAGCCGGGAGCTTTCCCGTCCATCACTTCGCTACTTAGCTTCACCAAGATCACATCATCGACCTGCTTCTCTCTGATCTGATCAAGAAGTGTAGCTTGAATCTCAAGCATACTCAGGTATCCACGACGTTGATCGTACAAGACTTCGATCTCGCACAATTCTTGGTTCAGCTTGGTCTGAGTAACAAGCAAAGCCACTATAGTCTCGTGCGGCGTCTTCCGGCTCAATGCATCAGCTACTACATTAGCCTTGCCCGGATGATACAACAATTCGATGTCGTAGTCTTTGAGTAGCTCCAACCAACGCCGTTGTCTCATATTCAGCTCCTTATGAGTAAATATGTATTTGAGACTCTTGTGATCAGTGAAGACTTGGCATCTCACACCATAGAGATAGTGCCTCCAAATCTTCAGCGCAAACACCACTACTGCTAGCTCCAGATCATACGTCGGATAGTTTTCTTCATAAGTTTTCACCTGTCTTGATGCATAAGCAATCACCTTGCCTCTTTGCATCAACACACATCCCAACCCATTTTTCGAACTATCACTATAGACCGCATAATCGTCATTTCCTTTCGGCAATGTCAAAACTGGTGCCGAGGTCAGACATTGCTTCAGCTTCTGAAAACTGGCCTCGCACTTGTCACTCCAGACAAACGTCTTGTGGACCTTGCGGAGCAAATCGGTCATTGGTAGAGCGATCTTCGAAAATCCCTCTACAAACCGTCTGTAGTATCCAGCAAGTCCTAGGAAACTGCGCACCTTCTTCACATTCTAAGGCCGCTTCCAATTAGCTACTGCTTCAATTTTCTGGGGATCAACCATCACCCCATTCTCATTGATCACGTGGCCTAAGAAAGCCACTTCCTTGATCCAAAAGTCACACTTAGACAACTTTGCATAAAGATGACTTTGTCTAAGGACTGACAAAATAATCCGCAGGTGTTCCTCATGAGCTTCCATGCTCGGAGAATAAATCAAAATGTCGTCGATGAAGACCACCACGAACTTGTCCAAGTACTGGTGAAAACATCGGTTCATCAGGTCCATGAAAACCGCTGGAGCATTCGTAAGTCCAAATGGCATGACTACAAACTCGTAGTGACCATACCTCGTCCGGAATGCAGTCCTCGGAATATCTTCCTCACGAATCATGAGCTGATGATAACCAGATCTCAAGTCGATCTTGGAAAAGACTTTTGCTCCTTGCATGACTACGAACTCGTAGTGACCATACCTCGTCCGTAATACAGTCCTCGGAATATCTTCCTCACGAATCCTGAGCTGATGATAATCAGATCTCAGGTCGATCTTGGAAAAGACTTTTGCTCCTTGCAATTGATCCAACAGATCATCAATCCTAGGCAAAGGATATTTGTTCTTGATCGTGACTTTATTCAACTCACGGTAGTCGATACAAAGTCGAAACGATCCATCTTTCTTTTTGACAAACAATACCGGAGCACCCCAAGGCGATGCGCTCGGTCTTACATAGCCCTTGTCAAGAAGATCTTCAAGTTGCTTCTTCGACTCTTGCATTTCCGCAGGAGCCATCCGATACGGAGCATTCGAAATCGGCGCAGTACCAGGCTCGAGATCAATAGAAAATTCTACGCCATATTTCGGGGGTAATCCAGGAATCTCTTTCGGAAAACATCAGGAAATTCTCTAACCACAGGAATATCAAGAACCGTAGGTCCATCTTTCATGGGCGAATCCAGGTAGCAAAGGTACCCGACACAACCTTGCCGAAGTAGCTTAAACGCAGCCATCGCATTGATAAGCCTGCCGTTATCAGCGTCATTCCGACCCTTGAACTTGCACACGCACTGGCCCCCAGATGACACTGTTACCGTCCTTGAACTAAAGTCGATCACCGCCCCATGACGTGTCAACCAATCCATACCGAGAATAAGGTCGTATGGAGCCATAGCAATACAGATCAAATCTGCCTCAAACTTCTTACCCTGAATGGTAACTGGAAACTCTGACAGACGCTTGGTGCCCACCAAATGGTCACCATTAGGAAGATTTACAACGAAGGGTTCACAAACCTCGTTGCAGACTAATCCTAACTTACTAACACAATTCTCTGAAATAAAGGAATGGGTAGCACCCGAATCAAACAGTATGCACACAGAAGTAGAATGAAGGTATAGAGTACCTTGAGCAACTGGAGCGTTAGGTCCATCAGCCTCACGCATCTCGTACAGGCGCTGACCCTGACCTCCTGAAGCTGCTGGGACTTTGCCTTTGTTCTGAGCAGTTGTCTGCATCGAATGACTGGGAGTCTCTGCTGGTTTGAACTTAGGTCGGTTGTTCTGATTAACTGACCCCTGTTGCGACTCCGCTCCTTTCTGCTTTCCCTGCCGATAGAACTTATGCATATGCCCTTCCTTCCCACAACTAAAACATGACCTCCTTTCCTTCGGACAAGCAATGCTTTTGTGCCCAGCGGCACCACAATTGTAACACAGGGTCAGACCCTTGCTCTGACCCGACTGCTGTGTTGACCCTCCTTGAGTCATTTCAGTCCTCGCCTTGCCAGACTTGTCAAAGTTGGACGACGGCGCAAGTCGTTTAAATCCACTGGCCTGAGATTGATTCTGCACCGACCTCTGGCGATTCCTTCTCTTGGTTGACTCCTCCAAAGTCACATCCAACTTATACACTGCATCCACATATTGCTCCAAGGTAGAGCATCCATGATGCAACATCATCGGTTTAATGTCTGGGCTCATCCACTCATGGAAATGTCAGATCTTCTGTTCCTCGCTGGACACAACCGATCCAGCGTACTGCAACAAATGATTAAACTTGGCCGCTAGCTCGGTCACTTTCAATCCGTCATTCTTGGGATAGAGGAATTCCTTGTGTTTCTCATCCTGCATGGCTTGGGAAAAGAAACGATCATTCATCTTCGTCTTGAACATTCCCCAGTTCAAATCAGCCCGATCAGCCAGCCCAGTGTTCTCCCACCATTCGCTAGCATCTCCCTTCAACTAAAGAGAAGCTATATGCACATTCTCAGCCTCGGTGCACTCGATATTGCGGAACAACCACTCCATATGGGAAAACCAATGAGCCACCCTAACCGGCTCTCATTTTCCGTCATAACTGTCCGGCCTCATAGAGTTAATGGTCTTCAGCGCTCGACCAGAATCACCCTTATTCCTGGCCGTCTCATTACGGGGTACATGGACATTAGGTTCCTCGAACCTAGGAGCTACTGGCGGAACTGGCACATCTTGTGTCTGCGGTGCGACAGGTCGCATAACATCAGCGAATGCCTGCATGAATATTCCTCGAATAGCTACAACGGCTGCTGCATCGAAAACCATTGGAGCGTTGACCTCAGCATGGTCATTGCCTCCAGGGTTGTTCTGAGACATAGACTCGTGTTCCTCCACACGGTCTGGATCATCCCTTATGATTGGTATGGGATTATTGCTCGGCCCAGCACCAGCGTGAATAGTATTTCTTGTGTTCACCATCTGTTTACCAATCAAATTCCAAGTATTTTACATATTAATATCTCTTCAAAATACTTAATATAATAAAAGTCAACTCGGAGTAGATCAACTAGGTATTTTATAGATGAACTTTCAACAGAACTACATATTATACCAGAAGGATCTTCCGAGCTTTCTAACAAAATTGCCCGGAGATTTGCACTTTGCCGAATATACATCAAAACATACGCAAAAAGGAAACTACTACAGTCAACGTCGGCCCTTTACATGGTGCCTTGAAAACGCTTCCTGTACGGCAGACTCCCTAAACACTGTTTCTTCGAGCGGGGTTTGTCGTCGGAATCCGGTGACGGGCTCCTAACCCTACTCGGCCCTGGAACGCACTGTTCGTCCCTTGGCTCAGGAGTTCTCGGCCTTGCCCTCCTTCCTGCATGATCTGCTATATCGTCCATTAGCCGCTGCTCTTCAAAAGAGACTTCTTGGCCCTGACGAAGGATCTCGCATAGTTCTGGGCTCGACCTTCTCCTTCTCTGAACAAGGTTGGGCTGAGGGTCGCTCCTCTCTCTGATGCCGTACTCGACATAGAGGACTTCCCAATCAGCTTCTGTCATCAGCGGGTGTACTGGTCCAGGTGGCGGACTAGGGTAGAGGAATTGCATCCCCGTGTCCTCATTAACCACCAACAAGTGCCTCAAACTATCGGGCCCTTGTTCCTGTTCCTCAACGTTCTTTCCTCCACAGGATCTTCCTCGGGATCCTCTTTTGGAACTGACTCTACTTCGAGGTCGATCTCGAAATACCGATCAGATGATTCTTCATCTTCTTCTTCTTCACCCTCTTCAGGGATCACTTCTAACGAATAATCGTTATTGTATTAGCCTAGAGCGTACCTCCATGGCTCAACTGGTGCTACAACAGCGTTGGATCTCAGCACCACTGACTCCGGAAGCACATGCTTCACTTCCTCGGGTGGATTGCTGGATTCTCCAACCTCAAAGCATCTAGGGGGAGTAGGAAGATTCGGCCTTACTGGAGACGGCGGAGCCATCTCGGCATCTTCCAGCTCTCTAATCAATGATAAACATGTTCCCATCCTACGGGACAACAAGAAAAGAATTAGTCTTTCTAAACATAGAAGCGAACTTCCATATCAGACTTTAGAAAAGGCGTGACTATGAACGGTTAAAAAATTTCCTTGAAAATTCAGAGCCTTCCAAGACATTTCAAACGAGTGATCGATTTACAAAAGTTTTGTTCCAGAAAAACATTTTAAACCCGACCCGTAAGAAAAAAAAAATCGGCTCTGATACCACAACTTTAACACCCTCAAATCACACCTTGAAAGTATTACTGCCAATGACCTCGGATATAACATCCCGAAGTCATCCTAGGCTTTTCCAGTTGATATAAACCATCAAACCACATTTATAATACACAAATATCATAACTCTTATTAAAACCAACGTCTCGGAAATACAACAATTTCCAAATACAACAAAATACAAAATCAGAATTATTACAGCGGAAGTCTTAACATTAAAGCATAAATAACACAGCGGAAGTCTTAAAACAAAATAGTTTATCAAAACACCATCCATCCTCATAGTCGCTCTAGCCTTCTCGGATCCTCAATTTATCTGATGTGCCGAATCAAACGGATGACACCAGTCAACCATGCAGAGAACAATTACGGTTGGTTAGTCTAATGAAAGACTAAGCAAGGGCACAAAATAGATGGTTCGAAGTAGACGTATTAGGTTAGACTCGTCGTCCCTCGAATAATAGCCGAGTACGTTAGTCAACCACCATACTCTACTAGAATACAACAACAGGCATGAGAAGAGAAGATTCTGGAGACCAAGCCTCACAACAATCAAACACAAAAGGAGACTCCAATGAATTGAGCCTTAACAGAAATATGACAAAAGTTGGGAAACTCAAATAATCAGACAAACACAACATCGCATACGAGCGATCTATACTAAGACGAGTTTTTCCTAGTTGCACTATCGCCTAGCTGCACTACTCGCCAAGGTATATTAATTATGTGCGCCAAGAGCACTTATCTGAGTTAATTCCAGAACAAACCACAACACGTTATAAGCTTTTATATATCCACAACACGATCAAGAATGACTGGACCTCACATAGAGCCCAACGTCCGTATCCACAACAAATCCACAACCATTGATGTCAGGGTCTCCACTGCCCCTTCACCAATTGATTATCAAGAAACGACTGGACCTCACATAGAGCCCATCGTCCCTACGAATACTCGTGCTAACTAAACAGTTTAACACAACAATAAATCACATCAAAGCCATCACGGCCCACACCTACACAATATAACTATAATAGCGTCGATTCTAGCAGAATATACAACCTATTATAATATCAGATTTTAATCAAATTAATTAACACAACTGTTCCCAACATAAACAAGAATCATCCCAAATTAATTAACAACTAAACAATTGATAATTAATGGAAGTATGGAATGATGAGCAAGAGTGAACCGTCACTTGCCTTAGATCCGACGAGTTCGAACAAAGCTTAGAAACGTCGAGTTCCTGGATCTGAAACTGGGGCAGATCTTGGATAATAAATCCCTAAGAAACGACCCATAACGAGACCCAAAATTAGATTCAATATCTTCATAATTGAATCTAAAAGAATAGAAAAAGAATCAAAGGAATCGAGCCTCGCCCAAAGCCAAACACCCAAGAACACACACTCGGACAAGGCTCGTCGCGGGTGAGGTAGGAGCTTGCCGCGGGGTGCGGTGGGCAGACAGTGGCGAGCTCTCGCGACAGCTTCAATGGAGAAAACTTACCCAAATCGCTTCGTTTGCTCTTGATTTGGTTATGGTTCGATCTCCCAACACCTTAGACCTTCAAATACCACTAGAGGTACCCTTCTTAACTCAAGGAACACTCCGATGAGAGCTTGGAACAAGCTTGAAAATGGAGAAATCAGAGGAAAAACAGAGGAAACAGGGAAGGAAGAAGATGAATCTTGGGACTTCGGATTTCGATCCCTTTTATAGTCCAAATTCGAGCCTCCTCAGAGGGAACAAGCAAGGGAATAAGGGGACAAGGCAAAGTGTCCACTTGACTGCTCAAACCTTACCAAACCGGCGTGTCAGCCCGACCTTATCGCGAAGACGACGCCGCCTCTGTGTTTGGCCCTCGCCGCGGGTGCGGTGGTCATGGCCGTTGGGTGCGGTAAGGCCCAGTTTTGCTTCCTTCTTATCCGATCACTTTGGGTTAAATTTTCTTAACCCCGGGTTAAATATATTTGTATACGATCGACAAATTAACCCCGAAAACACGTCAGCTGTATTTTATATTACTCAGAAAAATTTACAGAGTTCAAACCATTTACAGAATGTCCGAAACTTTCTAAAATTAATCCACTAGTAATACGGGAGTTGGAAAAATTCCAAAATATCCTTATAAAATGAGGGATATTACACGTTGGCTACGGAAGAGAAGAACCGAATCCAAGCTTGAGGAATCCAAGATCCTGCGTTGCAGACAACACTTTAGGGGTTGTTCGCATCACTAACATTCTGAAGTAGTTTAATTTGGTTATGGTGAAGGCTGGTTGCCCATTTTCTCCACTGCTTCCTGGTAGTGATGGGAATGAGAGCAATTTCTCAGCTGTTGAGACTACAACATTTGATGAAAGTGTTCCAAGTGATTGCATCTTGTCTTAAGTTTCATCTTTTTTATAAGAATAGTTAGTTTAGATGTACTGCTGAAGCTTGGAATTGTCAAGTTTGTGATACATATCATGCCTTAAATAAGTTTTCTTTTTATGGGTATCATCTTATTTACTATCCTTTATCTCGGGATCTGATGGAATTGGGACATGTAACTGATAGGTTTTGTAAATGGTGGGATAAAACCACACTTGTTAATAATTTTATTATAGCCTTTTATAGGCAGAAGATAACAAACTTCTCTTGAGATATTCTAGGAATACGAGTAGACTAATTCTAACAATCCTAACAACTCTAACTAAATACAAAACAATAATTAATTTAATTAAATAATCTAATTCTAATCTCAATATCCTCCCGCAAATTAGACGATCGAAGGAAAGTCTAAATTTGGAGACATTCTGGAAAGCAAGGAGTCTTTTGAAGGCGTTCTTGATTTTGTTGGAACCGGATGAAGTCGGTCTCGGTTTTGTTGGAGCCGGGCGGAGCCAATCTCGGTTTTGGTGAAACCCGATGAAGCCGGTCTCGGTTCTGTTGAAGTCTAGCGGAGATGATCTTCATTTTGATGAAATCGGGGGAGTCGATCTTGGTTTTGTTGGAGTCGGGCGTATCCGATCTCAATTTCTTGTACTGGTTTTGTATGAAGGAGATTGAAAAATCAGGTGAAAGATAGTTGTTTTGTATGGGGGGAAATCGGTATCATCCGATAGCAACATGGAATCGATATTCTGTTGGCGAAAACCATGATTTGGTTGGCCAAAGGTTGGTTTTGTGTAGGCCGAAGCGTATTTTTGTTTGCGGAAGCAAGAAAACAGGTCATGAACAACCTATTCCGATAGTTTTGTAAATGGTGGGATAAAACCACACTTGTTAATCATTTTATTATAGCCTTTTATAGGCAGAAGATAACAAACTTCTCTTGAGATATTCTAGGAATACGAGTAGACTAATTGTAACAATCCTAACAACTCTAACTAAATACAAAACAATAATTAATTTAATTAAATAGTCTAATTCTAATCTCAATAGTAACTACTATTCCTCCAACTTACAAAAAAAGATATGAACATGATCAATCTGTGGTCATGGATGCTGAATTCCGACATAGCTTGATCAGATATGACGGCGAAGTAACATCCAATCCACACCCATCTCGGTATTTATCTCCATAGTCATCACCTTCATGTTCACCACCATTATCACCAAACCCTTCTCACCTTGACTCGTCTTCTTCTTGTTCAAGTGTTCTAGTATACAGATGGACTATGAGGGCTTATATGCAAAAAAGTGATGCTGCATTTATGTTTGTTTGAGGTCGTTTTGCACTAATAAATGTCTTCTGGTTGTATAGGCTTATATGCACTGGCAGAATCAAGGAGGGCAGGGGGGCCCGTGCCCCTTCTTTCCCTCTGGTTACTATCTAATTTTACTAGTGCATTAAATAGATACAATTGAAAAATAGCCTAGTTGGTACTTCCTTCTTGTATACATGTTACTTGTGTTCGATTCTTGCCTAACCCCTCCTTACCATTTTTTTCCTTTTAACTTGGCCAACTCTAATTTTCATTGCCTTCACTTCAGTTTTGAGTTTCACTTGTCCCCATACCCCTACTCTCTCATATTCCTCTTTAATTTTCTCTAACAATTCTTGTTCATTATTAATTTTGTCTTATAATTATATTTTATTTTTATAATCAAATTGGTTGACTATATTTTCATATCTAACTAGTTTTTGTGTAACTACGATTTTTTATTTACAAAAAATAAACTAGTTATCTATTAATAAAGTAGACTTTTTAACATATAATGTAATTAAAAATATTGTTAGGATAAGAAATTCAAACTAAATAAATTGTATGCATGTGAAAATTATAAAATTTTAAAAGTATTACATGGAATATGTCTCAACTCCTAACCCTAGTATATATATATATATACAAATTAGAATTATTGTGTTATAATACAAATTATATATGAGAATAACTATACTCAATATAAAAAAATACATCTTGTATGTGTATATGTAAAATAGTTTCAGTCTGTTATAATTAGACGTGATATAAGAATAATTATACAATTCAAATTTTTAAGTTAATAATGATAATATCTCTCGCCCGCACTTTATCGGTGCACTAATATGGCTAGTGTGCCCTCTTTTAAACATTCCTGGTTCCGCCGGTGCTTATATGCTAATAGTTCTAGTACTTCTGATGTAAATGAGAACCCATATAAGAGTTTGTGTTTTTTGCTGCACAATTATCTTAATGGAGAATTCAAGTTTTCTTTCACAAAATCACACATGATTTCTAAAGAAACCCTCTATTGGATGTTCTAGACTGTACAACCTTTATTTTTTCTTCCCCAAAATTCGTTTGAGGATGGATCAAAACAGAAAGATGGACATTTGTTTCAAATTAAGCAATCATCAAATGGTTCTGTAATGTGCAACAGGAAAAGAATAAGACAAGAAAAAGTGCTAAAAAAGTTTAGCATTTATATTACAACACATGTAGTTTTTGCGGTGAGTTAAGTAAATAATCTTTTGACAAATCTTTTTTTTTTTTTAAATGAACCCTTAGCAAAAATAAACCCCTCTCCCTCTCCCTAAATCCTACTCCCTACCCCCTAAATCCTACCCCTTAAACCCTAAATCCCAAAAAACAATATTTTAGAGAGAGAAAAAACAAAAAAGATAGAGAAAAAATAATAATAAAATAAGTTAATAGAAGTAAAAAAAATACATAAAAATTAATAAGAGTCTATTTTATTAATTGAAAACTTTTAAAGAATCAATGTGTCCAAAATCCTTAGTTTTTGAGAAAAACTTTACAAGCAAATTTGGACTTACTAGGAAACATACTCTTAGGAAACGCGCTCAAGTTAGCCCAATAAGTTCGGCCCAATTAACTTTGGGCGCATTGTTGACGACCGGCAATCGGCTACGCAACCAACTGAACCAAGTCAAAATCTCAACCTCTCCATCGTCGTCGCTGAAATTTTCAAATCCATCGCCGCCGAGAATGAGTCGCACCGGCCAATGAGAGGCGGCGAAAGGTTGCGAATGAAGCAGCAGCAGAAGAAGAAGCCGCGGCATCTTCCCGCCTCTCACCGCTCTTCCATGGCCTCTCGATTCTCTGTCCCTCCCTCCCGTCCCGGCCGAGTCTCCGTAGTTCTTTCCCTTGTTCTGATCGCGTCTATTGTCGCCGTCTTGAGCATTTCGTCGAGAACTTGGTTCCGTACTTCTAACAGCCCCCATCGATCAGCTCAAATTTACACTGTCGAAGTAGTCAACGAGTTTCCTCACGATCCTAAGGCATTCACACAAGTACGAATCCTTTGAAACGTATTTGTAAATTGCTTTTTCTGCAGATTACATTGTTGTTTGTTCTTCTCCGTTAGAATTTGTCTGATTTGTTGAGATCCGTTGACGGAATGAAAATTGGGAGTCTCAATGGATAATTGAACTCGTCGCCAGGTGTTCATGGAAGATTATATTGTGGTTTCAACAAAGCTATATTGATTTGGAAAAAAGTAGTGGCTAATTAGTCAGTTGCTATATTGTGATCACAGAGAACTGAAATTATGTATAAATGATGTTCATGGAAGGTTTCAACAAAGTTTTATTCATGGAAGATTATATTGAGGTTATGATGCTCGCTTAGAGGTACGAATCACTAGCCAAACAGAGAATTTTTCCAACTTCGAGCCAATTTTAGTTTCTCTTTTTCATTTTTGATTTAGGTGTTTAGCTCCTAAATCCTCTTCTTCTGTGTTTGCTGTGAGCAAGCAGTGACCTTAGGTGTTTTGCTCCTAAATCCTCTTCTCCTTATGTTTGCTGTGTTTGATTCCGACCAATATTACACTGTAACTAATGTTTGTCGACGTGTCTTGATTGACTGTGGGCATGGCTTATTGACAAAGTAATATGCTTGCTTTCAGGGTCTTTTGTATGGGGGAAATGACACTTTGTTTGAATCAACTGGTCTTAATGGGAAGGTAATCCTGATTTTCTTTTACATCTATATTCACTAATAACTGATGGCCAATGGAATGATTGTCATCTCCTATTCTGGACCAGCTTACTCAGTTCCCATTGATCAAAATTATGTACTCCAAGTCTCATAGGCATTATATCGAGCATTTGCATTAACTTTCTCTTAAACTTGTGTGACTTTACATAAGTAATTCAAAAATCGATAATTTATTGCTAGGAAGAAAGGTATGAGGGGTTATAGCTTAGATATTGCAAAAGAGAGACAAATCCTGAGTGGCATTTGGGCAGGAGACCTGGTAAACAACATTAAAGACTGATATATACAAAAAAATCAAGCTTATAATATGAATAAGAAGCATGAGTCATGTATAATTCTATTCGAGCCAAGAGATTTAGATGATTAATCAAACTTGTGAAGAAGCGTGTCAAAATTGTAAATAATGGTGTGATACCTTGAGTAAGTTGAGTTAGTGTTAATGTGTACTTCCTGTTTGTTGCTATGCTATTGATCCATGTGATTTTTAGCTTGAAATAGCATCGTAGGAACAAGGGAGCTCTAAAAGTGTTCAATATTTGTATCATACAATAACTTTTCTTTTTGACTTTTTGTGTTGCTAATGTCATATATATTTTTATAGACTTAGTGAAGCAATCCAGAACTGATTTTTAAACTTCCGGACCTCGACTACGATGAACTATTTGAGTCTACTTCGCTTCATTTACACATCCTGTCTTTCTCTTGTTTTTGGTTCTATTACTTGTCCCTGCATCATATTGAATTTGTATGTGAAATTGTCTCCTGTACTAGTTGAGTTAGTGATTCTGTTCATATTTTCCCACTTGCCACGTCTTTGGCTCAATGTTGGACTTCTTTTTTGCTTGCCTTAATGTTGTACTACCTATTGACTTTTTTCTCTATCCATGCAGTCATCTGTGCGAAAAGTAGCACTGCAAACTGGAAAGGTACCATTATATGTCAAGAATGTTGTTCATGAGCTGCATATATATATATATATATATCCACACACACATATTTTGCTGTCTCTCTTTCCATTTTGTGATGTGTGCAATTAACTGGTCGCAATCAAATTTAAGAAGCTCTAGAGTGTTGTTACAAGTTAAGTTCCACTTATGCCCTGGAATTTTGGGCTATAAAATTGAATGCAGGTAGTGAAGCAGTTGTTTTCTGGTGGTACTGGGCAGTGAGCATATTAAAACAGCTGTATGGATCACAATCTACCAACATCTTAAACAGTATTTTCTTACAAATGATGTTTAAAATTGGTTAGCGGTTAGAATAAAATTTTTACTTCGAATTTGTTGATGGTCTTCAGTGATTTTGAATGAAGGTCTTATAGTTGACAAAAAAATGTCCAAGGGCATCATGTATAAAGAGTAAGCTTGTCTTTGATTCATCAACTAGGATTAGGAGTGCACTTTGAACTCTTTGAATATCACCTCTTTGGCCCTGTCTAATTGAATATTCTAATATCAGCTGTATCTGGTTTTTATTATCTTAACTTGCATCAAGTAACCAGCTATTACAGTGGTCTCCTCTTGATTTTAAATGCTTAATCTTATTTGAGAGGTGTATGGTAGATATGCTTACACAAGCTAGATTTCCTATTCTTATACTTATTTTTTATAAGAGCATAAGCGAAACAGAACAGGCGTTTAGGTCACGTGCAGAAAATAACATGACCTGTTCCTAGAGGAAAAATAAGACATCCTTTGGGTGTTATTGCCAACGTCATGTGACTCAATGGGAATGACAATTTCCGACGATATTAATTTTCATGAGTTACTAATATAAAAGTCCATCACATTTGTCAACGTCAATCAAGCCATTTTGACACGTCAACGACAACATCGAAATTTGTTATTGCATATTTTTGGGACATTGTCTGCACCAACACCTAAATGCTGTTGTTAATTTATTTTTGGGACATTTGTTATCGAAATTTGTTATTGCATATTTTTTGGGAAATTTGTTATTGCATATTTTCTGCATACCACTTAAAAGTTTGTGTTATTTACAGCAAATTTTCTAGCTCTAAACATTTTATATTCCTGTGGACTAACAGGTTGAAGCTCTGCAGAGAATGGACAGCTCTTTTTTCGGGGAAGGATTGACTCTTCTGGGTGAAAGGTGGGTATACAATATTAGTAATAGTAGTAGTAGTTGTTGACTTGCTGTACAGTACTTTTGAGTGAAATGAAGTGGGATGAACAACAGCACAAGTGCCATATGGTGTTTTCCTCTTATAGTTGTATCATCGTCAGCAAATCACCGAATTGTCAAAAAAACAATTGCAATGCAGGAACCCCTATTTGAGGTTTTTCACCATTTCCAAATGATTCACATATCAAAATGCCTGGACATGTGATTACTGACTAACAGTCCTAGGAATGTTTTGAGGCTGGCACTCATTATGAAGCTAAGCTCGAGTGAACTCTTTCTGAAACCTTCCCGAAGAAAACTTTCAGAAAACATAATCCATGACAACACGTAACTTGGATCCAATCCTTCAATTCCCTAGGAGCTTCAATCTTGAATTTCTGTGCTAGATCTGGTGGTTTTGATATTGAACATGTTGAACTGAGAGACCTATTTCTCTCTCTTCATCTTTCTCTTTGCTTCTCTCTCTTCTGGATGACATTTGAAGTTTAAAAACTTGTGGATTCTCTGGTCATTTTGGCTGATGTTTGTAGAATCTTAAGCTTTGGGAATGTCTATTGAAAGTAACTGAATTACTTGCATCACTATGTTTTCTTTTTCTTCTACTTGATTGAGATTATGGTCCTTCTGCCCCTTTGTGTTTGTCCTCACCCTTTTTGTCATTCTGATCTGTTTCCAGAACTTGCGTAAGAATGCATTTAATAAGCCATTAGCACTTCAATGTTACTGCAAGTTTTGCTATGTTTCCAGGTTTATCCTTCTATTTATTGCACACTCTTCATAATCATGTGATATTTATGCATGCTTAATCAGTTACGGCACAACAATTGAGGGTGAAAATTATCATAAAATCCACAAGTTGTGGTTTTAAACTAGAAGACTAGTAACCTAATGCATACAATTATTTTATTATCATTCTAGGAGAATGCACGTATGAGGGAGTGCATATTGGAAGTTTCCTTTTCCCTGTTCTAGCTAGCCATAAGTTGGTGCATTAATCAGTCAAGTTAAGGTTGAGACAACTATGATAACTATTCTGATCTTGGGTGATAATTTTCTTCTGTAGGTTATACCAAGTTGCTTGGATGACGAAGTATGGTTTCATTTATGACAGAAATAATTTGAGCAAAGTCTGTAATCCACCTTTTTCCTCTTTGATGTTACTCTTTGGTGTTTACTTAGTAAAATGGATTTATAATCTATTTCATAAGCTGATAATAGAAATGCATGATACATGGGTTTAAGAATTCAATATAGCTGAAGCATGACTAACTGATTTGATCAGTTGATGCTTGCATCAAGCTCCTTGTACCTGCAGAGAGAGTTGGTTGTTCTTCAGCCAACTATCTGCTTTGCTAGAAATATGTGCATTTAGAGCCAGACATGAACACTCGCAGTCATTCTGAAATAGAAGATCGGGAACTAGTCAGCATAGCAGTTATGTTATCAACTATACACCTGATACACTTTAGCCTGGTATTAAATAATTGATTACCTATGATGTTCGGGAACTCCTTCGCAGTGTTGTTTCCCATCTTTCTTTTTGGTATATCCTCACTAGAGCACCCAAGTGGTTGCCTCCTGAGTTAGCCACCAAGTTGAGAAAAGCAAACTCTTGAAGGATACAACCTCTTCTGGTCACCTTTACTATTTGGGTGGGAAAAGTTGTCATCCATATATGTTGCACATGACAATTGGAGTTGATTTTCTAAGAAACCCCACTTTTTTTTGTACACTTTTTAAAACCACAACAGATCTCATACCCTGATGACTTTTTTTGGACAAAAAATGAAAAGCTTCATTCTAGGTCATCTATTTTGTGCTTGATATTGCCTGGGACATGCCTCACTAGAGCACCCAAGTGGTTGCCTCCTGAGTTAGCCACCAAGTTGAGAAAAGCAAACTTTTGAAGGATACAACCTCTTCTGGTCACCTTTACAATTTGGGTGGGAAAAGTTGTCATCCATATATGTTGCACATGACAATTGGAGTTGATTTTCTAAGAAACCCCACTTTTTTTTGTACACTTTTTAAAACCACAACAGATCTCATACCTTGATGACTTTTTTTGGACAAAAAATGAAAAGCTTCATTCTAGGTCATCTATTTTGTGCTTGATATTGCCTGGGACATGCCTTTTTATTATTACAAAAATGCTTTCTTAAAATAAATTTGCTACATGTTTTTATTTTATTTTATTTTGGCAGATCACCAAATTTACTCATCAGATGGCAGATGGATGGGGACTTGCAACTGATGGAAAGATCCTGTTTGGAACTGATGGAACTTCCATGTTGTACCATATTGACCCTCAAACAATGGAAGGTTCCTCGTTCAAAACCGTTATGATTCGTTCTAGGTTTTATTTGTTTCCCATTTTCCCAATGCAGTTGAGACTTCAGATATATTTGTTCTCTTTCATGTTAAGAATTTTTTTATTCTCTCTCATGCTGGATGCAATAAGCTTTTATCTTTCCATGTATACACTTTATCCGTTCTCTGATGGGAATGTGCAATCTCTTCTTGTAGGTTTCTACTTTGACTTGGGTTAGTTTGCTTTTGATTTATGCAGTGATTGAGAAGCATAACATCAAATATAAAGGTCATGAAGTGTACAACCTGAATGAACTAGAGTTTGTGAATGGTGAAGTATGGGCAAATGTTTGGCAGGTATCTCATATGCAAAAGTTCATATTATTTGCGATCTCTTTTTCTGCTCATCTGTTAATGTAGTAATCGGATGGATTTCTGGACTTTTAACATCCTCTTTTTGGTTTTGTTTGAACATGCTACTTTACATAGAATTTCTTTTCTTTTCTTCTTCTGTGTTCAAAGAATCCATAACGATGCACACTTGGATTGTCAAACCATGTATCATATACCCAAAACAGTAATAATATCATTATGGGTATATTGCTTTGTGACCTCTACCTTCAAGACTAGGAGAAGAGTTATGTTGGAAAGTATACTGACTTAAACTTGCACCTAACCATGTTTTGCACACTCAAAATTAGTAAAATTATGATTCATTATTTAGGTTATTTGAGAACACTCTGCTCAATTATCTTATTTCAGTACACGATCTGCACTTTTTTGTTCCAGTGATCAACGATCATCACTTCCTAGTCAGACCTTCCTGAACATTGTTTCTCAAAATTGAAAGCATAGCAAGAATATGATTTGATTCACATTAAAATGTAGCTGCATTGATAATTGTGCTCATAAGGTTGTTGACTTGATTCCTCTTGGCTTCCTGATTTCCCAATTTCAACTTGCTAATACAGACCGACTGCATAGCAAGAATATCACATGAAGATGGCTCTGTGCTTGGATGGATTGTTCTTCCGGAACTAAGGTTGGATGCTCTGTGCTAGCTCTTGTTTTCATTCTGTTTCCATTTTTCATTTCTCAGTTAAGTTTATGATTTAAGCTGTCATTTTCTTTTTCTTTCTTGGTTATTAATTTTTTCTTCAATTTTGTTTTCTTCCCTTTTCTTCTACAGGGAAGGATTGCTACGAGCAGGCAAAAGGGTATGTGCTTATTGCTCAAATCTATTAATTTCTTAGCATCTTTTTTGGGTATATTAGGTGATCGTTGCAACCGTATCTGATGCATTTGATTGATTATCATGTACCAGAATATTGATGTTCTAAATGGCATAGCATGGGATGGGGACAAAAACCGTCTTTTTGGTAATTTCTACCTCAGTGTTCCAGTCCCAACTTTTAGTAATTATATCTGTGTTGTTTGCAACTGATGCCATAGTAAACATGGGGAGCAGAGATCTGGAAATTGTTAGAACTTTGAAGGTTATTAAATTGGAACTATCATAGAACCTCCATTTGTCTTCTATTAAACTCCAACCTCCAAGCTTGTCTTGCTCACATAGATTAATTTAATTTGGAACGAATTGAAGTCTTAAATGGCCTAAGAAGACAACCTAGTGTCTCTTTTCTCATAAGCTTCTCTCTAGCTATAAGCGGGAACCAGGTCTAAAATCCGGAGCCTCCATGGAGAAACTTGAAAAAATAATCTTGTAACAACTCCATCTCAACACTGACAAGGGAGTCCTCGATTTAAAGATTTGTTGCCTCTACTGATTTCCAAATCTGCAGTGGTTGGTTTTCAGGGATTTCAATTGTCCTCTAATCTGCTAGTAAAGAAGGCAGAAGAATAAGAGTGTTAAATTTAGTCAATTCATTCATTTCTAACAAAACCCTTCATCAGTTTTTTAGCGAGTCTGATCATACATTTTTGCCATCTTGTTTTTCTAGTGACCGGAAAGCTTTGGCCAAAGTTATATGAGATCAAGTTGCGTCCTTTGAAGGGAGAGCTCAGTGTAGACATTGAACAACTATGCATTACAATGCCATTCAAGTTCTGAGTCTAGTAGGAAAAGATGTGATGGTTATACCTCATTTGATATTGGAGTCTGACTTGTGCTAGGCGCAGAGCCATGATACAATGCCATTCAAGGGAGAGCTCAGTCTGACTTGTGCTAGGCCAATATATACTCTGCAGTATTTGGGTTGCTATCTATAATTTGTCCTTTTATTTACAATTGTATCATAGCTAATTGCTGCTCTTTAAATAGAGAGGAAAGTGCTATAAATAGTCAACACTTAACACGGTTAAGTGACTTATATAAATCACATAGCAACTATACATAATTACATCAAATAGCATTGTATTAAATAGACTGAGAGATGAATGGAAGAAAAATGTTACTTGATTCACTTCCTCGCATATATATATCACAAGTTATACAAATTAGACTGCAACTCTGACACAAATGCAAACTGGGCTCCCAGAAACAAAGCCATAAATATGATCCAAAGGGAAAATGAAAAAGGAAGCTAATTTACAAAGAATGGCCAACTTAACCCATATCAACCAACCATTTGAAAGTTGAAACTATAAGGTACTCACCACATTTACAGAAGGGAGAAGGGAGGATCGGGATGCAAAACATTCCAATCCATCCAATAAATCAGTGACTAGATCAAGAGAAACCAAGCCTGTTAGCTTGAAGCAGACTCTACCTGTAATGAAGAGCTTGGAGAATCCATGGAACTGTCAATGTCTTGCAGAGGCTTAATCTGTCTCTCAACCTCTTTACGTAGAAGCTGCATTTCTTCGAGAATGATAGTTTGAGCAGACTTGCATGATTCCTCATCCCTGAATGCCAGGGTCCATCTTCCATCACCCAAAGGCTTACCTTTTTTCCTACCATCAGCAATGGATCTCAAAGTGTCCACAGAGGGCAACACAGAAGGCCGGATTCTTATGTGCAACCATTTTGGGCGCTTTTCGTCTACTCTGGGCTGAAACAAGGTGAAAATGAATGACAATATGTTTTGAACAATTCGAAGAAAACCTTAAAAAGTTGATTAATAACATTAGAATTTTGTAATTTGGCATACGTCGCATCCAACAAGAGGTGCAATCACCCGAATGACACCAACACTCAATTTAAGGGGCAGCTCTTCCACAAGGAGCAGCCATCCACTTGTTCCCAGGGACGCAGCTATGAAGCAAAAATGTCGCTCTTTACCTCTCTCAAATGCTATTCTGCAAGGAACTGCATCACCTGCACTAGACATTTGGAAGCAAGAAGAACAATCATAACAAAGAGCAGCGAGAATTATCCCTAAGAAATGTGCAACAATGCCTGCATTAGCAGATGACGAGAACTGCACAAGCCATGAATATCAAAAAAACAAAAACAAATTACTGACCAAGTTTTATTTCAGTTCCTGGCCTTGGGTTACCATTCTCCAGACCAACAGCTTTAGCCCTTGAATTTTCAGGGACATCTACTGAAGGTTGTAAGGGAGGGTGATCAGGCAACGCTCTGCCATGAAAGCACATTCGAAGTTGATAAAGCAGCACAAGCTCCTGTATCAGAACGGCATGGAAAATTTTAGAAAT
The DNA here is from genome assembly GCA_027886185.1 of Rheum nobile. Classification (NCBI taxonomy): domain Eukaryota; kingdom Viridiplantae; phylum Streptophyta; class Magnoliopsida; order Caryophyllales; family Polygonaceae; genus Rheum; species Rheum nobile. Next base: position 1,318,909 of record WOAB01000056.1, read on the forward strand.
AAAACAACATAAATATCTTGCTGTGTTAATCCAAACAGCACGATTCTACTCTGAGTTTCCCGTATGGGGCAAGTTCCAACTAATTAAATGCTGAAATCATTTGGGTTAAAGAATATTATTATAAAAGAAAAAACTTGACCTAATGCAAATGGTTGCCCAATAAGAGCAACTGTAAATTGAAACATCACTTTTTCTTTGTTACTGAAATAAGAAGCGCACAGCAATACAGCATAATAAAATAGTACTGAACACTGCTCAGAAAATACTTCATAATAAAAAACAACTGGTCATTCATACAACAGAAGTGATTAAATTTACTTGAAGTAAGAAAGTAAGTAATCAATGACAAGGTTAATTGATTCAAATGCAATAAGAAGGCATGTATACTAGAACATTAAATATTTATAATGTTCTGCATACCACCATCATGAATTGTAAATTTCAAAATCATACACAAGCATTAAAGTGCAAATATAAAAAAAATGGCCTAAACATATAGGTCTAGAGCAAATATGATCCAATATATACCTTCACCAACTTGCGCATCTTCTCTCCAGTAGCCAATGATGACTCACTAGGAACTGCATCTGGACACATAATAATCTCAGCCACCAATCTAATGGAAACGCTTGTAAAAGAAAAGGATAACAAACTAAGTAAAAACGAAGAAGGTAGAGAGTCAATGCTCCTGTTCTTGGGCAAAGAAAAGACATTGTTCAACTGTTTTTCTCTCAGTCCCACAAGTTAGTGTTTTTTGCACAGCCCCATGAAAGTGTGCAATCTTGCACTTAAGTTTATTTTGACTCCATCCTAGTGCAGTGGCAATGTGGCATTATCGTGGGATGGAATTAAAGCTTTGAAAGAAGAATGCACATTGACCCCTTGAAGCAATATGGTTAATATGATTCCCCAGTCAGTGGTGCTTTCAGCTTTGTAACGCAGTGGACTATGAGAAATGGTAAATAAATCCTTCATCTTCCATGTATTATGTCAGTGGATCATTTTTAATTTGCAAGATCCTACTGAAACAGCGTCTGTAACTGCACTTGCAACTTTGTAAGGGACTGATGCCGCACTTATCAGATCTGCCCCTATTTGGGGGCAGGACTAGACATGGCTATGGTTATGCGGTAAGGGTGAAGTTAAGGAAAACAACCATGAACGAATTGTCCATCCTTTCAGAAACTTTTGCATTGAGGAGTACAAACGCAATGAGGATATTGCTTTAAAGGCTCCATCTTCAGAGGTAAAGGAGAATTTTAAAGGCTCCATCTTCAGAGGTAAAGGATGAAATTCCCATCCTCCATGGAGTGTATATAACATCAGTAGTTTTTTACATTTTTTTGCAAGCTACCATTTTTTCCTTCCTTAGAAAAAAAATTAGCAATATAATTTTATTTTCTCAATTAAAAAGAGAGCTGTAGTAGTACCTTCTGGAAATGTATTCTGAGGTGGCATGAGTAAGCACTTGAGTTCTCTCTGAGGGGACGAAGCCTCAATAACTACAAGCAAAATACAGTCACCAACATACATAGTGGAAACATTTAATCAAGGCTATCACTTTGATTAGTTTGATACCTTTCTTGCAATTTCTCCATTCATCACATAGGAGAGGGATGATCTGATCAGCCCAGGTCCCTTGGACCTCCTGAAGGATGCCAGTTGAGCATTGACTATATAACTCCTGCTAAAAAAATACATTTTTTGTATTAAAATTAATTTGCTAAGTGTATTAAGTAATACCCCAGAAACATTGAGACACTGGATTTCGTGTCTCTGGCTTAAGAGCAGATCACAGCAACAAGGTTAGAAATGAAGTATCTAAAAGCATGATGAATGATAGCAAGGCAATTGAAGCTAGTTCATATACAAACATAACCTTTTCCATTCATTCTATGAGAAAGGTAACTAAATTTCTGAACATGACCATGTAAAAAGGATTATCGTATACAAACAGAAAGGTGGGTGATAATGCATAAACATATCTTACCCCAAGAAGTTTAAGATGCTTTCTACTGATTTCAGCCTGGCTATAAGGAAGCAACTGGCGCAAAAGCCATGCACCATGACACAATGCCTCTACTGATATATCTGATCGGCAGAAAAGATTTACCATGGCATCAAGTACCTGAGTTTAAAAAACACCAATCAATATGTTTCAAAGGAAATTTTTACTATAAGCCAAGAGTGTACTAGCGTATTACATAATGAAAAAAAAACTAAATATCTTGAACTAAAAAACAAAACTTTCGAACATATAAATTCCTTGTTCAAAATAAATCAATAAAAACTAAAATGAGTTCTCATGCTTGATTTTTAAAAAAAAAGACATCCAAAAGAAATGCAAGGATCCATATTAATATATAGAGCTATCCTGATTTTCTAATTATTTTCCTCTTCCTTTTTCTGTAAAAAATATATCTAATTATGAAAAATTATTAGCATATTTTCTTTTTCATTTCAAAACAGGGTATTTCGATTCCTACTCAATATCCATTAAGTCTAAAAAACTTAAAGACAGTAAAAAATGCTCAAATTCTATTGAACTGCCGGGATGAAATCTTCTCCAATTAAAGATGCCTCAAAACTTGTTTAAAGATTCATCAATCGTCACCAGTAAGGCATAGTCCTCGAGAGTACCTGAAATCTACATAAGCGGGGACTTGCTTGCATTTCTGCATCAGAACAAGTAACTCCATAATGCTCCTATATGTAGACAAATAACATCAAAATCCAGATAGAACACAGTAAAAAGGAATATCATCCAGATCAAGTAATTTTTTAGATAAATAAGCAACCCCCTCTCACTAATATATGAAAAGTAACTGAATCACAATTTAAGAATTGTTTCCAACTTTGGTGGCAAGCAGATATTGATCGCACAGAGTGAGGCAGATATTTCATTTAAAAATAATACAGTTTCATGTTATGATACTTTCTAACATTCATTCACTTTTATGTCTGAAACTACACTACCGTGAAAATCGGTCAGTCCTTGTATTCTAGCTTATATGGAGAGAGAAGGTTGCACGAGGGTATGGGAAAGTCACAATAACAAGAACGCAGATAACAAAATTTAGAGCAAAAAGAAAGATGGAAGATTTCTTCTACTAGACAATTAGATACCTAACACATTAGACTTTTAAGATTTCTGTATTACAATTTCAATATAAAAAGTGCAAAGTGCAAACTCCAATATATACCATATAAGATACATAAAAAATTGCCCAATATGCTTGGCCACCAAAAATACAAATGGATGTAAAAAATAGTTTATAATTGTATTTAGTTAGTATAGTTATATTTTTAGATGTAAAATATTTTGTTTAGATGAAAAAGGTCCAAGTTGTTACAGTACCCAAGGTAAGAACAAAAAAAGACGGAAAATCTTGAAATGGGAGAAAAAGACTCAGATATTTATTTTATTGTATCTATCTTTCTCCTCCGCATGAAATTTTTGTGGGTGTAAATCATGGGGCAAGGTAACTTTGTAAGTTGTTCCCCACACCCTGTCTTGATAGAACAAGAATATTTCAAAGTTCAAACACTATGAAGCCTTATGTAATCACATTTTTGTAAATGTAGAGCACGAGAATGGTCTGAAAGGCGGATAAAGAAATATGTTTGAAAGGTTTCGCAAATACCTTTAGCTTTCTCAGATAGTTATTGAGCTCTCCACTACAACTATCGCGTGCAAAGTGATTTTCTGATGAAAAAAGTTGTTCTTCACCTGAGCTCTCACCAACAAGTGATTGCTGCAGATAGCCAAAAAACACAAGTAAAGGAAATGAAAAGACAAAAACGACAATGTTAGATATCATGAAGGAATAAAGATATAACTAAGCACTACTGAGTTCTTTTTTGCATACGTGACTCAAAATATGACTCCTTGTCATGAGAACAACCTGAAATACAGTTATTTGGCACGGAAACTAAAAGAAATTTAAGTTCTAAAAGATTACAATAAAGGATCACTAAGATATGACAGTACAACTGCTATTTTCATGGAAATAAGTATAACAATGTCACCTTCGGTATAGTTCAGGCAACTTCATAATCATGTTACTGCAGCATTCATATTAGATTAATTATGACTAAGACAGCAGATAATAAAACTATGAAATCCACTGACAGAATCCTTTCCCTGCTTCTTAGTAAACTCTTACTAGCTGTGAAAGGCATGAAGAAAGATAACTTCACACCTGTTTTCATTTCAATTAAATCAAAGGGGATGCCTGTGTTGTATTTGTGTTTAACTGAAGAATAGATGACAGGAATCTCTTCATCTTTGTGACAAGGGACATAAGCTTCACCTAGACCTAGTAATTATTTTTGTGTTCTTTTTCACCTATGCAGTAACTTTCGCAGAGTAAAATGAAATTGTTTTTATACCAAACTGTCTACACATACAAAGAAATGAACTGAACTAGGAGACACACATACCAGCAGAAGTTTCTTATGTTGTTTGCGCTGTGGAAGAATCCCTAATGCATCAAGCATTGACTCGTCCAACTCTAAACAAGTGGCAACTCCATAAGAAAAATGGCATATTAGCTGTTACGAAAAGTATCCAAAAACCAGAAGAATTACCCTTTGTTTGCAGCAGTACAGCCAGCAGGCTCAAGGAGCCCAACACGTGTACATTGCTTCCACTTTTAAGATAAGAAAGCAGGGATTCCCTACACAATAAATTTTCAAATGACGAGTACATCAGGTAGTACAATCTACTTGCAGTGTTTTCATTTTTTTCTTGGAAAGGGGTATGTTATGTGAATAGGAGATTATGTATCAGTAAACATATATAAAGCCAGGAAGTTAAGTAAAAACTAAAAAGGATCCTGTAAAACAAACCCATCCAACAGATTCAACCTTTCCATTTAACCAGACTACCAGAGTCACTGAGATAATGGCCAATGGAGGAGTCACAATGTCCTATAGGCCTTTACAGCTTAGCTTTACTCCAAGACTCCAACTGATATGTTCTTAAAGATTTAAACAAGGATCAACAAACTACCAAGATTGTTGTTCATTAAAAAAATGTTCCTATCAGGTTGCAATGAGCATGTCATTTCCATGCATCCTTTTCCAACATGGATGCACGAAAGGAGAGAATAAAAAGAAATAGTTCACTCTCCCGATCAAATTATCAAAAGTCTACAAGCATAAGAAGAATGTTAAATTACCTCAATGCCAAATATGAGCCAGCAGATCCATTTGGCAAACTTGTGTTATCAGGTACGGCAATCACCAACTTCCTTCCGGTCACTTCTTCATGGTGATCGCTATTCTCACGTGACAAAGGATGCTGCATTTTTGAGCAGGTTAAATCGCCATTTGACTTAGCTTCAGGCATCTGTGCAAAGGTCTCTTGTGGACAAAATAGAGCAGCAGCAGTAGTATTTGCCAAATCTTTGATTTTGACTATTCGCAAGGTGCAACAAAGTAAGTACATTGCTGTGATGGCACCGAGCTGGGCATCCTGGTTTGAAGCTACAAAAATTAAGTAATCAAAGTATCTAAACAAGTCACGACAAAAGCATAAGTCGGAAGACAAACACACTGCATAGGAAATCAAGACCAGCTGCATGCATGTGGGTCATTTTCTCCTCATTTCACGGTGAGTATTTTAAAATTAAGAAGAGCATTAAAAAAGAGTGCAGTGTACAAATACGACAGTAAACCACAGCTTCAAAAAATGGCAGCAAGGGTAACAAGAAACCACGAATAAGACCAGCTAATCAATCCCGTACATTAACACCTTCATTAGTCAGAGAGGGAAGCAGCAATGGCAGTATCAAACGCCGCAACAAGTTGTCTGATATCAATTGGCCAACATCTGGAATCCCAGCAGAAATAATGTCGCTATAATAGTATAGATTGTCCTCAATTTCATCTACTGCAGAAAAAATGCTTGATGCCACTTCTTGGCTTGGATTCCTGTAAAAGAGCGAAACATTCATCTTAAGCGAAAAAAGGAGCTCCCTCAAATTTATGGTGGTGTTTATACATATAAGAAAACTTACTCTGATGCTCCTGAAACCAACTCGTTTAAACTGATACACAGCTTTCTAAAAAATGTGATTAGATCTGGAAAATACTTTGCAAGGGGGCCACTTGTGATATATCTATTTACACCATCATCCCCAACTGGTTACAAAAAAAGTAGACAAAAATGTTAGTACAGAGTAACAATGATGGAAATTACAAAATACGCGAAAAAAATAGTAGAAAACTGACCATGGTAAACATTGAGTGTCAAAGCACGTACAGCAATCCTAATCATGTTTTCTTCATGGAAAGCGAATTTTAGAGCCTCGACATACAATGGGAAAGCAACCACCTCGTTCTAGCAAGAGAAAGGATTAAAGTTAGGAAAAAATAAAGATGAAGATCAATAGAACTAAAAACATGCATATAATGAGAGGATAATGGTAATCATTGCACCCAGGCTAAATTGTTATGCATACTACATAAAGACAAATACATTACTGAATGACAAAAGCACATTTTTCAAATGTGTATAAAAAAGAGTCAAAAGACACCATCCTTAATGAGAGATATGTTTCAATGTTGCTAAATGTAATACTCTAATTTACTACCTTCAACCACCATACCAGGGAAATGGTAAAAAAAAATCCATAGTCACAAGCTTTTGAATCCCTTGATCTCAAGTAATAACAAAAAAACTGGATCTTGTAATTATCTACTACAAATTCTGATCTTTATAAAATATTATTAACAAGCAAATAAATTTGAAGAAGATTTTCAGAAATATGATACATTAGAGCCTTAAATAAAGTATACTAGCACCCATCATCATTTAACCACAATATCTAAAACAGGAACCGATGAGGTTATTTAGCACCCAATTGCTTGTCACTGATCCTAAGATAAGTGGCACACCAAATTTTCATTTATCATACTCATTCCTTAAAAGAAATTGCATCTTATTTAGTTAAAAAAAAACGTACCATGTATCTAGTAAATAAGGTTATATCATTTTTTACAACCACCTACAATCTTGAAACATTCTTAAAAGTCAGCTCATAACCACTATATTAATTCACTTAGTGCAGGGATCTAGAGAAGAGAAAATGAGATTAATTGCATCTTATTTTGCACAGGAGCTGCCAAAGTGCGACCCCTTCTTCAGCAGATACCATTTAGTTTGTTTTATTTAATAGATTTTCTCATGACATAGTATCTAGAAAAATTGAACTATTATCTCCATGTGTGTGTGAGAGAAAGAGAAAGAGAGAAGAAGTACATTGCTTGTCTTCACCAGCAATGATATTGTAGTTCGATCAAGCTTCCCACTTATTGCTCTTCATAACAAATTGTAGTAGCAGTTATCAGTATTAGCATGGTGTTACAAAAAGATAATGATGGGAGTTTCTTTAATTTGAAATATCAGCATGGTGTTATAAATTTATAATGCAAAACAAGGAATAAAATCTAAGGGGAGGGGGTCAATAAGAGAAATAAAAGTAAAAGAGAGAAAAAGAACCTTAAAAAGGATATATAGTATGACAATAGCTCTTCGTTTTGAAAATCGAAGGGATAAGTGATGAGGTAATTTATATGCTCATTACTGAAAAGATAATCTGCAAAACAGAATAGCCTTAAGTTGACTTGTACATTCCCTAAAACTACACAAAGAAATGGAAAATAATGCAAAGAAGTTATCAGCTCACATATAGCATGCTCATTTTTTAAGTTTTGAATCATAATGCTCACTGTCTGAAGCAACTGAAGTGGAACAGCAGCAGTTTTACTGACTTGCAGTAGACGGACAAACTCCCCCATGACTTGTTTCTCCATGAAAAAGCTGCAGAGGGACTTCACCGTTAAAAAGAGCATAAACCTTAAGCAAGAATGGGATGTTATAAATAATGGAAAGTCATACTCGAAAAAGGTCGAGTCATGCTGATCACCATATGTCACCAGCTCTGCAATCGATCTCAATGCCTCAACAACAAAAGCCTGCTTAATTATAAAGTAAATACAATATACAACTAAATGTTGCAACAGTAAAAAAAGAAAAGAAAGTAAAAGAATGGGTGTAACCTTATTCACATCATTTACAATTTGAACCTTCTGCAACTGCTCAGTCAGATACCTGCATGCAATTAAGAGACGGAAAGATGTTCTCGTGAGTGTTTCAGCATATGATAGGCAAAAAAAAAAAAAAATCTCTTGGGATAAGAGTAATTAATAGAATGGTGGAGCAACAAGAAGTCATTTTCCTCAAGTAACTTTGCCAGGCAAAATTCTATCAAGGGAGAAAAAGATAGAGGGTAGTTTCTCTCCATTTCTGTTTTCTATATATTTCTACAAGTGGAAGAAAGCAGGTATAAACCTATCCCTTCCAAAAGCAATGTTTGACCTTTCAATCACACTTTTTCATGACACTAACATGCAACTTTATAGTGAATAAATCTTGTGTACCTCTACCCCAAACTATAACCATATGACGGTAGAGGATTCAAATTCCTCACTTCCCTTCAGTATATTAGCATATAGATTACATGCCTGCATATAAAATGCACCCACCATCATAAAAAGTTTCCACTATCTTCCTCGAAGATTATTCATTCTTGTAATATTTGACATGCTTAATTTCCGTGATATTTTATAAAGATTTTGTAACAAGACTTCTGTTGAGACCTAATAGCGGTTAAAATAGGTATGCAGATGGTTGTTGGTACAAAGTGCTTAATTATTAATCTTCAGTATATATAACTCAACATGTACATGAATGCAACTATTTGCTAGACCTAAGTTTTGTTCTTTTAACTGCTCTGTGTTCTTTTCCTTTTGCTTCGATACAATCATACATGCAAAAGAACAAAAAAATCTACTTGCACTAAAACCTACAAATAGCAACATTCCTTTGTATTTCCCTTCACTGGAAGCTATCAATTGTTTCGTTTAAAAAAGGCATCAATTGTTTAAGTCCTCTGTATAGTGCTACTTCCCACATATGGGGGAAAAATGGTCAAGCTTTCAAGACCACCATTTGAGAGATTCTATGCTACCTCAATGCCTTTTATGGTGAAGTCTGCATCATACATTTTGTACAGAACATATTTTTGTAGCAAAACTAACCTCTTTTTTATTACAAAAATTGAACATAGTTTATAATTGTCACGGATAAAACACATTGCCCCATTAACAGAATATCAGCAGATTAGTCACCTAGCACAAAATATTTCCATGAAGCTAACACATTGATCCATGAAAAACACCTTACATTACCATAAAACCAGCAATCAGGAAAGAAATAGAAAGTAAGACTACTAGTGACAAGTAGCAAAACCTGAGTTCCTCCAAAGAGAACCTATTTTTGGATCTCCAAAAGGAAAACCACATTGTTGAATGATGAAGCCTCTAAAAGTCTCAGTCTCCATATGAATTTTCATTCATACGCCAATTCAGATTCATGGCGAGTAAAATGAAGAACTCTGTAAAGTAAAAGCATAATGAGAATCAAATCCTGAGACAATAAAGAATATTGTGAAGGAAATTCGCAAAACAGAGCTTAAACATAGCTAAACCAGATCTTTTTAGTGTTGCATGAGTCTAGCATACAATCACTGCACAAATTTATTCTTCACATAGAACTCGTGCAAAAAAAAATTTGAGAAAACATTATTAAAACTGAGTTTGGAATTAAGTAGAGAAGCTTCATATTATAACTTATAGGAAATTAGGGCTATTGATTTATGGTAATATAGAGAATAGTCCTCTAAGAAAATTGGAAAGTCAGTAGATGGTTTGTTTAAGATGTCAGCTAGGGTGCCTTTGTGAAAGGCTGGGAAAAAAATTTGCAAATGTCATTTCATATCCTCACAGTGCTTTTCTGCAGGGAGCGATTAGGATGTAATTAAAACACCAGGAAAGAGAATGGGAGGTTCTTACTGTTTCACTTTGATAAACAAACTAACAAGAGCCAGGATGACAAGAATGTACAAGGAGATAGAGCTGCATTAGGGTACCAGGGGCGGGAAAAAAAGATGGTTACAAAGTGGATCGAGGACATGTGGCATATCTAAGGACTAGGGTGAGTCTTTTCCACACTTTTGAGACATGTAAAATGTTCAGACCCCAAAAGACTGAGATTTATCAAGCTGGACGTCTTGCCTTATAATCAAAATAGTACTAACATTACCGTCCAACAGTTCAAAACCTCCACAATACCCTTCTACCACACTATCAAACATGTCACAAACTAAAAAGGTTTGCATTAACATTTTGTAAGTTTATTTCTCCTTCCAACCCAACATAAACAGAAATTTGGCCACAGTTGCAATTCAATTTCACAAACTGAATTAATTCCTCACAAAGTCAATTCCCTGCTCATACAAAATGATAATTCCTGTCACGAAATATCCTCTAGCTGAAAATCTTCTAATTGCTCTCAAAACAAATATATCTACAAATACTACGCTTTTTCTATAAGAATTTGAAAAAGTACCAGAATTTTTCAACCATATCAGAAATTTTATGGTTTATAGGACTTGCCACGAGACTGGAAGGATGCCAATCCAGGAAGGCAACGCTCCGACTGAAAAACAAGGGTTCCAACTAGTCCTTATTCTGATCAAACAGGCATAATACTATATATCAAGCTTTTAGAGAGATCAACCCTAAAAAACTTCGATCAGAATCCAAGTCAATCAAATCACGGAACATCAATCCTTACCTTCAAAACTAAGTCAGTAACGTGAGAGCAAGAGAGGATGATTGGCGGCTAAGGATGAGTTGAATTGAATGACCGGCTTGGCGCTGCCGCAATCAGCTGGAGTATGAGAGGGATCTGGAATGAGAGGTGAAGTCAGGAGTGCAATTGAGCGGGAGAAGTGAGGTCGGAAAGTGAATGGTATGGTGCCGCCGGCGGCTGCGGACCGGTGGCTTTGCTACTGTGAGAGAGATCCGCGGTGGAGGTTGTGTTTGCATAGAGAGATGCTAAGAGACGAACGAAGGAGGAGTTTGAAGAAACGAATTTATTTAAGGATAACTGTCATATCATAAAAATTACGGGAATTCGGCGAGATAACGGAGGTTTTGCAAATTCCGCGAGGTGTCCATAGGTTTAGACTATTCCATGAAGTAACCCTGAGTTTTTTAAAAAGTCCGCCAAATAATCATCCGTTATCTTTCATGTTAAAGTACCGTTAATTCATTTTTTTTTACGGAAATTCCGCGAGGTAACCCTCAGGTTTTGCAAATTCCGCCAAATAACCCTCTGTTACTTAATCCGTTAAAAAAATGTTAATTTTTTATTTTTTTAATATGAAAAACTGTTAATTATTAACTTTTAATACTTTTTAAAAAGTTGTTAATTGATTTTTTTTAAAAGGAGAAATAATAACAAATGCTAATATTTAGTATCATCCATAAAATAAGAAAAAAATTAATAATTAACTACATAAATGAATTTACTTAATTACTTTGTTCATTCATGTAGTTTATTATTAAAAATTACAGTTTTCATTTATGTAGTTAATTATTAATGTTTTTCTTATTTTATGGATGATACTAAATATTAGCATTTGTTATTATTTCTCCTTTCAAAAAAATCAATTAATAACTTTTTAAAAAGTATTAAAAGTTAATAATTAACTACATGAATGAATGTACTTAATTACATTGTTCATTCATGTAGTTTATTATTAAATGAATTTACTTAATTACTTTATTCATTCATGTAGTTTATTATTAAAAATTGCAATTTTCATTAATGTAGTTAATTATTATTTTTTTCTTATTTTATGGATGATACTAAATATTAGCATTTGTTATTATTTCTCATTTTTTTAAAATCAATTAACAACTTTTTAAAAAGTATTAAAAGTTAATAATTAACTACATGAATGAATGTACTTAATTACATTGTTCATCCATGTAGTTTATTATTAAAAATTATAATTTTTTTTTATGGTTGGTACTAAATAGAATTTAAATTATTTTTTCTTTAAAAAAAAAATCAATTAACAGTTTTTCATATTAAAAAAAAATTAACATTTTTTTAACAGATTAAGTAACATAGGGTTATTTGGCGGAATTTGCAAAACCTGGGGGTTACCTCGCGGAATTTCCGTTAAAAAAATATGAATTAACGGTACTTTAACAGGAAAGATAACGGAGGGTTATTTGGCGGACTTTTTAAAAAACTCAGTTTTACCTCGCGGAATAGCCTAAACCTGTGGACACCTCGCGGAATTTGCAAAACCTCAGGGTTACCTCGCGGAATTCCCGTAAAAATTAATAAGGAAGTTTCGCCTGGTACCCTCGAGGTATGGCGAATTTCGCCTGGTGCCCCAAAGATTGACCAATTTCGCGTGGTGTCCTCGAGGTTTAATTTTTTTTCGCCATATATCCTTACGTTAAATTGCTCACGGAATCGTTAAATCTGTCAAAAAACAAAAAAAAAACATATCATCGTCTTCTTCCTGGTGCCCCAAATTAAACCCGACGTCCCGCGTCTCCTCCCTTGACCCATTGGCAACCCAGCTTCTCCTCCCTCAACCCTTCTCCTCCCTCATCGTCTCCATTTTCCATTGGCGACCATTCTCCTCCCTCAACCGGTCTCCACTTTTCATTCAGGCGCGGCGACTTTCTCCTTCCTCAACCGCTCCCCTCCAGCGGCGACCTGCTCAACGGCGACCCTGCTCGGTTCGCCTCCACGACGGCGACCCTTCTCCTCCCTCAACCGGTCTCCACTTTTCATTCAGCAGCGGCGACTTTCTCCTCCCTCAACCGCTCCCCTCCAGCGGCGACCTGCTCGACGGCGACCCTGCTCGGTTCGCCTCCACGACGGCGACCTTGTTCACTTCGTCGACCCACTCGGAGTCAGGTAGGCTTTCAAGCTTCTAATTTGGGTTTGAATTGACATCAATGGTGATTTAGGGTTTGGGGGATTTAGGGTTTTTTTCGAATCTGTTGATTTTGGGGGGTTGATTTGAAGCAAATGAGGATGATTTTAGGGGATATTCATCTGGAAAAGATAGAAGATTCATCTGGATAAATTGAACATACGAAGCAGAATTTCATCAAATATGCAGGCATCATTTCGTTTTGCTATGCTTCTATATAGATGACTCTAAGCAAATTATGCAGGCATAAATTATGAATAAATTTCGTTTGCTATGCTTGTTCAAAGTTTCGTCCATGTCTCATTTCGTTTCTTTGCTGATGTCATGTTCAAAGTTTCTTAGCTATGCTTGTTTGTTCAAAGTTTCTTAGCTCTGAACAGACATCAACATTCATAATATTGATTCAATGCTTGTTCAAAGTTTCTTAGCTATGGAGAATTGAACAGACATCACCTATGCTTGTTCAAAGTTTCATCCATGTCTAGTGTGGAGAATTGGAGATTAGCATGCCTCATTTCGATATGGTGTATCACACATAAGTTGTTAGTTTGTTGTTTGTTTGTTGTTAAAATTAGTTGTTTGTTTGTTGTATCAAAATCTAGGTTATTTATGAAAAATGAGTGGTCAGTCGTCAACAAGTTGGCGAACAAATGTCAGAAATTGTGAAAGCATTTTTTGCTCGCACCAACTACCTGTTGTGGTTTTGACGGTGATCGACCAGAACAAAGCTAGCTATGGAAAACAATTTTATAAGTGCCCTAAGTGGAAGGTATCTATGTCTCTTAAAATTTATCATTTACCTACATAACTAGTTTGTGTGTGTATTTATGTCAGATTCTTGGTTTATATTTTGATTGCAGGGTATGTACGATTGTGGTTTCTTTAAGTGGTGTCATAATGAGACTTCTACTACGGGGTCAAATATACAAGTGGATAATGCGAATGGAGATTTTAAATAAAAAACGAAGACACTTGAAGAAAAAATTGCAAAGATGAAAGGAAAGAAGAAGACATGGAAAATGAAGGCTAAAGAACTCACAGTTGAAAACGGTGACTTGAAGACTGACAATTCTATCTTGAAGACACAAAATCATATGATTGCTACAAGAGAAAAAATAGCTATGAGACTTGTTATATGTTCTTGGTTTCTCGATGTTCTTGTACCACTACTTTTTTATGCATTCTTAAACTTTAAGTAGCATATATCATAACTGAATTTCGACTGCTATTTTTAGAGTTGGCTTCTTAGCCAAGTATTGAACGTTTGCAAGAGATATCATAATTCACATTTTCCACGTCAGTAACTAATCCAAGGCTTGAAAATTCATTAAACTTCTTCAATCTGCATCCACAGAGTATAAACGAGGATGAATGCCAAAATGTAGTTTGTAAAAAATGGAAGCCGTAGATATTAATGGTGATCAAATGAGAAACCCAGGTACACATTTGTGAGGAAAAGCCAAAAAAGAACACACCACAAACAGGAAAAGAACATATGTAAAACAAAACCATAACATAACAGTTTCAGCTGTTTAAAGCCAGACAAAGATGGACAAATAGAAACGGCAAATTCAAACACCTAAAACTAAATGGGATTAGTTTGAAGAAAGATAGTGTTTTATATGAAGCCAAGTTCGAAGTTCATGCCCCCAAAACAAGATGGACAAATAGAAACGGCCAATTCACACATCAAGCAAATATTTGGCCTGTCACATCCTGACCAACAAAGCACACTCCAACTATATATCATCCTACAGAAATGTGCTTGATGTGCACATCAAGCAAATAAGTCTTCTATTGGCTTCTCGGAATCCACGGGGCTGAGCACATCACATTGTCCATAGATTGGTCTTGTTCCATGCACTTCTTCGCTTGTTTTGCTTTCTTCTTTTGGTTCCTTTGAACTTGTATACCTTGTTCCTTGAGTTCTCTAGCAGTAGTTCCACATTTACAAGTCTTCACATTATGTCCAAAAGCCTTGAATAAAAAAAATAAGTTAGTTATGAATTGGTGTCAAGAAAGGAAGAAACAACCCTATAATTCACATAAATAAGTTAGACATGAAAGAGTTAATACCTTGCATCTTCCACACCGCACAACGCGAGACCATAGAGTGGGATGTTCAGGAAGAAACATCCCCGTTTTTCCAGCCCCTTCTATTAAATCAACAAATATATCCAGAATAGTGCACTTATCAGAATCATCCACCACTATATCTAAATATTCCTGATGAATATACCGCAACCTCAACAATATCTTATCTTCCATTCTACAACACATAAACAAATATCAACTTTTAAGTATCATCATATAAGAATTAAGATCATAAAACAAACAAGTAACTACAAAATACAACAAACTAGCATATTGCAATGAAATTCGTTGACTTTGCTTCCTTGAACAGGTATGACTGGAGGCCGTGTGGGTCGTTTTTGTTAGATTGTCTATCTTTGTTTCAAAGAAAAGTTTCCTGAGCGAATTTTTGTCTTGGTCATGCAACAGAGTTTTGTTATCATATAGTTTTAGTAGCAGGTGCTACTGTGATCAAGTTTAAGCTTTACATTCTCTTTTCTTAATAGAAGGGGCTACTGTGATCAAGTTTTCTGAGCGAATTTCTGTCTTGGTCATGCAGTAGGGTTGCAGGTTTGTATAATATAATTCCACACTATTGATATGCAGATTGATCGCTTCGCATGAAAGCCCTAGAGTTGCAGATTTATACAAATGAAATTCGTCTGGCTGAACCCCCAAATTACCAAACAATTACCCAAACCCTAGATCACCACTAATATCAATTCAAACCCAAATTAAAAGGTTGAAAGCCTACCTGAATCGAACCGAGGGGGGCGGTGGCGAGCGGAGTGGAGGAGAGCGGGGCGGTGGCGAGCGGGGCGGTGGCGAGCGTCGTGAGTCAGGGAACCGAGCGGGGCGAAGGCGACATCGTGAGCAGGGTCGGGTCGCCGCCGCCGAGTGACGGAGTGAGCAGGGTCGACGGAGTTAGCAAGGTCGCCGCCGACAAAGTGGAGAGCGGGGTGCGGTGGAGGGAGGAGAAGCAGGGACGTCAGGAGTAAGGGAATCGCTGAGGAAGAAGACGATGATATGGTTTTTTTTTTTTTGACAGATTTAACGATTCCATTAGCAATTTAACGTAAGGGTATATGGCGAAAACAAATTAAACCTCGAGGACACCAAGCGAAATTGGTCAATCTTTGGGGCACCAGGCGAAATTCGCCATACCTCGGGGGTACCAGGCGAAATTTCCGAAATTAATATGGTATAAAATAAAAATGAATATAAATTATTGGAATTTAAAGGTCATTGAACTTTCATTAAAAGTTTAATTCAAAGGGTTGATTATTGGAGCACTACCACCGACCACCGGACCACCGTCGCCGGTCACCGGGCCACCATCACCGACCACCGTCACCGGTCACCGGGCCACCACCGGTCGCCGGATCACCGTCGTACCACCACCATCGGTCGTCGGACCACCGCCGCCGGTCGCCGGACCACTGTCGGACCACCACCACCGGTCGCCAGACCATCGCCGTCGGTCGCCGGACCACCGCCGGCCACCAGACCACCCTTGGGTGCATGTGAACTCTATTAGAAGTGCAAGCCTTTGAGTGTGCATGACTTTTGACTTTCAAGTGCATGTGAACTCTAGTGCATGCTTTATGTGTTATTAGTGTATGCAAATTTTGTTGGGAGTGCATGAAAATTCAACTGAAAAGTGCATACGAATTAGAAAATTGGTGCATGTAAATTCTACTAGGAGTGTGCATGTGAATTCAACCGGAAGTGCATGTAAATTCTATTGAAGTGCATGCCTTTGAATGTACTTATATGTCTTTTGACTTTTGAGTGCATGTGAAATCAAGTGCATGTTTTATGTGTTGTGAGTGCATGCGAGTTCAACTAAGAGTGCATGTAAATTATATTAAAGTGCATGCATTTGAGTGTACTTATATGTCTTTTGACTTTTGAGTGCATGTGAAATCAAGTGCATGTTTTATGTGTTGTGAGTGCATGCAAGTTCAACTGAGAGTGCGTGTAAATTCAACTGAGAGTGCATGCGAGTTATACTTGCACAAAAATGTTAAATTCACATGCACAATAATTCGCATGCACATTTAAGTCAACAACTTGCACTCCAATCCAAAAAAATACATGCATAAAATGTTGAATTTGCATGCACAGAAGTGTTGCATTCGCTTGCACTTTTCAAATCATCGGCTTACACTTTTAGGCCTTCGGCTTGCACTTTGTCAGTAATGTTCAAAAAACAAAGGCATGCACAAAAGGGCCTCCGTGTTGCACTTTTTTTTGAGCTTTTAATCTGATCTAACGGCTAGGAGCTATTCTTATTTTGTATTATAAGGGTCTTTCTCACCAGAATCGCACCCTTTATTTAATAACAGATTAATAGGCAAGTTTATTAAATTCAAAATTCGTCTTTTCAATACGTTTTTTTCGCTTAGTCGGTAGATTTCAAAGAGTCGCAGATTTGTGCGTATGATGCCAGCGATGCGCGAACTTTTCCTGGCGTTTCTTGGCCCCGGTTTATGAACCGGGCTCTTACCCTTGAAGTCCAGTCCTCGGTTCGATTTAGTCCGGTTCAATAAAATCGGCGTTTTCCGCCGGTTTTATCCGATCTGGTATGTCGGTACAAAGAAAAAATCTGAAATAAATAAATAAATATATTTTTATTATAATATTATATTTATGGATGTATATAAAATAAACTTCTCTAAATCCTAGAATTGACTTATTCCCCAAATATTATAAACCCTATATATACCCTCATTGAAAGTCTAATAATACACATCTTTTCAAAAAGTAAAAGAATATTGTGATACACTTCTAAATCAATCTCGTCAACCCGTATACTTACGATAATTTTTCATGCTCGGTGATTTTCATTTTCATGTCTTGCAAGGCTGACTACTACTTTACTTGCTTAACTAGTTTAATTATCGTGCCCTACACGAATTGATTTATCACGGAATTTGTTTATCGAATTATTATTTAGATGTTTAAAAAGATAAATTATGTCTTCAAAGTATTTATGGAAGAAAATTGTACGATTTATTTGATCCCTTCATAATCTATGTAAGGAAAAAAAATTTAAAATTTTGATTCACTCTATTTTCAGAAGTCACGATCTTGATCTTTATAAGATCACCAACCAATATGTATAGTATATTAGTAAATGATCAAATATTTATTATATATTTTCATATGTTAAAAGGTAAAATTATATTTTTTAAATATTTATGGAAAAAAGTATATTAAAATAATTGAGGAGCGTGTGAAAATCCGGCTATTATAGGTAGTAATTTTATTTTGTTTGATTTTATTAGTTTTTTAAAATATCTGCCGAAAAAATATGAGGGCGACACGTGACAAATTGAATACAGAGGCGCCACGTGACAACGTAAATTTCGGGCTCATTCTACAGGCGTCACGTAGCGCAATCAGTATTGTGCCTTAGTAATTATATAGTAGATTAATTAATTGCATGATAAATATCATGTTAGATTATATTCATGATTCCATTATTTGATTTGACAGTCGAGATTGATCAATATGTATCGACATATTATTGTTCATTCTTGTTCTTATATAAGTATTTTGTTTGTTCGATCTTTTTTTTTTGTTAAAAATTTGTTTATTCTGTATTTAGTTTTATCAAATTCGCTTAGTTTACATCGCTCATATTTATACATATAGAAATTAATATCATATTTTAAAGCGATAGTTTTCAATTTCTGAAGCGATAATTTTATCTCTGATATATATTTCAATCGTTAAAGTGGTAGTTTTCAGTCCCTAAAGCGATAATTTTCAGTCCCTGAAACGATAGTTTTCAGTCCCTGAAGCGACAAGTTTCAGTTCCTAAAGCGACAAGTTTCAGTCCCTGAAATAATAGTTTTCAGTCCCTGAAGTGAGAATTTTCAATCCCTGAAGTGATAGTTGTGAAGTGATAATTTTCTATCATAATCCCCAAAGCGATAAGTTTCAATCCTAATTCCTAAAGTGATAATTTTCAATACTAATCCCTGAAGTGATAATTTTCAATCCTAATCCCTAAAGTGATAACTTTCAATCTTAATCCCTAAAGTGATCATTTTCAAAATCCATGAAGTGATATTATTTTGTAAATTTACTTTATCTCTTGAAGGGGATATACATTGTGAGTCAAATGGCGTCCATGTAATGACGTATATTATTCTTGAAAGTGGATAGAAATAAAAGACTCCAATTAACTTATTCTTCTCATATACTAGTTTGTTTATTTCATTATTGATGATAATTTATGTGTTCTTTTATATAGTTCTTATATTAATTTGATAATTGACATTCTCTGAAGAGGATGCATACATAATATATTTGTCAAGGTATAGACAAAGAAAAATTGTTAGTAAATATACCACTTTTACCACCCAAATTGCAAAAGTATACTTCTTTTTTTAGATATTAATGCAATATCCATTTTTGTATCCAAATAAGGGTAAAATGGTAAAATACCATAATTTTGACCCTTAAAAGAAAAGATAAAATGCAATTTTAGTTTACCTTTTCTTTTCTTTCTTTAAAATCATGTAGGTAGGGGAGGCGGAAATCAGGCCGCCTTATGTCGGAAATCGGGCCAGAGATTTAGGGTCGCATGTAGGTGGGAGAGGCGGAAATCGGGCCGCCTTAGGTCGGAGGTGGGGGAGGCGGTTGACGGCGGGGGGATCGAGGTGGAAGAGGCGGAGAGCGAGTTGTGGGAGAGATCGAGGCGGAAGAGATCTAGGTCGGAAATTGAGGGATCTAGCCGACGAGATCGAGGCGGAAGAGGCGGGGGGAGAGGGAGTTCGGGAGGTCGCCGGAGAGCGAGTTGTGGGAGAGGGATCTGGCCGACGAGTTGAAATCCTGTAGGTTTGGGAGATTTAGGTCGGAAATCGGGCCGAAGAAGGCGAGTTGCGGTTGATGGCGGGTTTGGGAGAGGGATCTGTAGGTTTGGGAGGGTAAGGAGGTGGGGGAGGCGGTTGACGGCGGGGGGAATGTGGCCGGAGAGGTTGTTGAAGGAGAGATCGAGGCGGAAGAGGCGGGGGGAGAGGGAGTTTGGGAGGTCACCGGAGAGGGAGTTCGGGAGGTCGCCGGCAACCGAGTTCTGGGAGAGGGAGTCGAGAGGTCGCCGACAACTTTTTTTGATTTTCTTTTCCCTTTATATTTAGATTTACAAAATCTAAAAATGTATTTTTCTCCCAATATATAAAGACAAAAGAAAATAAAAAAAAGTTACTTTAGGATATTGCATTCATATCCAAAAAAAGAAGTGTACTTTTGCAAATTTCATGGTAAAAGTGGTATACCCTTACAAATGAGCCTATAGACAAATCCAAAAAACTCCCGAAGTAGACGAAATAATAAACCATATTACTCCTTATAGTGAGTAATTATAGAAAATATCATCTCCTGAAGCAGATAATAAAATGAAATATTAGAAATAACCTCTTGTAGTAAGTTATAAAATGGTCAATAAATTTGGTGTTTAATTTATTGTCACCCGAAGTTGACAACGATCCTCTTTATTTAAGTAATGTTGTTTGTGTTATTTTTTGTTTCATTAATTATGTTTACTTTTACATATGTTATGTATTTATAGTAAAATAATAAATTCATCCTCGGGAGTGGATGTACACATAAAATCAAATTGTCACTGAAGTGACATGATTCCTCGAAATGAAAGAATGATGAATTTATCTTCTTTTAATAGTGTTTTAGTTCTTTAATTTATTTAGGAATAGTTGTTATGATTGCAACGCCAAATTTTTAAGGGTTTCCAGAAGGAACAATTTAACACGTGGTTTAAGTGTTAAAATTCATTTGTCTAAATGAATTTGGGATAAGAATTAGCACTTGGAATTCCTGTGAAATTGTGCTAAACTAATGATTATATCATACCATCATCAACTCTATATCATACCATCATCAACTCTATGAGAGTATTAAGACTCAATATTTTGAAAATTTAGAGATCACTATATACTCTCGAAGAGTTTTATGATCATATGTCAATTTTGTACTATGATAGTAGTACATATTTTAAGGCATCTATTTTTATTCGAAAGTTAGAAATCAAGGTAATGATTTATCTAATTTTGAGTTGATGATATTCCAAATATTAAAGGATCACCCATATGGAAATTTCAATGGTGGGAACTATTGTCGATAATGTCATTATTACTTATATCATTTTGATAAACCAAAAGTTTCTTTATCGTGCAAAATGACAAAAACCAAGTGTGAAATATAAGGTTTAGAAAGAGTGTCTCATTCATGACTCCAGAAGAGGTTTATCTTGTTATTGGAATGAACAGTATATTAAATGAGTAACACTCTATGTTTACAAGTTCATGACAAACTTGTTGATCATTTGAAAGATATTCGACAAATTGGTTATTGTTGGGCCCATCATTCTCCAAGAGGATCAGACGAGCGAGTTGGGCCCAGAACCAAACAAAATCGGAGCCCAAGGGAAACCAGAAAGAAGTGTCGGATACCCTACAGACGAGTAGCACCCGACCAGCTCTGAAGATCTCGCCCAAGCATTAAATGCTCGATCAATGGCAACGGCCATAACACCAAACACAGACATAAAGATGGTAATCAAGAGCATATCCCAAAAATCTCGCCCAGATTGAATGAGAGATATGGTAGAAAAAGAGTAACGGACAACAAGGAACGATTACCATATATAGAACACGACGAAGCAAGGAACGACACACGATTACAACACACATCCGCTGACTTGCTCTAAGAAGAACAAAAGGATACACCCATTCCAGCTTATTCTCCTCGGAACCTCGCTCAATCTCCACCGGTCGAGCCTCAGGGTCACCGGTCGAATCCGATCCGATCTTTTGTCCTCTAAGGATAAGTTGTACTTTGATCCGACTCAATCGTCAATATATCAATAAAATTACTTTTCTATTTCGTATTCTTGCTTTATTGGTTGATCGTCTACTTGGTTTGGTTTGATTTCTATTATCCGATCGACTAGTTACCCCGTCTAAGGCGATTTAGGTCGTCCGATCTTTTCGCCCCAAAACAGTTATTATGCAGAATTCATGAGTGAGGAAAATATCGAATATCTATCTAAAAGTTCATAGGAAACTTTGCACACGAGGTATATACGACAACCCATTGAATCATATAAAAATTTCTAACCAGAAGTTAGTTGATGGCAAAAATATTTCTTTGTGGCAAAAATGGATTTGATCACCCAAGTGAAACAATGATGTGCGGGATCATTAGAAATTCACCACAAACACCTACTAAAGGACCGAAGGATCCTAGGACATGGAGTCCTTGTCTTTGAGTGATCGTAAATACACGACTTGTTTTTTCTTGGTAACAATGTCGATTATGTAAAGAGTAAATGCACAGTCTCCATGTTTATTGACATATTCAAGAATACATATGAGGACTAATAACACTATCATATGGATCAATGTTAATTGTTCATATATTTTATTATGTTGATAGATGCCTCAATACATTGGTCAAACGAAACATAAAGTGGGAGAAAGAAAGAAATCAAGTAGTGTAACGGTCGAGCATCGGGTAGCTCACACTATTTAATAGGATGACATGGTAGAGTCGTTATTTATATAGTCATCAATCATAGCTGGGTTAAAGCTAATACATGAAACGATCTAGAAGAATCGTTGACCATAAGGGTCATATAAAATTTGAATGTCAAGAATTAAGTTTGACTTTGACTAACCATGATATATTTGTAATATCCCGCATTTTATAAGGGTATTTTGGAATTTTTCTTATGCCCGTATTACTAGACGGATTAAATTCAGAGAAGATCGGACATTCTGTAATATGTTTGAGCTCTGTAAATTTTTATGAGTAATATAAAATACAGTTGAAGTGTTTTCGGGGTTAATTTGTCGTTAGTGTACGAATATATTTAACCCGGGTTTAAGGAAATTAACCCAAAAGTGATTTGGATAAGAATAGCCAAATCGGCCTTGACCGCACCCCGCGGCAAGTAGCCACCACACCCGCGGCGAAGGCCAAAATCAGAGTCATCGTCTTCGCGATAAGCTCCAGCTGCAAGTGGCACTGTGACAGCCGTTTGTGCAGCCAAGTGGACAGCCAAGTGGGCTATTTCCCTTGTCCCCTTACTTGTTCCCTTTGAGGAAACTCGAATTTGGACTATAAAAGGGAGTTGAATCCGAAGTCCCAAGCTTCATCTTCCTCCTTGCTCTGTTTTCTCTGTTTTCACCATTGTTGTGCAAACTTTGAGCTTTGTGATGAAGAGAATCGGATCCCTTTGAGTGTTGGAAAGGGTACTCCTAAGTGGTATTAGAAGGTCTAAGGTGTTGGGAGATCGAACCATAGACAAATCGAAGCATACAAACGATTTGGGTAAGAAATTATCCATTGATGCACTGTCGGAGCTCGCCTCTGTGCAGTCACCGCACCCCGCGGCATGGACCTCACCGCACCCGCGGCGAGATAGGTTCGTGTTGTGGTTTTGTGTGTTGTGGTCTTGTACGAGGGTTGGTTCCTTCAATTCTTTTCGTATTCTTTTAGATTCATATATAAGTGTATTGAATCTAAGTTAGGATCTTGTTATGGGTCGTTTCTTAGGGATTTATTATCCAAGATCTGCCCCAGTTTCAGATCCAGGAACCAGACGTTTCTAAGCCTTGTTCGAACTCGTCGGATCTAAGGCAAGTGGCGGTTCGCTCTTGCTCATCATTCCATACTTCAGTTAATTATCAATCGTTTAGTTGTTAATTAATTTGGGATGATTACTGATTTACTGTTTTGTTGGGAACAGTTTTGATAAATTATTTGATGAAAAGAAGTGCTGTTATAATAGGTTGTATATTGCTAGATACAGCGCTATTATGTTCATAATGGTTTTGTTGTGGATTTTAAAGGTGAATTTCATATGAAAGATTATAATAGGTTGCATATACTGTTAGTAGCAACGCTATTTTAATATATATATATATATATATAGATTGATAGATCTATGATGTTGGCCTTGATGGCTTTGTTTTGATGTGATATATGACTGTGTTGAACTGTTTAGTTAGCACGAGTATTCGTATGAACGTTTACTGGGGTCCAGGAGGTCCAGTCGTTTCTTGATAATTAAATGGAGAAAAGGGCATTGAGACCCTAATACCATTGGTGGGTCATGACTAGCCTCTATACTCGGGTATAGAGGTGGTGCACTTAGCTAGTGTCACACATATCTCGGGAGCAAATCTCGGGAGTTGCTCCCAAGAGATCTCTCGTCTCGGGACGAGCTGATCATGATAAAAGTTTATAACGTGATGTGGTTTGGTTTTGGAATTTAATCAGATAAGTGCCTTTAGTGCACAAAATTAATATACCTCAGGCGAGTAGTGCAGCTAGGTAATAGTGCAGCTAGGAAATCTCATCTTGACTCTGATCAGAGTAAAGTTCTCTTTCCAATCTGGATTCGCCCTGGGGCGGTGAGGTTGGTCATGAGCCGAAACATCAAGTCGTTTTTGAACGCTTGTATGAATATTATTAATTAAGTTTCCCAACATTTGTCATGCTTCCTATAAGACTCACTTTCGTTGGAGTCTTCTTTTGGGATTGATTGCTGTGAGGCTCGGTCTCCAGAATCTTCTCTTGTGCATACCTCTTGTTTATTCCAGTAGGAGTATGGTGGTTGACTATCGTTATCGGTTGTGATTCGAGGAGCAATGAGTCTAACCTAATACGACTGCTTCGAACCACTTTGCTTTGTACCCTTGCGTAGTCTTTCATTAGACTAACCAACCGTAATTATTCTCTTGCATGGTTGGCTGATGTCATCCGTTCGATTCGGCACATCAGGTATGTTGTTGTTCCGTGAAGGCTAGAACGACTATGAAGATGAACGGTGTTTTGACAAGTTATTTTGTCGCTTTGTTTACAAGACTTCCGTTGTGTTAAATATGTTTTGCTTAAAGACTTCCGCTGTAATGATTCTGATTATGTATTTCTGATGTATTTGTTGTATTTGGAATTATGTTGTAATTCCGAGACTGTGGTTTAATGATTTATATCAACTGGAAAAGCCTTGGGTGACATCGGACAGTACGTCTGAGGTCATTGGCGGTAATAATTTCAAAGGTGGAAATTTGGGGGTGTTACAATATTCCCCTAATTGAAACTTATCTCCAGAAGAGAACTGAAAGTATATAGATATATGGTGTACGTCCCATTCTCATCCTAAACAAACTAAATTAATGCCACAAGGAAAGTTGAGATTCTACGAGGGTAGGAGTCCCTATAGATTATTGAATACCTAGAGCGTATATTGGGTGATCGCTCGGTATCAAGATTATCATTTTGAAGAGATAAAATCCCAACTTTAGGGGAAGCGGACAATGAGACTAATATGTATAAGAGATTGCAAGGAATGCAAATTCTCGATAATTTTATATCCTTGGTTAAACGAACATGAACCAGAAGTTCAACGGATCGTATACATAATGATATAGCTAGGATGCTATAAATTGCATTTACTAAAAGCCAAGAAAGTGACAAAGTCACATATACCAACTGAAATGCCTAGCTCATTTGGAGGTTCTTGTAGTAACTCTAGACCAATCCACTACAAGGAAGTCTTAATTACGCCAGAAGCGTGAGAGACTATTATTAGACTATGTCTGAAGCTCAATTTTCTAAAGAGAAATCACATATTGCAGCTTAACAAACTGTTATGTGTTGACAAGTGACGTTTCTTGAGATAAGTTCTTCAAGAAAATCTTATCTCAGATTACACATCGTAATCAAGGACTTTAGAGGACTAGTACGGAATTTGTGTTACAATCCATTTCTGAGGGACTCGAAATGCGCTTGTCCTTGATGATGCTATTTGAATAAGTACTTGCACCGGAAGTGACATACGAGAAGGTTAATGATTCTTGATCAATGGAAATACATCGACAATGATGATTGATAGAGCTGAGAATGGCGATTCAAGCAAAGTTTGATTTTGTGTATCAAAAGTGATATGTTTTGGACCAATTACATATGTAAATCATTATTTGGAAATTGTTATCTGTATTGCTTTGTATTTATATTTTTTGATACAAGATTGTACATGCAAGTTCTCGAAGAACCAAGATTTATGTGCACGAAGACAAATGGAGATATATGAAGGTCATGCATCACTCCACACTCAATATCACTTACATATTGACGATATCTATTTACACTCATGAGCTTTGAGTCGAAAGGAGGACAAATTCAGTCGATTCAGTCAAACAATGTTAAATTGAGGGGGAGACCCTTAATCTTGGTTTTTATCCCATTGGGTTTTTCCAGATAAGGTTTTTAACGAGGCAGTTAGTGATGTACATCCAAGGGAGATTGTTATAATATTATATTTATGGATGTACATAAGATAAGCTTCTCTAAACCCTAGAGTTGACTCATTCCCCAAGTATTATAAAACCTATATATACCCTCATTGAAGGTCTAATAATACACAAGTTTACTCTCTCTTTGCTTCCTTCTCTCCTCTCAAATCTCTCTCTTTCTCTTAGTTTATAACAATTTTTAAATTTTGAAAAAAAAAAAAACTTATATTCATAACTTCACAAAACAAATTTTAGCATTAGACTTGTAACTTAATAGAAATTTAAACTCTTAACATAACAAAATTAAACTTAAACTTGTAAGTTGAAAATATTATTTTTGTAACCTAATGACTTTTTATTTTAGATTAGAAAATTAAACATAAAATCTAACATTGATGCAACCACATTAAACTTAAAATTAAAATATATACTTAAACTTAGGGTTTTTTATAAAATTTATTTATTTATTTTAAATTTAAATCCTTAAACTAGCGATTTAACTCGGTTTAATTGTCGGTTAGGGTATACTTAAATCAGACCCTAACCCTTATAATTTTTTAAACGGCTGATTTTGGACCGTTTCAGTTCTAAATTTGACCTGATTTGACCCGATTAGATCTCACTGTTCTGGTTTAGTTTTAGTCAAAAATTGCCCTCTCTACTTTATTATAAAGTAAGAATTTTATAATCCGCCGAGGCTCCTATAGCCTGGTGGAGGGGACACTAGCCTCTTGTCCACAGGTCGGGGGTTCGACCCCCGGGAGCGGCATGACCTCCTCAATTTAATTGAGTGGGATAGGGACTGTCTCTCCGTTTGAGATGAGTCCCGTTTCTAGTCCGATAAAAAAAAAAAATTATAATCCAAGTCAGACATGACTTGGATCAATGATTGGCCGAAAATTCAACAGTATATAATACAAAAATCGCAACAAATACTTAAAGAGAAACAAACAAAATTGAAATAAGAGCTGGAGGAATAGGCAAAAAATGAGAAAAACACAAACATGGTTAAAAGACATGACAAGTACAACCGAAAAGCATATCAATAGCGAAAATCTGGAGGTATGACTGAATTCCTAGATGACAATCACAATTTTTAAAAGACATTGTTATACTCATGAAATCTCTCCACACAAATTCCATTTATTTATCTGCATACCTACCAACACAAAATTTAAAAGTTGAAGCATTTTGTCTAATATGTGGAGACGGACGGTGTCATAAATTGTTTATGGACATCGTTAATGGTGGTGACGTGTACACATGGAGCCAATGGTGGCCTAGTGGGTGGCTACAAATATCATATAATCATATATGCTAGCGATCGGCCGAACACGTGAAAAGCCTAGAAACCGAAAGCTAAGCTTCGCCGACGTGTTTAACATCATTGATCCCACACATTATATTATAATTAAATTAAACAAAGGTATTTGTTCACTTGTCCACATGTACATATTGGTTCCAAATTGAAAGGTGTCTAGTGTCTTTAGGGTACTTGATCTTTATTAAATACTTCTTGGTCCAGTCGTTTGACTCTAGACATATCAAAGTAATTTTAATAGGGTGTTTTAGCAAGGGTCTTATAGAAAGTTTTTGGTGAAATTATTTACTAAAAGTCCTAGGTGAAATATTGTATTTTATTGGGGTTTTTAATTTTAATTTTAATTATAATTATATTTATTTCTTTATATTAAATTACCAATACACACATTATTGATATTTATTTTATTTTAAACCATCAAAAATAATAATAAAATAATTTATTTTCACTTAATAATACTGAAAATACCAAAAATAACTACCAAATATATCTAAAATGGATGTCTATAATTATAATTAGAATTATGGTAAATTTTTTTTAACACCAACCAAAATTTATAAATATATTTTTTTTCTAAAAAATAACGGACAACCAAGAATAAATCATAGTCGTCCATTACGTGTCATGCGTCGTGCATAGGGCGCACGAGCGCGCGCCAATCAGCATGCAACGCGTGGCACCCCCCCCCCCCCCCCCCTTACCGCGAAAGGCCGCGTTTGACGTCGTTTTGGCTTTAATAAGCGAAATAATGTCTTGAATAATCGAATGAATTTTTCAGGAAATTTTTCAGATTCCTTTATAGAGTTAATGACAACTAAATTGTCGCCATCAATAATTAAGTAGTTAAACTCATCATGAAAGTTTGCTGAATGCCAAAAAGAGTTATAAGGGCCTCACTACTCAAGACAATAAACTTACTAACAAACACTCCACTCACAATGGGCAATAACTTAGACTTGTAGGGAGATTTACAAAAATAAATAAACATAAGTACCTTGATTATGACTAATACAATACTCCATATTTTTTAGTCCAAGGTCATTAATCACAAAATGTCCTCAATTCATTAAGATCAAAGACTAATTTATACACGTGATAATTTAAGAACATTTTATACATGAAAGTGATCGATTACAAGACCTCTAAATAAATCATTTTCGATGTGAATACAACGAAATCCTATACCGTACTACTTTGCCAACTTATTAAATTTCGTACTAATAAAAGTAGTGAGTATTTATTATGGCTAACTTCGAGGAGGTTGGAAATGTGCACAAGAGTAAGTGGTGGAATGTGACTTGCATATAGTTTGGGTATACGTGTAGGGTGGTGTCTACTAGGTGTGCATTTACTTACATGGTTTTTATATTTATTTACTTTTTAGCATATCAAGTTATACTAATACGCGTTTGATATTCGAGTTGCAGAAAATTGATTTTCACACTGCATATTTTTTAAGCCAGTTATGCGATATATAATTATGTGTGAAAATATACGATTTTACACGTTATAGTATAGCGTGTAAGAAATTACGGTTCAAAGTCGAATTTCCTACCCAATTCTAGCGCATAAGAATCAAATACCTGAAAACACACACAAAAAATGCACAAATTTTACGTTGTGCGCAGCGTGTAAAATGGTGCAACTATCAACTTTACCCGGTGCAATCCACAACGGCTACAATAATGAGCAAATATGAATTAATTCTACAAAACTAGATTACTTACGCATTGTTCGAGGATCTAAGTTCAAATCTTTATGACAACATATATAGAAACTCTAAGGCCTTATTTGGTGGATGATATTTATTATTTATAAAAAAAATCAATAAAATACTTCAATAAATTTAGATATATATGTAATGGAATTATACACTATAAAAAAGCACATACCTTTAAAAAATAATTTTCTTACTAAACACATCTTTTACATAACCCTTTTTTAAATTATTTATAAATAATTTTTTTTTATAAATACTATTATCAAACAAATCCTAAGTACGTCGATCATACCCAAAAAGTCTAATTGGAAGGCCAAAAAAATAATAGCAAGTACTTTTTTATAAGCAGAAAAAATATACTCCAAAAATACAATAATAATGTAATATTAATACACACTGAATTTCATTTTTCCTTTTTCTTAAAAAAAACGACCATGACAAGGACTTCTTGCTTCAAAAAAGGTGTATATAAACACACACATTCACATTCACAAACGAACTTGTGGACGCAATTCCATTTCGTCTGCCAAAAAACTCTCACCGCTTTCTCCCCCTCCTCATGGCGCCCGGAACTTCCACCTCCGCCGCCGCCGCCAGGAACCCTTTGCTCGGCCAGAAGCCACCAACCTCCCTCCTCCCCCCAATCCGCCGGCCAGCCCTGGAATTCCGGCGACACACCAGGTGGAACCACCGGAGGAGCTTCACCATCTGCTTCGTCTTGGAAGAGAAGAAATTGGGTCACGTGTCACCTCCTCCGTCGCCCAATTTCGATGAGGTGAATCTTTTGGGCGATTTTGATAGCCTCACCGTGCCGAGTACCGAGGAAACTGACAGGCAGATCTCCGCCGTCCGATTGGCCGAGAAATTGGCCCGGAAGAAATCTGAGCGGTTCACGTATTTGGTCGCGGCTGTGATGTCCACTTTCGGGATTAGCTCCATGGCTGTCTTCGCTGTTTACTACCGGTTCCATTGGCAGATGGATGTAAGTATTATGCTTAAAATATTTTTAAATTTTTAGTGTAAGAAAGTCAAAATTATTCTGCATTGATTAATTGTTTTTAAATTATTTTTAATTTTCACTTTTTTTTATGTGTGTATAGGGTGGAGAGGTTCCACTTACAGAGATGTTTGGCACATTTGCTCTTTCTGTGGGTGCTGCTGTGAGTTCTTTCTCCCACACATCAATCTCCAATAGCATTTTAACCGTTGACATAATAGTAACAAGTTATATTAATTATCTAATTAAGGGTTAGGGTTTGTTTAGATCTCCTCAAATAGTACATTATCTTATATTACATTGCATTAAATCATCAATTTAATACAACATAATGCATTTTAATTGGAATTCAAACAGGTAAGGGAAAATTTGGACAATTTATGTTGATTGTATGACCAAATTAAAATAAAAAAATTGTGTTGCTAAATTAGATGCCAATGGACTTCAAACTGAATTGAACTTTGGTAAATTGTTGTTGTTTTGATAATGCCAGGTAGGAATGGAGTTTTGGGCGCAGTGGGCGCACAAGGCCTTGTGGCATGCTTCTTTGTGGCACATGCACGAGGTAATCTCGTTTTCTATACACACAAAACAATTAAATTCAGCATAATCATCATCTAATTATGTTTTATTTTCATGTTTGAAGTCTCACCACAAACCAAGAGAGGGTGCATTCGAACTCAACGACGTCTTTGCAATAATAAACGCTGTCCCAGCAATCGCCCTCCTCAACTACGGCTTCTTCCACAAGGGCTTCTTTCCCGGCCTTTGCTTTGGGGCGGTAGGTACCTCAATCACATACAAACCACCCATAAAACATATCAATCTCACTAAGGATTCGTTTGGTACCATACGTGAAATAAGGATGAGATAGTGAATCGGGTTGGGATATGGGTGACTTTAGGTGTGGCTCATTCCAGAATTTTTTTTTCTAACCAAACGCAGGAATGTATTTGAGTGATTCTCACTAAGGGATCGCTTGGTACTATACGTGGAATCAGGATGAGATAGTGAATCGGGTTGGGATATGGGTGACTTTAGGTATGACTCATTCCAGAATTTTTTTCTAACCAAACGTAGGAATGTGTTTGAGTGATTCCGAAACCGATTCTTGATACCCAAGGTATAGTACCAAACGGGTCCTAATAAGTAATTCGCCTAGGAAAAATCACGTGAAATTTTGTCCAGAATTTAATGAAGTTTATATGGAATGGGCAACGAACAGGGGCTAGGAATCACGGTGTTCGGGATGGCCTACATGTTTGTACATGATGGTCTAGTCCACAAGAGGTTTCCGGTGGGGCCCATCGCCAACGTCCCCTACTTTAGAAGAGTGGCTGCTGCTCATCAGGTATCTTCCTTCCCTAGCTGGACTATTCTGGCCTTTAGCTACATACTTTTCTTAGTGTTCATGGATGATAGGGATAGTACGAGTGCAATGACGTAGATATTAGGGTTTGACAGAGTCGAGTTACCAGCTCTTTAAGGTTCATGCATCAAGTACGTAACCTATTGCTACCGGGAATGAGGATCAGAGGAGATAAACTATTGCTACCGCCTACCTCTCGTCAGAAAGTAGAAAAGGTCAAAAAGACACTAATTAGTAGGCTATTAGTATAAATGTAGAATTATTAATTTGTTGTATATATGGCTACAATTCACGAAACTTGCCTTCACGAAATCTCTATTGATTGTGATGTTTGGCGTCTTGCAGTTGCACCACACCGAAAAGTTCAACGGAGTTCCATACGGGCTGTTCTTGGGACCAAAGGTTGGGGCCCACTCGTCTCTTTCTTACTTTTTAGAATATTATTATTTATTTTTTAAATAAGTTAATAAATTGTTTGGACCCTTATTTGTTTTGTGGTTCAGGAGCTAGAGGAGGTAGGAGGCCTGGACGAGCTAGAGAAGGAGATAAACAGAAGAATTAAATCTTACAAGAACTCTTGATTGTTTGGAGTCATCTGCAGAAGAATTCTTCTTTTGTGAATTTTGTAGTAGGCTGACAAACATTTGCAATTTGTATTTAATTTACATATTCCCCCCCTAAGAAAGGGAAGAGAAAAGAAGGTAGATTTTAAATTGAGTTATTCCTTTTCAATCACAAATGAAAATGACGGTTACATACTTACATAGTACATACTCAATTTTTTTTGTTTCAAATCATGTATATATCCAAAGATAAAGAGGATTGTAATATTGAATATGGAATAACAAGAATACACACTAAGAAAGAAGTTGGAAACATCTACCTTTTATGAAAACTCAGTAATGAATTGAACAAAACAAGACCAAAAGATCAACAAGGGAACTGACAAGTACAGGCAAACCTTGATGTAAGAGTTATGCACCTTGAGCAAGGAGGGTAGAATCAACAACAGAGCAAAGAACTAAATAATAAGATTCAGAGAAGAAGAATACTATATGATGAAAACAAGAGTCTTATTCAACACCAATGCATCTAACAACACTTATACGTCATAGCTGAAACAGATAGCCACAAAAGAAAATAAGACACCTAGCTGATATAACACTTCTGTTGTGCAGCAATAACCTCAACCTAATAATCCACCCACACTAAATCACCTATATTTTGTCACCAAGATACACTTCATTGTGTTCAATCTTTCCTAGATAGAACAGAGGGGGTTTGCGAGCCTCGTCAGTCTTGTCAGAGGAAGCCCAATCTAAAGTGTCTGTTCTCTAATCATAATTATAAATATTTATAAGATAAATTTGTTTAATAGTTAAGGAGACAATCTTTGGGTTACTTCTTGGAGAATTCTCAAGAAGGCAAGTTTGAATTGATAGCATCTCAACCAAAGCCATGACAGAAGCATCTGACACTAATGTTCTTCTATCAATCCTCATACTTCCTCACACCCAGAAAGGAATCCCATCAGGTTTTTTAACACTTGTACTTTTCAAATCCTGCAATAACAAGAGGATTTCAAGCAGAGGGTTCTTGCAGTACTTGGTTGTTAACTAACAGAATCCTAGAAGTTAAATAACTATAAGTCACAAAAGAAGTTAGTTTACTGTTCAATAGTACTGCAATTTTTAGCAAGTTAATGACAACCAGAACCAACAAGAACAATGAAATAGTATTAAACACATCTTTATTCAGTAAGCTTCACTAGACTTTGCAAAGAAACATGCTGAAAACAACCAGAAAGAACAATAATTGGAATTCAACACTACATAATAAATAGCCACAAGAACAGGAGGCTTTCAAAAACCTACCACCAATGCTGTACCTACGCAACAGATAAAAATTACAGCAAAAGAAATTCAAGGAACAAAATCCTTACCCAACAACTGTACATAGCCACAGCTTCCTGCACATCAGTAATCCCTCTCAAAATCATCTCAATTCACCCCTAATATCCTCCACCGCTAGTCTGCAACAAAGGAAAGAAATGTCGCTGCTGAATCATCATCATCATCCTCCGAAAAATGAGAAAAAACCGCGTTTCTTGGGCGCTTCCTCCACCATCACAGCCTGCATACTGTCCTGCTCAACAAGCCTCCAAGCAGCCTGCTCAAATGCCAAGCCTGCAATGGTAGGAGGCCTGTTCAGCACTAATGGATAGCCTCTGTTCGTGCTCCGAATCACCTCTGAATCCTCAGGAATCATACCTAACAACGCCAATCCGAGCATCTCCTGAATATCCAACACAGACATCATATCCTCCCCCTTGATCATATCAGTTCTAACCCTATTCACAATCATCTTAATCTCCTTAATTCCATCACACTCGAGCAATCCAGTAACCCTATCGGCATCGCGAAGGCTCGTGATATCAGGAGTCGTCACCAGCACCGCCTCATTCGCTGGCGTAATTGCGGTGATGAATCCAGCGTCGATCCCGGCGGGGCAATCGATGAGAATAAAATCCGGAGATCCCTCGGTGCGGTGCTTGAGCGCATCGACGAGCCAAACTAGGGCTTTACCGCCGAACCCTAGGGGAAGTTTGGATCTGGCTTTGGAAATGCAAAGGAGCTCGAAATTAGACCAGCGCTTGTCGCGGACGAGCGCCTGGTCGAGGCGGCAGTCTCCATTGAGGACCTCGACGAGCGTGTAGTTGACGCGGTTCTCGAGGCCGAGGAGGAGGTCGAGGTTGCGGAGGCCGACGTCGGCGTCTATTGCCACGACGGAGAAGCCGTAACGGGCGAGGGAAATGCCGATGTTAGCGGTGGTGGTGGTCTTTCCGACGCCTCCCTTGCCGGATGTGATGACGACGACGCGCGGCGTTGTGCCGGAGAGCTGCGGCTTGCGGTTGTAGCTGAGAGCGGAGGCTCTGGGGAGTGAGGGTTTACGCAGGGTTTTGGTGGCGGTGATGGTGGTGGTGGGAATAGGAGAGAGAAAGGAAGTGCTAATGGAGGCGGCTGCAGTGAATGTCGCGGCGGAGAGAGGGTGGAGGAGAAGCGATAGCGTTGCCATTGCTGTGAGAGAAGCGTGAGGCAAGACGGCTATGGCGATCGGCGATGGCGTTGCTATTCCCAATCTTTTGTTCCAGAATTTTGGGCCGCTTAATGGGGTTATTGGGCCCAATCTATAGACTCATAGGGGGTTAGTTTACTAATGTATCCTTAGCAAAAGAAGAGAAAAAAAACAAAAACTAATAGGGGTAGAAAGAATACATAAAAATTAATAGTAGTATCTTTTATTAATTGAAAACTCTTAAAGGGTCAATGTGCCCAAAATCTTCTAGTTTTGACTTCTGAGAGGGTTTTGGGCCATTGGCCTTTTAAGAGTTTTTAATTAACAAAATTATCCCTATTAATTTTTATGTATTTTTCCTACCCCTACTAGCTTATTTTATTTTATTTTCTCTCCATCTTCTTTGTTTTTTCTTTCTCTCTCTAAAATATTGTTTTTTGGGATTTATGATTTAGAGTTTAGGGTATAGAATTTAGGGTTTAGGGGAAGGGGGAGGGGGTTAGTTTTCTAAGGGGTTAGTTTTGCTGATGATATTATAATCTTCATCAAGGATCAAGAATCTCTTTCATAGCTTTTACTGATGATATTATAATCTTCTCAAAAGCTAAACAAGAGCACTGTAATTCTGTAAAGAAATAAAAGACATTATTGATGAATACTGTAAAATCTCAGGACAAAAAGTGAATTTTCACAAATCAGCGTTTCAAGTCACTAAAAAAGTTACCAATTAAAAGAAAATAGCGATACAAGGTATCCTCACCATTACAAATATGATATCCCTTGATAAATACCTTGGGTGTCCTATCATTAATGACAGTCAACTCGAATACGTTCTCGGATCTTCTACTTAGTACACAACAACAACTCGTAAAATGGAAAGCAAACTCTCTGTCTCAAGCAGGCAGAACAACTCTGATCAAAACCAACCTGACTTCTATACCAAACTTTCTTATGCAAAGCCTTATGCTACCTTCACACACACAATGAGCTTGACAAGCTAAACAGATCTTTTTTTTGGAACAAAGATAGCTCCTATAAGCCTCTGATAGGCTGGGAAAAAAATTATAAACCAACAAAACAAGGAGGCCTTGGCGTGAGAAAATCTAAAGATATGAACAAAGCCCTACAATTCAAATTACTATGGAAAATCTTAGCAGAACCAAATAACTACTGGATTAGAGTTGTTACTGAAAAATACCTCAAAACAGTCCATATCTTTCACTACGAGAAAAAAAAGAAACTGCTCTTGGCAATGGTCCAAAATGTTTGAACTAATTGATGAATTCAAGTCTGGACTAATCTGGCAAGTTGGTAATGGCAAAACAATCAAATTCTGGCTTGATAATTGGGTTTCCAGATCCCCGTTGAGTGAATCCATAAACACACAAGTTATCTTGAACAAAGATGCTACGGTAGCCGATTTTATGCTACCAAATAAAACCTGGAATAAGAACCTAATAGAACAATATCTATCCCATGACTTAGTAACAACGATTACATCAATCTCAATTCCGCTGAATGATATTCATGATAGAATGTATTGGGAAGCCATCAGGAATGGTTGGTTTTCTACAAACTCTGCCATGAAATTAATTAATAGAAACAAAAGATATACTGCGTATGACTCCGCTTGGATTTGGAAAATGGACACTTACCCCAAAGTTAAAAACTTTGTTTGGAAAATACTGAAAAACGGATTACCAACAAAATCAAGACTAACAGAAAAAGAGGTTGCAATTCCCCAGGAATGCATCAGATGCAATGCGCAATTGGAGGATTTGAATCATCTCCTATTCCATTGTAACCATACCAAGAAAACAATAGAGAAAATGAACCGATCCACATATGGTATTATTACTTCCATAAACATAGCAAATAGAAAAATCAATGAAATCATTGATGAAATTCGACAAAAAACCGATCGCTTGCATTTTATAGAATTACTGGTTTCTTGGTGGGGAATCTAGTTCTATAGAAACCAACAAAGCTTTGGAAGCCCAAATAATGATGCCAACCACATCAAGGATGTTTCTAATTATATCAAACAACAAATTGAAAACTGGAATAAGACGAAAATCTGGAATCCTGACTGACTAGAATAGTTTTCGCAAAATTGGATTGAGAAATAGAGACGACTATCAAAACTATTGCCATAGTATTGAACGAGTCTCATAGTTTGATTATCGTCAATAGGATTTTGGGTGTGCATTTCACAAGTCCCCATTTTATTGTATTTGACAAATTAATCACCATGCTCATGCGGCAGTATTTGTAATTGCTACTTTGCAAGCACCTGTGAGAGATTCTTTATCTGTTTCGGCTGACATGTTAAACACACTCAAGAATCACATTAGTTAGCACAGTTTTAATCTCATAATGATAGACTTCATTAATGACACATAAATTGAGACTAGCTAAACAACTTATAAAGACCATACGAGTTCAGATGACAGTTGAACCAAATTGATCTACTAGTTACTTGAAACAATCATTTTCATCTTCAGTGAGAAGAAGCTCGCTATGATCATGTGCTCCAACCATATCACTGTCATAATCGACTCCTCCTAGAATTTCTTCTTGATCAATCCAGATGTTTGGCACATGTTTTATCAATTCCCATTGTCGACCTCCCTGCTCCCAGCAACTCACTTTGATCAAAGGGCAATCGTATACGATCAGAAACTCCAATGAAGTTGAAAGTTTTTTGTCAGGCAAAAACTGAACTTGTGGACAATAGCTCATTTCCAGGCGCTTCATAGAGGAAAGATATAGAAGTGAAGGGAGATCCGACAAGTTTGGACAACCCTTTATGGTGAGCTCAACAAGGCATGGAAAATCACATTCTCTTGCTTCGGTCCAAGTTTCCAGGTTCAGCATCTCATCAATTACTAGTGTTTGAAGCATTGGGAAAGCAACATGACCAATTTCACCTCTGACATCCACTTGTATCACACTATTGAAACTAATCAACTCAAGATACTCCACTGATGGTAGAGTCTGCAGTGAAGGAAGCATGGAAACATGTTCGCATTTGAAGAGGATAATTCTAGCGATCGAGCCTGTGAAGTGATTCATTTGAAGTAATTGTGTCCTTTAATCAAAGGTGCAATTACTGATTATGAAGTGGGATCATTTATGAAGATATTTAATCCGGTGATTTTAGGTAGTCATAGTGTTTTGCTAGAAGCCAACTATGATTTATAGACTATATGTTATAAAGTATCTCATAAAGTCTATTGCTATTGTTATCGGGTCCTACGAGGTCATACCCTTAGAGTTTGGACTGGATCAGTTTAAATGGGAGACATATTATATAAGGTATATGATATAAAGTTATATATGATATAACTTAGGAGATAAGGTTTGTTAATAATAAAGAGTTATTATTAATAATAAGAGATATACTTATTTAGGAAATAAGATATCTATACATGACAATATAAAAGGAGGGCTTTTAGGAAAAGCCCACAACCTTAATTCACTTAAGAAGTACGGCTGCCTCCTTCTCCCTCTCTCTCTCGTTCGCCTTCGTTCCTCGCTCTAGCAACCGAGTCCTAGGTGATCCAGATTCAAGCTCGGGTGAACCAAATAGAGGAGTCACACGTGATGCTCTATTCTCTCCATTCCAACAGGTTGAAACACGCATCAAAATGTATTTGATTCTACCTATCTATGATCTATTTGGTTTATGCATGAGATCCTTGGTTAGATGTTAGGAAATCGTTTCATGAAATTCCGCTTTACGCATCTAAAATCCCTACAGTGGTATCAGTTGCCTCTTACATAAATTGATTAGATCAAATTTAAAGTTTTAAACTTTGATGCATATTCATGATTGTCTTGATTCAAATTAAGTGGAACATTGATATATAGGTTAATTTGCATGATTAAAATTATAATTATAATTGATTGGATTAGTAAAATTGAAGAATTTTATGAACAAATATGCATGTAAAATTATTCTACCCATACTTGATTTTATGTGATTTAATTGTGCAAGACATATGATTTTTGGCATATTTTAAATCATTAGATGGAAATTTGATTTTCATGTTACATCATCAAGTGTGACTAGCAAGAAAGGTTTGAAGATATTAATTTGCGACAAAGACAAGAAGAGATATAATACTACAACCAATGTAGTATATACTGAAGTTTTTGATAATTTGTAACAAATTTGTACATTGTGCCAGATTTTATGTTTAGTGTTTCAGTTTCATGTGAAATAGATGAACATTTTTATTATGTTTGATCATTTTAGTAGTATTGATGTAAGGGGTGTGGCTATCTATGTTTCAAACACTACTTAGCCAATTTTTATTATTAATAAAGTTATGGAGAATACCCTCTCTCTATATAATGTAAATTATTTGTATATCTTAAATATTTTTATTTGATTAGTCAATTTTTATTTAAATAATTTATCGAATATATATATTGAATCAATGACTCATCGATAATTAAAATATATTATTTTTATAAATATAAAAAAAAATTAAATAAAGGAAGGTGCTAAAATATGGAACAACTAACAAGCTCTGCTATCAAGGAAGGTGCTAAAGTATGGAACGATGAGAAGGAGCTTGGGAAGTTGCTCGCGACTTACGAGAAAATCAAAGCCGTTCTTGACAAATGCGACAACAACCCGCAGATCAACGGCTCCGCCTTGGAAACTTGGCTGCAAGAGTTGGAGTGGTATTGCTATGATATTGAAGACCTCAGCCGCCGACCCAAAGAAATCGGCCGGTTATTGATCCCTATAAAGCCAACGAAAACTCCTCACAAGATTGTCGAGCTCCGACGTAACATGGAAATCACGTGTGGCTGGATTGAAAGTGTCCTTGCAGAAAGGCAGAGCAATTTAGCGCAGCAAGCTAACGACGACGTCGTTAGCTTAAACGCCTCTCGTATCCGGAACCAGCAGGGACGGGGATAAGCGATGGATCATTGAGAAATTGAAAGGAAATTGTTCAGCTGGAGTGTCGATAGTAGGAATTGATGGGCTTGGGAAGTCGGCGCTTGCTCGAATGATCCTGGCTGATGATTCAATCACAAGTGAGTTTCCACTCATATTATTTGCTCATGTTGCAGGTGAATTTCAGATCCGAGATGTAGTCGAAAAGTT
The DNA here is from genome assembly GCA_027886185.1 of Rheum nobile. Lineage (NCBI taxonomy): Eukaryota > Viridiplantae > Streptophyta > Magnoliopsida > Caryophyllales > Polygonaceae > Rheum > Rheum nobile. The sequence continues at coordinate 1,358,797 of WOAB01000056.1, forward strand.
AATTGCTAGCGCGCAGACTAGAGAATTAGTTGGCAGCATTCAAGACCTTCTCCGCGACAAAAAAGTACTGATCATACTGGACGATTTGTGGAGTGTGAAGGTTGATGATTGGGAGAATTTTGTATACAACTTTCTGAATCCAAGTGAGTGTTGGAAAATCCTCGCAATCCAAATGTTGCAGAGGCGACGGAGACCTTTCGGTACGACTTGGAAAAAATGAGAGACGGAGATTGTGAGCTTCTGATCATGGAAAAAGCAAAACTCGAGCGTAAGATCTGCGCTGGCGATGTTGAGAAAATTGCAGAAAAGTGCAAGCCACAACTGCCACCCCATCTCAAAAGGTGCTTTGCCTATTGCTCATTGTTTTTACCCAACCACAAATTCCGAAAGGACGAGCTGATCCAAGTCTGGGAGATAGAAGGATTTGTTCAACCTCAGGATAGGGATAGTAAAGAAGCACATTTGAGAGGAACCCAATGTTTTGACGATTTACTGTCAAGATCCATCCTTCAACCTGTAAAGCTGAAGCAACCAGCCTACGAAATACACGACTTCACCCGCGCCTTTGCTGAAAACTTGGCTTCTAAGGTGTTTCTTAGGGTAGATGAAGGTACCAAAAAAACCCTCTCGACTTGAAAAAGCTTTCGTCATTTGTCTTTAGCTTGTCAAAACGCTGATGCCCCATTGTTGGAGGACGTACGGAAATGTAAGAGGCTGCGAACATTCCGTTTGCTACATCAAAATGTGCCTAAACAGCGCAACATTCCTTATTCCACCTTCCAAAAACTCGAAAGCCCACAAATTCCCTTAAACACTTGAGATACTTGAACCTCTCGGGCACTACAATCCAAAAATTGCCGCAATCTTAGTAAGCTACCCAGGGATTTGACCCAATTGATTAGCCTCAGAGATCTTGATGTAAACATGCAACTTTTGCCTGGTCTACCATTGAACTTGGGAATGCTGACGAATCTTGAGTATCTTAATTAGTTCTTATACGGTGGGAAAAGTTGAAGGCACCAAGGTTGCAGAGTTGAGGAATATGGAGCAACTTAGAGAAATTTGCATCTCTCGGCTTGAGAACACGTCGCTAGCGGTGAAGAGGCTCAAGAAAGCATGCTAAGGACAAAACTAACACTGGAATGGGATAGCTCAGTTAGTACTCAAATGGTGAATATTGCAGCTGATGATGTTCTTCAAGTTCAAGGGCTTGAGCCAGAAAACGACTTGAAGGATCTCACTGTAAGAAACTACCGGTGTCAAAAGTTTCCAGCGTGGCTCACCTCTCAGTCAAGAAAGCTCGTGAGCCTTTACTTGGAAAATTGCCACGATTGCAAAGCCCTGCCGCCCTTGGGGCAGCTTCCGCTTCTAAGGACTCTCGTTCTTCATTCATTTGACAATGTGGACAGGCGAATCTTTGGTCAAGGGGAAACCGGATTCCCAAGTTTAGAGTCATTAGAATTCCGCGACATGCGAAAGCTTCTCTACTGGATTGGGCTGGGCGTAGGCGACATGCCCTGCCTGCCTTCGGGATCTCAAAACCATCGATTGTCCAAGGCTCGTCTACTTGCCGCCATTTAACCACCAAGTTCGCTTGGTAAACTTGGAAATCAAGAGTTGCCCCAAACTGAAATCATTGCCAGAGTTATCACCATCATGTAATGGTGAGCTAGGAGAAGTGAGCATTAGAGATAGTCCTTTGGTAGAAGAAAGATGCCAGGTGGGTGGAGCTGATTGGCCAAAGATCAAAGGTAGAACAAGGACCTCACCAACTAGTCGAGCTCCAGAGAACCAGAAGGTACTAATACATATGATTCCTACAAGATAATATATTTTAACTGCATTAAATTATCAATTTAATTACATTGGTAGAAGTTAAAGGTTCTGTTTTGATCTGCTCAAATAATATATTAAAATACATTATCTCATTAAATCATTAATTTAATATAAGAAACGTATTTTAATGCATTGTAATTGAAATCCAAACTAACTCTAAATTCCAATAAAAATTAATAAAAATAAAAAAGTTGTAGCTCAATTAGTTATCACTTTGAGTTTATATATTCTGAGCCACTTAAATTATCTGAAAATTGCACTATCCTGGAGAATTGCTAATTTAGTGTCCGTTTGGATTCTAGTTAAAATGTATTAAAATGAATTATCTTATATTAAATTTATAATTTAATGCAAGATAATAATGTATTATTTGAGGAAATTCAAATAGACCCTTACATGTACAATGCCTATAATTTAGTGAACGATCTCTCTTATGTTTAGTAAGTTTAGTAACAAATGTACCGTCTAACTGTTATGATTATGCAGGCTCTCTGAAGTATGCTTGTTTAATTTCAAGATTAATGTTCTTAACTTCTACAAACGTTTCCATTAACGTGTGATAGTTATAATTATGTTTGTTGTACTAGTAACCGCTCAACATCTAGCTAGGTTCCTCAAGATGAAAGGAAAATCCGCAAGCATTGTCCAACTACAACTCCTAGGCTTGTTTAATTAATTGTTTAAAATTCTAATTAACCACCCAAAACAGGATGGAGTGGTCACAACTCAAGATCAACCAGCTTCTTCTCAGCCTCAACAAACTATTACCAAGAATCTCAAATTGAGTAGAATAACTATGTGTAAAGCCTTCTTATAACAAATTCTTGATAGCCTTGTAAGTTCAGGTTTTATATCTATCTTACACCTATCTTCAACAACTATTTCAACAGGGTGAAGTGCACTAAAACAAGCATCCTCCTACTCCGCCTTTTAAAAGCTATACAGGTATGGTTTTACAAGATTTTCTAAGGTTGATTAATATCCAGGAACTTCATCTGTTTTAGTGCACTTCAATGTACATGTAATCATGTACGAAAGTTCTAGACATCAAGGCAAGCTCTGCATTACTTTAGAAAGAGTTTATATTGACTAGGTCTAGGATTAACATCAAGAGGTGGGTATTTATCCCTTTCCACAAGATGGAACATAGATATTTTGTCTGCAATTTGTCTTTACAATTGACCTTCATAGATTAGGGCTATAGTTGGGAGTTTTTACGAGTTTGAGTTGGAGTGGAATAAAGCTTGAATGAATAGTTGAAAACTGAAGATGGAATTAGTAGGTGAAATAAGAGGGTTCAATATGTACGTGTTGAAATATATTGCTAAAAGGCTAAGTCAAATGATAAAATATCCCTAACTTTTTCTAGGGCAACACGTGCACATCACGTGATTTCTATGTGCATTGTTGGATTCCTTCACCCCGATTATTCACCTCTAGCACTTCCTCTCTTTCCTTTCCTCCATGAGAAGCGATTCTAGAGTTCTTCGTGGTTCTTCAAGCTTGTGAGATGTCGGTCGTGTAGCTGGTACGTGGTGGTGTTAATCATCCTGCAGATCTTCAAATCAAGGTTTGGTAGTCGAACAAAGCACAAGTTGTTCTTTCAGTTTTTTTTTAGGGTTGAGCACCTGTTCAAACCCAGTCCGGACCGATCCGGACCGGTTTATATTTTTGCTAAATTTAAATATAATTTATTCAAATTTAAACATGAAAAAAACCCCTCAAATCTAATTATAATTTACTCTTAAATATAATTTATCCTAAACCTCAAATGTAAAAACCTCAAACCGGTTAAAATTTTAGGATTTTTAAAAACACCGGACCGGACCCGGAAATCTATGGACCGGAGACCGGACCGGTCCAAATTTCCGGGCCGACCCGAATTTTGATCATCCCTAGTTTTTTTGGTTTTTTTTTTCGAGTACGTTGATTTGTTTTTGGTTTGGACTTGTAACCTCTTTCTCAGAATTTCACATAAGCATATTCGATTATTCTCTAAAAGTGTGTTGAGTGTTGTGAGCATTACACTAGAGCTTTGTTTAATATCCCAGAGCTTTTTCCGAGGCTTACTTAGCTTTCGGTTCTTGTATCCACTAGACTTATAAATGAGGTGTGTGAGCCCGTATTTTAGGAGACGACCCTAAATATTAAGTTGTGTTTTGAAATGATTCTATAAATGTTTTCAATTTGGTTTCCACTGGTATGTTTATGGGCATGAGGTAGGTGATGTGATCGATCCCCACGAGGCAAGATCGATCTAGGTTCGGATCGTTTGTTCTTCCCAAGCAAGCACTTGTTCTTCGCGTTCTTCGTGTTCTTGGCCTTCTTCAAGAACTCCTTCAAGGGAAACAACGTTATGTTCCCCTTTCTTGAGTATTTCGGATTCAACCTTGGTGGTTGATAGGCGGCGGGATAGGCCAACGTTATGGCTCATTAGAGAACTTTGAGAAAAGGCTAGAAAACCTTCTAGAGAGATGAAGCCAAGAGACAAACTAGAAGTGACTCTCAACTATGTTTGTCTTTGCTTAACTTGAGAATTACAATGAGAGTTCAAGGATATTTATAGAAAAACTAGGGTTTCATAAACAAACCCTAATGGGCTTGGGCCTAAGACAACAAGGCCCAATCCATTACATCATCTTAAAATAGAAAAGCAAATCAAAACTAGCAAAGCTATAAATAGCAAGCGGGCCCACAACCAAAGTGAGCATGCCAACGAAACGTGGCCCATGAAACGATGGCACCAAGAGCACGCACGCCAGAGAGGCGCGACCCAAAAATAGAACAACTTGGAAGCATGCGTCAGAGAAGACGCCCTTCACTCGGCGCCATGGGGGACGCCAAGGACGCGTAAACCAGAGATGCGCTAGACCAAGGTCTTGTCCCAGGTCACTGGCCATCAATAAGTCGTTAAGGAAGTGACCTTAGGCATACTCATACGGCGAGGTGGGGTCCCTTCTCGAAATATTAAATGGTTTGGCAAGTGCTCTAGTAGAGACTTAGATGGGGTTGAAAGTTAATTGTTTAGAAATGGACAACGAGTAAAGTTGCAAGTTACCGTTGTATCAGGATTGAGGTCGGAGGGTGCCATAATTGGTTATTAAGTCGAGTTATGAGATTGGTTATTAGTTCGTGTTATGATATGATTGTTGATGAATTCATGATAATATATGCTTGTGAACTACTATACTATTAATGTTTGTTGTTATTACTACGATTTGATTATTGAGTATATTTATAGCTTGATTACTCACTACTACTAGAGTTATATACATATGTTCATATAGATATTATGTTTTGTTTTGCTTTTCATGTTTTCTTCTACTTGTTTGGTTCATATCGGAATCGATAACTAATGATGTATTAATCATTGTGGTTTTTAGGTAATGATCCCAATGTGATTGATGCGCCGGGGGGACACTTTTTGGATGATGGTGACCAACCTCGACATGATGTGCCTTAGGATGAGAATCTCAAGTTGTTTGAATTTGTTGGAGTTTATTTGGTTGTCTAGGAACCTTTCATTGGTTCTAGGAATAGTAAACATATTATTATAATTTCAGTCTTCATCATCATTTCTTTATTTATACTTTGGTTATTGCATACATGTTGGTTCTTCATTGGCATTATTTAATAAACAACAAGTTATATAATTTTTATTATTTCTCGTCGTACCTTTGTTGGAAGGCCAATCTAGTGATTTTGTTATCAGGCTAGGTCTAGTGGACCCAGATGTAGGGTTGAGCAATTTCCGAGCCAGACCAGAAATGTGGACCGGACCGAAAATTTAGGATTTTCGGGTCGGATTCGGTCCGGGCTAAATACCGGTCCGGGTCCGGTCTGACCCGGTTTATTAAAAAACCCTAAATTTTTATGTGGTACACCTCTCCTTTCCACCAAAACTTTATGCAAGTTTTAAGTTTTATGTTATTAACAGATTGTATGCAAACTATGGCACAATGCCATGCCATTGCAAGTGCCATGTTTTATCGTCTATGCAAAATTATATTTAGATTTGAGGGTTTTTTTTTCATATTCCTCTAGTGCAAGGATATAAACCGGTCCAAATCCGGTCTAAATCGGACCAGACCGGTCCGATCCATCATTTTTCAAGTTTCGGGTTTCGATCCGGTCTGGGTTTAGACCGATGCTCAACCCTACCCAGATGTGGTCCACTACCATGTAACGTCCCGGGTTCCTGGACGGAGTACCCTAGGTTATGTAGCGTTTTCAAAACACAAATTATGGAAACCTAAGGAGTTTCATACCTTATAATGTATGTAATCCCCCCAAGCGTCCATACCCTGAGATTTTTTGTTTTGGAAACCCTAGGGACTCTAAACTCCAAAACCTACATACCCTAAGTTATGTTGTTTTTTCAATCCCCATGGTATAAAATCCCCATAATTTCCATACCCTATACTGTATGTAAATCCTCAAGTGACCATACTCTAGGGTTTTTTGTTTTGAAAACCCTAGGGACATTAAACCTCAAACCTAATTTTACTCTTCATTCCATCTCTCTAAAATTATACCAAACACAAAACCTTAGAAATCACTCAACCCTGTTCTTCATACCCAACCCGATTCCTATTGTGATACCAAATGAGCCCTTAACGCCTTTGATTTTTGAAGTGAAGCACTAGGCTGGATCTGGTGGTGGGCGGCGACGGTAGATGAAGAAGCGGTGCAGCGGCGGTGGACGGAGAAGTTGGCGAGAAAGAGAGGCATAGTGTTTGTAGTTCCGGGAGGACGAATTAGTGGACAAACAATGGGTATTTATGGAGGCGAAGTAGAGGGAGGGAGAGGCTTAAGCATCAATGGCAGATGAATTGTATAAAAAAAGTACAACATATACATTTAAAGTGCACTTAAATATTTTAAAGTTTATGTTATTTTTATAATGTATAATATAAATTGTATAAAAAATATTAAATCTAATCCCGTACTTGGCACAATTGGTTTTTGGGTCTAAAGTTGTCTTACGAGTAGAGACTAATTGACAATTTTAATTTATAATAAAAGCAATTTTATTATAATTTTTGTACACGTTTTTATCATAATTTTTTTAAAGTTGAACATTTACCTTTTAAAGTTGAATAATTGTATCTTAAAGTTGAACAATTTCATTTTTATCATTAGACAAATGTTTTCACTATGTACATAAAGTTGAACAATTGCATCCTAATGTTGAACAATTTCATTTTTTTATAAGGGGTCGTCAATTTTTCCGGTTTAACTATTCTTGTTTTCCTACACGTTTTCATCATATTTTTTTCTTAAAGTTGAACAATTATGATTACTATGTTTATAAAGTTAAACAATTGTATCTAAAAGTTGAACAATTCTATTTTTTTAACTGGACAATAATTTTCTCTATGTAATAAAGTTGAACAAATGTATCTTAATGTTGCCAATTTCAATTCTACAGGTTGAACAATTGTATTTACTATCTACATAAAGTTGAATAAATGTCATATACGTTTGAACACTTGTTAAATATAGTTGAACAATTGCTAAAGTTTGAACATTCTTTGTATATATTTGTACAACTTTTGTGTTAGATGTTTCAACATTTTTCGCTAATGTTTGAACAATTTTTGAGTTGTATTAATTAAGTTGGAATTATCTTATGAACAAAAGTTGCAAGTTTATTGTACAATTGTCTAAACTTTAATGAATTATTGTTCAACTTTATGTTTTCAACAATTTGAATAATTTGCATTACTTTGAACAATCTACATTTATGTTTAAACAAATTGAGTAGTGTTATATTTTGAACATTTTGAATTGTATTAAGTTTAAATTACGTTATGAACAAAAGTTTAAGTTTATTGGACAGATTTTCAAATTTTAAGGATTATTGTTTAACTTTCTGTTTACTGAAGTTTGAACAAATCAACTTGTTCAAAAATGTTGCATATTGTTCAACGTTTAAAACGTGTTTTCGTTGAATAAAAAAAATAGTATAAAAAAAATGTTTGGAGGGAGAGAGAAAGTGGTTTGGAAAAAAAAAAATCAGGTGTCAAACCATGACTATAAATGATGGTTGGGTGTGAAAAAGTGTATGTGTATTAGGATGTATCTTCCATCATAACCTTCTTTTATCCTAAAATACATGAGTTACATTGCTCTTTACATTTTACCATAAAATTCCGTTTCACCGAAAGGTGACTTGTGTATATATGTCATCATGACAAAAAATCGTTAGTGTCCTTGCACATATTTATAAAACATACCAAAACAAAGCTATTCACAAGAAGAAAAAATCTAAGTTTTCTTTTACTTAAATAACTAAAATATTTTAAAAAGCTTAAAATACACTTACGACAATGAAAATTGTCATGCCCAAAAGTCTATCCAAGCAGTAGATGAAACACTAATGCCAAAAAATATATGTAGTAAAATGTCTAAGGTCTCCATGGAAGTCGATTCTTCTGGTTTTCCTTAGGGTCGTTCATGGACTTGGTTGTTTTCACAGTGGAAGTTTTCCCTTGAGGCTTAGACGATAAGACCCTCTTTCTGCTCGAAGCTATAGAAGGAGAATTTTCCTGCTCTGACAATCCATCCTAAACAATTGGAGGATGATATATGGATGGTTACAAGAGAAAGTTAGGTTGTCAGCTTGCAAAAGATAGTAAACTTTCAGTGGAAAAGTTAACATCATATGTCGTAACTATTAATAGTACAAATAACTGGCCATTTAAGAAGCACTTGAAGCATATATACCTGGACTATTTGGCTTTCATTATAATTTTGTAGTGTAAAAGGATATTGTTCATCTTCCTGCAAATCATAGCAAGGAGCCCACTTCAAATGAGTACAACAACCCGACCAGAATATCCCATACAAGCAGGGTTTGGAGGGTCAAGACCCGGAAAAATTATAGACAAAAAGATACTCCCTCCATCCCTTATTATAGTTCCTGTTTCTTTTTGCACATTTGTCGATGCGTATTTTATATCGTTAATATCTCTAATTACATGTTAATAAAAATTATACATTTTTTGATATTGTCAAAGTACTCATTGAGACGAATCAAATAAGACCCCACATGACTATGTTTTTTCTTATATATTGGAAGAAATCTTAAAGATTCTCTTTAACTGTAAATAGTATTAAAAACAGAATCAGGAACTATAATAAGGCCCACAACAAACACATATGGTAGGGCAAGAATAACAACAAAAAACAGAGATTCTAAGAATCCCTAAATCTAAGCCCCTAGCTTCTACCACCACCAACCCAAAAACTCTCAACCCAAAACCCTAAAAGTGACCCATAAAACTAAACAACCTAATCTACACACCTAATACTCGAATATTATCCCTCTACATTGCCCTATCTTGGGCCACGTCTTATCTAATTAGTTCCTCGTAATTCTTTCTGGGTCAACTAGGGCGTTAAGTTGTCTCCTTTGCACGTGCCACGGACTATCGTAGTCTCGATTCACGCAACATATCCCTATTATTGGCTTCTCTAGTGACCAAGCTATCAATGGACAAACACCACTAGCTACACTGATAGCCAACCGCTCTACCATTGAGCTTTAAAATATTGTTGTCATTTATGGTGTCATAGTTGACGTGGCAAAGATTTTCATACTCATAGTGTTGATATGCCTTGAATCTGATCACAAGTTGCTTGCGGTAGCACGGGGTTCCGACGGTATAGGATAATTTTTATTTGGACTTCAGTTTGGGCTTATATTTTCTATTTGGGCTTAGACTTGTAGTCAAGTCACTTTAGGGTTGATTTAGGGTGATATATATACTCTATTTTTCATGATCTCTCCATGTAATCTGAAATCTGAAATCTGAAATCTGAATTGTCTATTTCCTAATAAAATCGATTTTCCTTCTACCCGTGAACGTAGAGTGTTTTGTTGTTCTCGTTTTCTGTTTGTTTTCCGGCACCGGTAATAACACATATTTGCAGTAATACATGAAAAAATGTAATAGAGAATCCACAATTTACCGAAAGATTTTCCTGTTTGGAGTGTTATACCTGTGAGACGGTGCTTTCCTTCACCGGCTTAGTTAATGTAGGAGCCTGCTGTTCATTCAACGACACTTCATCCTGATAAATTAGCACGCACAAGATGGTTACAGTTTACAAATAATTACGAGAGCACCCAAAAAAAAAAAAAACTGATACCTTATCATTCTGCAGAGGTTGAGGTTGAGTGGACGATTTGGTTCGGATTCTGGTGGCATCAATTTCAACATATGGAATATCTTTGATCATTGGCCAAAATTTCCCCCCAGCTTGGCATCTTTGTGTTACCAAATCACTGTGCATGATAACGAATTCTCCATCTTCACTATTTAGTGATGAAGGTAGCTTAGGCAATGATTGTAGACTTGGACAATTGTTGATTTCTAAGTTCATCAAGTTACCCAGGTGCTCAAATGAAGGCAATCTGACCAACATTGGGCAATCAACGGCTTTAAGAGCCCGGAGGCAGGGCATATCCCCTGCTTCCAACCCAACCCAATCAACAACAGCTTCCATGTCACGAAATTCCAGTAGCTCTAGACATGGAAATCCCCCTTTACCTTCCCCAAGAAATCGACTGTCCAAACTTCTTACACTGTGAACGGAACGAACCACAAGATTCTTCAGAAGTGGAAGCTGTCCTAGGGAAGGTAGAGCTTGGCAGTTATGGCAGTTGTCCAAGTAGATGCTGACAAGTAGGCATGATGGAGAAATTAGCCATGTTGGGAATTGCTTCCCGCCATAGTTTCTCAATGTGAGCTCCTTCAAGTGATCGTGAGGTTGAAGGCCTTCTAGAACGTCGCTTGCGTTTGTCACTCTATTATCCCACTCTAGTACTAATTTGCTCAGCCAGAGCTTCTCACTTATCATGGCTTCTTGAGCCTCTTCCTTATCCTTGATGTTTTCTAGCCCGGAGACTCGGATTTGTCTAAGTTGTTCCATGTTCTTGAGTTCCAAGGCGTTGTACCCTTTGTTCTTTCCCACAAGAAAAGAGTCTAGGACCTCAAGCTTGGTCAGCAACCCTATGTTGGATGGCTTATCACGCAACGTTCTCATGTCCACGTGGAGATGTGTGAGGCTAATCAACTGGTTCAGATCCTTGGGGAGTTGGAGAAGTTTGGAGCAGCCTTTGAGTTTGAGAGTTTGTAAGGCACGGAGAAAGCGGATTGGTTCAGGCAGCTTCTTGACTTCAGTGTAAGAGAGATCTAAGTACCTAAGGTGTTTTGATGGAGACACAGGCTTTGGGAGTTTGCTGATATTGGTATGGCTCAGATCCAACAATCTGAGCCTATGTAGTTTTTGGAAGTAACTATAAGAAACATGGCGTGTTTTCGGCACCTTTTGATGCAACAAGAGGAATGTTCTTAAGCCTTTACATTGCTCTATTTCCTTCAGTAAAGGCCCTTCTCCAGTGCTGTGAGTAGCTAAAGACAAGTGACGGATGTTCTTGCAGGAGGAAAGTAAGTTGTTTGTACCTTCTTCTACCTTGCAAAATGCCTTTGAAGCAATGTGGTGCGCAAACTCGTGGTTGAATTCGTGCATTCTATAATACACTCTTTCCTTGTTGTTGGATTCTAAGGGTTGAAGTATGGATCTTGACAACAAATCATCAAAACATTTGTTCAGGAAATCCTTGGAGGTGGTTGTTTGTTGATGTTGAATGAATCCTTCCGCCTCCCACAATTGGATCAACTCATCCTTGTCGAATTCGTGGTTTGGAGGAAACAGCGACAGATAGGATAAACACCTTTTAAGATAAGGTGGCAACTTGGGCTTGTTTAGATTCAGTGAAGGGAAGATTTCCCTGAATTCCTGCAGTTTTGAGAGCTCAGTCATCTTGAATTCTACTATGGTAGCCTTCAGTTGCGCCGTTTTTTTCTTGGAGAGCTTCAATCCAAGCTTGTTAGCAATGATTGGCATGCCCTTGCACTTGCTTGCAATAACATCGATATCACTAGACCATCTTTGGCACTCCGTTGCAGATAGCCTTCCTCTGTGTATGATCACCTATAGAGAAATTGTGTACTTTTCTTATTGAGAGATTCAAATACATAATAATATAAAAGATTAATTAATGACTTTAGGACTCGTTTGATATCGATCTCAAAGATATGAATATCGGGTATGGGTATATATATGGATATCAAGATATGGGTATGAGTGATATTAAGGTATCATATATAAGTATGGATATGAGTTAGAGATGGCACGGTTCCAAAACCGGAACCGAAGATTTCGGTTCTGGCCGGTTCCGGTTCCGATTCCGAAACCGAAAAAAAAATATTTTTTTATTATAATTTTTTTTTTATATAAAAAAATAAACATTATTTTTTAAATAAAGATAAAGTGAATATTTCTTTAAACTTGAAAGATTTATACATTGAATCTTAACTTAAAATTTAACTTATAAAAAGAATTAAAAATAAAATAAAATAGAAAATAAATATATAACTTAAAAACCGGAGATTTACCCGGTTTGGAACCGAGTAAATCTCCGATTGTCCAGTTTTAGGTTTTGCCAAACGAAACCGGATATAGGAGATTTATCCTGTTTCGGTTCCGATTTTTTCGGATTCCAAAACCAGAGGTTCTCTGGTTCGGTGGAACCGCGAGCCATCTCTAGTATGAATGATATTTTTGATATACCGAAATATCAAAATAACATTTTAAAACCACTCTAGATATACCAAACACATATATGAATATAATTGATATAGATATCATTATTATCATCACCTTCTTGCAGTCCTCTTCTGTCATTGTGTTCAAGTAATGCGGAGCAGTTTCAGTCACTTCCGCAACCTTTGGATTACGCGTGGTGGTGAGGATTCTCCAATCGCAGCGTGAATTGAGGTAGTTGCACACGAAGAAGTACCAATCCTCGTCATTCACACTCCACAGATCATCCAGTACGATTAATGATCTGTGGCTGCTGCAGGCGTTGTGCTGTAGGCGTAGCTCTTTGATTGTGTGCTCCATTTGGAAGTGACAAGACAAGGAAGCGGATAGGACGAGTGGGAAATGGTGTTTGATTGCTTGATCGTTGATGATGGATCGAGCGAGCGCCGTCTTTCCGAGTCCATCCATGCCGATTATCGACACCCCGCAGGAATCGGAGTTGATCAGCTTCTCAATGATCTTTGTTTTGTCCTTGTCCCTGCTGGTTCCAGCTGCAAGGGGAGTTTGATCCGACAAGAGGCTTCTGGAAACGAGTGGCGGCGGCGGCGCGGTCCGATCGATTGCGCCTGATGACAGAAGCTTCTCGATGAGGCTCCCGATCTCGATCAGCTTCTTTTGCAGGTCGGCGATCTGATGAGCCAGCGTGAGGCGTCCAGATTTGAAGATGTAGAGGAGCACTGGATTGTGGTCTGTTGGGGCGGGCGCGTGTCGGCTTAGGATGAGGTCGTCGACGAGGTCTTCGGTGTCGTAGCAACAGCCCTCGAGGTCTAGCAGCCAGGGGTCCAAGGTGGGGTTGTGCTGCTGCGAGCGATCCAGTTGGCCAAGCAGGGCCTCTATTTGCAGGTAAGTCGCCTGCAACTCGCGGAGCTTGTGGTCAACTTGCCACACCTCGAGCGTCTTCTCCTTGAGTACTGAGCCCAACTCTTTGGTCACCAGTTGGAGCATCGGTGACGCTAACTTGTACGCCGCAAGCTCCATCGATCCTGGCTGGTCGAATTTTGTATGCTCACAAATGATGCAGTATGCAAATTAAATGTCAACTACTTGAAACTTGAAAGTAGTGTTGTTTTATTTGTGAGGGGAAAGAAAAGAAAAATATTATTTTCTCTAAACAACTGCTACGTAGGCAGGCACGAAGTTACCAATTGACAGGTACATATCATCGAACACGACTTCCGAGCGGATTCAGTTAAGGATTATGGCCTCAATAACGGGTCTGAACCCAGACCCGTGCATTTAAATGGGTTGAAAAAATGGATTTCGAAGTATCTGTCGGGTAGATCGAGAGGCGCTGGTCACAACGGACAATAAGAACAAGGAATCAAACATGAAAATTACAACAAAGCAAAAATAGAGTTAAAGCAACTTAAAGCGAGTGGTGGGCAAGCACAATTAGACGAAAGCGCCACCGGAAGACGAGTCAGACAGGAAAACTCTTGCGAAAATGCTGAACGGACTACCATGATGTTGCCCTTTCTCCAAACTAATTATTTAACACCAATAATAAGAAAATGGTAAGTAATCTTAGGTTATGTTTTTTATTATATTTTTTATATATTTAAAATAATATGCGGGCCACCGGCCCGCTTACCTGTCGGGTCGGGCCAAACGGCCCGTTAGGACTTTAATCATTATCCGAACCCGTATTATTAGGCGGACGAGCGAGCCTAACCGGGCGAGCCAACCCGTGTTTGCTCTGATCTATTGACAGGTCTTAAAATGTTAAAATCAATTGTTTAACGGTTTTTCTAGTATATTTTTACTACTGTAGTACATACTTAAAAAAAACATCATATTTAAAGTAAAAACATTAAAGTGATAACTAAAAAATATTGTAGTCAAACAAAAAAAATTGTTTGTGTGCCCAACCATTGTTTAATATTTGTATAATTGAAGACTTGATCTCGTTCAGAGATATCCGGCAATTGAATAATAATTAGCGCACTAGTGCAAGGCTGTACTATGAAAGAGAGAGGTCCAAGTCTATAGTGCAAGGCGACGAAGTGTGTATGTGATTACAATTTACAAGTCTAGTGAAGTTATTATATTTTTATGGAAAAAGGATTAGACTGATTTTAATTTTTTGCTTATGAGAATGTAAAATTTTGAATTAGATTTTAAATCAGGCATGGAGAGGGATAAGTTGAGTTTAACAATTTTATCAGCAATTTAATTCATCTTTCAAAATATATGTCTATATGGACTTTCTAAAAAAAATAAAAGTCGATAAAAATATCAGCAACAACAATTTCAATTTTCTAAGAACAAGTCTAGGTGCCTTTAATAGAGTTAATAAAGCATAAGTTATTCCCTTCAATTTCAATTTTAGGTAGGTTTAGGCGTTTAGAAGCAAGTAAACTCTATTTTAAGGCCATGTTTATGTCATTAAGTTTGTGTTATTGCCATATTGATTGTTTTATGACCGTCATAATATATGACTCGATATGGAAAAAAAATATATACTAAAACATAATCACATATAACAATGTTTATATTGAAAAAAGAATTAAAAAAAATCTTAGACATACTTAACAAAATCACATTGTAATAATTTGTATACTAAAACGAAAATCAGGATCATCTAAAGATGTTCAATATAAAATTAATAAAGTAAAATAAAAACATATGACGTAACGTGAAGTTTACATATGATGATAGATGATGTGACGCAATATAAAGATGTCATGTGGCCTTAAGAATGTTCTAGTTTGGTACTATATATAGAAGACTAGTGGTCATGCACGTGCTACGCACAAGGCATATTGTAGTATAGTATTATAACTTATTTCTATAAAAAAGTATTATAAATGTAATGTGTAATATCTATTTTTGTTGTAAATAGATTTTTTGATCCCATAAAACATTACCAAAATACCTTATTGATGTTATCCTATTTCTTTTTGTTATCAAGTTTGTCATACATAACATGTGAGTATTAATTGTCATTATTGTTTATTATTGCGTCTAAAATGTTATAATTACCTTAATTTATTTTATTTTATTTTCATTTAACAGCAGTGTTGTGTCAAAAAAAACTTAGCGTTATCCCATTTACTGAATTTTAATGCTAACAAAAGCACATTTTGGATCATAATTTGTTATTACATTTACATAATTTATTAATTAAATAATATTTTTTTAACATAACAAATAAAGTCAAAAGGTCTCAAGCTTGAAATATAACCAATTTCCTATAAAAAATAATTGATTCTTGATTTTCATTCTAATCTTCTAAACGTAAAAACATTTTATATGTACTTTTGATGCTAATGACTAATGAGTAATGAGCATATGAATTAGTATTTTCCAATTTTATAAACTATCAAATTAAGATTCAGAAGAAATCAAAAGGTCTTAAGCTTATATGACAATACAACCTTTTCTAATTGCGAGTATGTGATTCTTGATTTGCATTCTAATTCTCTTAACTTGAAAAATAATCCTCAGACCAATTTAATATATATGTATTTTGGATGCTAATAAACATATATATTATGTTGATTCATTTTTCATATTTATGAACAATCCAATCTAGCCAATAATAATTCAAAGTTTTGGGTTAAATCAGATCAGCATGTTCATCCGTGACGGATCAAATGGATTCGTCCGTCACGGATATGGATCCATTTGGTCCGTCACGGACAGATGCACATGATCCGTGACGGACGAACCGGTGCGTGAAATAGCAATTTTTCCGGTGCGTGAAATAGAAATCGTGTATTTATAACATATTTATTAATGTGTAAAATTATCATTTATATACTAATTTGATATTTTTTAATGTTTTTTAATATATATAATTCATTATATTATCCAGATAAGTAGAATAACAACTGATGTTAATATTAAAATTTATTTGATTAAATATAAGAAAATACATTAGTAGTACTATTTGTTTGGACTAATTTGAGGTAATTTGAAACTAATTGAAGGATATACTTATAACTCTTGTAACATCTTAATGAGAGCTATATCTCTAACCTAATAGAGTATTCTTGTATTCACCCCCCCTAAAAAATAATATTTTTGTACGGAAGCTATTTGCATTATTTCATTTTCCTTTTTTTATAAAAGAAAGTAATTAAGATAAGTAAGTATCTGCAAGACTGGTAATAGTTCATCCTACGGTATTCTGATGGATGAGCCAAATAAAAAAATGGTTCACGGAGAATCTAACGACAGGGACTACGCTACCCATTTTAGCAATTGTGTTATATACATGCAACTTTGAGTGTATACTCATGAATTTATTTATTTCTATTGCACGCCAATTATATTTGAATGTTTTGTTGTAAGCACGTTTTTATTTTAAAACTTGTTTGTATTGTATATCAATATTGATCTTATATGTTAAGCTAATTCATATAGCTAGTCAAAATAAAGATATTTCAATTCCTTTTAATTATAGTTAACATCAATACCTCAAAAAATCATCGATTAGTTGATTTGGCATTTCTTTGTTTGTTTGTCTTCTTATTTTCTTCTTCATACAGCCTAAACACAAATAAATAAAATATGACATTTAAGAATAAAACAAAATTAAATCGTTAAAACATTATCCGCCAACAATCGGTTGTTAGTGGCCTATGTAAAATAAACGCATCAGTGTACTCTAGTAGACCTGCAAATACAATGAATTTGCAATAGAATAATTATATAGTTTAAGCTTGTAACAAAAATAAAACTTAGACATACAGTGAATTCAAATATAGTTTTTTTTTTTTGTGAGGATCGATTGATCGAGTAATGACTCTTCAGTAGACCTGCAAAAATATTTGAATACAAATTAACCAAATTCGAAGAAATTAACAGATTTCACATTATTATAAAAAAAGGGTGAATCCATAAATAAAATTCTAGGTAAAGCTAGTAAGTACATACATTCAGAGATACATATGTCAAAAACTACAATAATCGAAAACTATGATATTTGATTTTGGCATTTTGGCGATTGAAACAATTTCTATTGCAAACTATATATATATGATTGAATTGTGAACCCACAACAAACCTTGTTTACATATATAATTAAGTTGTTATCATAAAATCTACAATTAGAATTTTTAAAAGCCTCGCGTTACATTTTGAAAGAAAAAACATCTTACTTGGAGTTTGAAAGACCTTTCATTATAGTAATAAAGTCATAATAAATTATGAATGACCATTTAAATATTTTCATGTAACGGTTATTTTTAAATTGATTTTTAATTCAACATTTTTCTTTATGTAAAATTTCGTCATAACTTTTTTTAACCGTCATACCCTAATGGGATTTGAACACAATATACTTTTTATGGATAAAGGATAAGGTATGATAGATTGTAGTTATACTTTAGGTAGAATGTAGGAATTAACCAAAAAAAAGAAAAAAAGAGAGTAGAATGTAGGTTTTATGGAAAAAAAAAACAATGTATTTTTATTATTATTGTTATTATTAATGAAAGATAAAATAGTAAAACAAAGTTGTTAAAGAGGGAGATTGAACCTTAGACCTCTTATATTATGATATTGTCTTTATCCATTGAGCTATATTAGATGATTTAGTTTGTAATGAAAGATCAACAACAACAAAAAAGAAGATAATTTCTCATATTAATTTATTGGACATTAATTGCACCATTAATTTACTTTATATATTTACTAGGATTCTAAGCTCGTGCTTCGCACGGGCATGCGGCTTTTTTTTTTGTTTTATTTGGGTATACGGGTTGTACTACTAATAAGCGTTAGTGCAAATTTTCTTGTGTCATGTGTTATTAGTAAGAAGTCTTTTTGTTGATCTATATTATTAGGTGTTTCCAATACTTTAGCATACAGACGATGAATAAACCACATCATGTAACAAAAGTGACAATATGTTGCCTTATTTATAAATAATATATTGTGATGTACTTTGAAAAGCATGATAGATAATTTTCTTTGTGGGCCACATAATTTTTTTTCTAAAAATGGCATTTGAAAAGTACATAATTGTTTAATAAAGAAGTACTTGAAAAGTGCAGGAGAAATAAAATACACTTTAATTAAAAAGTATAAATATTCTAACAACGTGGTCATAAGTGTATAACCTTTGTAGTTGGCAGCAAGAGAACAGTACCATTAACCTTTTGGTCATAAGTGTATAACAATTTTGTCATACTATTGTAAAACCAAATGAATTTAACGTATTTCATTTTAAGCACGGGCTTTAAAAAATTTACCTTCTTGCAAAATAAATATTGTGGTTGGCATATGAACAGTACCATATTTGTCTTTCTCGCTCCTATCTGGCTACTCTTGTAATGTGCTTCACCTGGTGGCCGAAATTGACCCAGCCCATCTAAGGCCCAATCTGTCCTTCAACGTTTCAAACCCTTCAGCCAAAACCTGGCCTTCATTGAAGCAGAAGCTCGGCTGCGCTGTCTTCAACCAAACCGCACCGTCTTCGAAGCTCGAGATGGAACCGGCAAAAGGCGTTGTTCTCGGGGGAATGGGCGCGAGATGGATCCTGTGATACCCCGTAATTCTGTAAGGATTATTTTGGGAATTTTTGAAATTTTCCCGAACACCCGTTTTGTACGTCGGATTTAATACAGAGAGTTTAAGACATTCTGTAATGTGCTATATCTCTGTATTATTTTTCTCAGTGAAATAAAATACAGACGACGTACTTTGGATGTTAATTACTCGTTCGCGTACGATAATTTTATCTCGGGTTAACATCGTTTCGTCTAAGAGCTGAGGAGGCGAAGCCAGGGTGGCGGCGCCCGCCGTGGGTATGGCGGCGCCCGCCGTCGCAAGGCTCGAGGAGCAGCCGAGTCTTCTCCTAGCTGGGGACGCCAGGTCTATGGCGGCACCCGCCGTATTAATGG
Organism: Rheum nobile; assembly: GCA_027886185.1. Lineage (NCBI taxonomy): Eukaryota > Viridiplantae > Streptophyta > Magnoliopsida > Caryophyllales > Polygonaceae > Rheum > Rheum nobile. The sequence goes on from WOAB01000056.1 coordinate 1,378,161, forward strand.
CGGCGCCCACCGTCGTTGTTGTCCGGAGGTCCTTGCCCGAAGGTCGCCGGCGAACGTCTGACATCGCCGTTTTAGCCCCGCCACGACGCCCTCCTAGCCATCATTGTGCTCCCTCGATCTGTGGCTATAAAAGGAAAGGCTTGGGGAATCGGATTTCACACAAAATCAGAAGCTCAATCTCAGATTTTGTCTCGTCGGAAAAGCTTGCCCTCGCCGGAGTTCTTTGGAGCAATCGTCGGTGTTGTTGGTGTGTTTTCCTGTAGCCTGGAGGTCCCTTTGGAAGCTTAGTGGAGGTCTGAACCCAAAGCCAGGCCAAAGGAGTGACCCTCGTGTGTGTTTTGGTGAGTTTTCTCGCCGTTCTGTTGGCCGTCGTTCTTCACGGCAACCGCCGTGTTCGTGGCGGCGCCCGCCGTGATGAACACGGCGACCGCCGCCAGTGGCCAGAAGCCCCTTTGTTGGCTTGGTCTTGGTAGTCGTCGTTATGGACTCGTTCCTTTCGATTTCTTTCGTCTTTCCTTAGATTCGTACTAGTTTATGTCGGATCTAACTTAGGGTTTCCTTATGGGTCGACTCGAAGGTCGTTGTGCTGTCGGAGCTATACCTGTGTCGAGCCCGGAATCCTGTTGTCTCTGCTTTGTTCCAGATCTGCGGATTAAGGCAAGTGACGGTTCGCTCTTGCTTAATCATTCCATGTTTCATTAATTATCAATTATTTAATTGTTAATTAAATTGGAGTGCACTGTTGTTTTGGCTTGGGAACTAATTTCATAAATAAGCGTGATTAAAGTAATGTTATAATAGGTTGTATATCTGTTAGAACAACGCTATTATATGTGATAATTACCGTGATGGTATTATTGTGAAATTAATCTTAATGCTAGAATAGCATGTGGATTAGTAGGAAAACTAATCCAATTAAGGATTAGCCGTTTCTATTATCTCTATGTTTAAGTTGATTGCCTGGATGGCTTTAATGTGATTAATTACTGTGTTGGACTGTTTAGTTAACACGAGTGTTCGTAGGAACACTAATCCAAGTAAGGATTAGTCGTTTCTTTATAACTTAATGTTCGTAGGAACGTTAATCCCAATAAGGATTTGTCGTTTCTTTAAATCATAATACTCCTCGGATTAATTTCCGGATAATAATTTAAGGGTCATGACCTATGCTTCTTATCCAGCTTTAAGGATCTGAAGTGTTTAAGTGCCTTGCTAGCGCCAATGGATGAGCTTAATAGCAGTCCTGTGTATTAAGCACCTAGCTAGTGCAATTGGGGTGGACGTAACTGTCATCCTGTAAATTAAAGTGTAAGCACTGTGGCAGTGTAATCTGGGTGAACGTAAGATCACCCTGTGTAATAATAATAACTCCGTTGTTCTCGGAATAATGTTAAGCCTCGCGTGTGCGCGTGCGTGTGTGTGTTTGTGTGTTGTGTTAATTTGGGTCGACATGATTGTCACCCTGAGATTTAAGTTGTGTGCCGCTCTTATTAACATTAACGTGTTCCAGTAAATGGTGTTTTGTAATTAAATAAGATATGTGCCCGAGTGCACATGATTAATGAACCTTTGGCGAGTAGTACAGCTAAGTTATAGTGCAGCTAGGAAAACTCATCTCGACTTTGATCATAGTACGTTCTCTTTTCAATCTGGATTCGCTGTATGCGATGAGGTTGGTTGTGAACTGAAGCATCTCAGTCAACTTTTAAATCATTTGTGTGTGTAACTTTAATGTTCCCTAGCAGTTGTCATAATTTCCTATAAGACTCAATTCCTTTGGAGTTTTCTCTTCAGTGCATATCTTAATTGTTAAATCATTCCGTGAAAGTGTCGGGTTATATATCGTCCCTTCGGTTATTATTCGAGGGACAATGATAGTAAACAGTCACGATCACTCGAACCACTCTGCTTTGTACCCTTGCTAGTCTATTCAGTAGACTAACCCGCTGTATTTTTGTTATATGCATCGTCATGGTTGGTGCCGTCCGTCCGTTTCGGCACATCATGAGTTGATTTCCGGAGTTTAAGTAACCTATTGAAGGATAAGAAGCTTGCAGACGAAGATTTAAAAGTCAGTGTTTTAAGCTGTTAAGTGTTTTAAGATTGTTAAAGTGTTACTTCAATGTATCTTCATAATTTAGCCATGTTTTAAGTTGGCTCTTTAAAGTCTAACGCTGTGTAATTTAAAGTCTTCCGCTATTTAATCTTTCAATTAATATGTAATTATGTTATGTTTTTAAGCTTAATCGTTCTGGAAAAGCCCGGGGTGACTTTGGACGGTAAAGTCTGAGGTCACTGGCATGTAATATCTCTGGTATAAATTGGGGGTGTTACAGTTATGGTATCAGAGCAATGGTTTTAAAATTCTTGGCCTATTGTTAGGTTTGAGAATTTTCGAAAATTAATTTTGAAACTGTTTTCAAGCCTGGTTTGTATTTAAAAAAAAATTGAGAATTTCAATGTTAAGAGTTATAAGTAACTCGGTGATTTAATATTAAAGGATTTAGCATTTTGGATTTCAAATGCTATTCATAAATTGGTTTATAAAAGTGTTGTGTTATAAGCAAGTTTAAAGGTCTGGAGTTTGAAAGTGAGGTTGTTAATAAGTGGTTTCAAACTTCTGCAAGCTTCAAGTGTTACTTATTCCTTAGATCTATTCTTAGGAATATTGTCTATTCTCGGGATTGATATCATTTAAAGGTTGACATTTCTCCCAGGTTCTCAGTCTTTAGTAAGCAGAAGAAGATCGTTCTTGCAGTTAACAGTGAAGGATAGTCAGACTAATATAAAGTTATTAGTTTGGACCCCTATAACCTGTATCATGACGTATTTGACTAGAGTGTCATAATTAAGTTGGATAAGTTCTAAAGTAACGTTATGATTCACCAGAAGATGGTGAACACAAGGAGCACAACCCATGCTGGTGCTGAACCAAGGTTGATTCTGAGGAACGCCGCTAATCAAAGGGAAGAGCGTGAGGCTGCTTTTAACAATAACCAGGGAGGCAATGACCAAGCTCAGGCCAACGCTCCGATGTTATTTGATGCTGCAGCAGTGGAGGCAATTCGAGGAATTGTCATGCAGACAATCACAGATGTTATGCGACCAGTTGCACCACAAGCACAAGGTGGTCCAGTTCCTCAGGCTGTTCCTGAAGTTGAGGAGTCAGTGGAGCAAGTACAACGGATCAATGTTGTTAGGGACAGAAGAACTTACGGGCAAGCGTTAAAAGTCGTGAGTTCAATGAGGCCTGACAGCTATGACGGTACTGGAGAACCAGTCAAGGTGACATATTGGTTCTCGCATATGGAACGGTTGCTCCGGAACATTAATTGCACTGAGGCTGGGAAAGTGCACACCGCTTCTCTTCAACTCAAGGATGTGGCTAGCGAATGGTGTGAGAGCACCGGTCTGGCAGATCATCCCGAGCTGAATTGGAGCATGTTTAAAACAAATATGACTGACCATTTCTTTTCCCGTGCTATGAGGGATGAGAAGCATAAGGAATTTCTGTACCCGCAGACTGATGGGTTAAAGGTGACTGAGCTCGCAGCTAAGTTCAATCACTTGATGTAGTACGCTGGACATGAGGTGTCAACCGAGGAGCAAAAGACCTTGGGTGCTGCATTGGAGGAGTGGACGGCACCAACTCCTGATGTGCCGAAACGGACGGACGGACGGCACCAACCATGACGATGCAGATAACAAAAATACAACGGGTTAGTCTACTGAATAGACTAGCAAGGGTACAAAGCAGAGTGGTTCGAGTGATCGTGACCGTTTACTATCATTGTCCCTCGAATAATAACCGAAGGGACGATATATAACCCGACACTTTCACGGAATGATTTAACAATTAAGATATGCACTGAAGAGAAAACTCCAAAGGAATTGAGTCTTATAGGAAATTATGACAACTGCTAGGGAACATTAAAGTTACACACACAAATGATTTAAAAGTTGACTGAGATGCTTCAGTTCACAACCAACCTCATCGCATACAGCGAATCCAGATTGAAAAGAGAACGTACTATGATCAAAGTCGAGACGAGTTTTCCTAGCTACACTATAACTTAGCTGCACTACTCGCCAAAGGTTCATTAATCATGTGCACTCGGGCACATATCTTATTTAATTACAAAACACCCTTTACTGGAACACGTTAATGTTATTAAGAGCGGCACACATCTTAAATCTCAGGGTGACAATCATGTCGACCCACATTAACACAACACACAAACACACACACGCACGCGCACACGCAAGGCTTAACATTATTCCGAGAACAACGGAGTTATTATTATTACACAGGGTGATCTTACGTTCACCCAGATTACACTGCCACAGTGCTTACACTTTAATTTACAGGATGACAGTTACGTCCACCCCAATTGCACTAGCTAGGTGCTTAATACACAGGACTGCTATTAAGCTCATCCACTGGCGCTAGCAAGGCGCTTAAATACTTCAGATCCTTAAAGGTGGATAAGAAGCATAGGTCATGACCCTTAAATTATTATCCGGAAATTAATCTGAGGAGTATTATGATTTCAAGAAACGACAAATCCTTATTGGGATTAGCGTTCCTACGAACATTAAGTTATAAAGAAATGACTAATCCTTACTTGGATTAGTGTTCCTACGAACACTCGTGTTAACTAAACAGTCCAACACAATAATTAATCACATTAAAGTCATCCAGGCAATCAACTTAAATATAGAGATAATAGAAACGGCTAATCCTTAATTGGATTAGTTTTCCTATTAATCCACATGCTATTCTAGCATTAAGATTAATTTCACAATAATACCATCACAGTAATTATCACATATAATAGCGTTGTTCTAACAGATATACAACCTATTATAACATTACTTTAATCACGCTTATTTATGAAATTAGTTCCCAAGCCAAAACAACAGTTCACTCCAATTTAATTAACAATTAAATAATTGATAATTAATGAAACATGGAATGATTAAGCAAGAGCGAACCGTCACTTGCCTTAATCCGCAGATCTGGAACAAAGCAGAGACAACGGGATTCCGGGCTCGACACAGGTATAGCTCCAATAGCACAACGACCTTCGAGTCGACCCATAAGGAAACCCTAAGTTAGATCCGACATAAACTAATACGAATCTAAGGAAAGACAAATGAAATCGAAAGGAACGAGTCCATAACGACGACTACCAAGACCAAGCCAACAAAGGGGCTTCTGGCCACTGGCGGCGGTCGTCGTGTTCATCACGACGGGCGCCGCCACGAACACGGCGGTCGCCGTGAAGAACGGCGGCCAACAGAACGGCGAGAAAACTCACCAAAACACACACGAGGGTTACTCCTTTGGCCTGACTTTGGGTTCAGACCTCCACTAAGCTTCCAAAGGGACCTCCAGGCTACAGGAAAACACACCAACAACACCGGCGATTGCTCCAAAGAACTCCGGTGAGGGCAAGATTTTCCGGCGAGACAAAATCTGAGATTGAGCTTCTGATTTTGTGTGAAATCCGATTCCCCAAGCCTCTCCTTTTATAGCCACAGATCGAGGGAGCACAATGATGGCTAGGAGGGCGTCGTGGCGGGGCTAAAACGGCGATGTCAGACGTTCGCCGGCGACCTTCGGGCAAGGACCTCCGGACAACAACGACGGCGGGCGCCGTCATAAATGCGGCGGGCGCCGCCATTAATACGGTGGGCACCGCCATTAATACGGCGGGCGCCGCCATAGACCTGGCGTCCCCAGCTAGGAGAAGACTCGGCTGCTCCTCGAGCCTTGCGACGGCGGGCGCCGCCATACCCACGGCAGGCGTCGCCACCCTGGCTTCGCCTCCTCAGCTCTTAGACGAAACGATGTTAACCCGGGATAAAATTATCGTACGCGAACGAGTAATTAACATCCAAAGTACGTCGTCTGTATTTTATTTCACTGAGAAAAATAATACAGAGATATAGCACATTACAGAATGTCTTAAACTCTCTGTATTAAATCCGATGTACAAAACGGGTGTTCGGGAAAATTCCCAAAATAATCCTTATAGAATTACGGGGTATCACATCACCTCCCCCTTAAAAGAAGTTTCGACCCCGAAACTTACAAGAAGCCAATGAGGACACTGCCTCGAAACCAATCTTTCCACCTGGATCCAACATCCTCAAACACTTCATCCTTGAAATGGATCACAAGAGATATTACTTTTAATTCCTTAGGATATCATTCTGAAAATGATTCATCCGCCTTAATATGCTTATGGCACAAACTCGCACATGAGAGATAGCTCTTGATCTCTCTGAACAAAACTCTACAAGCTCATTCCCTTTCCTTAAGAAATCTCGGAAGAACTCAGCGTATGAGATAACGCTTACCACAGTACTCCTTAGATGCGTAGACAATTCTCCTTACTGAATCTTTAATACATCGGGATCATCAACATATCCCATCCTTACTGCAACCTTTCCTCTCAACATGACCGCTCCACAACTTAATCTTCCTCAAAGAGTTGCATCCGTTCTTATAGATGACATACTCTATGTATGAAAAAGAATCTTAGGAGTGGATTTAGATTTAAACAACAAAGTCGACCTTGGGATTAATCACAAGGGACGAACATCTAAGTTGTCCACAAAACTCCACCACCATAAGTCCGACAGTCCTTATCCTTACTTGGCATAAGCTGTTCTCGACACTTACGGGGTTTCGTATGAACAACTAATTCGTACTGATAACGCATTCAGAAATTTTCCAAAACAAGGAAACACTTCATCAACATTAAACATTACATCACTGACAAAAGTTGAACAATCAGTTCATGATGCTACGGAGATTACCGACACACGTCGTTACTCCTTAATCTTACAGAAAGACTTAGCACCGATACAACTTAATGGATCAGGGTTCTTCTCCGTTGGCTTGGCTCATTACAAAGAGTCGTTGCCCTTGGCCTGAAGACTCCATAGGCGCTTTGCCTTTATTACGAGCCATTGATTGCTCAGGAGCAGATACCTCTGGCCTTGGGTTCGGCCCACCTCCAACATTTGACGCCTGATAAGACTGCATTGGTCCTTGACCCTTCAGTCTGCAGTATGTTTTTATGTGGCCTTCTCTACCACAATTATGACATACTCTCTTGTCCTTTTGGCAATTAAAACTTTTATGCCCAGCTTCACCGCAGTTGTGGCACTGAATTACTCCGCTGCTCCAACCTAAGCCTCTAGCAAAGTCAGACTGAGTTGTCTCGGTCTTAGCACGACCAGACTTCTCAAACTTGGTAGGCGATGTCGGTCGTTTGAATGAACCAAACTGGCGATCATGTTGCCCACCCTTTCCCTTAACTTGCTTCTCCCGCTTAAGGGCAGACTCCTCCAATGTGACTTCTGTCTTGAAGGCTGCATCCACATATTGTTCTAACGTAGAACAACCATGACGCAACATTAGAGGCTTGATCTCTGGATTCATCCATCCATGGAAGTACCAGATCTTTTGCTCCTCAGTTGACACCTCAGGTCCAGCGTACTGCATCAAGTGATTGGAGGAGTGGACTCTTGGGTGCTGCATTGGAGGAGTGGACTAAATGTGAATATAGTATATAAGCCTATTGAATTTTTATATTTAATATAATTGACAATAAATAAGTAATCTACTGAATCTATATAATATAATTAATATATCCACTTTTAATATGGGATGAAGTTTATGTTCCAATAGTTCTCACCATTTCAAGACCTTAAGAGACAAGTTGCACGTTTGTTTCCCACCATGAGCTTGCGGGGTTAGTAATAGATAATTACATATCTTTGTATTTATGTATATCTTATTTATGTTTTATAGTGATTTGTTATATTTTGTATATATCTCAAAAGATAACCCTATATATTTGTTAAAGTGGGGCATAATCATATTTTCCCACAAATCCTTTCTAATGTGGGATGACAATAGGGTAAAAAATGAAAACAAAAATGCTCTCGAATACGACTCTTCTCCTACCTCAAACACTGAAACCTCAAACCCTAGCCCTCGGTGGCGGCTGCGTCTGAACCCACTGAACTTGAACCTCTTCTTCACTTTCTGTTGCTCTATCAACCTTATTCTTACCCTCTACTGTCTTCTCAACCCTGGTTCTTTAGCCACCAACTACATATGTGACGTATCAAGATGGATTTGGACCAAGGCGATGTCTGGCATCCTCTTCATGTTCACAGTTGGGTTAGGTTACCTAATCTCGGCTGAGACAGAAGAAGATCTTTAACATAAAGCCTTTAACAACTCTCTTCGAAGCTTCCTTGCTGCGGAGTCCCCGAGTTTTAAGGCGACTGAGATCTCCTTCTGGCATCGGCGGTGTCTGAAGAGATCTGAGCTGGGCACTGTGGATCGTGAAAGGACCCCAGAGTATGGGCATTTCCAGCGCCGCTTGGATGATTGGAGCCTTGTTGGTTTCGATTTCTTGGATACGGCCTCTGTTGATGGATCTGATGGAAGAACCAGTCAATATTTGTTTCTCCACAATTTCAGGTGTTCTCTCTCCTTGACTCCCCCTACCCTCTTTCTTGTTCCTCTATTGCTGCTGTATTTTCCTATATATTGGTTACTTTATTTCCTGACTCTGAGTATCAACTCGTTGAACTCTTTTAACTCCCTTGCTTACTCTTTTCTTTGGTGTTTCTTGTGGTTGTTCTTTTCTCTGTGTGTGTGTGTGTGTGTGTGTGTTTGTATTGCATCTTCCTTTATCCAATCTAATGGATACGGGGAAGAAAACCTTGAAGGAGGTGCTCTGCACCTCCCCTGATGGGTTTGGTATCTCGACTGTTGGCAAAAATCTTTCTTCCGAACCCTCTATCTTGAACAAAAATGAGGTGACCCATCCTTCGGTTGGAATGCTGAACCCTCTGATGAGACTCACAGTCTCCCTATTTTGAACAAACCAGTCATCGACATGGATTTATTCTTTTCCAAACTCTCCGGGGTTAGAGAAAACATCCTGAAACTAAAGGAGACTTCTCTCCTTGGGTATATCATCGATGAAACTGTGGATTTCTCTAAACTTAGAAACAAATTGAAAAATGATTGGCATTTTATCAAAGGGTCTTTTGAGATTCTAGAAAAGCCTAACTTATGGTTTGAGATCCGTTTTGCAAATCCTATTGATCAAAAAAAGACTTGGGATGGTAGACCATACCATGTCTTTGGTAAACTTATGCTTTTAAAGCCTTGGTGTTCTAATTTTGATCCATTTTTTGAACCCATATCCATTGTGGATATGTGGATTCGTATCCCACAATTGCATGTTGAATATATTAGTTTTGATGCCATCAACACCATACTTGAAATGAACAACATGGGAACACTCATTAAGCTAGATCCTTTCACAGAAAAAAGACAAAGAGTTAGTTACGCTAGAGTTTGCATACATGTTGATGTTAAAAGAGTGAGTCACAAAACTATTGTTATCCCAAATGAGGAAGGCACGGCTAAGGTGTATACCATTTGGTTTGAGGAATGCCTCGAAGGCTATGGAAATTGTGGGGCAATTGATCACATTTTTGACAAATGCCCCATGAGAAATGCTAAACCACAGTATTTACAAATGAATTTCCAGAGACTGAAGGTGAGCTCTCCTACTGACAACTCAAAGGAGGATCCTTCTGACTCCACCAGAAAGTGGAAAACTGTTTCTCACAAGAAAAAAAACAACAATGAAGCAAAGAGTGCTTCTTCTCCCCCCTCTTCTACTTCGGTCAAGAACAATGGTTTTACTGTGGTTTATCAAAATGTTACTGATTCTTCTATGGATCAAGTAATGGATTCTTCCACCAATGTTATCCTTGAACCTGCTATGGTGACTGAACAAGCTACTCCTATTGTCATCCCAGCTACTGCAGTTCCTTCTCTTGCTGAGAAAGGTACTTTACAATCTGAGATGCCTGATGGCCTTAATCATCTTTCTCCTCTGAAACACCCTAATGATGATAATACCAAGGTGAGCCTGGGGGCTCCTCCATGTCAGATCCCTATGCTGGACAACTTGGACATCCCAATCATAGGGGATGATGAGATGTATAAGATCTTGAGCACTGATGGCTTGCTGGATGAATTTCTGGAGTGCCCAAAAGCTCCCCAGAAAGATGGTGAAGAGTATCTATTTGATCTCTCTACCCCTGGGGAGTCTCTGCCTCTTGTGAGCAACATTATCCCTTTGAAGGCCACTGCTAAGTGATAACAGGAATTTGTCGTTCTAATTCCTACTATGCAAAATATCCAAACAAACCTTAAACCGTAGTCCTAGGTAAGTAAATGTCGAATCCACAGGGAGGCGAATTCTATCTAAATATGCAATTCGTATGTCAATCAAACGTAACCAAAGGGGGGTTTTGTGAGTTTAAGTAATCTAAGCATGCAAAAGTAAACAAGCGAAAGAGTTGTGAAATCAGTGATGAGAAAAGCACTTAGTCAAACAACATCCACTATTCGTATGACAAGTTGATCATAGATATTCATTCAAAATCTCATGCAATGGTGATTCCAATTCCTTTTCAGATATAACTAATAGCACAACCAGATACTATTAACACTAACTAATTAAACAACCCTGAAACTATCAAGATTCAGTTTAACAGCAGCTTTACGGATAGGAATATAGTTTGATACAATTCTAGCATAAAACAACCAGCTTTTATCCTAGAATGTAAATCAGTTCTCTTCTGCATAAGACTAGCACAACCAGATACTAGTACGATGCAATTGCTACTCTGAAATAGATATGCTCAACCAGTAACAATCTAAATCTAGCAATAGATCAATAACGACAAACCCTAGTTGCGTCCAAATAGAGATTATCAATATCAATCATAAGCAACTTAAGCAAGAGAAAGATAAAAACCATGCAATAGATTAAGAACGAGAATCTCACAACTGAATTAAAATGAAAGCTTCAGCGTCTGACTAAGCCAAGGAGGCTTAGTTCTTCATAGCAAATACGTAAAGACTAATTAGGGACAGACTTGATCAAATTTGATCAAGTTTGTCCCTTGTTTTTTTTGTTTTTTTTTTACACGAAAGAAAACGAACCTGAAAATGGCGGCGATCGCCGTAATTAAACGGCGGTCGCCGTCATTTGCCGCAAGCGAAGTGTCGGAGAAGGTGAAAACGGCGGGCGCCGTAAGGTCGGCGGCGGGCGCCATGAACTCCTTCTTCACTTTGAAACGCTTTCTGCAGGTTAGTTCGACACAGAAAGCAAAAACTAAAAGGAAAAACAAAAGAAAATGATTAAGGGAAAGGAAAATAAACTACCTAACATCGGGTTGCCTCCCGATCAGCGCCTTAGTTAATGTCGTTGGCTCGACATACTACTCGAAAATCCTCAATCCATATCGTCAGGCTCTTTGGGAACCTTCTCAATCCATACCTCATTCCTGAACCAATCATGGAAAGGTTTGAACCTTAGACCATGCTTCTTCTTCAGCGGCTTCTCCATCTTGACCTTCTTAGTCGCGTCAACCCCATGCTTAGATTGATTTGGGGGGTGTTTAGCCTTGACTTCAGGGACCTGCACCAAAGATGGAACGAGCCTCTCGCTCGGAGTTAGCAGTAAAGACGATTTGCCTGGTAGCTCTGGAGGGAGCTTATAGTGAGCGTCCCACACATCAACACCTTCCTGCAAGTTAGTAGATATAGTAATATCCAAGCTAGAATCAACAGTAGGTGGTGTGTCATCTAGGTGGTCCTCATCAAAAACATCTTGCACCACAGGCTCAAGTACATCAATTGCACACAAAGAATGACCATCAGAGGGGAATTTCGTGGCTTCATATATGTTATAATTAATGGTTTGGCCATCAAATTCCATAGTCAAGGAACCAGTACTCACGTTGATTTTAGTGTTGACAGTTTTCAAGAAGGGTCTCCCTAACAGAATAGGGGCTATATGCATATCATGTTCCATATCAAGCACATAGAAGTCAGCAGGAAAAGTAAGATCACCAACCCTAACCAAAACATCCTCCACTATCCCTATAGGACGCACACTAGATCTATCAGCTAGCTGAATGGAAATTTTGGTCGCATGCATGGGTCCTAATCCTAAGGATTCACAAAGAGATGAAGGTAAAACATTTATGGAAGCACCCAAATCTAACATAGCTTTATTGAACTTGATACCTCCAATGGTGACGGGGATGGTGAACATACCTGGGTCACCACACTTCTTGGGTAAGCGCTTCTGAAAAATAGCAGAGACATGTTCGCTTACCTTCACCTTCTTCTTCTTGTTCCTATCCTGATTCCTCTTTGTGGTGCACATCTGCTTCAAGAACTTCGCATAACGAGGGACAGACTTGATCAAATTTAGGAGAGGCATGTTGACCTCAACGTTTCTGAACATCTCAAACATGTCCTTGTCCTGCGCAAGTGGCTTGGTATGCTTCAACGCAGACGGAAATGGTGCAACAGGCTTCCAATCAGGAAAAATCGGAGGTTCATACTCTTTCTCAGCCTCAACTTCGACTATAGAGGGGCGGCGGGCGCCGCAATTTGTACGGCGGTCGCCGCAATTTTCTTCAGAAAAGTCGAGGGCTACATCATTATTACGGCGGGCGCCGTAAGTTTCGCAGCGGGCGCCGTGAACATCATCAGAAACTTCGGAACTTGGATCACCGTCACGGCGGGCGCCGCAATTTCCATCAGAGAAGTCGAGAGCAGATTCATCTCCACGGCGGGCGCCGTGGTCTTCACGGCGGTCGCCGTCGCTGTTCTGTTCCAGCTCCTGATCCGCTTCCTTGTCGACCTCAGAATCATCCTCTTCGAGCTTCTTCCCGCTCCTCAGAGTCATAGCACTGACATTCCTAATGTTCGGGTTCACTTCCGTTTGAGATGGAAGTTTACCAGAAATCTCCGCGTCAAGTTTATTCACCACTTGAGAGATTTGACCAAATTGTCTTTCCAGGTTCTGAATGCTAGCTTGTGTACTTTCCTGGAACTGTATGTGGCTCTTGGTCAACTTGGCAACATTCTCATTAAGGTTCACGTTGCTCTGCATCAGCATCTTCATCATATCCTCCACAGACTATGAAGGATTCGAACTCTGCCCTTGCGGTCTTGGCACAAATGGTGGCCTAGGTTGTTGAGGATGACCCTGTTGTTGCACTTGGCCTTGATTCTATTCTGGGTCTCTCCATCTGAAGTTGGGATGATCCCTCCAACCAGGGTTGTATGTACTAGAGTAAGGATCATGCCTGGGCCTCTGCTGATATCCTCCTACTGCATTCACTTCCTCTTGTAGGGTAGGACACGAATCAGTAGGATGCAAGTCGTCATGACAAATCTCGCAGGCCTTAGCCTGCTGAGGCGTACCTTTCAGCTTCAGACGCCTCACCTCCTCTCTCAGCACATCAAAATCATCTTGATCAATCCTTGATCGAGAACTAGCAACTACCAAGCTTTGGGAACCTCTCCCACTGTACTGCCTAGAGTCATCTGCCAGAGTAGCAAATATCTCTTGAGCCTCTTCATAAGTCCTCTTCAGAATATTTCCACCACATGAAGAGTTCACCATTCGACGGTCATCTTCGCGGAGTCCTCCATGTAAATAGAGAATTAGATCATGTTTTTCGTAACCATGGTAGGGACAACTCTTCACCAGTTTCTTGAAGCGCTCATAGTAGTCATAGAGAGACTCATTAGACAGCTGCTCCACATTGCATATTTTTTTCTTGAGTTGATTGGACTTGATAGCTGGAAAGTATTTGTCGAGAAACACCTTCTTCAAATTCACCCAAGTAGTGATGCTTCCTGGCGGTAAAGAATGATACTAGTCTTTAGTAGAATCCTTCAGAGAAAAGGAAAAGACTCTCAACCTCATCTGATCTTCAGTAATCTCATATGGCCTCATACTGGTGCATACCTCAAGGAACTCATCCAGGTGCTGAATAGGATCCTCAAGCGGGGTTCCACTGAATTTCGGGAGTACATGGACTACTCATGTCTTGAGCTCAAATTTAACCCCTTCACCCAGAGCAGGGAACTGCACAGCACGAGTTGGTTGCTCCAAGTTGGGAGCTGTCAAAGACTCAAGTGTAACACGAGCTACCATCCTGCGAGCTTGAAGAAAAGTTCTTTCGATTTCTGGATCAAAAGCTAGAGGTAGATTATTAGTAACACGGGTGTGAACCATAAGATAGGTTCACACCAAGATTGACACACAAATCACACACAAATAGATTATTGCCTCCCCGGCAACGGCGCCAATTTGATAACAGGAATTTGTCGTTCTAATTCCTACTATGCAAAATATCCAAACAAACCTTAAACCGTAGTCCTAGGTAAGTAAAGGTCGAATCCACAGGGAGGCGAATTCTATCTAAATATGCAATTCGTATGTCAATCAAACATAACCAAAGGGGGGTTTTGTGAGTTTAAGTAATCTAAGCATGCAAAAGTAAACAAGCGAAAGAGTTGTGAAATCAGTGATGGGAAAAGCACTTAGTCAAACAACATCCACTATTCATATGACAAGTTGATCATGGATACTCATTCAAAATCTCATGCAATGGTGATTCCAATTCCTTTTCAGATATAACTAATAGCACAACCAGATACTATTAGCACTAACTAATTAAACAACCCTGAAACTATCAAGATTCAGTTTAACAGCAGCTTTACGGATAGGAATATAGTTGGATACAATTCTAGCATAAAACAACCAGCTTTTATCCTAGAATGTAAATCAGTTCTCTTCTGCATAAGACTAGCACAACCAGATACTAATACGATGCAGTTGCTACTCTGAAATAGATATGCTCAACCAGTAACAATCTAAATCTAGCAATAGATCAATAACGACAAACCCTAGTTGCGTCCAAATAGAGATTATCAATATCAATCATAAGCAACTTAAGCAAGAGAAAGATAAAAACCATGCAATAGATTAAGAACGAGAATCTCACAACTGAATTAAAACGAAAGCTTCAGCGTCTGACTAAGCCAAGGAGGATTAGTTCTTTATAGCAAATACGTAAAGACTAATTAGGGTTTGAGAGAGAATACAAGATTATGATGATAAACAAGCCTTTTCTCAACCCTTAAATACTAAAGGAAATAAAGCTAAGTTAATCTAAAACGAAATAATAAAAAGTAATAAAATAATGCAAAATAACATATAAGGAAAATCCGGCTCGGCGGTCTTCTGACACGGGCGGCGGGCGCTGCATCCTTCACGGCGGGCGCCGTAATTGCGACAGTCGCCGTCTTTCCACGGCGGGCGCCGTAATTACATCGTAGCCAATGTTGTTGGATGGGAATTGACGGCGGTCATCGTAAGTTGCACGGCGGGCGCCGTAATCGCGTTTCTTCCTCCTTTGTCTCTTCAGCTCCCGAAAGCGTGTCTTCAGCACCTCCTCAATGTCTCATATGATCTTCAAAATAGCTCAAACACCTCCAAATACACCAACTTCGCCTCCAAACGTCATACACATGAATGTGTCTAAATCTACCCGAATGGCACCAATAAAACCTCTAATGACTCTTACTTAAGCCCTACAAAGTAGTGCTTATCACTAAGCCTTCTACTGAAGGAGATAATGCAAAAAAGCCAGCTACTACAACATCTGAGCCCAGCAAACGCAAGAAAATGACCTGTGAGGAAGATATCGCCACCTCGGGGCTGAAGGATGTGAAGAAACTTAAGAAGTAATTATGTGTAAGTCAAGTAATCAATTTTTGGGTTTTGTTCCTTACAAGCTTGAAACCTTTGTGAAAAGGGAAACCCCTTTGAAATCCTTTTTGAGTCATTGCCTTTGTTGTGACAGAACCACTTTGATTACTAATTGTGCTAAATGCTTTTGTCCTTGTTCTCCTTGCCATCTGACTGCTTACTGGTCCTTTGGCTCTTTTGTGGAAGCTTGGACCATTATCCTTAATGAGAAGATGTTTAAGTTTCTGTTGTGTATTCCTCTTGTCTACAATTGTCATCATAACTATAACAACCAAGATTTCATTCCTATCTTCTGTTTTATTTTGATATGGAATTGGCATATGATTACAAACTTAAATCATGCCTTTGTATGGCTAGAAGGCTTCTGGATTCTTTCTATTGAAGTATTTCTCTCATTCAGGTTTATAGTTCACTATAACTCTCATGATATGCAGTATGTCTATTTTTTAAACTATACACGATCAAAATGTATCAACTGCCCAGGAAAGTATGAAATTCGGGACCATACATGGTTACTTCCTCCCTGTGTGGATTCCAACTGCAGCTTCCTTACCCATAAGATTTTAATTTGTTTATGTATCAAGGTAAGTACCTTTAAATTTAAAAAAATGCACATTGTATCATTCACTTACTGTTTTTTGGTTGGTTTGACTACTCTGCAGGATTACTGAGTCTTGATTTGGTGGCCTGAATTTACTATCAACAATGTTGGTACCAATCAAAAGATGAAACCCTAGAGCAAAAGAGAACCACCACCAAATATAAAATTCCACTCCTTGAACAAACTATTTTGGAGTCTTTACTCCAAGAACAATCTTTCTCTGAACAAACTTTTATGGAGTTTTTACTCCAAGAACAATCTTTATCTGAACCACTTGAGCATTGATTGTGATCTATTTACTCTATGTGATTGCACAATGAAATTTCAAAGGATAAATACCTAAAAGGTGTTGCTGAATCTTATCTCTAAAATTGATACCTTTTCCAGGAATCTATATATCTACTATCGATATAGGAATATGCTTGATATATACAGGGTATGCCTTTTGTGGAGTATTGCGAATATTAAGCATGAACATGAAATGAGGCATAATGATGATCCAGTCCAAATTCAGGAAATTATTGTGTATGACAGATTCTCTAAAATCTATGAACACTTGTTCCAACCTACTAAGAATCATAATGTCTGGTCTCCCTTACACCATTATGGTTACTCAATAAAGAATACTCGTAAGCAAATCCTTTTGAGGATGAACAAGTTCTACTCTGAAACCACAACTAATAATAAAGATACTTGCATAAACAGGACTACACTTAGCCTCGATACTGATAACTTGCAAACCAACAAAAGAACTACAACGTTTAATTATCATACACCTACAAAAAAAAAACTAATGTTAATAACAATAGATAGGGAAAAGAAGCCCCCTAAATGTCTTAGGATATGGGGCAATAATATAATTAGTTTTTATGAAGATCACAACCTGGAATTGTCGTGGAATCGGGAAAAAACATTATGGATGGATGTTGAATCTTTTTGCAAGATTGAACGAATACAATTACTTGCACTCTTTGAAACAAGAACAAACAAAGAACCTAGTGAAAAATTGTGGAGGAAAGCATGATTTGACCAATTTTATTGCATCCCGGCAACGGGTTTCTCTGGAGGTATCTGCGTAATGTGGAAGACCTACCAACTTGCGAATGAAATACTTGAAATCGACAAAATTGAACCCAGATTTGTTAGTATTAAGTATACAAACATGTCCATGAATATTAAACTTTTGCTCATCCTCACATATGCTCCCCGAATGAAGCTGGAAAAAATATCTTCTGGGATGGAATCATCTCATTTATCAAAAATAGCTCCCTTCCATGCATAATTATGGGGAACCTAAATGAAATACAATATCATTCAGAAAAACGAGGTGGGTTATCACCACCATTGACAAAATTTGCTAGGCTACGACATTTTTAAAATGAATGTGAATTATTGAATACCTCGAAACAACTACACTTGGCGGAAAAACAAAACAGAAATAGATAACATCTATGAAAGACTGGATAGGGTGCTTATTCAACACCAAATCCTTCAATGGTACCCTGATATTTGTACTAAACACTTTGCCTTTACCAATTTGGATCACTGTCCCATTTCCATTGAACTTGCCTCTACAATACCCTTCAAAAATCAACCCTTTAAATTTGAAAAAAATTGGATGACTAGAAAGGATTTTAGAAATGTCATCAAACAAGCTTGGAGAACAAATTATCATGGATCTAGAATGTATAATCTAGTTTCCAAGACAAAATTACTTAAGAAACATGCCAAGATCTGGAACAAAAATACCTTTGGGAATGTGTTTAATCAACTCCAAATCATAGAAAAACAGCTTTTTGAAATTCAAATTGAGATATGTACAAACCCTAACAATGAACTCATTAAAAAACAAAATAGACTTACTGAAAAAAAGGAAAAACTTCTTTGTTTCCAGAAGATATTTTGGAATCAAAGAGCCAAAGTTAAACATATAAAACATAATGATACCAATGCCAATTATTTTCACAAAATAGCAAGTGGGAGAAGAAATAGAAAGATTATAAAAGAAATCAAAACCCAAGAAGGAACAAGCATTATTGGAGAAGAGAACAATAGAAATGAAATCAGAAATGATTTTATTAAAATATTCAGAAGTGAGGATATGGATTACGGATTACTTCGGGAAAATCTTGAAATAATTCACTATGAAATCTCTACAGAAGATAATGTAGAATTAACAAAGAATGTATCTAATGAAGAAATTAAGAAGGCTGTTTTTGACATAGGTTCGGACAAATCACCGGGACTTGATGGCATGACAGCATAATTCTACCAAAAATACTAGGACATTGTAAGTCCATCTGTAATTCAAGCAGTTAAAAGCTTTTTCCTTTCTGGGAAATTGCTTAAACAAATAAATCATACATTTATCTCTTTGATTCCAAAGTGTGACAATCCGAACTCAACTAATCACTACAGACCCATAAGCTTATGTTCTACAATTTATAAAATTATATCGAAAATCCTGACAACAAGACTTAAAAGAACAATGGAAAAATAAATTCATCCACTGCAGGATGCCTTTGTTGCAAATAGAGCCATCCAAGATAGCATCTTAATAGCTCATGTAATTTTTCACTCATTCAAATCGAACAAAAGAAACAGAAGGGTTTATTGCCCTAAAGTTAGATATGGAGAAAGCCTATGATAGAATTGAGTGGAATTTCATCATTCAAACAATGGAGAAATTGGTTTCCATGAAAAATTCATCAACTGGATTAAGGAATGCATCACGATTGTTTTCTTCTCGGTCCTAGTCAACAATGGACCCACTGAAATATTTAAACCAACTAGAGGACTCCGACAGGGTCATCCCCTCTCCCCCTTTCTATTCATTCTTGGCTCGGAAATCCTAGCCCGAAAACTTCAAACTGCTGCTGAAAGAGTACGAAAACCTTTAGGTTTTCAGATCACTAGACAAGGAACGCGCATCCCTTTTTTGGCCTTTGTTGATGACATAGTAATCTTTTCAAAAGCAAACCAGGAAAACTGTAAGAAAATAAAGGATATTGTAGATGAATACTACAAAATCTCTGGACAAAAGATAAATTTTCATAAATCTGCCTTTCAAGTCACAAAAAAAGTAACCAACAAAAAAAAAATGGCAATCCAAGGGATTCTCACAATCACAAACATGATATCCCTTGAAAAATATCTAGGTTGCCCTATCATTAACGGTAGAATTAATTCTCATACCTTTGTTGATATCTTAATTAGCACACAACAACAACTAACGAAATGGAAAGCGAACTCTCTTTCCCAAGCAGGAAGAACAACACTAATAAAGGTCAACCTGGCATCAAGACCAAACTATCTTATACAAAGCTTTATGTTACCTACACACACATAATGAACTTGACAAGTTAAATAGATCTTTTTTGGAACAAAGACAACTCCTATAAACCTCTTCTAGGCTGGGAAAAAATATGTAAACCGACACAACAAGGAGGTCTTGGATTGAGAAAATCAAAGGACATGAATAAAGCCCTACAATTCAAATTATTATGGAGAATTTTAGTAGATCCGAATAATTATTGAGTCAGAATTGTTACTGAAAAATACTTGAAAACAATCCATATATTTCATTACGAGAAGAAAGGAAATTGCTCTTGGCAATGGTCCAAAATGATTGAGCTCATGGATGAATTCAAATCTGGACTAATTTGGCAAGTTGATAATGGCAGAACAATCAAATTCCGGTCGGATAATTGGGTCTCGAAAATCCTTTTATGTGATATCATAAACACACAATTAATCCTGAATAAGGATGTCCTGATAGCTGAATTTATGTTGCCAAATAAAACCTGGAACAAAGACTTAATAGAACAATGTGTACCGTATGATTTATCCAAAAAAAAAATCTCTATCCCAATACCTTTGAATGATATTCATGATAGAATGTACTGGAAAACTAGCAAAAATGGTTAGTTTTCTACGAATTCTACTATGGAATTAATTAACAGAAACAAAAGATATATTGCCTATGATTCTTCATGGATCTGGATGATGGACACATATCCCAAAGTTAAAAACTTTATCTGGAAAATAATGAAAATTGGACTTCCAACCAAAGCTAGATTAACAAAAAATGGTGTAGCAATCCCCCAGGGTTGTATCCGTTGCAAAGCTCAATTGGAGGATTTGAATCATCTCATATTCCAATGTAACCATACCATAAAAACAATAGAGAAAATGAATTATCATACATATGGAATCATTAGATCCTTAAACATAGGAAATAAAAAAATCATTGAGGAAATTCGACAAAAAACTGATAGATCACAATTTATAGAATTAATTGTCTCTTGGTGGGGAATTTGGTTTTATAGAAACCAACAAAGCTTTGGAAGAACAAACGATGATGCCGATACCATAAAGGATGTACCAATTTATATTAAAAAACAAATTGAGAATTTGAATAAGACGAAGAGTTGGAACCCTGACTGTTTAGAATAGAACAAATAAAAAACACATAGAATGAACAATGTTAGACGACCAATAAAGAAATGGAAAAAACCACCGGATAACATAATTAAAATCAATACAAATGGATCCATCAAAACTAATGGTTAATCTAGCTTTGGTTACATTTTCAAGAACAACACGGGAAATCAATCTTCCTCTTTGGGGATAAATGTGGTATCTCAACCCCTTTAAAAACAGAAACACTAGCAGTTAGAAATGCCCTGATAAAGGCCTATGAATTAAGCATTACTGACATTCAACTTGAATGCGATAACCTTACCATTGTGAATGTTCTTAATCAAATCTGGCATTGTCCATGGGATATTGAAATGTTAATTTCTGATATCATGTGTGTTTTACAACTATTTTCTTCAGTGCAGATTTTTCATGTCTTCCGAGAAACAAACGTGGTGGTCGACTACATCGCAAATACGGTCCAACGGTGTTCCTTGGAAGATATTCGAACTAGTCTAGAATTTGTAATTCTCATCCGAAATGATGCTATAGACTGAGAAATCGTCTCTTCTATGGTTTCTAGTCTAATTTTTACCTTATCAAAAAAAAAATCCCACAAATCAATAACTCTTTACATTATACAAGCATGTACTTCACATGACCGGACCGAACTTATGTTATACATGGACCGATGTAAATTCTTAATGTGTCGTATGAATTACGATTACGCTAAATAAAAATCTATAAATATATAAAGTAGACTAAGGGTGTAATTAATGCCCAATAAATATGAGAAATCATCTCTTATTTTTTTGTTGATCTTTCATTACAAACTACATCTTCTAATATAGATCAATGGTTAAAGACACTCTCATAATATAAGAGGTCTAGGGTTCAATCATCTTTCTTAACAACTTTATTTTACTATTTTATCTTTCATTATATTTTTGTTTATATTAATTAGTTACTCAAATTTTTATATCTATCTATCTATAAATACATAAAATAGACTTTTTTCCATTAATGCCCTACAACTAATTAATATACTTTTTCCCTAATTTTTTACTTTCATCTTATCTTAATCTATATCCTCCGTATAAGATAAAATATAGTATAGACAATAAATGACAATCCCCTAAAACTCACATTCAAAACATACAAAACAAATGAACACGTATTCAAACGACAATTTAAAAATAAAGACTCTTCCATTTCCTAACTATAGGATACAACCATGACACTTAATGCGCATATACGTAATTCTGGGTAAACTTACATTCATGACAATCAACAGTCAAAAAGATTAAAACACGAACAACCGACTGTTTCAAAATACAGACTTGGCAATAAGTGCCCACCTCCATAATCCATCCTGAAACTCACATTCATCAAAACAAAAAAGAAGAAAAAGAAAACAGACTACGATTGTTTCAATTGTGAGATTGAACAGATTTAAATGACCATGGCTAGAGAAAACGCATAACATTTAAACAGTTGTCTCTCTTAACTCAAAAGATACTCCATATATAATTTGCACTCAAACGGCTGTTGAAAAATAAGACAATCAATTAGGTTACAAAAATGCACAAACGATTTTCTCTCTTAACTCAAATATACTAATATATACCGGCTCTTCTCATCTATTCATTTGGTATGCCACTACTATAACTGATCTCTCTTATCTTCCTCACTTCTCCCTGCACAATCACTGAAATCATGGATGAAAATACAACAGGGAAAAGATGATACATTACACTTAACTAATTGCTTGAAGATGTAAACTCCGAGATTAAAGTCATGATTTTTCACAATGAAATGTTTTCGATTGGCTCGGGACATACAAGTCCTCATATCTCCTTCTAGCAGGTTATATGGTATATCAATAATTTTAATTTTCAAGTATTTCTTATTTTAATATTGATTTGTATATGTTTAATAATACAATGAACATATTTCATTTATTAACTTACGCAGGACATCTAGAAACAAAGCAGGCTGGTGGACTATATAAATAAGTTTTAGATTTCAATGTTATTCTTCAAATTTCAGACATATAAGGTACATAGTTTTTTTTGGAGTCTTTGTTTCGGACATTAATGGTCTATTTAATTTGTTTGGGAGTGACATTCAAGTTTGCACGACTTAGTTTCTGTGCTTTTTTGCTTATATTCATACCTGCGAATATATATGGGATAATTCCATAATTTGAGGCCTCCAAACACCAAACATTTAAAAATATGTAAATTTACAAGAATTGCATGTTTACTGTTGTCACCTCAGTTAATATGGTAAAGATATTCATCATTTTGGTTAATTACATCTTATTTTAGCCTATTTTTATATTCTTGGTCATTAGACGAGGAAATACAAAAATTATTAATCTCATTAAAATAGACTATATGGTTAATACCTTAAACTTCAGGATATATAATTTTGGTGACAAAATCTTATAGAATTTCTGGTGTTTGGTGTTTTTATATTTGAATTTTTAGGCTATGCGTTTCAGACTTTCACAAAAAAAATATAAGTACAAAGAAAATTTTAAAAAAATACATTATAGTCCAAGAATTTTGTATACTAAATTATATAGTATTCTAGCATTATTTTGAAGTATAAAGAGTGCATTGTTAATTAATAGTGAATATTTCCATTAGGTATTTAAGTTTGATATTTCATCCACATTCAATTTCATACAAACAAAATTATAAATTCTCAATGTAGGAATATTTCAACCAGTATCTCTTCAATAATATGGTTAATTTGCATATTATAAGTCAATATTAGTAGCCAAATGCAAGTCCAATTTCCACTATAACCAAGACATGATAATTGGCAATAAACTCTAACGATTAACAAAAAACCACTGTGAATCCAACCAATAATAGAGGAATGAATAAATTCCAGTTAACAAAAAACTATTGAAATGATAACATAGTATCAAAGTCGCATTCATTGTGTAATTATAGGGTAAACTGCATAAAATTACCCATTAAAGGGCAAGTTATACAAAAAAAATACAAGAAAATGAAAGAAAAAAAACCGCTTTTAAAATGCCAAGTTTACAGAGAACCATCCCATATTTGTTTTTGGTAACTAAGAACCACCCATGATAGGAAAATCATTAATCTTCTGTTAAATACATAATTGAAAATAAATTGATTTTTTAATAAGTCATTCTAAAATAGCTACTCCAAATTGGAATTTTTTAGCTATCTGTTCAAGAATATGGTTTGCATATTACAAGACTTATGGGTGATGAATTTAACTTCCAATTCATATTCACTTTGATTGCTTAACAGATGGATATAACAAAATCACCACGAACAACCAAAGATATGGAGTTACAGATGAAAATTTTTATAAGTTAGATAAAAATTAGGGTCAACGGTTGTACCATAGATGTTCAATTCACAACAGAGTTAAGAAAGGGCTTCAAAAAAGTTATATGTCGAGTTACTTGAGACTAAAAACAACTAAAACGAGATGAGTACTAGAATTATCGTTCATCTTCTAACCAAAAAATCTCGTCATTTCTGGATTTCCGCCCAAATTACGATGAGATTCAGTTGATTAACAACCGTATAACCTAATTTAACCCTCGAAGAAGATAAACGTTTGAAAATTTGTCAATATGATTAAAAGATAAAAAAAAGTTATACAACCCTCCTCTCCTAACATAATTATAATTAATGATACCTTATATTATATATTAGAAAATATAATCCTCAATTTGAAAAGTGTAATAAAATAAAACCATGTGTAAAGAATATAAATAATGAATAGTTTCGACAATAGAGTATGTATAGTAGTTGTGCAATATTACTATACATAATCAAATGTGAAAGTTATTCATGCTTAGTTATAAAACGTTTGAATCCAAGAATGAAATAATAAAATTAAGCACTGACTACTAAGTACTAACACTGAAATATTTTTTTTGACAAAAAAACACTGAAATACTTTTAACAAAATAAAAATGTAGTATCAATATATAATATCATAACATATTTTTGTTTAGTTCTAATAAAAGATTATATAATCATAAAAGATGAATATTATTTCATAACATAAAAGAGTAACCCATATTTATATTTAAACATTTAAGACATAATAAATATATAATACTATTAATAAAAATAATAAAATTTGTAATATTGCACCTTAAAGGGGAGTAAGAAAAATAGAACCAAAATCACGTTTGTTAAAATTTAAATTGTTAAGGGATGACAAAATTTACTAATTAAATTTGTTAAGTTGGTGAATCATTGTTTCTCCATAATTCCTTACAAGTTACAACTATTAGTGTTCTAAAAGAAAATTATGTGATAATTGTGTAGTATATAATATTTAAATATATAAAATATATAAATGTAAAAGAACGTACAAGATAAATTGTTATAGAAATTATTCTCATACAATGTTGTAAATAAGGACAAACAAATAAAGCATTACATATATTAATAATTTAACCAATCACCAATGGAATGAACAAAACATAATACCAATTAAAATACAAATTCGCATGATAAAATCAAAATATAAATGCATATTATTGATTACATGGTACACATATGCATACATAAATTACAACTTCAAATCAAAATAAACTCATACTAAAATAAATATTTAAAACAATAAATATTGAGAACAATTTACAAATTCATCACTAGGTTTACTATAATTCATTAACCAAATTCAAAACATATTTCGTGCATAGCACGATTATGCCTACTAGTAATTTTACTAAATTCACCAACGAACCTAGTTGGGCAGTATTAATGTTTGTTTTCTCAAAGCTCGATGCATTTATCACAATAGTCAAAGGAGGAGCCAACTACAATTTACAACCGACAAAGCTAATGCAAATTCAATATGAATTTGTTACCACGAACTAGGTACATTTATTTTGGAATTCCACGAGAAAATGTATTAAAATACATTATCTTATATTATTTTATATTAAATTATTAATTTAATACAAAATAATGCTTTAACAAGGAAATCCAAACCGGTCGTGTAGAACACAAGCTCGATTTTCATCACAAGTCCAAGGCGTTGAACACATGGATTGCCTGTCAACGTACACATGCCAGATGCAAATGCTACTAAACCAATGAAACTAAATACCATTTCCTTGAGGATGCAAATCTCAAATCCACAAGACGTATCAACCTAGCAGGTGACAATGTTTACGTTCACAAGAGTCGATAACTTTAAATCTTGAAAAAAAATGGAGACATAAATTCTGATAGAAGATAAAATCCACTTGAGTGGTGCTGATATTATTGATCTAGTATTTATAGGATTACAAAGGGAGACTTAACCAAAAATACATAAAAGATAAATAGCAAGAAATACATAATAAATATATTCTAATAAATTCCTATACTGAAAGTGAAAGTATTATAAAAAAAAACTTGATACTAGTATATAAGCTTAGTAGATTACTCATCCTATTATCAATAAGTTTTAGGATAGTCTTATTGGACTTATATACTGAGTGTTGTGTGTGCACTATCCCAGGATTCTACAAGTCTACTACTATACAAGGTTGCCTTATCAGCCCTATACTTCACCATGAGCCTATGTCATCTTCACATGATTGAATTTCAACTTGGTCAATCCATACTGTGGGTACATGTTGTATCTTGTGCCAATCTTGACCACCTTGCTCTGAGCACCTCTCTTCCATTAAAGGGCAGTCTTCTACCACCAACTTCCTCAAGGAAGAAGACAGTTTCTTCTCCGACCAAAACGCAAGCTTTGCGCAACCACTTACTTCTAAATACTTGACGGAAGGAAGGTACACAACGGAAGGAAGTTCGCGCAACTCAGGACAATCTTTTATGCTCAACTCCTCTAGGCACGGGAACTCGCCTTCTTCAGCTTCCGTCCAAGTTTCCAAACTTAGCATCTCATCAATGCAGAGTTTCTTGAGCCTTGGAAGTGCAAACTCCATCTTCATCACACTATTCAAGCCAATTAACTCAAGAGTATGGAGTGACGGTAGCTTCTCCAAAGAAGGGAGCACAGAAACATGCTCACATTTAAATAGAATGATGCTGAAGAGCTTGTCAAATGATGCTGAAGTGATCCAAGTAGGAAGTTTGGTACCATGATAGTGTACTATTTGTACCTCTTCCAAATCTGAGCATGGACTCAGATTTTCCAGGATAAGTTCATCTTCAATCTTTGCCTCTTCACACTCATAATCACTACTCCATCTTAGCTCCAACTTCTTAATGTTTCTTTTGTCTGCCAATGATGCTTGCTCTGCCTCCTCCGCGCTCTGCACGTTTTCCAAATTTGCAACACAAAATTCACCCGTGAGGTTATTCAAGTGCCTCAACTCACTGATTCTAAATCCTTCTTCAGCACCAACGGGGAAAGCTGACAGCGTCCGGAGTTTTACCAAAGCCCCAACTCCCTCGGGAAAGGATACGAGCTGCCCAAGGACATCAAGCTCTAGATGTCTAAGCTCAATTAGCCGTTTCATTTCTCTAGGTAGTCTCTGAAGACGGGTGCAACCTTTAAGCTTCAACGTCTGGAGCTTTTCAAAACGGTCTATCCTCTTGGGCAAAAGCTCAATGAAGGTCCATGAAAGATCAAGATAACGCAAATGGACCATCTTCTCAGCAGAACTTGGCAGCTCCCTTATATGAGTTCCACTCAAGTCTAATGCTTGTAAGCCCGCGAAATACAGAAACAAATCGCGTGGTACTTGCTGTAGCCTTGAACCGTAATTTCCAAGAAACAGAAGGGCTCTCAATTTGTTGAATCTCCGCAGCGTCTTAAATATTTTTTCATCAATTTCATCACCTACCACGGAAACATAAAGAGTTTCGGTAGATGCTGCATTGTTTTGGCTTGTGCTCTCCAATCTGAGGCAGTTGGACTTTTGTAGGATCATGTCCAATTCGGTATTCAGCTTCTCAGTATTCACTTTGTACAAAGGGTTGGTATTCGAGCATAATATGTATCCTTCTGACACAAGCTTTTCAAAGTACTCGATGCCAATTGCCTCCATAGGCTCATTCTCTATAAGCCCTCCAGCCATCCATAGTTGAATTAGCTTGTCCTTTTCAAAATCATTGTTTTTACCCACGATATAAAGAATTCCCTTCAAGAAAGTCTCAATTTCACTGCTTGGGAAGATCAAGTCCTGCAACTCATCTTGGGTTTTCTCACATTCTGAACACTCTTCCTTCATAACCACAGTTCCTTGTTTGTGAAGCCTTTCCTCAATGGTTGTGCCTACATTTTCATTGACAGGATTTTAAAACATAAGATGTATTGTTATTGCATTGGAAAGAACCTTCAACTTGTATAAAAACAAATGTTAGGGAAATAATAACTTTTGTGCATTCTTTTTTTAGTAAAAAAAGGGATTAGATACCAGGGACTTGACAAGTAGTTGTATCTACAGAGCTGATACTTGGGAAGGGTCTACCACTTCGTGTGCCAACAGTACCCCGGTACCTCGGTACCCTGGTCTCGACGTAGAGCGGCACTGTCCGATCGAACCAGCCGATCATGACAAAAAAAAATGGATTTTGACTTTAAACTAATTAGAATTAACAAAAATAGATATAAAAAATATCTATAAAAAATATCACTCTCTTTCCACTTAAAATTTTCTCAGCCTTTTTTCTCAGAAGAACAAAATCATCCACCTCTTCATCAATTTCTATCTATACAAGATCTTGTTTGTATCTATTGAGGATATAATATCTGAATTCAGGTTTTGCTAGAATATCTGAATTCCAGCCTATATATGTGTTAGTACTTAGTATAGAGGTAAAAATGTAAAATTTCAATTAGTATACTAGGTCAAGTGGAAAGTGCGGTTTTCATGTTGTAAAGAGACCCACCCAATTCATATCCTAATAGCTAGCCCCTTGCCTCATTCTTTTGGGTGTGACCCAAGTTCAGATCCTTCCCTCATTCTACAATGTAATAATTTCGGTTTAGCCAAAACGAACATAACTAAAAGAAAAGTTGCAAGTTTTGAAGAGTATTTGTCTTAATTATTTTATATGATTTTTAACAACTCAGTTAATCGTATGTGTTTTTCCTACATAAAAGGAGATCGATAATCATAAGATGTAAAAATCATTTTGTTGTTATTTTACTTACTAAGGCGTAATATATTTATATAAGATGCAAAATGCCCCTAAAAGATTGGGGTAGCTCTGTCTCCTAACCTCTGGCTTTGTCTCCTACCCTCCGAATTGTTGTCAATCGACTGGCATGAGGAACAACCCTTTGTCGAGTACTTGTGCTCAATGTTCTGACCAATCGACTGGCATGAGGAACAACCCTTTGCTGAGTACTTGTGCTCAATGTTCTGACCAATCCTGCGTCCGCCACCGTTTGTAATTGCTGTGTTATTTAGTAAAGTATGGCTATAAAGGCCCGTTTGGTATTTGATATCATTTGTATTTAGTTATTTTGATACTCATACCTGATATCTCATCTATATCGATACCAAACAAGCCCTAAGTTTTTAACACGAAACAGTTTGCTTTACTATTATTACCTCTGTCTCCAATATGAATATGTGAGCTAGTTAATTCCGACTTCTTCCTTTGTGGTCGAATCTCAGCTTTCCGTTGGCTCTCCAGATCTCTGTGTCTACGCAGCGAATCAGGGTTCCCAGTTCCGCTGCTCCCAGCCACATCAGCACCCTTCCTTATCGACACCCGAAGCAAATCTTTGAAATTGGGTTTGTAGATCTGGTCCCTCTCTACTTTCTTGCTCCCTCGCGGTGCACCCCTGAATACTGAGATTCGAGAATCTTCCATCAAGGTATGATGATGGATGAGTGTCTTCTGTTTTCTTTTCTTGGCAAATTCAATCAGAATTTTCTAGAAAAATTGAACCCTAGGGCATCCTCCGTCTGGGAAATCACACAAACGAACGAGCATATATTAGAGAATTTCATTAAACCAGAAAAACAAACAAGTACCTGGCCGGGATTGAGGATACTGCTGTGTGATTTCCTCTGCTGTACCCAGGTCTGTATGATTTTGGCCGTGCTTCGTTTTGCTTTTGTCGAAAATAGATGGATACCAATCTCTAAAATATCAAGGAGAAAGAAGAATTAACGGGGTTTCTTGCTGAGAGGGTAGCTAGAGCCGAAGAGGAGAGAAACAATCAGATCTACGGGCCGGTGAGAATAGGAAGATGATAGATAGATAGAAGAAATATTCCAAGACAGTCATCGCTGGATACACTTCACGTACGTAAAGTTTGTGAATAAAAATATACATCTAGTATGCTCGCACGTTACATGTCTTCTATATTTAATAATAAAATGTGTACATCTCATAAGCATATACTCGCTAGCCAAAAAAAAATTTAGACAATTTCTCCAAAAATACACCATTTTTTATTGTTTTTTGTTCAAAACCCCACTTTTTGTTATTGGATTTTGTAAAAATATATCATTTCCAAAAATACATCATTTTTTAGGCTCATTTCTATGCTCATCTATCTATCTATCTATCTATAGAAACACGTTCCGGTAAAATGAATGTTACGGTAAAACGAGTGGATAATTTTGGAGTGTCGAATTGGGGGATGGAATGATGGATGGCCGGATTAGAAGATAAAAATGGGGGTGTAGTGGGTCGTGAATCATGGGATTGAATATTCCAACTGAATTTGTGAATTTTCAAAATTAAAACCCTACAAAATAGGCAGTTAGGAGTAGATTGGAAAGAGAGTACGTAGATTCTTTTGCACTTATTCACCATCGTCTCCACGCATCCACCATTTCAAGATCTCGATTTGTGAAACAATAGATCGGATCTAACAACAATCGCCACTCCATCGTATTCCCCATCCAAATCAATTGCAAGAGCTCTAATTATGATTACGACCTAGACCTACACATCCATCGTCTTCTCCACCGATCCTCCATTGCAAGAGTTTCGAATTGCGAGATCCATCGAATCGAACAAGAAGCATCCTTCATGGTCTACTTCGAAACACTATGTTTTCAGTCAAGATGAACCATGGTGAGTAGATCCTCCATTGGTTAATTTTCTATTTCGTAAGGATTGTAGGTTATATTGATGTGATTCGTTCGATTCCTTATCGAACTGTTTTTTTCGTCCTCTCATTGTTAGATGAGCACGGTTGACAACGATAAGAACATGGTTTTCTATGTGATTCTTCATCTCGATTACTGATGTGATATTCATACTTGCTTCATCGATATTCATGATTTGTGTGTAGATGCTCATATGTGAATTACTTCTCATAGTATTGATGCAATGCGCTTGTGTAATGATATTCATATCCCTTTACATCTATTCAAGAATTGTGCCTAGATATTTGTTGCTACATGTGCATTATATTATGAATATCGATGATCCAAAGTTGAATATCAAATCGAATACAACATGTTATTATTAATTTTAACTATGCGAATATCCTTTACTAGATTATGAATATTGTGATGTGATTAGCTATGTTGATTTATAATGAAAGTTGTGCTTGTTTAACGATACTCAATATATTGTGAATGATATTCATGTACTGTGAATTGGTATTCAATCTTTATTTTTTTACTGAAGTGAATATCGTTCATGGAAATATGGATAACATTTCCTCTTAAACTAATTCTAAATGTTTCACGTGCATATTCATGAATATGTGACTGATATTCGTGTATTATGTATCGATATTTACAAGTTCTTGCATATGTCAAGGTCGCGCAAAAAGAATGTTTCAAGCAAATATATCATGTCAGAAAGCTAAGAGGAAGACATTGATGTATCCGAAAATGAAATATCATAAAAAGAAGATACAAAATCAAAGATTGACAGAGAGTGCGTTTTTGGCACATACTGCGTTTTTTACGAGGATGATACAAAATCAAAGTTTTGCAAAGAAGAATTGTTTTTTCGTTATTCATATTCTATTCTTAGATATTCATATTTTGCAAGACGATATTCATGCGTTTAGCATTAACAACATTTAGCATGGTTTGGATATAAATGAAATTTTTTGATATTCGAATTCCACTGATAGATATTCATGTTCTTCGACCAGTTATTCATGCTATGCATTACATAATTCGTAATTTTTATATGAAAGAATTTGTGTTATATTTCTAATCGTTTTATAAATCATATTCATTTAGTCCGTGTGCAATTTGGTATTAATAGTTGTAAGGATTTGAAGTGATTTGTGTTTATCGACCACTTATTCTTGGGAGTAAGTTGTAGCTTGCAGCTAAATTGTTGTATCTATAAACATGAATATCATTTTATATTGGTATGAATATCACTATGTTTCACCATGAATATCATAACCCCAACAAAAAATAATCACTTCACACTTCACAAAGTTGCGACTTTGTGTTATACACTAGTACGACCATTTGAAAATATTGATAAAACATGAAAGAATATCCAATAATAACGTAGAATGAAGTCAGATATAAACGTAAATCCTGAAGTTTGCGTGTAGTATATAGATTCGATTGAACAAAGTTGCGAAACAAATTACATAATAGTCATTAAAAACGGTAAATCCAATAACCATGAATATATCTATGTTTGAATCCAGTTCCATAATACTTTACACTTGGACCTAGGTATGCCTCCAAATGGCATATGCGTATACACCACAACCAATCTTGTTTTTATCGTCACGCCACTTCATGTTTCGAATTCCGGGCTTCTTTTTGGCAAAACCGATGAACCTTGCGCCTAGATTCATTAATCCCTTGGAGCTATACTCATGAATATCATCAAAGTGTACATGAATATCAAGAACACAAAACATTAATATTGTTATATAATAATATGAGAGAAAAATAGAACTCTACGTGTTCTTCATATTCTTGAACATTAATATATACTTGTATGAATATCAACAACATAACACATGAATATCAAAAAGCCCCTAAACCCTAAATCCCTAAACCCTAACCCAGAGAACCCTAAACCCTAACCCAATGAACCCTAAATTAATAAACCATAAACCAATAAATGCTAAATCCTAAAACCTAAACCAATAAATCCTAAACCCTAAACCTTAAACATCTACACCATAAACCTTAATTCCATGCACACTAAACCCTAAACATAAACTCCAAAATTGATCGAACATGAATATCAAAAGCATTTGTATGAATATCATATCAAACAATTTGAATATCAATTGCATCCAGTACAGACAACACCAATAAAACACTAAAATTGATCCAAATGAATATCAACAACATCATAGTGAATATCACATCATAAAATTTGAATATCAACTACTCAGAGCATGAAACGTACATTCAACATGAATATCAAAAACATTTTTATGAATATTACATCAAACAATTTGAATATCAATTGCAAACATTACAAACAGCACCAACAAAACACCAAAACTGATCCCACATAAATATCAACAACATCATAGTGAATATCACATCATACAATTTGAATATCAACTACTCAGAGCATGAAACATACATCCAACATGAATATCACATAATAAAATTTGAATATCAATTATCAAAAGTTCAAATAACACTACCAAAACATCAAACTACTCCAACATGAATATCAATATGATTATAATGAATATCACATAATAAAATTTGAATATCAATTATCAAAAGTTCAAATAACACCACCAAAACATCAAACTACTCCAACATGAATATCGATACGATTAACATGAATATCACACAATAAAATTTGAAGATTAATTACCAAAAGCTCAAACAACACCAACAAGCAATACTATTGCTCCAATATGAATATCAATAGCATTATCATGAACATCACATAAAAAAATTGAATATCAATTACGAAAAGCTTGAAACCTATGGAATCGCCAATTCTCCAGAACATCGATGCAATAAACCTTGAGAGAAGAAGGCTCCAAAAGGAATCACTGATTTTCAATTGCTTCAGAAAGAGGTTGGTGCTTTGAAGGGCGGTTGTGCTTTGCCTCCGCATAGGCTCCTCGCTCAGATCCAACACCCTTGGAGTCGACGACGCTGAAATTGAAGACCGATGGACGAATACGGCTTCAGGAGATGACGACGTGGAGCTTCACAAACGAATTCAATGGAGATTCTAGTGAAGGCGATTTAAATTGGAAATCAACCGGCGAAACCTTGACGAAGGCGATTTCAATAGAGATTAGGGTTTTAACAAATACCTTTTCTGGGGAGACGAACATGAAGACGACGACAACGCTTTACTAGAAGAAAGACGGAGACGATGGTTACGGCGAGCCGATGGCGAGCTGATGACGAGAAGCTCTAGTGAAGGCGTCAATGGAGGTTGAGATGATGGAGAGAGACACGCGGAAGAGGAGAGTGAAAAAGGAAGTCACAAAGGCCGATTGATTTGGAAAATATTTTAGATAAAATCAAATCTCCTAAATTTCAGATTTGAAGCAAGATTTGAAGCAATCGGATGTGGTTGATCCCACCAGGCAGATTTGGAATCCTGTAAATCAAATCTCAATCATCTATCCTATTCTCATTCAACGCCCTAAATTAGTACACTCGTTTTACCCTAATAGGTTGTTTCACTAGAGCTTAATTTTCTATCTATATCTATCTATCTATACATACACATATACTAAAGCCAAAGGTCTCTCTCCTACGTGTCATCCAGTTAGCTATTGTAATACCCCGGATTTGTAATCTTTTATAAGGATTATAGTGTTACTCGTGTCAACAAGAGTTCTTCCTTTTCATGGTTCAAGTGGGGACAAAGAACTATGAAGTTAAGCGTACTAGGGCGGGAGTAGTACCATGATGGGTGACCTCCTGAGAAGTCCCCGGGTTGACATGGGATGACACTTCTAAGGCCTCGGGCCTTACAGCTATGACATGTAGACATTTTATTTTTATTTTACCATCTTATCCTTCATAATTTTTCATATTTACTTAAGCCAACTACTTTATTTCTTTTGCAATATACCACCTACCTTAATTATAATTATAATATATTTTCATATATTCCTTAACTTTATAATTTATGTAAAGTATAATTTTATACCATGTGGATCCCAACTAATAGCAAAATACCTATTATTATTTCTTATGTCAGTGTATACATAATATGCAAAGTAATTTTTATTTAAGATTTTATAAAAAAAATTAACTAAGTTTATCTTTTCTAAATTAAAATTAAAATTTTCTTTCATATTGTTATTATATTTTTTATCCAATTCGTGATGCATGCAAACCCTTTGACAACTCAATTAGTAAAAATCATAAATGCATGATATGACCATAAATAATGAAAACATGAGTAGATATATATAAAATTGGGTTTAGGGGAAACAATTTTTTAGAATAAAAATACAAGTATTAATGTAAATCATCAGATTAAAAATTATAACATATAAGATTAAATGAAATATAAACATAATAAGTTACACTACAATTGCTTTATGGGAAAATTTTCCCAAAGCAATCTTTTGTGGGTGATTGAGTTTTCTTTCTCCCATTTCACATAATCAAGGAAATTTAAATATAAGTATTAATAAAAAAATCTTTCTACCATGTCACACAATTTATACACATATACTATAGGCTATAGCCCTTCTTCTATTTCTTATATGTGATCATATAGGCTATGCTACGTAAGCAGATTTAAATGTCATTTTACTACTTTGTCCTTCTTATTTTTGACAATTTACATTATCTTCTACCTACATCAATTTCCTTATTTATCAAATATAATCTATCATGCATATAATAAAATATTATACCAAATATAATGTTCGTGGATATATTACCAAACGTAGTTCATTTTACCAAATTAATGTTGGTGTTTGTATTATTTGCTATGTACTTTTGAATTAATTAAGCCGCTCATTAAACCACCACTTAGTATTTTTGACTGAATATATGTATACGCATAAACTATAAAATAAAATATATGTTATATTGTTTCATGACTATAAATTTAATTTGTTTAATCGTCTAATCCTTACTTTAATAACATATGATTTTATTTAATCAACTTAATCCTTGCCTATTTTTTTAGCATCTTAACACAACTTAATTCTTATAATATTGTACTTCTGTTAATGTGTTATAAAATGATTTACCATTAAATATGTAATTTATATATATCCAAACATGTGCAGGGCACGAAACATATAATAGTTTTTATACCCTAAACTCTAAATTCTAAACTCTAAACCCTAAAACATAAATCTTAAATCCTAAAATATAAACCCTACACCCTAAATCCTAAACCCTAAAATCGTAAACCTTAAATTGTAACACCTAAATCCTAACTCTAAACCTTAAATCTAATTATCAACCATAATTTAGGAATTAAAATATAAAATAAGCAAGTAAAACCTAAACAAAATGTAGAAGGGGGCACAATTAGGGAGCAGGAAATTTAAAGTGTCCCATTAGTGCTTACTTTCTTGTAAAAATGGTATAACTTTTTGAATAATTTAAGTAAAGAAAAGATAAATTCATAAAAAATCGTTCTTTTACCTTTTATTTCCAACATAATAATATACAGTAATTAAAACATTAAATAATTTTATTCTATTTTATTTTCAAATATTCTAAATTTGCATCTCCAATTTTAATTTATTTTTCAAAACTCAATCTCTTACCTTTTCTTTTTCTCTCCCGCTCTCACGTGGATCTTCATTCTCGGAGCCTACATCCTCAATTTTTTTATTATGTCGTCGCTCAACAACACGTACACCGTCCCAATAGGAAGCGTTCTCCCAAGGAAGATGGATCTTGGAATTGTGGCGATCCTAATATTTATAGAATATAGAAAAATGAGATTATCCATAAGACAAATAAAAATAAAAATATGAAATATATTGTTTTTAAATAAAACGGCGTACATTTATAGTGGTGAAATCGCCTCTAACCAAATTAGAAAAGATTAGATATTGGTTAAAAAAAATTGCTAATAAATTATTTCGTACTGAGCATAGAAGAGATCGATGGTCATATTTTATTAAATATTACTTTTCATATTATCTATACATTTGCATAGGAAATAATAACTGTTAAGTTTTAATTAGTTGAGAGTTGGGACCCATTGTGATATAAAATTATACTTTTTTATAAATTATAAAGTTAATAAATATATGAAAATATATAATTAAGGTATTTAGTATATGTAAAAAATAAAGTATTTGACTTAAAATATAAAAAATTATGAAGGATAAGATTGTTAAAGTCTGTGGGCCCATAGACTGGGGGTTGTGCGGACACGAACGCATAGACGCAGATTAGGCCCAGTACATAAGTCCAATGAGATTTCATCCTAAAATCAATTGGCAATAGGAGGACATCAAGCTTATATAGTAAGCAAGTTATGTCCCAACTTTCGATGTGAGACATTTATATTACAACACGCCCCCGCAAGTGCAACGGGCAAGCAATTGGTCAGGCTCAGTTGACACTTGGACAAACGGGTGTGAGTGGCTATTTCAATCTCTTTATAGCCAAACCCAATCAACCCAAGAAAGGGACCCAAGATCGAAATCGCTCTGATACCATGTTAAAGTCCGTGGGCCCATAGACTGAGGGTCGTGCGGACACGAACGCATAGACGCAGATTAGGCCCAGTACATAAGCCCAATGAGGTTTCATCCTAAAATCAATTGGCGATAGGAGGAGTAGCCCATCAAGCTTATATACTAGGCAAGTTATGTCACAACTTTCGATGTGAGACATTTATATTCCAACAAAGATGTTAAATAACAAAAAAATTACTTACGTGTTATAGTTAACTAATTGATATGTAAGAGAGAAATATTTTTATAAAACAAATATAAAGAAGAATGAAAACATAAATTATTAATTCAAACAAAATGGTTATAAAAAGTTTTGGACGAAAAGCCTTTTGTTTTGAGGACAAAAAAATCAATTTTGTTGATGTTTGGTGAATATATCGATCAAGAGTTTTTTAGGGATAAATATTTTTTTGTGAAAATAAATACTTATTTTGTTTTGTTTCCATCACAAAAAAAAAACATTTTTTTGTTGATAAATGAAAAATAATTATTAGATTAATTAGATAGATTGATACGTGGTTATGTCATGATGATAGTAAAATGACGCATTCATGTCTAGGTCAAAGTTTGTCCATGGATAAATAAAAATATATATAGTCAAGTTTTTTGAGGCTATCTTCCGCGCAGGTTATAGAAGGTTAATAAAAGTTTGTATTATTTAAAATCTATCGTATTTGGTAGTATAATATTTTTTAAAAGGTTAAGGTTTTAAGAGATTTTTGAGGAGGTTAAAAAATAAAAAAATAAAAACCTCCTAAGAGAAATATTATTGATGGTTTGACAATGTTATCATAATTTTATTTTTAAAATATCCAAAATTTCATACCAGTGTTAATTTTTTTAAAAAAAAACAACCCTGATGGTAATTTTAATTTGAAACATATTAAAACAATTTTATCTCACCAAACACACAAATAGGTTTTCTACTAGATTTTAAAAGATTAAAAAAAATATCTAACAAACCTTCACCTTATAAAAAACATTTTAAAAAACCTCAACCTCTTCAAAAACATGTACTTTGACAAATTCATATACATATAATTTAAAAAGAAAAATGACCTATGCACTTTCACTACAAGATCGATACATATTTAGGGTAACTTGTACTTACATTTAGGCAAAAATATAAGCATTTTTAAATAAAAGATATTTTTTTAAAATGTTATTTTTTTAATATACATTTGACAAAAATAATTATCTAGAGAAGGTAATTATATTATTGATTATATAATTAATAGAGAAGATATTGAATTGGCTCAATAAAGTATGTGGACTTATTTACTTTCAAATATGATAAGGTATTTAATATCTCCCATAAAACCTAATTGGGGGCGCTCTCTCTTTCATTCAATTCTTATTCTATTCTCATACTTTGAAACTCTAGCCACCATTTACATTTATTGAGATTTAAATTGAGCGTCGAAGGTGAAACGGGGACAAATTAAGTTTCACCTTTGGCCTTTCTCTATGTTCGTAGGGCATCGGAAAATTGATCAGAAATAATCTAGAATCGCCGGAGTTGCGAGATCTCGTCTTCATCAACAAATTATTATGGTACAAATTTATACTACCACGACATCATTCTCACATTTTTTATGAGATAAATCATTCACATCTATTCTTTTCCTAGATAGATAAGCCATATATAGAGCCTTCAATTGAAGGCGAGGTGATTTTTAAAAAAAAAATACGAAACAAGGTCATTTATAAAGAAAGTTATCCAATGAAATTAAGTATTTTCTTGTGATTTTGTTATTAATTGATATGATGTTGTTGGTCTTATATCTTTGAAATCTTTTATTTGCTACATTTACCAGTTTAATTTCATATTAAGCTATGCATGTGTTCTGTATGGGGGCTATTTAAAAATTGTTATATAAGTTACTATGTGGTATTAATTACTAAACATAAGTTTAACATATTATAATTAAAACATAAATTTAAAATTAATGGTAAGATAAAGTTTATGCGCGAGTCATATTATAAACCGATGCACTAATAATAGTAGGGAGTAGACCTGTCAACTGGGTCGGGTTGGTCGGGTTCGGGTCATGTCGGGTTCGGGTCAAATCGGGTTCGGGTCGATCGGGTTGGTAAAATTTTCGGGTCGGGCGGGTTCGGGTTGACCCGGCGGGTCGAACATGTCCTTTTTTTTATGATTCTTATTATGATTTTTAATTTTAATAAAATAATTATAATAATATAATTAATATTATATTATTATTTAATAAAGTATATTAAAATATTTAATATAAATGAAATAAAATATACAAAATAAAGGGGACCCGCAAGCTCGAATTTGCGTTCGGGTTGAGTCGGATTCGGGTCCTTCTTGACTCAGTGACGTTCGGGTCAGATTCGGGTCCTTTTGGGTCAGATCGGGTCAGGTTTTCAGATTGGGTCGGTTTTTAACAGGTCTAGTAAGGAGTATTCGTTGATTGAAATCTTTATTTTCAGTATATACTTGAATTTGTGAGGCTAGTAAAAAATATTTTAAAAAAGGTAAAATTGCTAGAAATTCCTAGCAGTATGTGAGTAGCTTAATTCAAGTTCATTTTATTGTTTTGATTTATTATATTTTATTTAGATGAATTTTATATTTACTATTAAACATAAAAATCTAATTTCATACTCCTTCTGGTACTAAGTTTCGGTTTAGCCTACTACTTTTGTTAAGAAATATTTGTCATTATATATTTTTAGGTAATAATTTAATGGTGAGTTATGAAATAATTATTGGAAGTTGTACATATTAAAATTTTCTGTGCAATTTTTTTATTGATTGGTTAAAAAAAAAGTGGATATAAAGTTATTAAATCGTGAATTTTAGTAACAGTTTGTAGTATTTTAACTTAATTATTACATTCTTTAATAATTGTGACAAAAGCTAAAATAAACTTAATTACTAATATCTAATACATATTAATTTTAATTATTTAAAAGGTGGGACCTATCAAATATAATACCAATAATGAGTTGTTATTAATTGAACAACACATGGCTATATTTCTTTACTTTAGTTACTAGGAAACTTGCCCGTGCTACGCACGGGATGGGTAATTTTTTTATATTGAGTTGGATTTATAGTGATTCGATTTATAATGTTGTGATTTTGGATAATGAATTGATATGATGGGAAAAACTCCTTCAAATAATGTTTAATTTTAACTGAACTTGATGATGAAAATACTTTAGCTTCCTCGATGATGGATTTCACTTCCCACCATATAAGTATCCTTCCTCCCTTGTGGTTTTGTATAGTTTGTTTAATTTGTATTATAAATCTCAACATTATCTATAACATTTACCATGAACCATACTCTGAAATCAAGAATGAACTTTTCATTTCTAATAACCATGATATCACCACTTTGGATGTTGATCTTTACTCACCCTTATTTCATGCTTGAGTGTGTGTGCAGAAATGTTTTTAGTTTCATTAGTGATATAGTGGTTTGTGTATTGTATTTATTTATTTATAAAATGTGATGGTTTGTCGGTTGGTTAAAATGAATTGGAAACTTATTGTCCTCATATATATATATAGGTATGAACTATTAATACTGGTTTATCAATTTGTGCATAAGTTAAATGGTGTTATATTAATTTTAGTCTTGCTTCAAATGTTTGTAGTACTAACGTAGATTTCAAACAAAATTTGATGGTTTACTTTTGCGTTATATATAAGTTTGTTGTAATATCCCTCAAATTTTTATAAGGATATTTGGGTAATTTTTTCCAACTTTCGTTCAGTAATTATTTCGCTTTCAGTGGAGTTCGGATTTTCCGTAACTTATATGATATCCGAAATAATTCCTTGAGTGGTATAAAATATATTCAATGTATTTTCGGAACTTAGAATATTTATTTGGATACAAACATATAATTTTCGGGGTTTAAAAACTCATATCAAACTTCACATATACACTGTTGCACTCAAGCTTCAGATTGATGCCACGTATAAGCTCATGTCTGGGCACGTAGCCTCATTCCCCTCTTGTGTGTCGATGGTGGCCGAGCACCACGACATCTTCCCAGAAGCTTGGCCATGTGTATTTTTACGTGGTAGGCAAGTATCTTCCTTGGACTATAAAAGGAGTCCAATCTGGAGAAGCTGGAAACACAACTCTCTCCCGTCTCTCATCTCTCCCTCCCATTTTCTCTCTCTCTCCTCTGTTTCGAGCTCATCCCAGCCGGCGAGCCTGGCGTGGTGCTCCGTTGTTGAGCTGCGGCTAGCCGATTGGTGGTGCTCCTCCTCCCGCCGAGCTCCCTCTTCGGCGTCGTTGTCGAGCCGATGATGCTCCGTAGTTGTTGTGCTGTTAAAGGAGGAAGGTTGAAGGAGGATGAGTAGTGAAAGTGGGCCCCTCCCATAATTAGTTGCTTCATGGGCCGAATAAGTCCAATTCAATTCCAGTCCAGTTTTGACCCTAAATTTATAAGAGCGGTATAATTTCGATTCTCTTTCGTCCCTATTTTTTTATAGGAAAATTTAATAAATATTTTTATGATTTAATATCATAAAAATTTATTAAATATAATTCATTAAATTCGTCCAGTCAAATTAGTTGATAGATAATTAAATTGTCAGTTAGAACGTGATCTGCTGGATCGCGTGTGGACTCGTACTCTGCTAGGACTATTCTGAAGCTTGAACCATATCCTTGGAAAGGATATTTTCGGTAGTCATCTCGTCCAGATTCATCGCCGAATCTACTCTAGGCAAGTGGCGGTTCGCTCTTGCTCATTATTTTATATTTTAATTAATTATCAGTTATTTATCTGTTAATTAATTTGGGATGATTTACTGCTTTATTGTTTCATTGGGAACAGTTTGGTTAATTAATATGATTAAAATTTGATATTATAATAGGTTGTATATCTGCTAGTATCAACGCTATTATAAATAATTATTCTGAATATTGGCCTTGATAGCTTTGATATGAATTATTGATGTGTTGAACTACTTAGTTAGCACTTTGGCTTTGATGTGATTTGTTGATATGTGGAACTGCTTGTGTTAGCATTTGTGTGAATTAATTGATAATGTTTTCCGCCCTTGCTTAGTCTATTCATTAGACTAACCCCTTGTATTTTATTTATCTGCAACGTCATGGTGGTGTCGTCCGTCCGTTTCGGCACATACAGGTCCAAAAAGGCTAGATCGACTATGAACGTGGACGGTGTTTAAAAATGTTTTAATCAGGCTACGATCTTTGGACATTGACTACTGAGGTCAATACTATTGTAAATTATTTCAAGTCTTCCGCTGTATTGTAATCTGTATTTTGTCGCATTTGGAATTGTGTTGAAATTCCGCGACTATGTTTTAAATGAAAGTTATGGTAATTTTGTACTATACTTATTGGTTATGATTTGTGTTTAAACCGGTAAAGCCTTGGGTGACTTCGATAAGGAACACCGAGGTCACTGACGGTAATACCTTTTCAAATGGGTTAAGAATTTGGGGGTGTTACATTTGTAAGCCTGTATTAAGACGACATGAATTAAAGTAAGTTTTTATACATATATAATTTATTTTGGTTGGACAATGTATTTATTAT
Source organism: Rheum nobile (assembly GCA_027886185.1). Taxonomy (NCBI): domain Eukaryota; kingdom Viridiplantae; phylum Streptophyta; class Magnoliopsida; order Caryophyllales; family Polygonaceae; genus Rheum; species Rheum nobile. The sequence goes on from WOAB01000056.1 coordinate 1,420,985, forward strand.
TTTGTTAATTATATTTTCATTAGTTTTTCAAGTGTTTTTAGTATTTAAGATGTATCCTGTATTGTTTTTTGCGTGTTTGGTGATCTTTTATGTCTATATGTAAATAGTGACATTTTTAGTTGTATGTACCACATTTGATATAGTAAATAATATTAAAGTTTTAATTTTTAAGTTATTTTAGTTTGTAGATACTTCATGATTTCTATAATTGAATGTATTTTGTAAGTGAACATAGTATACATTTCTTGACATAAGTGTGAATATAAAATGCAAAGTAATTACAATGAGTTGTTTGTATCAACGTAAAAATTAGAAATATGTAATAACGTGGAGGAGTTAGATTAATAAAACTCTCTTTCCCATTTATCTATCTCAAAATAATAAATGATATTAAAGTGGAGGAGTTAAGGATGAGTTGAATTAAGACAACTCACTTTCCCTAACCCGTACCTTTACCTATGTGAGGCTGCCTCTTTGTTCCCACAACCTTAACCCTCTACAATATTCCACAACCCCCAACCTGACTCCATACCCTCCACCTACCGAAACACTGTATATATGCAGCAGGTTAACCGGCACTCCAGTCAGAGCACGACAACGAGAGAGAATGAGCGAAACGGGAAAAAAGGTGTGTGCGTTACCGGCGCTTCAGGCTTCATTGCGTCGTGGCTCGTCTAGGCTCTTCTTCAACGTGGCTACACCGTCAAGGCCTTCGTTCGCGATCCCGGTTAGTTTCTCGATTTTACATATCTTCATGCTTTACAACTCCTTTTGCGGACGATTTCTCGTTACTATCGCTTTTTGTGGTAAAATCGCCCATTTTCGATTTCTAGGGTTTCATTACAGAGTTATCGGAGAAATTTATATGTCTAGGTTTTTTCCATTTCCTTCTCTCCCTTGTGAAACTCGAGTTTTGAATGCTCTTTATTTTAGTATACATGTAATTTATCGATTATCTATTTTCCTTTGAAGATGATCCTAAGAAATGTGGGCACTTGGTTGCACTTGATGGAGCTAAAGAGAGGCTCCATTTATTCAAGGCCAATGTATTCGAAAATGGCTCCTTCGATTTGGCATTGTTGGGTGTGATGGTGTTTTTCATACTACTTCTCTCTTTTACCATGATGTCAAAGATCCACAGGTTAATGTCTCCTTCCTATCTCTTTTCATCACATTTTTAGGTATAATAACATTGCTCCTCTTGAGGTACTGTGGAGTTTTTTTAGACAATGAGTTGTAGTTACCTGATTGAGTGTTTTATGTAATGTATCATGTTCCACGACACTCACAATTGCTCAACTTGCATATTTCAGGTAGCGCTAACTGATCCAGCGTTCAAAGAATTTACTTTAATTTATGGCGTCTTAATACAGGCTTACAAACTTATATATAATGCAAAAGTAAACCATCAAATTTTGTTTGAAATCTACGTTAGTACTACAAACGTTTGAAGCAAGACTAAAATTAATATAATACCATTTAACTGATGCACAAATTGTTAAACCAGTATTAATAGTTCATACATATATATATATATATGAGAACAATAAGTTTCCAATTCATTTTAACCAACCGACAAACCATCACATTTTGTAATGGCAGATGCATTTGTAACGCTGCTATAAGATAACGGACCATAAGCATACATAGCACATGTAATAATAGAGAGGTCGCAAGCCAAAACAGCCCTCCAAGAGAAAATTTATCTAAGATACGAACGGGCTGCTTGCTGAACTAAAAACTTTCTATATCTCAGTAGCAAAATGAATTTCCTGTATGTTTTATTGCCCTATAACAACACGCTTTTTATTCTCACATATATGCATAACAATAAATCCCTCTATGCGTTCCAATCTTGCCCAACTTAAACACTTTCCATCTCAGACATCAATCATAAATAGAAGAATATATTCAAGAATTAGTAATGATGGACCACATAATTCTTACACCAAATTCTCCGGAATATCCTTTAGCGAGAACAAAAAATGACATTTTTCCTCACCCCTTTTATAAACTCATTAGACGTGTGACATAACGAATTTTGCTTGGCTCTTTGGTAAAAAACACGCACTCTTGCAAGTTGCAACCTCCAAACCCTTATATTCCTCCCTTCGCCACTCACCATGCCCAAAGCTCCGCTCTCATGGATCATCGCCGTCCTCATCATCCTCTTCATCTACGCCTTCTTCTACTTCCGCCGCCGCTGCAACCACCACCGATGGATCCGCCGCCTCTTCCACCGTCGCCGCTCCTGTGCTGCCCCCTTCCAGTTTCACCTCTTCGACTTTCAGGTGATGCACCTCGATGGCCTCGATCCCGCCGCTGTCGCCGCCCTATCAATCGACCACTTCGCCGCCTTGAAGCTTCTCACTAACGGCTGCGTGCCGTCTGATTGCGCTGTGTGTCTAGCCCCCTTTGATGATGATGAAACGTTGCGTTTCATCCCCAAATGTCAACACGCGTTCCACCCGGGCTGCCTCGACCCCTGGCTGGAGGCCCACACCACGTGCCCCTCATGCCGAGCTAGCCTCGTCCAACCCGCTCCCGATTCGATTGGGCCGCAACCCGATCCTGAGTCGACTCGGACATACGACGTCGTGATAACAGTCGATTCGGCGGAGATAGAACATGAGCCTAGTAGCGGTGGAGGAGGGTTTACGATGGGGACCTCGCCGAAGGTGTTGTGGGCCCACTTCTGGAAGCAGAAGTCTCCGCTTCGGCTGAAGATCTTGGTGTGCCGGGTGCTCTCCGGCGCGTTCCCCCTCGCTCGACGGCGGCGGTGCGCGCTCTGCGGCGCCGGCGGGGAGACTTCGGAGCATTTGTTCTTCAGGTGTCCGATGGCGAGGGCGTTGTGGTAATACGTGCAACTCACTGTCTGGTACTCTAATATGGAGGCTTGATAATGGTTCTTTGCCTGGATGGCCAGATTTTATAGCCAAGTCTAACGATCCATTACATCTTCTAGAAGAGGTAATACGTTACACATTTTGGCTGGGCCTAGTGGAGTAATTACTGGTTGTTAATGCCTTTATTTTTGTTGACCATAGCAGAGTAATTACTGCCTATTAATGCCTCCTAAATGAGACATAATTACCAATTGTTACTACCTTGCAGGTGTTTGAAATTGGGGGCCTTCTCATATCCACCTCCGTCAGTTTTGCTCCAGGGAAATCATTTCTTTGACCGTCAGATTTGGCCTCCTCATATCCACCTCCGTCAGATTTGGTTCCAGGAAATCAAATATTTGTTATTGGGCCTTTCCCTACAAATTGTAAGACATATGAGGCCGGCCCAGTGGATTGGGCACATGTAATATGTCCATCCTATGGTGATCCATTGTATGATACTCTAAATGTTCATGTTTGCTGCAAATAGAGTAAATGTACGTGTAGGCATTAATTGACCATTCCATTCTACTTTATATATTTATAGATAGATTCGTGGTTAATAATTGATTCTTGCTATGAACTTGCACAACATAATGAGTTGCTACCAACATTGGATTTTGAATTTTTAAATATTGTTGGGTCACGATTTAAGATGACATGTCGGGATGTCATTTGTCGAGACGACAACAATCGAGTCGGCTTTTTTCAAATTAGTCATCCATCAAATCAACATCAAACATTGACTTAGCCTAAAAGACGACCGTCGACTTGGAAGACGACATCGACTTCATGCGCGCAATGGCTAGTGCATTTGTTATAATTGATGCAAGATCTTCAGGATCTAGTTTCAACTGCTCGTCTTCACAACTTCAGCAACAAGGAAGGAGGGGTTTTTTAGGAATATCAATTTGAATTCCTTACATATTATCAGTTTTAAACATGCATTCTTGAGCACTTGTAAAGGATCATCTCTCATATTTTCTCGCCCACATGTAAACGTATGTTCTCTCATATTTACGTGTTTTCTTATCTCTCTCACGTGTAAACACATTCTCTCACATCTTCTCCTACCCCTAGACAATCATACTCACGAATCCTCCATTAAATACCATAAAGAACAAGTTTGTATGCTGATCCAAGTCGACATGAGCAGTCGTCTTTGTGTCAGCATGTATTTTATTTCATATCTACTCATAAACACCGTTGGGAGAACATGATTTATCATATTCTCATCTAATCAAGGGAGATCTATTTCCTTGCACTTACTTACATTAGTCCTTACATATTTTACATCGATTTAATTATAAATAATCAACATTTAAGATGTCGTCTTACACCTTTACATCTTGCAATTGATGCATCTTTAAACTACCTTACCCCTCAATGTGTCATATATACTTGACAGGGACCTTATAGTATCTTTAATGATGATACTCATAATATCTTAGGATTTAAAAAATAAAAATTATGTCATTTAAAAAAACTTGTGTAAAAAGTATAAGGGGTACTATATGCAAGGTACTCTTTATTTCATTTACTTAAAAAATTTGACAACATTTTTATTTTTTTAATGATTTAAGATACTCAAAGCAAATACCATCATTGAAGATTGTCTTAGTTTCAAGTAGGGGTGAGTAAACGGATATATCCATATCTGGTATGTCGGATATCCAGTAAAGAATATTCACAAAACTTCTATCCGTATCCAGTCCGTTTTGGACCGGATATTCGGTAAATATTATCCGGATCGGATCGGATATTCGACTCGGATATCCAAATTATCCGATTACTAGAAAAATTATTAAAAATTAAATCAAAATGTTACTTTTTCTAATTCAATCAAAACTAACAATCCACAAAGTTCAAACTAAATGTCAAATATCAACACCATTTGCAAGTCCCGGTAATTTTTTCAAACAATTAAACTTGTCAACATTTTCAAATTGAGAACCATAAACGTATATATTATATAATAAGAGGAATTGACAAGTATATATAAAGTTGTAACTTTAACTTATATAATCAAAATTTAATTCAATGATGAACACTCAGTCTTGACAGAAAAAATATTTGCTATGTTTAGTGAGGCGACAATTAGTACATGAACTAGTATAGTGCCCGTGCCAAATACGGGATTAGATTTATTAGTTTTTTTAAAATAATACGATATCAAAATCTACAAATTCAAGTCTTGTTTACGAAGACATGCATGACAAGAGTTGTGTAGCGTTTTGAAATTTCAATTAGTGTGTCGGCCTTCTTCTATCGGCCTTGGTACACTTATATTTTTGGAAGGGTTCAAAATAATATATATAGATTATATATATTATATATTATATATATTCGAGATATTACTTTTAGTATTTGGGATAAGTATTCTAATTTGCTATATTATGCATACATGAATATTTTATACTATGTTTAATGGGTTGGTTAGTTTTACGTGATCAAAGAATGGAAATCGAAACCAGTTGGTCTAGTGGTTTGGCGCTAGACTCTTTTAAGTGTTTTATTCAGAGGTTTCGAGTTCGATTCCTATTGGAGGCGTGTATGGAGAATTGGAGATATTGATGTTGAGAGGGGTTTACCACTTCGTGTGCCAACAGTACCCCGGTCTGAACATAGAGCGGTTCCGACCGATCGAACCAGGCGATCAAGACCAATTTTTTTTTGGAAATCTGACTTGATAAGTTTGAATTTTGTGAGTTATTTTGATAGTTCTTAATATTTGTAAAATCCACATGTTTGTTAAGATTTGTTAATTTGAATTTTGGTAAATTATTAAGAATTTAGCAAAAAGATAAAGATTTGGAAATTTTTATTTATTATAAATAAGGTAGGAACCACTATTTAATATTTTTTTAAAAGGACGGATGACGTGGCACATCTCATAGACGACATATAGACAAATTAAACATAAGCTTGACATGTAGAATTTAGTCATCTCTTTTAACATATATAGATTTTTTTTTGAAACCCTTTTAACATATATAGATAGATTATAAAGGATTTTGCCTAGACCTGTCAAAAACCGACCCAACTCGAAAACCCGACCCGAAAGGACCCGAACCCGACCCGAACGTCACTAGGTCAAGAAGGACCCGAACCCGACCCGACTCGACCCGAGCGCAAATCCGAGCTCGCGGGTCCCCTTTATTTTGTATATTTCATTTATATTAAATATTTTAATATATTTTATTAAATAATAATATAATATTAATTATATTATTATAATTATTTTAATAAAGTTAACAATCATATTAATAATCATAAAAAAAAGGCATGTTCTACCCGTTGGATCAACCCGACCCGCCCGACCCGAAAATTTTATCAACCCAATCGACCCGAACCCGACATGACCCGAACCCGACCCGCCCGACCTAGTTGACGAGTCTAATTTTGCCTACAAATTACATTAATAGTAATAATTGTCAAATCTTGGTCAAATCTAATTTGTATATAGTTAGTAAGTAATAAATTAATAGTCTGGTTATAAATCATTCTTCTTATACTATTTTACTTTTCATCTTCCATCCTTAAATTAGGACTATTCGGTTAATTCAATTTTCCATTCAATCTTGATTAAGTTGCTTTTCTATTAAATCCTAATGAATATGCATCCAACAATACTTGTGTGGTTCCATTTTTAGGCTTCTAATTTATCCGTGCTTTACTTGTTTTATTATTCAATTTTAAGCTATATCAATATATAAGGTAAAGAAGTTGCGTATGTAATTGTTAGATATTGATATAATAAAATATAAATATCATCCAGTGGTTCAGATTAAGAATAATCTTTTATTTTAGTAATTTTTTTGATAAGGAAAATATATTACTCTTGATAACTTTTAAGATTCAATGATTTTATTTTTATTTTACAAATTATAATAGAAATACTAAATTATTACTTTATCAAACTAAATTTAACAAACCCGCATGAATGATTAAAAGGTAACTTATATCAAACTTAATTGTTAATTAGAGTACATATGCAATAGATAATTCTCATTTTTATAAAGGTGTGTAAATAAAAACCGTACTAATCTATAGGATGTTAATGATTGTTTGTAAATTTAAGTTTACGTAAAAAGTATAATATATATATATAGAGTATTGATTTAGGGTTTTAATTTTATAAGAATAATAATCAAGGTTGTTGTTTTTTTATTAAAATGAATAAAATAAGGAATGTTGTATTGGAGAATTGAAGTGGGTTTAATTACTTAAAAATATACAAACATCATTTTGAAATCATCTAAACTAATTAAACATTGTATACTAGTTATAAGAACATATATTATATATTAATAGTATCGGATTTCCGAATATCCGATAAGTAAAATATCCTGATCCGTATCCGGAAAAATCACCCGGATCAGATTCAGATAAAAATTAAACGGATGTTTTCGGATACGGACTTTTAGGGTTCAGATTGACGGGTAATCAGATCGGGTCGGCCGTATCAGATATTTTTGCTCATCTCTAGTTTCAAGTAATCGCATACATCAAACTTTTTCACTTATATCCAATGTTCTAAAAGTCGTTAGGTGGGAGCTAGGCAGTGAGGGAGACTAGACAAATTAAAAATTAATGCATGATTCATGTGATAATTTGACTATGTTTTTTCAAATCCATTAGTATTTATAAAACTATTTTTTTAAACAAGGCAAACAGTAGGGTCCGTTTACTAACATAATGACAACCCTGAATCATCGCAATTGATGATCTTTACAAAGTTATTACTGAAATTATCAAAAGTCGAGTTCAAACAGTAGAACTCATATCGAGAGGAATGAAGCTCGTGTGCAAAAGGGTGGTAGAAGAAAGAATATGCTGGAGTCTTGCAAGCCCAGTGGAACTGATGACATGCGTGGCTAGAAAATCAGCTACGCGATTTGCATCCCTAAAGCAATGGTGTACATGTATAGAATCAAAAAAAGAAAGTAAGAAGTAATGTCAAGAATAATTTAGTGGATTTCTCATGGTATTTTCCAAAAACCTTTAATTGAGTTTATAATTGTTTAATTACCCCCTTCTATGATTAAGTGTTTAATATTTAAATTAATAGCATTTTGAATACCAAACAAAGCTGCCAAAGCTTCCATTTGCAGAACACTAGTATCATGAATGTTGTTACGAAAAATGGACAAGATCTTTCCATTTGAATTTCGTAAAATATAGCCAATATGAGAGGATTGATTATGTTTTTTAGACCCATCAAAGTTTAACTTTACCCAGACAGGAAGAGGTTTTCTCCAAATATTGTTATGAGTACAGTTTCTATTACGTTTAAAGGTCGGTAAAGAAGGGGTAGTTGTGCCTGAGGTCGAAGTATACCATGATTGGAATTGGAAAAAAAAACCTAGTCAGAAGGTAAAATATTTTGACTGCAATTGTTTCTACTGAAAATTAGTGCATTCCGATTGTTCCAAATTGCACACCACATGAAGAACATGGGTTCAGGTGATTTATTCGAGGTTAAGAAATAATTGATATATGTGAGGAAGTCTGAAGTTAACTGGATAAAAAATGTCCGATTGAGTTGAGTTTGAAGATTAGAGATTATTTATTGGATATATTGACATTCAAATAAAAGATGGTTGATATCTTTATTACATAAATTACATAAACTACATTGGGATGAAACTTTAGAGAAGTGACTATTTAATCTTTTTGTAGTAGGAAGACAATAGTGACCAACTTCCAAATAAAATGTTGGATCTTAGGAGGAACCTTCAATTTCCAAATCCAAGAGAAGAAGTCATGGTGAGAATTGAAAGGTTGGAGTTCAGTTATAGTTCTAGCAGATTTGATTGTAAAATTTACATTTGTAGAATATTTCCATATTATTCGATCATTCACAAAAATTATTGGTATGTGAATGCTTAAGATTTTAGAGATAACAAAGGGTGAGAGAATAACTCGTAATTTTTGAATATCTCATTGACGCATATGAGTAATGAAATTGGAGACTTTTAATACTAATGTCAAAAGTGGAGGCTAGTTGAAGTAGGGTTGGAGATTGCAATTTGAAATCCAAGAGTCCGTCCAGTCAAAACTTGTCATAACTTTTCTATTATTAAAATAAAAAAACTAATTAAAATTTCAATATTCTTCACAACAGTCATCATTTCATACATCTATCATATCATCTCATATTTCAATATGTTGTTTTCACAATATCTAAGTTTTTACCTTAAGCAAATCCTTAGAGCACCTGCAATGGTAGGTTTTTAAGACTAAAATAAATTAAATTTAGCAACAGTAACTAAAAGCTAAAAAACCTATCTGTAGGTTTCTTACTAAGAAACTTGTTAAAAATGTGACATTTCTTTTCAAGTTTCTACCACCATTAATTAAATCTAATATTCTAATCCAATAGTTCATAATTAAAGAATCTGAGTTAGATTTATTTTATTTTTTCACAAATTTCTATACTTAAATTAAAGTAAATTTTTTAATTGAAATAAAATAATAAAATAAATTAAAAAATTGGATTAAAAAATTGGGTGTTGTCGATGCTCTTATAGTATATCCGAGAATAATAGATCTGAGATCTAAGCCGTCCACATAATTCACATACTTCAGTAATCAACGGTTATAATCTCAAATCTTATCCCTCTAATCTTACATGGCTAGTGCAACACGCCTACAACCTTCTCACATGGACCCACTTAATGCCTTACAGAGGGGGAAAATCTACGAGAAAAAAATGGAAAATAAAAATCTCACCATCTATCTCACATAAAAAAAAGGGTAAATTACACAAAACCATCCCTTATTTTGGGGTATTTGCAATAAACCACCCCTTATTTTGTTATTTACAGAAAACCACCCCTTATTACAATTATTTTGCGTCAAATCATCCTTTATTTTGTTATTTACAGAAAACCATCCCTTATTACAATTAGTATGCATCAAACCACCCCTAGACCTTTCACATTAGACTTTTATTAACTCGTCAAATTTCTTATCATCTGTACGGTCTATAGCTCATTACTATGGATATACCATTAAATGTTGAAGCTTTCAACTCTTAGTTTCATTCCAAAAGAACAAATAGTAGGACTTTGATAAAGAAAAAATATATGACAACTACCCTACATTTGTTTGCATTGATTCACTAGTTTAAAGAAGTGAGGGTTATGTAAATTCAATAACCAAAATTTCTTTTTTATATTCAATTAAAGCTTTTAGACCTTGCCTTCAACTGAGGATCTGAACCGAGCCAACCTCTTCAATATCAGTCCAATGGCGACAATGATTTGCTTGGTCCTCGATGATAAAAAACCAAGGATCTCATAGTTCGTCATAAGCTTAGGAAGATTTGCCCTCTTAAAGGACGTTAGGAAGAAGGACACCATTAAGGAGGGACAAATTATTAAGTATAGAGAACTATTATTAATTGAGCGTGAGAGAACTTATGCTTAGTGAATGCTTAACGAGAAATGAATTGGTGGTTTATTGCAACATTAACTATTTAATGGGTAATTTAGTGTAAAAATCAAGATAATGGGTGGTTTGATGTAAAATAATTATAATAAGGGGTGATTTTTTGTAAATAACAAAATAAAGGGTGATTTAATGCAAAATAATTGTAATAAGGAGTGATTTTCTGTAAATAACAAAATAAAGGGTGGTTTGATGCAAAATAATTGTAATAAGGGATGATTTTCTGTAAATAACAAAATAAGGGATGGTTTATTGCAAACACCCCAAAATAAGGGGTGGTTTTGTGTAGTTTACCCTAAAAAAAAAGAAGCGCAACATTGCCACGTGTCACGCACATGTGAAACAAGTAGTTAGTCACGGCCAATGAAACGTCAAGGCTTTTTCTTCTTGATTTACGATTTTCTTTTTTTTCCTTCTTGTTCTTTCCTTTCTTCAGTATTTACTTCTCTTTCCAGCTAGCCATCTCGATCGCCAACCGTAACGTGTCTATCGACAAATGTGAAATGACGGAGTTGCCCTTATCTATCTTTTCTTCTTTCCTATTTCCTCAACGTCTCCCCTCTTTCTCTCCGTTTCTCTCGCTTTGCGTCGTGTGATCAGTTTCTTCTGTAGATCGATTTCGGAGCTTCGCCTTTTTCAGAACCCTAGCCTTCTTTCACTGGCTCGATCCGGGAGGAGTACGATTTCACCTCTTCTAGATCAGGTGTGGATTGCTCTCAAGAACCTATGTCGATTTTGTAGTTGTAGGTTTGAGATGATTGATTTTCGTACTTGTGTTTTATTTTTATCTTCTAGCTCTGATGGATTTAGCTTTTCGATGAATTTTCGGTTTAGAGTTGTAAATCATTGATCGAATGGACGGGGAATTGCTCGAATTTATCTACATCTAGGTCTCGTAGATCTACTTCGAGAGATGGTTTTCTTTTCGGATTTGAGTTTATTCAAGCTTCTTGTACATACTTTCAATAAGAATTAAGCTTATCGGATATGAGTGCTTTGACGGATCTGATGTAATCGCACAGTCAATTTTCTTACTACTTGTGATTCCGTTCAAGATGTTGCTTTAGAAATTGCAATTTCAGTGAGATATTGCTACTTTTTCGTTGTGAATTGCCTATAACAAGAATTTTGTAGGCTTAGCTTTTGTTCCTTTTTCTTACGGGATGTCAAAATTTGGGGGTTTATGCCAAGTAGAATCTCTTATGGTCGAATGAGTGGAAGTGGTATCCTTAACACAGTTTTGGTTAATTTGGTACTTCTCTTACCTGACTGTTTTCAATTTAAATCTTCTTTCTCATTTTCCCCTATGGATTTGGTGCTTTTTTTCCATCTGAATATGAGTATATAGAACAACTCTTATGTAAAGGGTTTTCAGCTGCAAGTGGTTTTTTGTTAGTTTTGTTTTTTTCAGCAGTTGTTCATATACTACTAGTGAACTGTAGAATTGCAACTATTTGTGATCCATGTATATATATGCCTATGTTCTATAACTTTTACCAGAGGTTACGGCCAACAGGTTTAGTTTTTACATATGGCTATCTTCTGACAAGCTATTACTGGACTCGTACTGACACATACTTACATTCTTTGGGCATGCTGCAGAGAGAGGTCATGTAAGCTCTTTGAACTGGCTGAATGACGTGTGGAGTTTGACTGATTAAGTTTTGTTGGTGCTCGGCAGATGGGTAAATGCAACGGTTGTGGGAAATTGGTGAGAATGGTGGCGAGTGAGGATTCTGTTAATTCATACCAGTTTGCTCTTTACCTCTCTCCTGTTATCTCAGTCTGGGATTGCATTGTTCGTAAGAGAAGGTATTCCTTTAAACCTGATTGGGTGTAGGTACGATCCCTTGTGTTAGCTTCTGGAGTGTAGATTTGGTGTAGATTTAGTCTTTCAAAGGAGTAGAAGTGATACTTTGGTGTCTTTATAGGAAGGAAAAGGATAACAAAGTTGGAAATAAAGGAATATAGGGAGAAAATGCATACTAAAAGTTAGTTTTTGAAGTAAACAAGTTGAGCGGTCACAGTTTGGAGTCTAAGAGGGGAGGATATTGAGGTGAAGGACTCGAAGATGGAGTCTAACAAAGTTCCTCATGCCAAAAAAGCAAAGAAGAAGCAAGTAAAGGATGAGTTGGATCGTATGAAGCAGGCTGAGAAGAAAAGGAGGCGTCTAGAGAAAGCCCTTGCAACTTCAGCAGCCATTCGCTCTGAACTGGAGAAAAAGAAACAAATGAAGAAAGAAGAGCAGCAGAGGCTAGACGAGGAGGGTGCTGCCATCGCTGAGGCAGTTGCCCTGCATGTCTTGATCGAAGAAGATGCAGACGACTCGTGCGAAATCCTTCTGAATGAAGATGATGAGCTGAACCGTTGGCAAGGCGCTGCTGGCAATATTGGTCTGTTTGTGAATACAAGATCTGCCTTTTCAAACGAGGACTTGCAGAGATGCGCCCTTCAAAGCATTAGAGAGATTCCTAGTTCTGATGATGGATATGGGTATAAGTGGAACCATTTTGGATATGGTGGCTGGTCGGTACCATCAAGACCTTCTGAAAAAAGTTTTCCCTTGCCGTATCTTGAAGGTGCATCATGGGGTCCAACTGATGTATCTGCTGGCTTTTCAACCCTTCAGATTGGAGATGCAAATGTTGATACCGTTTTCTTCAACAGATTCTGAGAAATAGCTGAAGCAACAGCTCAAGAGTCAAGATCTTCTGTGGGCCGTCCACAGTAAGCGTTTTTCATTCCCAATAATCTGCTGATGTGTAGTTGATCTCTCATGTATGTGCCTCGTCTTCTCTTGCGTCGCTTGATGAATTTGGACAAATGTTATTTAATCTGTCTCTGGTGTTCTCCTGGTCCCCTGTTTTACTTGATTGTAGTTCAGTTCAGTCGTCGTGTGAACTCATCTGCTTTCTCTGATGATTGTGTTTCTGCTTGCCCTGTTTTTAATCTGACTCAACTTAATAATGTCAGTATACTAGTATAGTATTGAATCTACCTTTCTATTCTGTTTGAGTGTGATCTCTGTGATTGCTTCTTTAGTGCACTTGAACAGTCTCTCAATCAAATCAGTTATGGGAAAGCCTGATTCGAAGGAAGTGTTGAACATGAAATGCTGAAATATATTGTCAATTTTTTCCACTACAGAATTCAGGAAGATCCATTTGTTTCTTTGATCTCTTTAACTTCCTTCTTGTTGGGTGTATTTCTCGGTAAGGTAAATGTTGAAGAAACGAGGAAAAGATTGAGATGCAATCCGCTATCTTCCACATATATATCAGATAATGCATGATAAGTTTGCCAGCTAATGTCGTACACATTAAAACCATATTGTTAATCATCTTAAAACAAAACAAAAAAATTAACTACAAATATATGCTAGGGTATGGATTTTCATTTAACCCTATCCAAAATGTGAACCATAATAATCCATAGTTTCTGAAAATTTTCCTATTAATCAAATTGGTTTTTAACAAGACCACAAAAATAGATTTTAATAAACATCATTTTGTAGTGTTTAATTTGGAGTTGACACTTCAAAATTACGTGACTACTAAGGATGATATACTTTGAATCAATTATCTCAATAATATTTCAATTAACTATACAAGATCTAAAACAAAAACTGAAAAGTCGTGGTGATACCAATCCAACCTTAGCTATTCTATGAAATTTGTTTCTTGGACACCTCCAGTAGCCACTATATGAATATTGTATGCTCGCCTTATCTATCTTGAGTCTTGACTGATCTAGCTCATTCTCTATCTTGAGTCTTGACTGATCTAGCTCATTCTCTATCTTGAGTCTTGACAACATTTTCTCACTAAATAAAAATATACAACATATATATATATAGATGGAAATCCAGCTTCTAACCTTAGTTATATCACAAATATCCAGCCTTGCTAAGCAATTGAATAAGTGTTGGTCTATTTGCAATCACTAGACATGAAAATAAAGAAGTCAATGAATTATATATGTGATTTGACTCATTGCCAGCAATGGCAACGCAATTGTGCTTCCGATTGGGAAACCGGGGGACGTGCGCACCGCAACTTAGATGCTATTGCCATTCGTCTGTCATGTGACAGATGAAATTTCTGATATTTTTGGCACCATTCCTTATCAGGTAGCTTCTACTTTCTTTTTTCTTTCCAGATCAAAAATTGCAATTCATTCATTGTGAAATGTAAATGACAACCAACCCAAACAAAATGATTTCAAACTACTTTCAGATATTGTCTCCTTAACTAAAAGATTTTCATCAGTTATTGCATTTGGGTTTTTCTTGATCGCACCTTAATCGTTAGACCTGTCAACTGGGTCGAGCAGGTTGAATTCGGGTCATGCGGGTTTGTTCTGTCATGTTAAAAAAAATAGAGTGACTGTGTCGGGTCATAACAGGTTTCGTTCGGGTTAACCCAAAAAAATCCAGGTCGAGTTCGGGTTCAGGTTCGAGTCCGTGACCCACTATCCTCCAGGTCGGATCTCAGCCCTAAAAAAATCCAGGTCGGGTCGTTTTTGAAACACAATCATGAATATTATGCTTTCTTAACGAAGTCTTCAAAGTGTAAACTCCATTTTACAATCGTAGCCATACTTCTTCCGTCTCAAAGAAAGTTATAAGCTATATAGATCGGCAAAACATAAAATCAAATGCTAAACAAACAGGATATACGGAGCTCCTCTCTCTTCTATAACATTTTCCGCGACTTTTTCCATACTTAGATAACATTACAAAATGATATAAACACGGATAGTTAAGTGTTATGTTTCATGCAGACAAGAAACAAGATTACCCAGTGAACCCACTCGTATGCACTGCTCTAATATAGTGTGGTGCATTCTTAAACAAGCTCAAAAGGTGAGATAGATTCAAGCACTAGGTTCATACGAGTAAAAACAGGCATTTAAAAGTTTTACACTTGGGCACCAATGGAGTACATTTTCTAACAGAAACATTATAGTAACATTTTACACTGGCAATATGGTATACAAGAAATACCTGAGAAGGATCCAAAGGAGGGCTTGACTTTCTGCTGAATCTATGGCATTGTCCTTCTATCAGCTGCAGTTGTTACCACTTGTACTTCCCGCCAAAGGTGCTTCTCCATCTTCCTCTTGTTTCTGTCTCCACATCACTTCATGATTCGGTTCTTCAAGAGCTGTGCTGGCAGATGGCTTGTCACCTGCTGGTATAAGATTTCTGAACCAAGAGCCTTCGAATCGGGGACTGTTTCTGTTTGTACTAGGGTTTTCTGGTGTGCCCGGTGAGCCCGAAGCAATGCCAGATAGAAACCTGTATGCCACTTTGCTGGCAGTGACAATTTCTGTTTTTGCCTGTCTCAACTGCAGTAATAACAGAAAATCAAACAAAGCAAATACCAAATGAGATTCAACGGCTGCAAAAGAGAGTGATGGGTCTCTATCCACTTAATTAAGAGGAGATCACTGAAGAAATAATAAATGAGAAACTGGAAGTGGGTACACAACCAGTCATAATACTCAGTCTCAAGCAAAAGCCATAGCCAAGAGTGAAATGATGCAATTCCACAAGGGAAAAACATCTAACTACTTGTCATTTTATGATGGGAAGGAATAGAAAAGGAACAGAAACTTCAAATTAATTCAAATCTTTATCGAAGAAACAACTTAATATACTGGATCAAAAGCCCCACTTCAGACATTTTCAACGCTGACCAGGCAAGTAACAAACATAACAGAAATTCAAAGTCAACCCAAAATCAAAATTTGGCATAGTATCACACCCGGAATGCTGTGTTTCCAGCTATTTCTACAGCAGCATCACCAGCATGGGCAAATCGATTAACCCAACCTGCAACAGAAAAAAGCAATAACAGTTCAAGATAATGCTAAAAAAAGTTATGTATATCAGTTTCATTGTATACTTGATGGCACACATAAAAAAATAATAGCCCCAGTACACAAATGCTTTCAGAAGCAGTCCTTATCCCTTCTTAACAACACATTCCCTCCCAAGACAAAAGTAAGCCTGAATTATGAGTAAACCATAAATAACAAGCATTTTCAGAGCCTCATCTGATGGGAGCACGGAGGGGAAGGGTGGTAATTCACACTATTACGGACCAGGCCCATCAGCGCAAATTACTTCATTATACAAGAGTGATATAAATTTAAATACAAATACTGACACACTGGACAACAGTGTAGACCAGCAATGAAGATCACTAATTCCAAGGTAGTACACAACTATGCATATAAGCAAAGTTTAACCCTGATGATTAATAAAACCAGTTACTTAACCTTTAATTCATTTGAAATATAAGTGAGTCACTAATATGTGCTCAACAGTTCTATTCTATGCATGAATGCTTAAAGAGGTGAAAAAAATGATAATGCACTTACCTGGAAGTTTAGGCACACCCAGCTGTTCACAAAACTCATCACAGAAATGATTGCAGTTTTTCGCTAGCAAGTCATATGAGCTTCCAGGCCACTCTCTGCTAAGCTCCCGTAATATCTGATTAACCTTGTAGATGGACATATTCGTTTTTCCGAGAACGATTTTTTCACGATATGAATACATGGGATTTTGTCCAGAAGGACAGCTAAAAACTCCAGTTCCTTGTTCACAAAACCCAAATGACCATTCATCATCTCCATAAATCTGTCAATTGAAGCACACTTTATAAAAATCAGCATCCTTAAACAACATAAACTTATTTCATACAGGTTTAGTCGAGATCCAAAGTCGGAAAACTGGTGAAATCTGATCAAATACTACTTTATGTCAATCTAAAATAGAGCAAACACAAAACCAATCACCCTAAACATATTAGATATAAGTACCAGTTTATATTCATAAGCATGTTTGCAAAATGGCAACTGCAGTGACTTCTACTGCTACCAAATTACATTTGCTTTTCATTTCATTGTTCAAGCGTTCTTGCAAAACTATTCAGGCTTTTGTAAAAGAGACAGGAAAAAGGCATAATTCAGTAGAAGTGTAGAACCCGTAATATTCCTTGGAAGGTGTAAGCATGACTTTTCCCAAATTTTGTTCAGAGAAAGGAAGAAAGGAAAATGCACTAAGTTCAAAGTTTTCGAAATCTGGATTCACTGGAATTTCACCGATGGACATGCCCTTTTTAATTCACAACTGAAAATGAAGCCAAAGACTGTACCTAGTTTCATTGCCAACTTCAAAGTTCATAATCACCGGTTCAGGTGGAGCAAAGACAAAGTAATAACTTGCACATTAACTAAAACCCCTTCGTTCTAATTAGACTGAATTACTTCCACATATAGCGGAGGCTCATCGTGATCAGAAAGCTCAATTACTACTTATCAAGAAGATACAGATCGATTATTTTCTTGCATCGAATAACACCACCAATCAATCCCGATAAACTCAAAGCTGATCAACAGACTACAACTGGTTAAACCCTAGATCTGACTCCGAAACGACTCACTGACCAAAATTCGCGCAATGGCGGGAATAAACCCTAACAAGCAAATTCAGGAATACTATTTAGTATTTACACACTTCGTGAGAAGATAGAGAGACACGCACCTGAACAGCACTATGGAAGATGCCGCCTAATCCGATGCCATCTTTGAAGATCTTGTTGATCTGCATAATAGTGTTGTTCGTCTTCTCTGAACCACTATTAGTCACATCGTAGATGTGGAGGACCACCTCCATTCCCAATTCCTCACAACGAAAAAAACTTCGATCAACAGAAACCCTAATTCCACCGCAAACTCTACAGTAACTCCTAAACTGTAAAGCGAGAAATGGAATGCGTACTTTGCAAAGCAACAACGAAACTGCTTTGTTTGCGAAAGCAGAAAAAAGCAAACAACGAGGCGAGAAGACAACCACCACCACTCCTGCAACCCCACACAGCTGTTCGATAGTTTTCTTCCTTTCTTTATTTTTTTCGCTTTGTATATTGACTGGAATTGATTTTTTTTAACCACTTTCGTTTGTTAAGTGCTGTTTTTTTTTAACAGGTAAACAGAAAGTATTCTTAAAATCCGTAAGGCATATCTAAATCATTATAACGGATGATTTTTATAAAAAATTTAGTAGCTGACGTCAAGCTGAATCTCGAATCTAGGTAGATTCTTCGAGCGTGGAGTTGTTGAGTACACTCTTGATTCTTCGAGAGGAACTCGGAGACTGTACTGCGTAGAATAGATGAAGAAATGGTAGTAGAAGCCAGAAAGTCCGCTGCTTTGTTTGATTCTCGATAGCAATGGTGAACCTGAAAGAAATCCAGACCATATAACAAAGATCTGATTTCCATAATAATTGGAGAGATTTCCCACAGAATTTTCCATGTTCCACGAATTGAATTAATGACCGGAAGATTATCTCATTTAAGAACTATTCGCGTAAAACGATGCGAAATAGCTCTACGAAGGCTTTCAAGAGCGGACAACGCCTCCGCCTTAATTGGAGAGCAGCAGAGGATCTGCATGTGTCTAAGAAGACCACCTCCCAAAAATGGTTACGGAATATGTATCCGATATGTGTTGAACCATTCTGTTTGACTGAAGCATCAAAATTTAATTTAATGCAATCTGAATGTGGTTTTTTCCATCTTGAAAATTCTCTACCTCCCTTACCCTTAATATTAACAAGGAAGGAGTCATTTTCCAAGAAAGACCGCATCAATTCCTTATAAGAAATGAAAGCACTCTTGACTGAGCTTTGCATATTGATCGGAATATTTCTGAATATTAAAGCATTACGATCTTTCCAAATCTTCCACCAAAGAAAGAGCGCTGGAATGATGTTTTTGTTTCTTGAGTAAAAGCATTCCAAGTTAGTGTAAAAATCGTTGTCAAAGTCGATGCTAAAAGTGATATCCAAAAGTTCTTGAAGAAGTTCTAGAGATTGTAAACTAAATGGGCATTTGAAAAACAAGTGGTTGGAGTCCTCGAAGGGACCATTACAGAGAGTACAGCTGGAAGGGACCCTATTGAAGAACCTGTTTAGCCGTTCCGTAGTAGGTAAGGAGTCGCTGAAGCATTTCCAAAGGAAATTTTTTATTTTTGGAGGAATCTTCAATTTCCAGAACCAAGTGGGAAATCCCGGAGAGCATGCCGGATAATTAGTTAACGATCGAGCACTTTTTACTGAGAAAGTTTCGTCCGTTGATGGGTACCAAATTAGTTGATCAGGTATGGAAGTCGTGGGTATGAAGATGTTCAGAATGTTTGGTATTACGTGAGAAGGAAGAACACGTTGAAGTGCACCCAGATCCCATTTTCTGTCGATGGTAATGTATTGAGAAATAGTGCATGATTTGTCATTACTTCCTGTGAATTCCGAAAGAATACATTGAGGAATCCAATGGTCGTCCCAAAATTTGATACGAGTACCATCACCAATTTGCCAGAATAATCCTAGCTTGAATTGCCCTCGTAATTGGAGAAGTCTGGAGAATTGCCAAGAGTCCGAGCCCTTCTTTGTGTATGGGAAAATGTCGGAATTCCTTATGTATTTTTCTGATATTAATCGAACTCAGAAGGATTGTGGTTCTGATATCAATTTCCAAAGAAGTTTCATCTGCATAGCAATATTGATGTTGTGAGAGAGCTCAAGATCTAGACCACCATACTTTTTTGGCTGACAAATGGTCTCCCATTTAATAAGAGAACGAAAATTCAGATTCGAATGATTCCAAAAGAAGTCTTTGTTTACTTTATCAATGGCTTGGCAGACACCTTTTGGAAGAAGAAAACATTGCATGAGGTAATTTGTTTGAGATTGAAGATTTGATTGTATTAGGACACATCGACATGCCTGAGACATAGAGTTCGCTTTCCATTTTGGTAGTTGTTTTTTAAATTTCAAAATTGCTTCAGAGAACATTTCATTTTTAACTCGTCCCCTAATTATAGGAATACCTAGATACTTTTCCATAGAGCGCGTAACTTGTAAATTTAAAATGCTTGCAAGAGAAAGAGACCGTTGTCTAGAAATGTTACAAGATGTTTGAAATGTGCTTTTATGGTAGTTTATTGAAAGTCATGATTTAAGAGAAAAATCATCAAGGATTGATTTGATAAAGAGCATATTATCCTGAGTCGCATCTGCAAAAATTAAGGTGTCGTCTGCAAAATTTAAGAAAGGAATACAAGTTCCATGTTTAATTATCTGAATCCCAACCCTTTTGTGAGAAGAGCGTGATTCTTGAGTAAGAGTCCGTGCCAAATATTCCATTGCAAGAATGAAAATGAATGGAGCTATAGGGTCACCTTATTGTAAGCCACAGAGAGGATGGAAAACATGACCCGGTTCATTATTGACTAGAACGGAGGAAGACATACTAGTGATACAAGTCATGACACGATCTATCCATAGATTTGAGAAACCAAATCTACGAAGGACATGAGTAATGGAATTCCAGTTTAGTTTGTCATAAGCTTTTTTCATATCTAATTTAAGTGTCATTCATCCGGTTTTCCCTTTTTTTTTCTTTTGTGGAATGAATGAAAATTTTCATGGGCAAAAAGAATGTTTTCCTGGGTAAGACGTCCTGGAACAAAATCTCCTTGAAGAGGACTAATTATTTTTTTCAGAATTGGTGATAGTCGATTTGCCATAATTTTAGTTGTGATTTTATAGGATGTGTTACAAAGAGTAATAGGCCTATAGTGATTAATAGACGTTGGTTGATCAATTTTAGGAATCGGAGTAATGAATGATTGTGCAACATCTTGAAGTAAATGTCCAGAATGGAAAAATGATTGAATTGCTGAAGAAAGAAAGTTCCCAACTACATTCCAGAATTTTTGGTAAAACTCAACAATGAATCCATCTAGACCAGGTGTTTTGTTTGGTGGCAATGTAAATACAATCTTTTTGATTTCCGCAGTAGTTGGAGGCGAACATAATAGGTCGTTGTCGTGATCGGACAACAAATAGGGTATAATACTGAAGTCGCCAGTTCTTAAGGGCCCAAAGTTTGAGGGTCTAAAACGACTCGCAAGTTCAGACGTGATTGTATCTCTGATTAAATAGTCATCAAAAAGATGACTGCCAGTTTGAGAAGTGAATGATGTAATCTTTTGCTTGTATGTTCTTATTTTTGAAACAGATTGAAAATAACGAGTATTCATATCCGCATTAATGTTATGTTTAATTTTTGCATGCTGTTTCTAGTAATCATGCTGAAATTTAAGTAGTTTATTATATTTTAAGAGATGGTTGTCATAAAGCTGTTGTATACGACAATTCAAAGGATCATGAAGAAGCTGTATTTGAAGGGTAGATAATTTGTCATGTGTCATTTGTAATTGATGAAGAGTATTTGCAGTGTTATTTCGTTTCCAAGACTTGGAGTAGCATTTTAGAGTCTTTTGTTTCATATAGAATTTAAACATATAAGATCCCGTGTGTTTGTAATTCCAAACTTTCAAAACTAATCTAGAAAAGGAAGGTTGTTCAAGCCATGCATTTTCCAAACGGAAAGGAGTCTTTCTAAAATTGTGCGCATTATCCAAAGAAGTAGTAATTAGACAATGGTCAGAGGTAGTAAACGGATGATGCTGAACGGTGATGTTGTTAAACTTTTGTACAAAGTAGGGATGCAACAGAACCCTAACCAATCGTTCAAACATGTTATTAGTTGAAGAAGACGATCGATGCCAAGTGAAGGGGAAACCAGAAAAAGGGACGTCAATCAAATCGTTTGTTAAGTGTTGTTGCTCTGCAATTTTTAGTTCTTTAGAGTCTACTGTTTTTTTTTTGGTAAAAGAGTGTGCTATAAGGGCTCGTTTGGTATCGATATCAAGGATATGAGATATCGGATATGGGTATCGGTATGAATATTAAGATATATGGGTATGAGTGATATTAAGATATCAGATATGGGTATGAGTGATATGTTTGATATACCAATTTTCTGAAAGATATCAAAATAACACTCCAATACCACTTTGATATCACTTTGATATCATTGATATCGATATCTAGTTATACCAAATAACAGATATCAATTTGATATCGATATTAGGATATACCAAACACAAATATGGGTATGACTGATATCTCATACCCATACCTGATATCCTGATATCAAGACCAAACGAGTCCTAATAGATAATAGATACTCCATAAGAAAACTCAACAAGTAGGTACTATTTTTTTTTAATAGATATTGTCTTTAAGTTAATAAGCCGCTTGGATATCTTTTACATTGTAGTCACTGATGTCAACCTGTTTTAGAACTCAACAAGTAGGTACTAAATTTCAACGTCAACTTGAAGCAACTCTTCTGCAGTAGCCAAATTCTCGAACCAGTCTACAACATATCAATCAACAAATGCGAAAAAAACATACAAAATTTAACTACAAATGCAATATCATATAACCTGGAAAACAACAGGCATTCCTTGTATGGAGTATGGCATCCTTGATGTTGTGCTCAGTGTTTTTGCCATCTCTATTGTCTGCATTCTCTTCTTCAAACAAGTTTTCAAACTGTTATGGAGCTCAGAATATCCAAGCCTACTCCATGGGTAATTATAGAACATATCCATGTTATCAAGAAGCTTCACATGATCGGTCATCACACGTCTTTTCTTATCCCCCCCATTATTAAACCCTCCACAATAAGAAGCAAAGCCAACTTGAATTTGTAATTATCTTGCTCCTTATGGTCTTTGAACCTATCAAACACATCTTATACTGATAACGAGTGACTCCCAGGAGCCCCAAAAAACCTTTTTCATTACAGCCTTGTCTCCTTTGATACCCAATGCCGGAGGTTCACCACAATTCAGTCCGGATATCAAACTAAACTCTCTCATTGAGAAACGAAGCTCTCTACCTCCAACTCCATACCATGTTTCCCACATCTTCCCTGTTTTGAGCTTTCTAAATAAAACAACATGGACAAGCTAGGAAGAGAAGCTCACTTGCTTGAAGATCTTGATTATTTTCCCGAAGGGCCCATCTTCAATCCTTTGCCAATCTGTAGGAGAGAGCCTTTTCTCAATCTCTTGAATATAAAATTGCCTACAATTGTTGTTGATTCTTCCGTAGAAGGAATCCTCTTTAGAAAACTGATATTCAATATGCAAAAACAAATGAAAATGCAAACATGTAAAAATTCGAATCCACTTTAGGCCAAAACAAAATTAATGGCAAAAATTCGAATGTCAAATTAAGCACATGTAAAAACTAAACGAAATTATACATAGAGCAACGCCTACGTTTGACATATGCGTGGGTTTTCAGGACCACGATTGTCGTCGGCGTGGGTAAATTGAGAGAGTGTGGCCCATTGCCCCCTAGTATATTTGATCTAAGGAAAAAACCTTCCACTAATTTCAATGAAGTTTTGGTGATGATGGATTACACTGGAATATCCCTATGTTATAGGACCACGCCAACGGTAATCGTCGGCGTGGCTGAAGAGCAACACCTATGTCTGATGCATGCGTGGGTTTTCAGGACCACGCTTGCCGTCGGCGTGGGTATTTTTAATTGGAAGTCCATAAAATCTCGTCACTAAAGAAACGAGTATTGTGTGACAGGATAATTATGTAAATATGATAGGATTAGTATGGAGCCGATGAAATTTACTTACTCTGTGCGATTCAAAGTTACTTAATCACCAAATATAACACGATATTGAAATGCGTGAGGATATATTGAAGTGAGCCAAACATGAGAATTAGAGTCAAAATTTTATGTATCATATTCAGTTGAAAATTTGTTGGGGTTTGGCACTAAAGATCCAGTCTACTGGAAAATAGGATATTATTTCGACATAAAAAATACATAAACACAACAACATAGGGATATTACGATCATAATAACATTGACGAAAAATTCATGACAGGACAATATATGAAGGGTGACAGGTACACAAATACTCACTCATGGATGCTTTAATGGAGATCGGACGTACAAATAAAGAGAGCAGATGCAAGCTTGTTCTTTCAATAATTTTTTTTTAATGATTTTATGTAATCTTTTAATAATTTTTTCTACGATTTTATGTAATCTTTTTTTAATAATTAATAGTATTAAATTGAGGGAGTGTGTCCCATTGCCCCCTAGTATATTTGATCTAAGGAAAAAACCTTTACACACACTTCGAAATCGCAGCAAGGATGCACAGCCAAACATGCCAGGGTCTTAAGGATGAGAGTTTTACTTTTAACAAAAGTCATGGCTAAGTATATGATTAATCAAAGTACATAATGAAATCAAACATACCAATGAAAAGTTTCGAAGTTTGCATAAATAGGCGGGGACTGGAATCTCCAACAAAGGGATCGGGATAATGGAGTCAGTCTTTTTTTTCCTCTCTCGGGAAAGAATTCGAAACATCTAGTATTAAATTGAGGGAGTGTGGCCCATTGCCCCCTAGTATATTTGATCTAAGGAAAAAACCTTCCACTAGTTTCAATGAAGTTTTGGTGATGATGGATTACACCGGAATATCCCTATGTTATAGGACCACGCCAACGGTAATCGTCGGCGTGGCTGAAGAGCAACGCCTACATCTGATGCATGCGTGGGTTTTCAGGACCACGCTTGTCGTCGGCATGGGTATTTTTAATTGGAAGTCCATAAAATCTCGTCACTAAAGAAACGAGTATTGTGTGACCCTTGTTGGTATATTCTTCTTTCTAGTTTGTTGTTTATTAAATATATTTATTGAATGTATTTTTTGTAAGTGTGTGTGCTCTTGTATTGTTATAAAGACTCAACTTCTGTTAAATATAATGAATTCAAATAATTCAAGGCTTGATGACAAAATAAATTGTAATAATGCCTAGGAAAACTTAGCTTTGGCATTTGGCACTACACATTACAGTTGAAGTATGGCAATGTGATGAGGATGTATTATTACAAATGGTCATGCGTTTGACATAGAAACACCCGAATAAAGCACAAGTTTGGTATTTTTTCACCCGTAGCCGCCCAAATGAAGTTCAAGAAGTCCATGATGTCCGCGGACAGTGGGTAACTTGTGAAAAGATCGACTTGTTTTATCAGGGCGAGAAAGTTGGTGTTAAGCTACTATTTGAGTATTATGAAGGGGGTCACAAGAGCGAATATAAGATCATTGAGTACCAACTCGATCATGCTCCAGAAAGCTTGGAGGTATTATTAGTTGTTTTATTTTTTATGTTTTTTCTTACATTGATTTCCATTATTATTTACACTCTTGTGCATAATTGGTTCATTTGTAAGTTGTACAATGGAGGTTGTGTAGACGTGCACTTTCAACATTAATGACACTACTTGTTTTACGCTGTAAGTATTTGACATCGATCTTTGTTTTTCAAAACATGATGTGAGTGCATAGTTTTGATTTTCTGTGATACTTGTGGTGAGAGTCATTGGTGATTGGTATTTCAGTGATATGTTTAACTTGACAATACAAATTTAATTTTCCATGCCTCATTGGACACTAAGATACACCTCCTGACTGTCTTCATTCTAATTTACTGACCGATTATGTTTTTGTGTGTGATTTGAATCCCTTAATTTGCATCTCGATGTGTTATCTTAATAGTTTTGATTATCTGTTTTAGAACTATTGTCACATTCCTTGGTGTTTCATCACCTCAATATCATAAATACATATAGGTGTAAAAGATATCCAAGCCTACCCCATGGGTAGTGCAGTGATTGTTATGTGCCAAACCCCAATTAGGGTTTGGCAAGGAAGAGATTGTATCCATCCTTTAGGCCTAAAAAATATGGATTCTTAAATCTTATTTAATGATCATACCACGATTGTAATTAAGCCAATTAGCTAGCTGGGAAATATCTTTGATGCACACTTTTTTTTTATTCAATTTTTTCCCAGCGAAATCCATAACATGTATGCCTAAATGCTCTACGGTCCATATTTTTGAAAAAGTCCGGTCCATTGGACCGGATGAACACCCCTAGAAAAAATGAAAAGATTGTCCAGGAAAAAAGATATCCTCTATAAACCCGGTCTAACAAAGAGTCACGCAAGCGCTCGGTGAGGGCGTGACCCTTTATATGAATATATTGTTGTTGTAAAACACATGCAACGCACATTATAAATTGGAGATATTATATGTTCATAAGTGGATATAACTACAAATTGATCTAACTAGTTTGTTATTTACTGGATTAAGGAGGCTTTTGGACGGACTATCATCTATAAGCAGGGTGTTGGTGACAAAAAATGATCCTTTTTTGTATGGTTCATGGCTGCATTGCCAAACCTTCTTCAACTCCTTAAAGAAGAGTGGCTTCTTCGTGTTCTCCAAACACATGAATCCAGATATGGAACAATGATTTTGGTTCTGTATGTTCATACATTAAAAAAAAAATTGTCAGGAAATCAATTTAGTGGGATAAAATTCAGAACAACAACATTGAACAAATATTATCTACATAATTAAAGGTACATACATACCCATACAAAGAGTATCTTTGACTTGAGGTCACCGAAAACATCAGCCATAACATTATCGATATTGTGCCTTATATAAGCGTACAAAATAAGTTATCATATATGCATATCTAATTGCATATATGGAATAAGGCATCATCAAGAATATATGCAATATCCATATACAATTTCAACTGTCTATATTGATTAATTAATAAATCAATTAATACATGATATATAATTTTATGTATGATGAGTTCATGTGAGCAAACTTACTGCATAGCTGGCGTCCATATCCCGACCTCGAATTTGTCAAGGCAAAATTCAATGAACTGCTTATAAAAAGGTCTCTTGTAAACTATCATCATTCAATTTATAACCAAAAGCGATGTTAGGGCATACAAAAAATATTATAATGATCACTGCTATAAACACCGATATTGCCACAAAATAGGACTCAATGCATAATATATGTATAAGCTGATCAGAATTAGATGTTGGTAGCGCGCATACCCAGTTTATTACCAACACAAGCGTCATGTTTGCGATTTTTGGGCATTTTATATTTTTCACTACGATTTACCCAGTGGATGAGCAGCCCATTGAGGTCCAAAATCAAAAGAAACTTGCCCTCCTTCTTCATCTCATGTTCTGTTTTGCTGTGGCCAAGATTCGGCTCGATTGAACAAGACGGGAATAACACACTGCACAACACTAAGAAATTACAGATTCCGTGTAACTGGATAATCAAAAGATAGAAACATAAGAGAAAGACTTGAATATAACCTTTGTTTTGATGTCACTACCGTGGATTTTGCCTTTGCATTGTCAATCAATGCTGAGCCGGTTTCATTCTTTTCTCTGTCCATCATTACTTCCTCATTATTTTGAATAACATCCAAACTGTCATCGCCTTGTTCTGCCATAGCTTCCTTCATATTGACAGTTTGGATGGATGCATCTTGTTTCAATTCAATAGTTAAAGGGGCATATTCAACTACATTCTCCATTATTTCAGGGAAAGAGATATCGACTTTAACATCTTTCTCCGCACATTCTAGATTCAGAAGATGAGGGTCAACAAGATCACTTGTCGGCTCACTAGGAGACTTAATGTGTGCACTTTCATCATTCATTTTTTCATGCTCACAGATAACATCAACATCCTTGTTGAAGACTTCCCAATTTGAGGCAGGTGCTGCATCACACTCATAATTACAATCGTGGTACATAAATTATTGTTTTTTTTATGAGTTTAAGTTAATTACAACCGATCAAATAAGAAGGGAGAGATTGTATCCTAAACACTTTTAAGAGCAAGAGCAACATCCTCATACTAGAAGTATGGAGATCCAATAGCCGCTTTTGGAAGTCTCTTGGTTTATCGCGCAACACCGTGGCATTGGGAAGTTCTTGCATCAAGAGCAACTTAGTCCGAGTCACCTTCATTGCAAGATTAGAGCCTCCGGTTTTTGGATTATGGTATCAAGAAAACATATTTATTATGGTATCAGAGCTTAGACATAAACCCTACTCACATACGCTCTTCCAGTTTTTTTCCTCCAATTAATTTCTTATGGTATCAGAGCCTTGACATGTGGCCTTGAGGCCAAGGCATCCATCAAGGCCACATGCCAAGGCATCTAGTTTAGCAATTAAACTTCTACTATTTCTCTAGTAATATACAAAGAATTGTGGTACTAATTCGTTGTCTATGAATTTAGACTAGTATGGTTCGTTTAAAGTGTGACTTGGGCAAGGAATTATGTTTGCCTGAAAAACATCATCAATGAAACTATTTTCCTTCATTAAGGACACATCCCTACTATTGAAGTATCGTCTATAGAGGCTACTAAGTCGTTTACAGACATTGAGAGGAATAGTTATATTCTCTCGGATGGAATTGTAATCAATGTAGTAGAAGTATGGACGTCCAAATGCCACTTCTGGAAGTCTCTGATTTGTCGCGCAACTCTGCGGCACTGGGAAGTTTTTGCATCAAGAACAACTTACCCTTTGGATCTACATAAGCATGAAGTACAATTAGTTAATGCTGTATTATACAAACTAAAATTATACAAATCGATAGTGGATGATCTAGTAGTAGATAGACTCACCTAAGGCATTGTCGTTACTGTCATTAGGGTCATAAGAGTGTAAATATAATCACGTGTTAACCTACACACAAATATCAAACACATGCAACGCACAATATAAATTGGAGATATTATATGTGCATAAGTGGATATAACTATAAATTGATCTAACTAGTTTGTTATTTACTGGATTAAGGAGGCCTTTGGACGGACTATCATCTATAAGCAGGGTGTTAGTGGCAGAAAATGATCCATTTTTGTATGGTTCATGGCGGCATTGGCAAACCTTCTTCAACTCTTTAAAGAAGAGTGGCTTCTTCGTGTTCTCCAAACACTAGAATCCAAATATGGAACAATGATTTTGGTTCTATATGTTCATACATTAAAAAAAATGCCAGGAAATCAATTCAGTGGGATAAAATTCAGATCAACAGCATTGAACAAATATTATCTACACAATTAAAGGTACATACGTACCCATACAAAGAGTATCTTTGACTTGAGGTCACCGAAAACATCAGCCATAACATTATCGATATTGTGCCTTATATAAGCGTACAAAATAAGCTAGCATATATGCATATCTAGTTGCATAAATGGAATAAGGCATCATCAAGAATATATGCAATATCCATATACAGATTCAACTGTCTATATTGATTGATTAATAAATCAATTAATACATGATATATAAATTTGTGTATGATGAGTTCATGTGAGCAAACTTACTGCATAGCTGACGTCCTTATCCCGACCTCGAATTTTTCAAGGCGAAATTCAATGAACTGCTTATAAAAAGGTCTCTTGTAAACTATCATCATTCAATTTATAACCAAAAGCGACGTTAGGGCATACAAAAAATATTATAATGATCACTTCTATAAACACCGATATTGCCACAAAATAGGACTCAATGCATAATATATGTATAAGCTGATCAGAATTAGATGTTGGTAGCGCGCATACCCAGTTTATTACCAACACAAGCGTCTGGTTTGCGATTTTTGGGCATTTTATATTTTTCACTATGATTTACCCAGTGGATGAGCAGCCCATTCAGGTCCAAAATCAAAAGAAACTTGCCCTCCTTCTTCATCTCATGTTCTGTTTTGCTATGGCCAAGATTCGGCTCGATTGAACAAGACGGGAATATTACACTGCACAACACTCAGAAATTACAGATTCCGTGTAACTGGATAATCAAAAGATAGAAACATAACAGAGAGACTTGAATATAACCTTTGTTTTGATGTCACTATCATGGATTTTGCCTTTGCATTGTCAATCAATGCTGAGCTGGTTTCATTCTTTTCTTGGTCCATCATTACTTCCTCATTTTGAATAACATCCAAACTGTCATCGCCCTGTTCTGCCACAACTTCCTTCATATTGACAGTTTGGATGGATGCATCTTATTTCGATTCAATAGTTAAAGGGGCATCTTCAACTACATTCTCCATTATTTCAGGAAAAGAGATATCGACTTTAACATCTTTCTCCGCACATTCTAGATTCAGAAGATGAGGGTCAACAGGATCACTTGTCGGCTCACTAGGAGACTTAATGTGTGCACTTTCATCATTCATTTTTGTATGCTCACAGATAACATCAACAGCCTTGTTGAAGACTTTTCAATTTGAGGCAGGTGCTGCATCACACTCATAATTACAATCGTGGTACACAAATTATTGTTTTTTTATGAGTTTAAGTTAATTACAACCGATCAAATAAGAAGGGAGAGATTGTATGCCAAACACTTTTAAGAGCAAGAGCAACATCCTCGTACTAGAAGTATGGAGATCCAATAGCCGCTTCTGGAAGTCTCTTGGTTTATCGCGCAACATTGCGGCACTGGGAAGTTCTTGCATCAAGAGCAACTTAGTCCGAGTCACCTGCATTGCAAGATTAGAGCCTCCGGTTTTTGGATTATGGTATCAAGAAAACATATTTATTATGGTATCAAAGCTTAGACATAAACCCTAATCACATACGCTCTTCCAGTTTTTTTCCTCCAATTAATTTCTTATGGTATCAGAGCCTTGGCATGTGGCCTTGAGTGATGCGATCCCACCAAGCGTAAGTGCCGAAGAGGAGGACACAACCTTGCGTGCGCCACAAGAAGGACCAATCACAAGGGCACGCGCTAAGTCCATTGCGAACGCGGTGAATTCTATAATTCAACGCGTTCAAGCAAGCCAAGGCAACAAGGAGCCCAATCAAGAGAACGCGTTCTCCCTTCAAGGGCTCCAAGAGAACACATAGATCGCGTTCAGAGTGCGTCTTCTTTCAACCATTGAATGAACGCGATCATTTCAAACCAGATCACGATCTTCAGCATTGATGAGCTTTAATTGAGAATATTCGGCATTAATGGCTGAATCCATTTTTGAATTCAAACGTGATCTGTGTAATTAATGTAATCTTATCCTTATCTTTGCATTTACTTCATAGATTTGGGTCATTAAGACCCTGATTAGCCTTGTATAAATAGGGCCCTTTGGCCATTGTAAAGGGTTTTACGTTTTAATCAAATTCAGAGCTTGAGTCTTGAGCAAATTGCCTCCTCTCCTTTGAATCCGAAACGTCACAATCTGCTTCTCATCTCCTTCACCGCTTGATTCGTCGAGCAAGTCTACGTCTCATCCCCTTCTCTTCGACTCGCGTCGAAACCAATACTTACCCATCACCATCGCCACACACACCACTCAAACACATCCGCTGCCACTTCAACATTTCATTCCATCACTAGAACACCGCGTTCCACCCTTCTTCCATCAACGCGTTCTTTCCAGGATGCACCAACTCGTTGCTGCGACAACTCTACAAGATCTCGGTCCTTCAGAACACGTAGGAACGCATCAACTGGCATCAGAGCCTGATCTTGTAAGTCGCTACTAAGCTCATTTGTTCACAAATTTTGTTTTTTTTTCATCCATCATACTTGCTTCCGCCACCCCCATTTTCACATTTTTTTTTCTTTTTCACCCACCTATCGGTCCTACAAGAGAAATCTTGGCCGAATTGCGATACCTTTGCAAACTGGTGTGTTTTGCTTGTTTGAAAATTTCCTTAATTAATTGCGTGTTTTCGTAAGTGATTGCAAAAACAACGCGGTGAATACTTGACATATTCAACGCGTTGACCAAAAAAATCTACATCAACTTCTTCTCCCCCATCACGACATCAAAAACGTGATTTCTTTCTTCTAGTTACTTAGCCGTTATTTTTATTTTTCTTTTGCTTTCCTTTCAGATCCACTCGTCAATCAATACGAGTTCTTGGATCTGATACACAAAAAAAGAGGTAAAGCCAAAATAAGGCAACCCTCTTTCACCACCAACGGCTAGGCTCACTTCTTAATCTCTCCGCCGTCTAGTGTCTCGCGTGGTTTCTGTCTTGTTTTAATGCGTTCTTTACGCAAGATCTTAAGACAACATTCGTTTGGTTAAGTGGTTTTCACGCTTGCACTTCACACTTGTTTGCTAGCCTGTTAGCCGCCCTCACGGCCAAACAATCCTTATAACCAACGTGAACACTTGTGCCTTCGTAGTGCTTGCTTTATTTGTGCTTCGTTGTCTTTTGTGCTTTTTTACTTGCAATGGAAGGTCAGGATGTTGTAGGGAATGTCGCGGCACAGATTGGTGCCAATGGACAAGGGAACAACCATCCCCCACCCCAAGCACAAGACCCCAACCTTACTCAAGATCCAAATCAACCTCTCCTTGAGCTGTCACCGGAGCAGCGAGAGATCCAAGACTTGAGACATCAACTCGCTGAGGAGCGACAGGAGAAAGAGGCCCTAAGACGCGCTGCTAAGCAACAAGCAGACCCCACTATGTAGGTCGCGATGAATCCAATGTTCGTGCCCAATCCAACTAAGACGGGTCCGAACCAGCAACGCGTGGACAAGGGCAAGGGCGTGATGCCCTCCACTTCAAATCCTCAACCACGCCTCCAAAGGATCCAGTCGGTCATCGAGAGCAAACAAGGCCATGTCTCTCATCGCGATAGATATGTCCCACAGGCTACTCCAGTTCGCGATGAGGAATATCCAGAAGATGCGGACGATGACCAAGGTGAGTACCCTGACGATCTCGTTTATGATGATAGGTACCAACAAAGAGATCAACGCGAGGTTGCGACAACCACGCGTTCTGGCAGAATACAAAGGGGCACACGTGATCCCACGTTGGCGCGAAAATCAAGTCGCAACAGACAGATGGTGCTGCGTCAGAAGCATTATGCTAACACCCCAATGCCTTTCAACGTGGAGGACCACCTGGGCCACCAAAGTGCGCGCACTCCGCGCTATGGTTCAGATGGGTACTATTCCACCACTCCTCTGCCACAGGATGCTTTTGAGGAGTTTGATGACGAAGAGATGGAGGACTCTGGGATGATCAACCCGGTGAACTTTCACCAACCACTAGGGGATCCAGCGGAGCTACAAGACAACCCCCAAGACTGGTTTCCTCCAGCACAACTCCCTCAGAATCAACAACGCGAACAACGCGTTCTTTGGAGAAACAACCAGCTTTACGCTGAGAATCAACGCGCTAACAGAGACGCGCGAAGGAACAACAGAGGTCAGGGCCAATTCCACCAGGCTCCTATCAATCAATATGCCGCACATGAGTTCCCACCTGCTCAACTGCAAAGAACGCGTGATCCTAATGCACTGCGTCTCAATCGCCATGACATCAAGGTAAAACTTGAACATTTTTATGGCGAATATGATCCCGCTGTGTTTCTTGAATGGTTGCAGGCCATGGAGTACACCTTGATCTTCACTCAGATTCCATCCCAAGATTACGTGGCCGCGGCGACTGTCCACTTCAGAGGTGCCACGCGAGTTTGGTGGCATCGATTCGTGGATGACAGGATAAGGCGAAACTTGGTGCCTCTGACTGAATGGCACCAGCTTAAGTTCGTGATGACACAGAAGTATGTTCCATAAGACTACAAGAACCAGATGCGACTAAACATCGCGATGGCCAAGCAAGGGAACAAGACGCCCCTTGAGTTCTTCTCACAGCTCGAGGACATATACTACAAGGCGTCTATCAGTGTCGCGCCCTCAACCTTGAGGACGAAGTTTCTGAGTGGTCTCAACACAAACATCAGAGACCAATTGGAGGTATTGCCCATCAAAAACATCAACGACTTGACGCATGCCGCGATGAAGATTCACAATCAACTCGTTCGCAAGCGCCAAGCCCCATACCAACCATATGGACAAAGAAGGTATGATTCTAACTCAAGTCCATTACCTTCTACTAATGTGCGCGGTCTTGCCCCAGGAAACAACCAAAGTTCTCAGAACAGGCAAGGGAAGATCGCGATGACTCCAGGGACGACAGCGCGCGCTCCACAAGCTAAGGGTACTCCCTATACCCAAGACAGAGCGCGTGACATGGAGTGTTACAAGTGTGGAGGCAGAGGACATATGATGCGCAACTGTCCCAACGCGAAGAAGGTCCTGTTCTCCACAGTCTCACAAGGTTATAAGTCCTTTGAAGAAGAGGAAGCCTTCGAGACTACTGCTGCTGAAGCTGGAGATGAAGACGAGGAGGCCTACACTTGTGAACCAACCGCGCTGCATGAAGGCACCGCGCTAAGCCTCGTCACTAGGAGATTGCTCACAGTCAAGGAAGCTAGTCTTGTGGATCAACGCGAGAACCTGTTTCACACGCGTTGTTTGGTCAAGACTGCGACCTTGAGCGTGATAATCGATGGAGGTAGTTTTTGCAACATCATCAATGAAAAGGTGGTGAACCACTTCAATTTGCCAACTACCCCACATCCACAACCATATGGACTACAATGGATCTCGTCGAGTTCAGGTAACACTGTAACTCGTCAATGCTTAATTCCTTTTTCCATTGGCCAGTACACAGACACTGTTCTGTGTGATGTTATCACCATGGACGCGACACACTTGTTGCTGGGGCATCCATGGCAATTTGATCGACGCGTTCTTCACGATGGGTATTTAAACACTTATGTGTTTACTTACCACGGGAAGTGCGTCACACTCTTACCTATGTCGCCGAATGAGATATTACAGGACCAGGTAGAGCGCGAGAGGCAAAAGGCTAGGCTATTGAGGCTGCCAAGAGCCAAGGCAGCCAAAGTACGCGTTCTTCTGGGGAAGCCAAGCAAAAGAAAGAGGTGGCTTCTCAGGAAAGAACGCGATCCAAGGAGGTGCCTCAAAACACCAAGGCAGGCACAAATTTGCAAGGAGGCTGTGAGCACAGACTCCTCTTGGCACGACCAAGTGACCTGACGCCTGCTCTCCAAGGGAAGGCGCCTTGTTTCTTACTAGTGCCACAACCAGGTCAAGAAGACGCACCTATTCTGCAAGGCGTGCCCAGCGAAATAACCCAGCTACTAGAGGAGTTCAAGGACCTCTTCCCTGAGGAGCTCCCACAAGGATTGCCATCACTGCGAGGCGTTGAGCACCAAATTGACTTGGTGCCTGGCGCGTCACTTCCCAATCGAGCAGCTTATCGCGCTGGCCCAGAAGAAACCAAGGAACTTCAACGACAAGTCCAGAAGCTACTTGATCGTGGCTACGTAAGGGAGTCCTTAAGCCCTTGTGCGGTTCCGGTCATCCTGGTCCCCAAGAAAGATGGTTCGTGGTGAATGTGTGTCGACTGCCGCGCGATCAATCAGATCACGGTGAAGTACATACACCCAATTCCTCGCCTGGATGACATGCTGGACGAGCTCCATGGCGCGATGATCTTCACAAAAACCGACCTCAAGAGCGGCTATCATTAGATTCGCATGCAAGAGGGAGACGAGTGGAAGACCGCGTTCAAGACGAAGTATGGTCTTTACGAATGGCTTATCATGCCATTTGGATTGACCAATGCGCCGAGCACGTTTATGAGACTGATGAACCATGTGCTTCGCGAGTTCTTGGGCAAATTCGTCGTCGTGTACTTCGACGACATTCTGGTATATTCTTTATCTCTTGCTGATCATGTTAATCATTTGAGACTTGTTTTGCAGTGCTTGAGAAGGCAAGAGTTATATGCCAACTTGGGCAAGTGTCGCTTTGCTTCCGACACCACAAATTTTCTAGGCTATGTGGTCTCTAGAGATGGGTTGCGCGTTGATGAAGAGAAGATCGCGGCAATTAGAGACTGGCCTACTCCGACGACCCCAACCATGGTGCGAAGCTTTCTGGGCTTAGCATGTTTTTATCGGAGGTTCGTAAGGAATTTCAGCACAATCGCGGCGCCTTTACATGAGCTGACCAAAAAAGGTGTCGTGGTGATTTGGAAAGAGAGCCACAACAATGCATTCAACGCGTTGAAGGAGGCACTGTGCAACGCACCACTACTTCAGCTCCCAGACTTCAACAAACATTTCGAAGTGGAGTGTGACGCGTCAAACATTGGCATTGGTGGAGTGCTCCACCAAGAGAGAAGGCCCATCGCGTACTTTAGCGAGAAACTCACTGGGGCCACACTCAACTACCCTACGTACGACAAAGAGTTGTACGCGCTGATTAAGGTCCTGAAGACTTGGCAACATTACCTGTGGCCGCGCGAATTCGTCATTCATTCAGACCACGCGGCACTCAGTTATCTCAAGAGCCAAGCACATCTCAGCAGACGCCACGCACGCTGGGTTGAATTCATGGAAACATTTCCATACGTGGTGGTGCACAAGAAAGATAAAGAGAATGTGGTCGCTGACGTGCTCTCTCGAAGGTATGTGCTCATTTCTGAACTTCAATCCAAACTGCTTGGTTTTTCGTTGATTAAAGAGTTGTATGCGTCTGACTCCTTCTTCAAGCCTATTCTGGAGCAATGCCTTGGGAACCGCGAGGTAGAAACATTCTTTTTACAGGATGGGTTCCTATACAAAGCAGGACGCTTATGCATTCCAAGCTCACCCATCCGGAAGCTGCTGATACAAGAAGCACATGAAGGCCGCGGTCATTTTGGCGTCAACAAGACACTGGCAGCTCTTCGCGAGCATTTCTTCTGGCCAAAGATGACATACCAGGTGACTCGCTTCTGCAACAGTTGTGTCACTTGCCAACGCGCCAAGTCCACTTACCATCCTTATGGTGTTTACACTCCACTGCCAATCCCCTTGGCGCCTTGGGAAGACTTGTCCATGGACTTCATCACTGGCTTACCTGTCTCCAAACGAGGTAAGGATTCTATCTTTGTGGTTGTTGATAGGTTTAGCAAAATGGCACATTTTATCGCGTGCAAGACCACACAAAGCGCGTCCGAGATTGCCGCGTTGTTTTACGACAACGTGGTAAGGCTACACGGAATACCGCGTTCTGTGGTCAGTGACCGCGACACAAAATTCGTGTCTATTTTCTAGCGAACATTATGGGGGAAACTTGGTACAAAACTACTTTATTCTACTAGTTATCACCCCCAGACAGATGGTCAAACTGAGGTGACCAACAGGACACTAGGCGCCTTGCTTAGGACGATGCTGAAGACCAACCCAAAAGGTTGGGAGGACTTACTTTCCACTATGGAGTTCTCTTATAAAAGGTCTAGGCACTCGGCTACAAAGCTCGCGCCATTTGAGGTTGTCTACGGAAGGAACCCGCTCACTCCTTTAGACCTACTGCCGCGTCCTTTGAAGGACACCGAACATCCAAGTGCGGCAAATCGTGCGCGTTGGATTCAAGAGTTGCATCACAGAATGCGCGAACAGTTGGAGCAACGCGCTGATGAATATACCAAACAACACAGGAATGGACGCAAGCGCGTCATTTTTGCTCCAGGTGACCTGGTCTGGGTACATCTTCGCAAAGGACGATTCCCCACAAAAAGGAAGTCCAAGCTTACACCACGCGGAGATGGGCCATTTCAAGTGCTTAAGGCAATTGGCGACAACGCCTATGAGATCGATCTGCCCCCGGATTATGGCGTACACAAAACCTTCAACGTTGCAGACTTGGAGGCATACGTGGCGCCCGACAGTGATGATGGTGAAGCGGGGACGCTTCACAGCCAAGTGGGGGAGGGTGATGCGATCCCACCAAGCGTAAGTGCCGAAGAGGAGGACACAGCCTTGCGCGCGCCACAAGAAGGACCAATCACAAGGGCACGCGCTAAGTCCATTGCGAACGCGGTGAATTCTATAATTCAACGCGTTCAAGCAAGCCAAGGCAACAGGGAGCCCAATTAAGAGAACGCGTTCTCCCTTCAAAGGCTCCAAGAGAACACAGAAATCGCGTTTAGAGTGCGTCTTCTTTCAACCATTGAATGAACGCGATCATTTCAAATCAGATCACGATCTTCAGCATTTATGAGCATTAATTGAGAATATTCGGCATTAATGGCTGAATCCATTTTTGAATTCAAACGTGATCTGTGTAATTAATGTAATCTTATCCTTATCTTTGCATTTACTTCATAGATTTGGGTCATTAAGACCCTGATTAGCCTTGTATAAATAGGGCCCTTTGGCCATTGTAAAGGGTTTTACGTTTTAATCAAATTCAGAGCTTGAGTCTTGAGCAAATTGCCTCCTCTCCTTTGAATCCGAAACGTCACAATCTGCTTCTCATCTCCTTCACCGCTTGATTCGTCGAGCAAGTCTACGTCTCATCCCCTTCTCTTCGACTCGCGTCGAAACCAACACCTACCCATCACCATCGCCACACACATCACTCAAACACATCCGCTGCCACTTCAACATTTCATTCCATCACTAGAACACCGCGTTCCACCCTTCTTCCATCAATGCGTTCTTTCCAGGATGCACCAACTCGTTGCTGCGACAACTCTACAAGATCTCGGTCCTTCAGAACACATAGGAACGCATCATTGAGGCCAAGGCATCCATCAAGGCCACATGCCAATGCATCTAGTTTAGCAATTAAACTTCTACTATTTCTCTAGTAATATACAAAGAATTGTGGTACTAATTCGTTGTCTATGAATTTAGACTAGTATGGTTCGTTTAAAGTGTGACTTGGGCAAGAAATTATGTTTGCCTGAAAAACTTCATCAACGAAACTATTTTCCTTCATTAAGGACACATCCCTACTGTTGAAGTATCGTCTACAGAGGCTCCTAAGTCATTTACAGACATTGAGATGAATAGTTATGTTCTCTCGGATGGAATTGTAATCAATGTAGTAGAAGTATGGAGGTCCAAATGCCGCTTCTGGAAGTCTCTGATTTGTCGCGCAACACTGCGGCACTAGAAAGTTTTTGCATCAAGAACAACTTACCCTTTGGATCTACATAAGTATGAAGTACAATTAGTTAATCCTGTATTATACAAACTAAAATTATACAAATCGATAGTGGATGATCTAGTAGTAGATAGACTCACCTAAGGCATTGTCGTTACTGTCATTAGGGTCATAAGAGTGTAAATATAATCTCGTGTTAACCTGCAAACAAATATCAAACACATGCAACGCACAATATAAATTGGAGATATTATATGTGCATAAGTGGATATAACTATAAATTGATCTAACTAGTTTGTTATTTACTGGATTAAGGAGGCCTTTGGACGGACTATCATCTATAAGCAGGGTGTTGGTGGCAGAAAATGATCCCTTTTTGTATGGTTCATGGATGCATTGCCAAACCTTCTTCAACTCCTTAAAGAAGAGTGGCTTCTTCGTGTTCTCCAAACACATGAATCCAGATATGGAACAATGATTTTGGTTCTATATGTTCATACATTAAAAAAAATGCTAGGAAATCAATTCAGTGGGATAAAATTCAGAACAACAACATTGAACAAATATTATCTACACAATTAAAGGTACATACGTACCCATACAAAGAGTATCTTTGACTTGAGGTCACCGAAAACATCAGCCATAACATTATCGACATTGTGCCTTATATATGCATACAAAATGAGTTAGCATATATGCATATCTAATTGCATATATGGAATAAGGCATCATCAAGAATATATGCAATATCCATATACAAATTCAACTGTCTATATTGATTGATTAATAAATCAATTAATACATGATATATAAATTTGTGTATGATGAGTTCATGTGAGCAAACTTACTGCATAGATGACGTCCATATCCCGACCTCGAATTTGTCAAGGCAAAATTCAATGAACTGCTTATAAAAAGGTCTCTTGTAAATTATCATCATTCAATTTATAACCAAAAGCGACGTTAGGGCATACAAAAAATATTATAATGATCACTGCTACAAACACCGATATTGCCTCAAAATAGGGCTCAATGCATAATATATGTATAAGCTGATCAGAATTAGATGTTGGTAGTGCGCATACCCAGTTTATTACCAACACAAGCGTCATGTTTGTGATTTTTGGGCATTTTATATTTTTCACTACGATTTACCGAGTGGATGAGCAACCCATTGAGGTCCAAAATCAAAAGAAACTTGCCCTTCTTCTTCATCTCATGTTCTGTTTTGCTGTGGCCAAGATTCGGCTCGATTGAACAAGACGGGAATAACACACTGCACAACACTCATAAATTACAGATTCCGTGTAAATGGATAATCAAAAGATAGAAACATAACATAAAGACTTGAATATAACCTTTGTTTTGATGTCACTACCAAGGATGTTGCCTTTGCATTGTCAATCAATGCTGAGCTGGTTTCATTCTTTTCTCTGTCCATCATTACTTCCTCATTATTTTGAATAACATCCAAACTGTCTTTGCCCTATTCTGCCACAGCTTCCTTCATATTGACAGTTTGGATGGATGCATCTTATTTCGATTCAATAGTTAAAGGGGCATCTTCAACTACATTCTCCATTATTTCAGGAAAAGAGATATCGACTTTAACATCTTTCTCCGCACATTCTAGATTCAGAAGATGAGGGTCAACATGATCACTTGTCGGCTCACTAAGAGACTTAATGTGTGCACTTTCATCATTCATTTTTTCATGCTCACAGATAACATCAACAACATTGTTGAAGACTTCCCAATTTGGTGCAGGTGCTGCATCACACTCATAATTACAATCGTGGTAAACAAATTATTGTTTTTTTTTATGAGTTTAAGTTAATTACAACGGATCAAATAAGAAGGGAGAGATTGTATCCCAAACACTTTTAAGAGCAATAACAACATCCTCGTACTAGAAGTATGGAGATCCAATAGCCGCTTCTGGAAGTCTCCTGGTTTATTGCGCAGCACTGCGGCACTGGGAAGTTCTTGCATCAAGAGCAACTTAGTCCGAGTCATCTGCATTGCAAGATCAGAGCTTTCGGTTTTTGGATTATGGTATCAAGAAAACATATTTATTATGATATCAGAGCTTATACATAAACCCTACTCATATACGCTCTTCCAGTTTTTTCCCTCCAATTAATTTCTTATGGTATCAGAGCCTTGGCATGTGGCCTTGAGGCCAAGGCATCCATCAAGGCCACATGCCAAGGAATCTAGTTTAGCAATTAAACTTCTACTATTTCTCTAGTAATATACAAAGAATTGTGGTACTAATTCGTTGTCTATGAATTTAGACTAGTATGGTTCGTTTAAAGTGTGACTTGGGCAAGAAATTATGTTCGCCTGAAAAACTTCATCAACGAAACTATTTTCCTTCATTAAGGACACATCCCTACTGTTGAAGTATCGTCTACAGAGGCTACTAAGTCGTTTACAGACATTGAGAGGAATAGTTATGTTTTCTCGGATGGAATTGTAATCAATGTAGTAGAAGTATGGAGGTCCAATTGCCGCTTCTGGAAGTCTCTGATTTGTCGCGCAAAACTGTGGCACTGGGAAGTTTTTGCATCAAGAACAACTTACCCTTTGGATCTACATCAGCATGAAATACAATTAGTTCATCTTGTATTATACAAACTAAAATTATACAAATCGATAGTGGATGATCTAGCAGTAGATAGACTCACCTAAGGCATTGTCGTTACTGTCATTAGGGTCATAAGAGTGTAAATATAATCCCGTGTTAACCTGCACACAAATATCAAACACATGCAACGCACAATATAAATTGGAGATATTATATGTGCATAAGTGGATATAACTATAAATTGATCTAACTAGTTTGTTATTTACTGGATTAAGGAGGCCTTTGGATGGACTATCACCTATAAGTAGGGTGTTGGTGGCAGAAAATGACCCCTTTTTGTATGGTTCATGGCTGCATTTCCAAACCTTCTTCAACTCCTTAAAGAAGAGTGGCTTCTTCGTGTTGTCCAAACACATTAATCCAGATATGGAACAACGATTTTGGTTATGTATGTTCATACATTAAAAAAAATGCCAGGAAATCAATTCAGTGGGATAAAATTCAGAACAACAGCATTGAACAAATATTATCTACACAATTAAAGGTACATACGTACCCATACAAAGAGTATCTTTGACTTGAGTTCACCAAAAACATAAGCCATAACATTATCGATATTGTGCCTTATATAAGCGTACAAAATAAGTTAGCATATATGCATATCTAATTGCATATATGGAATAAGGCATCATTAAGAATATATGCAATATCCATATACAGATTCAACTGTCTATATTGATTGATTAATAAATCAATTAATACATGATATCTAAATCCGTGTATGATGAGTTCATGTGAGCAAACTTACTGCATAGCTGACGTCCATATCCCGACCTCGAATTTGTCAAGGCGAAATTCAATGAACTGCTTATAAAAAGGTCTCTTGTAAACTATCATCATTCAATTTATAACCAAAAGCGACGTTAGGGCTGATAGGTGCAATTTAGTGCACCTTAACTAGCGACTATTGACACGTTTTAGATGGGGTTTTGGTATAAGAAGAGGCTAAGTCTGTAATCCAGGAGAAGAGTTGAAGAAGTACAGATATGAAGGTTTTACAACTTAGTGAAGAAGATAGAGGATTGATGGAGAAGTCTGCTCAAAACTAAAGGAGAAAGCTACCTTACTTGGTAGTACTTGGGAGCAGATGAAGGATGAAGAGGTTGGCCAGTGCCGCCCCGCGCCACTGCCACCGCGACCCGGTGAAGATCCTCAGAGAAGAAGCCACCGCCTCGCGGTGGAGCATTACCGCCTCGCGGTGGGAGTGAAGACCGCGCGGCTGACGTGTTTTATTAATATTCCTATTTTAGACATTATTACTTTAGTATATTTTATTTCCTTTTTTTTTGTTTGCTAGGTTAAACTTCTGAGAAC
Source organism: Rheum nobile (assembly GCA_027886185.1). Classification (NCBI taxonomy): domain Eukaryota; kingdom Viridiplantae; phylum Streptophyta; class Magnoliopsida; order Caryophyllales; family Polygonaceae; genus Rheum; species Rheum nobile. Next base: position 1,463,971 of record WOAB01000056.1, read on the forward strand.
CTATTTAAGATCTTTTTAATAGTTCGTAGATGGGGTACCTCTCTCTTTTTAACAATACAATTTCTAGGTTTTTGAACAACGGATAGCTAAACACTTTGGTTTCGCTAGACAATTGAAGCACTACAATGAATTGGTTGTGAGATTTCTATGCCTTGTTCTATATCTTATTAAGTTGGATTGATTCTCTTGTTTGAACTGTCTATTGATTTATGTTGATTCTTCTAGCGTAGCTAACTAGGTTTTTCGGCATCTATCATATTGCTAGGATTGCATATAGGGGTTCCGAGTGCATATCTAGTGGCAAACATAATTATGCATATAGGGGTTCCGAGCGTACAATTGTGTGTGAGAATTAATTGCATGTTAAGTAGGGGAGTGAGTACTTGTACGTCTTTCTACTTGCATGTATCCTATATCCTTGTGTGCATTGCTATTACTGTATTGTTGCTAGAGTACGCTGACAACTGTGAGAATCAGTTGTACTTTATCATTGGTACCGTAATAAGTTTATCGACAACTGTGAGAATCGATAGTATTCACGATCAGGGTGGGAACAATAATAAGATAGTAAAAGAATTTGGAAAGATATTTTTCAGTGATTAACCGCTTGCATTGTGGTGTGGATATTTGTCTGGTGGAATACTTTCCCTCATTATATTTCGTTTCTTGTCAGTAATTACATCTTTGGTTACATTGCGATTATTCCAAACAACCCCCTGTTACTTGTTAGTCACACGTTATTGCATACAGATAACCGACTCCCTGTGGGATCAACCCTGACTTACTTACTATACTCTTTAGTAGGTGAATTGAGATTATTTTGACAGGAAAACGACACCGGTTTTCGGACCTGTCAAATTTGGCGCCGTTGCCGGGGAGTCAAATTTTATGTTTGTGATTATTTGTGATTGACTATCGTGTGGATCTATCTTACGATCCACACTTTTGCTTCTAATTCGCTACTTGTTGAAGTTCATACAGAGACATGTACGAATGGCGCAGACACTCCGATAATTGACGGAACCAACCTTGATACAGCAGTCATTGGCTGTAATCATTCCACCCCTTGCTGATGGGATAACTTTTGAGCTCAGATCAGGAGTAATACGGTTACTCCCGAGATTTTACGGACGAAGTGGAGAGGATCCCATTCTTCATTTGAACAAATTCCACAGCATCCTTATGAGCATTAAGCCAGCCGATGTCACTGAGGAACAACTTAAAATGAGAGCCTTCGGGTTCACTCTTAAAGACGAGGCTGAAGACTGGTATTATCATCTGCCTGGAGGGAGCATAGATTCCTGGACTAAGATGCATAAGGTCTTCCTTGCACGCTATTTTCCAGCTCAGATGGCAAACACCTTGAAAAGGGAAATCACCAGCATCGAACAAGGTGAGGATGAGACCCTCTATGACTATTGTGAGCAGTTCGAGCGACTCTGCACTAGTTGCCCGTTCCATGGTTTTGATAAGAAATCTCTGGTGCTCTATATTTACAACGGGCTGATGGACGATGAACGAAGAATGATTGATGCTACATGTGGTGGTAGTATCCTAAATATGACTCCCGATGTCACCATGACCACACTTCACGATATGGCTGAAGGTATAAGGGATTTTGATGAACTCCCAAGGACCAGATTAGTGAGTGCTATTATCTCCAGCGAGTCACATGTATCGCAAGAAATTGCTTCTTTGAAGGAAGTCATTGTGGGGATAGGTAAGCAACTGCAGGATACCACTATTGCTGAAGTTCATGCTGCTGAAGGCTACAGGCCTGTTATAACGCAACAACCTTGCTTTGATAACCCACCAAATGCTAGCAACCCCTCTTCAACCGAAGCAATGCTCAATGCCCTAACAATGCATTTTACAACGCATGTGCGCGAGACTGCGGCTGACATAAAGAGCATAAAGGAGTCCGTGAGCAGCCTAGTCGATGAGGTTGCTGGGTTGAGAAAAGAGTCCAGGAAAGAAACTTCACATGCAGTAACCCTACGGAGTGGCAAGGAATTACAAGTCGCTCCTACTGCTGAAGAGGACGACAACACTAAGATCGATATTGCCAATGAGCCATTGTCACCGCGACCTGGTGACAGTTCCCAGTAATCCTACGCCACCACCACCACCCCGCGGTGATCCACACCGCCCCGCGGTGAGAGCCCAGAACTCGCAGATTTCCCTGACGAGGAGGAGGATCCCTATGTTCGCCCCAACTTTCCTCCCCTTGGATCTGAGAAACCACCTGCCCCATTCCCAGAGGCACTCAAGGAAAGGAGAGTCATTGATGACAAGGATCTCTTTGACACTTTCAGTAAGTGTGAGGTGAACATCCCACTCCTCAAACTCGTCAAGAGTGTACCAAGGTACGCTAAGTTTCTAAAGGAGTTGTGCACTGTAAAAAGAAACCAGAAGCTGAAGGGAAAGGAAAAAAGTCAAGGTCAGCGAACGCGTATCTGCTGTCTTTCAGAGGCGCATGCCAAAGAAGTGCGGAGACCCAGGTATGTGGAGCATTCCTTGTATTATCGGAGACACTAAATTTGAAAAAGCTATGCTCGACCTTGGTGCCTCCATTAATGTGCTGCCCTATTCTCTCTATGAATCCCTTGGACTTGGACCTCTGCAGGAAACATGTATTGTAATTCAATTAGCTGATAGGTCTAGTGTCTACCCTAGGGGAGTAATAGAAGATGTCCTTGTTATGGTCGATAAATTGATATTCCCTGCAGATTTTTATGTCTTAGATATGGAAACAGATACAAAGGCAACTCCTATACTGTTAGGTAGGCCATTTTTGAAAACTGTTAAGACCAAACTTGATTTGCAAAGTGGGACACTTTCTATGGAATTTGATGGGGAGAAGGTGGAATATAATATTTATGAAGCCATGAAATACCCCAAGGAAGACCATTCTTTGTGTTCCATTGATGTGATCGATTCTATTGCACAAGATGTCTTTGATATTTCTGGTTCTGACGAGTTGATGTCTATTGTTGAAAATAATTTGGATGCGTCCTATGAGGAATACTCTTTACCCTCTAACATGCAGGAAGCCATCGCTCAGCTGGATACTCATGGTAAGTATTCTACAGATCCTTTGGGCATTGGCCCCATCTTACTAAGCCCGAGCGAAAGGCTCGTTCCTTCTGTTGAACAGGCTCCAGAGATCGAATTGAAGCCGCTGCCGGACCATCTCAAATACGCTTTTCTTGGAGCCAAAGACACTTTGCCAGTCATTGTGTCTAGTACGCTTTTTGCAGATCAAGAAATGAAGTTGTTGGACGTGCTCAGGGAGCACAAAACCGCAATTGGATGGACCATTGCAGACATAAAAGGGATAAGCCCCTCCACTTGTATGCATCGGATTCTGCTCGAGGACGGAGCTAAACCGTCTAGGCAGCCACAGAGAAGGCTGAACCCTCCAATGATGGAAGTGGTAAAGAAAGGGGTGCTTAAACTCCTCAAGGCTGATATGATCTTTCCTATTTCGGATAGCCAATGGGTAAGTCCAACCCAGGTTGTCCCTAAGAAAGGAGGAATTACCATAGTGGAGAATCAACACGGAGATTTAGTTCCCACCAGGACCACCACAGGATGGAGGGTGTGCATCGATTACCGTAAGCTGAATGCGATAACTCGGAAAGACCACTTTCCCCTGCCCTTTATTGATCAAATGCTAGAATGCCTTGCTGGGCGGACCTACTATTGTTTTCTCGACGGATATTCAGGATACTTCCAGGTAGCCATCGCACCAGAGGACCAAGAGAAAACCACTTTTACATGTCCCTTTGGCACTTTTGCATACCGCAGAATGCCATTCGGATTGTGTAACGCACCCGGTACATTTCAACGATGTATGGTTAGTATCTTCTCTGACTATGTTGAGAAATTCATTGAGGTCTTTATGGATGACTTTACGGTACATGGAACTAGCTTTGATTCATGTTTAGACCATTTGGCACTTGTACTTAAAAGATGTGTTGAAACCAATTTGGTTTTAAATTATGAAAAGTGTCATTTCATGGTGGAACAGGGGATAGTCCTGGGTCATATTGTCTCTGCTAGGGGTATTGAGGTCGATAAGGCAAAGATTGATGTAATTCAGTCTCTGCCTTATCCTACTAATGTGCGTGAAGTATGCTCCTTTTTAGGTCATGCAGATTTCTACCGAAGATTTATCAAGGATTTCTCAAAAATTTCTTCACCCCTATGCGAGCTCTTGAAGAAGGAAGTGACCTACGTATTCACGGATGAATGCAAGAAAGCATTTGATTGCCTGAGAGAACGTCTGACAAGTGCACCCATTATTCAGGCACCTGACTGGTCTCGCCCATTTGAGATCATGTGTGACGCCAGCGATTATGCAGTTGGAGCAGTTCTAGGACAGAAAGTGGGACGGACATCCCACGTGATTCATTACGCCTCCATGACTCTGAATGGAGCCCAGAGGAACTACTCCACCACTGAGAAAGAAATGCTGGCAGTTGTCTTTGCCTTGGAAAAGTTTAGGCCATACCTCTTGGGAGTCAAGGTGATTATCTACACAGATCACGCAGCTCTTCGTTACCTGATGACGAAGAAAGAAGCAAAGCCAAGATTAATCCAATGGGTTCTCCTTCTCACTGAATTTGATGTGGAAATCCGTGATAAGAAGGGAGCATAGAACCTCGTAGCGGATCACCTAAGTAGGCTCGTCCATGAGGAAGATAAACCCGGAGAGCAGAGCCCCATACATGACACCTTCCCAGATGACACACTTTTTACACTCGAGGGCAGCTCAGAGAACACTCACCGCCCCGCGGTCACCACCACCGCGACCCGACGAGTTGTAGCCAGTATGAAGTTGGAGATACCACCGCCCCGCGGCGATGACGGCCGCGACCCGACGGTTGGATTACTTGAGTACCAGGAAAGCTCACCGCGACCCCTAGAGACATCACCGCCCCGCGGTCACATCTCTGGAATCACACTTTGCCCTGGAGATATTTCTGACTCCCCTTTTCATATAGCCATGGACCTCTTCGAAATCCAGTCTTACAGACCATGGTATGCAGACATAGTCAACTATCTGGTTCGAGAGGAATTTCCCCCAGACTACACCAGAGCCTAGAAAGCAAAGGTGCGCAGAGAAGCTCGCCACTATGTTTGGGATGATCCCTACCTATGGAAGCATTGCGTCGATCAGGTCCGCCGATGTCTCCCAGACAATGAGGTACAATCCGTCCTTAACTTCTGTCATTCTGAAGCATGTGGGGGTCATTTTGGAGCAAATAGGACTGCTAGGAAAGTATTGGAAACATGATTTTATTGGCCACACCTCTTTAGGGATGCTTACATTTTTTGTAAATCCTGCGACCGATGCCAACGGGTTGGCAACATCACCAGAAGGAATGAAATGCCGCAATCATCATTGATCTTCTATGAGGTATTTGATGTTTGGGGCATGGATTTTATGGGACCCTTTCCTAACTCTCATGAGAATCTTTATATATTACTTGCGGTGGACTACGTTTCCAAGTGGGTGGAAGCGAAGGCCACCAGGACTGATGACTCTAAAGTTGTGGCAGGTTTCCTCAAAGAGAACATTTTCTCAAGATTTGGAATACCCAAATCTTTAATTAGTGACAAGGGAACCCATTTCTGCAATAAGACAGTGACTGCCCTGCTGAAGAAGTATCACGTCACTCAGAGAATCTCCATGGCCTACCATCCTCAGACTAATGGGCAGGCCGAGAACTCCAACAGAGTGATTAAGGCTATACTGGAGAAGACAGTAGCAGCCAACCGGAGGGATTGGAGCATCAAGCTCAATGATGCGCTGTGGGCATACCGTACAGCTTTCAAAACTCCGATAGGGATGTCTCCGTTCCGGCTGGTATTTGGAAAAGCTTGTCACCTCCCCGTCGAACTTGAACATAAGGCATGGTGGGCAATAAAGAAATGCAACTTGCAACTGGATGAAGCAGGCGAACTCCGTAAGCTACAAATGCAAGAACTGAAGGAATTACGCCTTGACGCCTACAAGAACTCAGTTAACTACAAGGCGAAGACCAAGCAGTGGCATGACAAGCATATTTTGCGAAAGGATTTCAAGCCAGGAGATAAAGTTCTTCTATTCCAATCTCGGCTCAAGCTCTTTGCTAGAAAGCTGAAATCCAAGTGGTTAGGCCCGTATGAAATCGCTGAGGTGCATCCCCATGCAGCCATAGGCCTGATTAATCCCAAGACCGGCACCACCTTCAAGGTGAACGGCCACAGATGCAAGCCTTACCATGAGGGGTTCGATCCAAACCAGGACGAGACACTACTCCTCGAACACCCTGACACTGAAGCAGGATGAGCCACAATCCACGTCGAGCCAACGACGTTAACCAAGGTGCTGTCCGGAGGCAACCCGGGTTAGTTCTTTTCTTTTCCCTAGATTATTTTCGTAGTTTATTTTTGCTTTGTTTCGTTCGCCTGTTACTCACATTTCAGGTACGAAAGTAAATCCGAGAAGAGACGTGGTACTCAGCGTAACCCACCGCCCCGCAGCGACTCTCACCGCCCAGCGGTGGAATTCACCGCCCCGCGGTGGATCTCTGGTATAATTTCTCTACTCTAAAAAAAAACAAGAAATAAAGGGCCCCGAAAAAACCTTAAACGGGTGAGTAATATTTTTATTTCTTGAGTTGGATACGAAGGAATTGACGGTGTCAGTTGAAAACCGCGGCTCGGTACCTCCCTTCTTCACTTATTACCCCATTAGCTCTCCCGCCAAACCCTATTCCCCTTTTTTCTTCCCCGTCTCTCTCTCCGCCGTGCCCTATTCCACGATCTCCAAAACCTTAGCCCACAACCCTCTCTACCGAAATCGGCCTCTCCCCTCACCTTGGTAGTGGAAGCCCTTAACCCAACCTTGTTTCTTCTCCACCCAGACCTTCCTTTGTGGCGATTTCCCCCCCTGTGGTGGTTCGTAGTTGAAGGGGGATGACCTTTTGCTTGTTGGTGTGATCAGTACCAAATTGGGTGCTCTTCCGGTGGTTTGGTGGTGTTTGAGGAGGAATCGCACAGTGACCGCCTCGCGGCGTAGTATCGCCGCCTCGCGCGAGTCAGATTTTTGAATTTGGAGACGAAGGTGAACAGTCGCCGCCTCGCGTCAACATCGCCGCGGCCCGGCTGTTGTGCTCAGAAATCATCGCCGCCCCGCGGTGACCCTCGTAGTCAGTCTTCGACCGATTGTAATTGCCCTTTGCCTAGCCTTTTGTCTCAAGAACTTCATTTCTTACTCAATGTCGAGGGCTAGGAAAGTTGGGATGACTGAGGAGGAGTTGAAAATATACGATGTGGTGTCGGCTAGACATGTACAGTCGACTCATTTCTTTGATAAGGGATCACTCGCTGAGTTGGGTTTGCTCGACATGACTCAGCAATGTCTGGACAAGTTGGGATTAGGGGGCTTCCTAGACAAATGTGCCCCCGTTTTCCCTGAACTTTGCTGCCAATTTATCGCCACCATGACTAAGAGCTACACGCGTCGTGTCGTTAACGGCAAGGAGCATAAATTCATTGCGGGTATCACCTTCAAGTATGAGGGTCGGAGTTATGGTTTTCCTATCGAGGAAGTTAGGGCGTTGCTAGGTGTTTCGAGACCGTCTACTGGTGGGTGGAGACATGGTCCCGACAAGGCGGCCATGAAGGAATTTTGGATCAGTGCATCGGGTATGCCTGAATATCAGAAGAAGGAAAAGACCAGTGACAAGATTGTCCATCCCTGCCTCCGCTTGGTATACACTGTGCTGCTTAGGACATTTTGTGGGTGTGTGGAGGAAGGAAAGGTTTCCCTGAAACGTCTTGGTCTTTTCTCCGCGATGATTGATCCATTAGATGAGGTGACCCCTGGATGGGTTGTGATTTGGCTGTATGGGCTGCAGCAGATCCGCGAGGGCGTTGCGCAAGATATTGTTCATGGAGGGTTGATTACCTTGATTGCTGCGGACAAGATTTCGTTGGATACTATGCCGCAGCCGCTCTTCCCTATTCGCTATGATATCCCTTATATGCGGCGATGTGGTATGTTGAGCGGATCTCCGGGGCAGTATATGTGGTGCTCTTATGGCGGTCATCTTTTACGTCTCCCTCGTCCTTTAGCTTATCCGAGAGATTTCACTGGTTGGTACATCCCTTCCGACGCTGAGATTATCCCTTCAGACGAGGAGATTGAGCCATAGGCTGCTTTGCCCATGACCATGGATGTCGATTCACCTGCTCTCGACGTGGCCTCCACTTCTGCACCGCCCCCTGAGTTCTCCTGGGACGAGATGTTCGTCCATTTTGATGCTTTCACGCAGCGTCAGGAGGCTGTGAACGACGCGACATTGGCTCGGTTGCAGGCCATACAGGCCGAGATTACACGGGACATCACCGACCAGCTGAGTGTAGCCGAGGTTTTTATTCAGGAGCAGTACTTTAGGAGGCACCCACCTCTGCCGCGCCTTCCGTAGTGTCCACCTTTTCAGTGAGTTTATTTTCTCTCTTCCCTATTTCTTTGTCTTCGTCTCTACATTGAGGACAATGTGTATTTCAAGTGTGGGGAGGGATTTAGACTCATTGTCTATCATAGCTAGTGTACAGATTTATTTCATGCATTTCGTACTTGCATTTTCTAAATAAATAAAAAAAAAGCCACAAAAATTTGAAAAGGCAATCAAAATCCTGGGATGAGCTGAAAATCCGCAAGGGCGGCTCAGGTAAGAAGCAGGTAGTCCGACTGGTATAGACCAGGGCAAAAGTGGACTGGAGTGATGTGAGAACATGTGAGACGTCTAGTAAAATGAAATGAGTGGCTTGGTGAAAACCCGAAAGGGCGCCTTGGCAAGATGAGCGGAAAAGAAAAAGAGTGATTCTAGGATTTCTCTTTACCTATTGGCGAGGCGTCATAAGAAGAGTCGGTATAAGGAGTTTGGGTAGGCCACTTTGGAGCAATAAGGAGCTAGACATGAGTTAGGATTAGAGTTCTCTCGCATTATTCGTTTTGGTTGTTTGAGGGCTAATTGTTGAGCTATTGTAGTCGTTAGTATCCTATGTTGTCACACTTCATGAGGCCTTGCTATTTGATATAGAGGAGTATGTTTGAGCTGATTTACTCGGGACGAGTAAAGGTCTAAGTGTGGGGATATTTGATAGGTGCAATTTAGTGCACCTTAACTAGCGACTATTGACACGTTTTAGATGGAGTTTTGGTATAAGAAGAGGCTAAGTCTGTAATCCAGGAGAAGAGTTGAAGAAGTACAGATATGAAGGTTTTACAGCGTAGTGAAGAAGATAGAGGATTGATGGAGAAGTCTGCTCAAAACTAAAGGAGAAAGCTACCTCACTTGGTAGTACTTGAGAGCAGATGAAGGATGAAGAGGCTGGCCAGTGCCGCCCCGCGCCACTGCCACCGCGACCCGGCGAAGATCCTCAGAGAAGGGCTCAGAGAAGAAGCCACCGCCTCGCGGTGGAGCATTACCGCCTCGCGGTGGGAGTGAAGACCGCGCGGCTGACGTATTTTATTAATATTCCTATTTTAGACATTATTACTTTAGTATATTTTATTTCCTTTTTTTTTGTTTGCTAGGTTAAACTTCTGAGAACCTATTTAAGATCTTTTTAATAGTCCGTAGAGGGGGTACCTCTCTCTTTTTAACAATACAATTTCTAGGTTTTTGAACAATGGATAGCTAAACACTTTGGTTTCGCTAGACAATTGAAGCACTACAATGAATTGGTTGTGAGATTTCTATGCCTTGTTCTATATCTTATTAAGTTGGATTGATTCTCTTGTTTGAACTGTCTATTGATTTATGTTGATTCTTCTAGCGTAGCTAACTAGGTTTTTCGGCATCTATCATATTTCTAGGATTGCATATAGGGGTTCCGAGTGCATATTGTAACACCCCCAAAACTTAACCATTTTGGAAAGGTATTACCGCCAATGACCCCAGTGTTCCTTACCGAGATCACCCAAGGCTTTACCGTTTAAATACAAATTATTAAATACAATGATACAAAATGATAACCTTATTCATATAAAACACGAGTCCCGGAATTACATCACAATCCCGAATAGGACAAACACAGAGTTTAAATAAATTACAACGGAAATCTTAAACAAGGCACAGCGGAAAACTTTTAAAAGATATTACAAAAAGGGTTGTGATCGTAATGATCACCTGCCCAAGGATCTCAACCTGATTAAAGAAATTATTAAAAACGTCGGAAAACCCACCGTCGACTCCATAGTCCTTCTAGTCTTCTCATCTACACTCCATCTGATGTGCCGAATCGAACGGATGACACCAGCCCACATGCGGAGAACAATGTTCGTGGGTTAGTCTACTTGAATAGACTAGCAAGGGTAAAAAGCAGAGTGGTTCGAGTGATCGTAACCTTTTACTATCATTATCCCTCGAATAATAACCGAAGGGACGATACATAACCCGACACTTTCACGGAATAACAACAAGAGGTATGCATGAGAGAAGATTCTGGAAGACTTCATCTTCACAGAAATCGACTCGAAAAGAGACTCCAAGAGATTGAGTCTTTAAGGAAATATGACAAATCTGGAATGTTTAACAGAATCAAACAACAATGATTTAAAAGTTGACTGAGATGCTTTGGTTCACGACCAACCTCATCGCCTACAGCGAATCCAGATTGGAAAGAGAACGTACTATGATCAAAGTCAAGACGAGTTTTCCTAGCTGCACTATAGCTTAGCTGCACTACTCGCCAAAGGTTTATTAATCATGTGCACTCGGGCACATATCTTATTTAATTACAAAACACACATTACTGAAACACGTTAATGTTATTAAGAGCGACAACAAGGCTTAAATCACAGGGTGACAATTACGTCAACCCAAATTAAAACACACACAACACACACGCGGGAATTAACATCATTATGCCGAGTAACCACGGCGTTATTAATACACCGTGTGACCTTACGTTCACCCTGATTGCACTATACAACGCTTACGGTTTAATTATGTGCTTAACTACACTTATCTTATTAAATTACACCACACACACACAGTGTTGAGGCTTTTAATATTATTCCGAGAACACGGAAGTTATGAAGACACCGGGTGATCTTACGTTCACCCTGATTGCACTGCCACAGCGCTTACAATTTATTTTACAGGGTGACAGTTACGTCCACCCCAATGCACTAGCTAAGTGCTTAAAACACAGGACTGCAATTAAGCTCATCCACTGGCGCTAGCAAGGCACTTAAAACACTTCAGATCCTTACATGTGGATAAGAAGCATAGGTCATGACCCTTAAATTATTCGGCAATAACCCTGAGGAATATTATGATTTAAAGAAACGACAAATCCTTACTTGGATTAGCGTTCCCATGAATATTAAATTATAAAGAAACGACTAATCCTTACTTGGATTAGCGTTCCTACGAACACTCGTGTTAACTAAACAGTCTAACACAACAATTATTCACATTAAAGCCATCCAGGCAAACGACTTAAATGCCCGAAAGGCGATCATAGATAATAGCGTTATTCTAGCAGATATACAACCTATTATATGATTTTCCAAAACAGTTTATAAAACATTTTCCAGACAAACACAGATAATCATTCCAAATTAATTACTCAGATAAACAACTGATAATTAATGTAAATATGGAACGATGAGCAAGAGCGAACCGCCACTTGCCTGAATCCGCAGAGTTTGAACGAAGCCTAACGACGACGAAATTCCGGGCTCGACACGCGTATAGCTCTGATAGATTACGGGTCCACACGCGATCCGGCATATGACATATTAATTAATATCAATTAATTTGACTAGACAAATTTAAGGAATTATATTTAATAAATATTTATGATATTAAATCATAAAATATTTATTAAATTTTCCTAAAGAAAAATACGAACGAAAGGGTATCGAAATTATACCGCTCGAATGATTTCGGGTCAAAATTGGACTGATGCTTAAATGGGCCTCTTCGGCCCAATAACAACAAAAACAGAGGGGGGCCCACCAACACTATTCATCATCTCTTCCAAATCAAACCACCCACAACAATAACAGAGCAACAACGACAACAACCAACACGCGGCACCGCAACCACCACAACAACGCAGCTGGGCTGCAACCACCACCACGATGCGCCAGCAGCACCAGCACGACCGCCACCAACACGCACCGGAGACGAAGGCCACCTTCAACAGTGGCTCGCCGGCTTCACGTCGACGCCGGGAGAGACGAGAGGCGAGTTCGGAGGGAGCTTAGCAGTGGCAGAAGGGAGGAGCAGCACCACGCAGCTCAGCGGACACCAGCAGCGGGGCGACGACATCGGGGGAATCTCAACAGGGGAGACGATGATGGGGCGAGCAAGCGGCGGAGCTTACTTTGAGTGGCCCGTTGGAGGCCTAAACGACAACCAATTTCAACGGGGTCAGTGGCATTGGGTTCGTGGTGTTTCAAGGTTTCACCGTAGCCGGGTCGAAACGACCGAGCATTCACACGTACGTTGGAAAACCTCCCCAAAGTGGTGGGGTTTTCTTGATTTTCTGCGCACACATGGCGTGTTCGGAGTCGATTCGATGTCGTTTTGAGATGGTTCAGGATGATTCAAGAATCGATTCCTACTAATCCAAGTACAAGGAAAAGGGTCGTGTGGTTTGATTTTAAATTGGAGGGCTCAAAAATGGGTATTTTGCGGTTGAATATAAGCTCGACGGTGGGAGCAATGCCAGAGGGAGTGACCGAGAGAAAGACGAGAGCAGGAGTGAGGCGGGAGAGATGAGGTGCCCCTCAACTCTTCATCTGGCTTCTTATAAAGGCCAAGGAGAAGGGCAGCTCCCCCGACCAACACAGGGCTCGAGCCACTCACAGCCACCGGCGCAATTTCGGGAGCTGCTTTCGGCGAGGCTACTTCGGCAGCACAAGGCTCGAGGAGCATGCAGGGGAGACAAGGAGTAGTAGGGGTTTAGATATTAAAATGGGGATGGGCATTTAACCCAGAAATTATCTGTTTATCTCTAAACAAATATTCTAAATCCCGAAAATAAATTGAATGTATATTATACCACTCAGGGAATTATTATGGATATCATGGATATTTCAGAAAATCCAAACTCCACAGAAAGCGAAATAATTAATTAGTGAAGGTTGAGAAAAATTACTCAATAACCTTACTAAAAATTTAGGGATATTACATTACTACCCCCTTAAGAAAAGTTTTGACCCCGAAACTTGCAACAAGCCAAAGAGGAACCTACCTCAGCAACAAACTTACCAACTGAACTTAATATCCTTAATCACTTCATCCTTGAAATGGATCACATGAGATATTACTCTTAATTCCTTAGGATATCATTCTGAAAATGATTCATCCGTCTCAAAGCTTATGACACAAACTCACGCATGAGAGATAGCTCTTGATCTCTCCGAACAAAACTCTACAAGTTCATTCCCTTTCCTTAAGAAATCTCGGAAGAACTCAGCGTATGAGATAACGCTTACCACAGTACTCCTTAGATGTATATAGACAATTCTCCTTACTGAATCTTTAATACATCGGGATCATCAACATATCCTTAACCGTAACCTTTCTTCTTAGCATAACAACTCCACAACTTAATCTTCCTCAAAGAGTTGCACCTAGCCTTGTAGATGACATACTCTATGTATGAAGAAGAATCTTAGGAGTGGATTTAGATTTAAACAACAAAGTCGACCCTGGGATTAACCACAAGGGACGAACATCTAAGTTGTCCACAAAACTCCACCACCATAAGTCCGACAGTCTTTATCCTTACTTGGCATAAGTTGTTCTCGACACTTACGAGGTTTCGTATGAACAACTAATTCACAATGATAACACATTCTGGAATTTTCCAAAACACGGAAACACTTTACTAACATCCAAACATTACGTTAATTGACAAAAGTCGATCAGGCAGATCTTACTACCACGGAGATTACCGACACACGTCGTTACTCCTTAATCTTAAAGAAAGTCTTAACACAAATACAACTTAATGGATCAGGGTTCTTCTCCATTGGCTTGGCTCATTACAAAGAGTCGTTGCCCTTGGCCTGAAGACCCCATAGGCGCTTTGCCTTTACTACGAGCCATAGACTGCTCAGGAGTGGATACCACTGGCCTTGGGTTCTGTCCACCTCCAACATTAGACGCCTGATAAGACTGCATTGGTCCCTGACCCTTCAGTCTGCAGTATGTTTTTATGTGGCCTTCCCTTCCATAATTATGACACATCCTCTTGTCCTTTTGGCAAACAAAACTTTTATGCCCTTCTTCACCACAATTGTGACACTGAATTGCTCTGCTGCTCCAACCTGAGCCTCTGGCAGAGTCAGACTGAGTTGTCTCGGTCTTAGCACGACCAGATCTTTCAAACTTGGTAGGCAATGCCGGTCGTTTGAATGAACCAACCTGGCGATCCTGTTGCCCACCCTTTCCCTTAACTTGCTTCTCCCTCTTAAGGGCAGATTCCTCCAATGTGACTTCCATCTTGTAGGCTGCATCAACATATTGTTCTAACGTAGAACAACCATGACGTATCATTAGAGGCTTGATCTCTGGATTCATCCATCCATGGAAGTACCAGATCTTTTGCTCCTCGGTTGACACCTCAGGTCTAGCGTACTGCATCAAGTGATTGAACTTAGCTGCGAGCTCAGTCACCTTTAACCTATCAGTCTGCAGGTACAGAAATTCCTTATGCTTCTCCTCCCTCATAGCTCGGGAAAAGAAACGATCGGTCATCTTGGTTTTAAATATGCTCCAATTCAGCTCGGGATGATCTGCCAGACCGGTGCTCTCCCACCATTCGCTAGCCACATCCTTGAGTTGAAGAGAGGCGATGTGCACTTTTCCAGCCTCAGTGCAATTAATGTTCCGGAGCAAACGCTCCATATGCGAGAACCAATAGGTCACCCTGACTGGTTCTCCAGTACCGTCATAGCTGTCAGGCCTCATTGAACTCACGGCTTTTAACGCTTGCCCGTAAGTTCCTCTGTTTCTGACAACATTGACCCGAGGTACTTGCTCCACTGACTCCTCGACTTTAGGAGTAGCTTGAGGAACTGGACCACCTTGTACTTGTGGTGCAACTGGTCGCATAACATCTGTGATTGCCTGCATGACAATTCCTCGAATTGCCTCCACTGTTGCAGCATCAAACATCATCAGAGCGTTGGCCTGAGCTTGGCCATTGCCTCCCTGGTTATTGTTAAAGACAGACTCACGCTCTCCTGTTGAGTCTGCAACATTCCTTGCATTTGGTCTAGGGTCATTACTCGGCCCAGCACCAGCACGGATAACGTTCCTTGTGTTCACCATCTGTTTACCGATCAAATTCCAAGGATTTTATCACGTTAGTATCTTCTGATATACTTATTGTAATAAAATCAACTTAGAATAGATCAACTTGGTAATTTCTATTGATGAACTCAAACCGAGTTACTAGGTTCTACAACCTTAGCTCAAAATGAGAGAACTGGGAATTCAAGCCTTATTGGGTATAGCGAAACCATCTTGGCTTCTCCCGGTTCCTCTGAAGAGAATAGAATGCACCCATATCATACGGGGTAACGGGGAAGGAATTAGTCTTTCTAGATATAGAAGCAAACTTACTATATCAGACCATATAGAAGACAGGACTATGAACGGTGTTTTCAAACTCTTTTTACTTTGAAAATTCAGAGCCCTTCTTAAACCATTTTCAAAAACGGATAAATGATTTATAAAAATCCCAAACCCGTTTTAAAACAACCTTTGGCTCTGATACCACAACTGTAACACCCCCAAAACTTAACCATTTTGGAAAGGTATTACCGCCAGTGACCCCAGTGTTCCTTACCGAGATCACCCAAGGCTTTACCGTTTAAATACAAATTATTAAATACAATGATACAAAATGATAACCTTATTCATATAAAACACGAGTCCCGGGATTACATCCCAATCCCGAATAGGACAAACACATAGTTTAAATAAATTACAACGGAAATCTTAAACAAGGCACAGCGGAAAACTTTTAAAAGATATTACAAAAAGGGTTGTGATCGTAATGATCACCTGCCCAAGGATCTCAACCTGATTAAAGAAATTATTAAAAACGTCGGAAAACCCACCGTCGACTCCATAGTCCTTCTAGTCTTCTCATCTACACTCCATCTGATGTGCCGAATCGAACGGATGACACCAGCCCACATGCGGAGAACAATGTTCGTGGGTTAGTCTACTTGAATAGACTAGCAAGGGTAAAAAGCAGAGTGGTTCGAGTGATCGTAATCATTTACTATCATTGTCCCTCGAATAATAACCGAAGGGACGATACATAACCCGGCACTTTCACGGAATAACAACAAGAGGTATGCATGAGAGAAGATTCTGGAAGACTTCATCTTCACAGAAATCGACTCGAAAAGAGACTCCAAGAGATTGAGTCTTTAAGGAAATATGACAAATCTGGAATGTTTAACAGAATCAAACAACAATGATTTAAAAGTTGACTGAGATGCTTTGGTTCACGACCAACCTCATCGCCTACAGCGAATCCAGATTGGAAAGAGAACGTACTATGATCAAAGTCAAGACGAGTTTTCCTAGCTGCACTATAGCTTAGCTGCACTACTCGCCAAAGGTTTATTAATCATGTGCACTCGGGCACATATCTTATTTAATTACAAAACACACATTACTGAAATACGTTAATGTTATTAAGAGCGACAACAAGGCTTAAATCACAGGGTGACAATTACGTCAACCCAAATTAAAACACACACAACACACACGCGGGAATTAACATCATTATGCCGAGTAACCACGGCGTTATTAATACACCGTGTGACCTTACGTTCACCCTAATTGCACTATACAGCGCTTACAGTTTAATTATGTGCTTAACTGCACTTATCTTATTAAATTACACCACACACACACAGTGTTGAGGCTTTTAATATTATTCCGAGAACACGGAAGTTATGAAGACACCGGGTGATCTTACGTTCACCCTGATTGCACTGCCACAGCGCTTACAATTTATTTTACAGGGTGACAGTTACGTCCACCCCAATGCACTAGCTAAGTGCTTAAAACACAGGACTGCAATTAAGCTCATCCACTGGCGCTAGCAAGGCACTTAAAACACTTCAGATCCTTACATGTGGATAAGAAGCATAGGTCATGACCCTTAAATTATTCGGCAATAACCCCGAGGAATATTATGATTTAAAGAAACGACAAATCCTTACTTGGATTAGCGTTCCCACGAATATTAAATTATAAAGAAACGACTAATCCTTATTTGGATTAGCGTTCCTACGAACACTCGTGTTAACTAAACAGTCTAACACAACAATTATTCACATTAAAGCCATCCAGGCAAACGACTTAATGCCCGGAAGGCGATCACAGATAATAGCGTTATTCTAGCAGATATACAACCTATTATATGATTTTCCAAAACAGTTTATAAAACCTTTTCCAGACAAACACAGATAATCATTCCAAATTAATTACTCAGATAAACAACTGATAATTAATGTAAATATGGAACGATGAGCAAGAGCGAACCGCCACTTGCCTGAATCCGCAGAGTTTGAACGAAGCCTAACGACGACGAAATTCCGGGCTCGACACGCGTATAGCTCTGATAGATTACGGGTCCACACGCGATCCGGCATATGACATATTAATTAATATCAATTAATTTGACTAGACAAATTTAAGGAATTATATTTAATAAATATTTATGATATTAAATCATAAAATATTTATTAAATTTTCCTAAAGAAAAATACGGACGAAAGGGTATCGAAATTATACCGCTCGAATGATTTCGGGTCGAAATTGGACTGATGCTTAAATGGGCCTCTTCGGCCCAACAACAACAAAAACAGAGGGGGGCCCACCAACACTATTCATCATCTCTTCCAAATCAAACCACCCACAACAATAACAGAGCAACAACGACAACAACCAACACGCGGCACCGCAGCCACCACAACAACGCAGCCGGGCTGCAACCACCACCACGATGCGCCAGCAGCACCAGCACGACCGCCACCAACACGCACCGGAGACGAAGGCCACCTTCAACAGTGGCTCGCCGGCTTCACGTCGACGTCGGGAGAGACGAGAGGCGAGTTCGGAGGGAGCTCAGCAGTGGCAGAAGGGAGGAGCAGCACCACGCAGCTCAGCGGACACCAGCAGCGGGGCGACGACATCGGGGGAATCTCAACAGGGGAGACGATGATGGGGCGAGCAAGCGGCGGAGCTTACTTTGAGTGGCCCGTTGGAGGCCTAAACGACAATCAATTTCAACGGGGTCAGTGGCATTGGGTTCGTGGTGTTTCAAGGTTTCACCGTAGCCGGGTCGAAATGACCGAGCATTCACACGTACGTTGGAAAACCTCCCCAAAGTGGTGGGGTTTTCTTGATTTTCTGCGCACACATGGCGTGTTCGGAGTCGATTCGATGTCGTTTTGAGATGGTTCAGGATGATTCAAGAATCGATTCCTACTAATCCAAGTACAAGGAAAAGGGTCGTGTGGTTTGATTTTAAATTGGAGGGCTCAAAAATGGGTATTTTGCGGTTGAATATAAGCTCGACGGTGGGAGCAATGCCAGAGGGAGTGACCGAGAGAAAGACGAGAGCAGGAGTGAGGCGGGAGAGATGAGGTGCCCCTCAACTCTTCATCTGGCTTCTTATAAAGGCCAAGGAGAAGGGCAGCTCCCCCGACCAACACAGGGCTCGAGCCACTCACAGCCACCGGCGCAATTTCGGGAGCTGCTTTCGGCGAGGCTACTTCGGCAGCACAAGGCTCGAGGAGCATACAGGGGAGACAAGGAGTAGTAGGGGTTTAGATATTAAAATGGGGATGGGCATTTAACCCAGAAATTATCTGTTTATCTCTAAACAAATATTCTAAATCCCGAAAATAAATTGAATGTATATTATACCACTCAGGGAATTATTATGGATATCATGGATATTTCAGAAAATCCAAACTCCACAGAAAGCGAAATAATTAATTAGTGAAGGTTGAGAAAAATTACTCAATAACCTTACTAAAAATTTAGGGATATTACACATATCTAGTGGCAAACATAATTGTGCGTATAGGGGTTCCGAGCGTACAATTGTGTGTGAGAATCAATTGCATGTTAAGTAGGGGAGTGAGTACTTGTACGTCTTTCTACTTGCATGTATCCTATATCCTTGTGTGCATTGCTATTGCTGTATTGGTGCTAGAGTACGCTGACAACTGTGAGAATCAGTTGTACTTTATCATTGGTACCGTAATAAGTCTATCGACAACTGTGAGAATCGATAGTATTCACGATCAGGGTGGGAACAATAATAAGATAGTAAACGAATTTGGAAAGATAGTTTTCAGTGATCAATCGCTTGCATTGTGGTGTGGATATTTGTCTGGTGGAATACTTTCCCTCATTATATTTTGTTTCTTGTCAGTAATTACATCTTTGGTTACATTGCGATTATTCCAAACAACCCCCTGTTACTTGTTAGTCACACGTTATTGCATACAGATAACCGACTCCATGTGGGATCGACCCTGACTTACTTACTATACTCTTTAGTAGGTGAATTGAGATTATTTTGACAGGAAAATGACACCGGTTTCCGGACCTGTCAAGGGCATACAAAAAAATATTATAATGATCACTGCTACAAACACCGATATTGCCACAAAATAGGACTCAATGCATAATATATGTATAAGCTGATCAGAATTAGATGTTGGTAGCGCGCATACCCAGTTTATTACCAACACAAGCGTCAGGTTTGCGATTTTTGGGCATTTTATATTTTTCACTACGATTTACCCAGTGGATGAGCAACCCATTGAGGTCCAAAATCAAAAGAAACTTGCCCTCCTTCTTCATCTCATGTTCTGTTTTGTTGTGGCCAAGATTCGGCTCGATTGAACAAGACGGGAATAACACACTGCACAACACTCATAAATTACAGATTCCGTGTAACTGGATAATCAAAAGATAGAAACATAACATAGAGACTTGAATATAACTTTTGTTTTGATGTCACTACCAGGGATTTTGCCTTTGCATTGTCAATCAATGCTGAGTTGGTTTCATTCTTTTCTCTATCCATCATTACTTCCTCATTATTTTGAATAACATCCAAAATGTCATCGCCTTGTTCTGCCACAACTTCCTTCATATTGACAGTTTGGATGGATGCATCTTCTTTCGATTCAACAGTTAAAGGAGCATCTTTAACTACATTCTTCATTATTTCAGGAAAAGAGATATCAAATTTAACATCTTTCTCCACACATTCTAGATTCAGAAGATGAGGGTCAACATGATCACTTGTCGGCTCACTAGGAGACTTAATGTGTGCACTTTCATCATTCATTTTTTCATTCTCACAGATAACATCAACAACCTTGTTGAAGACTTCCCAATTTGAGGCAGGTGCTGCATCACATTCATAATTACAATCGTGGTACACAAATTATTGTTTTTTTTATGAGTTTAAGTTAATTACAACCGATCAAATAAGAAGGGAGATATTGTATCCCAAACACTTTTAAGAGCAAGAGCCACATTTTCGTACTTGAAGTATGGAGATCCAATAGTCGCTTCTGGAAGTCTCTTAGTTTGTCGCGTAGCACTACGACACTGGGAAGTTCTTGCATCAAGAGCAACTTAGTCCGAGCCACCTCCATTGCATGATCAGAGCCTCTAGTTTTTCGATTATGGTTGATAACATGTTTTTGTCGTGTGAAAAACTGCTATGCAAAATATCCAAACAAACCTTAAACCGTAGTCCTAGGTAAGTAAAGGTCGAATCCACAGGGAGGCGAATTCTATCTAATTATGCAATTTGTATGTCAATCCAAAGTAACCAAATGGGGGGTTTTGTTTGTTTAAGTAATCTAAGCATGCAAAAGTAAACAACTAGATGTGATGGATTCAGTAATGGGGAAAAGACACTTAGTCAAACAACATCCACTATTCGTATGACAAGTTGATCATAGATACTCACTCAAAATCTCATGCAATGGTAATTCCAATTCCTTTTCAGATATAACTAATAGCACAACCAGATACTATTAGCACTAACTAATTAAACAACCCTGAGACTATCAAGATTCAGTTTAACAGCAGCCTTACGGATAAGAATATAGTTGGATACAATTCTAGCATAAAACAACCAGCTTTTATCCTAGAATGTAAATCAATTATCTTCTGCATAAGACTAGCACAACCAGTTACTAATACGATGCAGTTGCTACTCTGAAATAGATATGCTCAACCAGTAACAATCTAAATCTAGCAATCAATCAATAACAACAAACCCTAGATGCGTCCAAATAGAGCTTATCAATATCAATCATAAGCAACTTAAGCAAGAGAAAGATAAAAACCATGCAATAGATTAAGAACAAGAATCTCACAACTAAATCCAAACGAAAGCTTCAGCGTCTGACTAAGCCAAGGGGACTTAGTTCTTCATAACGTAGAAAAGGAAATTAGGGTTTCAGAGAGATTAGAAGATTCATTGGCAAAAATCTTTTTTCTACCCTAAAATACTAAAGGAAATAAAATCTAAATTAACCTAAAACGAAATAATAAAATAACAATAATTAAATGAACGAAGCACGGAAAATTAATCCCGTTCTTCTCGGCCTTGAATTCTCGCGAGCAGCTGCTCGGTCTCTTCGTTTGGCACTTTGCTCCAGCAAAGCATCACCGGCCCAACTCCAATTCAGCCCACGCACGGCCCAATACAAGCAAGCAGCAACACATCAATTTCAAGGCAGCAAATCATGCTCGCCCATGTCACCATGACGTCACCAATTCCATTTCTTCAGCCTTCCGCTTCAATTGCCGCTGCTTTACGCGTCTTCACGTGGGCCACGCCTTCAATTGGGCTTTAGCCCTTTTATTTGTACGTGGGCTTCTTCTTCATTTAATATGGGCTGGCACTTCATGGGTCTAATTTCCTCCTTCCGATCCCATCAATCACGTGGCTTTTAATTAATTACCAAACTTCACCCCCACACGCCATGCACATGAATGTGTCTAAATCTACCCGAATGACACCAATAAAACCTCTAATGACTCTTACTTAAGCCCTACAAAGTAGTGCTTATCAAACCACCCCATGCTTAGACCTTTGCTCGTCCTCGAGTAAACTAATAAAGAGTCTACTCCTCCAATGTAGCATCCAAGGTCTCAGGAAGCATATCCTCCAACTAAGAGTCACCTAACCCATGCCAAAGCTCCTAGCACCAATCTCATTCACAACACATCCACAACTCAACAAGCTTAAGGGGCAAGCGGAGTACTTCCCCCAAGCTAACCCGGACATCCAATAGTGTGAGTAACCTCTAATCCTAGCCTCTATCTATTGCTCCTTATGTCTCCCAGAGTGACCTACCCGACAATCCTTCTTTGACTCATCTTCTTATGACGCCTCGCCAAGAATAATGAGAAATCCTAAAATCACTCTTCTTCTTTTTCACTCGTTTTGCCAAGGCGCCCTTTCGGCTTTTCACCAAGCCACTCATTTCATTTTCCAATAGATGTACTCACATAAGCTCACGTCACTCTTGACCTCATATTACCCCAGCCTAATGCTGGTCCAAGCCACCTGCTTATTGCCTAGGCCACCCTTTCGGGTTTTCGACCTATCCCAGGATTTCAATGATAGCATTTTTTCAAATTTTTGGCTCTTTCTCTTTATATTTATTTTTCTCCTCAACAACGTAGCAAGTATAAAACCCCATCCCATGCTTAAACATTGCATTGTCCTCAATGTAATGAAAGACAAAAGAATAAAGCACAGGGAAACGCAAAAAATAACTCACAACGTTGCCGAGTTGGCTTGGACACTTCCTTGTTGCTGGCGGTGTAGTCAGAAAAGTTCATGTCCTGGATGTCTGGCATCAACGCCATTATCTTCATCTACCGTGCAACCATAAGAAACCACTATAGGGTGTGGTGGTTATGTAGGAAATCAGGGCTACACGGCCTTCAACTCCATCAACTCCTACCATGCAACCAAAAGGGACCACTCTGGGGAAGTAGTGGTCAATCAAGGGAACAGGGTTGCATGACCTTCAAAAATGGGCCCAGATGTCATCGTGGTTGGGCCCTGGTGTACCTCCTCTACAATTGTCGAATGCAGGGCCATCATCGTTGCCAAATAAATATAGGGTGAATGTATTCCTCCGTTTAGCAACATGATGCGCACCTCTCCGTGGGGAACTCTGGACAGCTGGGTAAACCTTTTTTTTTTGCTCCCCGTTTAAGGTTTTTTCGGAAAGTTTTTTTTTTTACCTGCGAAAATGCGGCGGTCGCCGTGAGGGGTGCGGCGGTCGCCGTAATTAAATGGCAGTCGCCGTTTCTTGGTCGTAGCCAACTTGCTCGGTGGGGCATTTACGGCAGGCGCCGTGAACTTCGCAGCGGGCGCCGTGAACACCATTTTCGTTTTTTCGCGCTTCCTGCAGGTTAGTTCGACACAGAAAGGAAAAACTAAAAGGAAAACAACTGAATAAAGACTAAGGGAAAGAAAATAAATTACCAAATCTCGGGTTGCCTCCCAAACAATGCCTTAGTTAATGTCGTGGCTCGACATACTACTCGAACAACCTCAATCCATATCGTCAGGTTCCTTGGGAACCTTCTTAATCCATACCTCCTTTCTGAACCAATCATGGAAAGGTTTGAACCTTAGACCACGCTTCTTCTTCCTTGGCTTCTCCATCTTGACCTTATTGGTCACGTCTACCCCATGCTTAGATCGATCCGGGGGGTGTTTAACCTTGACTTTAGAGACCTGCACCAAAGAGGGGGCGAGCTTCTCGCTCGGAGTTAGCAGCAAAGGTGATTTACCTGGAAGCTCCGGAGGGCGCTTATAGCAAGCGTCCCACTCAGTAACACCTTCCTGCAAGTCAGTAGATATAGCAATACCCAAGCTAGAATCAACAATAAGTGGTGGGTCATCTAGGTGGTCCTCATCAAAAACATCTTTCACCACAGGCTCAAGGGTATCAATTGCACACAAAGAAAGATCATTAGAAGGAAATTTTCTGGCTTCATAGATATTGTAGTTAATAGTTTCGCCATCAAATTCCATGGTTAAAGAACCAGTACTCACGTTGATCTTAGTGTTGGCAGTTTTCAAGAATGGTCTCCCTAACAGAATAGGGGCTGCATGCATATCATGTTCCATATCAAGCACATAGAAGTCAGCAGGAAAAGTAAGATCACCAACCCTAACCAAGACATCCTCCACAATCCCTATAGGACGCACGCAAGATCTATCAGCTAACTGAATGGAAATATTGGTCGCATGCATGGGTCCTAATCCTAAGGATTCACAAAGAGATGACGGTAAAACATTTATGGAAGCACCCAAATCTAACATAGCTTTATTGAACTTGGTACCTCCAATTTGGCCCTACCATGGTTTTTGTCGTGTGAAAAACTGCTATGCAAAATATCCAAACAAACCTTAAACCGTAGTCCTAGGTAAGTAAAGGTCGAATCCACAGGGAGGCGAATTCTATCTAATTATGCAATTTGTATGTCAATCCAAAGTAACCAAATGAGGGGTTTTGTTTGTTTAAGTAATCTAAGCATGCAAAAGTAAACAACTAGATGTGATGGATTCAGTAATGGGGAAAAGGCACTTAGTCAAACAACATCCACTATTCGTATGACAAGTTGATCATAGATACTCACTCAAAATCTCATGCAATGGTAATTCCAATTCCTTTTCAGATATAACTAATAGCACAACCAGATACTATTAGCACTAACTAATTAAACAACCCTGAAACTATCAAGATTCAGTTTAACATCAGCCTTACGGATAGGAATATAGTTGGATACAATTCTAGCATAAAACAACCAGCTTTTATCCTAGAATGTAAATCAATTCTCTTCTGCATAAGACTAGCACAACCAGTTACTAATACGATGCAGTTGCTACTCTGAAATAGATATGCTCAACCAGTAATAATCTAAATCTAGCAATCAATCAATAACAACAAACCCTAGATGCGTCCAAATAGAGCTTATCAATATCAATCATAAGCAACTTAAGCAAGAGAAAGATAAAAACCATGCAATAGATTAAGAACAAGAATCTCACAACTAAATCCAAACGAAAGCTTCAGCGTCTGACTAATCCAAGGGGACTTAGTTCTTCATAACGTAGAAAAGGAAATTAGGGTTTCAGAGAGATTAGAAGATTCATTGGCAAAAATCTTTTTTCTACCCTAAAATACTAAAGGAAATAAAATCTAAATTAACCTAAAACGAAATAATAAAATAACAATAATTAAATGAACGAAACACGGAAAATTAATCCCGTTCTTCTCGGCCTTGAATTCTCGCGAGCAGCTGCTCGGTCTCTTCGTTTGGCACTTTGCTCCAGCAAAGCATCACCGGCCCAACTCCAATTCAGCTCACGCACGGCCCAATACAAGCAAGCAGCAACACATCAATTTCAAGGCAACAAATCATGCTCTCCCATGTCACCATGACGTCACCAATTCCATTTCTTCAGCCTTCCGCTTCAATTGCCGTTGCTTCACGCGTCTTCACGTGGGCCACGCCTTCAATTGGGCTTTAGCCCTTTTATTTGTACGTGGGCTTCTTCTTCATTTAATATGGGCTGGCACTTCATGGGTCTAATTTCCTCCTTCCGATCCCATCAATCACGTGGCTTTTAATTAATTACCAAACTTCGCCCCCACACGCCATGCACATGAATGTGTCTAAATCTACCCGAATGGCACCAATAAAACCTCTAATGACTATTACTTAAGCCCTACAAAGTAGTGCTTATCAATGGTATCAAGAAAACATATTTATTATGGTATCAGAGCTTAAACATAAACCCTACTCATATACGCTCTTCCAGTTTTTTTCCTCCAATTAATTTCTTATGGTATCAGAGCCTTGAGATGTGGCCTTGAGGCCAAGGCATCCATCAATGCCACATGACAAGGCATCTAGTTTAGCAATTAAACTTCTACTATTTCTCTAATAATATACAAAGAATTGTGGTACTAATTCGTTGTCTATGAATTTAGACTAGTACGGTTCGTTTAAAGTGTGACTTGGGCAAGAAATTATGTTCGCCTGAAAATTTTCATCAACGAAACTATTTTCCTTCATTAAGGACACATCCTTACTGTTGAAGTATCGTCTACAGAGGCTACTAAGTCATTTCCAGACATTGAGAGGAATAGTTATGTTTTCTCGGATGGAATTGTAATCAATGTAGTAGAAGTATGGAGGTCCAATTGCCGCTTCTGGAAGTCTCTGATTTGTCGCGCAACACTGCGGCACTGGGAAGTTTTTGCATCAAGAACAACTTACCCTTTGGATCTACATAAGCATGAAGTACAATTAGTTAATCATGTATTATACAAACTAAAATTATACAAATCGATAGTGGATGCTCTAGCAGTAGATAAACTCACCTAAGGCATTGTCATTACTGTCATTAGAGTCATAAGAGTGTAAATATAATCCCGTGTTAACCTGCACACAAATATCAAACACATGCAACGCACAATATAAATTAGAGATATTATATGTGCATAAGTGGATATAACTATAAATTGATCTAACTAGTTTGTTATTTACTGGATTAAGGAGGCCTTTGGACGGACTATCATCTATAAGCAGGGTGTTGGTGGCAGAAAATGATCCCTTTTTGTATGGTTCATGGCTGCATTGTCAAACCTTCTTCAACTCTTTAAAGAAGAGTGGCTTCTTTGTGTTGTCCAAACACATGAATCCAGATATGGAACAATGATTTTGGTTCTGTATGTTCATACATTAAAAAAAATGTCAGGAAATCAATTTAGTTGGATAAAATTCAGAACAATAGCATTGAACAAATATTATCTACACAATTAAAGGTACATACGTACCCATACAAAGAGTATCTTTGACTTGAGGTCACCGAAAACACCCGCCATAACATTATCGATATTGTGCCTTATATAAGCGTACAAAATAAGTTAGCATATATGCATATCTAATTGCATAAATGGAATAAGGCATCGTCAAGAATATATGCAATATCCATATACAGATTCAACTGTCTATATTGATTGATTAATAAATCAATTAATACATGATATATAAATTTGTGTATGATGAGTTCATGTGAGCAAACTTACTGCATAGCTGACATCCTTATCCCGACCTCGAATTTGTCAAGGCGAAATTCAATGAACTGCTTATAAAAAGGTCTCTTGTAAACTATCATCATTCAATTTATAACCAAAAGCGACATTAGGGCATACCAAAAAATATTATAATGATCACTGCTACAAACACCGATATTGCCACAAAATAGGACTCAATGCATAATATATGTATAAGCTGATTAGAATTAGATGTTGGTAGCGCGCATACCCAGTTTATTACCAACACAAGTGTTAGGTTTGCGATTTTTGGGCATTTTATATTTTTCACTACGATTTACCCAGTGGATGAGCAACCCATTGAGGTCCAAAATCAAAATAAACTTGCCCTCCTTCTTCATCTCATGTTCTGTTTTGCTGTGGCCAAGATTCGGCTCGATTGAACAAGACGGGAATAACACACTGCACAGCACTCAGAAATTACAGATTCCGTGTAACTGGATAATCAAAAGAGAGAAACATAACAGAGAGACTTGAATATAACCTTTGTTTTGATGTCACTACCATGGATTTTGTCTTTGCATTGTCAATCAATGCTGAGCTGGTTTCATTCTTTTCTCTGTCCATCATTACTTCCTCATTATTTTGAATAACATTCAAACTGTCATCGCCTTGTTCTGCCATAACTTCCTTCATATTGACAGTTTGGATGGATGCATCTTCTTTCGATTCAACAGTTAAAGGGGCATCTTCAACTAAATTCTCCATTATTGGGCCAGTTCCCAAGCTTCTTGCGTATCCTTTCAGTCAACTTTGTACTCTCGATGCAAGTTTGCAAGCAGTTTAGTTTGGTTGTTGTGTCCCATGCTGGCCACCATCTTCTGGTAAGCGGTAAATCGGTTCCCGATAGGTAAGTTGTGGATGTATCGCCTTTTCCTAAAGTTGTAATATCCCACTTAAAATAGAAGGGTAAAATAGTAATTTTAAAGTGGTAAAAATAAAAGTTTTAAAATTGATTTTATTTCTTTTAGAGGAATAACTTAAATTTTAAAGAACTTAATTTCAAATGTGGGGTATGACAATTTTTGGTACAAATTATCATATAATAATAATAATAATATGGTGTTAAATTAAATAAGTAAGTATAACAATGGTGGTAATTTAAGTTGTGGATGTATCGCCTTTTCCTAGCAACAGCACATAAATACTTGGAATCCATAAATTTTGGTTTAATATCATATAAGGGAGAGATTGTATCACAAACACTTTTAAGAGCAAGAGCAACATTCTCGTACTAGAAGTATGGAGATCCAATAGCCGCGTCTGGAAGTGTCCTGGTTTGTCGCGCAGCACTGCGACACTGGAAGTTATTGCATCAAGAGCAACTTAGTCCGAGCCACCTCCATTGCAAGATCAAAGCCTCCAGTTTTTGGATTATGGTATCAAGAAAACATATTTATTATGGTATCAGAGCTTAGACATAAACCCTACTCATATACGCTCTTCCAGTTTTTTTCCTCCAATTAATTTCTTATGGTATCGGAGCCTTGGCATGTGGCCTTGAGGCCAAGGCATCCATCAAGGCCACATGCCAAAACATCTAGTTTAGCAATTAAACTTCTACTATTTCTCTAGTAATATACAAAGAATTGTGGTACTAATTCGTTGTCTATGAATTCAAACTAGTACGGTTTGGTTTGGATGTTCAAATTCATATTTATTTGAAGATCATATCTACCCTAAATAATTAAAGTTGAAGGCAAGTCTTCTTTAAAAATTTAGCCACTTGGTCTTTTATCTTTTTGACATCCGGTAGTATGTGAGCATGCCATCTGTCAATGTTTCACAACTGATGCATCCCACTACCGCATTTTGCTTCTTCTGCTTCTCCATGTCGAGACATTCACCTTCTTTTCAACTTAACCTTATAATGTTGCAACCGTTCCACCTCTCGGTGTTCAACCGCTTTCTCAACCGATGTTCACCTCCATCTTCATTTTCAATTGACAATATCTTATAGACTTTTAACTAGAACTGTTATTTTTGGTGAGCAGGTAACTTTGAATCACACAAGACAAATTTGTTTCATATGCATCCTTGATCAATCCCGTCGTACTGAAATATATATCCAGTCATGGAGTAATCTGGTTGTAAGTGAAGATTTTATACACTTC
This sequence comes from Rheum nobile, assembly GCA_027886185.1. NCBI lineage: Eukaryota > Viridiplantae > Streptophyta > Magnoliopsida > Caryophyllales > Polygonaceae > Rheum > Rheum nobile. The sequence goes on from WOAB01000056.1 coordinate 1,493,341, forward strand.
CATACATAATTATTATATTTGACTAAAAGAGCGTAAGGATGAAATCAATAAAGTTGATAATAAAAAAGTTTTATAAAGATATCACTAGATCTTTACTTTCTATCTTTTAATAAATAAAAAATTATGATTTTATGTAATCTTTTTTTATCTTTTGGAGGTAACATCAAAAGGTATGTATCTCGCGAAATCTTCCAATAACCATCTCTAATCACCCTAAGTGAATACTTATTTCGACCTAAAAAATACACAAACACAATAACATAGGGATATTACGATCATAATAATGTTGACAAAAAATTCAAGACAAGGCAGTATATGAAGGGTGACAGGTACACAAATACTCACTCATGGATGCTTTAATGGAGATCGGACGTACAAATAACCATGTATGATGAACGAGTTTTTATAATTAGTTCTATCAACACAGAGAAAACATGAGAGATGAGGAGAAAACATGAGAGATGTAGATAAAACAAGAGACGAGCTAGATCATACAAGTATGTATATGCAAACATGAGCTAGATCATACAAGTATAGACTAGTGTTCAGTTTTTGTTTTTTGTTTTCTGAAGAAAGGGGCAATATTATAAGCATCGACTCATCAACTAGTCTATTCAAAGCCATACTATTATGTATAATGGTGGAGCAGTGCTAACGCAGGTATATACTAAAACTCTCAAAAAAATTGGTCTCTTTGTAGTTAGGGCCTGATTGCAATCTTCCCAAGTTATGCACTGGTCCGCACTGCACATACATATACTGAGTGCAAATAATATAAAGGCGGCACTCTCTAAAGCTTTATTAATAACAAAAATGCTAATTCATAACTAAACGGGAAATAGCAAAACCCCTCACATCATCTAATAAAATAGAAACAACACTGCTATGAATAGTTTGCAAGAAATGAAAGCCTAAACTTAAATCAAAATAATAAGGGAAAATTACTTTAAATATATCAATTATTCGCTCTTAACTCAAAATAATACTAAAATTTTAAAATTACTATGCATATTTATCAATAACAGTATAATTTTTTTCGATAGAATATCCGAGGAAAATGATGACATGGCTTCCAAAAAAGTAATAAGATGGCTCGTGGAAAATGATGACTAATTTTAGTTAGTAATTTATAACTAGAATTTATGTGCGAAATTAATAAAAACATAAAAATGCTACTAAAAATTATTAAAGAGTAAAAAACTCATTGAAATAGTGGAGATTAGGGGTGAGCATTCGGATCGATCCGTTATACCGGATATCCGGTTTTTTTTTTTTTAGTGAAACAGCGATCCGTATCCGATCCGTCACAAGCCGGATATCCGGCTATTTCAGATCGGATTATTATACCGGATATCCAAAATATCCGGATTGTACAATTCCAGTTTAATTAACCATTTATCTGTGATCCTGTGACTGAAATTAAACCAAATACTTGTTTAAACCACTTCTAAAACAACTAATTCAACATCATTCATAATACACAATACCCGTTTAATCCACTTCATATTACAAATCATATATTACAAATCTTAAGTTGCTGCCAAAACAGAATAACTAGTCTAGTTGCTGCCAAAACACATACATATAACCTTTGAAAGCTGCAAAAACAAAACAAAAACAAATAACCAACTGGTGTAAAAAAGAAACTCCATAGATGAAGATGACTAGTTGCTGCAAAATAGATTCAAATAATGAAATTAGTAACTTTAAACTTCATTCAAAACAGAATAACAATATATAAGTAACCTTTGTGAATGCTCAAGGTTGGTTGATCACTTCATCAATTACATGGTTTGGATGTTCCAAATACATTTCCTTCAATCCTAATAAATTTCATTCAAAACAGAATAACAAGATATAAGTAACTTTAAACAATGAATCATATAAAGTAAAAGTAGACTGAATTGAAGATGAATATAGACAAATAACCTTCTTCGATTTGTTGCATTCCAAGCAAGGTTTCCTCAACAAAAATAGGAGTATTAGAGGTGCGCTTCCAATCTTGTGTACAAATAAGAGCTTCCACCATGTTTGGAGATAAAGAAGTACAGAATGAATCTAAAACTCGCCCTCCGGTACTAAAAGCAGATTCATAAGCAACCGTGGAATCCGGAATTGCTAAGATATCTCGAGCCATCTTAGACATAATTGGATATCTTTTTTGATTGCCTTTCCACCATTGTAAAATTCTGAAATTAGGAACAACAGTTTCACAAGCATCCTCCATGTACTTATCCAGCTCAGATTTATTCTCCATAAAATCAGAACCCAACTCCATTTGATACTCTGAACTCAACAATGTAGCAAAATCTATAACCCCTTGGTCCCCTCCTACTTGATCACATTCATTTAACCTACTAGATGAGGATCTAGGAGTAGAGCATTCTGAAGCTTTATTCATTTGAGGCATAGAAGAAGCATATATCCCAAATAACTCTTCAATAAGATCTTTGTCATGAAGAGTGAGGATCTTTTCCTTAGAATCAGCAAACAACTTTCGGACAAGAAAATTAACATATTGCAACTTACGCCTTGGGTCAAGAAAGACTGCAATAAACATAAAGAGATTGATGTTCAAAACATTACCCCAATACTTCTCATACTTTGCCTTCATTTTCAAAGTCATGGCTGCATGCTCTCCTTGCTCACTCATGCAATAATTATTGATCATCCTACCAACTCCAAACACATCTTCAGCAGCCAAATTGCTAGTGACATAACGACAACCAGATAATAACAAAGTAGCATCATAAAAAACCTTTAAAATTGGCAAAATTCTATTCACTTTCCTCCAATCCTATTCATCAGGAAGACCAAGTTTCTTGTTCTCCTTAGCACAAGAAGAATCTTTAATTATCAAGTTAGAGAATGCTTTCTTAAACTTTACAGCAGAACGAAGCATCAAATATGTTGAATTCCATCTTGTTTCAACATCCAAACTAAGAAGACTCTTACCTTCCAATTTCTCCTCTTCTACACACCTCTTAAATTTGACCATTCGTCCAAGAGAAGACCTCACATACCTTACAAGACCACGAACTTTCAAAACAGAAGAATCAATATCATTTAATCCATCTTTCACAACAAGATTTAGAATATGACAATGACATCTCATATGCAGAAACCTTCCTTCTAGAATACTAGGTTCCCTATGGTTGAATCTCCTTCTTAAATGCTCAATTGCTAAATCATTAGAACTTGCATTGTCAACTGTTACAGTCATTATGTTTTCTATACCCCAATCAGTCAAACAATTCTCAACAGATCTACCAATCAATTGCCCAGAATGGCCAGCAAGAGGACAAAAGTTTATAATCCTTTTGTGCAAAACCCAATCATCATCAATAAAATGAGCAGTGAGACACATGTAGCTTAAGTTTTGACTAGAAGTCCATGCATCTGTAGTAAGACTGATTCGACAAGACATCCTTTGAAAACAATCCCTAAGTTGTCTCCAATCCTCATAATACAGTTTATAGCAATCTCTAGCCACAGTACATCTAGAAGGAACAACAAATTCAGGATTCAAACACTTACAAAAGTATATAAACCCCTCACGTTCAACAATAGCAAATGGGAGTTCATCCACAATAATCATTCTATCAATAGCTCTTCTACAAGCTTCTTGATCGAACCTCCAAGAGCATGGTATAGAAATAGTCTCAACTACACCATTACGACCAATAACAGTTTTTGTTTCAATATCCATCAATTTTTGTTTCTTATCCATATTTGCAGGATACTTTTTGCATCTCAAAGTGTGATTCTTTAAAGGAGTAGTTCCATTATTTGTCGCACAGCCAATCCGAGCATCACAATATTTGCACTTAGCAAAATTAGTACCAGGAATTTCATCAAAATGAGCCCAATTTAGAGAATATTTCTTTCTCTTACCCGATGTGCAAGTAAGAGGATCAGTTAAAGAGGAAGAAGTAGGGTGTTTTGGAGGCTTTCCTTGTGCAGATTGTTTATCCTCAATAATCAACACATCATCTTGCATTTCTGGATCACTAGAGTCATGAGATGGCATACTTGTTGAGGATGATTTAATATGATCCTGTGATTACACATATTAGATTCATCATTATAGGGAGGATCCAATAAAAATTGCACAAAAACAGAATTATATTCTAGCTCCATCATCAAATTAACTACGTTTATATAAAGTCATTACACTAATCTTCAAGAGTAAACAGGTTTTAAATTGCACAAAAATGGTAAGACAAACAAAGAAAATAAGAAATGATGCTAATAGAGCTTACCATGATTTGGGTTTGGGATCAATTGATTATGGCCCTAGAGATAAAGAGAAATTTCTTTCACTAGCTGAACATGTTGGTTACTTGGCTTCTGCTGGAATGTTGCATGCCCATGTAAAAGAATAAAGCATGGGCTTAATCGGTGTTAATCTCAAGTAAGAGCAGTAGCATATCAATTATCAAGTATACTGGGATCTAAGTCTTAGCATTTTGATCACACAGAAAAGATACAAGTATAGAACTGAATATATCCTAGTAATTGACACTATATTGTGAGAACATGACCTTCTTCTGTTAGCAGTGAAACTAACGGCTCAGCAGCTGGACACCAGTGGAATTGATTTGCATGTTAAAATTCAAATCAGGTAGTCAAAAGTCAAAACCTATCCAACTGATAGAATATCAATTTCATACAGTGACTAGAATCCTAGACATATCCCATTTGCAAACCCATTTTCAAAGCAACAGAAGGTGCAACTTTTGGCTTCTACCTCTACTAAAACTAAAAGGGATAAAAAGAATTGGTATTCCGATCCAAACCAGAACGATAGGCAATGGAATTCTGAAAATGAATCATCTACAGAGAACCAGTTATAAGCAAATAGTTGTGCTTCAAAAGAACCTTTTCCATAAGGTCTAGAAAAGTTGAGAGTCAAGGATCAGAAGAAGCAAGAAAAACCAAAACCCTGAAATGCCCAAGTTTAGTGAAACTGAAAGGTGGCTTACATTCTGATGTTGCCTGAAATGCCCAAGTTTAGTGAAAGGTGGCTTCTGAAGTCGGCGAGTGAAGGAGACGAACTCGAGCGAGGAAGACTCCAATGATGAAGACTCGAGCGAGGAAGAGAAAGACTCGAGCGAGGTTTCCTGGTAAGCTGAGGAGATATTTCTCTGAGGTGAGTGAGAAGACTCGAGCGAGGAAGAGAAAGATCGGTGAAGGAGACGGAGAAAGTGGCGGAGGAAAAGTGAGGAGATTAGGAGATTAGGTTTTAGTGAAAGGTGGGTTGTAGTGTAAGTATAATTGGGCTTGTGTTGGGCCTTGCCTGAAATTGGTGTTAATTGGTAATTATTTTCTATGGCTAAAACTAAATAATGTTATTACTGATTTGCATTTGTTCAATTCAAAATATTAGGTAATAAAACACTTATATGTATCATTCTAATTTTCAAAAATATATTTATTATACGTAATATTTCCGGATTGCGGATATCCGGTTAGATATTCGTATCCGGTCCGGATATCCGAAAAAATGACCTGGATCGCATCGGATACGGATAAAAATTAAACGGATTTTTTAGGATACGGATTTTTCGGATTCGGGTTGGCGGATTATCGATTCGGAGCGACCGGATCGGATTTTTTTGCTCACCCCTAGTGGAGATATTCTATCTCTTCCTAGATAGTTTGTTCATATATCCTCATTCCACTTCATGAAGTGTCAGCGCTCATTCACACAACCTCTTCTTTGTCAGCCTAAGCATCCAACAACAACCGCTATTCTACCATCTCAGAATTTCAGAAACCTACAAATTAGTTAATTAAGTCCAACTTAAATCTTGAATATTTGTATGTGGATAGAATTTGTGTTTGTTGATAGAAATTCAAGTTCTTGTGGTGGGATTGATGAGATCTTTGAGCATTTGTGCGATGGAATGTATTTTTCCATACAAAGTTATTGAGAGTTTAGTACTAGTGAGTCTTTGTGGTGGTGGGTGAAGACACTACTAGAAGCTGGCGACATCTGGGCTAGGGCTAAGGGGTGAGAGTGGAGGAGGCCGATAGGCCGAATTTGGTGGTAGGAGGAGGAGGAGATGGTGGCGGCCAGAGAGGGGTATGGCGGCTCAGGCAACGAAGCATGTTATTGGTTGCTCGTTGTGCTGAACAGAGATATACGTGGGAGAAGATGACTTTCTTTTTATATATTTTTTCATAATTATGTATCAAGTCTCCCACCGCAAAAAAAAAAGCTTCGTATTGCTTTTTGGGTGCAATCAGGTTGCGCTAAAAAAGCGGAAAAAAAATATTCATTGGGCGTAACTAGGTTGCGCTCAAGTGAATGAACCGGGTTGTGGTTCATGGCAAATTTAAAAAAAAAATCAGGTTCACCTTCCAAAAAAAGACGAAAAAAAAACTTAAGTCTACTATGTAGCGTCCATGCTTGTATTTAAATCAACAAATTTATGTCTGAAAATGAAAACGCTCTCAGACATCACGAAAACCCTAAAACCTTTCTCACCGTTGTCGTCGCGGCTCAAACCTAACCCTAACCCCTTCACCGCTAAAACCACCGCTTCTTGGCCTCCTCACAGCCACCCTGAACCAACTCACTTCGCCATCTACGATGCCGCCTCTTGTTTGCCATGTCGTATCTTTCTCCATCTGGATATGCCTCGCTTTTGCAGCATGGCATGCTCCCTGCGAGATTGAAATCCTACATGGCCTTCACAGACCAACCAACTCGGATCTCTTCTACGCTAAGAACCCTAATAACCTTGATCCAGATCCCCTGGAGAGGTGGTCTGAAGCTGGTGAACGAAGTGGCGCCCCTGGTGCGAAGATTTGCAAGGGGCTCTCTGTTCATAGCTTTGCTGTCGACGACGAGACTTTCAGAGTTAGGAGTCTGCTCCAACGCTCGAAGGCCTGGATTTGGTATTGTGGAGGGGTTCTGGTCCTCGTGATTGAGGGATGGGCTCTCTGGAACAGTCCTTCGATCAAGCCGTGTGGGTTTGGCACTTCACCTGCCCCGATTCTAAGGTGTTGTCCTTTCGACCCCCATATGTCTTATTTTTTTCCTTTGTTTGCTGAGCTTGGTGCTCTTAATTTCTTACTTGTTTGGCTGAACTTGACTCACTACCCCCCGAACTCCCATATGTGTCTATGTTTTACATTATTCTGGTGCTTTGATTTCTTTCTGCTTATCTACTATGTGCTCATGCTGACTTTTCCCCGATCCATTTTAATGGATAAAGGGAAAAATCTGATGAAAGAAGCTCTCTGTTCTTTACTTGAAACCCCTAGTTCCTCTGTTGAGGCTGAAATCTCTAACCATTATCCTATTACGCTGGATTCCTCTAAGGTAACCCCTCTTGACTCTCTGGTTGTGTGCTGGAACTATTTATCTAATGGTAAGATGTTGATGTGCTTTCAGTATTTCTGTTACTGCTATTGTAGTATGTCTTTTAGCTCCTATCTTCTTACGACTCTGAAAAATGACAAGGATGACAAAATTTGGCTTTCTGCTGGTAAGCGGCTGCTTGATGTTTGGAGATTTGTGATAATCTTCATCAACTGGATTGTTTACTGTTGTTTGATTTTCAAAACTAAGTTTCTCTCCTCCTTCCTTTACTTTGCTTGTTGTTGTGATAATTCTAACTTAGTTTTTGTTCTTCAAACACAGATATACAATGCACATGAATCTGTGAAGAATCAAAAAGTGAAATTTGGAGTTGGTTTCCAAGCCAATAAACCAGCAGACTGTGATCCCATGGACAAAAAAAAAAAGGAAGAATCAAAAACTGAAATCTGGAGTTGGCTTCCAAGTCAATAAACCAGCAAACTGTGATCCCATGGACATAAAAAAAAATCGAAAACTTTTCACATGAACAATCTTTTTTGGAGGCTTACCTCTTTGATCAATTATGCTTTGAAGATGTTTATGTATATGTTGTTGTATGGAAAAGTGGCATGTGATAACATTAACTTCATCTTCGTGTACTACCAGGTTGGGAATGGGATTATGCATCCTGAAGGTTTCTCTTCTTTTAGTGATGTGTCCTTTTCTTCCAACAACATATATGACACTTGTGAACAAATGCTCTTAGTGCTATCAATTGCTAAGAGTATACTATCCTTGAGGAAGGGCTCCCACAATCTTAAAAAAGTTTTCTCCCTAAGGAAGGGCTACCATAATCTTAAAAATGTCTTTCCCACTGTCATAAATGTCTTGTTAGTGATGTTTATATGGTGTGAACTCATGAAAACTATGTACCTCTTCTTTAAGATGGGCATTAACAAAATAAAGCATTATATTGGACTTTTACAATATAACCAGACTAATGTGTGTAGCGTGAATATATTTTTGTTGGTTGACCCACCAGAGTCATCAACTATGACCAAAAATAAATTTGAACACTTTTCTTTACAAGCGATTACATGCGAACAATTGTTTAAATGGAAAAGAATTACAATATGTATATTGGAGTTTTACAATCCAAAGTACAATGATATCTTATGCTACTTTACCAAGTGTGACAGCAATGTCAGAATTGAAATGACAATCATATGTATTTATTCCCTCAAAATGCTTACAAATCATCTACTGCCTTGGAAATTTGAAATTCAAAGTCGAAGAGTGTTAGAAAATTGGATGCGAAGCCATTGTATGCAGAAAGGAAATTCCTTTGAGGTCTATCAATATAATGAACTATGGGATGATCATCACGAATCTTTGACGGTTTGCACTCGTCATAACTGTCATTACTATGAACCACAGAACAAGACCCCTAACTGTCATTGGATATGGGGCAATCACTCAATCGATTTTTTATGAAGATTACAACATGGAATTGTCGTGGAATCGGGAAGAAAACTTTTTGGATGGATGTTGAATCCTTCTGCAAAATTGAACGAATTCAATTAATTGCACTCTTTGAAACAAGAACAAACAAAGAACCAAGCGAAAAAGTGTGGAAAAAAGCGGGATTTGATCAATTCTACTGTATCCCGGCTACGGGTTTCTCGGGTGGCATTTGTGTAATGTAGAAAACCTACCAACTTACAAATGAAATCCTTGAAATTGACCAAATTGAAACAAAATTTATTAGTATCAAGTATACAAACCAGCTCACGAACATACAACTTATGTTAATCCTAACTTATGCTCCACCAAATAAATCTGCAAAGAATGTGTTCTGGGACGGACTCATCTCTTTTATAAAAAAATGTTCTCTTCCGTGTATTATTATGGGAGATCTGAACGAAATACAAGACCCTTCTGAAAAATTAGGTGGTTTAATACTACATTTGACAAAATTTGCACGACTATGACATTTTAAGATGAATGTGAACTACTGGAGACCCCTATTCAAGAAAACATCTATATATGGCGACATAACATTATAGAAATAGATAACATATATGAAAAACTGGATAGGGTACTCATTCATCACCAGATCCTTCAATGGTACCCTGATATCTGTACTAAACACTTTGCTTTTACCAGCTCAGACCACTATCTCATCTCTATCGAGCTTGACTCATCAATACCTTTTAAAAATCAGCCGTTTAAATTTGAAAATATTTGGATGACCAGAAAGGACTTTAGAAATATTGTCAAACAAGCCTGGAGAACTAACTATCATGGATCGAGATTGTATAATCTTGTATCCAAAAACAAATTACTTAAGAAACATGTCAAGATCTGGAACAAAAGTATTTTTGGCAATGTATTTACTCAATTACAAACTATAGAAAAACAACTCTTTGAAATTCAAACTGAGATCTGTACTTACCCTACAAATGATCTCATTAAAAAAAAATAAGAATCATAGGAAAAAAAAAACTTATGTGTTTCCAGAAAATTTACTGGAACCAAAGAGCTAAAGTTAAACACATCAAATTAACTGATACGGATACTAGCTATTTTCACAAAATAGCAAGTGGAAGAAGAAATAGAAAAATCATAAAAGAAATTAAAACACAAGAAGGAACAAGTATTACTGGAGAAGAAAACATTAGAAATGAAATCAAAAATGATTTCATTAAAAGATTCAGAAGTGAGAATATGAACCAGAGACTATTCCAAGAAAATCTTGAATTAATTCAGTCTGAAATTTCTACAGATGACAATTTAGAATTAATAAGAAATGTATCAAATGAAGAAATTAAAAAGTTGTCTTTAACATTGGCTCGGATAAATCATCGAGGCCTGGTGGTATGACAACAGAATTCTACCAAAAATATTGGGACATTGTAGGTCCTTCTGTTATTCAAGCTGTTAAAAGCTTTTTTTCTTTTCGGGAAATTGCTCAAACAAATAAATCACACATTCATCTCCTTGATTCCTAAATGTGACAATCTGAACTCTACTAATCACTATAGACTCATAAGTCTATGCTCTACAATTTATAAAATTATCTCAAAGATCATAACAACAAGACTTAAAGGAACCATGGAAAAATTAATCCACCCCCTACAGGGTGCCTTTGTTGCTAATAGAGCCATTCAAGATAGTATTTTGATTGCCCATGAAATCTTCCACTCATTTAAATCGAAAAAAGGAACGGAAGGTTTCATTGCCCTAAAATTAGATATGGAAAAAGCTCATGATAGAATTGAATGGAACTTCATCATTAAATTATGGAAAAGTTTGGATTCCATGAAAAGTTTATCAATTGGATAAAAGAATGCATAACAACGGTATCTTTTTTGGTGCTTGTAAACAACGGACCCACAAAAATATTTAAACCATCAAGAGGACTTTGACAGGGTGACCCCCTTTCCCCCTTCTTGTTTATTCTAGGATCAGAAATCCTTGCTAGAAAACTCCAAAAAGCGTCAGAAAGACTTCGTAATCCTCTAGGATTTCAAATCACTCAACAAGGATCATGAATTTTGTTTCTGGTATTTGCGGATGACATTGTGATCTTCTCAAAAGCTAAACAGGAACACTGTAAGGAAATCAAGGATATTATTGATGAATATTGCAAAATCTCATGACAAAAAATAAATTTTCATAAATCGGCTTTTCAAGTCACAAAAAAATTAGCAATACAAGGTATTCTCACAATAACAAATATGATATCTCTCGAAAAATACATTGGTTGTCCTATCATTAATGGTAGAGTCCACTCGAATACCTTTGTTGATCTCTTAATTAGCACCCAACAACAACTGTCTAAATGAAAAGCAAACTCTTTTTCCCAAGCAAGAAGAACAACACTAATAAAAACCAATATGGCATCAAGACCAAACTATCTTATGCAAAGTTTTATTTTACCTACACACACACACAATGAACTTGACAAGTTAAATAGATCCTTTTTTTGGAACAAATACAGCTCTTATAAACCTCTTATAGGCTGGGAAAAAATATGTAAACTGACACAACAAGGAGGTCTTGGATTGAGAAAATCAAAGGACATGAATAAAGCCCTACAATTCAAATTACTATGGAAAATCTTAGCAGAACAGAATAACTATTGGGTCAGAATTGTGTAATATCCCTCAATTTTTAGTAAGGATATTCGAGTAATTTTTCCCAACCTTCACTAATTAATTATTTCGCTTTCTGTGGAGTTTGGATTTTTTGAAATATCCATGATCTCCGTAATAATTCCCTGAGTGGTATAAAATACACTCAATGTATTTTTGGGATTTAGAATATTTGTTTGAAGACAAACAGATAATTTCTGGGGTTAAATACCCATCTCCATTTAAATATTCTAAACCCCTACTCCACTGTTGCCTTTCCGCTATACTTTTCTCGAGCCCTCCCCGGCTTAGCCTTTCTCGAGCCTTGTGTTGGTCGGAGCTGCCCCTTCCATGGCTATATAAGAAGCTCACTGGGTGCAGCATCCCCACACCTCTCGATCTCCCTCCTCTGTTTCGATCTCCCCTGCTCCAGTCGCGAACCTCCCTTGCTCGCCGTCATCGCCTCTCCTCTCCCGGCGCCGCGAGGCCTCTGCTGCTCGTGCTATTGGTGGTTGCACGTCCCGGCGAAGGTGAACCACCGACGAGGCACCACAAAGCCGCTACCGAGTCGCCATTGTCACCGCCGCTGTGCTGTCGCTGCTGCCCGTAGCCGCCACCGTTGCTGTTCTTCCTGGCGTCGTGGCACTGCTGCTGGTGGCTGCTCTCCCCGACGACGAAGCGGCAAGGACCCCCGACGAGAAAGCCTAGCAGTCGAGCCGGCGAGATCCCTGCGTGAGCCGGTGGTGCTCTGTTTTTTATTGTAAATGCAAATGGGTGGTTTGATTTGGAAAGATGATGAACAGTGGCCGTGGGGCCCTTCCTTTGCTTTGTTTCGGTATTGGGCCGAGAAGCCCATTTACCCTTTCAGTCCAGATTCGACCCGAAATTATTCGAGCGGTATAATTTCGATCCCCTTTCGTCCGTATTTTTTCTTAGGAAATTTTAATAAATATTTTATGATTTAATATCATAGAAATTTATTAAATATAATTCCTTAAATTCGTCCAGTCATATTAATTGATAGATAATTAATTTGTCAGTTAGAACGTGATCGGCTGGATTGCGTGTGGACTCGTACTCTGGTAGAAATATTCTGAAGCTTAAGCCATATCCTCGGAAAGGATATTTTCGGTAGTCGTCTCGTCCAGATTCATCGCTGAATCTATTCCAGGCAAGTGGCGGTTCGCTCTTGCTCATCGTTCCATATTTACATTAATTATCAGTTGTTTATCTGAGTAATTAATTTGGAATGATTATTGTGTTCATCTGGAAACGGTTTTGTTAACTATTTTGGAAAACTAAAATATGATATTGTAATAGGTTGTATATCTGTTAGAACAACGCTATTATATATATATGTGAATTAATACAGATATTATAATAGGTTGTATATTGTTAGAACAACGCTATTTTATCTGTAACGGGCCTTGAGGGCATTGTTATGAGTTATTGTTGTGTTGAACTGTTTAGTTAGCACGAGTATTCGTAGGAACGCTATTGTGTATCTCATTGCGAGTGCTAGTCGTTTCTTGATAACCCGGTGGTTAGGATTTAATTCCTACCATCCTTCTCTAATGCCGTTTTTAGGGATTTAGTTCCCGACTCCGCCTTGAGGGATTTAGTTCCCGCGGGATTTAGTTCTCGATTCGACTCTTGGGATTTAGTTCCCGAGTCAACTCCGCTCCTAGGGATTTAGTTCCCATGAGACTTAGTTCTCGATTCGACTCTTGGGATTTAGTTCCCGAGTCAACTCCGTCCATGGATTTAGTTCCCGACGGTATCTCTTTATCCCGATGGATGAGATGATTTAAAAGCCTATAACGTGATGTGCGTTTTGGAATTAAATAAGATAAAGTGCCCGAGTGCACATAATTAATATACCTTTGGCGAGTAGTACAGCTAGGAAAACTCGTCTCGACTTTGATCATAGTACGTTCTCTTTCCAATCTGGATTCGCTGTATGCGATGAGGTTGGTCGTGAACCGAAGCATCTCAGTCAACTTTTAAATCATTGTTGTATGATGCTGTAAACGTTCCAGATTTGTCATATTTCCTTAAAGACTCAATCTCTTGGAGTCTCTTTTCGAGTCGATTTCTGTGAAGATGAAGTCTTCCAGAATCTTCTCTCATGCATACCTCTTGTTGTTATTCCGTGAAAGTGCCCGGTTATGTATCGTCCCTTCGGTTATTATTCGAGGGACAATGATAGTAAACGGTTACGATCACTCGAACTACTCTGCTTTTTACCCTTGCTAGTCTATTCAAGTAGACTAACCCACGAACATTGTTCTCCGCATGTGGGCTGGTGTCATCCGTTCGATTCGGCACATCAGATAGAGCGAAGATGAGGAGACTAGATTGACTATGAAGACGACGGTTGTTTTTGGATGTTTTAATAATTACTTTTAATCAGGTTGAGATCCTTGGACATGTGATCATTACGATCACAACCCTTTTTGTAATATCTTTTATAAGTCTTCCGCTGTACTTTGTTTAAACTCTGTGTTTGGCCTATTCGGGATTGGGTTGTAATCCCGTAACTCATGTTTCATTTGATTGATGTTTTGATTTGGATACTTTGATCATTATGTATCATTGTATGCCTTAAATTGTATTTAAACCGGTAAAGCCTTGGGTGATCTCGGTAAGGAACACTAGGGTCACTGGCGGTAATACATTTCCAAATGGGTTAAGATTTGGAGGTGTTACAGTTGTGGTATCAGAGCCAAAGGTTTTAAAACGGGTTTGGGATTTTATAAATCATTTATCCGTTTTTGAAAATGCTTTAAAAGGGCTCTGAATTTTCAAAGTGAAAAGAATTTCAAAACACCGTTCATAGTCATGTCTTCTGTACAGTCTGATATAGTAAGCTTGCTTCTATGTCTAGAAAGACTAATTCCTTTCCCGTTGCCACGTTAGATATGGGTGCATTCTGTTCTCTTCAGAGGAACCCGGGAGAAGCCGATGTGGTTTCGCCATCTCCAGTTAGGCTTGATTCCCAGTTTGCTCGTTGTGAGTTGAGGTTGTAGAACCTAGTAACTCGGTTTGAGTTCATCAATAGAAATTACCAAGTTGATCTATTCTAAGTTGATTTTATTACGATAAATATATCAGAATGATATTAATGTGATAAAATCTTTGGAATTTGATCGGTAAACAGATGGTGAACACGAGGAACGTTATCCGTGCTGGTGTTGGGCCGAGTAATGACCCCAGACCAAACCCGAGGATTGATGCAGACCCGTCAGGAGAGCGTGAGTCTGTCTTCAATAATAATCCAGGAGGCAATGGCCAAGCTCAAGCCGACGCTCTAGTAGTGCTCGATGTAGCGACAGTCGTAGCAATTCGGGGGAATGTTCTGCAAGCAATCACCGAGATAATGAGGCCAATCGCACCTCAGGCACAAGGAGTGCCAGTACCTCCAGAAGTTCCGAGGTTTGAGGAACAAGAGAACCAGGTACTACAAGGAGGCGTGATCAGGGATAGAGGAGAGTATGGCCGAGCGCTGAAGGCCATTAACTCTATGAGACCTGACAGCTATGATGGAAAGGGAGAGCCAGTCAGGGTGGCTCATTGGTTCTCACATATGGAGCGGTTGTTTCGTAATGTTGAGTGCACTGAAGCGGAGAAAGTGCACATAGCTTCTCTACAGTTGAAGGAAGAAGCCAATGAATGGTGGGAGAGTACCGGCTTAGCTGATAGCCCGGTGTTGACCTGGTCAATGTTTAAGACCAAGATGACGGACCGTTTCTTCTCTCGTGCTATGAGGGAGGAGAAATACAAGGAGTTCCTATACCCTAAGACTGATGGATTGAAGGTGATAGAGCTCGCCACCAAGTTCAATCATTTGCTACAGTATGTTGGACCTGAGATATCCAGTGAGACACAAAAAATCTGGTATTTCCATGAGTGGATGGGCCCAGATATTAAGCCACTGATGGTGCATCACGGATGCTCGACTTTGGAGCAGTACATGGATGCAGCCTACAAGTTAGAGGTGACTCTGGAAGAGTCGACCAAGAAACGTGATAGCCAGAGGCAAGGGGAGAACCAGCCTAAGGCAAGTGGGTTTAAACGTCCCGCTCCACCATCTGATTTTGCCAAATCTGGCCGAGCAAAAACGAATATGACTCAGGATGGGTCTACGCAATGTTCGGGTCAGGGCAATAGCCTGATCCAGTGCTACAACTGTGGTACCTACGGGCACAAGAGTAATGTGTGTCCGAAGGAAGGGAAAACGTGCTATGTCTGTGGAAAGGAAGGACACTTGCAGTTATTTTGTGCGCATAGGAGACAGAAAGGGGCTGAGTCACAGCAGGGATTTGTTAATCAGAACAACCAACCCAGGTTCAGTCCGGTGGAAGCCCCTAGTCCTTCAATGCAGACAACTGCGAGAAACAAAGGGAAAGCCCCGGTGACTTCAGGAAGCCAAGGTCAACGCCTATACGTGATGCGTGAGGCGGATGGACCCGATGCTCTATTTGCTTAAAGTATTTTTGTACTACTTTTGTTAATGTGTTGTTGATGTGGGTGCTACCCAGACTTTCATTTTTGGATGGTTTTAAGTTAAGTTATGTGTGCAACGAGGTTGTGAACCTTTTGTTGTAACTCTTCTTATAAATGAACCTTTGGTTTATACCAAGTTAATGTTTCGTTGCTTGGTATGGGGTAAGGTCTCGTGTTTGAGACTCACCAACAACCTCTTAGGAGATGGCTACCTATTAATTAGGTGGAGCTACCAAGGATGGGTTGAGATGTATGGACAGCGGCTCATGGCAATAGTGGATGCTGGTAATGGCTGGGCCTGGGCTCGGAGCCACTAGTGAGTCGTCTGTGAACCATGTAGTGGGCTGGTCCAAGATGGTGACCATTTAGTGGGAACCAATCGTCTGTCGGATTGTCGATTACCATTAAGGGTAAGAAATTCAAAGCGATTTGACCTAAATAACCATGGTCCCATACGATAATTACTCTCGGTATGGATTGACAGAAGCGTCACAAGGCAGTGATCGACTTTAGTTTTTGATATTTCTGTGGTTAGAGGATTTACGGGTGTCTTTCCAAAAGATATTCCTGGATACCCCGAATCGTGTCGTGGAGTTTGCAATTGATCTCGAGCCGAGTACCACGCCGATCTCTGAGGTACCGTACCGGATGGCTCCTGTTGAGATGCAAGAGTTGAAGAAGCAACTCAAGAATCTTCCTGACAAAAGCTATATAAAGCTGAGTGCATCACCTTGAATAGGAGTGCCCTAGTTTTATTTGTCAAAATAGAAAGATGGACCATTTCGACTTTATTTTGACTTTCGAGAGTTGAATAAAGTCACGATCAAGAGCAAGTATTTGTTGCCAAAGAGTGATGATCTGTTGGAGCAACTACAGGGAGCAAAAGTTTTCTCCAAGATCGACCGAAGATCTCGTTTTCATCAGCTCAGGATTCGTGAGGATGATATTCCAAGGATTGCATTTCGGACAAGAGATAGTCACTACGAGTTTGTAGTCATGTCATCTGGATCTACGAATGCTCCAGGAGTTTTCATGAACCTAGTGCATCGATGTTTTAGACCAGTACTTGAATAAGTTCATAGTGGTCTTCATCAATGGCATTTTGATTTTTTCCCGAGCAAGGAAGCTCACAGGGAACATCTGCGGATTGTTTTATCGGTCCTTAGACCAAGTCGGCTGTACGCAAAGTGGGCTAAGTGTGATTGTTGGATCTAGAAGTGGCTTTCTTAGGCCATGTGATCAATAAGAATGAGGTTATGGTTATTCCCCAGAAGAGTGAATCAGTAGTTGTTTGGAAGCGGCCTCAGAGGGTGAGCGAGGTGCGCAGTTTCCTAGAGGTTGCAGGACATTATAGACGGTTCATGGAAGGATTTTTTTTTTCTAAGATCTCTCCACCTATGACCAGTCTGTCCACAAGGTTCACCAGAAGTTTGTCTAGGATGACAAGTACAAGACCAGTTTTTAAGAAGTTGAACCAGTATCTGACTTATGCACCAGTTTTGGCATTGTCGGAAGGAATGATGGTTATATGGTCTATAGTAATGCTTCGAGAAATGGGTTGGGATGTGTCTTTGATGCAGAAAGGCAATGTTATTGCATACGCATCTAGACAATTGAAAACCTATGAAGCAAACTGACCGACACATGACCTAGAACTAGCAGCAATAGTATTTGCATTGGAAACTGAGGTTACTTGGGTGACCCAGAAGTTAACAGAAGTTTTCTACCAGGAGATTGTCCGTTTACATGGCATTCCTAAGACCATGGTATCGGATCGAGATGGACGATTCATGTCAAAGTTTTGGCAAGAACTTCACAAGGCCATGAGAACTGAATTGAGGTTCAGTACAATGTTTCATCCTCAGACAAATGGCCAGTCTGAAAAGACCATCTAGACCCTGGAGGATATGCTAAGAAACATACGTACTCGATCATCCGACTAGCTGGGAAGACAGCCTGAGTCTGATTGAGTTCACGTACAATAATAGCTGGCATGATAAGATCAAGATGGCTCCGTTCGAAGCTTTGTTTAGTCTCAGATGCAGATCTCCGACTTGTTGGGATGAGAAGGCCGACAAGATTCTGCTTGGACCAGAGTTGGTCGGAAGGACAGTTTCAGTCATTACTTTGATTAAGACAGAGAATGTTGACCATTCAGAGTCGACAAAAGTCTTACACAGACCAGAAGCGTAGAACTGCCAAGTTCAAGGTTGGTGGCAAGGTACTTGTCAGAGTATCGCCATCCAAGGAGTATTCAGGTTTGGTAAGCGTGTGAAGCTTAACCCTCGCTATGTGAGACCATTCAAAATTCTGGTTAGAGTAGGATCTCTAGCGTACCGTTTGACATTACGGCCATCGGCACACCCAGTGCATAATGTGTTCCACGTATCATTGCTAAGGAAATTCGTGTCAAGATGAGTCTCGTGTGCTGAGCTATAAGGACATCGAGATTCAGGCAAATGGTACTTGAGAGGAGATGCATGTGCGTATTCTCGAGTGCTGTGTGAAGCAACTGCGCAACGAGATCATACTGTTGGTATGAATTCTGTGATCCAAGTCTGGGACAGAAGAAGTTACTTGGGAAACCTGAGAAACTGAGGCGGATATGCTTAGACGCTTTCCCGAGTTGTTTTCGGCCAAGTTTCGGGGTCGAAACTTCTTTTAAGGGGGAGGTGATGTAATATCCCTCAATTTTTAGTAAGGATATTCGGGTAATTTTTCCCAACCTTCACTAATTAATTATTTCGCTTTCTGTGGAGTTTGGATTTTCTGAAATATCCATGATCTCCGTAATAATTCCCTGAGTGGTATAAAATACACTCAATGTATTTTTGGGATTTAGAATATTTGTTTGAAGACAAACAGATAATTTCTGGGGTTAAATACTCATCTCCATTTAAATATTCTAAACCCCTACTCCACTGTTGCCTTTCCCCTATACTTTTCTCGAGCCCTCCCCGGCTTAGCCTTTCTCAAGCCTTGTGTTGGTCGGAGCTGCCCCTTCCATGGCTATATAAGAAGCTCACTGGGTGCAGCATCCCCACACCTCTCGATCTCCCTCCTCTGTTTCGATCTCCCCTGCTCCAGTCGCGAACCTCCCTTGCTCGCCGTCATCGCCTCTCCTCTCCCGGCGCCGCGAGGCCTCTGTTGCTCGTGCTATTGGTGGTTGCACGTCCCGGCGAAGGTGAACCACCGACGAGGCACCGTAAAGCCGCTGCCGAGTCGCCATTGTCGCCGTCGTTGTGCTGTCGCTGCTGCCCGTAGCCGCCACCGTTGCTGTTCTTCCTGGCGTCGTGGCACTGCTGCTGGTGGCTGCTCTCCCCGGCGACGAAGCGGCGAGGACCCCCGGCGAGAAAGCCCAGCAGTCGAGCCGGCGAGATCCCTGCGTGAGCCGGTGGTGCTCTGTTTTTTATTGTAAATGCAAATGGGTGGTTTGATTTGGAAAGATGATGAACAGTGGTCGTGGGGCCCTTCCTTTGCTTTGTTTCGGTATTGGGCCGAGAAGCCCATTTACCCTTTCAGTCCAGATTCGACCCGAAATTATTCGAGCGGTATAATTTCGATCCCCTTTCATCCGTATTTTTTCTTAGGAAAATTTAATAAATATTTTATGATTTAATATCATAGAAATTTATTAAATATAATTCCTTAAATTCATCCAGTCATATTAATTGATAGATAATTAATTTGTCAGTTAGAACGTGATCGGCTGGATTGCGTGTAGACTCGTACTCTGGTAGAAATATTCTGAAGCTTAAGCCATATCCTCGGAAAGGATATTTTCGGTAGTCGTCTCATCCAGATTCATCGCCGAATCTATTCCAGGCAAGTGGCAGTTCGCTCTTGCTCATCGTTCCATATTTACATTAATTATCAGTTGTTTATCTGAGTAATTAATTTGGAATGATTATTGTGTTCATCTGGAAACGGTTTTGTTAACTGTTTTGGAAAACTAAAATATGATATTATAATAGGTTGTATATCTGTTAGAACAACGCTATAGTATATATATATATGTGTGTGAATTAATACAGATATTATAATAGGTTGTATATTGTTAGAACAACGCTATTTTATCTGTAACGGGCCTTGAGGGCATTGTTATGAGTTATTGTTGTGTTGAACTGTTTAGTTAGTACGAGTATTCGTAGGAACGCTACTGTGTATCTCATTGCGAGTGCTAGTCGTTTCTTGATAACCTGGTGGTTAGGATTTAGTTCCTACCATCCTTCTCTAATGCCGTTTGTAGGGATTTAGTTCCCGACTCCGCCTTGAGGGATTTAGTTCCCGCGGGATTTAGTTCCCGATTCGACTCTTGGGATTTAGTTCCCGAGTCAACTCCGCTCCTAGGGATTTAGTTCCCGCGAGACTTCGTTCTCGATTCGACTCTTGGGATTTAGTTCCCGAGTCAACTCTGTCCATGGATTTAGTTCCCGACGGTATCTCTTTATCCCGATGGATGAGATGATTTAAAAGCCTATAACGTGATGTGCGTTTTGGAATTAAATAAGATAAAGTGCCCGAGTGCACATAATTAATATACCTTTGGCGAGTAGTGCAGCTAGGAAAACTCGTCTCGACTTTGATCATAGTACGTTCTCTTTCCAATCTGGATTCGCTGTATGCGATGAGGTTGGTCGTGAACCGAAGTATCTCAGTCAACTTTTAAATCATTGTTGTATGATGCTATAAACGTTCCAGATTTGTCATATTTCCTTAAAGACTCAATCTCTTGGAGTCACTTTTCGAGTCGATTTCTGTGAAGATGAAGTCTTCCAGAATCTTCTCTCATGCATACCTCTTGTTGTTATTCCGTGAAAGTGTCGGGTTATGTATCGTCCCTTCGGTTATTATTCGAGGGACAATGATAGTAAACGGTTACGATCACTCGAACCACTCTGCTTTTTACCATTGCTAGTCTATTCAAGTAGACTAACCCACGAACATTGTTCTCCGCATGTGGGCTGGTGTCATCCGTTCGATTCGGCACATCAGATAGAGCGAAGATGAGGAGACTAGATTGACTATGAAGACGACGGTTGTTTTTGGGCAGGTGATCATTACGATCACAACCCTTTTTGTAATATCTTTTATAAGTCTTCCGTTGTACTTTGTTTAAACTCTGTGTTTGGCCTATTCGGGATTGGGTTGTAATCCTGTAACTCATGTTTCATTTGATTGATGTTTTGATTTGGATACTTTGATCATTATGTATCATTGTATGCCTTAAATTGTATTTAAACCGGTAAAGCCTTGGGTGATCTCGGTAAGGAACACTGGGGTCACTGGCGGTAATACCTTTCCAAATGGGTTAAGATTTGGGGGTGTTACAAATGGTTACTGAGAAATACTTGAAAATAATCCACATATTTCATTACGAGAAATAAGGAAACTGCTCTTGGCAATGGTCCAAAATGATTGAACTCATGGATGAATTCAAGTCTAGACTAATTTGGCAAGTTGGTAATGGCAGAACAATCAAATTCTGGTCGGATAATTGGGTCGTGAACACCCATTTATGTGATATCATAAACACACAATCAATCCTGAATAAGGATGCCCTGATAGCTGATTTTATGTTACCAAATAAAACCTGGAATAAGGACCTAATAGAACAATGTTTACCACATGATCTAGCCAAAAAATAACCTCTATCCTGATACCTTTAAATGATATTCATGATAGAATGTACTGAGAAACTAGCAAAAATGGTTGGTTTTCTACGAACTCTGCTATGGAATTAATTAACAGAAACAAGAGATATACTGCCTATGATTCTTTATGGATCTGGAAGATGAACATATCCCAAAGTTAAAAACTTTATCTGGAAAATAATAAAAAATTGACTACCAACAAAAACTAGATTAGCAGAAAAAGGAGTTGCAATCCCCCAGGATTGTATCCGCTGCAATACTCATTTGGAGGATTTGAATCATCTCCTATTCCAATGTAACCACACCATAAAAACAATAGAGAAAATAAATTATCATACCTATGGTATCATCACATCCCTAAACATAGGAAACAAAAAAAATCAATGAAATCATTGAGGAAATTAGATAAAAAACTGATAGATCACAATTCATAGAATTAATGGTCTCTTGGTGGGGAATTTGGTTTTATAGAAACCAACAAAGTTTTGGAAGAACAAACGATGATGCCGACTCCATAAAGGATGTACCAATTTATATTAAAAAACAAATTGAGAATTGGAATAAGACGAAGAGTTGGAACCTGACTCTTTAGCAGAGGACAGACAAAAAACTCATAGAATGAACAATGTCAGACGACCAATAAAGAAATGGAAAAAATCACCGGATAACATTATTAAAATCAATATAGATGGATCCACCAAAACTAATGGTGAATCTAGCTTTAGCTACATTTTCAGGAACAACACGGGTAAACCAATCTTCCTCTTTAGGGATAAATGTGGTATCTCAACTCCTTTAAAAACAGAAACACTCGCAGTAAGAAATGCCCTGGTAAAGGCTTATGAATTAGGCATTATCGACATTCAACTTGAATGCGATAACCTTACCATTGTGAATGTTCTTAATCAAATCTGGCACTGTCCATGTGATATTGAAATGTTAATTTCTGATATCCTGTGTGTTTTACAAATGTTCTCTTCAGTGCAGATTTTCCATGTCTTCCGAGAAACAAACGTGGTGGTGGACTTCATCGCAAAGAAGGTCCATCAGAGTTCCTTGGAAGATATTTGAGCTAGTCTAGAATTTGTAATTCTCATCCGAAAGGATGCTATAGACTGAGAAACCGTCTCCTCTGTGGTTTCCAGTATAATTTTTACCTAATCAAAAAAAATCAACAAATTTATTTCATATTTAAAATAAATTTACTACATACTCACCGCATTGTATCTATCCTACTATTTTATATGATTTGGAAATTTAAATACCTAGCTAGTAGATTTGTACACTTGTGTGCATTTGACTATAGTAATAGACGTTTTCAAGTAATCAGGGTTATATGGCAATAAATTTGTTTGTATCATGAGGTTTCAATATACTTTTATTCATCTAAAATTCATGTACGTTTCTCCACCAATTCGTTTGCTAGTAACTGTTTGTTATTATTATTCTCGAAAATCACATATAACTATGGTTAAATCCAATTTGGTTATATCTTATGATTTTATCCTATAGTTATATACTATGGTTATATTCTATAGTTATATAGTATGGTTATGTCTTATATTTATATTCTATAGTTATATACTATGATTATATCTTATAGTTATATCCAATTTGGTTATATCATATCGTTATATCCTATAGTTATATCCTATATTATATACTATGATTATATCTTATAGTTATATCCAATTTGGTTATATAATATCGTTATATCCTATAGTTATATACTATGATTATATCTTATAGTTATATCCAATTTGGTTATATCATATCGTTATATCTTATAGTTATATACTATGATTATATCTTATATTATATTCTACAATTATATACTATAGGTTATATCATATAGTTATATACTATGAGTATATCTTATAGTTATATCCAATTTGGTTATATCATATCGTTATATCCTATAGTTATGTATATGGTTATATCTTATATTTATATTCTATAGTTGTATACTATGGTTATATCATTTAGTTATATACTATGATTATATCTTATGGTTATATCCAATTTGGTTATATCATCCTATAGTTATGTACTATGATTATATCGTATGGTTATATTATATAGTTATATACTATGGTTATATCATATATCGTTATATCCTATTGTTATGTACTATGATTATTTCTTATGGTTATATTATATAGTTGTATACTATGGTTATATCTTATATTATATTCTATAGTTATATACTATGGTTATATCATATATTATATAGTTATATACTATGGTTTTATACTATGATAAATATCCTAAACCCTAAACCCTAAAATAATCCCCACACAACCCTTTGGGCGTTGCGTCTAGAACTCTGGACGCAACTAGGTTGCGTCCAAGGGGTTTCCATTGTTTTTGTAGGGTTTAGGGTTAGGTTTTGGGGTTTAGGGTTTGTGGTTTAGGGTTTTTCATACTATGATTGTATCATATGGTTATATTCTACAGTTATATCCTATATTACATTCTATAGTTATATCCTGTAATGACAATATATATTACTCCCCCAACCACCATCATACATTTCAAGGTCTGAAACAATTTAGCAAAATATTCGGTCGATATATAGATATTAGAAGTTATTTTTCCAACTTCAACTTGAAAATTTTAAACTTTGTACTGCAATGATAAAGACCATAAACTCTAAACCCTAAAACAATCCCTCACACAACCCATTTGGGCGCAACTTAGTTTCGCCTAGATCTTTGGGCGCACCCTAGGGGTTTCTAATTTTTTTAGGCTTTATGGTTAGGTTTTGGGGTTTGGGGTTTTCGTCCATTTGAATACAAAGTCTAACATTGATTACTTGATTTGAGATTAGGGAGAAAACCACGATATATAAAATAGAGTTTAATCCATAAAATAATTCTATTTTTCAGTCCGTGTTCCTCCAAATAGTTGAATATACTATGATTATATCTTATAGTTATATACTATGATTATATCCTATCGTTTTTTACTACGGTTATATCTTATAGTTATATCCAATTTGGTTATATCATATCGTTATATCCTATAATTATATAATATGATTACATCTTATGATTATATTGTAACACCCCGGGCCAGAGGTGCTACAGTGCCATAGCCCCGAAGGACTATAAGGCGATTTTAAAAGAAAAGAAATCCAAAACTCTTCCAATACATAAAATCATCAATATTAAAATCCCTGCTCAAGATTTAAAACAACACTTAAACCTGTCATCCAGTTTAATGCATCAATTTAAATCCAAAACAACGGAAGCGAATACAACATTTTCAAATCTGATGCAATTCTAAATCTTTCACTATGAAGACACATCTGTGATCCAGAACCCGCTTGTTGCTGCAAACCTGCAAGCCTGATTGACTGGGGGACCCGATACCCCAGCCAACCGCGGCACGTAAACCGAAGTTGGTCAGTCTTACGAAAGACTGGCAAAACTCCACAAGCCAAAACAGTTTAACACCAGAGAATTATCACAACAACCAACTCATGCCAAATAACAACATGCCACACATTATATATATATATATATATATATATATATATATATATATATATATATATATATATATATATATATATTATCATAACTATATCATAATCATATCAACCAACCAAGACCAATCACACGTCAAAACACAAACACCCACTATCACATAACCAATCAATTACCCATTCTTATCCAACTCTACACTATACTAACCTCTTTCAATCCAACATCAACCTCATCACAAGTATAAATGAATAAAATGATCTAATCTAATTCTTTTCTACTATTAACACCTCAATTATCAACTTACAAAACATATATACATATCTTACTACCAACATGTAACCAAGGCTAACCAAACATACCGAACTCACTATTGTCACTATACACAAATGTCAACACACACAACTGTCAACACCCACAACTGTCAACACACAATCCAACTCACACAACTGCCAACACAACAAAGGTCAATACACACAACTGTCAACACACACACAACAACCAATCACACACAACAGCCAATCACACACACAACCAATCACACACAACAGCCAATCACACACAACTGTCAACACACACCATCCAACACACACAACTGTCAATACACACACAAAAGTCAACACACACAATCCAACACATACACAATTTGACAACACACACAATTACCAACACATATACAATTACCAATACACACAATTGCCAACGCACGCGTAACAGTCAATCACACACAATTATCAAGCAAACGGGTGAGACGATCAACGCCCCGGCCTATCCCATGTTGCCCCGCACCCTCAAGGTGGGAAAGCAACCGGCGCCGCCCAGTCCCAACCTATCCCGTGTTGGCCCGCACCCTTAAAGTGGGAAACCAACCATGGAGGACCTGGACCAGTCACCCCTTCCGGTACCGCCCAGTCCCAACCTATTCCATGTTGGCCCGTACCCTTAAAGTGGGAAACCAAGCTCACAATTAGTTACAATCAACTATCACACCAACATCCAATCAAACATGACACAAGGCAACCAACCAACACCTCCAATCTAACCCACCACCGGATGGGACTTTGAACCATCCACCCTAGCCTTAACCAACGGAGGTCACACCCTCACACGGTCGGATGAGGTCACACCCTCACCCGGGCTCCATAACCAACCATCACCACACCGACACCCAATCAATTATTACACACGACAACGATTAACACATATTCACTCATATATATATAATCAACCAAGCAACTTTAAATTCAATAATCCAATCATTCCACAACAATCAATTCATAACCATCATTCCACAACAATCAATTCATAACCATCAATCCACAACAATCAATTCATAACCATCAATCCACAACAATCAATCCACATTTAGTTATGACCAACTACCACATCACATTCAATCAAACACAACACGAGACAATTACTAACACACCCACACATTCACACACACACACACACACACACATATATACAACCACGTAATTCTACATCCAATAATCCAGCACATAACCAATATTTGCCAACAATCAAGCAACAACCAATATTCTACACAAACAGTAACCAAGCACATACCAATATCTGCCAACAACCAAGCAAACAATCAATACCCAGCACAAGACCAATAATTATGCACACAATCCAACACACAACCGCCAACACACACAAGTGTCGACAAACACACATATTCTACCAAGAAATTCACAACTAATAATCCAAATTAATTTACTCAGACAAGGCTACATCAATTACTGAATCAATATAGGGACAAAGGTACTTTTATAAAATATACGAAGGGTTAGCAAGATTTATCTTGCCTCAAACTCGACAACCACGACCTCAGAGATCTCCAACCAACTCGAACGAACCTGCGAAAATCAATCCGAGCAAATCTCTGGCGTTAATTAACCCATACAAATCCACTACGAACAAACCCCCCAAATTCAAACCCTAATCATACCTAATTAATTAGGCCAAATCACATCCAAATTCAACCCCAAGTTCCAAAATCACAAGCTGCACAATACCAACCAAAATCAGTCCAAAATTTCCCAAAAAAGTTGAAATCAAACACCCAAAATTCACGTACCCATACCTCAGCCCAAAACAGAATTTATGGCTGTCCACCGCCCCCTACAATTCATCCAAATCTCGTTGGAGGTGTCTTCATCGCCGGGACTGGCTCCTCGTCGCCGGAAGTGCAACAGCAGCAGCGGCAGAAGGGCACAACAGCAACAACAACACGCGGCAACAACAGCTGCACAACAGAGGCGGCGGCACGGCAGCAGCTCGTGGCTCCTCGCCGGAACGAACAGCAGCAGCGGTGAACCGCAACAACGACGAACAACAGCAGCTCTCGCGGGATCTGGAGTGAGGAAGGGAGGCGACGATGGTTGCTGGGTTGAGCTCACCATTCTCCGCGGCTCGCACCAGCTCATCGCGACCCGAACCAAGGAGGGAAGGTGGTGACCGGCAGGATTCAGAGGTGGTGTCCATCGGCGGGAACGAGCAGCTCACATGGAGAAGAAGGCAAGGTCGATCTGAACGAAGAAGACCGAAGGGGGTTTTATGCCCCAATTTCTGATTTTTGCTCCACTCTATAATTATTACAATTATACCATTAGGATATATATATATTGGGGTATTTCATATATTCTGTAGTTATATACTATGGTTATATCCTATATTATATAGTTATATATTATGGTTATATCCTATAGTAAAATACTATGATTATATCTTATAGTTATATCAAATTTGGTTATATCATATCGTAATATCCTATGGTTGTATCCTATATTATATTCTATAGTTATATACTATGGTTACATCCTATATTATATACTATAATTATATCTTATAGTTATATCCAATTTGGTTATATCATATCATTATATCCTATAGTTATATACTATGGTTATATCCTATATTATATTCTATAGTTATATACTATGGTTATATCATATAGTTATATACTATGATTATATCTTATAGTTATATCTAATTTGGTTATATCATATCGTTATATCCTATAGTTATATACTATGGTTATATCTTATATTTATATTCTATAGTTGTATATTATGGTTATATCATATAGTTATATATTATGATTATATCTTATGGTTATATCCAATTTGGTTATATCATATATATCGTTATATTCTACAGTTATATACTATGATTATATCTTATGGTTATATTATATAGTTATATACTATGGTTATATCATATATTATATTCTATAGTTATATACTATGATTATATCATATATTATATAGTTATATACTATGGTTTTATACTATGATAAAGACCTTAAATCCTAAACCCTAAAAAACCCTAAAACAATCCCCACACAACCCTTTGGGCGCAACTAGGTTGCGTCTAGAACTCTAAGCGCAACCTAGTTGCGTCCAAGGGGTTTCTAGTGTTTTTTAGGGTTTAGGGTTAGGTATTGGGGTTTAGGATTTGTGGTAATACAAATCTTCAAGTTTTTTTTCTGGGCGCAATCCAAGCTTTTTTTTTCCGTTTATTTTTTCCATGGGCGCAAGTACGTTGCGCTCAAGTGAACTGGTTCAATAATTTTAAAAAAAAATTATTTTAAAATTAAAAAAAATCACCCAAACTAGGTTGCACCCAATAATTTTTTTTTTTCTTGGACGCAACCAGGTTGCACTTATTATTTAATAATCCAAGTTAACATTTTCTGATAGCCAAGTCAGCATTTTTGTCAGATTTTTTACTTCAAAAAAAGTCCTATTATTATTGGTGAAATATGTATATAATTGGTAGCATTATCAATAATTCTAAGAGTTTGTATTATTTTGGGTTTAGGGTGAATAGTTGATAATATTTGATGTAATTACTCTTAAATAATAAGATAAAATGGGATTGAGGAGGTTTGGATTATGTTACAAGTATATCCAATCAGAAATTTTAGGATTGAGGGACCTTTATATAATTATAGATTTTTATACTCATTTAGTGTCGATAGATTTGTCTACTGTTTATGAATTTTATGAAAATATAGAAGTGTAAATGTAGTACGAATTTGACACTCAATTTTATGTGATAAATAACTATTTTGAACTATATTGTAATCACATATGATACCTTATACTATGACTTTCAATTACTAATGTGAAAATAAAAGATAATGATATTGTGCGGTGAGTTAGGTAAATGACCATTTGACAAATCTTTTTTAAAATTAATGGACCCTTAGTAAAAATGGACCCCTCTCCTTTTTCCTAAACCCTACTCTCTAAATCCTACCCCTTAAACCCTAAAAACTAGTAAGAGTCTTTTTTTATTAATTTAAAACTCTTAAAGGGTCAATGAACCCAAAACCCTATGATATTGTATCATAGATACGATTATATTAACTAAATAACATTTTGTTACTTGAAGCTTCACAAACCAATTCTCCTAGAATAATATCCGGCTTTCTTAATATGAGTGTAATCCCTCATCACATAAATGTCATATTTCACCTCAAATTCATAGTAGGTGCAAGTAATTGTAACACCCCCAAAACTTAACCCTTTTGAAAAGGTATTACCGCCAGTGACCCCAGTGTTCCTTACCGAGATCACCCAAGGCTTTACCGTTTAAATACAATTTATGAAATACAAATGATACATAATGATCAAAGCATTCAATTCCAAAACATAACATTGTCAAGGAAACAAGAGTTACGGGATTACAACTGTGATACCCCGTAATTTTGTAAGGTTATTTTGGGAATTATGGAATTTTCCCGAGTACCCGTTGTGTACGTCGGATTTAATTCATGTAGCTTGAGACATTCTGTAATGTGCTCTGTATCTATAATATTTTTCTCAGTGAAATAATATACAGACATCATGCCTTGGAGTTTAATTGTCGTTCGCGTACGATAATTTTTATCCCGGTTTAACGTCAGGTTCGTTCAAAGCTGAATGGGCGGGAAAAGGGAGAAACGGCGACCGCCGTTCAGAAATGGCGACCGCCGTGGTTGGGCCCGAGAAGTCAGCGTGTCAGCTTCTAGCTGGCCCCTACAGGCCTAGCGACGGCGACCGCCGCATTTACGGCGACCGCCGCGTGCCCGCCGCAGGCAAAATCACGGCGACCGCCGTGATTGTCCAGTGGGCATTGCCCGTCGGTCGCCGGTGTCGTTCGAGGCACGCCGTTGCGTCGTTTGCCGCGTCTTAGGGTTTGATGGGTACTCCTTGGGGTTTGCCTATATATAGAGGAGCTTGGGCATGGGTTTTGGGTCATCTACAACCCCGAATCGCTGCCAAAATTCTCCCTCAAAGTGAGTTGAGTTTCGTCGGTTTTCTTGTGCTCGCCGGAGGTGTTGTGGTGTGTTTCCAGAGTGCCTTTGTGAAGCTTTTGGTTAGCCTTGGAGGTTAGAAGCCAAAGCAAGTCGAGGGAGGCCGAACCGCTCGTGTTGGGGTGAGATTTCTCTCGTTTCAGTCGGTCGTGTTCTTCACGGCGACCGCCGTCTTCTTCACGGCGACCGTCGTGTTCTTCACGGTGACCGCCGTGATGAATACGGCGACCGCCGCCAGAGCCCAGAACGCCTTCGTGGCTTTGGCTTGGTTGGTTGTCGTCGTGGCGTCTTTTCTTTCGTGTTCTTTCGCCGTGTTTAGATTCGTACTGTTTATGTCGGATCTAACTTAGGGTTCCTTTTATGGGTCGACTCGAAGGTTGTTGTGCTGTCGGAACTACCGTGTCGAGCCCGGAATCCAGTGACGTCTCTAGACTATTCTGCGGATTAAGGCAAGTGGCGGTTTGCTCTTGCTCATTCATTCCATATTTACATTAATTATCAGTAGTTTTCTGAGTAATTAATTTGGAATGAATATTCTGTTTGTCTGGAAACGGTTTTGTTAAACTGTTTTGAAAATCATATAATAGGTTGTATATCTGTTAGAACAACGCTATTATCTGTGATCGCCTTTCGGGCCTTTATGTGGATTTATCCAGTAACTGTTGTTGTGCTATACTGTTTAGTTAGCACTAGTGGCTAGGAACGCTATGTACCTTGAGGGGGTTTAGCTGTTTCTTTATAACTGGTACTTGGTGGTTCATCCCTAGTACTTTCTCTTTGGTCATGACCATACCCTTTCACAGGATAGGCGCACTTCGCTAGTGCCAAATCTTTCAGGGTTCATCCCTTCTATAACTCTTATGAGGAGATCTGATATCTCTTGTGAGGAGATCCGATATCTCTTGTGTGGAGATGTAAAAGCTTATAACGTAATGCTCGTTTTGGAATTAAATAAGATAAGTGCCCGAGTGCACATGATTAATATACCTTGGGCGAGTAGTGCAGCTAAGTTATAGTGCAGCTAGGAACACTCGTCTCGACTCTGATCATAGTATGTTTTCTTTCCAATCTGGATTCGCTGTAGGCGATGAGGTTGGTCGTGAACCGAAGCATCTCAGTCAACTTTTAAATCATTGTTGTATGATCCTGTAATCATTCCAGATTTGTCATATTTCATTAAAGACTCAATCTCTTGGGGTCTCGTTTCGAGTGGATTTCTGTGAAGATTCAGTCTTCCAGAATCTTCTCTTGTGCATACCTCTTGTTTATTCCAGTAGGAGTATGGTGGTTGACAAGCGTACTCGATTATTATTCGAGGAACGAGGAGTCTAACCTAATACAACTGCTTCGAACCATTCTGCTTTTTACCCTTGCTAGTCTATTCAAGTAGACTAACCCACGAACATTATTCTCCGCATGTGGGCTGGTGTCATCCGTTCGATTCGGCACATCAGATAGAGTGAAGATTTGAGCAGACTAGATTGACTATGAAGACGACGGTTGTTTTTGGATGTTTTAATAGATGCTTTTAATCAGGTTGAGATCCTTGGGCAGGTGATCATTACGATCACAACCCTGTTTGTAAAATCTTTTATTAGTCTTCCGTTGTACTTTGTCTGAACCCTGTGTTTGGCCTATTCGGGATTGGGTTGTAATCCCGTAACTCATGTTTCATTTGATTGATGTTTTGTTTTGGATACTTTGATCATTATGTATCATTGTTTGCCTTAAATTGTATTTAATCCGATAAAGCCTTTGATGATCTCGATAAGGAACACTGGAGTCACTGGCGGTAATACCTTTCCAAATGGGTTCAGATTTGGGGGTGTTACAGTTGTGGTATCAGAGCCAAAGGTTTTAAAACGGGTTTGGGATTTTATAAATCATTTATCCGTTTTTGAAAATGCTTTAAAAGGGCTCTGAATTTTCAAAGTGAAAAGAATTTCAAAACACCGTTCATAGTCATGTCTTCTGTACAGTCTGATATAGTAAGCTTGCTTCTATGTCTAGAAAGACTAATTCCTTTCCTGTTGCCCCGTTAGATATGGGTGCATTCTGTTCTCTTCAGAGGAATCCGAGAGAAGCCGAGGTGGTTTCGCCATCTCCAGTTAGGCTTGATTCCCAATTTGCTCGTTGTGAGTTGAGGTTGTAGAACCTAGTAACTCGGTTTGAGTCCATCAATAGAAATTACCAAGTTGATCTATTCTAAGTTGATTTTATTACGATAAATATATCAGAATGATATTAATGTGATAAAATCCTTAGAATTTGATCGGTAAACAGATGGTGAACACGAGGAACGTTATCCGTGCTGGTGCTGGGCCGAGTATTGACCCCAGACCAAACCCGAGGAATGTTGCAGACCCATCAAGAGAGCGTGAGTATGTCTTCAATAATAATCCAGGAGGCAATGGCCAAGCTCAGGCCGACGCTCCAGTAGTGCTCGATGAAGCAACAGTCGCATCAATTCGGGGGATTGTTATGCAAGCATTCACCGAGATAATGCGACCAATCGCACCTCAGGCACAAGGAGTGCCAGTACCTCCAGAAGTTACGAGGTTTGAGGAACAAGAGAACCAGGTACTACAAGGAGGCGTGATCAGGGATAGAGGAGAGTATGGCCGAGCGCTGAAGGCCATTAACTCTATGAGACCTGACAGCTATGATGGAAAGGGAGAGCCAGTCAGGGTGGCTCATTGGTTCTCACATATGGAGCGGTTGTTTCGTAATGTTGAGTGTACTGAAGCGGAGAAAGTGCACATAGCTTCTCTATAGTTGAAGGAAGAAGCCAGTGAATGGTGGGAGAGTACCGGCTTAGCTGATAGCCCGGTGTTGACCTGGTCAATGTTTAAGACCAAGATGACGGACCGTTTCTTCTCTCGTGCTATGAGGGAGGAGAAACACAAGGAGTTTCTATATCCGCAAACGGATGGATTGAAGGTGACCGAGCTTGCAACCAAATTCAATCATCTAATGCAGTACGCTGGACCTGAGATATCCAGTGAAGCACAGAAGATCTGGTATTTCCACGAATGGATGAGTCCAGATATCAAGCCGATGATGGTGCACCACACATGCTCTACTCTGGAGCAATATGTGGATACAGCCTACAAGCTGGAGGTGACTCTGGAGGAGTCGACCAAGAAGCGTAACAGCCAGAGGCAAGTGCAGTACCAGCCTCAGGCAAGTGGGTTCAAATGCCCCGCGCCACCATCAGATTTTGCCAAATCTGGCCGAGCAAGAACGAATAAGACTCATGATGGGTCTACGCAACGTTCTGGCCAAGGCAATAATCCGATTCAGTGCTACAATTGCGGTACGCACGGGCACAAGAGCAATGAATGTCTGAAGGACAAAAAGACATGCTTTGACTGCGGAAAGGAGGGTCATATGCAGGCGTTCTGTCAGCGGAGGAATGTGAAAGGAGCTGAGTCACATCAAGGGTCTGT
This sequence comes from Rheum nobile, assembly GCA_027886185.1. Classification (NCBI taxonomy): domain Eukaryota; kingdom Viridiplantae; phylum Streptophyta; class Magnoliopsida; order Caryophyllales; family Polygonaceae; genus Rheum; species Rheum nobile. The sequence goes on from WOAB01000056.1 coordinate 1,527,194, forward strand.
TAATCAGAACAACCGACCCAAGTTCAGTCCGGTGGAAGCTCCTAGCCCTTCAATGCAGACGACTGCGCAGAACAAAGGGAAAGCCCCGATGGCTTCAGGAAGTCAAGGTCAACGCCTATACGTGATACGTGAGGCAGATGGACCCTATGCTCCTAATGCTTAGAGTACTTTGTATCTGCATTACACTTTTGTTAATGTGTTGTTGATGTGGGTGCTACCCAGACTTTCATTTTGGATGGTTGTAAGTTAAGTGGTGTGTGCAACGAGGTTGTGAACCTTTTGTTGTAACTCTTCTTATATATGAACCTTTGGTTTATACCAAGTTATGTTTCGTTGCTTGTTGATGGGGTAAGGTCTCGTGTTCGAGACTCACCAACAACCTCTTAGGAGATGACTACCTATTAATTAGGTGGAGCTACCAAGGATGGATTGAGATGTATGGACAGCGGCTCATGGCAACAGTGGACGCTAGTAATGGCTGGGCCTGGGCTCGGAGCCACTAGTGAGTCGTCTGTGAACCATGTAGTGGGCTGGTCCAAGATGGTGACCATTTTGTGGGAACCAATCATCTGTTGGATTGTCGATTACCATCAAAGGTAAGAAATTCAAAGCGATTTGACCTAAATAACCATGGTCCCATACGATAATTATTTTCGGTATGGATTGACGGAAGCGTCACAAGGCAGTGATCGACTTCAGTTTTTGATATTTCTGTAGTTAAAGGATTTACGGGTGTCTTTCCAGAAGATATTCCTGGATACCACGAATCGTGTCGTGGAGTTTGCAATTGATCTCGAGCCGTGTACCACGCCGATCTCTGAGGCACCGTATCGGATGGCTCCTGTTGAGATGCAAGAGTTGAAGAAGCAACTTAAGGATCTTCTTGACAAAAGTTATATAAAGCTGAGTGCATCACCTTGAGTAGGAGTGCCCTAGTTTTATTTGTCAAAATAAAAGATGGACCGTTTCGACTTTATTTTGACTTTCGAGAGTTGAATAAAGTCACGATCAAGAGCAAGTATTTGTTGCCAAGGAGTGATGATCTGTTGGATCAACTACATGGAGCAAAAGTTTTCTCCAAGATCGACCGGAGATCTGGTTTTTATCAGCTCAGGATTCGTGAGGATGATATTCCGAGGATTGCGTTCGGACGAGAGATGGTCACTACGAGTTTGTAGTCATGCCATCTGGATCTACGAGTGCTCCAGCAGTTTTCATGAACCTAGTGCATCGATGTTTTAGACCAGTACTTGAATAAGTTCATAGTGGTCTTCATCAATGGCATTTTGATATTTTTCCCGAGCAAGGAAGCTCACAGGGAACATCTGCGGATTGTTTTATCTGTCCTTATACCAATTCGGTTGTACGCAAAGTGGGCTAAGTGCGATTGTTGGATCTAGAAGTGGCTTTCTTTGGCCATGTGATCAATAAGAATGATGTTATGGTTATTCCCCAATAGAGTGAATCAGTAGTTGTTTAGAAGCGGCCTCAGGGTGTGAGCGAGGTGCGCAGTTTCCCAGAGCTTGCTAAGCATTATAGACTGTTCATGGAAGGATTTTTCTAAGATCACTCCACCTATGACCAGTCTGTTCCACAAGGTCAACAAGAAGTTATCTGGGATGACAAGTGCAAGACCAGTTTTCAAGAAGTTGAAACAGTGTCTGACTTATGCACCAGTTTTGGCGTTGTCGGAAAGAATAATGGCTATATGGTCTATAGTTAATGCTTCGAGAAATGGGTTGGGATGTGTCTTTGATGCAGAGGGGCAAGGTTATTGCATACGCATCTAGACAATTGAAAACCTATGAAGCAAACTAACCAACACATGACCTAGAACTAGCAGCAATAGTGTTTGCATTGGAAACTGAGGTTACTTGGGTGACCCAGAGGTCAGCAGAAGTTTTCCACTAGGAGATTATCCGTTTACATGGCATTCCTAAGACCATTGTATCGGATCGAGATGGCCGATTCATGTGAAGTTTATAGCAAGAACTTCACAAGGTCATGGGAACTGAATTGAGATTCAGCAGCGTTTCATCCTCAGACAGATGGTCAGTCTGAAAAGACCATCTAGACCCTGGAGGATATGCTAAGAAGCATACATACTCGATCATCCGACTAGCTGGGAAGACAACCTAAGTCTGATTGAGCGTACGTACGATAATAGTTGGCATGCTACAATCAAGATGATTCCGTTCGAAGCTTTGTATGGTCTCAAATGCAGATCTCTGATTTGTTGGGATGAGAATGCCGACAAGATTCTGCTTGGACCAAGAGTTGGTCGAAAGGACAGCTCTAGACATTGCTTGATTAGACAGAGGATGTTGACCGCTCAGAGTCGGCAAAAGTTGTACGCAGATCAGAAGCGTTAAAGTTTTGAGTTCAAGGTTGGTGGCAAGGTACTTGTCAGAGTATCACCATCCAAGGAGTATTCAGGTTTGGTAAGCGTGGGAAGCTTAACCCTCGCTACGTGGAACCATTCGAGATTCTGGTTAGAGTAGGATCTCTAGCGTACCGTTTGGCATTGCCGCCATCGGCACACCCAGTGCATAATGTGTTCCACGTATCATTGCTAAGGAAATACGTGCCAGATGAGTCTCGTGTGCTGAGCTATAAGGACATCGAGATTCAGGCAAATGGTACTTGAGAGGAGATGCATGTGCGCATTCTCGAGTGCTGTGTGAAGCAACTGCGCAACGAGATCGTACTGTTGGTACGAGTTATGTGGTCCAGGTCTGGGACTGAGGAAGTTACTTGGGAAACTGAGGCAGAGATGCTCAGACACTTTCCCGAGTTGTTTTTCGGCCAAGTTTCGGGGTCGAAACTTCTTTTAAGGGGGAGGTGATGTGATACCCCGTAATTTTGTAAGGTTATTTTGGGAATTATGGAATTTTTCCGAGTACCCGTTGTGTACGTCGGATTTAATTCAGGTAGCTTGAGACATTCTGTAATGTGCTCTGTATCTGTAATATTTTTCTCAGTGAAATAATATACAGACATCATGCCTTGGAGTTTAATTGTCGTTCGCGTACGATAATTTTTATCCCGGTTTAGCGTCAGGTTCGTTCAAAGCTGAATGGGCGAGAAAAGGGAGAAACGGCGACCGCCGTGGTTGGGCCCGAGAAGTCAGTGTGTCAGCTTCTAGCTGGCCGCGACAGGCCTAGCGACGGCGACCACCGCATTTATGGCGACCGCCGCGTGCCCGCCGCAGGCAAAATCACGGCGACCGCCGTGATTGTCCAGTGGGCATTGCCCGTCGGTCGCCGGTGTTGTTCGAGGCACGCCGTTGCGTCGTTTGCCGCGTCTTAGGGTTTGATGGGTACTCCTTGGGGTTTGCCTATATATAGAGGAGCTTGGGCATGGGTTTTGGGTCATCTACAACCCCGAATCGCTGCCAAAATTCTCCCTCAAAGTGAGTTGAGTTTCGTCGGTTTTCTTGTGCTCGCCGGAGGTGTTGTGGTGTGTTTCCAGAGTGCCTTTGTGAAGCTTTTGGTTAGCCTTGGAGGTTAGAAGCCAAAGCAAGTCGAGGGAGGCCGAACCGCTCGTGTTGGGGTGAGATTTCTCTCGTTTCAGTCGGTCGTGTTCTTCACGGCGACCGCCGTGTTCTTCACGGTGACCGCCGTGATGAATACGGCGACCGCCGCCAGAGCCCAGAACGCCTTCGTGGCTTTGGCTTGGTTGGTTGTCGTCGTGGCGTCTTTTCTTTCGTGTTCTTTCGCCGTGTTTAGATTCGTACTGTTTATGTCGGATCTAACTTAGGGTTCCTTTTATGGGTCGACTCGAAGGTTGTTGTGCTGTCGGAACTACCGTGTCGAGCCCGGAATCCAGTGACGTCGCTAGACTATTCTGCGGATTAAGGCAAGTGGCGGTTTGCTCTTGCTCATTCGTTCCATATTTACATTAATTATCAGTAGTTTTCTGAGTAATTAATTTGGAATGAATATTCTGTTTGTCTGGAAACGGTTTTGTTAAACTGTTTTGAAAATCATATAATAGGTTGTATATCTGTTAGAACAACGTTATTATCTGTGATCGCCTTTCGGGCCTTTATGTGGATTTATCCAGTAACTGTTGTTGTGCTATACTGTTTAGTTAGCACTAGTGGCTAGGAACGCTATGTACCTTGAGGGGGTTTAGCTGTTTCTTTATAACTGGTACTTGGTGGTTCATCCTTAGTACTTTCTCTTTGGTCATGACCATACCCTTTCACAAGATAGGCGCACTTCGCTAGTGCCAAATCTTTCAGGGTTCATCCCTTCTATAACTCTTGTGAGGAGATCTGATATCTCTTGTGAGGAGATCCGATATCTCTTGTGTGGAGATGTAAAAGCTTATAACGTAATGCTCGTTTTGGAATTAAATAAGATAAGTGCCCGAGTGCACATGATTAATATACCTTGGGCGAGTAGTGCAGCTAAGTTATAGTGCAGCTAGGAACACTCGTCTCGACTCTGATCATAGTACGTTCTCTTTCCAATCTGGATTCGCTGTAGGCGATGAGGTTGGTCGTGAACCGAAGCATCTCAGTCAACTTTTAAATCATTGTTGTATGATCCTGTAATCATTCCAGATTTGTCATATTTCATTAAAGACTCAATCTCTTGGGGTCTCGTTTCGAGTGGATTTCTGTGAAGATTCAGTCTTCCAGAATCTTCTCTTGTGCATACCTCTTGTTTATTCCAGTAGGAGTATGGTGGTTGACAAGCGTACTCGATTATTATTCGAGGAACGAGGAGTCTAACCTAATACAACTGCTTCGAACCATTCTGCTTTTTACCCTTGCTAGTCTATTCAAGTAGACTAACCCACGAACATTATTCTCCGCATGTGGGCTGGTGTCATCCGTTCGATTCGGCACATCAGATAGAGTGAAGATTTGAGGAGACTAGATTGACTATGAAGACGACGGTTGTTTTTGAATGTTTTAATAATTGCTTTTAATCAGGTTGAGATCCTTGGGCAGGTGATCATTACGATCACAACCCTGTTTGTAAAATCTTTTATTAGTCTTCCGCTGTACTTTGTTTGAACCCTGTGTTTGGCCTATTCGGGATTGGGTTGTAATCCCGTAACTCATGTTTCATTTGATTGATGTTTTGTTTTGGATACTTTGATCATTATGTATCATTGTTTGCCTTAAATTGTATTTAATCCGGTAAAGCCTTGGGTGATCTCGGTAAGGAACACTGGGGTCACTGGCGGTAATACATTTCCAAATGGGTTCAGATTTGGGGGTGTTACAACAACCCAATCCCGAATAGGCTAACACAGAGTTTAAACCAAATACAGCGGAAGTCTTAAAAAGTAGGGTACAGCGGAAGTCTTATAAAACACATTACAACCAAAGTCCTTGTCCAAGAGATCGCAACCTGGTTTAAGAAGTCATAAGACATATTGATAAAAATCGGGAAAAACCACCGTTGACTCCATAATCGTTCTAGTCTTCAACTACACTCTTCCTGATGTGCCGAAACGGACGGACGACACCAACCATGACGATGCAGATAACAAAAATACAGCGGGTTAGTCTACTGAATAGACTAGCAAGGGAACAAAGCAGAATGGTTCGAAGCAGTCGTATTAGGTTAGACTCATCACTTCTCGAATAATAATCGATGACGATAGTCAACCATCATACTCCTACTGGAATAAACAAGAGGTATGCACAAGAGAAGACTCTGGAAGACTGAATCTTCACAGAAATCGACTCAAAAAGAGACTCCAAGAGATTGAGTCTTTAAGGAAATATGACAAATCTGGAATGTTTACAGAATCATACAACAATGATTTAAGAGCTGACTGAGATGCTTCGGTTCACGACCAACCTCGTCGCATTCAGCGAATCCATATTGGAAAGAGAACGTACTATGATCAAAGTCGAGACGAGTTTTCCTAGCTGCACTACTCGTCGAAGGTTTATTAATTATGTGCGTCGAGTAGCACTTATCTGATTTATGTTTCCAAAAACACACATCACGTTAATAGACTTTTACATGTGTACCCCACCAATGGGACGACACATCTTAGTATACGTTTCGTCGAGAGTGACGTACACCGGAAGGTTTGTGACACCAGCTAAGTGTCCTGTCTCTACACACTTGTGAAAGAGACCGATCATGATCTTAGAACAGTACCAGATGAAGACGAGCCATCCCGATACCAGATTATAAAGAAACGACCGGACGAAGTCCGAGTACATTCTAACTAACAGTGCTAACCACGCAGATACAGCACAATAACAGTTACAGGATAAATCCACATAAAGGACCGAAAGGAGATCACAGATAATAGCGTTGTTCTAACAGATATACAACCTATTATAATATCAATATTTTGTTTTCCAAAACAGTTTACCAAAACCATTTCCAGACAAACAGAGTATTCATTCCAAATTAATTACTCAGATAAACTACTGATAATTAATGTAAATATGGAACGAATGAGCAAGAGCGAACCGCCACTTGCCTTAGTCCGCAGAGTAGAAACAAGCCTAACGACAATGACGAGATTCCGGGCTCGACACGGGTATAGCTCCGCTAGCACAAACACCTTTGAGTCGACCCATAAAAGGAACCCTAAGTTAGATCCGACATAACAACAGTACGAATCTAAAAACGACGAAAGAAATCGAAAGGAAAGACGCCACGACGACAACCAACCAAGCCAAAGCCACGAAGGCATTCTGGGCACTGGCGGCGGTCGCTGTTCTTGGCGGCGGTCGCCGCATTCATCACGGCGGGCGTCGTGAAGAACACGACGGCCGCCGTGAAGAACTCAGACGACGAAAACGAGAGAAAATCTCACCAAAACGATGCGCGTTTCGACCCCTTTCCGCCTTGCTTGGGTTCTGACCTCCAAAGGCAACCAAAAGGCTTCTAAAGGGCTTCTGGAAACACCACCAAATGACACCGACGAGAGCTTCCGAACTCCGGCGAAACACCACTCCGACGACACGAAATTTTGGCAGAGGTTCGGTGTTTGGGATGGCTCAAATCCCTTCCCCAACACCTCCTTTTATAGCCAAAGCATCGGGAGCACAAAGATGGGCCTACGAAAGCTAGTTCGGCGCTTGCCAAAACCACGTCGGCGACCATCGGACAACGACGGCGGCAATTACGGCGGGCGCCGTAATTTACGGCGGGCGCCGCAGCCTGGCACGCCAGCTACCACCTCGAGCATTGGGACGGCGGGCGCCGTGACTGTACGGCGGTCGCCGTTCTTGGATCCCGCGACGGCGGTCGCCGCAACTGTACGGCGGTCGCCGTGACCAGCTTTTCCCGCCCGTTCAGCTTTGAACAAACATGACATTAACCCGGGATAAAATTTTCGTACGCGAACGAATATTAAAATCCAAGGCATGTCGTCTGTATATTATTTCACTGAGAAAAATATTACAGATACAGAGCACATTATAGAATGTCTCAAACTCTCTGTATTAAATCCGACGTACACAACGGGTATTCGGGAAAATTCCAAAATTCCCAAAATAACCTTACAAAAATACGGGGTATCACAGTAATAGTGTGTTCATAGGGGATTACTACTTCCACCGGGTTGAAAATTGTGCCGAAATGTTGATTTCAACGGTGAGAAACACCGTTGCTTTTTTTCTTTTTTTTTAATAGTAACGGTGAAAACCACCGTTGATATTTTTTTATATATAATAATCAATAGCAACGGTGTTTCTCACCGTTGCTTTTATATATTTTTTTAGCAACGGCTTGTAACAACGTTGCACATTTAAACTTTACAAACTTTGTTATTTTATATTTTTTTATAGCAACGTGGACAATTCATCTTCACAGATGAGGACAATTCATGGAGGTCAACTTTTTTTATATTTTTTTGTTAGTAAACTACAAATTTGCCCATATAAAGATGTATTTTATGTAGTTTACCCTCATAATTTGGATATTTGTGTAGTTTACTAATTAGCTTACCCATATAAAAAATTAAATATGTCTTTTTTTGAGAAATGCTTTAAGGTAAAAAAATATTAAAATATAAAAAAGAATGAATTTGATTATACTAAATGAAGAATAAATGACCAAATAGCGTATTTTTGGGAAAACGAAAATTTATACATAAATATTTATTACATTATGATCTTAATTATACGAAAATGACAACAAATGAAGTTACATTATGATCCTTATGCGGTAGGTCGACCATACTCTGTATGATATCTTTAGAAGTCTGTTATTCGCTGAAGAAATGGTTGATCCCAGTTATCAACATTAGATAAAATTTAGACCAAGAATATTTAAATTAACTTAACAATTTTTTGTTAAGAATTTAAGTATGGTCAAACTCATAAGGAAAGTAGCTTAAGTTAATTTTAACCTAAGATAAAATTTTCTATAAACTAATTTTGGGGTTAAAATAATATTACAAACTTATAATATTAAAATAAATAAATTTGGGTAATTTTTATATTTTTTTAAGTTAAAATAAGGGAATAAATTATCTAATATAAAATTATAATATTAAAATAAATAAATTCATGTGTTTTCCCCTAAGACTCAAATGGTTATATTGAAATAAATAAATTTGTCGTATAGTTATATACTATTGTTATATCATATAGTTATATATTATTGTTATATCGTTCATATATATACTATAGCTATATACTATGGTTATATCTTATAGTTTTTTGGGGTTAAAATAATATTATAAACTTATAATATTAAAATAAATAAATTTGGGTAATTTTTATATTTTTGTAAGTTAAAATAAGCGAATAAATTATCTAATATAAACTTATAATATTAAAATAAAAAAATTCATGTGTTTTCCCCTAAGACTCGAATGGTTATATTGAAATAAATACATTTATCGTATAGTTATATACTATTGTTATATCATATAGTTATATATTATTGCTATATCGTTCATTTATATACTATAGCTATATACTGTGGTTATATCTTATAGTTATATATTATAATTATATATTATGGTTCTATCGTATAGTTATATACTATTTTTATATTGTTTAGTTATATAATATGGTTATATCGTATAGTTATATACTATAATTATATATTATGGTTCTATCGTATAGTTATATACTATTGTTATATCGTGTAGATATATACTATTGTTATATTATGGTTCTATCGTATAGGTATATACTATTGTTATATTGTGTAGAGATATACTATTGTTATATTATGGTTCTATCGTATAGTTATATACTATGGTATATAATCAAAGTATATAACAATATAATATAACCATTGGATATAACCATAGTATATAATCAAAGTATATAACAATATAACATAACCGTAGGATATAACTATAGGATACAATGTTATATACTATGATTATATCTTATAGTATTATCATATGATTATATTATATAGTTATATACTATGATTATATCTTATAGTGATATCATATGGTTATATTATATAGTTATATACTATGATTATATCTTATAGTTATATCTAATTTGGTTATATCCTATGTGATGCGATCCTACCAAGCCTAAGTGCCGAAGAAGAGAACGAAGCCTTGCGCGCACCAAATGAAGGCCCAATCACAAGGGCACGCGCTAAGTCCATTGCGAACGCGGTGAATTCTATAATTCAACGCGTTCATGAAAGCCAAGGCAACAGGGAGCTCAATCAAGAGAACGCGTTCTCTCTTCAAAGGCTCCAAGAGAACACAAAGATCGCGTTCAGAGTGCGTCTTCTTTCAACAATTGAATGAACGCGATCATTTCAAACCAGATCACGATCTCCAGCATTGATGAGCATTAATTGAAATATTCGGCATTAATGGCTGAATCCATTTTGAATTCAAACGTGATCTGTGTAATTAATGTAATCTTATCCTTATCTTTGCATTTACTTCATAGATTTGGGTCATTAAGACCCTGATTAGTCTTGTATAAATAGGGCCCTTTGGCCATTGTAAAGGGTTCACGTTTAATTCAAATTTAGAGCTTGAGTTGAAAGCATTGCTTCCTCCCTTTGAGTATTTGGGCGTCACAACCTCTGCTTCTCACCTCCTTCACCGTCTAATTCTCTTCCTTTTACCGCCGTTGCTCGCCCTCCGGCACCACTCGACCACGTCGAGCCTACCTTGCCACCACCGCTCCATTGCCTACACTTCTTCGCTACACTTCCCCCTCCGCTGCTACCAAACACAATTCCACCTTATCCACTCAAACACCACTCATCATCACTATTCCTCGCGTTCCATCCTCCCAAATCAACGCGTTCTTTGTCCAGAACGTACCAATTCGTCACAGCGGCTACCGTTACAAGATCTCGATCCTTTCATCGCTTGTAGGAACGCATCAACTGGTATCAGAGCCCGATCTTATAAGTCGCTACTAAGCTCATTTGTTCACAAATTTTGTTTTTTTTTCATCCATCATACTTGCTTCCGCCACCCTCATTTTCACAAATTTTTTTCTTTTTTTTTTCTTTTTCACCCACCTATCGGTCCTACAAGAGAAATCTTGGCCGAATTGTGATACCTTTGCAAACTGGTGTGTTTTGCTTGTTTGAAAATTTCCTTAATTAATTGCGTGTTTTCGTAAGTGATTGCAAAAACAACGCGGTGAATACTTATTCAACGCGTTGACCAAAAAAATCTACATCAACTTCTTCTCCCCCATCACGACATCAAAAACGTGATTTCTTTCTTCTAGTTACTTAGCCGTTATTTTTATTTTCCTTTTGCTTTCCCTTCAGATCCACTCGTCAATCAATACGAGTTCTTGGATCTGATACAAAAAAAAAAGGTAAAGCCAAAATAAGGCAACCCTCTTTCACCACCAACGGCTAGGCTCATTTCTTGATCTCTCCGCCGTCTAGTGTCTCGCGTGGTTTCTGTCTTGTTTTACCGCGTTCTTTACGCAAGATCTTAAGACAACATTCGTTTGGTTAAGTGGTTTTCACGCTTGCACTTCACACTTGTTTGCTAGCCTGTTAGCCGCCCTCACGGCCAAACAATCCTTATAACCAACGTGAACACTTGTGCCTTCGTAGTGCTTGCTTTATTTGTGCTTCGTTGTCTTTTGTGCTTTTTACTTGCAATGGAAGGTCAGGATGTTGTAGGGAATGTCGCGGCACAGATTGGTGCCAATGGACAAGGGAACAACCATCCGCCACCCCAAGCACAAGACCCCAACCTTACTCAAGATCCAAATCAACCTCTCCTTGAGCTGTCACCGGAGCAGCGAGAGATCCAAGACTTAAGACGTCAACTCGCTGAGAAGCGACAGGAGAAAGAAGCCCTAAGACGCGCTGCTATGCAACAAGTAGACCCCACTATACAGGTTGCGATGAATCCAATGTTCGTGCCCAATCCAACTGAGACGGGTCCGAACTAGCAACGCGTGGACAAGGGCAAGGGCGTGATGCCCTCCACTTCAAATCCTCAACCACGCCTCCAAAGGATCCAGTCGGTCATCGAGAGCAAACAAGGCCATGTCTCTCATCGCGATAGATATGTCCCACAGGCTACTCCAATTCGCGATGAGGAATATCCAGAAGATGCGGACGATGACCAAGGTGAGTACCCTGACGATCTCGTTTATGATGATAGGTACCAACAAAGAGATCAACACGAGGTTGCGACAACCACGCATTCTTGCAGAATACAAAGGGGCACACATGATCCCACGTTGGCGCGAAAATCGAGTCGCAACAGACAGATGGTGCCGCGTCAGAAGCATTATGCTAACACCCCAGTCCCTTTCAACGTGGAGGACCACCTGGGCCACCAAAGTGCGTGCACTCCGCGCTATGGTTCAGATGGGTACTATTCCACCACTCCTCTGCCACAGGATGATTTCGAGGAGTTTAATGACGAAGAGATGGAGGACTCTGGGATGATCAACCCGGGGAACTTTCACCAACCACTAGGGGATCCAGCGGAGCTACAAGACAACCCCCAAGACTGGTTTCCTCCAGCACAACTCCCTCAGAATCAACAACGCGAATAACGCGTTCTTTGGAGAAACAACCAGCTTTACGCTGAGAATCAATGCGCTAACAGAGACGCGCGAAGGAACAACAGAGGTCAGGGCCAATTCCACCAGGCTCCTATCAATCAATATGCCGCACAGGAGTTCCCACCTGCTCAACTGCAAAGAACGCGTGATCCTAATGCACTGCGTCTCAATCGCCATGACATCAAGGTAAAACTTGAACATTTTTATGGCGAATATGATCCCGCTGTGTTTCTTGAATGGTTGCAGGCCACGGAGTACACCTTGATCTTCACTCAGATTCCACCCCAAGATTACGTGGCTGCGGCGACTGTCCACTTCAGAGGTGCCGCGCGAGTTTGGTGGCATCGATTCGTGGATGACAGGATAAGGCGAAACCTGGTGCCTCTGACTGAATGGCACCAGCTTAAGTTCATGATGACACAGAAGTATATTCCACAAGACTACAAGAACCAGATGCGACTAAACATCGCGATGGCCAAGCAAGGGAACAAGACGCCCCTTGAGTTCTTCTCACAACTCGAGGACATGTACTATAAGGTGTCTATCAGTGTCGCGCCCTCAACCTTGAGGACGAAGTTTCTGAGTGGTCTCAACACAAACATCAGAGACCAATTGGAGGTATTGCCCATCAAAAACATCAACGACTTGACGCATGCCGCGATGAAGATTCACAATCAACTCGTTCGCAAGCGCCAAGCCCCATACCAACCATATGGACAAAGAAGGTATGATTCTAACTCAAGTCCATTACCTTCTACTAATGTGTGCGGTCTTGCCCCAGGAAACAACCAAAGTTCTCAGAACAGGCAAGGGAAGATCGCGATGACTCCAGGGACGACAGCGCGCGCTCCACAAGCTAAGGGTACTCCCTCTACCCAAGACAGAGCACGTGACATGGAGTGTTACAAGTGTGGAGGCAGAGGACATATGATGCACAATTGTCCCAACGCGAAGAAGGTCTTGTTCTCCACAGTCTCACAAGGTTATGAGTCCTTTGAAGAAGAGGAAGCCTTCGAGACTACTGTTGCTGAAGCTGAAGACGAGGAGGCCTACACTTGTGAACCAACCGCGTTGCATGAAGGCACCGCACTAAGCCTCGTCACTAGGAGATTGCTCACAGTCAAGAAAGCTAGTCTTGTGGATCAACGCGAGAACTTGTTTCACACGCGTTGTTTGGTCAAGACTGCGACCTTGAGCGTGATAATCGATAGAGGTAGTTGTGCAACATCATCAACGAAAAGGTGGTGAACCACTTCAATCTGCCAACTACCCCACATCCACAGCCATATGGACTACAATGGATCTCGTCGAGTTCAGGTAACACTGTAACTCGTCAATGCTTAAGTCCTTTTTCCATTGGCCAGTACACAGACGCTGTTCTGTGTGATGTTGTCACCATGGACGCGACACACTTGTTGCTGGAGCGTCCATGGCAATTTGATCGACGCGTTCTTCACGATGGGTATTTAAACACTTATGTGTTTACTTACCATAGGAAGCGTGTCACGCTCTTACCTATGTCGCCGAATGAGATATTACAGGACCAGGTAGAGCACGAGAGGCAAAAGGCTATTGAGGCTGCCAAGAGCCAAGGCAGCCAAAGTACGCGTTCTTCTGGGGAAGCCAAGCAAACGAAAGAGGTGGCTTCTCAGGAAAGAACGCGATCCAAGGAGGTGCCTCAAAACACCAAGGCAGGCACAAATTTGCAAGGAGGCTGTGAGCACAGACTCCTCTTGGCACGACCAAGTGACCTGACGCCTGCTCTCCAAGGGAAGGCGCCTTGTTTCTTACTAGTGCCACAACCAGGTCAAGAAGACGCGCTTATTCTGCAAGGCGTGCCCAGCGAAATAACCCAGCTGCTAGAGGAGTTCAAGGACCTCTTCCCTGAGGAGCTCCCACAAGGATTGCCACCACTGCGAGGCGTAGAGCACCAAATTGACTTGGTGCCTGGCGCGTCACTTCCCAATCGAGCAGCTTATCGCGCTGGCCTAGAAGAAACCAAGGAACTTTAATGACAAGTCCAGGAGCTACTTGATCGTGGCTACGTAAGGGAATCCTTAAGCCCTTGCGCGGTTCCGATCATCCTGGTTCCCAAGAAAGATGGTTCGTGGCGAATGTGTGTCGACTGCCGCGCGATCAATCAGATCACGGTGAAGTACAGACACCCAATTCCTCGCCTGGATGACATGTTGGACGAGCTCCATGGCGCGATGATCTTCACAAAAATCGACCTCAAGAGCGGCTATCATCAGATTCGCATGCAAGAGGGAGACGAGTGGAAGACCGCATTCAAGACGAAGTATGGTATTTACGAATGGCTTGTCATGCCATTTGGATTGACCAACGCGCCGAGCACGTTTATGAGACTGATGAACCATGTGCTTCGCGAGTTCTTGGGCAAATTCGTCGTCGTGTACTTCGACGACATTCTGGTATATTCTTTATCTCTTGCTGATCATGTTAATCATTTGAGACTTGTTTTGCAGTGCTTGAGAAGGCAAGATTTATATGCCAACTTGGGCAAGTGTCGCTTTGCTTCCGACACCACAAATTTTCTAGGCTATGTGGTCTCTAGAGATGGGTTACGCGTTGATGAAGAGAAGATCGCGGCAATTAGAGACTGGCCTACTCCGACGACCCCAACCATGGTGCGAAGCTTTCTGGGCTTAGCAGGTTTTTATCGGAGGTTCGTAAGGAATTTCAGCACAATCGCGACGCCTTTACATGAGCTGACCAAAAAAGGTGCCGTGGTGATTTGGAAAGAGAGCCACAACAACGCATTCAACGCGTTGAAGGAGGCACTGTGCAACGCGCCACTACTTCAGCTCCCAGACTTCAACAAACATTTCGAAGTGGAGTGTGACGCGTCAAACATTGGCATTGGTGGAGTGCTCCACCAAGAGAGAAGGCCCATCGCGTACTTTAGCGAGAAACTCACTGGGGCCACACTCAACTACCCTACGTACGACAAAGAGTTGTACGCGCTGATTAGGGTCCTGAAGACTTGGCAACATTACCTGTGGCCGCGCGAATTCGTCATTCATTCAGACCACGCGGCACTCAGTTATCTCAAGAGCTAAGCACATCTCAGCAGACGCCACGCACGCTGGGTTGAATTCATGGAAACATTTCCATACGTGGTGGTGCACAAGAAAGGTAAAGAGAATGTGGTCGCTGACGCGCTCTCTCAAAGGTATGTGCTCATTTCTCAACTTCAATCCAAACTGCTTGGTTTTTCATTGATTAAAGAGTTGTATGCGTCTGACTCCTTCTTCAAGCCTATTCTGGAGCAATGCCTTAGGAACCGCGAGGTAGAAACATTCTTTTTGCAGGATGGGTTCCTATACAAAGCAGGACGCTTATGCATTCCAAGCTCACCCATCCGGAAGCTGCTGATACAAGAAGCACATGAAGGTCGCGGTCATTTTGGCGTCAACAAAACACTGGCAGCTCTTCGCGAGCATTTCTTCTGGCTAAAGATGACATACCAGGTGACTCACTTCTGCAACAGTTGTGTCACTTGCCAACGCGCCAAGTCCACTTCCCATCCTTATGGTGTCTACACTCCACTGCCAATCCCCTTGGCGCCTTGGGAAGACTTGTCCATGGACTTCATCACTGGCTTACCTGTCTCCAAACGAGGTAAGGATTCTATCTTTGTGGTTGTTGATAGGTTTAGCAAAATGGCACATTTCATCGCGTGCAAGACCACACAAAGCGCGTCCGAGATTGCCGCGTTGTTTTACGACAACGTGGTAAGATTACATGGAATACCGCGTTCTGTGGTCAGTGACCGCGATACCAAGTTCGTGTCAATTTTCTGGAGAACTCTTTGGGGAAAACTTGGTACAAAGCTGTTATATTCTACCAGTTATCACCCACAAACAGATGGTCAAACTGAAGTGACCAACAGGACGCTTGGCGCCTTACTTAGGGCGATGCTGAAGACCAACCCAAAAGGTTGGGAGGACTTACTTTCTACTGTCGAGTTCTCTTATAACAGGTCAAGGCACTCGGCGACCAAGCTCACGCCCTTTGAGGTTGTTTATGGCAGGAACTCGCTTACTCCTTTGGACCTGTTGCCGCGTCCTTTGAAGGACAATGAACATCCAAGTGCGGCAAATCGTGCGCGATGGATTCAAGAGTTGCATCAGAGAACGCGCGAACAGTTGGAGCAACGCGCTGATGAATATACCAAGCAACACAGAAAAGGACGCAAGCGTCATTTTTGCTCCAGGTGACCTGGTTTGGGTGCATCTTCGCAAAGGACGATTCCCTGCAAAAAGGAAGTCCAAGCTTGCGCAGCGTGGAGATGGCCCATTTGAAGTGCTCAAGGCAATTGGAGATAATGCATATGAGATCGCTCTTCCCTCGGATTATGGCGTCCACAACACTTTCAACGTTGCAGACTTGGAGGCATACGTGGAGCCAGAAAGCGATGATGGTGAAGCGGGGACGCTTCACAGCCAAGTGGGGGAGGGTGATGCGATCCTACCAAGCCTAAGTGCCGAAGAAGAGAACGAAGCCTTGCGCGCACCAAATGAAGGCCCAATCACAAGGGCACGCGCTAAGTCCATTGTGAACGCGGTGAATTCTATAATTCAACGCGTTCATGAAAGCCAAGGCAACATGGAGCTCAATCAAGAGAACGCGTTCTCTCTTCAAAGGCTCCAAGAGAACACAGAGATCACGTTCAGAGTGCGTCTTCTTTCAACAATTGAATGAACGCGATCATTTCAAACCAGATCACGATCTCCAGCATTGATGAGCATTAATTGAGAATATTCGGCATTAATGGCTGAATCCATTTTGAATTCAAACGTGATCTGTGTAATTAATGTAATCTTATCCTTATCTTTGCATTTACTTCATAGATTTGGGTCATTAAGACCCTGATTAGTCTTGTATAAATAGGGCCCTTTGGCCATTGTAAAGGGTTCACGTCTAATTCAAATTCAGAGCTTGAGTTGAAAGCATTGCTTCCTCCCTTTGAGTATTTGGGCGTCACAACCTCTGCTTCTCACCTCCTTCACCGTCTACTTCTCTTCCTTTCACCGTCGTTGCTCGCGCTCCGGCACCACTCGACCACGTCGAGCCTACCTTGCCACCACCGCTCCATTGCCTACACTTCTTCGCTACACTTCCCCCTCCGCTGCTACCAAACACAATTCCACCTTATCCACTCAAACACCACTCATCATCACTATTCCTCGCATTCCATCCTCCCAAATCAACGCGTTCTTTGTCCAGAACGTACCAATTCGTCGCAGCGGCTGCCGTTACAAGATCTCAATCCTTTCATCGCTTGTAGGAACGCATCACTATGGTTATATACTATGATTATATATTATAACTATAGAATATAACCATATGATATAATCACAGTATATCACTATAGAATATAACTATATGATATAACCATAGGATATAACTACAGGATATAATCATAGGATATAACCAAATTGGATATAACTATAGGTTAAAATCATATTATATAACTATATGATATAATCATATGATATAACTATAGGATATAATCATAGTATATAACTATAGAATATAACTATAGGATATAATCATAGTATATAACTATAGAATATAACCATATGATATAACTATAGGATATAATCATAGTATATAACTATAGAATATAACCATATGATATAATTATAGGATATAATCATAGTATATAACTATAGAATATAACTATATGATATAATTATAGGATATAATCATAGTATATATATATATAGAATATAACTATAGAATATAACTTACAATATCTAGAATATATCGTATAGTTATATACTATAATTATATTTTATGGTTCTAACGTATAGTTATACTATTTTATATCATTATATACTATGGTTATATCGTATAATTATATACTATAGTTATATCGTATATATAGTTATATAGTATTGTTATATGGTATAGTTATATACTATGGTTGTATTGTATAGTTATATACTATGGTCATATCGTATAGTTATATACTATTGTTATATCTTATGGTTATATCATATTGTTATACTATTGTTATATCTTATGGTTATATCATATTGTTATATACTATAGTTATATACCATGGTTATATCGTATAGTTATATACTATAATTATATATTATTGTTCTAACGTATAGTTATATATACTATGGTTATATCTTATAGTTATATACTATAATTATATATTATGGTTCTATCGTATAGTTATATACTATTGTTTTATTGTTTAGTTATATACTATAGCTATATATTATGGTTAATATCGTATAGTTATATACTATAATTATATATTATGGTTCTATCGTATAGTTATATATCATGGTTCTATCGTATAGTTATATACTAGAATTATATTCTTTTCCTTTGTAATATCAAGACAAATATTTTAATACGGAATATATAATTTCCACATGCCATATACTCCCTCCATTTATTTTTACGTGCTTTTTACTCTTGTACACTTATACTTGTCATTATAGATTTTTTAAACCATTTATTATATGTGAATCACGAAAGTTTATTGAAATTTTATTACCTTTATTTTCTTCTTCTCCGTCCATTAATTCTAAGGATGTTGGTATAAACTATTAGAAAGACAACTACTCCGTATAAATGAAGGTATAGAGTATAAAAAAGAAAAAGTCTGAATTTGACTTGTAAACCTATGAATTAAAGCCACATGCAAAATTCTAGCTGCACTAAATATTTCTTTATTTTACATGCGTCTAAATCACTTTATATTGGGCTAATTGAATATTATTTATTCACAACAATCACAGGGTAGCATAGTTAATTAGTTTGAATAAATAACAATGAAATGAAATTGAAATGTAAACAAAAAATTGAAACGAATTTAGAAAAAAATTGAATGACCAAAGCATGACAACCACCGTTGCAATTGCTAGTGAATATATATATAAAAGTAAAAAGAATATATATATAAAGAAAAATCATGACAACCACCGTTGCAAAGCATGACAACCACCAAAGCATCTCTAAAAGGGCTAATTGAATATATATATATATAAAGTCTCGTGTTTGCACGAGAAGCACTAGAATTGCTAGTGAATTACAACGGTGCTTGGCAACGTTGCAATTGCTTTATTTTTTATATTTTTAATGATACAACGGTGCCAACCACCGTTGCTCTTTTTTTTTTTTTAAATCAATTTTGTGAAATTAAAAATGTTAATTTTTTTTAAATAAGAGAACAGTGACTATCACCGTTTTTTTTTTTAAAAAAAAAAATACTGATTTCAACGATGACTATCACCGTTGAAATCAACAGCCCTGCAGTGGTGTCTGCAGCACCACTGCAGGTGCAAGTAGCGCGTACCCCTGAAAATATGTGCATGATGTGACATTTTGATGTGGAATAAATTCTTGATTATTTGTGATAACTATAAATTATTGTACATTATAATATATTAAAAAAAAATCACAAATTTACTTATTTACTTATTTTCAGGCAAATTGAATTGTTCGGTATACAAGTCATTGTACATTATAATATTTTTTAAATAATTATTATTGAAAAGTAAAGAAATGGATACAAACCAGTTTAAAATATGTGCATGATGTAACATTTTGAATAGAAAAAAAATGACTTTTTCATATTTAGTGTCCGTTCGGTATGCAACAGTGGAAGTGAGTTGAAGTTGAAGCATTTGTTTCAACTCACACTTCAACCTTAATGTCACCCCTCCACATTAAGATTTTGCTTCAACTTCATCTCCAACTCCCCCTTAAACTCCTCCTTCATCTCCCCCTTAAACTCCATCGAACGGGCCCTTAGAAGCCGAACATGGGTTTTTATTGAGTATATTGATGCCGAACAAACCCTTGATCTTCTTTTTTTCGTTCACCTAACCTATCAATGCCCAATATCAATAGCTTAAACGCGAGGAATTGGGTTTTTATTGAGTATATTGAAAAATTGTCCTAAATTTGTGATAATTATAAATCTAAGAAGTATGTCGAAATCTAAGTGCAGTTAGGTTTGGTTTATGAGGAGAATCCATTTGAACGATTCAAAATTTTCGAATGCCAAATAACTATCCAACCAACTGTTGGTGATTTTAGTGTCATCGGCCATTTAGTGTAGTCGGGATTCGCTCAAGACTTAAGAAGTTCGTTCGGCGCATGACGAGGTTCGGGGGTGCGGAGTGCACACTCGTATGCGTGGATTCAGACTCGGAGTTACGAAACATGTCGGGGTTCAAGAGGCGGACACCGTGAGGGTGATTTCTGGGGTCCTAAGGGCGTGCATGGTTTGTGACAAACTGTGCACCATGGGCCCAACTGTGCCATAACAGAACAGAAGCCAGATTTGGGCTCTATAAGGCCGCACAGTTTATGGCACGATTTGTCACAAACCGTGCGGTGTGCCAGAATTTGGTTTCTGGCTTGTTTTGGCTCTTTGGAGGAAGGCACGGTTTAGGGCACAGTTTGTCACAATTCACAAACCGTGCCTCTTGCCGGGAAGGAAGTTTTGGCGGGTTTTTACCTAACTTAACCGCTAAAACTACTTTTAACCTCCTAAACCGACTTATAACTGCCTAAATTCTGATGCTCTATATAAGAGCGGGTTTGGGGCAAGTCTTGGGTACGCGAGAACTTACGATCTCTCTATATCGAACAAAAACGAAACCTTCAAGTGTTCTCTATTGATTAAGCCTGAATCTTTAGAGGTGTGAGATTGTCTTATCCCGGATCGAATTTCGTTTAACCCAAGGCAACATTTATAGGGTCGAAATATTGATTTTGGAAAGTGTCCAAACACGATTCAATCTTTATCCAAGACATTGATCACCGAGATACCCTATCTAACATTCAAAATCAATATTTTCCGTGGTTGATCAATTACGGTTGCTTCCGTTCGTGAGATGACTTCCAAGTTCGGGAAATTGGAGAAGTTCGAGGGCGTGGACTTCTAGAGATGGCAAAAGAAGATGCACTTCCTCCTCACGACGCTCAAGGTGGTGTACGTTCTGAGTATGCCAATGCCACCTGCGCCGGAGGATCCGGAGAACGAGCCTTTAGAGGAGACAAGGAAGAGGAACAAGTGGGAGAATGACGACTACATATGCCGTGGCCACATCCTCAACGGTATGTCGAATTTGCTCTTCGATGTCTACCAGAATGTCGATTCCTGAAAGGAGTTGTGGGATGCGCTGGAGTCCAAATACATGGCCGAGGATGCTTCTAGCAAGAAGTTCCTTGTGAGTAATTTCAACAATTACAATATGTGTGATTCCAGGCCGGTTATGGAGCAATACAATGAAGTGCTTCGTATCCTTGGGCGATTCGCCCAGCACAACATGAAGATGGATGAATCCATCTCGGTGTCAAGCATTATTGACAAGTTGCCACCTTCATGGAAGGACTTTAAACACATGTTGAAACACAAGAAGGAGGAGTTGTCTCTTGTGCAAATTGGGAGCCATCTGCGCATAGAGGAATCTCTAAGGGCGCAAGAGGGCGGTAAACCAAAGGAGACTCCCGGATCTTCCTCTGTGAATATGATGGAGGAGGGTGGGAATTCAAAGAAGAACAACAAAAGGAAGAAGCAACCTTCCAAGAACACCAACGGTGGATCTAACAAGAAGCCTAAGGGCGCTTGTTGGATATGTGGCAAATCGGGTCACTTCAAGCGTGATTGTCGGGCTGCTAAGGATAGGAATGGAGCGGGGCAAAACCGGTCGGGGCAAGGGTCTAAGGACCAAGGCCCAACCACTCATCAAGGTCGGTATTCAGATTTTGGTTCTAGTTCGGTTGTGAATTATGTACCATTAATTTCTGAGGCATTTTATGTGCAGGATGATGAAGTGGCATGGTGGATTGACTCGGGTGCAACAAAGCATGTTTGCAAGGACCGTGGCTGGTTTAAGATCTACGAACCGGTTAAAGATGGGTCCGTTCTTCATATGGGCAACGAGTCAACCGCCCCTATCCTAGGCCGTGGGAAAGTGTTGTTAGAATTTAGTTCCGGGAAGACCCTTGAACTCAAGGATGTCTTACATGTACCCGAAATTAGGAAAAACTTAGTCTCCAGTAGTGTTTTAAATAAGTGTGGTTTTAAACAAGTCTTTGAATCCGATAAGTATATCTTATCGAAGTGTGGTGTGTTTGTAGGATTTGGATATTTATGTAATGGCATGTTTATGCTCAACGTTAATAAAGTAGTTAATTCTATTTATATGGCATGTTCTAGTACAAATGAATCTTCTCTATGGCATGCAAGATTAGGTCATGTGCATTATAAGCGAATGACAGATATGTCTAAGGAAGGTTTAATCCCTGCATTTGACATGAATTTAGAGAAGTGTAGAACTTGCATGTTGACTAAAATAATTAGACAACCATTCAAAGGCATTGAAAGAAATTCTGCGATGCTTGGACTTGTACATAGTGATCTATGTGATTTGCATGCTACTCCGTCTTTAGGAAACAAGAAATATTTCATCACTTTCATTGATGAGTATTCACGTTTTTGTTATGTGTATTTATTGCATGCTAAAGACGAGGCCCTAGATAAATTTAAGGTTTATAAAACCGAGGTTGAATTGCAACAAAATGACTTGATTAAGAAACTACACACCGATAGAGGTGGAGAATATTATGATCCTGCGTATTTCCAGTCCGTAGGCATTATACATGAGACTACGGCTCCCTACACGCCATAACAAAATGGTGTGTCAGAGAGAAAGAATAGAGTCCTAAAAGAGATGGTTAATTCCATGTTATCCTACTCGGGATTGAGTGACGGATTTTAGGGTGAAGCTATGTTAACGGCTTGCTATTTATTAAATCGGGTTCCTAACAAAAGGAACAAGGTCACCCCTTATGAACTTTGGTACAATAAGAAACCAAGCTTGAATTATCTTCGAGTTTGAGGATGTAGGGCGGTCGTTAGACTACCCAAGCCCAAGATTAAAACCTTGGGGGAAAGAGGTATTGATTGCATCTTTATTGGGTATGCTGAGCATTCCAAGTCTTATATGTTCTATGTGATAGAGCCTAATGATTCTATTTCGGTTAACACCGTGATTGAGTCTAGAGATGCAATATTTGATGAGAATCGATTCTCGTCCATACCTAGACCAAATGATTTGGTTCCTAGTACAAGTGGAACTAAAGAAGGAGACGGTTCGGTCATGCCTTCTAATGAGTCACCTATGCTCCGTAGGAGCAAGCGAGGAAGGATTGAAAAGTCTTTCGGTCCAGATTTCCAAGTTTACTTGGTTGAAGGATTGAGAGATGAAGTTGGGTTCCAATATTCATATTGTTGTCATATTAATGAGGATCCTAGGACTTTTAATGAGGCAATGAGGTCTCAAGATGTTGCTTTCTAGAAAGAAGCAATAAATGATGAGATGAATTTCATCATGGGAAATAACACATGGGTTTTATCGAATCTCCCACCGGGTTACAAACCTTTGGGCTGCAAGTGAATCTTCAAAAAGAAGATGAAAGTTGATGGTACTATTGACAAGTTTAAGGCTCGATTGGTTATCCAAGGCTTTAGACAAAAGGAAGGTATTGATTATTTTGATACCTATGCTCTGGTTGCTAGGATCTCCACCATTAGGTTGTTGATTGCCTTGGCGAATATTAACGATCTTGTGATTCACCAAATGGATGTCAAAACGGCATTCTTAAATGGTGATTTGGAGAAGGAGGTGTACATGAAGCAACCTGAAGGGTTTGTTATGCCCGATAATGAGCAAAAGGTGTGTAAGTTGGTAAAGTCATTGTATGGGCTAAAGCAAGCACCTAAGCAGTGGCATCAAAAATTTGATGAGGTTGTCTTGTCGAGCGAATTCGAGTTAAATTGGTCGGACAAGTGTGTATACAGCAAGTTTGATGAATCCGGTAATGGAGTAATCATTTACTTGTATGTTGATGACATGTTGATCTTTGCTACAGATCAAAAACAAGTGGACCTTACAAAAGCCTTTTTGTCATCAAGCTTTGCCATGAAAGACATGGGGGAGGCAGATGTGATCTTTGGTATTAGGATCAAACGTGAGAATAAGGGACTCTCTTTGTCACAATCTCATTACATTGAGAAAGTGCTTAAGAAGTTCAATTGTGAAACTTGTTCTCCGGTTAGCACTCCTATGGATTCGAGTGTGAAGCTTATGCCCAATTCGGGTAAAGCGGTATCACAACTCGAGTACTCACAAGTGATTGGTTGCTTAATGTATGCCATGACGAGCACAAGGCCGGATATTGCTTATGCTATAGGCAAGTTGAGTAGATACGCTAGTAATCCTAGTACCCATCATTGGCAAGCAATAAGGCGGGTACTCAAATACTTAAAGGGAACCATGAATTATGGTTTGTCATATGTCGGATTTCCTTCGGTTCTAGAAGGGTATTCGGATGCAAGTTGGATCACTAATATAGAAGATCATTCTTCTACTAGTGATTGGGTATTCTTGCTTGGGGGAGGTGCCATTTCATGGGCCTCTAAGAAGCAAACTTGCATTACAAGTTCGACTATGGAATCAGAATTCGTAGCACTGGCCGCTGTCGGTAGAGAGGCGGAATGGCTAAGGAACTTAGTCTACGAGATTCCTTTATGGCCGAAACCGGTGTCACCCATTTCTATCCATTGTGATAGTCAAGCTACTTTGGCTAAAGCCTACAAAATTTGGCAGATCACTTGACAAAGGGGTTAGCCAGGGACTTGGTGATCAAGTCGGCTATCGGGATAGGTTTAAAGCCCGTTTAAAATCTCTAATGGTAGGACACCCAATTCCCCTCTAATATGACGTTGGAGACTGAATTCAATGTGGAAAGCCTACACTTAGAGTTTGGAGCACATGTTCATACTTCATCCCAAGGTATGTGCTCGGACCTGCAAGTAAAGTTAGGTTGAAGATTCTCTTCTTAATGGATCTTTTGAAAAAAAACATTTGTAGGTGCATGATTAAAAGAATCCACCTATATGAGCGTGAAGTGGTGCCGCTTCAACTAGCCCGAGCTTGGCTTTGCATGCGTTCGTGAATGGATAAGGACACATGGCTAGAATAGTGTCAAGTTAGCACTTGGAGTAGTGTAGAAACTTGTGTGTGTTTGTATCTTCAGGTAGTCAAATGAGTTGATGGGTTCAATCCTTTAGAAAAACCCTGATTCTCGATTATTTGGAATGTGTACTACACTAATGTGAAAATTCAATCCTAAGGACATTTTCATTTATGCATGAGTTTGTGTTTGATGTATGTATAGTGAATCAAGGATTACACTAAAATTGGGGAGGAATGTTGATGATTTTAGTGTCATCGGTCATTTAGTGTAGTCGGGATTCACTCAAGACTTAAGGAGTTCGTTCGGTGCATGACGAGGTTCGGGGGTGTGGAGTGCACACTCGTATGCGTGGATTCAGACTCGGAGTTACGAAACATGTCGGGGTTCAAGAGGCGGACACCATGAGGGTGATTTCCGGGGTCCTAAGGGCGTGCACGGTTTGTGACAAACCGTGCACCATGGGCCCAACCGTGCCATAACAGAACAGAAGCCAGATTTGGGCTCTGTAAGGCCGCACGGTTTGTGGCACGATTTGTCACAAACCGTGCGGTGTGCCATAACTTGGTTTCTGGCTTGTTTTGGCTCTCTGGAGGAAGGCACGGTTTAGGGCACGGTTTGTCACAAATCGTGCCTCTTGCCGGGAAAGAAGTTTTGGCGGTTTTTGACGGGTTCTTACCTAACTTAACCGCTAAAACTACTTTTAACCTCCTAAACCGACTTATAACTGCCTAAATTCTAATGCTCTATATAAGAGCGGGTTTGGGGCAAGTCTTGGGTACGCGAGAACTTACGATCTCTCTATATCGAACAAAAACGAAACCTTCAAGTGTTCTCTATTGATTGAGCCTGAATCTTTAGAGGTGTGAGATTGTCTTATCCCGAATCAAATTTCGTGTAACCCAAGGCAACATCTATAGGGTCGAAATATTGATTTTGGAAAGTGTCCAAACACGATTCAATCTTTATCCAAGACATTGATCACCGAGATACCCTATCTAACATCCACTTATATTGACATGATATTTTGTTTAACTAGATAGAAGATTTATTAATTGGGTCTTGTTATTTGACGCCCCGGGGCGATGAATAAGATGTTAAATATAAAAAATTATCTAATTAAAAATTGTATTATTTTTATTTTTTTAACTACTACAAATATATCTTTCTTTAACAAACAAATCATTATATCTAAATATTGATAAAATTTATTAGAAACTAAACCCTATAATGAAAATTATAATTCCGTTACAGAAAATATTTCTATTTTTAACATCTTATTTATTGCCACGACCATGCTCATTGATAGTTTTTCTTCCATATTTTTATTGGTTTTTTTTTATGTACTTGTCAGATTAAATTTAACATTTCTTGTTCCTCTCATATATTCATCAAAGAGACAAAGAACCATGAATGAACTCAAACAATTTTGTTAGTTTGTAAAATTGAGTTTTAGATTTTTCTACACCGTTATACAAAAATATGAACTCAAACAATTTTACAACTTTGTATTTGTGTTTTTATAATATACTCTCTTTCGTATTCTATATACGGAGTACCTTTTAAATTTCATTTAAAATGTTAAACTATTCTATATTGTGTAAAGTCAAAGCAACCTCATAACTAAAATCTCAAATGTGAGTAGCAATATGATAGTCTACATTTAAGGGTATATGATTTGGAGATTGTTATGTTTTGTGGTTGTAATTTGTATTTTGTACCTTTTTGTATACAATAGTGTAAAATGAATATATTTTGATAAGTTATCTATTATTTTTACGAGCTAAAATTTAGAGTTCCTATTAGATAAATGACATGTCTAAATTATCATAACATATGATTTTTATAAAAGATTTTTAAATAATTTCATATCTTAAGTTAATTTTTAATAACTCATATCTAGCATTACAAAAATCAGATTAAGACATTCCACACGTTGTAGCCATCCGACTGTTGTAGTCATCCGACTGAAATTTCTGACTATAGTCGGGCTAATATCATGTGTCACAAGAAAACCAACTGCTATATTTGTCTCTCTGTAGCAGTAAAAACTAAAACATGATTGAAATGATTAAGGATTGAGTCTATAATAATTAAACGTATAATTCATGGTAATTTTCAAATGCCCTTTATAGATTTGATGAGTGTCGAGTTGTCGCCCTCAATAACGAGATTGTTAATACCTAAAGAAACAAATTTCTGAACGCCTTCTAGGGCAACGTGGGTCTAAGTTTGTAAAATTGGCATATTGAGAATTTGTTTCATATCTAGGTACATGACAAGTCTGTTTGTATTACACATTATCTGGCATTATAATGCCAACAGTTGACATTATAATGCCAAATAATGCATAATCCAAACAAGCCCGAAGTCTCCATTATGGTTTCGCAGAATGAACCCAATATGAGAAGATTTGTCACTTCGTTTAGAATTGCCGAAATTACGTTTTTACCACTGCGAGGTTTGTTTTGTCCAAATAAGTTTTTTTGAGGAGGAGTGGTCGATGTTTTATTATTTTGAGATATCTCATATATGCAGTTTGTATAACCTTAATATCGATATCAAATTGATATCTTTTATTTGGTATATGATGATCAAGATATGAGTATGAGTGATATCAGAATATTATTTTGGTATCTTTCACAGAATGAGTATATCAAAAGTATCACTCATTTCTATATATATATGGTCATACCTGATACCTTAATATCACTTAAAACTATATTTTGATATTCATATCAATACTTATACCTGATATCTTATATATTTGATATTGATACCAAACGAACCCAAACTTCTCAAAGCAATGTGAGAGTCTATCCAAAACGAGATTACAAATTACCGATTTAAATATCAACATTCAATTGATCTAGTGATTTTGCGCTATATTTTTTAAACGTTCTACCTCAAAGGTTTCGAGTTCAATTCCAATTCTATTCAAATGTTTCTGTTGGAAAGCTTGAACACACTATCTCGTCAAGACCTTAAAAAAAATAAAAAAATTCCGATCCGATACAGAGCCACCCAGCGGATCGAGCCGGACGAGATAAAGGGAATATATATATATATAAAAAAGAAGAAAACCCGAACGAATCTGTCAGTCCCAAATTTGAAATTCACTCTTGAACACACTCGCAGTAGGCGAAACGGAGTCTCTTTCAAAAACCAGGACGCCTCTTCTCTCTCCCTCCCTCTCCTTGATCTGCCAAGAATCTCTCCTCTTCCCGTCCGCAAGGAAGAGTAGCCATGGAAGCGATTCTCACAGATTGCGTTCAGAACAATCTCCACAACTTCATGTATCGAAATGCCATTTTCCTTTGCGAACGCCTTTGTGCAGAGTTCCCTACTGAGGTACAAACCTACCTTTTTCCCCGGTTCTCTTTCATCTCACAGCTGTTTAAGAAATTCGAAAATTTTATTCCGAGTTCTCTTTTCAATTTGTTTACAGAATTTGACAATTGGTAGATATACTCGCGGATGTTAGGGTTTTATTACGATTTTGAGCTCGTCTTTCAAGTTTATTATTGTATTGATGATGATAGAAAGTGGGGATAATCTTTTATTTGTTGATGTTGTTATGAAGTTCAAACAAGTACTGGAAGGTCATGACTTGTTCGTTTATGTTTTTATCTTCTTGTGTTACAAGAAAATTTAAAAGAAATTTTTAGACTGCAGTTTGTGTTACTAAATTGTGCTTACTGTATCAAATCTTTCTGTTTTAGGTCAATTTGCAGCTGTTAGCTGGGTGCTACTTGCGCAATAATCAAGCATATGCTGCATATCATATATTAAAAGGTATTTGTGATTCTGTGCATTCGGTTTCGAGCATTTTATACAGGCATACAGCTCAAAGTACATTATATAAACATGTATCTCTTTGCTTGTTGATCCCAGTATTTGGGTATGCTCTTCTGTGATTCTTTTGTTTTTATTATTTCTGGAGCTTTGCTTTCAACTTTCATCTTCCTTTTTTCTGGTTTATGTTCACTATTATTATGATTTTGCCCTTCTAGTAATCTTTCTTGTTTATTTTTCTGAGAAGGTACACAATTGGCTCAATCGCGCTACTTGTTGGCCCTATCATGCTTTCAGATGGACCTTTTAAAGGAAGCAGAAGTAGCTTTATGCCCTCCAAATGAACCTAGTATAGAGGTATGCTATCATATCTGTAAGAAGCATTACCCTGAAACAAAAATATGGAACAACTTCTCTTCACAAATAAACTTAAGCCAAAGTAATCATTTTATGTTGGAAAAACTTTTTTCGTTTCTAGTACGATTGATGAATGAGCATGTGAAGTGGCTTTCTAACTTGATGGGCTTTTCTAACAAATTTGAACGTTGTCTTTTTTTCATAATAAAGCTACCTCTATTTGCATTGCATGACCAATTTCTGTCCTTTCTCAAGAAGTGATCGGAAGTGTGGAATAATATACTTTTTGAAATATGGAGTTGTGGAGTATTTTCATTGTAAAAGAGAATAACATTAACATGTCGGATGAGGTAAAAACTCCGAATAAATTGGAGAGTGATGCAATCGACTTGATCACTATGTACTATGTAGGGGAGAATTCTAGAAAGATTGCTTCTTTTAAATGTGCTCCGGTTGTGGAAAAGTTATTAAAGGTCTAGGCTTTAACATTTAGATCGGTCACCCATCTCATAGGGAAAAAGACTAATTGGAATATTTGTTTGAATAAGGATTTAACATCTCTAGAATCTCCACTCATCTTTACAAAAGTTTGATTACATTGTATTTGATTCTTTCTGTTTCTTTTTTGTTAGTCATATCAGCGATTTGCATAATGTGGTTTTGAGGAAGCTTATAATTGGACCAATTAGGATTTCTTGATGTGGAGGTAAATTGTCTTGAAAGGTTGAGGGAGGAGGAGGAATATGAATTTGTTTTACCAGAGCTTTGTTTTCTGCCCTTTCTGTTTGGCCAAGTGACAAAGAATTGGATTAGGAGCTTGAGAGACTTGAGAGAATGTTATCTTTTTTATGATTTGGACCATGGCGCAGATGGAAAATATAACAATGTGGCTTGAGGAGGGCACTTAGTTTGGTAAAGCGAAGGCCGAAGGGTGATGGTCCCATTTCCAGAATTTGATGTTATCTTCTGATCTTTGAAATGATTTCAGGTTCAGGCCTTCAAATTAATCGTGCTAGATATAGACTTGTGGGTGCTGGATAGTGACTTTCCCCCTTTCTTTGATGATCTCCTTCTTGTTTTGTTTTGTTTTGTTTAGTAATCAATCATTTTTTATTATATTTTATTTGCTAATTGAAAATGTACTGATCTTTTTAAACTACAGAATGCGGGTGTACTCTCATTGCTTATATTTCTACAAATATGTGTGAATTTTGTGAAGTTAATGTGAAAATCCTGTATAAAAAGAGGATGGACCATTTATATAAGAAAAAGTTACCTTAGTCTATGAACAGAGGAAGGCATGTTCTAGATTATCAAGTGAAATGAAAATTATGAAGGCCTAGTCAACTGCAACTACAAAAGAGTAAGGACTCTAAAGGCTTTTGCTAAAGTGTGCCCAAAAGAAGTCAAGTAGATAATCTTATGATACAATTACAAATACCTTTTGGAGTATTCTATCCAAATAATGACCCTTTGTAGCAATTCAAGTTTTGAACAAAACTCAGAAAAATAACTTTCTAGAGCAGGAAGCCTCACGAAATGACATCTCTTTTTACTAATACTATAATGAAATCGTGCTTCTTCTTCCTGGATTGAAGAGCCAATAGCTATGTGTGCTTCTAGAGCAAATACCGTATTGTGCTTTTTAAATGTCAAGCTTTCTAAATGACTATGAGAATTATTTGATCCGTACGTCTTTGCTCTAGAAGGTTTGAAAAGCATCACACTGCGCTATTAGCTCTTATCTTTCAGCAAAAGGTCATGATACCGATGTTGCAATATTCTTTCACTAGATGGCTAGAATATATCAGTACTATGAAAGAGTATATATTATTTTTAATTTCAATCTGATAATACACTCTTGTTTGCTATGTCCTGTCTTTTTTTTTTATGTCTTTATGTTAGTTAAACTTCACTTGAAGGATCATATATTCTTGCTTATTACTGTTCAGGTCCCAAATGGTGCTGCTGGTCATTACCTCCTTGGGCTGATTTACAGGTTATCTTTGTCTTTTTCTGCATATTGTATATTTTTGTTGAATTTAACTTAATTGTGTACTTTGACTGCCTGTACCTATAGATTCTGATATTGCTAAGGTTCTTGGCTGCAGTGTGTAATTCTTCTTCCAAATAACCTTAAGCTTGTCCTCCTTTAGGATGTGTATATTGGAGGTCCTAAATTGGTCTTTAAAAGTTATTCTTAATTTGCTTCAGGTACACTGATAGAAGGAAGAGTGCTGTCCATCACTTCAAACAAGCTTTATTATTGGATCCACTGTTGTGGGCTGCTTATGAGGAGCTCTGTATTTTAGGTAAGCCCGCTCTATCTGATCAATGATCATTTCCATCAGAAGGTATTTCTATGGATAACAGTCAATTCTTTATAAGTTATTTTGATTTGGGATTAAACCTCTCCCTGCCTGTAGCAAAAAAAGCACACTTCTAGGTTGAGGTAAACTACCTACCCTGCCAATTTGAATATTGCATCTATTTGTATGATTTATTGGAGGGCTTCTCAAATCTCGAATTTTCATTTTTAATATCTGTAATGAGTCATTGCTGCATAACTGATAGAATAAATGAATGTGTTTCCTTAACCTCAAATAGTCAGATGAATGGATTCAATTTTGTAGGTTCTGCTGAAGAAGCTGCTACAGTTTATAGTGAATCAGCTGCTATTTCTGTGCAGAAGCAGCAGTTACAGCGACTCTCTTCTGAAACCTTTCTGACAGCTATTGAAGACCCCAATGTGTCTACTCGGATGCCAGAAGATGCAAGTCCAAGACAACTAAGAAGCATGAATCATGTGAGAGAAAGTACTGAAAACCATCAAGGAAGTGTTGTTCCGAGAGGTTTTACCAATCAGATAGCAAATAGTGGTCCCTCTAACTTCACATTCTTCAATACTCCATCACCAGTGACCACACAGGTAAGATCATTGTATGCATTTTTAAGCCTTTTCATTTTCCCAGAATATTTAGTAAGCTGCATCTCATCTTTGATTTTTGAATTCTTTTATGGACCTTCCATGTGCTGGTTGTAGGCTCTTGTATTTAAGTTGGACTACTTCAGAAAAAAAGAATCATAGTTTATACGATTGGAAAAGTGGTAATTACATGAATGTCAGTAATGTAAGATAGCTGCCTAATATAAAACTTAGATCATACTAATTAATTTTAAGGGGTGCAACATGTTAGAGGACTTAGAGTTGGCTGCATTCAGCTTTGTTTGATTCAAACAATTTGTAACAAACATGAAAATTTCATTTATTAGGAATTAGGTGTTTCAGTTCCATTTTTTATTTTTGTTGCCTCATCAAGCAAATCTTAAATGTGATTATCTCCACACATAGCTGTTTGATCTTTCTTCCATGATATGTAGTTTTCAGGTGCCGCTCCCCCACCACTTTGTAGAAATATGCAACCAAACATAGCTAAAATGAACAGTGATAGCTCCTCCCGCTCAACTGTGAATCCTTTAATTCAAGCTCCTCGAAGAAAGTTTGTTGATGAAGGGAAGCTGCGGAAGGTGAATATCAGTAATATTTACTGCTTTTTAAGTGGGATGCATATGCCATGCTTGTCATCTTGTTTCCATCATAACTTTAAGAAATATAACAAAAAAGCTAAGTGGCCAAATTTAGTCTGCTGTTATTATACACTTGTTAGCTGATTACTATCTGCATATATTTGACAATTTAGCTGAAGAAATTTCGGTTATGCAATTTTCTTGAGTTTACATGAATCAGGGTTGTTACGTGAAGTTTTTTTTTGTCTTTTGACATGTAAAATTCATGATGACGCTTCAGCAACCAGTATATTTTGTCATGACAAACCTAGTGTCCATACTCGTATACACACAACTTAATTCATACATGCATATACTGGAATGTCACCTGATGTAGGCATTAAAATAATGCAAGAAAGAAAAATATAATTGCATTTTATTGAGATCATAAAGTTGGGAGATGTCTCGACTTGTACTGAATTTTTAGGGCTTTAGGTACACCCAGTTGCTTAGTGATCTATTTTCTTGGCATCTGATGGAACCGGGGAGTTAATATTTCAGATTCTTGCATACAAAAAATGAAGCTCCTCATGTGGGTATGCAGCTCTGCTGACCCAATGATAAAACGAAAGAGATGTAAATATCCTTAACCTCTAGTTTTCACTTGTCAGTTACTCTACAAGAAGTGCAGATGAACAAAAGATTTTAAATTTAAGATGTATTGGTTTTTTTCTGAGATACAAGAGATGAAAATATGTTTAAGTTATAAGAACGTAGCTAGGAAATGATCTTTAGAATGCTGTTTCAGTTTGTGGGCCAGGTAGAAACAACTGAGTCAGTTGATTGTAATTAGCGAACACATGAAATGAATATCTTCTTCTAAAGAACCAAGGAAATATTTTGCATTCATTCAAATGCTGAAGCCTGAAGCACAAAATTTCTTGACTGATGAAAGGAAATTCATTGTTCTATTCAGATTTCAGGGAGGTTATTTTCTGATTCTGGCTCTCGGAGGAGTACTAGGCTTTCCGGAGATGCTGGTGCCGCTTCAAATGCAACAGGGGCAACAGTAGCAGGGAATGGGACTGCCCATTCCATGAAACATTCTGGAAGTTCAAAGTTGAGCTCAGTAACATTACGTTCAGTCACAATTCGTAAGGGAACAGGCTGGTCCAGTGATAATTACGAAGAAGGTAATATTCGTGATTTGATGCACTTAAGTGCTAGTTGATGTCTGAACTGCGGGTTATCATAGGATTTCACTGAAACATTTTTTTTTTTCCGCTTCAAACTCTAGGAGTTTAAAACATTAAATTGTAACTTCATTGTTATTTGAGAAATAGCTTTCCAACTTGGGAAACAATTCATCAATTCATCTTTTTAGTGTCGCACCCTCTTTACTAGTCCACCACTATACATGCACAAACCACCAATCCTAATGTTTTGTCCACTTGTCACTCACCTTTGCTGCTGTTGCAGCCTCAAGTTGCTGTTCAGCTCATTGGCTGCCAATTCAGTCATGACCAATACTTCTGTTACTCATCTCACATACAGAATTGTTTCACTAAATTACAACTATTGCCCACCAAACCACTCAGCGTGGTATCTGCACCACGATCTCACTGCAATAAAGTCAAGGACCTTTGCATAATGCAACACCACCAGATCGTGTTTATGGTCAAGGGCCTTTATTGCATAATGCAACATCACTTCCGCCACCATCCCAACTCCCTTTACCCTTAAGTCGGTTATGATTTGTTTTGGTAATAGAACATGTCAAGTTAACTATTGGATGAATTATGTTTCTGGTTGTGTAAAGATTGGTTGGTTGCATTAGAATTTCTAAATATATTTCATATTTTTGAATTTTTGGTGGGTCAGTTATTGAGCAACCTGAGTTGGTTTGTCCTGGATCAAGCTGAAAATTTGGTTGTTTCTAATAGGAGTGTCATCCTCTCTCAAGTTAAGGTGTCATGATATGGAAACCTTGTTTGAGGTTTCTGTACACCCATGATACTTAGGGACACAGAGAAACATCAACCGTGGAATAATATGCACATTTTGATGCATCCAAAAAATATGCATGTATTGATACTTGAGAACTGAACTGGTATGATTTGTTCATAATAAACATTTGTCCTGCTAATGTCTAAATCTGATTTATTTCCCATATAAGAATTATGCTTATTCCTTTTTGCTCATTTAGCTTGAGCTAGGATAAAACATGTGGACTTTGTGATATCAGTACAAGCATCAAGTTTGGTCACATATGGAAGTACGGAATCTGCATGTTCATTTTCCTTGTAAAAGAATAAAGAATTTGATAATTTGAGATAAATTAGAATGTCGTGGCTTGCGCTGCTGATTGCTTTATGATATGTTTTTTTTCTTCTAATTTTCCATCAAAAACATATGGTATCTTTGATAATGAAACAATGTTATTTAGTTATTAAGCTTTTTTACATGGATCTCGCTGAAATATACTTCTAGATGCTAGTCACCTGCAATTTGCCTTAACAAGCTTATTGCAGGACCACGCCAGGAGGATTTTGAAGACTCTAGTTCAAATGGAACAGCAGCTACTTCTTCATTGCCATCTGGTGATATTAAATCCTATGATCAGGATGATGGGAGCATGTTAACATGTAGGAGTAATGTTGATGCATCAAGGATCCTAACAGGAGCTGTAGATATCATGACCCTGTTGAAGCAGTTTGGAGAAGGCTATAGACTTTCCTGCTTGTACAAGTGTCAGGTAATGGGTCATTTTCTTCAAGTATTAGGGACCTTCAGCATAATTTTCTTTCCGTGCTCATTTATTTGCATTACTGCTTTTTTGTACCACAGGATGCATTGACCATATATCAGAAGCTCCCACATAAACATTGTAATACTGGGTGGGTGCTTTCCCAGGTAATCATTCATAGTTTCTGCTCTTTATTTTGTCATTTGTTTGTACAGATAACTATAATTGATGATTTCTAGCCCTATGACAATGATTTGCAAGTATGATAAGAAGTTTGAAAATTGAAATTGAAACTTTCATTGTCTTTATTTTTTTGGAAAATGTGTAAGGTTTTTTCTAGTGTGTGCCCATGGGCACACTCTAAGAACTCCTTTTTTGGCAATTATTTGGTTAGCCACTAAGTTTAATCTTGTTTGCTAAGGGTTTATCAATTCTCTATTAGGGAATATTTTGAAGATAAATTTCATATTTAAGCTTGTTAGCATGTGCCCATGGGCACACACTAGAAAAACCGAATGTGTAATATTTAACTGATTAACTGAATATCTAACACTGTAATGCTAAATTAGTTTTGAGCTTGGGAGGATCATTTTCTGTTTTGATTTCAGTACCAATTTTAGTGGGTTTGAAACTATGTAGGCTATGTTTGGAAAATGGGTTTGTCAGTGATGAGGGCCAGGGTATCGGCATTAGAAATTCCATGGAGGATGGATTTTTCTTATCTTATTTTTAATAGCAACGAGGGTATATTCTTGCAACTGCCTTCCGCATGTCTAGCTGTTTAGTCCCATTTTCCACACCCTCCTCTCTCATTTACGTATCCTGAGCTGGTAGATGCAGTGTAAAGTTTTCTGTTGGTTTTTCAGACCCTCATAATAATGTCTTTAATTTCTCAATTTGAGCCATATAAGGGAGATGAGAAGGACACATAAAACAGTAATGAAGGCTGATGGACCTTCAGTAATGACCAAAGATGAACAACAATTGAGGCTGTGGGAAATTGTGGAGTGACCAGTTAAGGCATAAAGCTTTACTTTCCCATGCACCCTAGACCATGAAGAAAACTGAATGAAAATTTTATGTTAGTCTGAAAGAATACAGTACAATTTATGTGACTATATTTATACACATTCTCTGTACACAATGGAAAATATAAATCCTATCCCAATCGAATTAGAATCATATAATTGACATGATACTTCTTTCAAACCTTAATTTACCAACGATTTCTTGCAGGTATCAGTTATGATTACATCAACAATCTGTACGATTTATTGTGGATTATTTATTCTGTGAATGTGATTGCTTATGGATTAGTGAATGATAGTAGGTTTATTTTCAACACATGACGTTAAGATATTGCTGGCGTACCGTATCCAGTTTTCTAGCTTTTTTCTATGTGCTTACGAAAATCTCTTATGAAAAAGAACAGTTGTGCTACATCCAAAATGAAGTTTATTATGAATTTTCATATATTCTGATTTCTGAATGGAGTAATGTGAAAAGGATTCTGCTGCAGGTTGGAAAAGCTTATTTTGAGTTGGTTAATTACGCAGAAGCTGAATGTGCCTTTAGTCTAGCTCGCCGTTTATCTCCTTATAGCTTAGAAGGAATGGATGCATATTCTACTGTTCTTTATGTGAGTAAGCATTTATCTTTTACTGTTTCTTTGTAATATTTTCACCTTAGGCTTTCCGAAAATCTCACTACATCAGTGCGCATTTACTATCAGATGTAGATTCATTTTATTTGCTTTTGATATTTGAATCCTATAATATTGTATGTTCAAGTCCTCTTGTTCACATCTATGGTCATAAGACAGTAATATATTTTTTTCTAGGATTCTGATCAAGCTGATCAATGAAGAAAAAATGTCCCAAACAAAGAACTACTTCATGTTTAAAAGCCAAAAAACATTATAATTCATAGTGATGTTGGCCAACATAAGGGAAAAGTGGAAGGAGAAAAATGTCTTTCAGCTCCTTAATCAATCATTTTAAAAAAGATTTTATGATGTTCTCATGCTGAAAAGGCCTAATAAATGTTCTTTTACTATTTTTGTAGACGTAATGGAATTTGTGGAAATCCAAATTTCTCTAATGTTTTGCTTATTTAAACCAAGTATTGCTCTTGTGCTGGCTTGTCCTATTTTTGATGTACTTCAACCCAGTGCATAGGAGTATATTCATTAGAATAGGAGAATATATATTTCAGAATTTCAGTATATGGAGAAGGCAAAGGATACCCTGTCCTATATTCAAGTCATAGCAAAAAAATAGTTGAGAATTCACTTATCTGTCAGTTATTACTCAGTACCTCGACCACCAAAGAATGGCCCTGATATGATACCCTCCACGACAATGTGCGATGCTTACTTCCTGTTAAAAAAGCTGAGTAATCTAAAAATAAGGAGATCTTCAATTCAATCACCGTAATGATGCAAATTGGTGGGTCATTTTGTGTTGCATGCTGTAGCATATCATTTATTTGCCTTATGAAATGCAAACTTATCTTTTCTTGCAGCATCTAAAAGAAGATATGAGATTGAGCTATCTAGCTCAGGAGCTGTTATCAACTGATCGCTTGGCTCCCCAAACCTGGTATATGCCAGACCTTACCCTAATCTGGAGCTATGAGTTGCTATTTTAAACTTTTCTATAGGATGATTAGTTTTTTTCATTAAGATTGCACACATTCATTTGTTGCAATGGTGGTTTCATAAATGCTGATTTGGCATGCTAAGCTCTTCTAAGCACCAAAGTTAATTGCATTAGAGGCTTGCTTTTGATATTTGTATTTGTGGATGAAATCATGACAATGATTTCTATTATTACAGCCACAGCAAAATTGTACCTTGTCTTTTCTTGTGTGATCTGCCACTTCCTGGATATACTTCATGCAACATTATTTGCATGTTGTCCAGGATCTGTGTTCCCATTCTCATTACTGATACCAACTCGTTTTGCAAATAAATTTGATTCACAGGTGTGCTATGGGTAACTGTTATAGTTTGCAGAAAGATCATGATATGGCACTGAAAAACTTCCAGCGAGCTGTGCAATTAGATTCAAAATTTGCATATGGCCACACTCTCTGTGGGCATGAGTATGTTGCTTTAGAGGATTTTGAGAACGGAATTAAAAGTTACCAATGTGCCCTTCGAGTTGATTCGAGGCATTACAATGCTTGGTATGGTCTGGGAATGGTCTATCTTCGCCAAGAAAAATTTGAGTTCTCAGAGCATAACTTCCGCATAGCCATTCAAATTAATCCACGCTCGTCTGTTTTGATGTCATATCTTGGGACCGCATTACATGCATTACAGGTATGTCCATTTCTGGTGATTAGATAGTAGATCTCACTTTGGAGAAGGAAATAAGTTTTTTTAAGTGCTTCATTTTAGCAACTTTAGTTTCTAAAGTCAGCTGTGCTGTGGCTTAGAGAAACGAAGAGGCTTTGATGATGATGGAAAGGGCTATCATAGCAGATAAAAAGAACCCTCTGCCCATGTTTCAAAAGGCTACGATTTTAGTTGTGATGGGGAAGTTGGACGAAGCTTTGGAAGTTCTCGAAGAGCTAAAAGAGTACGCTCCTCGTGAATGCAGTATTTATGCTTTGATGGGCAGGATTTACAAGCAGCGCAACGTGTATGATAAAGCTATGCTTCATTTTGGACTTGCTCTTGACTTGAAGCCAGCTGCAGCAGATGTTGCCTCCATAAAGGTAATTTCTTGTACCCATAAATCTTGAAAATTATATATCATGACGCATCAACTTGGTAAAATTTGGAATTTTGAAAGTGTGAGTGGGCAGGTTTTTCAACCCAAAACTTGAAAAAGCTCAATGTTGGAACCCTCAAAACTCAAAATAACCTTGATTTTAAACTATCAAAACTCACTTGTCATATCACAATCCAAAAGAATAGTAGTTAGACTTGAGCAATTTTTGGCTTCTAAATGTAAGATCACTCACATAAAAGCTGTAGTATTGACCAAGTCTGATTAGAAATTTCGAATTTATTCCTCACATTTTATCCTTGCAATTAAATTGATACCTAGTTAAATCCAAGATAGATTCGGCAATGCTTTATATACTGTGGTCATTTTTCCCTTAAGCAGATCTGTATCATTCTAAACAAAATCAGAAATGGTTGTCGATTTATCGTCCATCTAAACCCGGCTCCTCAAACATACGATTATTTCTTTTTGTTTGCTTTATTTATTTATTTTCTCCAGGCTGCAATGGAGAAATTGCTTGTCCCAGATGACTTGGATGAGGAGTAGTAGTAGTAGATACACTTTTGAGTTTGAGTAGTGCACGAGCAGATAAAAGCTCCTTCCTAATTGTATGTTTACTTGCCTTGGGTTGGTTAGGGGGCTTTCATGTGTAGAACTCACAAATTTTGTAGCGTATCTTTGTATAAACATCAAATCAGTGTATTACATATATGTAGCAAATATTTATTGCATTTGGACATTGTGTACTGATAATCAAGCTGGAGATGTTTATACACAAAAGTTACTAAGGCTTGGCTTAGTGTAGCGTTTTTTTAAAATAAGTTTTCTGAGTCAAATTATGTTACACTATTATTTAAAATCTCTTGT
This sequence comes from Rheum nobile, assembly GCA_027886185.1. Classification (NCBI taxonomy): domain Eukaryota; kingdom Viridiplantae; phylum Streptophyta; class Magnoliopsida; order Caryophyllales; family Polygonaceae; genus Rheum; species Rheum nobile. Next base: position 1,567,221 of record WOAB01000056.1, read on the forward strand.
AAATTAGTGATACATATATGCTTTTGTGAATTTCAAAAGGAGTCCAATCCCACCCTCAGTGTTCAGAAAACAATACTTCATTTATTCTTTAGTCATAGCGACTTAAAACTAACCGTTTTATATGTTTTAGAAAAACACTTCATTTTATTTTTAGTTTACCAAATTGCTCAATGTGTTTTGTCACAATAGTCCTCAGTATTGGTAAAGCTGGCCTTTTACAGCTTACTTTTTACGTCCTTATGATTGTGAATTAAATATATACAGTATTTATTTTTATATCAAACTAATGAAGCACGAAAATTCTTATTAGAAATAGGCCGTTATCTCTGACTAATTGAGCTAGCACATCATGAAAATAGAAATTACTTGTATCACCGACATTGTGCTAATAGCTTGTTAAAAGGATTATACAAATATTTATCTAGTTTCTAGATAATGTTTTCTAACTTGTTAAACGAATGGTCTTTTTCCTGGCTTGTGGAGTTTTAGCCTTTGGGGCACTAATCTTGACCACTTCATTCTGTTCCAGTTCAACAAATATGAGTATGACCCTTCATTTCAATGTAGAGACGTTTTTTAAAAAAAAAATATATACTTTTTAACATTTGAAGGTCAGAATAAGTTTAATTCAAAATGTCCAAAAGTCCATCCATACTGTCAAAATCAATAGGTTCAAAATTCAATTCAGCATAAACTATTTTATTTGTAAATGATTTTAGAGTTTTTTCCGCTACTATCGAAAAGGGGATTCTGAACCTATTAACTTATTGTTCATGATGTATTATGAAGGAAATCTAGTTTGAATCAGAATACATAAACTAAAAGTAGTACATACAATGAACTTGATAAATTAATCAGGTTTTTTTTGGAACAAAGACAATTCCTATAAACCTCTTATAGGTTGGGGAAAAATTTATAAACCAACTCATCAAGGAGGTCTTGGCTTGAGAAAAACTAAAGACATAAACAAAGTCCTTCAATTCAAATTACTATGGAAAATTCTAGCCGAACCAAATAACTTCTAGGTTAGAGTTATTACGGATAAATACCTGAAAACAAAACATATACTTCATTACGAGAAAAAAGGAAAATGCTCATGGCAATGGTCCAAAAATGATTAAACTTATGCCTGAGTTCAAATCTGGACTAATTTGACAAGTTGGTAATGGAAAAACTATCAAATTCTGGACAGATAACTAGGCTCTAAACACCCCATTATGTGATAACATAAACTCACAGTCAATCCTGAATAAGGATGCCTTGGTAGCTGACTTCATGCTGCCAAATAAAACCTGGAATAAGGACTTACTTGAACAATACTTACCAAATGATTTAACCGAAAAATTAACCTCGATCTCAATTCCCTTAAATGAGATCCATGATAGAATGTACTGAAAAACTAGCAAAAACGGCTGGTTCTCTACACATTCTGCTATGGAACTAATTAACAAAAATAAGAGCTAAACTGCCTATGATTCCTCGTGGATCTGGAAAATGGACACGTACCCCAAAGTTACAAACTTTGTCTGGAAAATAATGAAAAACAGAATCCCAACAAGCGTTGCAACCCCCCCCCCCCCCCTGGGGGTGTATACGTTGCAATGCTCAGTTGAAAGATTTGAACCACCTCCTCTTCCAATGCAAGCATACCTTGAAAACAATCGAAAAATTGAATCATGACACCTTTGGCATAATCACATCCCTAAACATAGAAAATAAAAAAATTAATGAAATCATTGAAGAAATTCGACAAAAAACTGATAGATCACAATTCTCAGAATTAATGGTCTCTTGATGGAGCATTTAGTTTTTTCGAAACCAACTAAGCTTTGGTAGAACCAATGATGATGTCGAACCCATTAAGGATGTACCTATTTACATTAAGAAACAAATTGAAAACTGGAATAAAACGAAAAACTGGAACCCAAACTGTTTTACATAAGGCAATAAAAAAACTAATAAAACAAACACTGTAAGACGACCAATAAAGAAATGGAAAAAACCTCCGGATAACATAATTAAAATCAACACAGATGGATCCACCAAAACCAATGGTGAATCTAGTTTTGGCTACATTTCCAAGAACAACACGAGAAAATCACTTTTCCTCTATGGGGATAAATGTGGTATTTCAACCCCGCTTAAAACAGAAACACTAGCAGTAAAAAATGCCCTGGTAAAGGCTTATGAATTAGGCATTACCAACATTCATCTTGAATGTGACAACCTTACCATCGTGAATGTCCTGAACCAAATCTGGCACTGTCCATGGGATATTGAAATGCTAATTTCTGATATCCTGTGTATTTTACAACTGTTTTCTTCAGTACAGATTTCTCACGTCTTTCGAGAAACCAACGTCGTGGCCGATTTCATCGCGAAGAGGGTTCAACAGGTTTCCTTGGAAGACTTTAGAGATTATCTAGAATTTGTAATTCTCATCCGTAAGAATGCTATAGATTGAGAAACCGACTCTTTTGTGATTTCCAATCTAATTTTTACCTTATCAAAAAAAATAAAAAAAATAAACTAAAAGTAGTAAAATAACTTATAGTGATATATAGCCATCTCATACTAGGAACCTATTGCATGAAAATACAAATCTTACATCAACAAACCACACTTACTTATGGACAAACTTGGCAATGTCAAATTGCTAGTCACACACAACATTTCAACTACATAAAGAAAACATTCTAGTTGAAGCAATGAACAACCAATACTAGCATTTTCTTTACTAATTGACGCGCTTTCCATCTTCAATCAAGCCCCAAACTTGGGAACATTCGCGGTTGAGATCTGAGCCAAGAAGTGCTCAGCTACAAACCTACGTTGGATTTTGCCTGTCGCAGTCTTGGGCAAGAAATCAGTGATGAATACCCTCTTGGGCACCTTGAATGCAGCTAGGTTCTTTCTGCAGAACCTCAAAACCTCTTCTTCATTGAGGTTTGATTCGTCTCTTGGGATTACTGCACAGTTGATCTGCAGAGATTCATGAGGTACATACAATTTGGTAAGTGCAAATTAATCATGACCTAAGAAATTGGAATGCCCAAAATAATTTGCATTTGGAAAATTACAAGGGGCAAGATATAGTATTGAAGTTTCCATCATACTCATCTACTCAACTCTTTTTGTATTAGAAGTGGAAAAATCAATTCAATTTTGCAGACTCATCTTTTAAAACATAGTGAATCTCCAATTTGAAGTTGATGTATGAGCTGAATTGGTTACATATCCAATATACAATTGATCATTTTTCACATGGAGACTATGGAGTAAACAGGGGAAATTAAAGAGAAAAAGGAAGCACATAAAAAAAAAAAACTATTTAAAACAAGTGGTTTTGATAATTGGTTTCAACAAATTAACACTTCATGGAAAATGAATCGGATACTTCTTATTCTATATTCATCCTTCTAAGAATTGCACTATCAAATATTCAAATCCCTTTTCCTCTCCCTATCGCTAATTCACCGGAGCCTTAATTTACGGAATATTAGTATTTTGTCTGAAATAAGACTTTTTTAATTAAAGAACACCACGCTAGCATCAGAACAATACTTTTATTCAGCCTTTCAAAGCCGCGCACTCTAATAGACCAAAAGAACCAAAGGCTGTGAAAGGAATTGCTCAAAGAGCCACTTTAAATTTTATTTAAATTGAAAAAAAAACATATGTTATAAAGATGATAGTTCTTGTGCATCTTTTGACACATAACAACATAAATATTATTTTTGATACTTTGTCTATTCCCCAGCTCAACAAGCACTAGCCGACCCTTTCAATTAGTCAGGTAAACTTACACGTCGCCTATATTTATTAAAAAAATCAGCTAGCTGCCACTTAATTCTTGATGAATTTGATTTAGGGCCCGTAATTTTTCCAAAATTCAGATGTGTACTCTCCACTCTTACCCACTTCACCGTCTACCCAAATTTGTATCCAACTAATTATGAGTTATGAATGGTCATCATCAATACTTGAATGAGTGCACAAAATACAGGATATTTACTTCTATTTGAATTTTTTTAATCTGAAAATGAGTTGAATCCGTGATCTTAAGACGAATGTGGGGCCCAATAAAGAGGCCTCCATACCAAGTTACCAACACAACTTGTGGTTCTTGATGATGTATATACTCAAAATTAGTTGTGGTCATTAAAGAGATGACTTTTCCCTTGAAAAGAACAAGAAAATAAATGACAAAGAAAGAGTGCTAGTTGGTTTGTTTGTGGCTTACCTCCTCCCCGTATTTGTCATCAGGCACTCCAAAAGCAACGGCTTGTGCCACGTCAGCATGCGATAATAGTACCGCGTCCACCTCAATTGGCGATATTTTCTCTCCTGCAAATAACAATAATAATTAAAATCCATCAACGGTCGTGGTGAAATCAAACATCCGTCACGGGTGAGTTTAGGGTATGTTTAACGCCAATAACCCTGAAATTTAGGGTGCATCAACACGCAAATTGAGAATTTAAGATGGATTATGTTTCAATCAATGACCAAAAGCTAACTTTTCCTATAAATAACCTACAAAAAGATTTGTACATGCCATCAAATGAAGTCTAATTACGATCCCATATTCTCCGTGACACCCAATATATTATATGATCCATCATCAAAGATTGATGTTACGATATTGTTAGGTAAAGCAATCTCTTCTATCCCCGGAACAAAAAAAAAACAAATATGTAGGAAATGACTTTTTCCTATACCAAACAATAATCTGTTTTCCTTGGTTTGATGAGAAACCGTGAAAAACTTCGATATGAAATATGGGGTCATGAGCCAAACACGGCAATAATACAGGCAAAAAACAAGACCTAGAAAAGGTAGCCAAAACGAATTAGGATTTTCCCATTTCCCCCAAAATAATGTTTCGTATAAAGTTTTTTTGGAAAAAATGTCTTTTATTTGACAGAGAATACTTTGAGTTTTTGTGTGGTACTCACAGTTCTATTTAACAAAAAACTCCAGCCATTTAAAAAAAAAATAGAACCAAGCAAGTTAAGCCCCTATTAATCACAGACTATTATATCATACCTCAATTTTCTTTCCTTTGAGCTACTTGGAGCACACTCATAATAAGTCATAACTATCATCTCAAAAATTAAATTTCTTACTTATCCAACACGGAAAATTCCCTTTCTTTGGATTTCCTCCACACTTTCAAATTAACTCTACACTCTTTCTGCTCTATCTTAGTTCCTTTTCTTCCATCAATTTTTTATTTATTTAATTGAGGCGCTAGTTCCCTAAAGCATACAAGTCCGTCCATTTAATTAAGGTAAATAAAAGTCCAATTAATTCTTTGTAAATATCAAACATAAGTATCCTTCATGACGTGGTTCCCACTTCAATTTTCATGTAAAACGATGAAAATGACAAATAGAACAATGTTTGAAGAGTGAAGACTAATACAAACCAAGTCCTAAAGCCGACAAATAGAGATTACCAACTTATATACCTAGAAATTCGAAAATGACACTTTTGTTTTTTTATCATAGTATTCATTTTTTTAATTAAACACAAAAAATTTAATAGTACTTCACCTCGAAAATATAATAAATATCCACAATATAAAACAACTTGAAATCTGAGTGAAGAAATAATAATATTAAAACCCATTATAAAATCCTGTTGTGGCATGAAGATAGCTTTTTTTAAATAAATAAAGAAATGAATAAACATTAAATAAATAAGGTGAAAAAGAAAGAGGTTCCTTTACCTCCACGGTTGATGAGCTCCTTGATCCGGCCCACCAAATGCAGGTAACCATCTTCATCCAAAAAGCCGACGTCACCCGTATGAAACCACCCGAATTGAAACGCCGTTTTATTCGCCTCCGGATTATTCTTATACCCTCTCGTCACATTTGGGCCCCTCACGCACACTTCGCCATTCTCCCCGTTTCCCAACACCTCACCCTTCTCATTCAAAACGGCCATCTCCTGCCCGACCGGTTTCCCCACCGAACCCGGTTTATGCGGACCGGCCTCCGGCAACGGATTCGAGCTCATTAAATGAGTCGCCTCCGTCATCGCGTACGCCTCAAGAACCGGCGCCCCGAACGACTCCTCCAGCCGCTCGAATATCGCCGGCGCCAGCGAGGCGCTGCAGCTCCTGATGAACCGGAGTTTCGGGTACCCGTCCGCTTCGGGCCGGTTCAGGTGCCGGTCCAGGATGATCTGGTGGATGGTTGGGACGGCGGTGTACCACGTCGCGCCGGAGGTTTTCATGTCCGACCAGAACGTCGACGCCGAGAACCGGCCCGCCGCCGGGAGGGTGACGGAGCCGCCGCCGGCGAGGGAGCTGAGGAGCCCGGCGATTAGGCCGTGGACGTGGAAGAGCGGGAGGACCACCACCGTCGAGTCGGACTCAGTGAGTTTGTACACCGATTTGATGTTGGTGACGGAGGAGACGAGGTTGAGCTGCGTCAGTGGGACCCCCTTGGGCCTGCTCGTTGTCCCAGACGTGTGCAAGAATAGCGCCGCGTCGGACGGGTCGTTGTCGCCGGCGGAAGCTACCGAGTCCGACTCGGACTGAGTCAAGGAGAGCTCGAGTTCCGACTCGGGGTCGGAGAGGGCCGCGGTGTGGTGCGGGAGCCCGAGCTTGGACGCGGCTTTCTGAACCGGTTCGTTTCCGGCCCGGTCGGTTAAGAGCATCTTCGAACCGGAGTCGGATAAATAAAACTCGAACTCCTCGGCCGTATAAGCCGGGTTCAAAGGCGCGGCGACGGCACGCGCTTTGATCACCGCCAAGAACGCGATCACGAACTGCAATTACGCCATTATCAGATAAAAAAAACAGATTCTCACCAAAATTAAAGCCGATTAAAACATGACATTCCTAAAATTAAACCAGAAAAGCATATTCTGATTATGAAATTGAGGTTACCTCTAGGGAATTGGGAAAGGTGAGGGCGACGACCTCGCCGGGGGATATCCCGGCGGCAGAGAGACGGGAGGCGGCGGCATTGACGAGGCGGCGGAGGCCGGAGTGAGAGACGTGGAATTTTCCGGAGACGGAGATGGCGCGGCGGTCGGGGAATTCGTCGGCGACGCGGGAGAGGAGAGCAGAGAGAGTATTCTCCATTGTTATCGTGGTGGAGAGAGAGAGAAAGAGAAATAGGGATTTTTGGGATGAATTCAGGTGGAAGAGGAGGCGGGGAATTTATAGATATGGAGGGTTTGGAGATTTGCGGGGTTGAAGGCCAATTTGGAGACCCCATAACACACACAAACACACGGGGAGATTATTTTTCTTTCTTTTTTTGGTTGGGTTTATTTATGGGAAAATTTGTGTTAGTGTACCTGAATTTAGAGTTATTTATATTGGTGTCTTATGATTAAGTTTTTTTTTGTTGATATTCTTAAGGTTTTGGTTTGTTCATTTTATAACCGAAAATTTTCATATACGTATCATTTCGGTTCGAATTGGTCAAATCGAAGCTCATCATGATGACTATTGACCTCAAATTAGTAGGATTCGACTCCTAAAACAATCAAATTCATACTCGAACGATTCTGATTTGAATTCTTAAGGTCGGAAACGGGTTGTTGCTTCAGAATTCAAATCGACATAGTTCGGACATGGATTTGAGTATTTTAAGAGTCAAATCTTACTAATTTGAAGACGAGGAACACAATGATAGACTTGGATTTAATCAATTTAAACTAGAATGCTACAAACATGAAAAAATTTAGTTATGAAACAAACAAACTTACAAACTCAAACTTTAGATATACCAATAAAAAAAAACTTAATTATGAGACACCAATAAAAATAAGTCTAAATTTAGGGACACCAACATGAATTTTTCTTATTTATTTATTAATATTATTTATCGTGCAGAACTATTTTTTGGAAAGCGTTACGTTCTTCTGAAAATCCTAATCTAGTACCGTCCAATTTCATAAGAAGAATAGATTTTGGTTTTGAACTGATGGGTAGACCTCACAAGACCCGACCTTATCTGTGCTATTTTGCAAAATAATTATTTCTTGTTTTATAATTTATAATTTTAGTGGAAAAGAAAGCGATACAAAATATAGATAAAAATATTATTGAAACATAAATCGGTGAATCAAGAGTCCGATAAACCCGACTTCTTGAAGATTAAGGAAAACTACTACATAAATGTATTTTGAATGGTAACAATAGATAAATGTAATTGTCAGGATAAATTGTAATTTTGTGCAACCATCTAATTTATATTAATCTGACTTAGAATGGTAAAATCTACATAATTTTTTTTTCTTATTGCTAACTTGATAATTTAGGATTCGTTTAGATTATCGAAATAATACATTAAATTATATTATTTTATATTAAATTGATAATTTAATAAAAAATAATGTATTAATATAAAATAATACAATTTAATATATTATTTTTGAGAATACAAACAAATTCTTATCGTGTAGTTATTTGACGAGTGGGCTACATTTATGAATTTTATATATATATGTATCTCCTTATCATGTAGTTATTTGACGAGTGGGCTACATTTATGAATTTTTTATATATATGTATCTTAGGTGAAAGATGAGTTTATGTCATTGTCAATCTTTTGAAAACCCCATTTAATTAGTGAATAATTATCATTATTAACATTAAGCTGATTAAACTTAATAAATTTTATTATATAAATATTGATACTATTTACTGTAATTGTGAGTTAAACTAGAAAAAAATTATTATGTATTTGCAAAAATATTTAGTCTGCCAAGTAAGACTATTTTAAGCACATGAGGATAATGAAATATTTTGAATTTCATACATATCAATATGATTTTTTAGAATTAAAATTGATCACAAAATTCTGAATGTCGATTGGCCAAGGAAAAGTAATCGTTATTAATGGCTTTACATTTGCTCTAAGAATAACGTGTCTGCTATATACACGATGAAATGTTGACATACGCACGACGTATGTACGCCAAAGTCTGGCGTACAGGCAAAAACAACCCAAACTTATACGCCAAATGTTGGCGTATAAGCGAAAAACTTATACACCATATTTTAACGTACAAGTTTGTCGTGTATATAATCTCGGCCAAGAATAATCTTCCATATGAATACAACACATATCTAAAGTAAGAGGGCTACAATCCGAGAAAAAAAGTGGCCTTTTGAAAGGGCAACATATAACTTAATGCAACTTGATTGATAATATGACCTTTTTTGGCTTTTAAATTTAGACTACAAGTGTTGGATATTGTTGACCCCTAATTGAGAAGAGAAATTTGAATTGCTAAACTACCCATTTGTAATTTATTATCGATTTGCTAAAGTTACCATTAGTTCAAGATCATAAGACTAAAATTACTTTAACAAATTTTCGTGGTAGCCACGAAATTTGACAATTTTCATCTAGTAAACACACTTATATAAAATTCGTCCATTAGCCATGAGATTTTGACTAACCATTTTCTATACATACCCAACCATTATAATTATGTATCTGAGCATTTAGGCTTCATTTCCCGTTATTCATTTTCTTTTAAGTATAATCTCAGTAAATAAATAATTTCAATTGACCGATGAAATATAAATAGATACAATAGAAAATCTTATGAAACCATTAGATAATTACAAGAGATAGGCACATAATATAATTAAGGAAATGATAACATAATATCTATATCATCTTTACAATATCTGTAATAATCTCTAATACTGTCTAATGAAAATCTCTTTGGCTATATTCTTAACGGCCTTGACAGTTCGTGAACCTTAAGGAGACTTGAGTCAACACATTCATACACGGAATACGTAGTAGTCAAGATATCAACACATTCACGAACTGTCAAGGCCGTTAAGAATATAGTCAATAAGATCTTCATTAGATAGTATGAATGTTCTTAGAGATTGAATCGGAAATAGTGCGTTTTTGCTCAAAGTACTCCATAATAGAAAAGGGACACTTCGAGAGAGACTGAAGTTGGTTTTTGAGAGCCATGCGACGAGCCCGAGATGGAGCTTGAAACGTTCAATCAATGGTTACAAGCTTCACGAGCAGTTGCGGCCCGAATACGTACAAAAACAAGACCGACGGCATGAGGCTTAAACACATACAGAGAGTTATGAGTGCGTATATGATCCTCCAATTCAAAAGTATGTTGGCCACTCCTGATGATTTTGTGGAATTTAAATATGGTGGTGTGACATCGAAGCAATACGCTAAAAGACTCTAACCACTATGAATCCAATAATGGAGAAGAATGGCTATTTCTATAAAAGTGTTTTTCTATTGTCAATTGGTTTTAGTATGGAATCTTATTGGGCTTATATACTGGGCCTATCCGTGTCTATGCGTTCGTGTCCGCACGTCCCCAATAATTGGGCCCACGGACTTTGACATGGTATCAGAGCGGGTTCGATCCTAGATCCCTTTATTGGGTTGATTGGGTCTGGCTATAAAGAGATTGAGATGCCCACCCACACCCGTTTGTTCAAGTGTCAACTGGGCTTGGCCAATTGTCCGCCTGTTGCACTTGCGGGGGCGTGTTGGAATATAATTGTCCCATATCTAAAGTTGGGACATAACTTGCCTAGTATATAAGCTTGATGGCCTACTCCTCCTATTGCCAATTGATTTTAGGATGGAACCCCATGTTCTTCGTCGCCGGAAATTTGTGGTGTCGTCGAAGCTCCCGCCGGAAGTTGTGGTGGTCGTGGGGTGGTGCATTGGAAGCGCGGTGAGGATAGGAGTCGAAGCCCTCTTGCCTCGAGCCCCGTCGTTTGGGAACAGTTTTGATAAACGTATGTGATATAAAAAGTGATATTATAATAGGTTGTATATACTGCTAGAAACAACGCTATTATATATGTTATTGCCATAATGGTATTGATGTGGACTATTGTGTGATTTTAACTGTTTAGTTAGAACGAGTATTCGTAAGAACGCTATGTACCTTGCGATGTCTAGTCGTTTCTTTATAACTGGTATTAGGAGAATTTTTCCCTAGTACTTTTTCTGGTCATGACTGTACCCTTACTCAGGGTAGGTGCACACAGCTGGTGCCGACACTCGGGATTTATCCCCTCCGATATCTCTCGTGTTGAGATGATATATCTTAAAAGCTTATAACATAATTGTGCATTTTGGAATTAAATAAGATAAGTGCGATTATGCACATAATTAATATACCCTCGGGCGAGGAGTACAACGTGGAAACCGCCCGGACTTCGATTAGAGTAAGTCCTCCTTCCAAATCTGAATTCGCATTGCGCGGTGAGGTTGGTCGTGGACCCAAATGGTCAAGTCTTTTTAAAAAACGCTTGTGCGAAATTATAACGTTCCCGAATACTTGTCATACTTTCCGATAAGACTCAATCCTTTGGAGTCTTCTCTTCACACGTTTCCCATAAGACTCAATCTTCCAGAGTCTTCTCGTGATCTTTCTGTTTCGTATATTCCTGTAGAAGTATCAAGGTTTACTATCGTCATCGGCTTTCCTTCGAGAAGCGATGGGTCTAACCTAATACGACTACTTAGAACCTTTCTGTTTTACCCTTGCATAGTCTTTCATTAGACTAACCAACCAGTTATTTTCTCTTGCATGGTTGACTGGTGTCATCCGTCTCATACGGCACATCAAGTAAACTCCCGTTCCGTGAAGGCTAGAATCTGAAAATGAAGGCAGATGAAGTTTTTAAGATTTTTATCAAGGTTGAAGATCCTAGGCGTGCGATCGCGTGATCAAGACCCTTATGTTATTTATTTAAGACTTCCGTTGTATTAAACATATTCTGTATTTCTATTGTATTTGGAATTTACGGATGTAATCTCGAGACTTTGGTTTCAATAAAGATTATGATATTTCATATTATCAATGTATTTTATGTTTTGTATAAAGTAGTTAAGCCTTGGGTGGCTTCGGATGTGAAATCTGAGGTCACTGGCGGTAATACTTTCAAGGTGATATTTAGGGGTGTTACAGATTTGGTATCAGAGCCGAATTTTATTTTTTTTAAAACGGGTTGGGTTTCAAATCGTCTTACTGAAAGCAAAGATTTTATCAACCGTTTATCCATTTTTTGAACTGAGAAAGTTGTTTAAATTAAAAAAAATTGAATTTCCGAATAAAACCATACTTGACTAGAAAATGTGTTGTTTTGAAATCTCTGTCATTCTAGTCGTGCCTTCTCTCCAGTCTGATATAGTAAGTTCACTTCTATATTTAGAAAGACTAACTCTTTCTCGTCGCCCCGCAGGATATGGGCGCAAACATCTCTCAACTGAGGAACCCGAAGAAAGCCGAGGTGGCCCCGCCATCTCCAGTTAGGCTCGAGTTCCCGGTTCCCCCGTCGTGCTTTGAGGTCGGGGAACCCAGTAGTCCACCCGAGGAGGTGAAGACCGTACTCAAGGAGTCGGTGGTGTTAGTGTCCGACAAGGTTCCCGAGGCAGAGCCTGAAGCGGATCCTTGGGAGGACACTGAGGAAGAAGAGCCGGCGGAGTACACAGGAGGGTACTTCGACGAGGACTTCGAGGTCGAAGAGGTTCCTGAGGAGGATCCCGAGGAGGACCCGGAAGAGGACCCTGAAGAAGACCCGAAGTAGGATCCGGAGTAGGATCCAGAGGAGGACCCCGAGGAGGACCTCGAGGGGCAGGGCTACGAGTCTGATAGCTTGGCGCACTTGCTGGTGGACTGCGAGGATCCGGGGATGGAATTCATCTTCCCGAGTCCGGCGTCGCCACCTGAGCGGGAGTATTCACCATTGTCTCCTGCCACTTGGGAGGCACTTGGTGTTGAAGGTATCGTCAGGTGGAGGAGTGGGCCGGTGATGAGTCCTGACTCGCGATAGGTGTTTCGCCAGAGTCAGATGGCTTCATCTGAGGCGCGTCGCCAGATGGATGAGGCGATTGAGCATGCTCGAGGAAGGGCAAGGCCGTGGGAGTCGATGGGTACACCAGTTGTGGTCCCGACTCAACAGGCCAGGCCAAGGCCCCGAGTACTGGAGGAGCGACTGGAGGAGTGGTCGAACGCCCTATACGACATGGAGGAGAGGACATACGAGACTGAGCTCGGTCTCTCCCGAATGCTTGGGGACGTCCATGAGCTCCAGGAGTATATCCGCCAAGCAAGGTTGCTACTCGACCCTTTGTATGAGGTGAACAGGGCAGACTTCCAACCAGGATTTCTGGAGGAGTTTTGCTACCCACCGGGATCCGATAGGACTGTACCGAGTGTTTCCGCACCTAGGGAAAGGCCGAGGGCACCAAGGCCGAGGAATGAGCCGTGTGCTCAGAGCCGAGTAGGGCAAGGAGTCCGATGCCAGACCCCGATGATAGACCCCGTTCGAAGAAGTTGTGCATGAGAGCTCCTGATTATAGGAAGCTTTTCAGGGCACCATGATGGGGGCCGGTGTTGAGCGCTTAGCGTTTTCTTTTCTAGTGTTTTGTCGTTTCGTTTTGGTAGAATTGTAGTCTCCAGGCAATTTTGTCTTGTCGCTTGGGAGAGCTTTTCTATGTAGCCCCTTTTCAAACTCAGTTTCAAAGTTCATCAATAAAAGTTTACCAAGTCTGGTCTATTCTAAGTCGATTTCATATGTCGTGCATGTTGAAATGATATTAATGTTGCGAAATACTTGGAATTTGATCGGTAAACAGATGGTGAACACAAGGAACACCATTCGTACTGGTGATGGGCCAAGCAACAACCCCAGACTGAATTTAGGGAATGCCGCGAACCCAGTGGATGAGAACGAGTCAATTTCTCACAACAATCCTGTGGGCATTGACCAAGTTCCGGTCCACGCTCCAGTGGTATTCGATGCTGCGGCAATTGAGGCCATTCGGGGGATTGTGATGCAAGCAGTCACCGATCGCGCCTCAGGCACAAGGTGTGCAAATTCCTCCTGTGGTTCCTAGATTCGAGGAGCCAGATATCCATGTACCCCATGAGGATGCGGCTAGGAACAAAGGCAGTTATGGTCGAGCACTGAAGGCCATTAGCTCTATGAGGCCTGACAGCTATGATGGGAAGGGAGAGCCAGTCAGAGTGGCGTATTGGTTCTCGCACATGGAACGACTGTTCAGAAACGTCGAGTGCACAGAAGCCAAGAAGGTGCACATCGCTTCCCTTCAACTGAAGGAGGTGGCTAGTGAATGGTGGGAAAGCACCGGTCTAGCTGATCATCCTGGTTTGAACTGGGAAATATTCAAGACGAAAATGACTGATCGTTTCTTTTCTCAGGCTATGAGGGAAGAGAAGCATAAGGAGTTCCTCTATCCGAAGACGGATTGATTGAAGGTGACTGAGCTTGCGGCCAAGTTCAATCATTTGTTGTAGTACGCTGGGCCGGAAGTGTCCAGTGAAGAGCAGAAAATTTGGCATTTCCACGAGTGGATGAATCCAGACATTAAGCCACTGATGGTGCGCCACGGATGCTCTACTCTGGAACAGTACATGGACGTTGCCTACAAGTTGGAGGTGACTCTGGAGGAGTCGACGAAAAAGTGCAATCGCCAGAGACCGGCACAGAGCCAGCCTCAGGAAAGTGGGTTCAAGCGACCCGCGCCACCGTCAAACTTTGCCAAGTCGGGCCGGGCAAGAACGGAGATGACTCATGGAGGGTCTACGCAACGTTCGGGTCAGGGCAAGAATCCGATCCAGTGCTACAACTGTGGTACACCCGGGCACAAGAGCAATGAATGTCCGAAGGAAAGGAAGACGTGCTTTGCATGCGGGAAGGAGGGGCACTTGCAGACATTTTGTCCGTAGAGGAGACATAAACGAGCTGAGTCACAGCAAGGGTCCGTTAGTCATAACAACCGACCCAGATTCAGATCAGTGGAGGCTCCTAGTCCTTCAACGCAGACAACTGCCCAGAACAAGGGAAAAGCCCCAACTGCTTTAGGAGGTCAAGGTCAGCGACTCTACGAGATGCGTGAGGCTGATGGACTAAATGCTCCTACTGCTCAAGGTACTCTTTACCTCCATTCTACTTCTGTGTGTATACTTTTTGATTCGGTGCTACTCATTCTTTCATCTCGGAAAGTTACGTAAGTAAGCTAGGCTTAGTATGCAACGAGGCTTGTGAGCCTTTTGTTGTGAATCTTCCCAATGGTGAACATTTGGTTGGAACCAAGCGTCTGTCAGAATTTCCGATTACCATTCAGGGTAGGAAGTTCGAAGCAGATTTGATCTGTATAGCCATGGCTCCATACGATATTATTCTCGGGATGGACTGGTTGACGCGTCATGGGGCGGTGATCGATTTCAGTTCAAGGATTGTGACAGTTTCATCCGGGGGCCAGTTTGTATGCAAGTTCAAGGGTCGTAATGACGCTGATAACGGCAAGCTCATCAATGTGATGGCTGTGTGTAAGCTACTTCGACAAGGTTGTGTCTGGTACCTGTGCTATCTGGATAAGCCCAAGAGAGATGAGCCTTCAGTTCTTGATATTCCGGTCATTCACGAATTTCCGGATGTCTTTCCGAAGGAGATTCCCGGTTTACCCCCGAATCGTGACGTGGAGTTTACCATTGATCTCGAGCCTGGTACCGCGCCGATCTCTAAGGCACCGTACCGGATGGCTCCAACTGAGATGCAAGAGTTGAAAAAGCAACTCGAGGACCTTCTTGAGAAAGGATACATAAGGCCGAGTGCATCGCCTTGGGGCGCTCCGGTTTTGTTCGTCAAGAAGAAGGACGGATCATTCCGACTTTGTATCGACTATCGAGAGTTGAATAAGGTCACGATCAAGAATAAATATCCATTGCCGAGGATTAATGATATGTTGGATCAACTGCAGGGAGCAAAAGTCTTTTCCAAGATCGATCTGAGATCTGGTTACCATCAGCTCAGGATTCATGAGGAAGACATTCCGAGGACTGCTTTCCGGACGAGGTATGGCCACTATGAGTTCGTAGTCATGCCATTTGGCCTTACTAACGCTCCGGCGGTCTTCATGGATCTGATGCATTGATGTTTCCACCAATACCTGGATAAGTTCGTGGTGGTCTTCATCGACGATATTTTGATCTATTCCCCGAGTGAGAAGGCTCACGAGGAACATATTCGGATCACCTTGTCAGTCCTTAGACAGAATCAGCTGTACGCAAAGTTGTTTAAGTGTGACTTCTGGATCAAAGAAGTGGCTTTCTTAGGCCATGTGATCAATGAGGATGGGGTTATGGTTGATCCCTAGAAGATTGAAGCGGTAGCCAACTGGAAGCGGCATCCAGAATGTGAAGGAGGTGTGCAGTTTCTTGGGACTCGCTGGATATTACAGACGGTTCGTGGAGGGATTTTCTAAGATCGCTCTACCTATGACCGATTTGCTCCGAAAGGTCCATAAGAAGTTTGTCTGGGATGACAAGTACGAGGCCAGTTTTCAGAAGTTAAAGCAGTGTCTGACCTCTGCACCAGTTTTGGCGCTACCGGAAGGGAACGATGGTTATGTAGTCTATAGTGATGCTTCGAAGAATGGGTTGGGATGTGTACTGATGCAGAGAGGGAAGGTTATTGCGTACGCATCTCGATAATTGAAAACCTATGAGGCAAACTATCCGACACATGATCTGGAGTTAGCAACTGTAGTATTTGCATTGAAGATTTGGATGCACTATCTCTATGGTGTGAGGTGCCAAGTCTTCACCGATCATAAGAGTCTCAAGTACGTGTTCACTCAAAAGGAGCTGGATATGAGACAACGTCGCTGGTTAGAGCTACTCAAAGACTACGACATCGAGTTGTTGTATCATCCAGGCAAGGCTAATGTAGTAGCCAATGCATTGAGCCGGAAAATATTGCACGAGACTGTAGTGGCTCTACTCACTGCTCAGACCAAGCTGAACCAAGGGTTATGCGAGATTGAAGTCTTGTACGATCAGCGTCGAGGATACCTGAGTATGCTAGAGATTCAGGCTACGCTACTTGATCAGATCAGGGAGAAGCAGGTTGATGACGTGGTCTTGGTAAAGCTAAGCAGTGAAGTGATGGACGGGATTTGTGTGCCTGACGTTGATGGCCTTCGCCAGTTGGTGATGAAGGAGGCCCATTCGTCAGCTTATTCTGTACATCCAGGCTCTAGCAAGATGTACAAGGACCTCAGGAAGAAATTCTGGTGGCCCAACATGAAGTGGGACGTAGCAGAATTTGTGGCGAAATGCTTGACGTGTCAGAAGGTCAAGATAGAACACCGTAGACCAGGTGGTGAATTGCTACCTCTTCCAGTGCCAGAGTGGAAATGGGAGGATATCGCTATGGATTTCGTCACAGGGTTGCCAAAGACTCAGAGTCAAAAGGATGCGATATGGATAATCATTGACAGGCTCACGAAGAGTGCTCACTTCGTGGCTATCAAGTCAACATGGGGAACCCAGAAGCTATCAGAAGTGTGCCTACACGAGATTGTCCGTTTGTATGGTACACCAAAGACCATTGTATCGGATCGTGATGGCCAATTCATGTCGAGATTCTGTAAGGAACTCCACAAGGCCATGGGAATCGAGTTGAGGTTCAGTACTGCGTTTCATCCCCAGACGGATGGACAGTCTGAGAGGACCATCCAGACATTGGAAGATATGATGAGAGCTTGTGTACTCGATCGTCCGACTAGCTAGGAGAACAGCCTGAGTCTGATTGAATTCACGTACAACAACAGTTGGCATGCTACCATTAAGATGGCTCCATTCGAGGCTTTGTACGGTCGAAAGTACAGATCTCCGATTTGTTGGGATGAGAATGCCGATAAGGTTCTGCTCGGACCGGAGTTAGTCGAAAGGACTGCCTCGGACATTGCTTTGATCAGACAGAGGATGTTGATAGCTCAGAGTCGACAAAAGTCTTACACAGATCTGAAGCGCAGGATTGTCGAGTTCGAGGTTGGTGACAAGGTGTTTGTCAGGGTGTCGCCATCCAAGGGTGTGTTCAGGTTCGGCAAGCGTGGGAAGCTTAACCCTCGCTACGTGGGACCGTTTGAGATCCTTGACAGGGTAGGGTCTCTAGCGTATCGTTTGGCATTGCCGCCGTCGGCGCATCCAGTGCATAACGTGTTCCACGTGTCCTTGTTGAAAAAGTATATGCCAGATGCGTCTCATGTGCTGAGCTATGAAGACATCGAGATTCAGGCAAATGGTACCTACGAAGAGATACCTATGCGTATTCTCGAACGTCGCGAGAAGCAATTGCGAAACAAGGTAGTACCATTGGTACGGATTCTTTGGTCCAAGGTTGGATCTGAAGAGGTTACTTGGGAAACCTGGGAGACTGAGACAGATATGCGTAATCGTTGTCCTGATCTGTTTTCGGCCTAGTTTCGGGGTCGAAACCTTTTTAAGGGGGTAGTGATGTAACGCCTCATTTTTTTTGGGTTATTCGGCCAAGTTTCGGGGTCGAAACTTCTTTTAAGGGAGAAGTGATGTAATACCCCTCATTTTTAGTAAGGGTATTTGGGTAATTTCCCCAACCCTTGTTCTGTAATCGCGTCGCTTTCGGAGAAGTTTGGATTTTCTGTAACGTGTATGATCTCTGTAATAATTTCCTGAGTGGTATAAAATACATTCGATGTATTTTCGCGGCTTAGAATATTTGTTTGGGTATAAATATACAATTTTTGGGACTCAAACCCGTGCTAAATCCTTCCCTGAACAAGCGGATGCGGAAAAGGGCATTTCCGCGACCGCGGATAAATGGCACTCAGAGACGCTGGGCAATGGAATTTTCCGCGACCGCAGAAGATTTCCGCGACCGCGGAATAATTCATGCGTGCGACGCCTCGTCTTCCTCCGCGCCTCATCGAACGCGTCGCCGTCGATCCTCTGAGCTGTCGTCGATCTGGTCGGGGGGCTGCTCCTCCTTTGGCTATAAATGGGGGCCGAGTTGGAGGGTTTTGGGCATCCGAAAATCAGATCTCCCCTCTCTTTCTCTCGTGTTCTTCGTCGCCGGAAATTTGTGGTGTCGCTGGAGCTCTCTCCAGAAGTTGTGGTGGCCGTGGGGTGGTGCATTGGAAGCGCGGTGAGGATAGGAGTTGAAGCCCTCTCGCCTCGAGCCCCGTCGTGTCGTCGCCGGTGAGAATTTAGCCGATTTGGGGTCGCCGAGTTCACGGCCGCGACCGCGGACATGAACTGCCGCGACCGCGGACATGAACTACCGCGGACGATGTCCAGACGTCCGTGATGTGACCCTTCCCTCCATGTCAGCTATAGAGGAGGAAGACACCATGAGACATCCGCCTTGAGACTCCTCTACAGCTACATCCATTCCGAGTTAGATTTAGGAGACTTTCTAGTCTTGCTATTTCCAGACATTATTACCTTAGTACTTTCTATTTACAGTATTTCTATTTTTAGTAGCTACTAGTTCTGGGTGGTTTCCATTTATGTTAAATGGGTCGGCAGAGTTAGTAACTAGAGTGTCTGGCCCATTAGGTCAACTCTCTAGTATATATAGGAACTTTTGTCTTCCTTTTCAGTTTACGTCAATTCAAGCCTAAGTTCAAGTCGAGTAAACTCCTTAAACCTCGGGCCCCGACGTCAACAATCCTTGCGTTTCCTAGTCGAACTATCCTGGTGCATCGATTCAGTTAACGCGTTTCTAGTGAATTATCCTGGCGCGTTAACTCGGTTACCCACATCTATCCATCACTATCCGCAACCAACACTCCACAAACCCTAACCCTAGTTCTCACGGCTGCCTCCATCCACCTTCACCCTATCGGCCGCCGCACTCTCACCACCACTTCCGCGTCCGCTCGCTGCACTTCCGCCGCCGCGCCTCCACCCATCACCGCCGCATCTCCATCCAGTCCGCTGCATCTCCACAGTCCACTGTGTTCTGAACACCCCCCACAGTCCACCGAACACCCATTTCTCCCCCTTCCGAAGAGTTGTTCTCCCCAATACGCATTCAAGCGATCCTTGACAATGATTTGTGGTCTTTCCATCGGACAAGGTCACATCAACTGGCATCAGAGCCTTCGAATCGCGTAAGTCGTTCCAACTCTTCGTTCAATCACTCCTTCGCTTCTGCAAATCACTTCTGCATATCAAAAAAAAAACTAGATCTAGTTCTAGGAACCAAAAAAAAAATCTTGCAATTCGAATCTGAAAAAAAACAGAAACAACCCTAGGTTTGGTGTTGAGCAATTCAGCCTTCATCAAAACACACAATTTTTTTTCTACAGATCCGAACCCTATTCACGAACTTTATGCAATTTATGGGTGTTTGCTTGGGTTTTGATTGTGTTTGAAGTAGATCTGCTTGCATATAGGCTTAGATAGTTCGTTTGCGACTTCGTTTGCGTTGTTTGCGCCAAAAAATCTACATCTTCTCAATCTCTTTCTCTTCAAACTTGAATCACTGCATTTTTTATTTTTGTGCTGCGTTTCTGCGTGTTTTTTGCATTTCTGTTCATTTATGTGCACAGTTTGCTGAATTTTTGTGCATTTTCTGCATT
This sequence comes from Rheum nobile, assembly GCA_027886185.1. Taxonomy (NCBI): domain Eukaryota; kingdom Viridiplantae; phylum Streptophyta; class Magnoliopsida; order Caryophyllales; family Polygonaceae; genus Rheum; species Rheum nobile. The sequence goes on from WOAB01000056.1 coordinate 1,587,640, forward strand.
TCTGTGCGTTTCTGTGCACAATTTGCCGAATTTCTGTGCGTTTGCTGAACTTTCTGGGCATTCGCTGAACTTTCTGTGAAGTTCTGTGCGTTACTGTAGCTGTACACAGATTTGAAAAAAAAAATACAGCAGTTGTTCGCTGTATACAAAAAAAAATAAAAAATTCGAGACCACAGAAGCCAAAATAGGCAAGTGCGTCTCTACGCAGCACGAAGAGAGAACTCGGTCTTGATTCCAGCACCTTCAATTTCCAACGACGCAAGTGATTCATTTACCGTCTTCTCTATCTTTCACCGTCTGAGTTGCATATTCTGGTTGACTGTGTTGTGATTACTTCTGTGCTTATATCCTTGCATATATACTTTCGACATTTTCTTTGCTGAGCATTGCCTTGATTTTGTTGATTGTTATGTGAGTTGCCTTAAGCATGCTCGTAACCGCCCACACGGCCAGCATATTAGATTCCCGAGTGATTGCTTGTTGAGTTCGATTCTGCTTACCTATTTGTTGATTCTTTGTTGCTGTTGTTGTTCGCTTTGATTCTGTGGTTTGTCATTTCTTATTGTCAGGTACCATGTCAGAAGGTGATACAACCCGTGAGACAGGCACATAGACTACTACCCAAAAGATGATCCGAGAGCTGCTTGCTAGAGACAAAGCAAGAAACGCGCAGATAGCCGAACTACAGCGTAAGATTGCAGTACAGACGATGATACAAGAGCTGCTTGCTGAACAAAAATTAAAAGCCGCGCGGTTCGCTGAACTCCAGCGTAATCATGACGAGCTCTTAGTCCTGGACAAGGTGAAGGGTAAAGCCCCGATGCTTCCCTCAACATAGACTCCAGGACAACTGAAATGCCTCGAGTCACATGATGTGATCCAGGAGGAAGACCTTGCAGTTGTAGAGGCAGATGACGACGACGTCGAGGTTAACCCTGCCGGCGTCTTTACAACCGATGTTGATGGCGATGTGGTCGGTACTTTTGATCACCATGATGACCAGGCATACCACTCTGCCTTGGTTACGAGATGCGTGCTGAGCGTCAAGGAGGAAGCCCTTAACGAGCACCGGGAGAACTTGTTTCATGCTCGGTGCAGCCTTCCGAATGCATCGATGAGTGTGATCATTGACGGGGGTTCTTGCTGTAACATTATCCATGAGGAGGTTGTGCGCCGTTTCAACCTTCCGACTACACCACAACCCACTCCCTCCGACCTCCAGCGGATCTCTGAAGGGTCAGGTAACACATTTTCTCGCCCGAGTCTTATTTCATTTTCTGTTAGTCCTTACAATGACACTGTGCAATGTGATGTTACCGCTATGGATGCAACCCATCTGCTTTTGGGTTGTCCATGGCAATATGATCGTCGCGTGCTTCACGACGCGTATTTGAACAATTACATGTTCAAATACCACGGAAGGCGCGTGACTCTCTTACCCATGATTCCGCAGAAAATTTTACAGGTCTTGCGCCAACGCCAGAAGGCACTGGAGGCCGTCGGAGTTTTGCCAGCAACGGCATCCACCGTGGAGACCTCTAGACGACAACTCAGTCGAGCTCCAGAACGAGTCTTGGAGCCAGACAAGAACTCGGCCAACAACTCGGCCGAGTTCTGGACCGAGTCATGGCGCCAGACAACAACTCGGCCAACAACTCGGCCGAGTTCTGGCTTGAGTCAGGACTGCAGCCAACCACTCGGTCAGCAACTCGACCGAGTTGTGGACCGAGTTAGGAGCCCATATGACAACTCGGCCGAGTCAGCATCCTCCCCTTCTCTTCCTGCATCTTCGCCTTCTGTAGCTTCTGGGAGGACTTCTGCACCCTCATGTACGCGTTCTCTTCATGCGTCTTCACCTTTTGGCATCCGTGGTGTCTTGCTCCAGGAGAGGCGTCCGACATATGACAAGGAGTTGTACGCGCTGATCCGGGTTCTGAAGACTTGGCAGCCCTATCTCTGGCCAAGTGAGTTCATGATACCCTCAGACCATGTTGTCCTGGCCTATCTGACGCGCCAGATGACCCTCACCCGCAGGCATGCTAGGTGGGTCGAGTTCATGGAGACATTTCCGTACCTGCTCATGCACAAGAAAGGTAAGGAGAATGTAGTTGCCGACGCCCTTTCTCGCAGGTTCGTGCTCATCTCTAGTCTCACTTATTGGGTTTTGCATTTCTCATGGATTTGTACGTTGCTGATGTTTTCTTTAAGGACATCTTTGAGCAATGTACAATCAGCAGAGAACATGACACGTATTTCCTGGATGATGGGTATCTGTATAAGGCTGGGAAACAATGTATTCCTACGTCTTCTGTCAGGCACTTATTGCTCCATGAAGCACATGACAGTCGTGACCTTTTTGGGGTGTCTATGACCCTTGCAGCACTTCGAGAACACTTTCTCTGGCCAATGACGGCCCAATGTGTTACCAGGTATTGCAAGAGTTGTGTGACATGCCACAAGGTTGGGTCACGCTCGAGTCGACATGGTCTCTACACGCCCCTCCCCATTCCTGCAGCCCCATGGGAAGATCTATCCATGGATTTCATCACAGGGTTGCCTATGTCTCGGCGTGGTAGAGATTGCATTTTTGTAATGGTCGACATGTTCTCTAAGGTGGCACACATTATTGCCTGCAAGAACACCAACAATACTGTGGACATCGCTGGTTTGTTTTTTGAGCATGTGGTGCGCTTGCATGGTATCCCTAAAACTATTGTTAGTGATAGAGATACCAATTTTGTGGTCCATTTGTGGGGAACCTTGTGGAGTAAGCTAGGCACCAAGCTTCTATTTTCTACTAGCTATCACCCACAGACGGTTGGTCAGACGGAGGTGACCAACCGTACCTTGGGAGCCCTCCTTCGAACAGTTCTCAAGACGAACCCACGAAGGCGGGAGGACTTACTTGCTACTGTTGAGTTTTCCTATAACAGGTTCAGGCACTCTGCGACGAAGCTGACTCCTTTCGAGGTCGTATACGGAAGGAACCCGTTGACACCGTTGGACATGACACCGTACCCGCTGCAGGATCAGGAGAACTTTGCTACTGGCAAGTTGGATGAGCACATTCAGGAGCTACACAGGAGGACACGCACTCGGCTAGAGCGGCGTGCGCTGCAGTACTCAGCCCAGAAGAACAAGGGCAGGCGACGCTTGATCTTCGCCCCGTGCAACTTGGTTTGGCTTCATTTGCGGAAGGAGTGATTCCCTTCCGACCGCAAGTCTAAGCTCGACCAACGGGGTGATGGTCCCTTCCGAGTCGTCAAAGCAGTTGGAGACAACACCTACCAGCTCGAGCTCTCGGACAAGTATGAGATGCATCCGACGTTCACTGTCGCTGACTTAGCACCATATGTTGAACCCGAGCCTGGTGAGCGTGAAGCGGGGACGCTTCACAAGCAAGTGGGGGAGGGTGTTGTGACCCTGCCCTCCATGTCAGCTACAGAGGAGGAAGACACCATGAGACATCCGCCTTGAGACTCCTCTACAGCTACATCTATTCCGAGTTAGATTTAGGAGACTTTCTAGTCTTGCTATTTCCAGACATTACTAGCTTAGTACTTTCTATTTACAATATTTCTATTTTTAATAGCTACTAGTTCTGGGTGGTTTCCATTTATGTTAAATGGGCCGACAGAGTTAGTAACTAGAGAGTCTGACCCATTAGGTCAACTCTCTAGTATATATAGGAACTCTTGTCTTCCTTTTCAGTTTACGTCAATTCAAGCCTAAGTTCAAGTCGAGTAAACTCCTTAAACCCCGGGCCCCGATGTCAACAATCCTTGCGTTTCCTAGTCGAACTATCATGGCGCATCGATTTAGTTAACGCATTTCTAGTGAATTATCCTGGTGCGTTAACTCGGTTACCCACATCTATCCATCACTATCCGCAACCAACACTCCATAAACCCTAACCCTAGTTCTCACGGCGGCCTCCATCCACCTTCATCCTCTCGGCCGCCGCCCTCTCACCACCACTTCCGCCTCCGCTCGCTGCACTTCCGCCGCCGCGCCTCCACCCATCACCGCCACATCTCCATCCAGTCCGTTGCGTCTCCACAGTCCACTGTGTTCCGAACACCCCCCACAGTCCACCGAACACCCACTTCTCCCCCTTCCGAAGAGTTGTTCGCCCCAATACGCATTCAAGCGATCCTTGACAACGATTTGTGGTCTTTCCATCGGACAAGGTCACATCAGTCCGCGACCGCGGAATCCAAGCCGCGACCGCGATTTGCCTTAGCAAATGCGATCGTGGCCTTGGACAAACCGGTCTCGGACGGGACCCTCGTTCTTTCGGTTCCATTCATTTTTCCTTAGATTCATATTATTAATTGTCGAATCTAACCTAGGGTTTCGTCGTGGGTCATTGTCGTAGGAATCTGTAATCCGATTTTCGTTCCCGTTTCGGACCCAGAAACCCGTCGTCGCTCAATCGTTCATCTAGACTAAGGCAAGTGGCGGTCCGCTCTTGCTTATCATTCCATGTTTCCATTAATTATCAATTGTTTTTAATTGTTACCTAAATTGGGATGAAGGTTGTTTTCGTTTGGGAACAGTTTTGATAAACGTATGTGATATAAAAAGTGATATTATAATAGGTTGTATATACTGCTAGAAACAACGCTATTATATATGTTATTGCCATAATGGTATTGATGTGGACTATTGTGTGGTTTTAACTGTTTAGTTAGAACGAGTATTCGTAGGAACGCTATGTACCTTGCGAGGTCTAGTCGTTTCTTTATAACTGGTATTAGGAGGATTTTTCCCTAGTACTTTCTCTGGTCATGACTGTACCCTTACTCAGGGTAGGTGCACACAGCTGGTGCCGACACTCGGGATTTATCTCCTCCGATATCTCTCGTGTTGAGATGATATATCTTAAAAGCTTATAACATAATTGTGCATTTTGGAATTAAATAAGATAAGTGCGATTATGCACATAATTAATATACCCTCGGGCGAGGAGTACAACGTGGAAACCGCCCGGACTTCGATTAGAGTAAGTCCTCCTTCCAAATCTGAATTCGCATTGCGCGGTGAGGTTGGTCGTGGACCCAAATGGTCAAGTCTTTTTAAAAAACGCTTGTGCGAAATTATAACGTTCCCGAATACTTGTCATACTTTCCGATAAGACTCAATCCTTTGGAGTCTTCTCTTCACACGTTTCCCATAAGACTCAATCTTCCAGAGTCTTCTCGTGATCTTTCTGTTTCGTATATTCCTGTAGAAGTATCAAGGTTTACTATCGTCATCGGCTTTCATTCGAGAAGTGATGAGTCTAACCTAATACGACTACTTAGAACCTTTCTGTTTTACCCTTGCATAGTCTTTTATTAGACTAACCAACCGGTTATTTTCCCTTGCATGGTTGGCTGGTGTCATCCGTCTCATACGGCACATCAGGTAAACTCTCGTTCCGTGAAGGCTAGAATCCGACAATGAAGGCAGATGAATTTTTTAAGAATTTTATCAAGGTTGAAGATCCTAGGCGTGCGATCGTGTGATCAAGACCCTTATGTTATTTATTTAAGACTTCCGCTGTATTAAACATATTCTGTATTTCTGTTGTATTTGGAATTTACGGATGTAATTTCGAGACTTTGGTTTCAATAAAGATTATGATATTTCATATTATCAATGTATTTTATGTTTTGTATAAAGTAGTTAAGCCTTGGGTGACTTCGGATGTGAAATCTAAGGTCACTGGTGGTAATACTTTCAAGGTGATATTTGGGGGTGTTATAGTTTTTTCCTTGATGGCATCTGTTTTATGAACTACCTCATCTATTTGTTGTGTTTGTTGAACGTTCCTTGAGAAAGTTTTTTGATATTGTCATTAAAAATGATCTCTAATGTTTATTGTTTTGAATTGATATTCTCTCATTTTGATTGACTCTTCTTTTTGATGAATATGTTTTTGTTGAAAATTCATGATGCTTCCCATTGTTGGTGTCTGATTCACAACTATTCCAGTTCAAACTATTTTTTGCGTTGTTCGTTGATGCTGCTTTTTCTTACCCTTTTCTGCTGCATTTTGTAAGAGTCCATGTTTAAGTGTGTACTAGTGCATAGTCATATCCGTGCGAACTTCGACTTGTTTGAAAATCTCTCTTAAGATTATCTTCTGCTTTTTCAATTTTAATTTTGGAGGATCCTTGTTGTGATTTACTTTACATTTGTAAATGGTTGATTTTTTTTTCATTCGATTCATGTTGATATAGAATTTATTCAACACCATAAAAAAATAGTGCATAACTAAGTATTAAAAGTGCATGTTTTGTTAGTAAAAGTGCATTACTAAATGTATAAAAATGCATGTCTTGTAAGTAGAAGTGTATCATTAAATGTACAAAAATACATGCCTTGTTAGTAAACATGTATAGCTAAGTACTTGTAGCACACATCTTTGTCACTCAAAGTGCATAAGTCAATTAATAAAGAAAATGCATGTCGTGTTGGTAAAAGTGCAAAACTTATTGTCAATAGTGCATATCTTATTAGTGAAAGTACATCACTAAATGTATAAAGAGTACATCAATAAATGTACAAAAGTTCATGTTTTATGAGTAAAAGTACATAACTAAGTGTCTCGAGTGCATAGTGTGTCTTGCTATTGACTTTTCATAGTTAATCTTTTATTGTTCATACGTAATTATTTAAAACTGTTGACACTCTCATGAATGTGCATTTTTTTAATAAAGTGGTGTGGTCCATATATATAATTCTGACGTAGCCTATTAGCTCAAATGATAGAGTAATGTGTTGATATATATGGATGTGAGTTCAAATCCCTCATAGGCTACAAATTTACATGTGATACCTATAAATATTTATACATGCTTTATTTTGCAATCAACAGTATGTTATGGTTAAACTTATGTCAGAGGGCCACTCTTGGGGATTTCGTTTAAGAGCATTAGTCAGACTCAGGCAATCACTTTCCACTTCGATCTTATCGAAACCCATTGTTATTGCAAATTGGAGTCCATAAAACAAGGCTTTAGTCTCGGTTATTAGGGGATCAAACATTGGGCGAAGATTTTCAGTACAGGCTCCCAAGAGCTTGCATATATATATGTGTTGTCTCGAATGCAACACCCCATGCCAGTGCCTCTTCCATAGAACATCATTTTGTTCGTATTTAACTTAATCCATTCTGTTGGGGGAGTTCTCCACTTCTCCTTGGGACTTATAGGGCCAAGATCCAGATTGTGTTTCATGATTCCCTCAAGTAAGCCCCTCGAACTCGTGATCAGAATCTATTCAATCCTGATTTTTTCTTTGAAAACCCAAGCATTTCTCTTATCGCAGATTGCACATAGAAGGGCCAGGAAAAGATTAAACTCATATTTGTGACTCTCGCTCTCCATTTTTCATATCCACTCAATCATCCCTGTGACCATTTTATCAACACGAAAGCACACTGCCTTTCATACTATTTTTGAATTTCTGCAATGTTTCAAAATGTGAAGGTCATGTTCATCTGAAATCTGGCACACAGGGCAAATCGATGAAAATGTATTGTCACCAAGATCGATCAAGAATATGAATAAAACAATAATTCAAGTCGATGGAAATGTAGAAAAATACAGACTCAAATTTTGTGAAATTCTTAATAGGAGTGCACGAGTATATCAATAAAGTGCAGAAACAATAACATAACAGAATCATCATCCAATGTTTAGCTAAACACTGCAAGTTCAAAAAGAAAAAGAAAACAATCAAGGACATTAATGAACCTAATAGGAGTGCACGACTCATACGTAATCAAAAAAACAAATTTTGAAGTAAGATTATTAAGAAATTGCAATTAAACGGTGATATTTGGAGCAACTAACACCAAAATTCAGAGGAAGCAAAATTGAGAAAGCAAAGAACAAATGCACGAACAGTTCATTGAATTACAGATGGAGAAGTGATTCATCAATGGAGGAACACATATTTAGAAATGACGGTCCAATTTCTCGTACAAATCAGAGAAATCACGACCTAGAAATTAAACGGAAAAAATGAAGAGGATAAGGGAAACAAAGAAGAGAATGAAGAAACGTACCACTAGCCAACGAGATTTGATGCGAAAACACGAAAATTTGAAGAAGAGAGTGAAGGATTGAAGCACGAGAATAAGGTTCATCAATGGCGGCGACAACACAACGAAGGTGCGAGGAAGAAGGAGAAAGATAGAAACAAGATAAAACAGAAAACTAAAGTACTGAAAATACTTCTAACCTTTTAAAAACGAGATTATCTCAACCCTAGGATATTCTTAATCTAATGGCTCAAATCACTCCTCACTTTTCACAATAAGAACACTCCTCATATGATCCCTTCTCTCATTAATGATTGAGTTTATATATTAAATTTTAAGTTTTTACTAATTTAAGCAAAACCAAACTAAGACATAACAAGGTACTACTCCATCGATATAAAAAGGATTGTCATTCTAAAGTTTGACACATTTATTAAGATATAAAATAATTATCCTATATTCTCATATATTTTTTCCTTAAAATTTTTAAATTATTTAATAACTCATCTCAATTGTAGCCAATAAACATAGAGAATTTGTATAAAAAGAGCAAAAAAATACAATTTCCGATGTCAAACCTCGTAACTCACCAATAAATTATTACTTAAACACCTAATAAAATAAACTTTTTTTTTGTAAATTTTTTTTAACTAAAATGACAATCTTTTCTATACGGAGAGAGTATCAAGGATCTGGGTTGTCTTAGGGCTCGTTCGGTAAGTAGTAGCAAAATCGAGTGAAAGTTGAAGTGGAAGTAAGAGTTGAAGTGAAAGTATGAGTTGAAGTTAGAAAATGACGTGTTCAGTAAATAATAATTTAGACGAGTTAAAGTTAGGTATTTGAGGTGTGTAATTACCAAAAAAAATATAAAAAATTTGGGAGCAAATGGGATTTTCAGGGACAAATGGGGATTTATTTCACTCCCTTCAACTTTCACTTGCTCGTGAGGGAGTGGAAATACCAATTTTCCTCTACTTCCTTCAACTTCCTTCCATTCACCCCAAACGACATGTCAAACACGTCCAGAATGTGATGAGGAAAATGAACTTGATGCTTTCACTCTGCTACTATCTAAAATAACTTATGGAACGGGTCCTTAGTTGTCGACCACTTAATTCATGTCGGTATGATTCTACTTCTGGGAGCTTTTCGTTGGGAAGATCACCAACACAAATGAAATAAATTAAGGTGAACAGTTTCAGTGATTTTTGGATTTTCTCATTTGTAGCTTTATTGGTGAAAGTGATTATTCAGGATAAATGGTTACTAATTGATGTCGGTTCTGGAGGCTAGTGATGGTAATTGGTGACTGCAAAGAGAGTAATTAAACGAAACACTTTCGTACTTCTACACAGTGTGATCTAAGCGCATTTATATAGGGGTTTATAAGGGATTTTATAAATAAAATATTGATTTTTGGATAAAACTAAGGAGAGAAAATTTTATGATATGAAAAAAAAAGAGTTATAATAATATAAACAAGTCTCTCATTTTATATAAAGGATTGAGTTTTAATCTTATATTTAATTTAATAATAAAATAACTTTTTTAGACGAGATAAAGAAAATAAAAAGATAATTATAAAACCCAAAATATGAAATCATCATTGCACAAGGCTTAAATGTCTTTGTGGTCATGAGACCGACAACAAATCCTCTACACCCTTTTATACATTTTTTTATGTTTTATAAATTAAATTTGTTTATTTTATATCCTAAATTCTAAAATTTAAAACATAAATTCTAAATCCTAAAGCATAAACCTTAAATCCTAAAATATAAATCATACACCCTAAATTCTAGCGGTGTGCATCCGGTCTAGACCGGACCGTTTTTTTCGATCCGATCCGATGGACCAGACTTTTTTTTATTCTTGGACCGGAGACCGGTATGATTCGGTATGGTCTGGTCCGGTCTTGGACCGGTAAACGTATTCTTTTTATTTTTATATCAATTAAAAATTATTTATATTTTTATAACTATTTTTTGTAATATTGGACTATATTTTGTTAATAGTTTGTTTTTATAATAGAAACTAATTTTAATAGTATTATGGGAAATTAATACATAATATAAAAATAAAATGAAAACGTTACATCCAGTCCGGATCGAAAACCGACCCGATTTGGACCAGACTGGACCAGAATCTTTAAAATGATAGACTGTGGACCGGACCGAAATACACCCGGTACGGTCCGGGCATTTTCGGTCCAGTCCGAGTCAATTTTGAACACCCTATCCTAACCCTATACCTTAAAATCCTAAATCCTAAATTCTAACACCTAAATTTTAAATTATAAATCTTAATTATTAATCCTAATTTAAGATTTAAGATATAAAATAAATAAGTAAAATTTAAATAAAACATAGAAGAATGGTGCACAATTAGTAGGACACTAGGACCACACCTCTAATAAAGACTTTCACTCTTTATTGAAGAAATTCTAATGAATAATTTCAAGTTTGACTTTTTTTTAAAGGTAATCCACCTATTTACTATGTACAAAAAATCTAAGAATAAAGTATGATTATTGGATCTAAATATCCGTTCCTAAAATAATCGCTATCACTAAATTGGCATAGGTTTTGTTCCTATTTGAATTTGTAGGTCGGGTGGTAGATGTCAAAACGAAATAATTTTAATTTATTTAGTAATGCCACCTCTTCACTTAAACAGCTCAAATTGATGAAAGTGCAATGTTTTGGTTATCTAGACTAGTTTGTCAAAAGCGCGTGGCTACCGGACGAATTTTCTCAAAAGTGTATGTATTAAACGAAATTTGTTAAAACTCGTTACTACAACCAAAATTCCTCATTGAGCTAGCTCATGTATATATGTATCAAAGGAAAATTCAAAGCTAATTTAGACAAATATTAGCCATGAATGAAAGGAAGTAGTATAATTACAAATTATTGATACATGTTAATAGTCTCACGTTGAAATTAAATTGTTATATTATAAGCATATAATAAATTGATTTTTGTGTATGACGAAATTTCATTGAATTTATGCACTAAATTCATGCAAATGCTAGTGCGTGAACGCCACCCGATGTTAATATATATCAGAGCTCAACAAAGGGACTATGTATCTCATGATGGAGTTGTGAGAGCCTTGATGACCAAAATTGATCCAACTAGAAAGGAAACAGATTGAACTTATCACAAATTAGTCTAGAGGTTGTGAAACTCGACTTTGTATTAAGAGATTGAAGTTCAAATTCTCTTGACGGAATCGACTCGCTTATAAATAGAATGATCTATTGTTAAAATGTGTCATACACGATTCATACATAGAGCGGTTCTAATCAATTGAAGCCGAATTAAAGGCTTGTTTGGATTGCTGAAATGATGATTAAATTGCATTATCTTACATTAAGGGTGTGTTTGAATTTCAATTAAAATGCATTAAAATTTAAAATACATCATCTTGCATATTTAATATAAAATAATATATTATAATGCATTATTTGAGAGAATCTAAATAGACGCTAAAATGATATTTTAATGCATTATTCTCGTGGATTCAAATAGACCCTACAAATGATGAAGAAAAGAAAGGACATTGATTGAAAAGTCGGATGAGTTAAACAAATTAAGAAGGATGAGTTAGTAATTGGGGGCGGGAAGATTGAAAAGAGGCAGTTGGTAATTGGGGGAGGCGCCAATTGGGGAAGGTAACTGACACGTGGCAGGCTCAGGCTGAATCGGTGAGAAGTTGTAACGTACAGGAAACTTCCAACTCACTTTTCCTTCTTCTCTACTTGCTTGCTCCACTCCACAAAATCCTTCATTTTGCTTCTTCTTTGTTCCCATTAATTCTAGCCTGTAATTAGCTATTAATAATATGCAATCGTTGTTACGTAAATAATGTCTCTATAAACCTACATAAGTGTTTACGAAGATATTCTAACTGATAATGATTTTGTGTCAAACGGTTTTTCAGGAGCTAGCCTCCCAAAATAGCTGGTGATTAATCAAAGTCAACATTGTTAAGTTCTTTGGATATGCATTACATTATGTCGCACAATGTTACTATATATGCACAATTTCTTTTACATGGGAGCACAATCGATTCGTTTCAACGATTCTTCTTATATGCAATATTCTTTAATACTTTTATAGAAAACGAGAGATCGTGTTTTCGAGAAACGCTCCGATAAAACGTGAATTGTGATAAAACGGAGGTATTAATCTGAGATGTTGGATGGAGGGTGATGGACGGATGGATGAATGAGTCATATAGTGGATATGGTATGGGTGAAACTATCAGATATTATCAAATAAAGTAGTTAATAAATATTTTAATTAAAAAAAATAATTAAAAAAATTGTTAGAGGAGAGAGAAAATCATATATTTCTTCCAAAACCGCTTCATTCCGCTGATACATTTTCTTCTTGTTCAACGATTTTTCAGCGTTCATGAATATCGATCACGTCTTTATGAATATCGTTCATGCGTTTATGAATATCGATGAACGTGAATATCTCCACTTAAAACATGAATATCACCACTTGATTTTTTCAGCGTCCTAATGCTTTGCAAATTCGTAGATTTGTAAATTTGTTCTTGTTGCTTTTTCATGGTCATCGATTTTTACAACGTTCATGAATATCGAATATGCGTTTATGAATATCGATCAAGTACGTCTCTGTTTGATATGTGAATATTTAATTTCTTAAAGACATGAATATCATAACTTAAAATATAAATATTACCATTTGATAATATGAAGATTCACAATCAACTACATGAATATCACACTCAATTACATGAATATCACCAATCAATTCATATTGATCACTAACCAATTACATCATCACACATTTACATGAATATCACCACTCAATTCATGAATATCGATCACCACCTATTTACATGAATATCACCACTTAATTCATGAATATCGATCACCACCCAATTTCATGAATATCGATCATCACATAACTACACGAATATCACCACTTAGTATCGTGAATATCGTAACTCTTCTTCTATCAACCTTTCTCACCGTCTTCGATCTTTTTACCTTCTTCCATCATTTTCAGACTTCTTTATATATTCTTCAACCTTCATATGAATATTAATCATATCAGAATGAATATCATATAAAACAGTGTGAATATCAATCACCCTCTAATGAATATCAAACAAATCAACGTGAATATCAATCAACCTCTAACAAAAGAACCAAGCATAATCCACAGAAATTCAAAATAACACATCATCCAAAAAATCAAAAGTATTCATCCATGATTATTAAACATTAAAACGATGAAAATTAAAGCTTTCAGTAGTTAATAATGAACAAAACCATAAAATAATACAAGAAGACCCTAAACATAAAGAAAATTTAAAATTAAAACCAACCAATATACCTCTCAATGAAAATCAGCAAAAGTGACATATTCAAAATTATATTAACTTTTTATTCGGTTCTATATACAGATCAAGGGTTAAGGTAGACTAGTCCAACACCAATAGTTTCTAATCCAAATTCAAATAAAAGTACTCCATAAAATCAATTGTATAAGGAATGAAATTAAAAAAAAAAAACAAGGAAGAATTGACTAATAAATTTCAAATGTAAACATGAATGAAATAAAAAGAAGTAAAATATCATTACACGTACTGTTAAAATTTGAAGTTGGATATACACGGTGCATTCAATTTGTATATGTGCACAACCGATCGACCTGTGCTTGAATTTGGGCACACTTGATTGCGGTGATGTGGGAAAGAGGGCATATAAAGATATCAGAGAGAGAGAGGAATATGAATATCCGGAGAGATAAATAGAGATTATTTAGGAAAGATAAATAAAAAGTATTAATATCCCCACAAAATCGGGATCTTAGCTCAAATCACATACAAACCCACCTATTATCCTAATATACACCCTAAAAACATTCGATCCTAATTGTTCATCATTTACTCATTCAATAGATATTATTAATACATTCATTTTATCATAACATTTTGTTTCACCCAAACCTAATTCTCGTGTTTTCGGTTCTTTCTATGTACAAATTTCTTTTGTGTTAGCCACAACCATGCACGGCGAGTATGAATAGTAAACATGTCCAAACATATGAGTCAAAAATTCCAACCTAAAACCAATATTCCAAAGGTAGATAGACCTTCAACTTTATATATTAATCTTGTATTATATAGAAATCACTTTTAATATGAGATATTTTTCAAAATTTACCTTAATTTATAGAGTTGGAGAAAATATATCCGTGAAGCCCCTAAGACCATCTTCAATGGTGGTACTTTGGGTATCATAATCAATTTTAAAAAGATAAAATAAAAAAGAATGTAAGAATTGGTTATAGAATCAATGTAATAAGTGAAGAGAAGTATCATGAAGATGATACCCACTCTTACACATATGACACAAATTAATGACAATTGTCTTTTTTTTTTTTTGCTTATAATTTTTTTTATATTAAAAGCAAAGGGAAAAGATAAAAAAAATTATGGGTCCATAAGAAAAGTAGATTAAAAAAGTAAAATAAGATATTTTAACAAATATAACTAATGTGAGATAGAGTATCATAAAATGAGGTGGAAGAGAGAGAAACTCAAAAAAATAAAATATGATACTTAAAATGGGTATCACTATTGAAGATGCTCTAAAAGTACTATAAGGCATGGCATTCCTGCACGCACTCGGTAACAAGAGGCCCTCTTGCGTTTCCATCACTCGATCTTTCTTTTTTGATGAGGACCGAATTCGAAGTACCCGACATAATAACATCGGGTAGATTGAGAGGCCGATAAATCGGCGCCGGTTAAAACCGGACATTAAGAACAATAAAACAAGCATGAAAATTACACCAAAGCAAATATATATATATATATATATATATATATCCATTTTTCGGTAATAAGTGTCGTCTTAAACTTTAATTTTTGTTAACAAATATTTATTATTTTAGAATTTTAAAAAATATTTATTATTTTTACTTATTGCTTAGAAATGAAATGAATAATTATTATTTTATAAATTTTAGAAAAAAATTACAATATTTTAACGTAATAATTATATTTTTTAGTTATAATATTAAAAACTAAAATAACATCCAATTCCCTATTGGTCTAGTGGTAGCCGGAGTTTGGCCGCTTAAGCATTTGTCCAGAGGTCTCAAGTTCGAGACTCTCTGGCGGTGTGTATGCAGCAAGGGGGGTTGGGAGGAACTAACACTCCTAACGGGGTCCGATCATACTCCGGTCTGGACGTAGGGTTATTCGTAACCCGAACCGGGCGAGGGCTTAGCCCACCAAAAAAAAAAACTAAAATAACAAGTGAAGTATTATAAAAAAAAAATACATGGTTGATTAAAATGACCAACAGATCCATTAATCATTATCACCGTGAATGCAGACAACACTGATTTTTCATGTCGACTGATCCATATATATATGAATTCGGAGGGTTCAATAACTAACATGCTCAAAGCCACCAATTATTCGTACTCCTAAAGTTCTAGGTAAGTTACATCATTACTTACGTCATTTAAAATATCTACTTTTGTTATTTCACATTTCTGAGGAGTTTGCGCATTCTATTGAAATTTAAAGATTGCAACATTTCTTTTGTTATCGATCGACGTCCTGAAGGTATTTTGACCTTTTTGTGGAAGATTTAAGTTTATCATTGTTGATATTATAATGCATCTCTGAGTTTTCAACTTAAATGCAAATATCGAATTTTGTAGTTTTATGTATTGTGGATATAGGTTAAAAACCACATTTAAAAAGATTATGTTGAATTTTAGTTAATTAGAATTTTCATATTTTTCTAGTTTTTATTATTTTTATTTTTTAGGGTGCAGTTTTCACTAAGATGGCAATTAGATGATCTAATCACATACTTTTCATCACTCCATTTTTTAAACAAAGTTTGGGTTTGTTTGGTAATATATATATTATTTTCATTTTTTCTATTTGATAAGTAGTTGAAAAATAGGTTTGTGTAAGAAATGTGTTTAGTAAGAAAATATTCTGTTTTTTTTTTTTGAAAAGTGTGTAGTGAAAAAATAAAAATAAAAATTTCATTATACATTTATCCAAATCTATAAAAGCATTTTTTTATTAAAAAAAGTCTTTACAAATAATAAACCCTTCATCTTGAATTTGGATATGAATGAGGAAACCTAATTCAAGCTAGAACTAAGAAACAAAGAGATGAAATTTGCTGTGAAAATTGTAATAGATTTCATTAATCACACGAATAGCTTACATCATGTATTTATAGAAGCTAAGGCACACTAACCATAGTTCAACCTACTAAAATGCCACATCAATAACAAACAAAGGAGTCTCTATAGCCCTGTCAAGTTGGAAGATCTCTAAAACCAACTTGAAACCAGAAAATCATGTTGAGCATGGCCAAGAGCGTTGGTCATCATATCAGCCAGTTGAAGATTAGTGTGAATGTAAGTTGTTTGCAAGAAGCCACTCTGTACTTTCTCCCTGGTGAAATGGCAATCCAGCTCTAAATGCTTTGTTCGCTCATGAAAGCAAGGGTTGACAACAATTTGTTGAGCACCTTGTTGTCACTGAATAAGGTGATAGGAGGAGAAACTGGAATACATAAATCCTAGAGAATGAAACTGGTCCAAACCAATTTAGATGTGGTAGCTACCATACTTCTATACTCAGCTTCAGTTGATGATCGTGACACTGTAGCTTGTTTCTTGGTCTTCCAAGAAACGAGAGTTGTTAGAACTATGGTTAGTCAGCTTGTTTATACTTCTATATTCAGCTTGTTTCTTGGTCTTCCAAGAGACTCATGTGTTTGTTGTTGATTTCGCATTTTAGTTAGTTGTAACTAACTAGAGTCAAGTGACTCAAGCCAGGTTGTTAGAACTATGGTTAGCTAGTGTGCCTTAGTTTCTATAAATACCTGATGTAAGCCATTCGTGTGATTAATGAAATCTATCATAATTTCCACAACAAATTTCATCTATCTGTTTCTTAGTTCTAGCTTGAATTAGGTTTCCTCATTCAAATCCAAATTCAAGATGATATCAGAGATCGAGGTTGTTTTGAGTGAGATGAGAGATTAAGTTTGTTGTAATCACAACAAAGTGAGCGAGAGATTGAGAGTTTTCATTTTAGGTTCCGTGAAATCTAAAATTTCTTGACATGGCGGAAGAGGCAGAAAGACAATTGCTAGCACAATTAGCTCAAAATCAAGGGAATTCGCAAGGAGATCCATTGAATCTAGCGAATTCATATCATCCGGGAACATTGCTTACGACAGTGAAATTTGATAGAGGAAACTTTTTCTCCTGGAGCAGACAGATTCGTATAGCACTCGGAACAAAACTGAAGCTAGGTTTTCTCGATGGAACAATTGCGAGACCAAAGGAAAATTCAGCACATTTTCAGCGATGAAGTCGAGCTGATTGCATGGTCGCCTGCTGGCTGTTGAGCTCTATGACGCCAGAATTGTCTAGCATCTTCATCTACATAGGAGTTTTTGTCTCTATACTTCACCAAACAAGGCATTTACCATTGAAATGAGTTTTGCATTACACATGACCTTATTACATAAAATACGGTGTTCGGGATGCAGTGTACCCCCTATAATATTTAAATATTTGTCTTTGATAAAAAAAAATATTGAAATGTTTGAATTGATTTCCTTAAAAAACGAAGAAAAGTAAGAGGCACTATTTCCTAGCTAGTCTTTGATGTTTTTAACCTAGCCCTGATAATTGATGAAGTACTTTCCAGAAATTTATTTTTTTGAAGAATTTTATTCATGAGATCTTATATAATGTATTTGGTTGAATTATAGAAATTGAAAAGTAAAGATAGAGAAATATAAGATTTGTTATTATATATATAAAAGGTGGAAGTAGAACTTTCTAATTGTCATTTAAGTGTATTTCTTGTGTTACTTCCTATGATTTTGTACTCCTGAAAAGTTGATTGACAATCCAACAACCTCTAAGAGGGTATATTTTTGTTTGGTGCTTGATTGATTGTGTTTACAAATCATTCCTTGTATGAGATCATGGTATATATTATGGAAACAAACTACAAAATGACCAATATATGTGTATTGTGCTTGAAAAGTATTTGTTAATCCTGTCATTTTATATAAGTCCTTATTGTCAGAGAAAGATGAAAAGAAATCCAGCCAAAATGCTAATTAATTACCACCAATTACCCATTTTGCGCGCGAAAGCTAAATTCGTCAAGAGGGTTATTTCCTTCTTATCATATATAGTCAAGCATGTTAATGGTGACAAAATGATTAAGACATACTTCACAACCAATTATGTTATCCCCTAAGTGTTCATTTTTTGACAAATATATGATCAAATTAAAGTAAGTATGTCATGATAGAACATGAAAAGAAACAATCGACATACCTAAATTATACTCTTGTTTACCTAACTATTGAAACGTGTCCCAAAACTTGTATTATGCTCGATCTCATTATGCTTTGTCATCCGCATAATGTCACCTTACTCACCTACCTATTATGGTTAAGATAAATAAAATCTCCTATGAGTTGGTTTAAAAATATATACGGGTTCGATCCCTCTCTTCATCCCTTCGATCACTTTGGTGAAAACCGTCTCACCGACTTTCTTTTTATTGGGTCGAGCCGGTTAACATAAACCGTTCTACCTAATTCGTGGAACTTGCCGACTCGATTACGAACCCGAGATTTGTCACCGTAAAGTGGATTCCTCGTCATCGAAAATAAATAAATATACATATAAAAAACTCTTCATAAAATCTGTATACTTGCGAATACTTGCGAAAGTCAAGATGATTTGGTCTACATCAGATATGAATTAGGCGAGAAAAACAGCCTCAATATAATGTCATTTCGTTATTGGGCTTGGACCAATTAGAATGGGCCAAAATTTTGGGCTATATTTTGATAAGATGAGAAGGGCCTTATATAAGGGGTGAAATGTCGTGTCAAGTTACTATACAAGGTTGTTTAATTTTTTTAGGTTAGAAAGATTATCCTTTTTCCTACTTCTAAACAAAGCCGAGTGGCTGAAATTTAAATTATTAAGTGGTTATTAAAAATACCATTAAAAACGTCAATTACATATTAATTCAATAGCATAGAAATATACTTATATTACATACTATTTCAAATAAAGAGAAGTTAAAAATGAGTTGAAGATCCTAAAAGAAAAACGTATTGATAAATGGTTGGAAATGTAAATGCAACTTCACAAAATAGGTCCATTTATCCCAAAATTCATCAAGGTTGAAACTCACTCTTCATCTAAATGATCTGAGAGTCAACATGGATGATCAATGATGATCTCCGACATTGACCGCCCGTCAGTCACCGACGTTGCTTTCAACATTATATATTCCGTTATCAATAGAAGTTGAATCATTTATATTAATTTGTAGGTGATAACCTCGCGAATCCATCAATCTCAAAATCATACGGCTGTAATTGTTCAAAATCCGTTGGTTTAACAACAATAAAAAAGAGACTAAAAAGTGGTAAACGAAATTAGATTAGGTTACAACTTTAATCCACATCATTTTTATCCAAAAAAAAAACTTTAATTTTTTTTGATAAATATATAATAAAAATTATAGTTTTTCAGTACACACATTTTTTTTATAGAAATACATATGTTTATAAAAAAAATATCTTTCTTATCAAACATACTTTATTACATAACTCCTTTCAAATATTTATCAATAAAAAAATCTTTATAATTACTTATACCAAACAAAACCTAAGAATTTAACCTGATCAAATATAAGTCATTAAAGCAATTTTCACAAATTAGCCAAGAAATTATAAATCGCTTTATTCATTATTTGAATTTGATGGAAAATATTATTCTTCGTCATCATTAGTGTTAAACACATTGTCGTATTCAGATAATGAATAAAGTGAGTTATAATTTCTTGGCTAATTTGTGAAATTCAAATAATGGAATAAAGTGAGTCATAATTTATTAGCTAACTTGGAAATTATAAATCATCTTTTTCGTGTTGTAACCGATGAACTAGTTTTTGTGAACTTATGAAGCTTTCAAATAATTAGTTGATTTGTGTACTTATGAGTTTCGCCATAACCATCTGGATATTGACATGGTGACTCTATAGCACTTGGTAAATATTGAATACGCTCCAACACACAAATAAGGAATACAAGATTCGTCCTAAACTCGCCCTATGTAGAAGTTTTTCTTGTCCTTCCTTAAAGCATGATCTGGTTCCAATAAGCACTTATGACAATCAAGTCATGAACATTTTCTTTCATGTTGTAATTGATAGGCATTTGTGTTATTCACGCAGTGAGGACACGAATACAAACTTGCAATACTCCATCCACACAACAACCCATATGCTAGAAAGTCATTCATTATAACCCATCAATCAAAGGTTTCATGCAAATATTTGTCATTTTAGACTTTTAAGTAATGATTTATTGGTGAGTTATGAGGTATATATGTTATTGAAAGTTGTACATATTGATATAAACTATGCAAATTCTTTTATTTATTGGTTAAAAAAGATAAGTAGTTATTAAATTGTAAATTTTAGAAAATGTTTGTAATATTTTAACTTAAATATTAGTATGTTTTAATAGTTGACAAACTCCTTAAATAACACTTATTTCTCGAAATTAGCAACATATTTAAAATTCGAGGTAATTTAGTATCAAGTTTAGCGACAAAGTATATTTAAGGGTAATTTGCTTCGATTTCTACCTCGAAATTAGCTACACACTTATTTTGAGGTAATTTATTATCGAGTTTAGCCACAAATTAGTATTTATGGGCGATTATCTTCGACTTTAGCTTCACGTTTATTTTGAGGTAATTTAGTATCACGTTTAGCCACAAAATTATATTCAAGGATAAATGACAACGACTTCAACCTCGAATTTAGTTATAAGTTTATTTGAGGTAATTTAGTATCAAGTTTAGCCGCAACGTTATATTTCTTGGCTAATAAGCCACGAATTTTGATTTTGTGGCTATATTAGAGGCTAATACCTTCAAGATTAGTCGCAAATTATTTCGTGGCTAAAATTTCGTGGTTATGACCGTGTTTTCTAGTAGTGAATTATTGTGTTTGTTTCATCTACTTGTTTGACGCGTTCTTTAGATAGTCAAAGTCTTTTAAAAACGTTTTTCTCTTAGCTCACTTAATAGCGCGGGAACCATCAGATACAATTGAAGGTTGGCACAAAAAAAAACATTGAGCTTTCAGTTCTCAACCTACTATTGAGCTGCTAACAGTCAAATTGGAGTGTCATGAAGCAACTCCTTCCTTGCTTTCACATTCGCTCGCAAAACAAATCTGAACGAGTGCGATAAAACCTACATTCATATTGTATAATATGCAGACAGTGGAGGATCCAAGAATTATGTAAAGAGGGGTCACAAAATTATTTGTGAAAAATTATATAATGTTAACTAACAATGTCTTTTTAACCATATATTCTATTTGTGTAATTTTTTTTACAAACCTTATATACTAGGTGGATATTTATGTTTTGAAAAAAATATTTTTAGCTAATTTACAATATTAAAAACGTTTTTGGACAAATAATACGGAGAACTATCTAAAAAATGTTAGTTTCAAATATATTGTGAGAATTTTCAATGAGATTAATCCAATTACCTTACAAAAGATTTAAGTTTTAACCCATTTCATAATTGTTGTAGGTAAAAAATAGGAGATACAAATATTTGGATAAGAAAGGTAAATAAAGAGAAAATAAAGGGCACAAATTATTCTCTTATAAAAAGGGGAAAAAATTAAAAGATGGGAGGTGGGGACTCACCCCAAACTTTTGACATCAAACTCTTGTTGCACAACCAATTGAGCTAATAGTTATTTCTATTGTCATACACCATTAATATATATATATTCATTTGAAAAATTATACGTATATATATAATTTCGTCCAGGGGAAGGGGGTCATCGGAACACCCCCCCCGGGACCCCCAGAATCGCCTCTGCATGTGGATAGCCTATGCAAGCTTCTTTCCCGGTCAAGCCATGTCATTGTACTCGAATCCAAACTGTATGCCTGTCATTTTACTCTGACCTGAAGGATAAGATGAACTTCCCTCTTGAAAATGGATCTTAACTCTTCACTGGCTTCAACGCCGATTCTCCTACGTTTACAAGTGATAGTTTAGCAATCATCCAAGTTTGTTGCAAGATTAACAAGGAAAAAACAAATAAAAAAGACGTATGCCATGGTACATTAGGTAAAAAGCAGAAGGGGACTTTTCACAAAATCACCAGTATTTGATAGTGGTGGTGTTAGGCTTTTACGTGTAATATTGGAGGAAATAAGGGCATTTGTTAAATGCTTATATAAGCAATTATAACAAACGCCCTTACTTCCTCCAATATTACACGTAAACGCCCTTATTCAATGGCAACCTTCCTGTTGAAGAAGCTACTTAGAAGCAAGTTGTTCATTTGCTCCATTAGTTTCCTGCATTTGAGTTAAAACCTTGAGGACAAGGTCTCTTTTGGAGGGGAGTACTATTACGTATTGCTATTTATTAGCTCATTAGGGGCATTGTTATAAATGGTGCATTGTCACCATATAAGACAATCTTTCTTTCTGTTACAACGATCTATGAAAATAACAGAAACACATTTCCTTTCTCTTCTCTCTCTCTTCCTTCATTCTCTTTCTCTCAAGCTCCAATGGCGGCCTAGCCATTCTTATCCCGGTCACAACACCGGTTCATCTAGTTCGTGACTCTTGTATGCTAGATCACAAACACGAGAATGGTCAACGTAAAGTCTGTTCCTCATCATCAAAATAAATAAATACACATATAGAAAACTCTGCATAAAATTCCTGCGAAAACCAAGATGATTTGGTCTACGCCATATGTGAATTAGGTAAGAAAAATAGCCTCAAAATAATGTCATTTCACTATTGGGCTTGGCCCAATTAGAATGGGCCAAAATATTGGGCTTAAGATGAGAAGGGCCCTATAATAGGGGTGAGTTTAATGTAATATGTTGGGTCAAGTTGCTATACAATTGCTCTTTAAATTTTTTTAGCTTTGAAAGTTCAGTGGCTGAAAATTAAATTATTAAGAGTGTTATTAAGTCTTTTCAACTTATCTAGTAAGCATGATATATCGTAATCACGAGGTTACGAGTTCGATTCTCCGCTCCCATTGTTATGACTTAAATGTCTCTATAGACCCAAAAATACAAAAAAAGCGATTTTTGTTCCATGAAAATAAAGCACTACAAAAAACTCAATTTTCGACTTGAAATACATTTCTTGCTTTATTATTGATGATAATAAAATGTGTTTGGGACGATTATACACATGTATTCTAGTTAAGATCTCTCGGATCAAATTCACCCTTCTTAAAACGCAATCCAAGAATCCATCTCTCAAGAAATTACTAATCACCCCATGACCATGCTCTATAAACCCCACAACATATGATGTGACAATGAGATCAAAAGCTCTCCATCTCCTCTCTTTGGCATACCTCTCCAACCCCATCTTGATCCTCCTATAACAACACTCGTCCGGATCACCTTGATCGTCTCTCTCAACCAACAAGGCTCGGCCAAGGCAACGAGCAAGGACGACTCCATCTTCGATGGAGGAGCAAGCGCCTTGGCCTAGGTCAGGCGTCATGGGGTGGAAGGCGTCACCGGCCACACACACATTATCCTTCAGTATATTCCCCCACAATGCTAGCTCAAATGGGTTCCTATAAGTTAGAGGAAAGCATATGATGTCTTCTACTTTGGTGTTTTCCATGACTTGTTTTACTTCTTCACTGAATTTGCCAAGCTTGCTCAACACATATTGCTTCATCTTTACCGGGTCGAGTGCGACTTCTTTGTCTATTTTTTTAGCAGGCACAAGTCATATTGCATTAGGAGAAACAAAAAATAATAACAAGTAGAAATTAAACTTAAATTCCACTTAATTAGTGGGTAACTAGGTATCATGATTTGTGTAATTTCACATACATTTATTTGGTCTATAAAAGCATTCACGTGAGTTTCTTCCTTTTAAAATCTAAGAGCATCCACAATGGTGATGCTAGGAGTTCCTTAAACAAATTAAAATAAAGAAAAATGAATTATGTGTAAGCATTATGTAAGAGAAACAAACATTAATTCTTGTGCAATCTCTTGAAGAAGAAACTTGTTTCTCTTACAAAAAGTTACATGTGAATAACTTTTTAGATAACTTTTTCAGTTTTTTGGATAATTTTTTGTTTGTTTTGAAAAACAAAAGCTTCCATATTAATATAGAATAAGAAACTTTATATAAGTTTATATAGATTTCTGGATTGTGAAAAAAAATGAGATAAAGTTTTCTAATCTGATGTGGCGAAAAGAGAAAACTAAAAAATAAAATAAGAAACTTTAAACAAGTTTCTGGGATGATGCTCTAGGAAAGTAAAATATTATTTGGAGGAAATGTGTCAGAAAAATCAGAACAAAATTGTCTTGGTTCTTGTGTTGAATTATTGAAAAAGAAACTTTTTTTCTAAATAAAAAAAACTCAAATCTGAAAAAATCTGGCACAAACTTAATATATTTTTGTTTCCTTTTATTTACTTGTGGGAGGAGAAACTCACAATCTTTCAATTGTAGATGTCCTAAAAGACACCTTACACTAGGCATTACAACAGGGAGGAGATTTGAACTCGTGATCACGGGATGTTATGCTTGGTAACTAAGCTGAGAAAACTTAATTGTAATTTTTCTTACGTTAACGAAAACTGTTGAACAACTCTACATTAGTAGATACTCTTAATTTTGAAATGATCCATTTTTTCCCATATTGATTCCTTGCAACTTCTATACATATACACTATATGAGGAGTCTATCGTCTATGTGTTTGTCTCTCATTTATTTGTCTACTTGTCGGTTTTTGGTTGATGTTTCATCATCAAACTTTTTAAAGCATTACTCAAACAATAAATCCCGCTTTAATTACAAATTAAATGTTAAAAAAATAAGTTTTAAACTATACCAAATTTACAAATAATTAAATCTTTACTAAAATGCATGTCAAATAGATCTCTTAAAATATAACTCGAGTTGATAATTCGACTCAACTTGGTCAAATTTTTTTGGTTGAGACTCGACCAGAACATCAATGGTTCAGGAAGGACTCAAACCCAACAAATACAAAAAATTATGTGTTGGGTTTAGACATGTCAAAAAAACTTACCGACGCAAAAACCCGACACGATCATTTTAGGGTCCAGACCCAACTTGAAAAGCACTGGGTCAAGAAAGGACCGGAACAATAAGGACGCAAACCCAACCCGAACTCAAAAGACCCGGACTGGTGCTCGACCCAAACCCGACGGATCCGTTATTTCATATACATTATCTTATTCATATTAAACACTGTAATATTTTGTATTAAATAATAATATAATATTAATTATTTTTGTTATAATATTCATATAAAACAAACACTTTCAACCCGTTGGGTCAACTCGAACCTGAGCCAAACCCGTTGTGATCGATCCGACTGACCCAGAAATTTTAACTACCCGATTGACCCAAATCCGACTTGACATGAGGCCGAACCGCCCAACCTAGATGACATGTCTAGTTGGGTTCGACCGACTCGCTGGGTTGTCCCAGTTGGAACCTACTAGGTAATTCATATATATATTATTTCATCTATAATGAAAACATATTATATTTTATTTATAAAATTATTATAAAAATTGAGCACTTTTGACCTATTGGGTCAACCCAAACACAATCCGGTCAATCCATAAATTTTAACATTACGATCAATTTAAAACAAATCTGATCGAAACCCGACCCGTCCGACCAAGTTGACAAGTCTATTCACCAGCAACAAAATTCATATTAAATTGTAATATAAAAAATAGTTAGTCTTGAATTAATGAGACATGTGTTGAGAATATATACTCCCCCGTACATATGAAAATATGTCTTTTTAGCCTTTTAAAATTTTGTTTATAAATACTTGTTTTTTATCAATATATTTTGATCTTTACTTTACACATTTATAAATGCAATTATTAATAATAGTGTTTAAAAAAAAAAGAGCATATAATAACATTTCTAATAAACTCTTTAAAAAGTGTGAAAGATAGTAGAAGGGCAAAATATTTTCGTACAAGGAGGAAGCAAGGGTATATTTATAATTTTTATTTCTTCTTTTTTCCAAACCGGCCGACACCTATTTGTGGATTATACAATGAAAGAGATATTGCATGAATTTAGTTTCAAAAAATCATATGCATAAGATATATACCTTGGCAACTAGAAGGGATGAAAGTGAAGAACCAATAGAGGGTGGTTTCATCAATAGGAACAATGCCATATCTCACTCTATCACCACTTATCATAGTCATTTTAGGCTCAAACCCATGGCTTCTCTTGAAATCCACAAATCCCCTCATGGCAGATTGACCTATATGAGACGGCTTACTGAGCCCGAGCCATCTTGCTACAACCGAGTTCACCCATCGCACCCAATCACAACTTTGGCTCTGATGGTGTCCATCAGCAAGACGAAGGAGCTTCGAGTAATGCCCGAATTCTTCAATGGAAACAACTTTGGACGCGAACCTTATCGCGTCCTTGGGTAGTTCATTTGCAAGTGTTTCTAACAAGAACTTCCTTCTTATACACCTAAATTCATGGTTCCTGTAACATATAAGAATGAAGAGATTGGTATATATCTAAGGCCTTGTTTGGCCAAACACTTTATTTACAAAAATAATTTTTTTCAACATTGCACAAATTTTATAAACTACTTTTTCACAAAAAATATGTTATAAACAAAAAAATTATTTATAACCTCCTCTAACAAACTAAGTAATTAACCCTAAATTCACCCAGTGCCGGTCCAAACATTTGGTGGGCCCTAGGGCAAAAGAAAAATTAAGGCCCTCGTAAATATAAAAGTAACGTTTGAATAACTTTTTTATTTAAAATTCAAGAAAGAAATAAAAAATAATAAGAAAGTATGATGTATGATAATTATATAAACTAAATAAAGATAGAATCAAACCACTTTTTATGTCCAGATTAAAAGTTTGATCTTCTTAGAAGAATGAGATTTTATGATAAACAATTCATATAAGAAAAAAATATTAATTAACAACATTCAAATAATAATAAAAAAATTTATTCAAAATGAAAAATAAACCTCACAAAGAATATAAAGAAGAAATTAAAATTAAAACCAAATCCAAATTGAAAAGGAATTGACTCACATATCAAATGAAATAAAATTGAGAAACGAGAGAAATAAGCCACATATTAAAGAAAAATGTTATATATATTATATAAGATGGAAATGAAAAAAAGTGAGTTTTTTATTTTGCCAAAAAAGAAATAAAAAGGGTTTAACGAATATAAAAAAACTAACATAATAAAGAAAATGAACTAAAAGAGAAATGAGGCTTACTTATTAAATGTAAAAAGTGGAGTTATTGAGATTTGAACCTAAGCCCTTTTGAAAGTTAATTATAGCTTCAACCACTAGACCAACTCTACTTTCTATATTTTTTCTATTAATTAATAATTATATTACTATTATTTGATATTGAATTTGGACTCCTCCCGACCTTGGGCTCTAGGCGGTCGCCCTACCTAAACTACCCAAAAGGCCGGCCCTGAATTCACCTTCCTCCATCAGAAAGAACTGCTGGGATCTCAATGGAAGAAGTTTCTGATGAACTTGCTGAGATGGAAACCAACCTGCAGCGGGCATCAATTCGATTTAATAAATGCAACAATTTTCATAGTTAGTGATTAATTTGATTATCTTCACTTAAGTTAATTTGATTGATTAATGACATAATTACTAGCAAAATGTAACACCATATATGCCATGTTATAGTAATTTTTTATAAGAATAACTCATATATTTATCTATATATAATATACAAATCTTTTTTAAAATTAAGAAGAAACACTTTTTTTTTAAATTAAGAAGAAACACTTTTATATGTGAGAACTAGAACATGTCCACGTAGTACAAAATAGTACAAAATAAATGATTTCACATTTTCAAAAAAATGATGCAAGACATCTATATAACACTAAACTTTAGCTCTTTTTTTCCCAAATAAATGCTCTCAATTTAATGGGGCAAAAAAGCTAGTTTAAATATCATGAGAAATTGATATAATCATCAACGACACTAGAAGTTTTCTATAATATTTTGAAGAGGTCAAGACCAAAAATTGTTACAGGGAAGTTGGTCAAGCTGCTGATTTCCTAGCTGCTAGAGAGTGCGATATAGATAATTTACGTAGTTTAATTAACAATTCTAATCAGATTGGGACCCTTCATCCTATGTTGAAGGTTTTTCTTACGATTGTCCGTAATGATGATTTAGGTTGGACCTTTCTTAGAAAGGCAACCTAGTTCTTAATCATGTAAAAAAAAAGGTATTTTAAATATGAAGTAATATTTTATATGTTTTCCTCCTTTTTCTCACCCAAAATAACTTTTCATTATTAGTATATCTATCATAAATATAAAGTAATATTCTTTATTAATAACTTTTATCTTCAATAGGAAATTTTTTATGTTCATATAATTAAAAAAAAGGTCATGTATTATCATCTACCATTGATTTAAGTTTTTGTCATAAAATAAACTATGGTAAGATTTATAAATTTTAGTTTTCTAATATTATTTATCTATATATATAAATAAATAAAATAAATATAAATCTATATACTAAAGGAGAGACCTAAATCTTACGTCTCGTCATCACGTTCAATTCGGCGACGTGTCATCACCCATCCAACCATCATTCACCACATCATCCAACCTTTTGAAAAAAATTATTATAGTGGGTCCAATTTAATTATATATAAAATCTATTTAATTAAATAAATTTAATTAAAAAATTATGTATTGATCAATCTTACTCTATAACTAAAACAATTACAAACTAAATTACTCAATCACAAATCATTGATGGAATAAACCCTAAATTATAACAAAAACAGACGTTCTTTTATGAAACGAAAAAGAAACAAATACACAGTACTTGATATAAACTTATTATTTTATATATTATAACATAACAAAACAATAATATATTAGTACTTTCCGTGCAAAGCCCGGGTTTAACCATCTAATAATATAAAATAGAGAGTGCGGTTCCTGTGCAGAATATCCGTATAATATAAAGTGTGAAATTTTCCTAGCCGTTAGATGTGGAGCACGAAGGACTCAGATTGCACAATGTCAGCGAGCTAGAGGATGCTGAAACAAAGAGGCGCGTCATTTAGCATGGCACCGAATGTAATTAATTGGAACAATCTACCCTCCTCAAACCCGAATAAAACAAAATCAAAGACGCTCTTCAATTCATTTGAAACCATATCTTTCACAATCTTCCTCAAACACTCTCAAAGAAATTCGAATCAAATCTCGATCCAAACTCTTTTTCGTCTCCAAATCTCTTCCAAAATCATCGTCCATCTGCCAAAAGAACGATTGCATAAAAGATATCGTGAATTTGCACAGAAGAACATCCGAAAAGAACAAAACGATTTTGAAGAATATATACATGGCGAAAGGGGTAAAAAGTTCGAAAGGGAAAGGAAAATCCTCGAAAGGTAAACAAAATCACTACTCAACCCCTAAAATTTACTTTACTGGTAGTTGTCTGCTCAAATTTAGGGTTCTAAGTTCATATCTAGCGTTGTCTGCTCGGATTTAACTTTTTTGTGCTTGGATTTGGCCTTTGTGTGCTCCGATTTGGCATTTTTGTGCTCGATTTTAGCGTTTGTGTGCTTGGATTTGACTTTTTGTGCTCAAATTTTCTTGGACCAAGATCCTGGTGGTCTTTTAAATGTCTACTGGTGTGTTGTTTGTGGTGTGTGATGTGCATGTTTTTGCATTAAGAATTAGAAATTAAAGCTCTGGTGAAAGGAAAAAACCAACTAGGATCTGTTAAGGCTTCCATTAGTTGAGAAGTCATGGTTCAGTGAGGCATTGAGTTTTTTCAGTGTTACTTTCATGTGTGATTTTAAAATTGTATTTTTGTTTATTATGTGGCTAGTTTAGTTCATGTAAGTTAATTATATATTTTAATTCATTGATATTAGAGTTGGTATACATATGGTTATTATTTTTAAAATTGTATCTTCTGCAAAAAATGACTTTATTGAATTGATTTCTAAAATGCATGAATTATGTATAAGAGTGTTTAAATAAGAGTTGTATGTACATAATTATGACAATTATATGTCTATCTTTATATTTTCCTATAACAGAATTCCTTATTGTTATGTTGTGATATTGAAGTGGCAGGATATATGCTGTGTGGTGATTTAGTGCATATCTTAGTTTTGATACTTAGGTATGCACATTTAATAGCAAAACATGCACCTTTTTTATATTTATGCCATGATAATACACTAGAGGAACCTAGTTAGGAAAATGATGTTGATTTGCAGTGCAGTTAATGTTCATATTCTTGGTTAGCCTCTTCTCAGGGTTGCGTCTTCTAAGAAATTTATTCATCTAATTACAAGCAGGGGCGCCCAAACATGATTATTTGTCTTGTATTTGTATATTTATCACTGGTGTAAAGATATCCTGAGTTAAAACTGTATGGATAACATGTTTTCATACATAGTTTGCTAGTTTACACTTCACATTGAAGATCTGTGCTTTTTACCGACTCGATTAATCATCCTATAAAAAATAAGATACATTAGGAAGTTATTTTAAGATCGTCATGACTATTGCATGTTGCCTAGAAATGCCTAGCTGCCTAGCAATGTACAACTACACTAGTTCAAAAAATAAGATGAGATTACGCACTTTAGACACCAATGTATGCACATTTAAAAGTAAACCTTGCACTTCCGGGACAAATTTCATAATGAGATTTATTTTCATGACACATGATTTCTTTTCACTAGTACAGAAATCGCGTTTTACACTGGGCGTGTAACGCATTAGACATCGGTTTTTAACCGGTGTACATGTTAGTGATGTATTAAAGCGCAACCGATGTAAAAGAGTATTATACATCGGTTGTGAACCGATGTATAATGTCCATCAAAACCAGTGTAATTAAAATTGCGGACTCAGGGGAGGGTATATACATCGGTATAGAACCGATGTGTAAAGACAATACAATCAATGTAAAATGTTTTCTACATCGGTTCGAGACACGATGTATAAACCCCAATAAACTCGTGTAATAAGCATTGGCGCGCCAAGGGGAAGACACTTAATACATCAGTTTACAACCGTTGTATAAACATATCATTACCACGTGTATTTTGATAGGTTGACCCTTTTATATGTACATAGGTTTTATATACCCGATGTATAAAGCATACTTTTTTAATGGATAAATTTCTATTAATTCACAATGCCAATTTCCTGTACAATTCACAGTACTAATTTCCTGTACAATTCACAGTGTCAATAATTATAAAATGACATACTAATTAACAAGCTGATCTTATAAACGAACAATCGATTATCCAAAAGTATTAAATAATATCAAAATATCATATGTTCAATGGAAAATAATATCTACATCATCCAATAAAGCTAAACTTAATGCATTGTCAATTACTAACTAGTTGAAAAGACAACAAAATTTGTAAACAGACGTTGCTGAATGAAATACTTTTCTAGAGTAACAAAAGTGTTGATTTGGTTTGTGCTTCACTTGACCTGTAATCAATATCTTCATGTCAACCCTGATTCTACAATTGATGCATATTGTCATTTAAGCTACGACCTGACACACATAAATCATACATCAATGTACTAGTTCATATATTGTTAAGAAAATTGACAAATAGAGAAATACATGTAATATGAATTAAAGTCAAAGGGAATACCTCTTCATTAGAAATTTTAATGAAGTACTGGAACCACTCTACACGAATTTGATCAATTTCCTTTGAGGAATATGGATGTTGGCGCTTGTTATAGTACTACAAAAGTAAACAGAATTAATATAACATATGGATGGAACAATAGTCTATGTAATGATTATTATTGAAGAAAAGTTAGAGATAATACTCCTTCTGGAATTGAATTTGTGTTTCCAACTGCAATAATCTTCCGTATATATCACAACACATAATATCCACAATCCACAAGGTTGGATTGGCGAGGACCCTACACAATAAATAATGTTATAATCATTCGAAACATAAAATAATTTC
This sequence comes from Rheum nobile, assembly GCA_027886185.1. Taxonomy (NCBI): domain Eukaryota; kingdom Viridiplantae; phylum Streptophyta; class Magnoliopsida; order Caryophyllales; family Polygonaceae; genus Rheum; species Rheum nobile. Next base: position 1,619,882 of record WOAB01000056.1, read on the forward strand.
AAATAATAGATTGTACCTTGACTTTGACTTTGACCCATCGTGTATACTGGCGAGGTTTATTTTTCTCCCTGTGAGCCCAAAACACTTTCAAGCTCCTATTAAGAAAAAGTAGATAAAACTAATGTAAATAATAGAAGCTAGATATACAAGATAATGTATGATTTGTTGTAAATATCAATAGAACTTACATCTCAATCAATTTTTTCGCTACTAAAACAATCTCCCCGTGTAATGGATCAAGATAATAGATTGTATCATCTTTCACACTTATCACCATTAAAACCCAATGACAACTGCATATAGATATAAGTATGAGTACTTGCTTGTATATAAACATTGAGTTTCATATAGGAAAATATTAATTACCCTGTGTTGTGAGGAGCAAAAAACATCTTCATATTGATATCACCTTTTAGTGTGTTCACAACATATTTTCGTCGATCAGAAATCAATGGATAACATCCTTCAGGAGAGATACTCGCCGGACAAAGAAATCCGTACATATGATCAATTTTATGACACTCAGTGTCCCACATATATCTATGAGCACAAGAAAAATTATCACAAGCAAGTATGGATTGTATAAATTTATAATATATAGAGTTAATATAGTATGAACTAACCTTATATAAAGGGATATGTGATTTGCCTCAATTTTTTTTTGCTCAGCCATTGCGCAACATTAATTTTACCAATCATAATTGTGCGATTGGATCCCATAATTGACTCATGCAACTTGATTTCATGCATCTGGTCACTCATGCCCATGTAGTAATATTGAAAGTTCTTTAATCTCTCAGTGTATGGGTTCACCTTATCCTTTTCTGATGAGCCATGTATAGTTGCTTTCTTAATTTGGGACGTAGCGGTGTTTGTCAAGGGTTGTGCTACTTTGAGAGGGGAATCTAATGGACCTTTTTTTAATGAAGGTTCCTGCAATATGTTATTTAAGGTCAACTAAATAGATATAATATGAAAACTAAATATATTTAAAACTATACATGTACATAGAAACACAAGTAAATAAATATCTTATACCATGTTCGTTGAAACAAATTCAGCAGGCCATGCAAAAAAACCACCTAAAGCCTCAAACACGGTACGAGCTTCGTCTGTTAGTTGTGGAAGTTCTGCTGAACTTACTACAAGGGGTAAGAATTTGAACTTTGACATACCTGGGCTTTAATTTGCGGTGGTGTAGTATAACACCTGACGTGGTACGAGAAACCTTTCCTTTTGCCACTTCTTGGCCCTTGTTTGGCCAAAACAAGCGACATGGGACATATTCTTGTAATTAATATCAAACCTCTCAAAACAGTAAAAATAATTTCATAATTAACTAAGTCTATACTTTATAAGCAAAAACTTAAGTATATATAAAGGCGAGTGATAAATTACCTCAGGAACCTTGCCAATCGACATACTTGTTTCACTATCAACTCTAGAACTAGCTTGATGTCCTACACTGGAATCAAGGTCAGGTCTAACATCAACAGGAACCTTGGGTGCCACACACTTGCTTGGATCATGTCCAATGCTCTCACCAACTTTGATTCCAACGCTCTGGCCAACCTCTTGAGCTTCGTCCACTTGGAATGAAAACTTTGGAATGTTTGTGGTCTTACCATGAAGTACTGTCTCAAGGTATTTATTGATTTGTTTTCTACTTTTGTATACTGAGTTAGCTTTGATGCATTAGCAAAAGTACAATCCTAGATTTATGCCAGCAGCAATTCCTCATAATCTCCCCAACACCCTTGCTACATATCCCACTGTAAGAGCTCAGTTTCATACTCACACTCCAAATTCTAACAAGCTAAAGCAATTATTTTTAGCAACCTCTCAACATGGCTTTATCCAACAGTACAGTTTAAGGCTTATAATTGCAAGATAAACACAAGTATTACTCACTCCTAAACTTCTAATTGCAGGGTAAACCAGTCAAGCCAATTGCATATCTTATCAACATGAAAACAAACCCCTGCACATCTCATAACTCGCACCAAAACAGTCCTCGATTCCACGAATTTCAACAACAAAGAAAAAAGCACATACCTTGAATGAAGACAGATAACCGAAATTAGGAGGGAAATTGAGCAGCAAAATCAACACTACAACGATGACGACCTTCCCAGGCGGTGGAGAAGAACACTGGGCAGACCGTCGTCGAGTCGATTCCATAAATTTGAACAGCGAAAAAAGGTGTGGCCTTTGTGCTTCCAGCGAGAAGAACAATGTTGACCTTCGATTCCACAAATTTGAACGACGACGCTACACCGACGTTGGAGAAGCGGTGTTGGACGGGGCCCGAAAACGATGAAGATTTTAGAGCAACGCGCGGCTTCCAGCGAGAAGAACAAAGCTAACCTTCGATTCCACAAATTTGAACGACGGCGCTACACCGGCGTTGGAGAAGTGGTGTTGGACGGGGCGCGAAAACGATGAAGATTCAGAGCAGCGCGCGGCAAGCAAAGTGAGAAAGGGCTGAAAACTGTAGAAAACTAAAGGTTAGCAGGTCAAAGGTAGGGGAAATGTTAACTTTTAATTAAAAGTAAATTTTTGTATCAGGCCCAAGGTCAAAAAACGCCAGCATTTTAGAAAAATTAACTAGTTAGAAAAATTACGAGATCAAAAGTTACATATAAGGTACGGTAATATATTTAATTTATGAGATTAAAATTAGTTAGTGGTAAAATATGATTAATTAGACATAATATATATTTCTAGGAGCAGGTATATACGTATAAAATACTAATTTAACAATAGATAGAATATATGTTCATATTTTAATTAATGTAGTTGTATATTATTTTTCCATATTTTAGAAAAAATCAAGGTTGTAAAAGGCATGATTAGGTTGAGATCATGAAAAAGCAACAATTATATCTTTTAAAAAAATACCATAAATATATTTCATATAAAATTATAATAAAAAATATGTTATTTATACATGGGTTTACAATTTACGTCGTATATAGTATATACATCGGTTTTTACTTTCAGTGTAAAATAGAAAATATGTTGTTTATACACGGGTTATTAAATGACCGATGTATATAGTATATACACTAGTTAAATTTTTGACGCGCCAAATATTATACGCCGGACATGATGACTAACCGATGTATAATAACATAGCTCCATCATTTTACAACATTTTGACACGGATCCGGTATATATTAAATGATTTAAAACGCAATTTTTATACTAGTGTTTCATGAACATAGATTGAAAATATCATCCTAATTTGCAGAGGGACCTCATGTTCAACTATTTGAAGAATGCGAGGGTGCACAAAAAGGTGAATGCCCTCCAAAGCATGAACTTGTATCCATCATTACTCGACATGCAAGGGGGGACAACTACACTCAAATCAGATTCAATGCCTTATGCAATGAGGTCTATGGAGACATATCATGGGGTCCAGGATTGGAATAATGGACTAAGCTCAAGGAATGACACCAAGACAAATGATATATTGACGAAGAAGTTTGTCCATGCTATGTTGACATCGACAATTAATGAAGTAAGCGACCAGGTAAAAAGTGGCTGAAATAGTACAAAGAAGACTGCAAGTGGAAGAACAAATAGCTGATTTGTGGTTGAACTATTGGTTGATTGTTTTTTTTTGAAGAAGTGTTATCTACATGTAAGAAATGGTCGAACTATTGATTGGTTGATTGAATGTTTTCTAAAAACTAGATGCAGATTGAATGTGAACTTTGATCATATTTTGGGATACTAAAATAAGAAGACATTTCTCGATCAATTACAAAAGACAACAAACGGGCAAAAAAACACTTCTAAAAAATTAGCTAAAATATGAAAAAAAGAGCTAAAACCTAAGCTAACGTTTTCTTGGATTGACATTTAATAAAGTTCCATATCATTCAAAAATTATCCCAACGAGGAAAAAAAATCAAAAAAAACTTGCCTAAACGACGCACTAAAAACTTTAATTTAAAGTTACTTCTTTTAGGACTAAAAATAAGCAAACCTTTGATTTTGTTACTTATTTCCAATAAGATTCACCAACTTTGTCACAACTCCTAATTAATACATAATGTTTCTAGTAACAACTAGTTTCCACCTTCAAGTATATATGTCAACATACAAATGAGGATGTTCATCTAGAATTTTTAAGTACATAAGACCATATCAATTGTCAAATATAAAATATAAATAAGTTGTATTGCAAGTTGCAAAGTAAGATAACAAGGCAAGTGTTACTAGAAACAATCTACTTTAGTATCTTGTCTCATCAATCAAGGTTCATTATCATCCATATGTGCTAAAACAATAAAATATATAAGCAAGTTATGCATTCATAAGAATATGGAAAAAAAATAACAAACAAAGCAACATGCTGATTTCCAAAAATCCACTCTAACACATGGTGAAAAGCAAAGGCAGAAGCACCAAGTAGCTTGATTGTGTTATCAATTGTAACAAGGGAATACATATCTTTTGGACAATGAGACAAATAGTACATTGTGCCCTTCTTGCGATAATTGAAGCACATAGTTTTCACACGTATTCGGCTCAACAAATGAAGAAGCAATCACACCACCACCACCCACGCCACGACATTCGACGCAGTAGAATCAATAACAGAGGAAGAAGAAAGCCCAACTGGAATTATATATAATAGATGAAAGTGTACGAATAAGGTACAATTGGTGTAATATTAACAACTTTTCCAAGGAATGAACAAATACAACAGAGGAAGAAGAAGCGTCAATCAGGGAATATTTACAATGCGTGGAAGTGCATAAATAAGGTGCAATTGATACAAACATAAACAGAGCCGGAAAAAAGTTAAAGTGCATACCTCCATAAAAAACCAGAGGAAAGCAAAAAAGAAGTAATCTGACATTGGGAATTTTGTGCGTGGGATCCAAATAAAATAGATGCCTATATAGTATAAAAAAGAAGCGTACGATTGAAGCGGGGGCAGTTGTTGGCGGAGAATATTGGCTCTCTTTGGTAAGCTAGATTTTGGATATGGCAATTAAATATCAGATTATAGGTTTATATAAGAGTGTACATCGCATTTTAAATTAACACCGTAATACACGAGCTACGCCTTAAATATTTTATTTCAACCAACTTGCCTTTTGTTTGATTAGAAACTAATAATTTTAGGCCTTATTTGTCGAGAAAAAATATTTATAAACTCTTTTTTTCAAAAACCTATTTTTATATATTTTGATAAACGTGTTATGAAATTGTTTAAACTTTTTTCACTACTCACATTTTCTATAAAATAATCACATATCTAAAAAAAACTATTTTTTATTAAACATATTTTTTATACAACTATACTTTTCAACTACTTATTAATAAAAAAAATCTTTACAAATACTATCACCTAACAAATCCTTAATTATAATTTTGGAAATATCTGTTATCATGAAACAAGTGGTCTATATAATACTTTATCTTTTGGCCAATGAAAGAATTCATCTTATATCAATACAAGAGAACAACCTGCAGACTTGTTTACTAAAGTGCTCAATTTGGATCAAACTAAGAAACTTATTCTCAAGCTGGGAGTTGTGAATCAATTCAAACTCAAGTTTAATGGGGAGTGATGAAGTCAGATAGTTAAAGTTGTTAGCTAATGACTTCAGCTGACGTTAGCAACAGGTTGTTAGCAACTGTGTAACTGATTTGTTGAAGTTGTTGTTAAAGGATGTGTACTAGTATAAATATGTGTATGTAGCTCTTGTTTACTCAATTCAATATGAAGGAATTGTGTCCTTTAATCAAATGTGCAATTACTAATTATGAAGTGAGACCATTTATGGAGATTCATAATCCGATTATCTTAGGTAGTCATAGTGTTTTGCTAGAAGCCAACTATGATTTATGAACTATATGTGATAAAAGTCTATTGCTATTATTACCGGGTCCTACGAGGTCACACCCTTAGAGTTTATGGACTAGATCAGTTTATTGAGAGACATATTATATAAAGTATATGATATAAAGTTATATATGATATAACTTGGGAGATAAGGCTTATTAGTAATAAAGAGTTATTACTGATAATAAAAGATATATTAATTTAGGAAATAATATATCTACATATGGTATTATAAAAGGAGGGCTTTCTAGGAGAAAACCATAACGAACATACACAACCACACGGCTGCCCCTCTCCCTGGAGTTCTCTCTCGTTCGCCTTCGTTCCTCGTTCTAGCAATCGAGCCCTAGGCGATCCAGATCCATACTCGGGTGGACCAACTAGAAGAGTCACACTTGAGGCTCTAATCTCCCAATTCCAGGAAGATTCAAACACGCATCAAGAGGTAGTTAATTCTTCTTATCTATGATATATTTAGTTTATGTATGAGATCCTTGGTTAGATGTTAGGAGAAACGTTTTCCTGAAATTCCGCTTTAAGCATCTAAATCCCAACAGTGGTATCAATTGCCTCTTGCATAAATTGATTAGATCTGTAACACCCCCAAATTTTAACTCATTTGGAAATGTATTACCGCCAGTGACCTCGATTTCCACACCGAAGCCACCCCAGGCTTTACCATTGAAACACAATTCATAAAGAACAATTATGATACAAAATTATCATAACTTTCATTTAAAACATAGTCGCGGAATTTCAACACAATTCCAAATGCGACAAAATACAGAGTTATTACAATACAACGGAAGACTTAAAATAATTTACAAGAGTGTTGACTTCAGTAGTCAACGCCCAAAGATCGTAGCCTGATTAAAACATTTTCAAACACCGTTCATGTTCATAGTCAATCTAGCCTTCATGGGTCCTCGACTCATCTGATGTGCCGAATCGAACGGATGACACCAGCCAACCATACAAAGAACAATTACGGTTGGTTAGTCTAATGAAAGACTATGCAAGGGTATAAAGCAGAGTGGTTCGAAGCAGTCATATAAGGTTAGACTCATCGCTTCTCGAATAATAACCGATGACGATAGTCAACCATCATACTCCTACTGGAATATATGAAAAGGCATGAACAAGAGAAGATCCTGGAGACCGAGTCTCGCAACAATCAACCCAAAAGAAGACTCCAATGAATTGAGTCTTATCGGAAGCATGACAAATGTTGGGGAACATTAATTAATCATACAAGCGTTCAAAAATGACTTGATGTTTCGATTCACAACCAACCTCACCGCTTAACGCGAATCCAGATTGGAAAGAGAACGGTACTCTGATCAAAGACAAGACGAGCTTTCCTAGCTGCACTACACTTAGCTGCACTACTCGCCCAAGATATATTAATCATGTGCTACGACGACACTTATCTTATTTAATTCCAAAACGCGCATCACGTTATAGGCTTTTAAATATATGTATCGCCATGAGGGACATTTATTGAATATATGTTTCGTCATGAGGGACATATAGGACATATGTTTCGCCATGAGGGACATACTCCTGAATGAGACGAATCCCAAGATTTGTAGCACCAGCTTCGTGCCACCATCTCTATACCAAGTACAGAGAAAGGTCATGACCCACCAAATGGTCTTTGAGTTTAGAACCCTTAGCACCATTTTCATTATCAAGAAACGACTAGACCTCAATTAGTTCATCGTTCCTACGAATACCCGTGCTAACTAAATAGTCCAAGCACAACAATAATCATATCAAAGCCCTCAGGCCAAAATATATATCTATAATAACGTTGTTCTAACAGATATACAACCTATTATAATATCATATTTCTTTTATATCATTTAGTAAAATTGTTCCCAACAATTCAATAAATCATTCCAAATTAATTAACAATTAAGCAATTGATAATCAATGGAAATATGGAATGATAAGCAAGAGCGAACCGCCACTTGCCTGGAGTAGATTCAGTGCTGAATCTAGAGGAGACGACTACTGATTATATCCTTTCCGAGGATATGGCCTAAGCTTCAGATAGCTCCAACAGATTACGAGTCCACACACGATCCAGCAATTACCGTTACGATTGACAAATTAATTAATATCAATTAATTTGTCTGGACGAACTCAAGAAATTAAATTTAATAAATTTTTATGATTTTAAATCATAAAAATATTTATTAAATTTTCCTAAAAAAAATACGGATGAAAGGGAATCGAAATTATACCGCTCGAATAATTTCGGGTTAAATCTGGACGGAAAGCTAATTAGGCTTTCGGTCCAACACAACAGTAGCAAATGAAGTGGGCCCCTCCACTACTATTCCATCTTCTTCTTTCTTCGTATTAACAACAGCACGCAGCTTCAACAACGGGAAGCGGCTCCGACTTCGGGTGGCTTCGCTGCCGGGAAGAGCGTCTCGCCGCCGAGAGAGTGGCGGCCACCAGCAGCTCGGCTCACGCATCCACTCCTCGAACAGCAGCTCTTCGCGGACAGTAGCTGGAGCAACAACAAACAACGACAGCAGTAGCTCGGCGGAGAACTTCGGCGAAGCTCGGCGGGAAGAGGTATGGCGGAGCAAGAACGGGAGGGATTGGGCAAGTGGAGAGTGTTCTCCCTGGGCTATTTAAGAAGCCAATCTGGAGAGCACCGAACCATTTTGACGGGTGTCCCGACAAGAAACACACGTGGCATTCTAAAATTGAAGCTGGCGTGCAACCTTTTTGGAAAGGTTTTGGTATGGGTTTTAAACCCAAAAAATTATATGTTTGTATCCAATCAAATATTCTAAGTCTCGAAAATACATCGAATGTATTTTATACCACTCACGGAATTATTTCGGACATCATGGATGTTACGGAAAATCCGAACTCCACTGAAAGTGAAATAATTAATTGAACGAAGGTTGGGAAAATTACCAAAATGCCCTTGCTAAAATTAAGGGATATTACATTACTACCCCCTTAAGAAAAGTTTCGACCCCGAAACTTGCATTACTAACGAGGAAATGGTCTCTCTACCAATCTTACTACCTCAACTTAATATCCTTAATCATAACATCATTATACAACTTTATCTCCATATAACATACCAGGTAATAACTCTTACTACCTCCACAAGATTATGTCTACCTTAGAATAATGATCTTCCACAACCATCATTACGATATTACTATACCTTTAATAGGAGAATACACATTTCTCCTCCAATCTCCTTATAGACAAACCCAAGGTTTACACATTAACTTCTTATAACTCAGATATTAAATCTTAGTAACCTCAAATCATAACTTCCTTAATTCCTTAAAGATATCTCCCACAATTCCATTACTCATTATTATCGGTTTTGGCCTTTATACCAAATTCCAACTTGGGATCCTTTCGGTAATGACTTAACTTATTCCTTTAATCACTTTATAACTTGAACCTTCAAGATTTCTTAAATTTCTTAATTCCCTTAATGGTACTTTACACAATTCCATTATTTATCTCAAAGTAAGACTGACCTTACGCCATCTCTAACTTAAAATCCTTACAAGAATAATTTAACACATCTCTTTAAACAATTTCTAACTTAACTCCTTTAAGATTCAAGAACAACCATAATATCTTATTCCTACGTTCCTCGAAACGTATCACATAAGATATTACTCCTATCTCCTCCAAGAGAGTGATACCATAAGCCTTATAGATGACATACTCACAAGATGTCAATCTTAGACAATTCCCAAGAGTCATAACTCTTCATCCTCTCGAAATTACACTTATTGAGTCCAACGACTCGTACTGTCTTAAATGACTTATTTCTAATTTAAAATCCTCATATTCATCACACAATCTACTATTCATCCAGGACTTAATCACATCATTTCCTTATTTTACCTCCAACGAATCTCAAATAAATCTCCCCAAAGGATACCTATGATTTCGTACACTTGGCTTTTCCAAAACCTTTAACCATTGGTCCTACATGGGTCATACTTACTTATGATCCCGACCATCATAACTCCGGATTTCAAAGTCTTACTCAAGATCGCAAAATAGGGAAAACGAGTTCTTATTGAACTATTCCCTTAATCAACTTATTCCTTCACAACACTTTATCCACATTAATGCCTATAGCATGATTCCACAACTAGACATTCCGGACTTTGCACTAGTCCACCTCTATATACTTCTAGTGGAACAAAAAAATCTCAAGTACACAAGTGATATATAACTCTTAATCTCATTAACTCCACATAACCTATACCTCCAAATACTAGGAATATGATGTCTCAAGAAAAAAAAAATCCATAACTTCTCCCAATATCCTTATTTCCTAAAAGATACTCATAAATGAACACTTTAGGCATCAGACTCTTCTAGCCTTGCCTTACGAGGTTTTCCTCCGGGTTCTCATCGGAAGTTCCCTCCGGATCTTCCCTCGGATCTTCCCCCTCTCGAGGATCTTCCTCAGGATTTTCCTCTGGATCTTCCTCCTCTCGAGGATCTTCCTTCTTCTGAGGATCTTCCTCGGGATCTCCCCTAGGATTTTCCTCTCCTTGAGGATCTTCCTTAGGATTTTCCTCGGGATTTTCCTTAGAGTTCCCTTCGAAATCGCTTTCATTTAAACGTCGTTATTACAATATTTCGTTGGCCTACCTTAACGGCTCAACGAACTCTACCTTAGGTTCAACCCACGAATTCTCATACGGATGCAAATCTCGACTGCATCGAGCATTCAAACTCCGTATTCGTTTTCTCAACAATGAATGTCAACTACTATGACATCATACTTAGACATCAAAACTCCTAAGAGTGATTCCTTAATTATCCCATATATCAATGTAATAAAATCACTTAGAATAGATCAACTTGGTAATTCTATAGATGAATTATGAACATAGAGCACAAGATTCATCTACACTAATCTCCCGAGCATTCACACCAAATTACTCAGAGATTACAGTACTAGGATATTAGTACTATCAACTCAGGAAGTACATACTTTATACCTTCGAGGGAGCTACTAGGTCCTCCAACCTCAAAATATCTTTGAGAAATAGGGAAATTTAACCTTACTAGAGATGATAGAATCATCTCAGCACCTTCCGAGTCCTTTCAAAAGAATAGACAAACACATATGTCTTACAACAACAAGAATAGGTCAGTCTTTCTAGATATAGAGGTAACTCCCATACCTCTCATATCAGACTAAAGAAGGCACGACTATGAACGGTGATATTTCAAATTCTTTTCATTTTGAAAATTCAAAGCCCTTGAAAACAATTTTCAATTTAAAACGAGTAAATGGTTTATGAAATCCCAAACCCGTTTTAAAAACTTTCGGCTCTGATACCAAATCTGTAACACCCCCAAATTTTAACTCATTTGGAAATGTATTACCGCCAGTGACCTCGGTTTCCACACCGAAGCCACCCCATGCTTTACCATTGAAATACAATTCATAAAGAACAATTATGATACAAAATTATCATAACTTTCATTTAAAACATAGTTGCGGAATTTCAACACAATTCCAAATGCGACAAAATACAGAGTTATTACAATACAACGGAAGACTTAAAATAATTTACAAGAGTATTGACTTCAGTAGTCAACGCCCAAAGATCGTAGCCTAATTAAAACATTTTCAAACACCGTTCATGTTCATAGTCGATCTAGCCTTCATGGGTCCTCGACTCATCTGATGTGCCGAATCGAACGGATGACACCAGCCAACCATGCAAAGAACAATTACGGTTGGTTAGTCTAATGAAAGACTATGCAAGGGTATAAAGCAGAGTGGTTCGAAGCAGTCATATTAGGTTAGACTCATCGCTTCTCGAATAATAACCGATGACGATAGTCAACCATCATACTCCTACTGGAATATATGAAAAGGCATGAACAAGAGAAGATCCTGGAGACCGAGTCTCACAGCAATCAACCCAAAAGAAGACTCCAATGAATTGAGTCTTATCGGAAGCATGACAAATGTTGGGGAACATTAATTAATCATACAAGCGTTCAAAAACGACTTGATGTTTCGGTTCACGACCAACCTCACCGCTTAACGCGAATCCAGATTGGAAAGAGAACGGTACTCTGATCAAAGACAAGACGAGCTTTCCTAGCTGCACTACACTTAGCTGCACTACTCGCCCAAGGTATATTAATCATGTGCTACGACGACACTTATCTTATTTAATTCCAAAATGCGCATCACGTTATAGGCTTTTAAATATATGTATCGCCATGAGGGACATATATTGAATATATGTTTCGTCATGAGGGACATATAAGACATATGTTTCTCCATGAGGGACATACTCCTGAATGGGACGAATCCCAAGATTTGTAGCACCAGCTTCGTGCCACCATCTCTATACCAAGTACAGAGAAAGGTCATGACCCACCAAATGGTCTTTGAGTTTAGAACCCTTAGCACCATTTTCATTATCAAGAAATGACTAGACCTCAATTAGTCCATCGTTCCTACGAATACTCGTGCTAACTAAACAGTCCAAGCACAGCAATAATCATATCAAAGCCCTCAGGCCAAAATATATATCTATAATAGCATTGTTCTAACAGATATACAACCTATTATAATATCATATTTCTTTTATATCATTTAGTAAAACTGTTCCCAACAATTCAATAAATCATTCCAAATTAATTAACAATTAAGCAATTGATAATCAATGGAAATATGGAATGATAAGCAAGAGCGAACCGTCACTTGCCTGGAGTAGATTCGGTGATGAATCTAGACGAGACGACTATTGATTATATCATTTCCGAGGATATGGCCTAAGCTTCAGATAGTTCCAACAGATTACGAGTCCACACGCGATCCAGCAATTACCGTTACGATTGACAAATTAATTAATATCAATTAATTTGTCTGGACGAACTCAAAAAATTAAATTTAATAAATTTTTATGATTTTAAATCATAAAAATATTTATTAAATTTTCCTAAAAAAAATACGGATGAAAGGGAATCGAAATTATACCGCTCGAATAATTTCGGGTTAAATCTGGACGGAAAGCTAATTAGGCTTTCGGTCCAACACAACAGTAGCAAATGAAGTGGGCCCCTCCACTACTATTCCATCTTCTTCTTTCTTCGTATTAACAACAGCACGCAACTTCAACAACGGGAAGCGGCTCCGACTTCGGGTGGCTTCGTTGCCGGGAAGAGCGTCTCGCCGCCGGGAGAGTGGCGGCCACTAGCAGCTCGGCTCACGCAGCCACTCCTCGAACAGCAGCTCTTCGTGGACAGCAGCTGGAGCAACAACAAACAACGGCAGCAGTAGCTCGGCGGAGAACTTCGGCGAAGCTCAGCGGGAAGAGGTATGGCGGAGCAAGAACGGGAGGGATTCAGTGCTCTCCAGATTGGCTTCTTAAATAGCCCAGGGAGATCACTCTCCACTTGCCCAATGAGTAGGCATGCTCCGACCACCATTTTGACGGGTGTCCCGACAAGGAAACACACGTGGCATTCTAAAATTGAAGCTGGCGTGCAACCTTTTTGGAAAGGTTTTGGTATGGGTTTTAAACCCAAAAAATTATATGTTTGTATCCAATCAAATAGTCTAAGTCTCGAAAATACATCGAATGTATTTTATACCACTCACGGAATTATTTCGGACATCATGGATGTTACGGAAAACTCCACTGAAATTGAAATAATTAATTGAACGAAGGTTGGGAAAATTACCCAAATGCCCTTGCTAAAGTTAAGGGATATTACAAGATCAAATTTAAAGTCTTTAATTTTGATGCATGTTCATGATTATTTTGATTCAATTATGTAGAGATTGATTGTATGGATTAATTTGCATGATTAAAACGAAAAAAAAATTGATTTTTGAAGGCTAAAATTCGTGTCTATTCATATGGTTATAGTTGCTGAGTTTTTTGAAATTTTCATGCTATTTTTCCCTAAAGTTGATTCTTTTGATTAGTTTATGCAAATTTGTTGTATAGATTATGAACGAACATGTAAAATCTGATTTTTCATGCTTAAATTATGAATCAAAAGCCTGAATTTTATGAAAAACCATTACCATAAGTTTTCCTACCAAAGCGTTGTAAACGTTACAACTTTTAAGTGGAAGAAACACTGAAATCAATCGGTGTAGATGGTTCGGGACCATCTTTGCGGTCACGGCTGCTGATCGTCCTTGCCTCGTGGCTATAGCACAACCGCGATCGCGGTCGCGGCTGATGGTTATTAGGGTTTTGTGTTTTTGGGGAAAATTTCTAATTGGATAGAAATTACCCTCAAAAGATCTTATTTACCAAAACAAGATAAGATATTTGATATTCTATCTTAATAAATTAGATTTATTTTAATCAATAAGATATTTGATATTTTATTTGGTAAATAAAGATTTAATTATTTTTTTTAGATATTTTGATATCTTATTTGGTAAAATTTTGAGTTACCATAATTAAATATTATCTTGGAATATTAGATTCGTCATATTTTAACAAATTAATGATTAATATAAGATATTAATTCCATACACAATTTAATTGAATTAAAATAATAAGAAATCAGTTTCTACATTAAATAGTTAATATGATTAATTGTTTATGCTTTTATTTTGGATTAATAGCATGTTTCATTTAGATGAAAATTTATATGTTATTATTGCATGTATATTTAATATTATGATATTATTGCATGCGGTGACTAGTATGGCCCACATTAGGATAGATAAATACGATTTGCGTATCGTTATGTTTTTCTTGTACACGATCTGCGTATCGTTATGTATTTTTGTAATTTAAATTTCTACAAGAGAGTTTATTTCAATTATATGTAAGACAAGAAGAAGAAGATCCTATGAAGACTGACGGATGGTGATCCATGAAGGTCAAGACTATTGAAGATTAGATCTCTTTAGGGGTCATACTAGGATCACAAATTTAATTATTTATTATTGCATTACTTGAATGCTTTACTATTTCTCACTTTGCATGTTTGCTTGTCTGTTTATGCTATTTAGTTCACTTATAGATAGACAACCACTGCATGCTTAAGTCCCTTAAAAGAATATTGAGGTAATGCCTTTCCATGTCATAACCATGAGGCCCTTGGAATTCGTTGGATAGTTTTCGCCCTAGCGAGGTGTCCTTCCTTGACCTTGGGATAGTGCGGGTATGTCTAATAGGGGCATGCTGCCTTAATATGGTTACACTCAACAAGAGACCAAAAGGCTCAGTTTTGGATCCTGAGACATAAGGATGAGTCTTACATAAGATGTGGTCATCAACCAAGAGTTATAAGGTGTTAATGTGTTATCATTAGTAAGAGTTTACTTACCTTGATTACATGAGACTTGGAAAAGTGCCTTAGTACGCTCGAGTTTCATCTAAGATAGGATCTTGGAATCATTTTACTCACAAGGGACAATTTAATTGAGTAGAATGTGCAATAACTTACTATTTATAGCTTGTCTAAATTTTAAGTTCTTGCATGTCAAGCATAATTTATCTGTATGTTTTATTCCGTTTTTTGTAGTTAGTCTTTTGAACACCTCAAATTCACTCTCCGCTCAATTGTTGAGAAAAATAAGTTGAACGACACAAATTTCCTTGATTGGGAAAGAAATCCGAGAATCATTCTCAGGTCTGAGGGACAAGAGGATGTCCTAGAAAACCCCATCCCAGAGCTGACTGCCACCTCATCTGATGAGGATAAGGCACATCACAAGGCAATATGCAAGAAGGCAATGAATGTCACTTGCCTTATGTTGGCTGCTATGGAACCTGCTCTTCAACAGAGGTTTGAGGATCAGGATGCTCATACTATTATGAGAAACCTTAGAGATCTCTTTAAGGAGTAGGCCAGAATTGAGAGGTATTTGACCCTCAAGTCCATATTGCAGAGCAAGCTCGAGAAAGGGAAACCAGTTGGGCCACATGTTTACAACATGATAGGCTTGTTTGACAAGATGGCTAGACTAGGTAACCCCTACAATGTTGAGACAGCTACATATATGATCTTATACTCCCTGCATGATGGATTTGCCCACTTTAGGCAAATGTATCACATGGGAGCCATGAACAAGACTCTCAACGAGCTACACGTGATGCTCAAAACTGCTGAGCAGAACGTCATGGTTGACCCTTTGAAGGAAGTTCTAATGGTCAAAGGAAAAATGTTTAAGAAAGGGCCCCAGAAGAAGCAACAGTACCAAGGGAAGGGCAAGCAAGTTGTCCAACCTAAGGGAAACACCCCTAAGGTGAAGGTAGCTGATGAGCACGACTGCTTCTACTGTAAGGCTAAGGGGCACTGGAAGAGAAACTGCCCCAAATACCTGGAAGACAAGAAGAGGGGAACAGTCTCCACTTCAGGTATTTACGTTACTGAAATCTTATCAACCAAGTCTCATTCTTGGGTATTAGATACCGGATGTGGTTCTCACATTATTTCGAATGTGCAGGGACTAATAAATAGGAGACGGTTGCAGAAGGGTGAGATAGATATGCATGTTGGAAATGGAGCAAGGGTTGCTGCACTTGCTATTGGAAATTATAGTCTACCTCTACCTTCTGGCTTAGTTTTAGAACTTTATAATTGTTATTTTGTTCCTTCTATTACTAAGAATTTGATTTCAATTTCAGTTTTGAACCTTGAGGGTTATGATTTTGTCATTAAGGATGGTTTTTCCATTTATAAGAATAATATTTTCTATGCTCGAGCCCATATGAGTAGTAGTGGACTATACATACTGGATCTCAAATATGAAATTTATAACGTTGATACAAAGAGGCAAAAGTCGAATGATATAAGTGAAGCCAATCTATGGCATTGTCGTTTGGGTCACATTAGCATCAAACGCATGAAGGAACTCCAAACAGTTGGTAGCCTAAAGTTATTTGATTTAGAATCATTTGAAACATGTGAGTCATGTTTGATGGGCAAGATGACAAGGTCACCTTTCACTGGTACAAGTGAGAGGACTACTGAGCTCTTACCTCTCATACATACCGATGTGTGTGGACCTATGAGCACAGAAGCTAGGAGAGGCTATCGATACTTCATTACATTTACTGATGATTTTAGTAGATATAGGTATATCTACTTAATGAAGCATAAATCTGAGTCCTTTGAAAAATTCAAAGAATTCCAGAATGAAGTTGAGACACTGACTGGCAAGAAGATAAAGGCACTCCGATCAGATCGAGGGGGCGAATATTTGAGCCAAGAATTCGACCATCACTTGAGAAGTTGTGGCATTTTGACACAACTGACTCCACCAGGCATGCCACAACTGAATGGCGTATCTGAGAGGAGAAACAGGACATTGTTAGACATGGTCCGCTCAATGATGAGCTTTGCTGATCTTCCTACATCCTTTTGGGGATATGCCCTAACCATTGTTGCGTTCACACTAAACATGACTCTGTCACAATCAGTTGACAAGACACCGCATGAGATATGGTATGAAAAAGTTCCTAGCTTGTCATTTTCGAAGGTCTGGGGATATGAGGCTTATGTAAAGCGTTTACTATCTGATAAGCTAGCACCCAAATCAGACAAATGCTTCTTTATAGGTTACCCCAAGGAAACAAGGGGATATTATTTCTACAATCCCGCTGAGAACAAAGTGTTTATTGCTCGGGATAGTGTCTTTTTTGAAAAGGATTTCTGATAAGCACTACTTTGTAGGGCTTAAGTAAGAGTCATTAGAGATTCTATTGGTGCCATTCGGGTAGATTTAGACACATTCATGTGCATGGCGTATGGGGGCGAAGTTTGATAATTAATTAAAAGCCACGTGAAATGCCGCATGAAGAAAGCTGAAGAAATGAATTGGAAGGTGATGCAGCATGACGTCAGCGAGCAATTGGAGATTGCTGTGGGCCGTGTTGATGCTGCAGCTGGAGAAGGCCCAAATTGAAGGAAGTGGCCCACGTGAAGAACTCCTCCCGTGTGGCGTGACATGAAGCTGGAAAGCAATTCGGAGGATGACGTCGCCACGACATCAGCGAGGGTGAAATTGGAGTTGGGCCACCGAGCTGCTGAACGGAAGTGGGCCGAGCTGAATCACGTGACGCGAGAACAAGTGTTGAACGCGAGATTGAATTGCGAGATTACGGGATTAATTTCCCTGCTTTAATTTGTTTAATTATTATTATTTTATTATTTCATTTTAGATTAATTTAGAATTTATTTTTCCTTTAGTATATTAGGGTTGAGAAAAGGCTTGTTTGCCTATCTTGGATAATCTTAAACTCTCTCAAAAACCCTAATTACGTTATGAAGAACTAAGCCTCCCTGGCTTAGTCAGACGCTGAAGCTTTCGTTGTGATTTAGTTATGAGATTCTTGTTCTTAATCTATTGCATGGTTTTTATCTTTCTCTTGCTTATGTTGCTTATGATTGATATTGATAATCTCTATTTGGACGCAACTAGGGTTTGTTGTTATTGATCTATTGCTAGATTTAGATTGTTACTGGTTGAGCATATCTATTTCAGAGTAGCAACTGCATCGTACTAGTATCTGGTTGTGCTAGTCTTATGCAGAAGAGAATTGATTTACATTCTAGGATAAAAGCTGGTTGTTTTATGCTAGAATTGTATCCAACTATATTCCTATCCGTAAAGCTGCTGTTAAACTGAATCTTGATAGTTTCAGGGTTGTTTAATTAGTTAGTGCTAATAGTATCTGGTTGTGCTATTAGTTATATCTGAAAAGGAATTGGAATCACCATTGCATGAGAGTTTGAATGAGTATCTATGATCAACTTGTCATATGAATAGTGGATGTTGTTTGACTAAGTGCTTTTCCCCGTCACTGATTTCATCATATTTTACTTTGTTTACTTTTGCATGCTTAGGTTACTAAAACTCACAAAACCCCCCTTTGGTTACGTTTGATTGACATACAAATTGCATACATAGACAGAATTTGCCTCCCTGTGGATTTGACCTTTACTTACCTAGGACTACGGTTTAGGATTTGTTTGGATATTTTGCATAGTAGGAATTAGAACGACAAATTCCTGTTATCAAATTGGCGTCGTTGCCGGGGAGGACGCAATATCTATTTTGTGTGTGTAATTTGTGTGCCAATCTTGGTGTGAACCTATCTTATGGTTCACACCCGTGTTACTAATAATCTACCTCTAGTTTTTGATCCAGAAATCGAGAGAACTTTCCTTCAAGCTCGCAGGGCTGCGAATTTGCTACTTCAGGAAGCTGAAAGAATGGTTGATCAACGTGTCACTCTGGAGTCCTTGACAACTCCTAACTTGGAGCAACCCACTCGTGCTGTACAATTCCATGCCCTGGGTGAAGGGGTTAAATTTGAGCTCAAGACAGGAGTAGTCCATTTACTCCCGAAATTCAGTGGAACCCCGCTTGAGGATCCTATTCAGCACCTGGATGAGTTCCTTGAGGTCTGCACCAGTATGAGACCGTCTGAGATTACTGAAGATCAGATGAGGTTGAGAGTATTTTCCTTTTCTCTGATGGACTCTGCTAAAGACTGGTATCACTCTCTACCCCCAGGAAGTATCACTACTTGGGTGAACTTGAAGAAAGTATTTCTTGATAAGTATTTTCCAACAATCAAGTCTAACCAGCTTAAGAAGAAGATCTGCAACATCGAGCAACTGTCCAATGAGTCTCTCTACGACTACTATGAATGCTTCAAGAAACTAGTGAAGAGTTGCCCTTACCATGGTTATGCTAATCATGATCTGATTCTCTATCTGCATGGAGGACTCCGTGAAGATGATCGTCGGATGGTGAATTCTTCATGTGGTGGAAACATTTTGAAGAGGACTTATGAAGAAGCTCTGGAGATATTTGCTACATTTGCTGATGACTCCAGACAATACAGTGGGAGAGGTTCCCAAAGCTTGGTGGTTGCAAGTTCTCAATCCAAAATTGATCAAGCTGACTTTGATGTGCTAAGAGAGGAGGTGTGGCGTTTGAAACTGAAAGGTACGCCTCAGCAGGCTAAGGCCTGTGAAATTTGTCATGACGACTTGCATCCTACTGATTCATGTCCTACTCTGCAAGAGGAGGTGAATGCAGTGGGAGGATATCAGCAGAGGCTCATGCATGATCCCTACTCCAACACTTACAATCCTGGTTGGAGGGATCATCCCAACTTCAGATGGAGAGACCCGGAGCAGAATCAAGGTCAAGTGCAACAACAGGGTAACCCTCCACAACCTAGGCAACCCTATGTGCCTAGACCGCAAGGGTAGAATTCGAATCCTTCATCGTCTGTGGAAGATATGATGAAGATGATGATGCAGAGCAACATGAGCCTTACTGTGAATGTTGCCAAGTTGACCAAGAGCCACATGCAGTTCCAGGAAAGTATTCAGAGTACACAAGCTAGCATTCAGAACCTGGAAAGACAATTTGGTCAAATCTCTCAAGTGGTGAATAAACTGGACGCAAAGGATTCTGGTAAACTTCCATCTCAAACGGAAGTGAACCCGAATATTAGGAACGTCAGTGCTATAACTCTAAGGAGCGGGAAGAGACTCGATGAGGAAGATAAATCTGAGGCCAACGAGGAAGAACACGAGGATTTGAAGCAGAACAGTGACGGCAACCGCCGCGAAACTCACGGCGCCCGCCGCGAAAGGGACGCTGCTCTCGACCTGGAAGAAAAAAATCACGACGACCGCCGCAACAATTACGGCGACCGCCGTGACGGTGAAAATTTTCTCGAAAATCCTGATGACATTCACGGCGCCCGCCGCACTTCTTACGGTGCCCGCCGCCCCTCTGAAGCCGACGATGTGGCTGAGAAGGATTATGTACCCCCAATTTTTCCTGAGTGGAAGCCTGTTGCACCGTTCCCGTCTGCTTTGAAGCGTACCAAACCATTTGCGCAGGACAAGGACATGTTTGAGATGTTCAGAAACGTTGAGGTCAACATGCCTCTCCTAAATTTGATCAAGTCTGTCCCTCGTTATGCCAAGTTCTTGAAACAGATGTGCACCACAAAGAGAAATCAGGATAGAAACAGCAAGAAGAAGGTCAAGGTCAGCGAACATGTCTCTGCTATTTTTCAGAAGCGCTTACCCAAGAAGTGTGGCGACCCAGGTATGTTCACCATCCCCGTCACCATTGGAGGTACCAAGTTCAATAAAGCTATGTTAGATTTGGGTGCTTCCATAAATGTTTTACCTTCATCTCTTTGTGAATCCTTAGGTTTAGGACCCATGCATGCTACTAATATTTCCATTCAGTTAGCTGATAGATCTTGCGTGCGCCCTTTAGGAATTATGGAGGATGTTTTGGTTAGGGTTGGTGATCTTACTTTTCCTGCTGACTTTTATGTGCTTGATATGGAACATGATATGCATGCAGCCCCTATTCTGTTAGGGAGACCCTTCTTGAAAACTGCCAACACTAAGATCAACGTGAGTACTGGTTCCTTGACTATGGAATTTGATGGCCAAACCATAAATTATAATATCTATGAAGCCATGAAATTCCCCACTGATGATCATTCTTTGTGTGCAATTGATGTACTTGAGCCTGTAGTGAAAGATGTTTTTGATGAGGACCACCTAGATGACACACCACCTATTGTTGATTCTAGCTTGGATAGTGCTATATCTACTGACTTGCAGGAAGGTGTTGATGAGTGGGACGCTCACTATAAGCTCCCTCCAGAGCTACCAGGCAAATCGTCTTTACTGCTAACTCCGAGCGAGAAGCTCGTTCCCTCTTTAGTGCAGGTCTCTGAAGTCAAGGCTAAACACCCCCCTGATCGATCTAAGCATGGGGTAGACGCGACTAAGAAGGTCAAGATGGAGAAGCCGCTGAAGAGGAAGCATGGTCTAAGGTTCAAACCTTTCCATGACTGGTTCAGAAAGGAGGTATGGATTAAGAAGGCTCCCAAGGAACCTGACGATATGGATTGAGGTTGTTCGAGTAGTATGTCGAGCCACGACATTAACTAAGGCGCTGTTCGGGAGGCAACCCGATGTTAGGTAGTCTATTTTCTTTTCCTTAGTCTTTATTCAGTTGTTTTTCTTTTTGTTTTTTCCTTTCTGTGTCGAACTAACCTGTAGGAAGCGCGAAAAAACGAAAATGGTGTTCACGGCGCCCGCTGCGAAGTTCACGGCGCCCGCCGTAAATGCCCCGCCAAGCAAGTTGGCTATGACCTAAAAACGGCGACCGCCGTTTAATTACGGCGCCCGCTGCAATTACGGCGACCGCCGTTTAATTACGGCGCCCGCCGCAATTACGGCGACCGCCGCACCCTTCACGGCAACTGCCGCACTTTTCCAAAAAAAAAATCGAAAAAAATGGGCCCCGAAAAAACCTTAAACGGGAAGCAAAAGACGAAAATAAGATACCCCGAAAAGACCTTAAACGGGGAGTTAAAAAAAAAAAGTTACCCAGCTATCCAGATTCTCCACGGAGAGGTGCGCATCATGTTGCTAACGGACGATTACATTCACCCTACTTTTACTTGGCAACGATGATGGCCCTGCAGTCGACAGCTGGAGAGGTGGTACACCAGGGCCCAACCACGACGACATCTGGGCCCATTTTTTAAGGCCTTGCAACCCCGTTCCCTTGATTGACCACTATTCACCAGAGTGGTTCCTTATGGTTGTATGGTAGGAGTTGATGGAGTTGAAGGCCGTGCAGCCCTGATTTCCTACATCACCACCACACCCTACAGTGGTTTCTTATGGTTGCACGGTAGATGAAGATAATGACGTTGATGCCAGACATCCTGGATAGGAGCTTTTATGACTACACCGCCAGCAACAAGGAAGTGTCCAAGCCAACTCGGCAACGTTGTGAGTTATTTTTTGCTTTTCCCTGTGTTTTATTCTTTTGTCTTTCATTACATTGAGGACAATGCAATGTTTAAGCATGGGGTGGGGTTTTATACTTGCTACGCTGCTGAGGAGAAAAATGGAAAAAAATGAAAAGAGCCAAAAATTTGAAAAAAGGCTATCATTGAAATCCTGGGATAGGTCGAAAATCCGAAATGGCGGCCTAGGTAATAAGCAGGTGGCTTGGACCAGCATTAGGCTGGGGTAATATGAGGTCAAGAGTGACGTGAGCTTATGTGAGCACATCTATTGAAAAATGAAATGAGTGGCTTGGTGAAAACCCGAAAGGACGCCTTGGCAAAATGAGCGAAAAGAAGAAGAGTGATTTTATGATTTCTCACTATTCTTGGCAAGGCGTCATAAGAAGAGGAGTCAAAGAAGGATTGTCGGGTAGGTCACTCTGGGAGACATAAGGAGCAATAGATGGAGGCTAGGATTAGAGGTTACTCTCACTATTGGATGTCCGGGTTTAGCTTGGAGGAAGTACTTTGCTTGCCCCTTAAGCTTGTTGAGTTGTGGATGTGTTGTGAATGAGATTCGTGCCAGGAGCTTGGCATGAGTTAGGTGACTCTTAGTTGGAGGATATGCTTCCTGAGACCTTGGATGCTACATTGGAAGAGTAGACTCTTTATTAGTTTACTCGAGGACGAGCAAAGGTCTAAGCATGGGGTGGTTTGATAAGCACTACTTTGTAGGGCTTAAGTAAGAGTCATTAGAGGTTTTATTGGTGCCATTCGGGTAGATTTAGACACATTCATGTACATGGCGTGTGGGGGCGAAGTTTGATAATTAATTAAAAGCCACGTGAAATGCCGCGTGAAGAAAGATGAAGAAATGAATTGGAAGGTGATGCAGCATGACGTCAGCGAGCAATTGGAGATTGATGTGGGCCGTGTTGATGCTGCAGCTGGAGAAGGCCCAAATTGAAGGAAGTGGCCCACGTGAAGAACTCCTCCCGTGTGGCGTGACGTGAAGCTGGAAAGCAATTTGGAGGATGACGTCGCCACGACATCAGCGAGGGTGAAATTGGAGTTGGGCCGCCGAGCTGCTGAACGAAAGTGGGCCGAGCTGAATCACGTGACGCGAGAACAAGTGTTGAACGCGAGATTGAATTGCGAGATTACGGGATTAATTTCCCTGCTTTAATTTGTTTAATTATTATTATTTTATTATTTCGTTTTAGATTAATTTAGAATTTATTTTTCCTTTAGTATATTAGGGTTGAGAAAAGGCTTGTTTGCCTATCTTGGATAATCTTGAACTCTCTCAAAACCCCTAATTTCCTTTTCTACGTTATGAAGAACTAAGCCTCCCTGGCTTAGTCAGACGCTGAAGCTTTCGTTGTGATTTAGTTGTGAGATTCTTGTTCTTAATCTATTGCATGGTTTTTATCTTTCTCTTGCTTAAGTTGCTTATGATTGATATTGATAATCTCTATTTGGACGCAACTAGGGTTTGTTGTTATTGATCTATTGCTAGATTTAGATTGTTACTGGTTGAGCATATCTATTTCAGAGTAGCAACTGTATCGTACTAGTATCTGGTTGTGCTAGTCTTATGCAGAAGAGAATTGATTTACATTCTAGGATAAAAGCTGGTTGTTTTATGCTAGAATTGTATCCAACTATATTCCTATCCGTAAAGCTGCTGTTAAATTGAATCTTGATAGTTTCAGGGTTGTTTAATTAGTTAGTGCTAATAGTATCTGGTTGTGCTATTAGTTATATCTGAAAAGGAATTGGAATCACCATTGCATGAGAGTTTGAATGAGTATCTATGATCAACTTGTTATACGAATAGTGGATGTTGTTTGACTAAGTGTTTTTCCCCATCACTGATTTCATCATATTTTACTTTGTTTACTTTTGCATGCTTAGGTTACTAAAACTCACAAAACCCCCATTTGGTTACGTTTGATTGACATACAAATTGCATACATAGACAGAATTCGCCTCCCTGTGGATTCGACCTTTACTTACCTAGGACTACGGTTTAGGGTTTGTTTGGATATTTTGCATAGTAGGAATTAGAACGACAAATTCCTGTTATCAATTTCTTTTCCAAGAAGCCAAGTGGGAGAAATGTTCAGCTTGATGAGATTCAAGCTGAGCAACAAACCCAACAACACAAGGACATAGACGATGTCACTGAGGAACTTCACTTTGGAGGCGTACCTTCTCAAAGGGAAACCGCCCAGATTCAAGATGCAATTCCTCAAGTAGATGAAGCACTTGAGGTCCCGCATACAGATGTGGTCAATCCTTCTGCTGAACCACTTTGGAGATCAGACAGGCCAAGACAGCAGCCTAGACGATATGAGGATTACGTCTTGACTGCTAGCATTGACGTTCTACTTTTAGAGAACGACGAGCCTGTGACCTATAAGCAAGCAATGGCAGACCCCGACTTCGAGAAATGGTTGGTAGCCATGAAATCCGAAATGGACTCCATGTCTGAGAATCAAGTCTAGGACTTGATAGATTTGTCTGATGGGGTAAAACCCATTGGATGCAAATAGGTCTTTAAGATCAAGACAGACAAGGATGGAAACGTTTCTGTCTATAAGGCAAGACTAGTTGCCAAAGGATTTAGACAAGTTCATGGTACTGACTATGATGAGACGTTCTCACCGGTCGTTATGATCAGGTTCATTAGGATACTCTGTAAGGCCCACAGCCTTAGAAGCACTGTCCCCATGCAAACCGGGAACTTCTCAGGAGGTCACCCATCCCAGTACTACTCCCACCCTAGCACGCTTAACTTCCTAGTTCTTTGTCCTCACTTGAACCAGGAAAAGGAAGAGCTCTTGTTGACATGGGTAGCACTCTAATCCTTATAATGGATTACAAATCCGGGGTATTACAATCACCCCCACTTAAACCCTTGACGACCTCGTCAAGCCCAAAGACCACCCTCTAGGTCGAGCGACCGTCCACCGGACCAAGCCCACTCGTAACCCAGAGTCGGCTCTGATACCATTTGTAAGGCCCATAACCTTAGAAACGCTGTCCCTATGCCAACCGGGAACTTCCCATGAGGTCACCCATCCCAGGACTACTCCCGCCCTAGCACGCTTAACTTCCTAGTTCTTTGTCCTCACTTGAACCAAGAAAAGGAAGAGCTCTTGTTGACATGGTAGCACTCTAATTCTTATAATGGATTACAAATCCGGGGTATTACATACTCCTAGCGATTGCCGCTTATTATGATTATGAGATTTGGCAAATGGATGTCAAGACCGCTTTTCTAAATGGATATTTAGAAGAGGATGTATACATGATGCAACCAGAAGGTTTTGAGGATCCAGAAAACCCTAGGAGAATATGCAAGCTTAAGAAGTCCATCTATGGACTTAAGCAAGCATCCAAGAGTTGAAATCTTTGTTTTGATAAAGTGGTCAAAAAGTTTGACTTCATCAGATGCGAAAAAGAGCCCTATGTCTACAAGAAGTTTAGTGGGAGCAAAGTGGCCTTCCTAGTTCTATATGTGGATGACATATTACTCATTGGAAATGACATTCTTATACTGGAGACAATTAAGGAGTGGCTTAAGAAGTATTTCTCAATAAAGGACTTGGGAGAGGCTGAGTACATACTTGGTATTAAGATCTATAGAGATAGATCCAAGAGACTTATTGGTATGAGTCAGTGAACTTATGTAGATAAGGGCCTTGGTATATTCAATATGATGAACTCTAAGAAAGGATTTCTGCTTATGCAGCATGGCTTACATCTCAGCAAGAGCCAGTGTCCTAAGACACTTGGTGAAACTGAGAGGATGAGCAGGATTCCCTATGCCTCAGCCATAGGATCCATCATGTATGCAATGACTTGTACTCGCCCAGATGTTGCATATGCTTTGAGTATGTGTAGCAGGTACCAATCAAACCCGGGTGATGCACATTGGAGTGCAGCCAAGAACATCCTGAAGTACTTGATAAGGACTAGGGATGATTGATCAGCTCTACTTTGTAGTGCGTAACTAGGAGTTGTTATGTAATACCCCCAAATTTAACCCTATTTGAAAGCGTTACTGCCGATGACCCCGGACGTAAACCCCGAAGTCACCCCAGGCTTTTCCGACGTCATAACTGACTTAAAACAGAGTTATAATACTAAAATCATAACTTTTATTAAACCACATGGTTGCGGAATTACACGATTCCTAAAACGACCCAATTTTATCAGAAATACAAAATAGCACAGCGGAAATCTTTTAAATACAAAGCGACAAAACAACTTGTCAAAACAAAACACCGTTCATCTTCATAGTCGCTCTAGCCTTCTTAGATCTGCATGTGCCGAAACGGACGGACGACACCCCCATGACGTTACAGAAATATAAAAATACAAGAGTTAGTCTAATGAATAGACTAAGCAAGGGCTTCACACAAACACATCACAAGCAGTTCCACATATCACAAATCACATCATAAGCAGTTCCACATATCACAAATCACATCACAATCTCAAGTCACATGATTACAGTATATCTCTTATATTAGCGTTGATTCTAGCAGAATATACAACCTAGTAATAATATCAGATTTTTATTATCTCAAATTAATTAAAAACCACTTGCCTGGAAAGATGAGCTCAAACAAAGCTTAAGAACGGGTTCCTGAATCCAAAACGGGGACAGATCTGGAATAAAAATCCCCCAAGCCAAACCACAAGACACACTCTCGGACATCCAATACCGCGATCGCGGTGAGTCGCGGCCAGTCGCGGTTCATCAACAGTGGCAAAGCTTCGACAGCTTCCATGGCGGGAGAAAAATACCCACCTCGATTCAAGCTTCGTCTTGCATTCGAATTGATCACAAAGCACCTCTAAGCTTCACCTAACACCTTGGCAACCTTCTCCAACCCACGAAGCCTCTCGATTCAAGCCCAAAAACCGAGCTCACAGCTCGTGCATCAATGGCGAAACAGGGGAAAACAGAGGAGAAAGAGAGAAGAAGAAGAAGAGAGAGAGAAAGAAAGGGTTCGGTCTTCACCTCCTTTTATAGCCCAATCCGAGCTTCATCTGAGGGAACAAGGGAGGGGACAAGGGGACAAGGCAAAGGAGCCACTTGGCCTGCCCAAAAACAGAGAAAACAGAGGCGCTACAGTAACCGCCACGCGAGGAAGACGACCGCCTCTGCAAAAGGCATTACCGCGATCGCGGCCGGTCGCGGTGGATCGCGGTTGATCGCGGTCAATCGCGGTGAGTCGCGGTTTTAAGCCGACTTCGCTAATACTTATCCGAACTCAACTTGGGTTAATTTCTTAACTCCGGGTTAAATATATTCGTGCATCATCTAGCACAAACATCTCAAGCAATCACCTCGCACAATTACCGTGCACAAATATCTTATATAAATACCGTGCACAAATATCTTATATAAATATCTTGCACAAATACTTTACATAATTATCCTGCATATATTTGTGACACTCTAGGCCAAGCTAACACAGCTACCAAGCCACCACCCATCTTACATGATGCCGGTGTCGGTACTGGTGCCCGCCTGAGTCCACAATTATCCTACACGAATATCTTATATAAATATTTTACAACAATATCTTATATAATTATTTTGCAACAATATCTCATACAATTATTTTGCAACAATAACTCATACGAGTAAAGCTTAAAAATACCCTTAAAAATTACGGGGTGTTATATTACTACCCCCTTATTTTAAGTTTCGACCCCGAAACTTGCACTAAGCCAATGAGGAACCTACCTCAACAACAACCTTACCATCCGAACTTAATATCCTTAATCATAACCGGCCTTATGCCATCTCTAACTTAAATCCTTTAAGATTCCTTAATTTTCTCCAAGAATAATCATAACATCTCATTTCTACGTTCCTCGAAGCGAATCACAAACGATACTACTCCTATTTCCTCAAAAAGAGTGATACCACAAGTCTTATAACCTCAAAGCATAACAAGGAAACTAGGAACTCAAGTCTAACTAGAGATTCACTTTAACAGACTCAAGAGAAGAGGCACGACTATGAACGGTGTAACTTTTTCACTTTGAAAATTTCGAGCCTTCGCAATTATTTCAAACAAGTGAAAATATTCCAACGAATGAAAATATTTCAAACCGGTATGTAACACCCCCAAGCCTAGCTACCCCAGCAACCAAGCCACTCAGCCATCTTACATGATGCCGGTGCCGGCACTGGTGCCGCCGGTGAGTTCACAAGAACCGTTCAAAAATATTTTCAAACAAAACGAGTAAATGGTTCATTAAATCCCACACCCGTTTTAAAAACTTTCGGCTCTGATTCCAACTCTGTAACAGAGCCTACGAAAACTGTTTAGCTCTGATACCATTTCTGTAACACCCCCAAATTTAACCCTATTTGAAAGCGTTACTGCCGATGACCCCGGACGTAAACCCCGAAGTCACCCCAGGCTTTTCCGACGTCATAACTGACTTAAAACAGAGTTATAATACTAAAATCATAACTTTTATTAAACCACATGGTCGCGGAATTACACGATTCCTAAAACGACCCAATTTTATCAGAAATACAAAATAGCACAACGGAAATCTTTTAAATACAAAGCGACAAAACAACTTGTCAAAACAAAACACCGTTCATCTTCATAGTCGCTCTAGCCTTCTTAGATCTTCATGTGCCGAAACAGACGGATGACACCCCCATGACGTTACAGAAATATAAAAATACAAGAGTTAGTCTAATGAATAGACTAAGCAAGGGCTTCACCAATAATTCACACAAACATATCACAAGCAGTTCCACATATCACAAATCACATCATAAGCAGTTCCACATATCACAAATCACATCACAATCTCAAGTCACATGATTACAGTATATCTCTTATATTAGCGTTGATTCTAGCAGAATATACAACCTAGTAATAATATCAGATTTTTATTATCTCAAATTAATTAAAAACCACTTGCCTGGAAAGACGAGCTCAAACAAAGCTTAAGAACGGGTTCCTGAATCCAAAACGGGGACAGATCTGGAATAAAAATCCCCCAAGCCAAACCACAAGACACACTCTCGGACAGCCAATACCGCGATCGCGGTGAGTCGCGGCCAGTCGCGGTTCATCAACAGTGGCAAAGCTTCGACAGCTTCCATGGCGGGAGAAAAATACCCACCTCGATTCAAGCTTTGTCTTGCATTCGAATTGATCACAAAGCACCTCTAAGCTTCACCTAACACCTTGGCAACCTTCTCCAACCCACGAAGCCTCTCGATTCAAGCCCAAAAACCGAGCTCACGGCTCGTGCATCAATGGCGAAACAGGGAAAACAGAGGAGAAAGAGAGAAGAAGAAGAAGAAGAGAGAAAGAAAGGTGATGAGGAATCATCCCCGCCATTAGTGCCAACCTTTGATGGACCGATTACTAGGTCAAGATTGAAAGAACTACGTCAAGAGCTGGAGACGTTTATGGCACATGATGTATCACATGACGAAGAGGATAAGTCCAAAGTCAAGGCGTTGACTTTATTGGTCAACGTTACATATGTTTAATCTTATTAATTTCTGCATTGGATATTTTTAGGATTATTATTTATTTATTTTCAGCTTTCTATTTTCGGATATTTCGGGATTAAGTGTAACCCGTTTTGGGAAGCTAGGGCCGGCCCTCCTAGGGTATTTAAGGCCTCCCTTGTCTTCTTCATTAGGCAGATTTCTCATATTGTTAAAACACAAAAACAGAGCTTGGGTTTTGCTTTGAAACTCGGCTCCCCGTGAGAGTCTCAATCGATTGTTCTTTCCTGCTTAGTTGTTTTCGTCTTTGTCAAGTCCCTCTGGAGTTGGTGATTTCGTACTTCATAAGCAATCCTCTCCGTGCTCCAAGTTCGTCCGCGATTCTTGGTTGTGTGGCGTTGTAGAGATCGGGTTGGTAGATCGTGCGACAAGGTTCCTTGCTATCAAGCAAGCGGGTTTTCTCGTCGTTTCTATTGGTTCTATCTATTATCCTATCCATTAGTTTCACTTCCGCTATTGTTCTAATCTTGTGTTTTCTTTTGTTTTGAGATCCGTTGCCTAGATCCATCTTCTACACGGCTAACCCCGTATCAATTGGTATCAGAGCCCGGCGACTTGGTGTGGCTACACCTGCGCCCGGCGACTTGGTGTGGCTACACCTGCGCAAGGAGCGGTTCCCGGAGCAGAGGAAGTCGAAGCTGTCTCCCAGAGGTGATGGACCGTTCAAGGTGCTGAAGAGAGTAGGCGACAATGCCTATGTGTTGGAGCTGCCCGATGACTATGGCGTGAGCCCGATATTCAATGTCGGTGATCTTACCCCTTATGCAGCCGCTGATGTTGATGACTCGAGGACGAGTCCTTTTCAAGAAGGGGAGAATGATGAGGAATCATCCCCGCCATTAGTGCCAACCTTTGATGGACCGATTACTAGGTCAAGATTGAAAGAACTACGTCAAGAGCTGGAGACGTTTATGGCACATGATGTATCACATGACGAAGAGGATAAGTCCAAAGTCAAGGCGTTGACTTTATTGGTCAACGTTACATATGTTTAATCTTATTAATTTCTGCATTGGATATTTTTAGGATTATTATTTATTTATTTTCAGCTTTCTATTTTCGGATATTTCGGGATTAAGTGTAACCCGTTTTGGGAAGCTAGGGCCGGCCCTCCTAGGGTATTTAAGGCCTCCCTTGTCTTCTTCATTAGGCAGATTTCTCATATTGTTAAAACACAAAAACAGAGCTTGGGTTTTGCTTTGAAACTCGGCTCCCCGTGAGAGTCTCAATCGATTGTTCTTTTCTGCTTAGTTGTTTTCGTCTTTGTCAAGTCCCTCTGGAGTTGGTGATTTCGTACTTCATAAGCAATCCTCTCCGTGCTCCAAGTTCGTCCGCGATTCTTGGTTGTGTGGCGTTGTAGAGATCGGGTTGGTAGATCGTGCGACAAGGTTCCTTGCTATCAAGCAAGCGGGTTTTCTCGTCGTTTCTATTGGTTCTATCTATTATCCTATCCATTAGTTTCACTTCCACTATTGTTCTAATCTTGTGTTTTCTTTTGTTTTGAGATCCGTTGCCTAGATCCATCTTCTACACGGCTAACCCCGTATCAAAAGGGTTCGGTCTTCACCTCCTTTTATAGCCCAATCTGAGCTTCATCTAAGGGAACAAGGGAGGGGACAAGGGGACAAGGCAAAGGAGCCACTTGGCCTGCCCAAAAACAGAGAAAACAGAGGCGCTACAGTAACCGCCACGCGAGGAAGACGACCGCCTCTGCAAAAGGCATTACCGCGATCGCGGCCGATCGCGGTGGATCGCGGTTGATCACGGTCAATCGCGGTGAGTTGCGGTTTTAAGCCGACTTCGCTAATACTTATCCGAACTCAACTTGGGTTAATTTCTTAACTCCGGGTTAAATATATTCGTGCATCATCTAGCACAAACATCTCAAGCAATCACCTCGCATAATTACCGTGCACAAATATCTTATATAAATACCGTGCACAAATATCTTATATAAATATCTTGCACAAATACTTTACATAATTATCCTGTATATATTTGTGACACTCCAGGCCAAGCTAACACAACTACCAAGCCACCACCCATCTTACATGATGCCGGTGCCGGTACTGGTGCCCGCCTGAGTCCACAATTATCCTACACGAATATCTTATATAAATATTTTACAACAATATCTTATATAATTATTTTGCAACAATATCTCATACAATTATTTTGCAACAATAACTCATACGAGTAAAGCTTAAAAATACCCTTAAAAATTACGGGGTGTTACATGTTATTGGATATTAGGTACCAATTTGTATGGGTTTAGAGCATAAGTTAGGAGAATGGAGTTTTGGAGAAGAAGTGTTGATTTGGTGGTTTTGAGTACTTAAATGAAGACATATTGAAGATGGAGGCGAAGCCACAAGAGAAGACCACAAGCGGAGAGAAGAAGACGCTACAGAAGGATTTCCGCGGGCGTGGAAAAGCCAGCCGCGGTCGCGGATATCACCAGAAGCGAAGAACACTCTGGGAACTTTTCCGCGGTCGCAGAATTCTTTCCGCGGTCGCGGCTACTGTTCACAGACGCGGATCCGGGATTTCGTTTCGTCCGAGACTTTTGTTTATTTTATTTTCTTTTTATTTCTTTTCTTTTATTTCCGTTTATTTCCTTTTAGGATATTTTTCTTTTCTTTAGATTTGGGTTTGCTAGGTTTATATCTTTCTTTTTATTAGCAGCCTTTTCATTATTCAGAATTGAAGTTTACATTATCGTTCAGTTTTTTCCTTAGAGTTTTATGTTTTGAAGACTATGAAGAACTAAGCAACCTTTGCTTAGTCCGACGATTGAAGCCTTCGTTTGTATTTGGTTGTGAGATTATAACTCTATTTCCTTTTCATTGATTATATTAATTCTCTTTGAGCTTTATCCCATTGATTCTTGCTGATTTGACTAGTCTGATCATCTAGTTGATGTTAGTGATTATCTATTGCTAGGGTTTGAATATTTCTGGTTGAAATCTCTTATCTTGTGTAGCAAACGCAATTTACACTTCCTGGTTATGAATGTTTATTGTGAAGAGAATTGATTACATGTCGAATACTGACGGATTGTTAAGTATTACATGTATCCTGGTTAATTCTTATGCTTACTGCTGCCTTTAGATTGAATCTTGATGGTTTCTTGATTGTTTAAGGGTAAGTATTTTCAGGGCTGGTTGACCTGTCTATATACATAAGATCGGGACATGAATATTCATTGGTAGGAATTGGAGATAATCTAGGATCAACCAAGCAAATTGAAGTGTGGACCATTTATGGAGGTAAAGATGAGTTTCATCATATAGTCAAATAAGACACTAAGTGACAAAGGAATTTTAACATTGTACACTTGTTTTAAGGACAAGTGGGAGATTGAAGAAATTGTGTCCTTTAATCAAAGGTGTAATTACTAATTATGAAGTGAGACCATTTATGGAGATTCATAATCCGGTTATCTTAGATAGTCATAGTGCTTTGCTAGAAGCCAACTATGATTTATGGACTATATGTGATAAAAGTCTATTGCTATTATTACCGGGTCCTACGAGGTCACATCCTTAGAGTTTATGGACTAGATCAGTTTATTGGGAGACATATTATATAAAATATATGATATAAAGTTACATATGATATAACTTGGGAGATAAGGCTTATTAGTAATAAAGAGTTATTACTGATAATAAAAGATATATTAATTTAGGAAATAATATATCTACATATGGTATTATAAAAGGAAGGCTTTCTAGGAGAAAACCATAACGAACATACACAACCACACGGCTGCCCCTCTCCCTGAAGTTCTCTCTCGTTCGCCTTCGTTCGATTCATGCTCGGGTGGACCAACTAGAGGAGTCACACTTGAGGCTCTAATCTCCCCATTCCAGGAAGATTCAAACACGCATCAATAGGTAATTAATTCTTCTTATCTATGATCTATTTAATTTATGCATGAAATCCTTGGTTAGATGTTAGGAAAAACGTTTTTTCTTGAAATCTCGCTTTAAGCATCTAAATCCCAACACAATAATCAATAAAATTCAGCTTCTCTCTCCTTCTGTCTTCCACTCGATCTCTCTTTCTTTCACTCATTGCAACATCATGAACCGTCTATATGTTCTTGATGATTGTTCAATAGCTCGTAATCTCAAAATGTTTTGAGGGCAAGCATTTATGAATCCTCTCTTGTTTGTGTCACTTCTTGTATATCCCTTGCGGAATGCGAAGGCTAGGGTTTTAAGTCGGATTGTTTGTTTTCTCTTTTTGGGAATTTGTTAGGCTTTTCTTTTTACTTTTGTCTCCAACTCTTGGTTGAACCTTTGCATTAGGACAATCTTTTGGATTGCCACCTAGGATCTCCTACAATTAGAAGCATGTTTTTAAATTGCATTAAGTTGTATTATATTGTAAATTTAATACAATTTAATATATTAAGTTGGGTGATCCAAACGAGAATTTTGGGCCCATTGACTCTTTAAGAATTTTCAATTAATAAAAGAGACTCTTATTAGTTTTTATGTATTTTTTCTATCCTTACTAACTTATTTTTTTTTTTTTTTTTTTTTTTTTTTTTCTCTCTCTAAAATATTGTTTTTGGGGGTTTAAGGGATAGGATTTAGGGGGTAGAGAGTAGGGTTTAGAGAGAGAAAAAAGGTTCATTTTTACTAAGGGCTCATTAATTTAAATAAAAAGTTATCAAATGGTCATTTACTTGGTGATCCAAACACATCCTTACACATAAGAGAGTGTTAGTGGACCAACACGGAAACACTCAAACATAGCCTTAGAAAGAGAGGAGACGGGTACATTTCTCGCTTTATTGTTGATGATATGATGATATAAGTATCTCAACAACAACAAAATAAGTTTGGGACGATTATACATGCATTCTAACTAAGATCTCCTGGATCAAATTCACCCTTCTTAAAACGTAATCCGTTGATATAAGAAAACAAGATTCCATCTCTTAAGAAATTACTAATCATCCCATGACCCTGCTCTATAAACCCCACAACATATGATGTGACAATGAGATCAAAAGCTCTCCATCTCCTCTCTTTGGCATACCTCTCCAACCCCATCTTGATCCTCCTATAACAACACTCGTCCGGATCACCTTGATCGTCTCTCTCAACCAACAAGGCTCGGCCAAGGCAACGAGCAAGGACGACTCCATCTTCGATGGAGGAGCAAGCACCTTGGCCTAGGTCGGGCGTCATGGGGTGGAAGGCGTCACCGGCCACACACACATTATCCTTCACTATTTTCCCCCACAATGCTAGCTCAAATGGGCTCCTATAAGTTAGAGGAAAGCATATGATGTCTTCTACTTTGGTGTTCTCCATGACTTGTTTTACTTTATCAGTGAATTTGCCAAGCTTGCTCAACACATATTGCTTCATCTTTACCGGGTCTAGTGTGACTTCTTTGTCTGTTTTTTTAGCAATGCAAAATTATTGTAGCACTAATTAAGAGATACATCAAAAAATAAAGAATAGGAAAAACAATTCACTTAATTAGTAGGTATCATGATTCATGTAATGCATCCACTATCCACTTAGTTTTTTTCACTTGAAGTGGTTATTCTTGAAGAAGATGCAAAATCAATTTTGTATGATTTCAATATCGGTGGATCTTTGTGGTCTAAACTGGTAGTCGTGTATATAGGAGTGCATACAAGTTGAGCATATAAGTTTAATGTGATTTTATCCTAATACCAATTGATAATAAGATGAGTAATCCACAAACGAGTTCATGATAAGGGATGTCATATTCTAGTGTAGAAAATTTTTATGGAAATTTCACCTAATATCTTAGTAAAATTCGACTGGTGTCCTAAAAATTTATCAATTTTGCATAATACTTTTGAATTTTAATTTTAATTTTTTTTTTCAAATGATCTTCAGTAAACTTACTAACAAAAAAAAGTTTATAAAAAAACCCAAACTCCACTTCTGGAGTTCATTCAGACCACAAACTCCACTTTTTTAATCAACCCATTAAACCCCTTTTTCAGAAAACTCCATCAGAAAGTTTGGATCTTTCGACATCAAAGTAGTCCTCCACAAGAAACCCACTTCCAGAAAGCTCTCATCTTTGACAACAATGGCGGATGACCCATACCTAGCTCGGCCGACTCCACTGCCAGAGCTCTCCCCATCTTCTTCCCCAATACATGTGTCCTTCCCTGCAAACGTGGCCAAAAGCCCTCTCCCTCCATTGATAGGCTCCCCACTCTACTTCCCACCGCTAATTGGCTCGTCTTCTTCTCCGGTGGAGTCCCCTGTAGCTTACCCTGCTCCGCCGCCATTCCATCTGCTGCCGCCGTGCAATCCGTCTCCCGCGCCGGAGCCGGGGGAGGAGAAGCTCTGGTGCGTAGCGAAGCCTAGCGTTCCGGTGGACACGCTTCAAGAAGCCATTGATTTCGCTTGTGGAGAAGGTGGGGCTGAGTGCGATGAGATTCAGAAGCAAATGGATGAAGAAGACGAGAACTTGTTTTTGGGTTTTTTTTTTTTTTTCTTTTTTTTTTAACTTTTTCTGTTAGGAAATTGATAAAAGGATATTTGGCGAAAAAAAATAAAACTCGAGTATATTACGCAAAATTGATAAATTTTTGGGATATCAGGCTAATTTTGTCATACCTCAGCTATCAGGCAAGTGTCCCTTGAAGAGTTAGAAAGATTTTAAACTTCAAGGTAAATAAGTGAAATTGTCCAAATTATTATAGCTTTATGTGATACTCTTCCAAACTTAAGTAGCTAGCCCAAGTGAATTTTTTTACTAAATCTTTTATCATGTTAATTTGTCTAATAATAATCCTCTTTCTATTTCTTTTTTAACTGATATATATCAATATTTAGATGGTTTTTAATTCATTTAAAAAAATGCATGACTAACATCAATATCCATATCAAATTGTAATAGAAATATAAGTTGGAATAAAAAATGAGATATGGGAAAAAGTACAAGGTATATGGCATGAAGTTTAATTGTAAAGAACCATATGCATATAATACCTGAACAACTAGAAGGGATGAAAGTTAAGAACCAATAAAGGGTGGTTTCATCAATGGGAACAATGCCATATCTCACTCTATCACCACTTATCATAGTCATTTTAAGCTCAAACCCATGGCTTCTCTTGAAATCCACAAATCCCCTCATGGCAGATCGACCCGTATGAGACGGCTTACTGAGCCCGAGCCATCTTGCTACAACCGAGTTCACCCCATCGCACCCAATCACAACCTTGGCTCTGATGGTGGATCCATCAGCAAGACGTAGGAGCTTCGAGTAAGGCCCAGATTCTTCAATGGAAACAACCTTGGACGCAAACCTTATTGTGTCCTTGGGTAGTTCATTTGCAAGGGTTTCTAGCAAGAACTTCCTTCTTATACACCTTAATTCATGGTTCCTGTAACATATAAGAACAAAGAGTTGGTAGTATATTGTGTATATAGGCCGGCGGAAATAATTTCTCCTAAGAACGTGTGAAGGATGAACATACATGTAATATCCCTCATTTCATAGGGGTAATTTTGAAATTTTCTTATGCACATATTACAAGTCTGGTTAAATTCAAAGAAGTACGGACATTCTATGAGATGTTTGGTCTATGTAATATTTTTCTAAGTAATATAAAATACAGTTAATGTATTTTTGGGTTAAAAAGTTATTCGTGTACGAATATATTTAATCCGGGGTTAAGAATATTTAACCTCTTAGCAAGAAAGGACAAAACGGGTGAAAAGGGGGCAAAATTGGCCTTGACCGCACCCTGGCCGCACCCTGCCGCACCCGCGGCGAAGGCCAATGCCAGTGGCGGTCACGAGTCGGCCACCGCACCCCCACCGCACCCTGCCGCACCCCGCAGTCATCGTCAGCGTTGTCGTCATCGCGATAGAGTTTCTGCAGCTCTATCCTTTGGCTGATGCTTGCTCCTCACGTCTTTCCATCTGGTTGGGACACCTCATGGCATACGTGTCTAGCTCCTGAGCAACCTTGTGGGACTATAAATGAGAGAGGAGGCGGAGAGGAAGCTCACAACTCCAGCTGTAACTTCATCTTCCTCCAAGAAAACTCCATTGTTGTCCAAAGCTTTGAGCTTTGTTTATGAGAGAGATCGAATCCCTTTTGAGTACTAGAAAGGTGCTTCTAAGAGTTATTCAAAGGTTTAAGAAGGTTGGAGATCAAACCAAGAACAAATCAAAGTCGAACGAATCAATTTGGGTGAGTTCTCCATCGAAAATCTGTCAAAATCCTCGCTTCTGTCTTCTCGCCGCACCCGCGGCAAGGCGCCACCGCACCCCACCGCACCCCGCGGTGAGAGCCGACCGTACCCGCGGCGGGCTGGGTTCGTGTGTGTGTTCTTGGGTGTTTGGCTTCGAGCGAGGCTTGGTTTCTTCGATTCATTTTGTACTCTTTTAGATTCATATATGTAGATATTGGATCTAACTTAGGGTCTCGTTATGGGTCGTTCCTTAGGGATTTGTTATCCAGGATCTGTCCCAGTTTCGGACCCAGGAAACCGTCGTCTCTAAGCTTGTTCAAGCTTTCGTCTGATCTAAGGCAAGTGGCGGTTCGCTCTTGCTCATCATTCCATATTTCCATTAATTATCAATGGTTTGATTGTTAATTAATTTGGAATGATTTACTGTTTTGTTGGGAACGGTTTTGATAAATAATATGGATTAAAATATGATATTATAATAGGTTGTATATCTGTTAGAACAACGCTATTATAGATATATATTTTATGAGGATTGCCGAAAGGGCAACAATATGAAAAGAATATGATATTATAATAGGTTGTATATCTGTTAGAACAACGCTATTATGAATATCTATATTATTATGATGATAGCCTGGAGGGCTTTGATATGATTATTACTGTGTTGAACTGTTTAGTTAGCACGAGTATTCGTAGGAGCGATGGACTATTCAAGGTCTAGTCGTTTCTTAATAATGATTAATGGTGCAAAGGGTGATAAACCCAAAAACCATTTGGCGGGTCATGACTGATCTCTATACTCGGGTATAGAGATGGTGGCACTTAACTGATGCTACAAATCTTGGGATTCGTCTCATTCAGGAGTATGTCCCTCATGGCGAAACATATGTCCTATATGTCCCTCATGGCGAAACATATATTCAATATATGTCCCTCATACATATATTTAAAAGCCTATAACGTGATGCGCGTTTTGAAATTAAATAAGATAAGTGCCGTCGTAGCACATGATTAATATACCTTGGGCGAGTAGTGCAGCTAAGTGTAGTGCAGCTAGGAAAGCTCGTCTTGACTTTGATCAGAGTAAAGTTCTCTTTCCAATCTGGATTCGCATTGTGCGATGAGGTTGGTCGTGAACCGAAACATCAAGTCGTTTTTGAACGCTTGTATGATTAATTAATGTTCCCCAACATTTGTCATGTCTTCCGATAAGACTCAATTCGTTGGAGTCTTCTTTGGGATTGATTGTTGTGAGACTCGGTCTCCAAAATCTTCTCTTGATCATGTTGCTTGATATATTCCAGTAGGAGTATGGTGGTTGACTATCGTCATCGGTTATAATTCGAGAAACGATGAGTCTAACCTAATACGACTACTTCGAACCACTCTGCTTTGTACCCTTGCGTAGTCTTTCATTAGACTAATCAACCGTAATTGTTCTCTGCATGGTTGGCTGGTGTCATCCGTTCGATTCGGCACATCAGATAAGAATCCGAGAAACAAAGGCTAGAACGACTATAAAAGCAAACAGTGTTTTAATGGATTTATCAGGTTGCGATTCTTGGCGGGTGATCATTACGATCAAGACCCTTGTATTTATACTTTGCAAAGACTTCCGTTGATTATTCTGTTTTGTCCTATGGGGATTGGGATGTAATCCTCAGACATATGTTTTAACCAAAGATTTTGGTGTTCACATCATGATTGTTGTTTATGATTTAAACCGGTAAAGCCTAGGGTGGCTTCGGTGTGGAAACCGAGGTCACTGGCGGTAATACTTTTCCAAATGGGTTACGATTTGGGGGTGTTACAATACAAACAAAAAATTATGCACAAAAGGCGAACTTATGCATATACAAGCAAAAACTTATGCATTTTTAGAACTCATACACGTACATGTAAAAATTATACACTTCACAAAGTCACGCACATACAGTAAAAAGCTTGTGCTCATACAAGTAAATATTTATGCACGTTCTAAAGTGCATAAGTTTTTGCCATTATGGCATTATATGTATGAGTTCCGAAAATTTTATAAATTTGTGCATATGTGAATAAGTTTTTGTCTATATCTTTTAAAAAAAAATCAAAAGTAAACAGATTTTGATCTAAATGTGCATCATTCCTACGTTCTCAAGGGATATTTCATTCTCAGATAAACCTTTCCCTAAATATATATATATGAAACAAAACTCTCCATACACCTAAATTCACCTTCCTCCATTAGAAAGAACTGCTGGGATCTCAAACGAAGACGCTTCTGATGAATTTGCTGAGATGGAAACCAACCTGCGGCGCGCATCAATCTATTAAAATGCAATATTTCTTATACAGGTAGTGTAAATTTGATTATCTCCACTTAAGTTAATTTAATTGA
This sequence comes from Rheum nobile, assembly GCA_027886185.1. Taxonomy (NCBI): domain Eukaryota; kingdom Viridiplantae; phylum Streptophyta; class Magnoliopsida; order Caryophyllales; family Polygonaceae; genus Rheum; species Rheum nobile. The sequence continues at coordinate 1,660,739 of WOAB01000056.1, forward strand.
TTCATATAATGCAAACATACTACAAAATAAATGAATATATACTTATAATAAATTGATACACACTGTATACAATAGATGCATATATAGTATAAAATATATGTACATATAGCAAGTGTTTTTTTTCCGACACAATAAGATCTTGTCGTTTTTTCTCAATAACTGTATTTATTTTATAATATATATGCATAAGCGTCCATTCTTATATATATATATAATTTTTCTAAATATTAATGACTGTTAGTTTAAAGTCTAAAAAAAGTGTTATAACATATGAAAGTGTACGATTGAAGTGGGGGCAGTTGTTGGCGACGCCAAGAACATCAAGAGCCTTCCAAACATTGTTCCATGTTGTGAATGCATAGCCGGCACTTCTTAGATCTTCTGATCTTTCCAACACTAAACTTCTCAAACCCAACCTTAATCGAGAATATACACCAAATTAAATACTCAATCGATTAATAAAAGCAATACAAAAAATCATAATATATATACACATACCTGTGAAGTCCTAATGCAGTTGCAAGGCCTGATATTCCACCACCAATTATGACAATTTCCTCCTGCAATTCCATCTTTAGATGATGCCTCTCTTTGGTAAGCAATAATGTGTGATCAAAGGTTATTTATAAGTGAGTAGAACTGTACATCATTTGATCATAATATTTTGTTTCAACCACAATTAGTTCTCAAAATTAAAAAATTTATTTTTTTCCCACCAACTTGCCTTTTGGTTGAAAACAAATAATTTTATAATTGTGAGAAATATCCATTTGTCATCATGAGACAAGTGGTCTATATATTACTTTAATTTTAGTTTTTTTTTTAAGCGTAAAAGCAAACTTGAATTAGGCATTGGAATCCAAATACATACTACTCCCTCTCTCCCAAAATATAAGCTCCATTTGACCCGGGCACATCCGTCGAGACGGGTTTTGTATCGTTAATATCTCTAATTACATAACCCTAAAAATTATAATTTTTTGATATTATTAAAGTACTCGTTGAGACGAATCAAACAAGACCCCACATGACTATGTTTTTTCTTATATATTGGAAGAAATCTTAAACCGAAGTTTCAACGATGAACATTGACGCGTTCCCAAATGTTACTTATAATATGGGACGGAGGGAGTATCTGCTAAATTACTGGGAAATGAAATTGGAAACACACTGAATACAATAGAAGAAGGAAATATAGAGGCTAGGAGACGGGCAACCCTAAACCCTAAGAAAACTGCCTTTCTTAAAAAGGGATACGCAATTATAATTACAAGTTATATTATATCTTGGGTTGAGATCCCGTGAGGATGAGAAGGGAGGAGAGAAATGAGGACGCATGAGAGCCGTTGGATGAGAAGCAAACGGAGTGTCCAGATTGCTTTTCAAAATTTTGGGAAAAATTCGGCAAAAAATCGACACGGCCGAATTATTCGCGAAAAAGACGGATTCGTGTGCATACGAAGTGCAGATCTGTGTGCATGCCAAATACATTGTTGTGTGCATGCCAAATACACTACGGTGTGCACGTGAAATTTATTTTTGTGTGCATGTATAAAACGTGTGCGTTCATATGGAATGAACAAAATGTGTGCACATGAAAACACGACTGTGTGTATGCGAAGTATACTATCGAGTGCATGCGAAGTATACTACTGTGTGCATACGAAATGCACTATGTGTTATGTGTGTATGTGAAATAGACATGTGTGCATGTGAAACAACATAGGTGTGCATTTGTGCACATGAAAATAACATATTTGTGCATGTGAAAATGACTCAAAGCGCGTACGAAATAACATGTGTGCATACAGAATGACCTGTGTGTGCACATGAAAACAACGTGTGTGTGCATGCGAAACAATGTATGTGTGCATACGGACCAAAATGTGTGTGCACACGGAACGCGCTTTTTTCGCCAAAAATCCGGCCGTGCCGAATTGTTTTCGAATTCTTTCCTTGGCTGATCTGAACGGTCTTTTTCTTGATCCGACGGTCCTGGAATGTTCTCACTCCTTTCCTAAGCATCCATCATCACCTTATCTTTTCCCTTATATCTTTTGGCCAATGAATGGATTAATCTCAATTTCTTAATTAATTTTTTGGTGTGAGTACCAATCATGGATGTGATAGCAACTGAAACAAAAATTAATATCGATTTTTCTAGTATGTGCTTTAGGGCACATGCTAAGAAGTTGAGGTTGAAATTATTTTCAAATTATTTCCTAAAGTAGAAATAGTAAACCATTTTTAAAAAGTTAAATTAGTGACTAAAAAATATTATTGCTAAACATGGAAAAGTTATCATGTGGCATAAATTAGAAAAAACCAATTACAATATATGCAGTAAACTGTGTATTAGGGCATGTTTAATGGGGGGCTTTTAGGTGGGGCTTTTAGGAGGATTTGAATGTATTTATTTGCTAAAAGCCCCATGGTATATTGGTGGCTTTTAGTAGGGGGCTTTTAGATAAGTTTTATGTACAATTATATCCTTGGTTTGGATTGAAATTACAAAAATGTCATTTACTAAATTATGGATAAAATCATACATTAAACTTAATATTTATATTTTATTTTAATTATATAATTATAATATTTATTTAAAATTTTCAATAAAAGGGGATGCATACATTCAAGAAAACAAAACAACATGCGAAAATAACATGAACTAAACCAAATGACAATATTAAACGACAAATATGACACGATGATTAAAAACAACACATAAACAACAAAACATTCAATTGTTGTCATAACGGTCCCAAATGTGCTTCTTCAAATCTTCCTTCAGCCTGTGATGCATTGTTCTATCCCGAAGTTGAGCCGCCCTTATATAATTATACCCCTTATTATATATTAAATTAAAAAAATATTTTATAAAAAAAGCATGCATAAAATATATTAAAACTATCCTAAATAATAATAACATGGTTTATTTGGACTTAATTATATTAAAGTTCGTAAAAAAAAACATTAAATTTCTAAAATTTATTTACAATGTAATTTTCATATAAAGAAATTAAATTGGTATTTATTTTAATTTAAACCATCAATAATAATAATAAAATGATTTATTTTCACTTAATGATACCTATAATACAAAAAAAATATTAAAATCTACCAAATATATCCAAAATGGATGTCTATGGATAGAGAAAAATGTAATTAGAATTATAGTATTTTTTTTTAGACCATCCAATTTTTAAATAAAACAATTTTAAAAAAAATAACGGACGGTCAGGAATAAATCATGGCCGTCCGTGCTTGTGTCACGCGGCGTCCATCAGACGCGCTAGCGCGCGCCAATGAAACAGCGCCGCGTGGCACTGCCATTCCAGCAGAAGTTTAGGCCGCGTTTGGGGGAGCCAGTGAAACGGCGTCGTTTTGGTCCAGCGAAGGCAAAAAAAAATCTGAGCAGCCAAACAGCCCCTACTTTCTCCAACATGGGACGGTCCCAAAATTTGTCCATATTTCGGGACTGGGCTTGGGTCTTTTAGCCCACTAACAATATTATAATCATTTCCCCCCTAAAAGCCCCCCGTTAAAGTTGGTCTTAGTAGCTTAATCTTAAAGATCCATAATAACACATCTTATTTAAGAAAAACTATATGAATATATTTTAAAGTTCTATAATAAAAAAGTGAACTTTGTCATAAAAAAAAACTGATTGATGAAGAGTGAAAATAATATTTTGATTATGAAATTCATATTTAATGATCAAAATTATTTCATCTTTACCTAAAAGTGCATATTAAATTAGTGATACTCAATTCAATAAGAGATTTCTTATTCATCTTTTAGGCCATCCCGTATTGGTTTGATCTTTAAAAATCTTCAACTCATGAAATAATATTCTAATAAAAATTGGTTGAAGATATGTCCTTGTGATTCTACCTCTAGAAAATGTCATGTTGGCATTTATAAAAGTAAAAAATAAATAAAAAAATATACTAAAATTTATTATTTTTTTATTTATCCATAGACACCAATATTGTATATATTTTAACCCACTTTAAATCAATTGTATTTTTAGGTTGTTTTTATGCTTAAAATACCTACTTTATATAAATAAATCAAAACTAGTGTAACGCTAATACATTTTGAAATAAAGGATATTTTTAATACAACTCAAGACAAATGACAATAATATATAAGACATTCGAATTGACACGGCGTGATAATTTTGTTCAACCGAAAAATGAGTTAGGCGCTTAAGAAAATTGGGTACAACTAATGAGCAGTTGAGCACTAACAATATCAAATAACAATTTGAAATAGACAAACATAGACGAAAATAACATCCTCTCTGAACATATATATTATATATTTTGACAAACATGAAAGAAATGCTAGATAAATTTTTGAAAAATACATACTAGACAAAACAATTAGATGTATCCTGCTCAAATCCACTCACACCCAAACTAACTTGGAGCCAAATGGTACTGATCTAAGAACCCGAGCTTTAGCTTTGGGTATGAGAAAGAGTAGCAGAGTATTTTCAAGCTCTGGTTTCAATGTAAATTAGAGTATGTCCTGAATTCTTGATATATAATATGACAGAAGCCTTGACACTTCCTCTACATTTGGCTTATATAGATCATAGTCCCCCTGCCAAAATTTCCAATCATAAAACATAATACATTCATCTCAGTAGTAGCATAATACTTCCTTGTAATATACTGTTGTTTGCAGATAAAAGAAACAATAGAGGATGATTGCACAAGAAATTCTTCAGAGCTTGACTTACACATTGACTCCAGCAAGAAGATCCAGCTGCGTCAACGAATCAATCGTTTGAGCAGTCGGATATACTATGTCAATCATCCTCTGGTGAGTCCAGTTCTCAAAATGAAATCGAGCATCTTTGTTAACATGGGGCGATTTAAGCACATAGTAGATCCTCTTCTTCGTCGGCAACGGAACATGACCCATGGTCTTTCCATTAGAGTTCTTTGCTGCATTTAATATCTGTTTGCAAGAGTCCTCTATCAACGGTACCCGATAGGATCTCAATTTTATTCTTATCTTTTGCTTTTGTGCCATTTGAAAAATAGAACATCATAGAGGAATTGATGGCTACAAATACAATTTATAATCATTAATCCCCTTACAATTCCCCAAATAGGATAACTGAACAATCAACCATCATTCACAGTACACAATCTAGAGTGAAATTTCCAAGTAATAAAGTGTCATAATACAAATGAACATCTTATAGAAGCAGCATCAAAAACAACTCATTAGCACCAGTACTACCAAGTAGGCATCTGTTTGGTAATGCTAAGTAAAACATATGAAATTAAAGACAAATTCCTTTTCTATTGTGTTTGAAAAGAAAAGTTTCTACCCTAGGTTAAGTAAAAACTCTTAATTCAAGCAATCTTGTCATGATTCTTAACACCTCAACACAAAACTGTCAACAAAGTTGATTATCCAGAGAAAACGTAATATAGAAATGGATTACCTTTTCCACACTGCAGTATATTGCTTAGGAATAATCTCAATTCTCTTCTTATTTTCATCCGTAATAGCATCAAGAGCTTCCTTAGCCATGCTAAGACAGTTAACATACCACTAAGGCTTAATTACAGGCTCCACCACATCATTACTTCGTGAACACAGACCAAGACACATCTCATTGTTTTGAGCACCTACATGAAGCTCCTACAAAAGAAAAATAGATTGTTGTTAGCACGCTACTTGAGAAAGCTGAATATAAAAAAGAACATTATTAATTAGTACACATCTTCAAGAAAAAAATAGGCAATATTGTTTGAATTATTAATGAATATATACAGTGGTGCATGCAAATCCATAGAAGTTATCCATCAAAAGAAAAAGACATGTCTCACTGAAATTGATATTAAATCACGGTTACCTTTTACTTTGATGACATATTTTATACTTTAATTATTTAGATATTCTTTTAAACAAATCACTGAGAATACAAGGTTCAATATCAGTATTAGAAATCACACTGACATCTTCAGCATTCAACAATATACAAAAAGTACCCAAAGCAACTGAATATTTATTTTATCCTAAATTATACACACTGATAAAGTTAAATCCTAGCCATTATAAGGGAATACACGGACAAGTAAAATGTACAAGGCTGATAAGAAATTCTAGACAACTTAAGCATCCAAAATTTACAAGTGAAAAAAATATCAGTTACCCCACAAGATAGACAAAGGTAAAACAATGTAGCATAGTATACACACATTTGCTTTCGCCTCCACAAAAGCACCATGAGAAAGTAGCAACTTAGCAGCCTCATTACACTCGTTCTATGCTTCCATATTCAACGGGATTTCTCCATACTGTATTCAAAATCCAAGGATTAATCTGTGTGATCATAACAGTCTCTCACAAGCCACTTGATTCAAACTTCTCAGAGAACCCATAATAGTATGGGATACCAGTATCACAAGCAAAATAACTAAGCCAAGCATAGCATTTAACATATCATATTTTGTGCTTCCAACTCAACCTTTTCGGGTCCTGCCTAATCCAGCAGAAGCTTGACAATCTCAACCTTGTTGTATCCAACTGAGATGTGAAGGGGATTGCAAACTATTTGAAATCAATCCATGAATTTCTGAATCCATTTTATCATACAATTATACGAGTTCAACAGCTGGAAATTGTGTAATTGGGTGCATGTAAAGAGCAAAGATGATGGTGACAAGAATGCAACATCTATTCTTCTACAGATTACACATATTATATCAATCAAAGCTTTTCTCCAAATTCCAGCCTATTGTAAAAACATGAGTTAATTGAAAGCAAAGTGATGAAGAATCTTATTTCTTGACAAACTCCATCAGAATTGAAGCTAAAAAGCTCAATTGTACTCCAAGGCTCCTACAATCGTATCACAATTCTAACATTAACTAAAAATCGTCCAAAAAACAATAGATAAAGAGTCTCAAATCGTCCAAAAAACAATAGATTTTGGTGCTTGGAATTTTATCTTACCAGTCCATGTTTCCTCAAAAATTTAGAGGCTCAAATTATTTAATCGATGGTGGCGAACGTCGCGATGACTTCTCTTCAATGGACGCAGCCACAGATTCCCCATTCCCCGACATGTCCGCAAACCTTGGAGAACAAATAAACTAATGATAGTTATGTGTAACACAAAGCATATATTACAACTTCACAAAGTGAGTAACAGCTCAAAGCATCATCTCTAACTCCTAATTGAATCATTTAAACTAATCTACAGTCCATCAGTTTTATCAACTGTCCCATTTCTTCTTAAATATAGCAATTTTGATTGACTGGAGAATATGATTCAATCTTATAGGGCAAACAACATACAACGACGCTATTACAGGAGATAGCTAATTGAAAACAACCAATTCGTATGCAGCAGTAAAAAGTCAATCGCAGACAAAGCTAATAAGTTATAGCATAGAAGATCTAAAGCATAAAAAAGGATGAAAAGAGATCCAAATTACTGGAGCACAAAGCAGTTAAGAAGTACATGGTTCTTGATGACCAAACCCCTACTTCAAAATTGTCAAAGCATAACTCAAGAAAGTCATTTAAACTAATTTAATTGCTTTGCATATCAACGAAATTTAAAGCTCTGAATTCCAACATCGATAAATGAACAGAAAGAAAGAGAATGGGATAAGATCATAAGAAGAACAACTACCTCTTTTTTGTGCACACCGCCTCGACAGCTCCCCGATTTCAGCATAGGCGCGGCTTAGATTTCTGTTTCTCCGGTGACAGCAATCGAAGCAGACGAATACCCCAAAATTGGAAGATGAACCGCAAAAAAAAAAAAAAAAAATTGAAATTGGAAGATGAATCACTAAACCAACCCATATAAACAACCTAAATACAAACATTCTGAACTAAAAAACTCAATTAGGAGCGTAGAAACTGAAATGGAAAATGAATGCAATGTATAAACTTACCCATGGATTTAAAGGCTTCTCAAATTTTTGGGTTTGAGAAACCTCTTCAATCTGCAATGCCCGAAACAAAAAAAAATGGAAGGATCTGTGGGATGGAAGGACTCGGTGGGATGGATATAAAGGTTTCTAGGTTTCTCAAAATGGAAGTAGTTTTAGAAGAAGCAATTCCTGGGGAAGCGCAACCGAGCGAAAGGCAAGAGGTTGTCGGAAGCCAAAATACCAAACCCTAGATCACGATTTGTACCGGCGATCAGGAGTACCAGGAAGGGGAAATCGGAGTACCAGGTTTTTGTTAGCTTCTGTCTTCCGCTTTGTACCGGCTATTTGGAGTACCAGTAGGGGTAAATCGGGCGGAAAGCTGAGGTAGACGGCAAAATTGAAGGATTAACATGGCCTGAATGTAGAAAATTGATCGGTGATAGAGAGGAGAGGAGAAAAAGAAAGAGAAGTAGTAGTTGGTTTTAGGGAGTAAAAGCAACACTGGGACTCTGGAATTAGGCGTGTTCATTGGGTTCGGTTTTTTGGATCGAATCCAACCGATTCGGTTTTCGTTTTTTATTAAAATAAAATTCGGTTTGATCAAAATCGATTATTTTTAAAAAAAAATTAGATTTTTAGATAAATTAGTCCAACCTTATTCGGTCCAGTTTCGTCCGGTTCGATCCAGTTCGGTTCGGTCTAAGTTCGGTTCTGTCTAATTCGGTTTTGTACACTAAAACCTACTTCAATAACCTAAATTAACATAATTTCAAAATATTCGGTTATTTCGGACCAAAACCGAATCGAGTATGTTTGGTTCGGTTTTCTGTCCACAAAATTCCGAAATTCGGTTCGGTTCGGTTCGATTTTGTTCGGTTCGGTACAGCCCTAACTGGAAGAGAAGGAGAAATAAGCAGTTGAAGACAGAAAAACATGGAGGAAGAATAGAACGTGGGAATAATGCTCAGTACAGATATCTGCCCAAGCATTTGCCAGATGTTAAACCATTAGAAGGCCAAGTGGCTAAATCTTTTCTGAAGACTTGCCTTCAACTTTACATATTTAGAGTAGATATCATTAAAAATGTCCATTATATATTAATTCAATAGGAAATTATCTATAAAACATTTTCTAATAGAGAATAAATAAACTCTTAAGAAAAAAGATTAAACTAGTGGCTAAAAAAATTATTGTTAAAAATAGATTTATTAGAGTGTGTCCATTGACACACACTGCGAAAACCAGGAAAACCAATATACTTATATCACATATTATTTCAATAAAGAGAGGTTAAAAATGGGTTGAAGATCCTAAAAAAAAAACATTAATAAATGGTAAGGAATGTCAAGGTGATATTTTGGTAATTAAATGCAACTTTACAAAATAGGTTGATTTGTCCCAAAATTCATGAAGACTCAAACTCACTGGCGTTTGTCTTGAAAATTGTGTATTTTGAATTTATAAGGCAAATAAAAATTGAACTAAAAAATCCAAATAAAAAGTTTGCCAATTTTATAAAAATCTCACCGTTTTCATTTTAAGCTCATTCTCGCTCGATCCCCTATATATATTCTTATCAACTCATCTAGGTATGGAAGTAGATCTCCATTAGTAAGGTTTCAAAGAAGCTTTTGCAAACCTGAAACCCATCAAGAAAATAATTAGTCTAGAACGTTAGTGATAATGATTAATGAACAACTATAACGCAATATCACCATGTAGAAATCCCTAAAGTTTATTATTTAGGCTACTTGTATATGGAGCGTAGTTTAATGTTGGTTGAATGTAGGATTTTGACCTCCTAATTAACACTATGGGGTTTACTTAACCTTATCCCAACAAAGAATGCAAGGGGATACAATTGCAAAAAATGTGAAACACCAATTTCAATTTGAGAAAATGTGGCAGCAAGAACGTCGATAATTCACATATCAAGGCTTCCCAACTGTGGCATGGGTTAGCTATTGTGAGTTGTGACACACTTTGGACGGCAAATAAAATGTTAAATATAGTAATTTATCTAATTAAAAATTGTAATTTTTTTTAGCTAATACAAGTATATCTCATTAACAAACAACTCACGATATCTAAATATTGATAACATTTATCTATATCTATTTATATACTATTACTAAAATCATTATTATCTCTCCTATTTGTCAACCATTGAGATATGTCAAGTCATTAAAATAATTTGCTCATTTACATATTTGTCCTTTCATTTTTCTACAAATTAAAGTACAATTATTAACCTTCCAAAGTAATATTTTTCTTACCATATTGATGTTTAGTAGTTTATATGATATATATAGGTGATATTATTGTTGATGAATAAGGAAATCCATATTATAGTTATATATTTTGCACATGTGATTTAACTCTTTATATCTGTATACTATTACGTAATACCTCTTTATATCTATTTTACACCATAATATAATAAAAAAAAATTGTATATTTACCGTAAATGTGTTGATTATAGGTTGTAGATTTAAAAATACAGCAAGTCTATTATATGAGTGGGTGTTTTTTTTTTACTATCCAACGATTCTTTTTAAAAACATTATTAATTACTTAATATGTTTATTGAGGTTTAGTCATGTTCATGAAGATTGTGTATCATGGTTTGAAATTAAATTAGAACCAATGTGTATTTTCACACTACTACACGTGCGTATCATGATTTGCCTGTTTTTGAATGTGTTTACAGTGAATGTGTTAATTTTTTTTATTAATTGAATCTCAACGTTTTCTTTCATAAAAACTTTTCATGCTAATGTATATATTTTTATTGGAACGATGTGATAAGTTTTACTATGTGGGACCGATATGCAAATCAATTTTCCCCTAACGTCAAAACTATCATAGAAGACTCGATTTTTGTCATAATTCAATTTGTCAAGATCGGGACCTTTCAAATATAACTACACCTTTTTCAATTTGTTCATTATCTTTTTATTATTTTTAATTCTTTAAATTAACTTAATTAGTGTTATATGTATTTCTTCAGATCAATACAAGTTGGCCAATGTATCTGGTGATGGTCATCATTAATTATCCCTTAATTCAAGAATTTTTTAGATTTTATGGAGAGGTTAGTTTTATGTTTATCTTAGCTAATATTATTTATTTTAGCAATATTTTTATACTATTAGATTTTTATGGTTATTTTGAAAGTCTTCACATCTCCGGTGTCTATACTGGTACAAACAAAATTACTTCAATTCCAAGTGGACCTTCATATTCTCTATCTGATCAATTTTTAGATATCACATTGTTTAAGGCGATTGATGAAATTCTAGATATCAACAAGGTAATTTTCGAACTTATTATATTTTTATTAGTAGTTATATAATTTAATGTTAGAATTTGATTATTTCCCCAACCAAATCTTATCTTATTTTGCAGCCATGTCAACGCATAAATATTGCTACGATAGAGGTCATTGACAACACATTTGGATGGTACTATCACTCGTGCAAACAATACAAAAATTAAGGTTCAGTCTGAAAGGGATCAATTCCATTGCGGCAAATATGAAAACATTGTCAAATTCGTCATTCATATGTATTTAATGTAAAATTAAAAGAATATATGCGGAATAAAAATTGTATTCTAAAAATTACTTACATTGCCATGCATGTTTAAGGGTTACATTAATAGTGAAAGATGATTCTAGCATGACATCTTTTGTTATATTTGTTAGATATGTCAAAAAGTAGGTTAACAAATTTGTAATCGAAATGTTAAAATCAACTGTTAAGGTATTAATCTATATAAAAATTTTGTACATAAGATCATACACTATGTATAAAAAAATTAAATATTTTGATATTTTACTTATATATTATACTACATTATTACCTTACTTATTTTGTTTAGATTTCTACATTACTTATCTAATTTACTCTTATTGTTTCGATTCTATTTAAATTATTTTCTTATGTACATGATATGGATAACAACAAAACACCCAAAGAACTTAAAGTGTTCATTGGAAAGATTTTATATTCAGGATTAATGTTGATGAGTTCAAATTATATGACAATAGTCATGGATTCAATGTTTTTAATATGACCTACGGTTTAACTTTGATTGTTGAACTCAAAAAGTTGATTTCATAAACTCAATTATTTACTATTTTGGTCCTATATAACACAACAATATATATGTATTACATAACTTATATACTTATATTGATATTTTAGAACAATGTAAAACCATTGTCATGTGAGCACGTACACTACAATGTGTCGTCCAATGAAATGATTACTCCTTTCAAGTGTTCCAATGATAACCTATTGATTGAAGATGACAATGAAGAAGATGGTACACAAGATCAACTTTTTACTTCACATATTAAGACATGTTAAAGAAAGAGAAGGAGGACTAAGTGTGTTGCACATGACATACAAGTTATTAAATAAGACTTATTCTATAATCTATATTTTATCAACATTATTATCATATATTTTCCCTTATTTTTAGGGATTTATTTGATATTTATTGTTATTATTATATGACAATATTGGTGTTATATTTTATTGATTTTATTTTATAATAATTAAATACTATGATTTATTAATATTATCACTTTTTTTTTTTCAAGAACCCGTGGGACAATCTACTAGTTAGAAACTAAAACCCTAGAATAGAACTTATAAACCCATCACAAAAAAACATTTCTATTTTTGACATCTTATTCGTCGCCCCGAGGACGATAAATAACAAAATTCTATCCGTAAAACCTCATATTAAGACTTATGAAGTGGAATTATCAAGATTGCATAGTTGCCTTAATATTAGGCGTCTCCAAATTGCAATCTATATAATTCCCTCTAGGGATGGCAACGGGACGGGTTCGGGGCGGGGGTACTCTCCCCATCCCCGTCCCCGCCCCTCTTTAGTGTTGCATCTCCCGTCCCTGTCCCCGTTTTAGTTAAAAATATGGCCCCGTCTCCGTCGGGGAATTCCCATCCCCGTAAATTTTCCCCGACGGGAAATTTCCTTCCCCAAAAGTTTTTCATTTCACATAACTCACAAAGTTTTTGTGGTAATCTTATATATATATATATATATATTTTCGTTGTTACAAATGATTTTACCATATACCTTATTATATCACTTGAGCAATATTGATTTTTACCATATACATTATTATATCACTTGAGCATTATTGATTTGTCATACATTATTATGTATAAAGGCTTAATACAAGATTTATAGTACTGATAAAGTCATAACAACGTTTTTGTACGAGTTTAAAACTTTATAATTGAGGATATAAGGATTAGAGTATTGGAGTTTATGGTACAGGGGTTACTAGGTTAGGGCATTGGGATTGAGGTTACAACTGTTAGGGTATAACTGTTAGGGCAATTTTCTAGCGAGGTTTCCCGTCGGGGGCGGGACGGGGTTCCCCGGCGGGAGCGGAGTTCCCCAGCAGAGGCGGGGACGGGGCGGGACCCCTCTCCCCGACCCCACCCCCGTCCCCACATGGGACCCCGTTCCCCGTGGGGATTCCTTACCATGGGGACGGGGATTTTAAACGAGGGCGGGAATGGGGAAAAAATTAAATCCCCATGCGGGTTTAGGATTTTTTCCCATCCCCGTTTAAACGCTTATTTAATCTATTTATCACTAAACGCTTATTTAGTTTAGTGACTTGTGATTATAGGTTAAACTCCCTATATCAGTCAAAAAATGTTCATTATTTGAGATGGAAATAAATGTTAAGACTCCGGAATCAGATTCATCAATACTCAACAGTCAAGAATGAGGATGAAGATGGTGGTTCAAGAGAGAACTTGAAGGGATTCAAGTGGAATTACAGGTCACAGACCCCAGCTAGATGAGCCTTGATATTGTAAAAATGACTCCTCTGTCCCATTTTGGTGTCTCAATGTGCTTCATTCACTTTGATTGGTGAAAAAATAATAAATAATGTATTTACTTGTTTGATAAAAAATCAAAAAATAATTATGAATCAATCAAAATAAATAATACACCGAAATAGGACAGCTAAGCAGATTTGCACCGTAAAAATGAAGCCCTCTAAAAATTATTTAGATACCCATTGAATGAGTGCATTAAAGAATTACACATATTTTGGGAACTATTTTTATAGTGAATTTTCAATTTGGTTAACTCAGATCATTGTGTTTAACTTGCTTTGCTATATTGAAAAAAATTATTTGAACTTAATTATTTTCTGATTTATGTGCATCAAGTTGTAACTTGTGGTATGCATGTCTCACCTAACTTGTAATTCTATAACTATGAAAATTGGTCACCACAATAAAACACTATTAGAAATATTATACGTTATAAAATCAAGTCCCGGCTTTAAGAACTTGTTTATTCCAACAAAACGAGTATGCAAATTCACATGCTTTAAAAAATCTCCTCACCCTTGAAAAGTAACATGTCAAATAATTTAAAAGCCTAATTTTGCAACCTAAAATTCAAAACTAACCAAGTTCTGGAAATTACTTGTATATCAGGGATTTACCTAGGCCTCTAGAACCCACATCAATGGTTTATATGGGGGCGCCAGTTATGAAACGTCATCCAAAAACTCCTACTCCATAGCCGAAGTTCTGCATCTTTTTCCTAAGCCCTGCATCAACCTCACAGAAGAAACAAGAAAGCCCAGAAAATACCAAATCCCCAAACAACCTAAATATAGCATTGAATAGGAAGCGTACGAGGGATCGAGCAATCAACCCTCCGATAAAATATAACATTATGATGAAAAAACACTACATGTAAACAAAGAGGGATTTAAATGTTATCTAACAAGGCGAAAATGTGTTGTAAAGACGAAAATATATGATAAAACTAAACCAGGTACATTCAATACAATTGAAGGTTGGCACAGAAAAAGGATTGAGCTTTCAGTTCTCAACCTACTATTGAGCTGCTAACGGTCAAATTGGAGTATTGTGAAGCAGCTCCTTCCTTGCTTTCACATTCGCTGGCAAAACTAATCTGAACGAGTGCGATAAAACTTACATTCATATTGTATAATATGCACATGTGGATAGGCTATGCAAGCTTCTTTCCCGGTCAAGCCCTGTCATTGTACTCGAATCCAAACTGTATGCCTGTCATTTTACTCTAACCTGAAGGATAAGATGAACCTCCCTCTTGAAAATGGATCTTAACTCTTCATTGGCTTCAACACCGATTCTCCTACGTTAACAAGTGAAAGTTTAGCAATCATTCGAGCTTGTTGCAGGATTAACCAGGAAAAAACAAATAAAAAAGAGGTATGCCATGGTACATTAGGTACAAAGCAGAAGGGGACTTCTCACAAAACCGCCACTATTTGATAATAGTGGTGGAGGTTTAGGTAAAACACACTACTGTAGTCTGTAGGGTGGTTTCATAAAGATTTCCCTGTTAAAAAAGTTGGGTTCTTGGAGGAAAAACAATGCTGTTTGTCAGGCATTCACCAGGAAGAATAATACATACCCAATTTTCGATCCATTCTTGCCTACGAGGATTTTGCGCTGGCTCTGTTTGTGAGTGATAAGATGTTGCTCAATTCTCAGGGAGCCGTCTCTCAAATCCTTCCACCCCATCAAACGATGCTCTATCTCATAAGGAATTTCCTGCAATATTAAAGGATACATTACAGAGTTGTTCATCACAATGTCATTGTAGAACTGCTTGCTAATGATAATGATTATGATACCCCACAAGAGAGACGACGATGGCAAGGAGATGCATAACTTGAAAATGGAATCCAGAACACAAAGCTGGAAGGGATATGCCAGAATTACCTGATGAACATGGTGCAACAACTTTTCTCGGACAACTTCCAATGATATGTTTTTCATAACTTCTTCACTCATGACGAATGGATCTTCATCCCATGGTCGTTTAACAGCCTACAAATGCAAGAGAGACAGAAATTAAATAGCAGAATCACCCTGATTGTAATGACATGATTAAGTGACTTGACATGCATTAATATACAAAATAACATAGAGGATAATTCTTCTCCACACTAATACTTGAATTTCTTATTTTGTTGATGAACTTAAAACAACTATCATTATACTTGCAAACTTGAAGAACTGAAAGCTAGACCTTATCAGGCAGTTTTCCAGATGTGTTTCAGGAGTCAACATATTAAAATAGTTTGTTACTACCATCTGTCAACCGATTTTATTAAACATCTTTGTACAAATTGATAACTGTTAAGACTAAAATGTAACCGATGCTATTATATGTTATCCACTGACTCTCAGACAGGACTATAACAGGGATGTGTAACTTATAAATGCACTTTCCTATAGAGAAGAGATATAAAAGGGTTAGTTATTCTTGCTTTAGGCTTTAGTTTCTTAGAACCTAAAAAAAGAAAAGTTTCTCAGAAACTTCTCTTCATAGTTCATACCTTTTGACAGTTATTCAAAAAGTAAACTTAAATGTAAAATGTATTCAAATGATATATTACCACAAAGTACTGATTCTCCACTAAGCACAAATACATACAACTTATATTTTCTTCATCATTTTTTCTTTTTAAATCACAGGTTATAATTCACCCATCATACGTAAATCGTAATGAACAAAAATCAGCAAGGAAAGTTCCCAACTGCAAGTGATACAAGTATAATTTTTTTAGCATAAAGTAGAGAGGCATGCAATCATGCAATGAATATCAGTTGAAAGTTGAATTTGAAGGTCAGACTCCATTAATGCCAAGACGTCCAGGAATGTCTATAATTAGGAGCTATAGGTGTACAGAATTCGTAAACTTCTCATCACTAATACGAAACGTCCCAGATGAAGTAGTGCACAACAAGATGACAACGCTTCAACAGGAATACATTCCCTAATACAGCCCAACACAAACAGAACACCTGAGCAAAGTGTCTGGATGGTACAATAGTGCAACTCTTTACCCACAAGAAAGTAGAATTTACTAATAGTACTTGAAAGAGTTGTACACTATATTAAATAGAGAATACATACCTGCTCCATCAAATACTTACTCAGATCTTTAACTCCAGAACCCTTTAGCCCAGATATCATAAAAATTCTATGGAACAAAAAGATATGATGAGATTCCGATGCAATAAATTAGAGGTTGATCATTGATATTATAAGCATGTAACAGATACTTACTTCTCATATCCAGTTAGATCTTTGAACTTTTCTGCAATCTGCAGTAAATCCTTCTTTTTTTCAACCAAGTCAACCTTGTTCATGCATAATATACGCTTCTGCTTTGGGTTTGCCTCTGACCCCATCCGTTCAATTAATCTTACAACTCTTGAGTCAGGCCTGGATACAATGAGTGCTGTCAGTAATTGGCAAATGTCCATAATACATATCCATTTTTACCCAAAAGAGTTTGTAGTTTAAAGAAATAGGTACATATAAAAAACTTCCATTCTATGTCCTCTTCTTCAAACGCAGATCATGGAATTAAAAGGAATAAATTTGATGAGTAAATCTAAAAACTCAAGTCTCTCTTTACTGTGAAGCTGCCCACTGAATGACTATGTTCTGAACTGGAGTTCAACAGTTCGACCCCTAACATCATGTGATCAAGTGTTTAAATTCTCTTATGATGTACACCGAAACAGGCAATATCAACTTATAAGTGACCACAATATGGAGAAAAGTTTAACAAAAATAATTGTGACGAGGTCCTGGAGCCTTCATAATTTCTTTCCAACATTATATCTTATATTAATTAACTTTTAAACACAGAAAATTCAGTCCTGGAGAAGAATACATAAAAAGGGATAATACTTAAGGAATTGAACTTTTGTTTTCTCTTTAGATATGAAAATGAAGTTGAACAGATGAGAATTTGCCATGTCATTGCAGCAGATTGCTTACTTGGTAAGCTGTCTGTGCGCATCAAAAATAACTATCAGCACATCATAGAGGTCAATTGAGCTCCAAGCAGATTCAATTCGTGCTTTAGTATCCTTAGAGGGATATCCAGATTTCTTTAGCATCAGCCCAGGAGTATCAAAGAAACACTGCATTGGAGCATTATGAAAGAGTGAGAAAAATCTTGCTCATTTTGCTGTTAAAGATATTTTCAAAATTTACTGCCACTTTCATCTCAAGGAAGAGTCAGGAATCCATCTGATGTTTGATAACTAAATATGGATCTAATTTGAAAGCCAGTAATGTACAAAAAACGCAAATTTGAAGGTATACTTATATCAGATCACATTCATGATGTAACAATACTTAATTCCAGAAGAAGAAAAAGAAAGCAATGACATACTATTTGGGTGTCTCCTTTTGTCATCAAGCCTAAAACTTCATGTGTAGTTGTATTTATCTTTCTTGAAACAGCAGCCACCTTTGTACCAACCTGTCACAAAATGATCAAACAATCAAACATAGGATTTTTGAAGAAGATAAGGATGTTCCTCTTGGAACATTGTGTCAAATCCAAAGATGCTATAGTCTAGACACGAGCCAATGACTGTTGGAAAACAAAAGATGAACTCTCTGCTCCGAAACAAAAACATATAGAATGAAATTTCTCAATTACAACACAGATTGTGCCCTTCTGGTATATCTGCCTAATTGTCCAGGTGTAGGTTGCCTTCTCAGAGCACACCCTTTTAGATTGTTGAAACTTGTAACTACTAGGTAAACTGCTTTAGAAGCGTAGGATATATCAGAAAAGATACAATACTTCTGCACTGCATATTAAAGACGAGTAAAATTGGCATTGCCTATATGGTACAGCATCTAGGCCAAAGCTCAACTGAACCAAGTCTAGGCCATGATAGATACAGATTTATTCAAATGTCAACAAAGAAACAATATCTCCTAAACTATTAGATTCTATAGTCACAATGAAAAAAAAGAAACATTTATTTCCACCAGAAATAAAGCACATCTCAACCTATTGTAACTCCAAAAAACCCAAGCCATGGTACATTAGTAGGCAATTGGCACCAAAAGTACTTAAGTTTGAGTCCCTTATTATTAAAACCATGAAATTTTGGGAGAACATTAACATGAGAACTGGATGGATAATTCACAATTGTCCACAAAAAGGCAGTAATCTTGCTTGCCCTACAAAATACCCAAATGTTGTCTTCTCTATTACTTAAGGCTATCCCTATGTGCACTATTTTGTTCTGCCGCAGCATTTAATTACTCACAAGTTCACAACCTTCAATTCCCTCTAGAAATAGGATTCATATTCTGCGTCAAATTTAAAATCAGGTGAAGAAGTTCCTTTATATAGCCCCTATATATACTACAAATGTGGGAGGGAGTGTAGGCACTGAAAACAGATTTGAAAGGCAGACAGGACATTCGTTAGCAAACCAACAGAACACAAGTCAAATGGAGCTGCTATTCTTTTGATGTACCAATTACATATAATGCTACATCCAAAGTATCATAACAAAATCCATGTAAGCAGAGCAACAAAGAAAAGCTGGACAACAACAACAACATACTTTTAGGAAATACATGGAGACTCATACCATGTAATTGGTCAAAGCGGACTTGCCAGCGTTCGGAGCTCCAATAATCCCCACGGTCAGCGACTTCTGATCCTCATCCTTCACCTGCAACACCTCTTCTTCATCCTCCTCCACTACCTCGTCAATCGCTGCCTGAAGAAGCGCCTTAGCAAGTGCCCTTTTCTTCACTTCCTCTTCTACTTCCTCCTCCACTATTAGACCTCGATTTAGAACACTACTTTCTTCTCCAAAGATTCTCTTGTTCACTTCATTCCTATACTTCTCATCCCAAGTGCTGGACAGCGGCGCCTTTGAGGAGCTCTGAGGGGGTAGGATAAATTGGGAGCTGTCGAACGCAGGGGCTTCGGCGTCCGAGTCGTTTTCGGAGGCGGAGGTGGCGGCAGTTGTGGAGGCGGAGAGGTCTAATTGAGGCAGCGAGGAGTACAGTCGACGGAGAATGCTTGGAGAGAAACGCGGAATCTGATATCTTAGCGAGGGATTGGATGAAAGAGCTTTGAGAGCTCTCAAGCTTTTCATGGCAGACGATAAGAAAAGTGAGGAGACGCGGAGCGAGGGGAGAGAAAGAAGCAGAGGGCGGTGGCGCCGGCGGCGTAGATGGCGGAGGACGGTAGAACCTCCGGAACCAGAGTGTACAACGGCTGATCGAAGAAGGTTGATGGGTTTTGTGAGGGTTTTGAGATTTTCAGATGAGATTGCCTGCTTCAGTAAATTAAAAAAAAACTGTCCCCAAAACTGGAGTTTTTACTTAGTGGTCCTTAAACTGAAGTTCTTATTTGATTTTGTATTTCCTTGAATGGAAATCAGAATATGTTTCAACATTAAAATATCAGGTTGTTTAATTTTAATTTTTATACAAATAAATCATACACACGTTATTTTTAAATATTATTTTTAATATTAACAATATAATTTTTACCCTTCAATTTCTTCATATACCTTGAATATTTGTGATGTAATTCTCAGTCTTATATCAATATACCTTCAAATGCACATAAGACAACAATAAAGATATATGTTCGAAAAAGGATGATTTTGATACTATTATTGGTGGATATTTGGATACGATATTATTAGGGGATTTTTGAAAAATGAAAGTGATAGGTGATTAAGAAACTCAATTATAAGATGTACTTTTTGAATCTTGAACAAATTAAATTACACAATGATATATGCACCAAATGCAAGTTGGTAAATCTTTCGATAAACTCACGCAAGATGAAATTCTCTTTGAAAACTCTTAAACAATAACACAAGGGTCCAAACAATAACACAAGGGTGTTTATATGAGTTGTTAATTACTTGTAGACGTGCATAACAAGTGGCAAAAGGTAGACAATAAAAAAGAAGCAAAACAAAAAAAATAGCATGTTTGTGATCTCGCATTAGATGGCCGGCAATTTTGGAGACCCGTCACATAGGTGGAGTAAAGGCTAAGTAAGGTGAGGAGTCTCCTCATTATTTGAGGCACAAAATGAACATGGTTCATGCATAATATCACCCATGTTCGGTGGAAGGTCATTGGCCTTCCTCGTCTTTGAATTAGGTGAGACAATTCTGAGTCAAAGTTGGACTGCCGCATAGACTGGACATTTCCAGTATGTTCTAAGCTGATTATGTGATGTGAAAGATTTGTTATAAAGTCGTATTCCTTTCTCCTAGCTTTTCAACAAATACTCATATACCTTTATGGGACCTCTGTACCTTCTTAACTAGTCATAATACTTAATATGTATTCTATGATTAATTTATACGGTTTTTTCTTTATCCAACTCTCAAACTATTTCTTGTAAACAAACTCTTAGTTCTCTTGAACAACTATGACGGATATAATAACTTCAATTTGATCTCAAATAAATAATAGCTTAAATTAAATAATTCATGTTATAATTACCAAAACAAAAATACCTCATGTTATAACATTGATATACCTCTTATAAGAAACTTTAACTACATGGATTACAAAAACTTTCATGAACCATGTTATTATTCGTTTTTATAATATAAATTGAATATGATATTTTTTGGACTAACGCAGATGCATGACGTTTTGTTATTATAACTCTCTTCTATATTTTTTTTGTATAAAAAAAAATATTAATAAAATATACTCATCCAAATTACTCTTGAAAAGTCTTTCAAAAACGACTTATTACCATATGATAAATAAAATATGAAAATTGAATTGTTATAGTGCACCTTAATTTATTTCTTGATAATATTTTAGGGAAAGTTTAAAACATCATAATTACATTCATATTCATATACATGACTTACGTAAAATAATATGTCATATAAAAATTTATAACTAATATATGTTTTTGGGCGTCCACGTCCTATTTTTATTGGAATCCTTGTCAAAGATTCAAATAATATTATTTCATATATGTAAAGAATTTAGAAATTGATTTATAATTTATCAAATTCCTATTAATTTTGATCCAAAGTCAATATTTTTTAATGGAAAAGTCAATAATTAGAATTACTTTAAGTAATTTTTCATTTATGTATATTATTACAAGATTTTATAATTATTAAAGATATAACGTGAAATGGTAATTTAACACATGGCTAAAAATGATTATTTCAGGTTGTGTATGCAATGTTGTTCTCTTAAAAGAAACTTATGGGAAAAAATCTATATATAGCAAATGTGAAAATTCACATAAATTATTTTTGTAAAACAAATCACGTAAATTATTTAGTAGGAAAAAAAAAGGAGAAGAATATTACACGAGTATTCCCTCGCAATCACATATTCACATCCTTTTTATCTGTTGTGCTGTTTGAGCATGAAATCAGACAACCAGGCTATTTCAGACATGTTTCAGATTATACCGAATTGGCTTGCCCATTTCCGTTGAGTGGATGAGATAGAGTCATAGAGATATTAGCCTGGTTTCTTCACTGATTTGGAGTTGGGAAGCAAGCAAGTGACAAGATAATCTTTCTAGAAAACCCTAATTTTATCCGTGCGTCTGCAAAAATCAACCATATCTACAACGAATCTCTTCTGCGAATTGTGCGATTGAGCTTCGAAGATGAATTCCCTCGCTACGAATTGGTCTCCGAGCTCATGCCAGCTCCAATTGGCCTTCAGATACCGAAAACCCCCGGCGGCATTGTTCGTTCGTAGTCGTATGTTCAGCTCCGGTTATCGTCGATTGCGCGTCCTTTGTGTCGCCGGAGATGAGGCGGGGAAAAGTAGTCAGCCGCAAGAACGTCGCCGTTCGGGCGATTCGTGGACGAGTTCGGGCTCTGCTGCTGACGGTTATTCTGATTGGTCCGGGTCTGGCCAATCTGATAGTGGAAAGTCGACGGAAGGAGTTGGTGGTAAGAGAGCAAAAATTCTCTGCTCTTTTGTAGGATAGATGGATTTTACTTATAAATTGTTGTGTTATGCCAGTGTTTCTGTGATTACTGTCTAAAATCTGAATATTGCTGGTTGTTGAATGGTGTACTTGTGTGTGAATTTTCTCTAGA
The DNA here is from genome assembly GCA_027886185.1 of Rheum nobile. Classification (NCBI taxonomy): domain Eukaryota; kingdom Viridiplantae; phylum Streptophyta; class Magnoliopsida; order Caryophyllales; family Polygonaceae; genus Rheum; species Rheum nobile. Next base: position 1,683,624 of record WOAB01000056.1, read on the forward strand.
ATGTATATTAGAAGAGTTAACTTTACATAGAAAATAGATATATGTGAGAAGGTCAAGTGGTAAATCATGAAACTGTGGAGCAATTATGTTTGTGTATAGAAAATTGTTATGCTGGAAAGTAAACTAGTCGTTGGTTTACCAATGTTGTACTGACAGTTTGATTGAAGAGAATGTTTGTTCAGTCACTAAGAGATCATGTAGAGGTTTACCCTCCAACAGCAATCACTGTGGAGGGAATCGGTTTTTTAGTTCTTGATATCTCTGTGAATACCGAGTAGCTCTCTTGTTCTTTCCTTTTGTGCTAAATATGGGCTCTAGGATTGAGGTGGATAAAGGTAGTGGGTTATCTCAGTATCTGAAGTAAGTAATTAGTTCTCCCCTTGTTGAAATAAGATTGTGAATCTGTTGGACTGAATCAATCTGCAACATGGCCTTGGACTGAATCATAATCAAAATTATGTCACTCTCACTTGAGCATGATAGTTTTTTGTGCTTCGATTCATTCTGTAAGCGAAAAATAAACCCTCATAATCTGTGATTGGAATGTAAAGCCTACTAGTAGCTATATCATATGTAAAACAAAAGCAGTGGGCACTTGTATCCTATAGGGCCGAAAACCTTACTTGTGTCTCCTTAATTTCGTGTTGAGTGCAGTGGATTCTTTACCACACTTTGAAAATGAATGGGTCATCTTAGTTATTTTTACATCATTGTAGGCATTTTCTCTTTCGGTTATGATTACTTGGCCAACATGAAAAAGGCACAACTTCTATGGTTGTCAACTTTCCCAAACATATTTTTATGTTTGCAAGTCAGCTATGAACCCAAATCAGGCATTAGTATTTGACTGCTTAAACTAAGTTTTCTCCTAATATATACATCAAATTCAAAAGCTGATATGGACTGAACCAAACTGATTCTGGTTCATCATGGTGGGACTAATCCAAATACCAATTAGTTAATCAATTCTTGTTCATGCGTTGCAGATAATTGATAGGTTTGTTTATGCCATCTTCAGCTTACTTGTGTTATCCTTGAACCGGAATCATATTCTGTAATATATTAGTGGATTGGAATAATAATGATTTTGAATAGTTTGTTTACAGGGATTGTTGGGGCTGGACTCGCAGGAGTTTTTCTTGTTGCAGGGCTTAGCTTTGCAGCCTTGGCCATTAGCAGGAAAACAACCTCAAGTAAGTTCTACATTTGGCTGTATTTTTATTCATTCAGTTCTAAAATATCCATGAGATCTCCAAGCTAGGACACATTTTTTATAACATTTTTCTAGGCCTAGTGTTCTCTGATTTCATCTTTTCTTTTCCCCTGTTTGCATCTTACTACTGAAATTTTCAATTGCTGATTAAGCACATATCAACTGATTTCCAGGAGGGGTGCAAGAGATGGAGCCATTGACCAAACAGCAGGAAGTGCTGCTAACGTCAGATGAGGAAGTTCTTTGTAAGGAGGAGAATGTGGAGGATGGGAAAGATATTGCTGATGATGATCTTGAATCCAAAAGGGATCCAGAAAATTATTCTCCTTCATCCCCTAAATCAACCATTGATGTTCTTGAAAGTTCACCAGGTGATAATGATGTGTCAACCTCATCCGCGAATGATAAATATGCATTAAATGGTTATGGGGTTCCAGTTGAAGAAAATTTGCAATCTGATTCAGATGCTCACTATGAGAGTACACTGCAATTCCCTGAAGCACAGAATGCTGATGGCTCTTCAGGTGTCCCTAGCAATATAGATTCTCCAAACATAGTTGTTCTGGGTACACCTGAACAAGTCTCAGAGCAAATTGATCTGATTAGCATGTCACTTTCTAGTTCAGATGACAAGCAGGGGACTCTTGAATCAAGTGTAGGGAACTATTCCTCTCATGAAGTTGAGCTGTCTTCAAATTATTCAGACGGTTATGAGTATGGTGATTCAGAACCCAAAATGGCTTCTGAAGGTGAGCATGTTGATGCATCACTCTCAACAAAGGACCTATCTGAGCCTAGCAAAGTGCCTGAGATTTCAGCCGAGGAAAACCACTCATCTATAGAAAATATTAATTCTGAATGGGTTTCTGTCAATAGGGAGTCAGAATTTACCCAGTCACTTGTGGATACTTTGGAAGCAACCCATCAGGTTAATGTTAACATTAGGGAATCTGTTTCTGAATCACATTCTTCTGGGAATCCCGTTGTCTCTACTGGAATACCTGCACCTTCTGTCCTGCCGGCTACCCTGCTGACTCCTCCAGGGAAGGTTTTGATTCCTGCAGCTGTTGATCAAGCTCATGAACAGGCTCTAGCTGCTTTGCAGGTCCTAAAGGCAAGTTTCACTTTGAATTCTGAAATATCTGTACCTTTTCATTGAAATTTGAAACATTTAGATTTTGTTGCATGAGGAGAAATTAACATCTGGAGCTGAAGTGAGCAACATTTTTGATATTCTTGGAGGTCTATTGAACACAGAACACATATTGGCATTTTATGTACATCATGGGCATTCTACATGCTTTTCAGGTCATTGAAGTCAAAACAAAGAAATATTCTATTTCATGGATTCCAATGATAATGTGTTGGCTTGTTATATGGAATTTGGCATTCAGTTTTGCTTAAATATATTTATGCACTATGCTTGCTTTTCAGGTCATTGAAGTTGATGCTCAACCAAGTGACCTGTGCACACGCCGTGAGTATGCTCGCTGGTTGGTTTCTGCAAGTAGTGCTCTTTCAAGGTACTGATGTTTTGATATATGGTAATATGGCCAATTGAAAGAAAATTAGCATTCAGTCTGATCATAATTCTTTTCATTCTTACTGCTCATTTTCAGAAACTCAATTTCGAAAGTCTATCCTGCAATGTATATAGAAAACAATACTGAACTTGCATTTGATGATATCACCCCAGACGATCCTGACTTCTCATCTATTCAAGGTAAGAAAGTACATCAATGTATAAATGTAATGATGACAGGTTTTCTTAGTTTACCTTACACATTTTGGTGTATGATTCACCATGCTGCATCTCAGGTTTGGCTGAAGCAGGACTTATTTCAAGCAAACTCTCTCAACAGGACATGCTTTCTTCTCCAGATACAGATATAGGTCCCTTCTACTTCTTTCCTGATAGGTGATCTCTCTTTCTCTATACACACACATACGTATAGGAGAGGGAATTGAACTCATGACTTCCACATAAGGGAGAGCACTACATGCCAATTGGCTCCAACTGATTGACTGAATGTTCTGTTCATTTGCAGGAGGATAGATAATTATCTAATGTCTGTATTTTTGTGTCTTCGACTCCTACTGCTAATTGTGAGCTAATTATGAAATTAGGATCCTCTGTTATATGAAGTAAAGTCTGACACATATTCAACAAGTCTAGCTTGCATGCTTTACCCATGTTATTGCATATTTTTAACTTGGGTGGTGAATGTCATACTGAAATACGCAGTGGTGGTTTTTGAGCTCAGATTTCTTCTTTTCTATCCTGCAGCCCTCTTTGTCGTCAGGATCTTGTAACTTGGAAGATGGCCCTAGAAAAGAGGCAGTTTTCTGATACAAACAGAAAGGTTATACTGAAGTTTATTTATGCATACTTGGTTATCCTGAATCCAATGACGATGTCTTAAGGCATTTTCTCTGCTTATGACAGATGCTACAACAAGTTTCTGGTTTCATAGATATTGATAGGATTGATCCAAATGCATGGCCTGCAGTTCTGGCTGACATATCTGCAGGAGAGCATGGAATTATTGCACATGCTTTTGGTGAGTCACAGCTTACCTGGAAATTTACACTTCCCTTGCTCAATCAGTCAATCTTCTCTAACTTACTGAGGTGGTCCGATAACATTATTCTCAGGCTACACAAGACTTTTTCAGCCAGATAAGCCTGTCACAAAGGCCCAAGCGGCAATTGCTTTGGGAACCGGTGAGACTGCTGATATTGTCAGCGAGGAGCTTGCTCGTATAGAAGCTGAGTCTGTTGCTGAAAATGCAGTGGCAGCTCATAGTGCACTTGTTTCTGAAGTTGAAAAAGACGTAAATGCAAGTTTTGAGAAGGAACTTCTGATAGAGAGGGAAAAGATAGAGGCTGTGGAGAAAATGGCTGAAGAGGCAAGGCAGGAACTGGAAAGACTGAGAGAGGAAAGGGAGAAGGATAATATCACCCTCATGAAGGAGAGAACTGCCATAGAATCAGAAATGGAGGTTTTCTCAAAGTTGAGACAGGAAGTAGAGGAACAGTTGGAGAGCCTGATGAGTAAAAAGGCTGAGATATCATATGAGAAAGAGAGAATTGACAATCTTCGGAAAGAGACAGAAGAAGAGAATCAGGCAATTGCCCGTTTACAATATGAGCTGGAAGTTGAAAGGAAAGCACTGTCCATGGCCAGGTAATAATGCATTAACCATCCTGTTTATTGCTCATAGCCACAATAGCACTCACGAAATTTGATAACATGTTTATATGCTTGCTTGTGCACTAACCATAACTTGTTCATCCAAGCGAGAACCTTTTGTAGCTGCTGTAGTTATATTAACGGTTACCTATCAGAATGTGCTTGACAGTCTAAACCACTTGCATTTTAACTATTATCATTATGGAAAACTGAAGAGTTTTTAGTAATTACAGTTTGTCTCTTTGTTTTTATTTGATCATGTTTGTGTACTTGTTGTTTACCCAATTACCCATTCCTGATGCTCTATTAACTCTTATCAGATAGGCTAACATCCAAAATTTGTTACCTTGATGGTATATCAAATGAATGTGAAAGGCAACCACTTGGGAAATCTATTTCATAATGTCTTTTCTCATAAATAGTTTTTCTTGGAAGGAATCTTGTGAATTCTGGCTAGTAAATAGTAATCCAACATGTCATGCAGGGTGGGAGCATTGTAATCTCTTTGACCTGGTCAAATTATATCTATTGGCCTTGCTGAAGATCCTATATGTCTCGTGAAAAATGATGATATTTCATGTGTAATCCCCTTAATCTGTAGCAAAGTATGCTCCTGATGGTGGAATCTTATAAATAGTATTACAACATGTAATGCAGGGTGAGAGCATATTAATTCATGAATCTTAAGAAGTGTTTGCTTCTGTGCTGCTGTCTAGATTTTCTTTCAACCGCTGTTCTGCTATCTAGATTGTTGATCCATAAATAACTAATTTGGACATTTGGTTTACCATCAGGGCTTGGGCTGAGGATGAGGCAAAGCGAGCAAGGGAGAATGCAAAGGCTCTAGAAGAAGCCAGAGACCGCTGGGAGAAACGTGGCCTTAAAATCATGGTAGATGATGAACTTCGCAAGGAGGCATTAGAAGAAGACACATGGGTCAATGTTGAGAAGCAGATTTCAGTTAGTGGAGTAGCTGGTAGAGCTGAAAACCTGCTTGACAAGCTCAAGGAGATGGCGTCTCAAGTGAGTGGGAAATCAAGAGAGCTAATAAACATGATCATCCTGAAGATAACGACGTTGATCTCTGCGCTGAAAGAGTGGGCCGCTAATGCAGGGCGACAATCGTTGGAACTCAAAGACGCTACCATTTCAAAGATGGGCGAATCTGCCCAGGAACTTAAACAAAGTGCTGCTGGGTTTACTGTAACCATTCAGGAAGGAGCAAAGAGGGTGGCTGGAGACTGCAGAGATGGGGTTGAGAAGCTCACTCAGAAGTTCAAGGTGTGATCTCTTTCGCTCTCTCTTGAATAAAACCGCAAACTTATGGTGACGGGTAAGTTGCGTTTTCTTGTATGATTACTCGTCTCTTCTCTACGGATGTGCGGCGGAGTAGTTTACTATAATGGATTGGTAATTCTATGAGCACAGATTAGTGCAGGTGATCCTTTTTTTTTTTTTTCGTCATCAATTGCAGGTGATCCTTTTGGCCTTATTAATAATGAAACTAATTCAAAGAAAATAAAGGCGTCCTTCGTGTTTTGAGTTTTGTACATTTTATTGGTCCTCTAAGCAAGAGACCATTGTATTTTATGATCCAGAGTATGCAGATATGACGGATTGAAGATTCTTGTGAGCGCAAATTAGAACAGGGGATCTTTTGGTCTAGTAATGGAACTAAATTAAATAAAGGGGCATATGCTTTTTGAGTTTTGTATATTGTATGCTTCTATCATGTGTTCTTTGCAAGAGACCATTTGGCTACCTTTTAAAAGTTGGGAAAGTTAACCATACTATGTAGGCTTTCTTCTCTCTCTCTCTCTTTTTTATTACTATGTAGGCTTTCTTCTCTCTCTCTCTCTTTTTTATTACTATGTAGGCTTTCTTCTCTCTCTCTTATTTTTTTTAAAAATATGTAAGTGGTTAGTTTTTTTTTAAAACAAATGTAAGTGGTTAGGAATTAGGATTAATGATAACATAAAGGACATTATGACAAATTTTATGTTTCTTTTTTGTCTATTTTTCCTAGTAATATTTTATTGTCTTTTCTAAAAAAAACATTATTGTCAAATTAGTGAATATCGTCATGCTATGAGTATCCACACAACTTTCAGTGTGTTTGGTTATAATTTTGGATTCAAATTAAGTCTCACAATTTAAGCTTTCTCTTTTCAACCCATCCAAATCCAAAAAAAATGGGAGGTTTTCTAACCCCATTCCAAGGGGGTTGGGAATCCCAAACCCATTCCAAAAATCCCCAAACAAACAATAATAATCGGGTTGGGATTCTCCAACCCCTCCCAACCCCAAACCCCATACTCCAACTCCTCTTATCAAACACCCTCTTAGTGTCATGAAAAAAAAAATAGATATCGGGTTCGCTTTGTGGATCCCCTAACCTAGAGCTGGCCTGGTTCATGAACCGGGAAACTCCTGGAACTGTCGATTCCGGTTTAACCGGTTTTTCGTCGGTTTTTTACCAGTTTCGGTTCGGAATTCGGTTAAAAAATTTAAAAATTCAAAAAAAAAAATAGAAAAATTGTAAAATTTTCTTTTTGTAAGAAATATTCTTATGTGTTTTGAAATTATATACAAAAAAGACATTAAATCAAAGTAGTTAAATTATTAATATATATTTTTATTTTTATTTTTAAGGGTTCGTGAACCTCCGGTTTAACCGTCAGTTCGGCGGTTCAAGGAGGGATGAACCTGAATCGACCAGAACCTTAAATCGTCGGTCCGGTTTAGAGTTTGACCGGATTTGACCCGGTTCGATTCCAGGCCAATTCACCGGTTCAAGTTCAAACATGGCCAGCTCTACCCTAACCATACATGGGTTGCCCTTGACGCATTCAGGCACAAAGCCTCGCTTGTAGACAAGTGTTTTTCTTGTCAATTTTATTGTTCAAGCGCCACTTAATGGTCTGTTCGACAAGTTATTTTTAAGGTTAAAAGTGAATTTAAATTAGGAGATTTAAGCAATTTTACTTACCCTCACCCCCAAGCTTAAGTAAAATTGTAAGTGAAAGTGAAAATTCAAGCAAATTCTTCTACTTTCACTCACTTTCACTCATAACTTACCTAACCAATCCTAAATCTTTCATAATTAATCGATACACAAACACTCACTACATTAACCTTATTAGATCATGGACCTTGAAATGACTTTCACGTTTTGCAACTAGCTAGGAGGAAAAAGAGCTCGAGTGTCGAGTGAGAGAAATCATCGTTGAAACTAGCGAGTTCTTACAACGATTAGTTTTACGGCCTTATCTAATACACTCTTAGTTATTATAACTTTTAAGTTTTTTTTCCAATCAAAGAATGGGCTATTTGGACCCACATATTGATCTTTTGGGCCGAGTATGGGCCCATTCGCCGCAAGCTTCTTTTGTGTTCTTTATTACGAAATTACCCTTCAGCTTCCACCGCAAGCTTTTGTCCAACCCCTAGAAGGAGCGTCCATCTCAGCGCCAGAAATAGAAAGATACAAAACATTTCAAATTCATAACGTCTCCTTCCAAATCCACAAATTTCTACAACTCTCCACTCCACCCTAACAGCTATTTCCGTCGCTCACAACTTCTCTCTCTTTCTCATCCTCTCTCAAGTCGCAATTGAACAATAATATTGTGCGTTATCTTTGATTGATCGATGGAGTGCTCGATCCAACGCGGAAAAGTGCGAGAGGTTGCCAGGATTAGGGGTTTCGGGGACCAGATTCCGGTGAAGGCACCTTGTATTTCTATTCAAAAGCTTCCAGACAAATCTTCTGGCTGTGATAGAGTCGTAATTTCGTTTCCCGGAGAGCAATCGACGAGGTATATGAACGTCTTTGTATATAATTGTTTGCATTTTCTCCATTATCTGTTATATCAACAACATTTAGAGCACTGGTTAAATAGATGTTTACTTGTCATTCACTAATCAAGCGCATAATTGTCAGTGGAAATTATTGCATTTTTACTCGACGAGTCGAGCTCTGGACGGTCTGGTTGTTGATTTTCGCTCAATTTCATGAATTACGGAGATTCAGATTATTTTGAGTTGATTGTTTGTTTGTGTTTAATTTGTGGTAGATAACAGTATGGCACCTCACAGTAAGTTTTACTTACTTGTTCCAATAAGCAAGGATTTGAAGTTTGGAAAGCAGTGTATTTCTTTTTCTAGGGTTTAGTTGAAGTTCATATAATGGAAATTTGCATTTGATTAATTGCTGTTTGTGTTTTGATCTCGTGGATGGCAGTAGTAAACCATTCAACTATGAAGTGGATCACTGTTATGATCATGAAGCAGGCAACGATGTGGTATTTTCTGAAGAGATAAAGCCTTTGATCTCCTCGGTGCTTGAAGGGAAGAGTGCCACTGTTTTTGCTTATGGAGCTCGAGGCAGTGGCAAAACGTACACCATTCAGGTTTTCTTATTCTTCTTTGACATTCTATTCATTTCTTTCATTCATGGTTAATTGTCTTTTGATAAATTGAAGTGGCATTTATGCAACATAGTTTTGTTAGTGGTTATGTCAATACTTTTCTTTATTGCTTTTCTGAATTCTTTTGCCTCATATTCTAGCTTACAAGGAATATAAGCTATAGCAGGCATTTTGCCTACGCATGTGGATTTGAAAGTTCGAAAGAGGATACGGATAAATATGAATAGTATGAGGATTTTTAGTTGTACATTGCACAAAAGAAACAGTTGGCAAGTTGTGTTTATGGGAGTAATTATGTTGATTTCTAGTTCAACATATGAGAATTCCCCTTCTTATAAATAGTATTTATCAATACTCGATTTTGGACAGGGATCAGAGAATGTACCAGGGTTGATAAGTTTATCTATCTCCGAATTCTTGTCTCGAGCAGAGGAACTAGGGAATTCCATTTCTATCTCTCTCTATGAGGTCCTCCAAGATCGTGTTTTTGATCTGCTGGATTCTAAGAAACCTGAGATTTCAGTGCTTGAAGGTGCCCATGGGAAGATAGTACTAAAAGGTCTATCTAAGGCAAGTAGTGTTGAGTATTCTAGCTTTATTTATGGCTTGTCATGCTATTGGTCTGAGTATAACTTCAAAAATGTTTGTCCAGGCTGCTATAAAATCTATGTCAGAATTTCATAAGTTATGGTTTGCTATTTTACAAAGACCAGTGCAAAAGACGACAAATGAGCCACCTCAAAGGAGCCACAGAGGGATTATAATCAATATTTCATCTTCTCTAGAAGATACATCACTTTTGGGAAGGATGAATTTAGTCGACTTGGCAGGTTTACTTTTAAGTTGAATCTTGTGAAAAAAAAAAAAAACCTGGCAGCTTGTATACTTGTACAGTGGAAATAAATCACTCGTAGTTAACTATTGTTTTTATTTTACCAGGTTATGAAGATAAGAGACAAAGTGTTAATGGTCCCAACCTTTTTGGTATATCAAAAATAAATAAATTACTCTATGCTATACACAATGTGCTTCATGCCTTGAAGAACAATGATACTCGTGTGCCATATAGAGAGAGTAAGCTAACTAGGATGTTGCAAGAGTCTCTTGGCGGCATGAATAGGATTTTGATGATAACTTGTATGGTAAGCATTTTGATCTTTGTCCAAGCTAGCAAGTATAATTTTTAAATGCAACTTATTTATGTTCCTTCTGTCTTTTCTTTCCTGGTTGAAGGATCCTTCTTTCTCCGAAGATACTATTAAGACATTGAGTTTAGCCTCTCGGTCATGCCAAGTTGTTAATAAGACTAAGGTGGATCCCACACCTCAAGTCAGAAGTTTGATCAAACCAACTATGACACCAACTAGATCATCCAAACAAACTGTGGCACATTCCTCCAAGCTGGTGAAAGTTGCAAGCTCTTCTGCTTCTACAAGGAAGAAAGTTACACCAATGTTTCGTAGTTTTGAGAAAAAACCTCAAGATGTCAAAGTACAAGGAAGGTGTGTGTTAACACTTAAAAGTCCATTATTCATTTGGTTATTGAAGATGTTGTTGAAAAATGATAGGAAAGTGTGTCATCACCATTATTAACTATAATGTTTCCTTTTGCTTTTCAGGAGGTTGTTTGAGGAACTCAAATCAGACAATAGAAAGAAGGTAAGGGGTTTTACTAATAATTGATTTTGGAGATAATGTAACTAACCATATTAGAGCAACGAAGTAGATAGATGCATGTTTTGTTTGTTTTGCTTCAAGATTCTATTTCACTTTCCCAAAAAAATGACAGAGTTTGCTTTTTGATTGAAACTTGGAGTAAATAATGATAATGTTGTTAAAAGACAACTTATATGGAGATGTTGACCCTTTGCTTCTTCAATGTAGGAAATTATTTCGAAGAAAAATATGGAAGTTACTGAATCCTCTAGACAAGAGGTTGTGTGATGATTTGTAGCTTAATTAGAGATGTCTGCAGCCTTTAAACTGATACTAAAGAGTAATATTTCGTTGCTTTTTTGATGCAGGAAACAATTTCTAAGAAGAATATAGAAGTTACCGAATCCTCTAGACAAGAGGTTGTGTGATGATTTATAGCTTATCTGGAGAAGTATCTAGCCTTTAAACTGATACTAAAGACTAAAGAGTCAATTTCCTTTGCTTCTTTGATGCAGGAAACAATGTCTGAGAAACATATGGAAGTTAGTGAATCCTCTAATGAACAAGAGGTTGTGTGATGACTTATAGCTTATCTGGAGATGTAGCTTGTCTTTAGGGGTTTTAACCTGATACTAAAAAGGCCCTTGCTTCTTCAATGCAGGAAGAAATGTCTGAGAACAATATGGAACTTACTGAATCTTCTAGAGAACAAGAGGTTGTGTGATGATTTATAGCTAACACTAATTGGAATTACACTAGAAATTGTTTACTCGAATCTTAAAAATGTCCATCTCTGATTCATGTACTGTGGACCTTCCATTCAGGGAAATAATTGTGCTGTCAATGCTACTCAACTATCTCTGGTTGTGTCTGCTGATGAGGTAAGATTGATTTATTATCAATTTCTATGAGCTCCGTCCTTCATAAACTATAACTTAAACCACAAACTGTTCCTATGTGAAAAACTAATATCTTAAACATTTACCACAGGTTTCCTCTGTTGTGGAGAAGACTGGTGTCAATACTCCTTCAAAATTGCAACTTATTTCAGCAGTACCAAATGAACTAGTAAGAGTGATTTCATCCCTACAAAATTATTTTATTGAAAAAAACCTATAATTATACCATCATTAAATGTTAGTTTTTTGTCGTAGGACCTTCTCTTCAGCGAAATAATTGTGCTGTCAATGACTCAATGTTACGCAGCAGATTTTATTTTTCTTTGAATAAATGTTCATACTTGCTGAATTAAAATTGACAAGAAAGCTGGATTGTTTATGTAGGAACTGAGAGATAGTATAAAGACTACAGTTGATACACAAATGGTATGAGAACAGTTAGACTGATTTTAGTAACAGGATATTTCTCTGAAATTTCCACTCACTAGTTCAATTATGTTTTTTCTTTTATTTGTTGGTTCAAGGACAACCTGGCCAGTGAAATTATCGTTGATCATCACAGTTTAGTGACACCAGACATTCTTCAAGCAGGTAATTTGATATTCCAACAAATCTTAAACTTTGTGCAAATATTGCTAATGCTTTATTGTTACTCATATTCCATGTGCTTCACTGTAGACAAAGAGAACAAGAGTTCAACACTGAATGAAGTAGTTGCTTCCCCTCCTTTGAGTGCAAGACTGCAGGAGCTGTCAAATAACTTGAAATCTCTGTACACTTCAACTCCACTGAATATGAAAACGGAGCTTCTAGAGAACTGCAATTCAATCAGGGTTAGTAGCAACTTAGGAATAGAGAACTGCAATTCAATCAGGGTTAGTAGCAACTTAGGAAGTGATCTTTTGGAGCCAAGTACTCCAGTTTCTCAACCAACCGTCAATGCCAATAACAAAAGCCAGTATACGAGCCTTATGAGTCCATGGGAGCGGCTCCAAATACGCAGCATAGGGATGAAGGTTAATTTCATTTACAGTCTTCGAACAAATCTTAGTTCAACAATCTTGTCTTTAGTAACTGCTTGTTGTTTTATTTAACTGTTGCTAAATCAATCTTTTTGCAGGATTCCCTTGTCCAAGAGTGCTTAATGTTTATTAATTCAGCTAGCAAGTAAGTCAAACTTTTGATTTTCCCATGCCATTTTGTACTGTCAAATAATCTTGGAAGCTCTAAATGAGTGGACAAATCTAGCCTCAACTTTGTTGATGTGATAATGTAAAGAACTATTCAACATTTTGTATTTATACTAACTATGCTGCCTTTTTGGTTTGATAGAGAGGAGCTCAAGGGTCTAAAGGTGAGTGAAGAACTAACTTACCAACCTTGCACTTCTAAAATTGAATGTAATTTGATCATCTCTTAACTACTTCTACGCACAGGGCATTGGAGATGTGAGAGCTAACTATATTTTACAAAAACGAGACGAATCTCCTGAACCCTTTAAATCTGTAAGTTTTTTCAAATCTGTTTTATATAGACTTGACATCTGTAGCAACATTCAAAATTTACATCATGAACTATTTCTAACTGTAGCTTGACGACCTGAAAGAAATCGGCCTATCATCAACACAGGTACAGTTCTTCCACTCATTTTAGTAAGCACGTTTTAATGATTTGTCCACTAAGCCTATTGCAGATTTTAATGATTTTTCTCCGGTATGTTTTATTTTGCTCTACCTCTGGCTTTTTTGCAGATTAATGGGATGATGAAAAAAGTAGCCGGTGGTCTTTTTGATTAATGGGGTGATGAAAGAAGCACTTTTCTCTCCTTGCAACTTTAGGGTGTGATGAAAAACTTAAGACGGAATAATTGTATATTTGCAACATATAGTTGCTTAGATTTGAAACTTGTTGTAATTTAAAGATGTTTGCATAATGTTTCATTTGATTCTTTGTATTAGCAAACTAAAACGTGAGAGTTCAAAGTAGTGAAATGCAGACGGAAATCGGAACAATATGGGTTGAATAGAGTTTCGTTCTTGCTTATGTTTTTGTGACCGCCTAATCAATTAATAGGCAACTCGTTCGGATACGTTTCGATAATAATAATAATAATACGTTTATTGAAATGGTGTAAACTTGTCCTTCAATATACATTATACATACATGTGACATTTTTTATTATAAAGTAAAAAAATAAACAGATATTTGTATAAAATTAATGTATGTCTTTGATAAGTCTTTTTACTTTTAGTTATTAAGCACACCTCTAACCGCAATAAAAATCGAAAAAAGGAAATAAAGATCAATGTCTTTCTTATTTTTCACATATATGTTTGTATAACTAGAAATCGAAATTCGTGTCTTTTATGTATATGTAGTGTCACGATTTAAATTTGAATTTCTAATATATGGATTGTTGTTTAATGTTTTATCTTAGACGATATATTGTTTAATATGTATTTAAATATAATATCTAAGTTTTGACAAAAAAAATATAATATCTAAATATTTTAGGTATAAAATGTTATGATATACGAAGTACAATTTTATTTATTTATTTTGATTAGAAGTTCAATTTAAATTTTGAGTTAAGGTGGTAGTTGTTTTTTGTAAGGATGCGTTTTTTTCTTTGAAAATATTTGGGAAATATTTTAGAAATGCCTATCTAATTATATGTTGTGCTTGAACTCGAGCATTTGTAAGAAACTTGCTACAACAACTCTCATTTCTTACATGCTCCACTACCCTCCACGTTTCTAATTTTTTGCCTTTATCTTACAAATTTATTGCATTTTAATAATGTCTTTTTGTTATGCTTTAGTTATTAATATTCATTAATATATCATTTTATTTATTTGGTCTGAAATATATATCGTTTTATTAGTCATGTTGACTTTACATATTCCTAGACATTAATATCATTTTAATTAAAATATATTAGTCATTAATTCATATTCTTATTAAATACGGAGTAATATAAATAATTGGTGACTCTGTATTTTCTTAAACCTTGTTACATTTTATATAAAAGTACATTAGTTATTTTATCAGTACTTGCTTACTCTTCTTAGCGAAATTATAATTCATAAATTTTTCCTTGTACATTTCATATGTGAGAGTGAGTACATGTCTATTATTTCGGCTTTCATCCTTGATTAATTCCTCTAGACCAACACCAATGAGGCCAAATTTAGTATATATACATGATGAGTGTAAAATGAATATGTATAAAATAGAATAATAAAAATCATCCTTAACCAAAATAACAACACATCTACCTAAAACGATTTAGTATAAAAAAGAAACTAAAAATACAAACCTAATTGAATTTATGCTACCAATAGTTGAAGGGTTTACATCGTCCATAAAATAGTTTGTTTTATTCTTTACTAACAATCAGTCGTTCTAAATCGATTGTCTTTGTCTTCCTTCTAGTGAAAGCTACTGGTGCATGATGTAAACAATCGATGCCTCAATAGTGCTATTAGAGTATCTAATTCTCTGACATCTTCACATAAAATTAACCTATCTCGATCAAAAGACAATTATATTAATAAATTTAAACCGATATATGTAAGTATTGTAGACTACAAAAGAGATCAAAATACATATAATCAAGGATAGTTTACCGTGAGGTGGATATATACTTGCATCATCGACAATCGGAAATCCTCATTCACATCTTTAACTTAATAATTATGCTTACTTCAGTGACCATGTCTTTTTAAGGTGTTGCCCACTATCTCCCAAGCTTCACTATATGGCTTTCTAAAGCTAATTTCCATGTAGAAGAATGAGATGATGGATGCACAGAGCAAATAAACGGAATACCATCGTGTTCACCCTTTTATAGATGAAAATGTTACTTGGAAAGTGAAGCCATTTTGACATATAACCGTTTAGACATCTTGACTATAATTTGTTTCCAATCATTCACTGTGTACTAAATACGGGAGTTATGTGTAGTAATTGGATAATATTAAAATATGAGTAAATGAGAACAAAATATAACGTATACAGTATGTAGTAACTATCACTAATTGAGATTTAGGTTAAAAATGAGTCATAACCTAAAGAGTAGTCTGTACGTAGAGGCAAGATTTAGCTGAAAAAAGTGTGAGGGGAGGGAATAATTACTTACAAATAGTGCTCATTTTCATATATACACATAATTATGCTATAGTATATTAACATAAACAAAGAAAAATTAATTACTTAAATTACAAAGTAGCCTATAATTATACTGATGTATTTTATATTGGTTTATAAATCCTATAGTAAAAACCGATCGAAAAATCTAACATATTATATACTAAGGGTGATAAACTAATCCTACATGCAAACTATAACTTTAAGCCTTTGATTTTGTCTTTATAAGCTAGCATTCAATGACCTAGAATGCTAACTTTTAAATATATATAGATATAGATGGATTTTTTTCATGCTTAATAGAAATATAAATTGAATTATGTTGAAAATTTAACGTGAAGATATAAGAATTATACAACGATATGAAAATGAGGACTTTTTAATTGATTAATATGTAGTAATTGTATATAATTGTGAATCAAAAACTTTGTATATTATATAGACAGTTATAGATTATTAATATAATTGTTAATATATGAAATTGTCACTTTAGTACTTTTTTGGATTTGAAAATTTGTTTAAATTTTGTGCTAAATAAATAAGGCATGAAATGAAGAAAAAAAACTAATTCATCTTTAAAAGTTAGCATTCAATGACCTAGAATGCTACTCCCTCTGTCCCGTAATATAACCCCCATTTGAGAATGGACACATTTATTAAGGAGAAATTTTACAGTGAAAATCAAGTACAAGTTGCTCAGTAAGTACAAAAAATTTGCAGAAAAAATTGTTGACAAATGAGGACAGATACTAAGTAAACCTGCAAATCCATGATTGATATTTTTCAACCAATAGAAACACAGGATTAGGGTCACACGGATTGCCAAGATCCAGTCTAAACATTACAAATTCCTACAAAGCCAGCCATTTACATCACTGCAACTCTAAAATACTCCAAAAAACACCATTGAATCTCTGTTGAAGCATTTAACACCATTTCATCTCTGAGAACTGCATTTAACAACATCACTGCTTGTTCCAGAATGTCTTCAGACTTTAATCTTAATATTCCAGCTCTGTTTCCACATGATGATATAGACCAGGTACATGATTTTCTGACTGATGATGAAGACATGGAAGAAGACGAAGTTCTGTTTGATCTCAACCAGTCAGTTGGGGACATAGAAGAAGATGAAGTTCTCTTTGATCTCAACCAGCCATATGGGGACATGGAACAAGATGAAGTTCTATTTGATCTCAATCAAGAACCAGAAACAAAGGCAACAATTCATGCAGAAACATAGCATCACAGTGAAGCAACAAGTCATCATCAGACAAACAGAAGCAGGCTCAGCACATTACAGAGAATGAACATTTTGGTGTGGCTTGTAGAGAGATCAGTAAATGGAAAGCTACAATATGGTGCAATAAATGCTGCAGCATCACAATTTAATGTATCAAGATGGTGCATACAAAGCATATGGAGCATAAGCAAGAGACAGAGGGATGCAAACCAAATGTACAATCTCACACCAAAATATCACAACTCAGGTAGAAAGAGAGTTCATGTATCAATTGGGTTTATTACAAATCTGAATATGGGGGAGAGATCATGTATTAGAGATCTAGCAGGCAACCTTAACATATCAAAGAGCACAGCTCATAGAATGATCAAGAGGGGAGAAATCAAGCCACACACAAATTCACTCCATCCAGGATTGAATGACAACAACAAAGTGACAAGACTGGATTGGGTACTAAGGCTACTACAAGGTGATACAGCAGAAACAAAGAGAGAATACATTCCAATGTATGACTTTGTCATTTGGATGAGAAATGGTTTTATTTGAGCAAGAAGTCACACAGGGTCTATCTAGCACAACATGAGAAAGGCAAATACAGAGCAGCTAGTTCAAGCAAGTTCATTCCAAAAGTAATGTTCACTGCTGCAGTAGCAAGACCAAGGTTCAATTCAGAAGGGCAATGTACCTTTGATGGAAAAATTGGTATTTTTCCATTCACATACACAGAGCCAACAAATAGATCATCAAAAAACAGAAGAAATGGAACATTGGTGACCAAGCTAGTTGAATCAGTAAACAAGAAGGTGACAAGGAGCATGTTAATCAACCAAATAGTTCCAGCAATCAAGGCAAAGTGGCCACAAGATGGACATCACAAGGTGATATTTATACAACAGGACAATGCAAAAGCTCATATAACTCAAGCAGATGCAGAATGGCAGTAGGTATATCAAGAGGAAGGATTTACATTTATTTTGACTCAACAACCACCTAATAGCCCTGATTTAAACATATTAGATCTAGGGTTTTTTTAGGAGCATTCAATCACTGATACACAAAAAGATGCCTAAGGATGTTGATCACATGTTAGATGCAGTTCATGAAGCATTTTATAAACTAGACTCTAAAACATTAGATAATGTGTGGATGACATTACAATATGTTATGAATGAAATACTCAAAAGAAAAGGGGGCAATGATTATGATGTTCCACATAATAATAAAAAGAGATTGGAAGCTCAAGGAATTATGCCAAGAGAAGTTCATGCACCAATGTGGGCAGTTATGGAAGCACGGGGCATTGTTCATGGGGGTGCACAAGGAATGCAAGCAGAAGCAGGTCCATCAAATACACAGCAACACAGAGAAGAAGAAACTCAAGAAGAAGAACAGGATATTATTATCTAGACTAGCCTGGTATTTTGCACATCAATACATTTTGTAAGCATGCACATAGCAAATAAGTTGCATCTCATTATATTTTGTAAGTAAGCATGCAAGAACATAGTTTTCATTTGCACATGGTTGATATTTTGTAAGTAAGCATGCAAGAACTATATTTTGTAGTCATGCAGAAACATGGTTGATATTTTGTAGTCATGCAGGAACATAGAAGAAGTAAAAGTCAAACAATGAAGTTGCATCTTTTTAAAAACCTAAGAAACATTTAACAATTTAATCTCAGATGTCCTCAATCATCACAGACACAAGCCCACTAAGAATACCATAAGCCTCATTCAGTTATATCAACCGGTTTCTCATGGGACATTAATGCAGTGAATTACATGAAGTTGTATCTCATTTTAAGAAGACTTCATCCTTGATTATAGACTTATAATCTCAGTTGTCCCCAATCATCACTGACACAACTACATTTTCACAGCACTAACATACACACAGAGCCGCATTCAGTTAATATAAACTGGTTTCTTATGGCAACTTATGCATCTCAGTTTTCAAAGACTTCATCATTGATTATCAATACACAACATAACAATAACAGAAACCACATTCAGTTTACATAACAACTACATTTTCAGAACATAACAACTTAATCATTGTTTATCATTTTCAGAACATAACAACAACAGAAATCAGGTAATAACAAGAGCATTTTCAGAACATATATTTTTAGAACATCACAACTTAATGTGCAGATCAAGTACAAGTTGCTCGGTATTCAAAGACTTCATCATTGTTTATCAATACACAACATAACAACAACAACAACAACAACAACAACAGAAATCAGGTAATAACAAGAGCATTTGCAGATCAATGAACAAGACAGAACACCCTAAATCATTTGCAGACATGTATACATTTTCACAACACATCAGATCAATGATCATGCAGAACATTTCATCATAAAGAGCATTTATAGATCAATGAACATGCAATCAAAATCAACAGCAGCAAATAAGTTGATACACAACAACAAAGTAAAATGTAATCCATCTAATTGAACAACAGAGTATAAATCAACAACATGCAATGAAATTGAACATGCAAGCAAAATCAGTTGTCCCTAGAATCCCGAAATTTAACATGCAATCAACAGAGGACATTACAGAGAATGAACATGCAATCAAATCAACAGCAAAAGAGGGGACGAATTGAACATGGAATCAACAGAGGACAGAGTTTAGAAGTCAACCATCGGTTTCATCATCAGAGATTATAATAATCTCAACCTTTGCAGGGATTTTTTTTCTGGAGGGTCCTGCTTCCTTCTCCGGGGACTTGGAGAGCTGATCGACAACTTCTTCATTCACCGTGGCCTTAGGTTTCCAGGAGCACTCAACAGTATCTTCAGAGTAATGGGGACTGAAGCTATGAAATCCTTGGCACTGGTTTCCCCATTCACACTTAGGGTATTGAGAGCAGTGAGAAGAAGATTTCTTCTTCTTCTTCTGCTTCGGGGCCGCCTTGCCATCATCAGAGCAGCTAGTCCAATGGAAGCTCATCTCTGGATTCTCAAAAAGCAGATCTAGAGGACACGAGACCAGATCCAGAAACCCTAACCCATAGATGATGAGATCCAGAGATGATGAAGAAGCGACTCTGAATCCAGAAACCCTAACCCAGAAAGCAAGATCCAGAGATGAGATCGAAGAGGGGACGAGATCCAGAAACCTTAACCCATAAAGCAAGATCCAGAGATGAGTTCGAAGAGGGGACGAGATCCAGAAACCCTAACCCAGAAAGCAAGATCCAGAGATGAGATCGAAGAGGGGACGAGATCCAGAAACCCTAACCCACAAAGCAAGATCCATAGATGAGATCGAAGAGGGGACGAGATCCAGAAACCAAGATCCAGTGAATCGAGAGTGTGAGAGGGAGAGATTAGGGTTTGAGTGTGAGATAGAGCGAGAGCAGAGAAGCATAGAGAGATTAGAGAGTTCGAGAGTGAGAATTCGAGAGAGAGAGAGAGAGATTAGGGTTGAGTGTGAGAGAGAGCAGCAAAAGCAAATAGAGGGTTCGAGAGAGTATCGGAGAAATGAGGGTGTGAGAGAGGGGTATGAGAGAGAGAGAGAGATATGGGGGGAGAGGGGTAATGTGGGTAGGTAAGTTGATTTTATGGGAAAGAGTAATAAAAGTAAATGTGGGTAGGTAAATTAATGAGAATAAAACAAATTTAATGATTGGGTCGAAAAGTAAATGGGGCAAACATTTTGGGACGACACTTTTGGCAAATGGGGCTTATATTATGGGACGGAGGGAGTAACTTTTAAATATATATAGATGATGAAATGAAATCAAAGCAAAATGCTTGAAATAATAAAAATAAAAATTATCATATACGTGAATATAATACTAAAAACGAAATTAAGATACAATACATGTTTTACTTCTATATCAAATCAATACACATTGAAAAAGGAAATTTGAAAATTTGATATATTTTCAACATAATCACTAAAAATAAAATAAAATAGATATACAATAAGAATAAATTAGGTAATGACAAATGACACAATATAGAACGAACATGTGGCATAAACGATGTGGCGTATTGTAGGGTTCTCATGGCTTAGTTCTATTCTACTTTAGTAATTATGTACTAGCTTAATACTTGGTGACAGACGAAACATGTTCATCCGTGATGGACGAAACATGTTCATCCGTCACGAATGAGATTAACAACCATAAATATTAAATGTTACTTGTCCCCAATTAACAACATTAACTACCGTCTCTAATATATTATGGCCAAAATTAAACCCTAGACTTCAATCACTCATTCTCTTCCAT
This sequence comes from Rheum nobile, assembly GCA_027886185.1. NCBI lineage: Eukaryota > Viridiplantae > Streptophyta > Magnoliopsida > Caryophyllales > Polygonaceae > Rheum > Rheum nobile. Next base: position 1,704,661 of record WOAB01000056.1, read on the forward strand.
CCCACAACACCTCTTCCATTCTCTTCCATGGCAAATGAATATAATTTTTTCAACTTCAATTGTGGAGAAGATGTTTCAAGAGATTATCATCACAATGAGATATGTTTTTTAAGTGTTTACTTTACATGTTAGTGGAAGTTAAGAGTTTTATGGTTATTTCTTGTGAATGTCTATATGTTTGAGTTGTTCTTTGGAAAAAACAAACACTTTCTTAAGGTAATTCGCAATAGTTGTTACTATATGTTCATAAAAACTTCATATTTGATTATGTTGTACTGAAAAGCTGGAGTTTTGGTTAAGAATTTTATGGTTCTTTCTTGTGAATGTCTATATGTTTGAGTTGTTCTTTGAAAAAACAAACACTTTCTTAAGGTAATTCACAATAGTTGTTACTATATATTCATAAAAACTTCATATTTGATTATGTTGTACTAAAAAGTTTGAGATTTTGTGTGCAAAAGTGCATGTTTGAGTGTTTGGCGTTGTTCTATTGAATTTTTACTAGATCTTTGCAAGTTTAAGAACTTTGTTCGTTGACTATTTTTGAAAGAAAATCATCTGTGATGAATGGATTGACTCCATCCGTCACGAATGGATTGCCTCCATCCGTCACGAATTGATTGCTTCCATCCGTCATGGATGGAATGTATCCATTCGTCACGGACGGATTTGTCATACTGAAATTGCATCCTAACATTTTTTTACTTCAACATGAGAACAATTTTGTGAACGACGATATTAACAATATGTCCCTGAATGAGTGGGATATGGCACCACCGTCCTTTTCACTTGGGTTATTTGGCGAAAGTTGTGTGCCTCAACAACCGCATATACCGTTATTAGATGGTTTAGCTCATAGTGGAATTCCGTCCGTAAGGTGGCAGGCTCCACCTTAGTTTGGGTTCCCAACATTACACACACAACTGCGGTTTGATTTTCCTACACCTGAAGAAGTGATTATTTCAGAAGATTATTCAGAGAAGTTTACCACGGGTGAAGTATTCGGCTCTAGAGAAGATGCAATTATTGGGCTAGACAAATTGGGAGATAATCACTATTGCATCACTATTGGTCGGGATAAAAACCTTGGTGGAGGAAGCATTCGGAAGACACAATTACAGTGTGAAAAAGCGGGAATTTACATTCCTCAAGATGAAAACAGAGTAAGGCAAAGAACAAGGAGTAAAAAATGTGGGTGCCCATTCAGATTGTTGTGTAAAGAACAACCGAGAGACTCATGGAAGATCAAAGTAGTTGTTGGAACCCACAACCATGTCATTGGTGATGACTTGTACGGGCATGCATTCACTGGCAGGATGACACCTGAGCAGGAGAAGTTGTATAAGTCCATGACTGGAAAATCATAATAAACCATCCAAGATTGCAACAACACTTAACCATGACCCAAACAACTGCATTAAAATGATGCAAGTGTACAATGAAGTGTACAAGGTCCGACATAGTGAGATAGAAGGAAGAACCGTGGTCCAAGAGTTCTTCCATAAGTGTTAGGAGAACAACTACTTTATGGAGTTGTAACACCCCTAAATTTCACACTATTTGAAAGTGTTACTGTCGATGACCCCGGACGAAAACCCCGAAGTCACCCCAGGCTTTTCCAACGACATAACTGTCTTAAACATAGTTACAATACTAAAATCATAACTTTTATTAAACCACATGGTCGCGGAATTACACGATTCCAAAAACGACCCAATTAATCAGAAATACAACAGCGAAAGTCTTTAACAAAATACAAAATAGCACAGCGGAAATCTTGTAAACAAAGCGACAAAACAAAATACATCATCAGAATATTTACAGCGGAAGACTTTTAAAACAAAATAACTCTTCAAAACACCATTCATCCTCATAGTCGTTCTGGCCTCCTCGGATCTGCAACTTAACCTGATGTGCCGAATCGGACGGATGACACCAGCCAACCATGCAAGGAATATTACGGTTGGTCAGTCTAATGAAAGACTATGCAAGGGTACAAAGCAGAGTGATTCGAAGCAGTCGTATTAGGTTAGACTCATCGTCCCTAGAATAATAACCGAGTACGCTAGTCAACCACCATACTCCTACTAGAATAAATGAAGCAGCATGAACAATAGAAGATTCTGGAGACCGAGTCTCACAGCAATCAATCCCAAAAGAAGACTCCAAATGAAATGAGCCTTATAGGAAAATATGACAAATGTTGGAAAACACAAACAAACACACACACACATCATCACAATATCGCATACGAGCGATCTACAACTAAGACGAGCTTTTCCTAGCTGCACTAGCGCCTAGCTGCACTACTCGCCAAACATTTTAAATAAGTGCTTACTCATACCGCACTTTATATTATGGTCAAGGCATTTTAATTATGTGCGTTATTCATTGCACGTATCTTATTAAATGTCATCACACACACAGCACGTTACAAGCTTTTACATACATGTCCCGCCACTCGCGAAACACATATCGAACCGGGTTGTGACACCTGCAGAGTGCACCACTTCTTACTCCACTCGAGTATAGAAGTTAGTCAATGACTTACAAATTTATTATAAAGAGACGACAGGACCTCTCATCCATTGTCCCTACGAATACTCGTTCTGACTAAACAGATAAACACACAACCACATCTCACAGAACCATCACGGCTCTTCCTGCACAACTATCTATTTATGCCCACCTGGCAAACATCCTAGATTTAATAATCTAAACACACACACAATAAAACACATCAAAGTCCCTTAAGGTCTTCACCCACACAAAATCTACAATATACTAGCGTCAGTTCTAGCAAAATATACAACCTAGTATAATATCAGTTTTTAATCACATAACGTTGTCAAACAATTTCCAACATACTTCAGAATCATCCCAAATTAATTAACAACAAAACAATTGATAATTAATGAAAGTATGGAATGATGAGCAAGAGCGAACCGCCACTTGCCTTAGATCCGATAAGTTCGAATCAAGCTGAGCAACGTCTAGTTCCTGGATCTGAAACTGGAGCAGATCTTGGATATTAAATCCCTAAGAAATGGCCCATAACAAGACCCTAAGTTAGATTCAATATACTTATACATGAACCTAAAAGAATACAAGAAGAAATAAAAGGAAACGAGCCAAGCCCAAAGCCAAACCACAAAACACACACTTCAGACAGCCTTGCCGCGGGTGCGGTGGAGGCCTGGCGCCGGGTGCGGTCAAGTGACAGTGGCCAGCTCGCGACATCAACAATGGAGTTTTGCTTACCCAAATCGATTTGTTTGCCTTTGATTCGTCAATGGTTTGATCTCCCAACACCTCAAAGCTTCCAACAACACTCAAGAGCACCTTCTAACACTCAAGAGCCTTCTCGAATCAAGCTCAAACCGAGCGAAAATGGAGAAATTCAGTGGTGAAACACAGAGAAAACAGAGGAGGAAAGGAGGAAGAAGAAGAGAGCTTAAGCGTCGGTCTTCACCTCCTTTTATAGCCTCAAATCCAAGCCACCACCAAGGGAACAAGTCGGGGACAAGGGGACAAAGGCGAAGGGCCACTTGGGAGCCCACTTGGCCTGCCCACAGACTGCCCAAGCCACTTGCGCGAGGAAGACGACCGACTTGCTCTGTTTTCTGGCCTTGCCGCGGGTGCGGTGACACTGGCGCCGGGTGCGGTCACGACCAAAATCTCCCCTTCTTATCCGAATTCAACTTGGGTTAATTTCCTTAAACCCGGGTTAAATATATTCGTACACTAACGATACATTAACCCCAAAAACACTTCAACTGTATTATTCAATGCTCGGAAAAATTTACAGAGCTCAGAACATATTACAGAATGTCCTATCTTCTTTGAATTAAATCCGTCTAGCAATTTGGGCATAAGAAAAATTCAAAATACCCTTATAAAATACGGGATATTACATTACTACCCCCTTATTTTAAGTTTCGACCCTGAAACTTGCATCAATCAAGGCCGAAAACAATTAGGGAAAGTATCTAAGCATACCCGCCTCAGTCTCCCAAGTAACCTCTTCGGTTTCTAACTTGGAGCACAAACTCGTACCAAAGGTACCACCTTGCTGCGCAACTGCACAAAGTCAAAGAGGAACCTTGCCTCAGCACAAAACTTACCACCTGAACTCAACATCCTTAATCACTTTATCCTCTAGATTACTACTAGAGAGATCAGTCGATTTTCCTCAGTGTCTTCCCTCGGCTCCACCTCAGGAACATTGGTCTTATCAGACACTTAACACTACTGACTCAGGGAGTACAGTCTTCACCTCTCAGGTGGACTACTAGGTCCTACAACCTCAAATCATGACAAGAGAACTGAAAACTCAAGTCTAACTGAAGATGGCGAAACCACATCGACTTCTTCCGAGTCCTTTAGAAGAGAACAGAATGCACCCTCAACTATGGGCGACAAACAGAGAGTCTTAGTCTTTCTAGACACAGAAGCAAACTTCCGTATCAGACTTAAGAAGGCACGACTATGAACGGCTTTTTATTTGAAAAAATTCAGAGCTCTTGGAAAACATTTTAGCTCTGATACCAAACCTGTAACACCCCCAAATTTCACCCCATTTGAAAGCGTTACTACCGATGACCCCAGACGAAAACCCCGAAGTCACCCCAGGCTTTTCCAACGACATAACTGTCTTAAACATAGTTACAATACTAAAATCATAACTTTTATTAAACCACAGTCTCGGAATTACACATGATTCCAGACACGACCCAATTAATCAGAAATACAACAGCGAAAGTCTTTAACAAAATACAAAATAGCACAGCGGAAATCTTGTAAACAAAGCGACAAAACAAAATACATCATCAGAATATTTACAGCGGAAGACTTTTAAAACAAAATAACTCTTCAAAACACCGTTCATCCTCATAGTCGTTCTGGCCTCCTCGGGTCTGCAACTTAACCTGATGTGCCGAATCGGACGGATGACACCAGCCAACCATGCAAGGAATATTACGGTTGGTCAGTCTAATGAAAGACTACGCAAGGGTACAAAGCAGAGTGGTTCGAAGCAGTCGTATTAGGTTAGACTCATCGTCCCTCGAATAATAACCGAGTACGCTAGTCAACCACCATACTCCTACTAGAATAAATGAAGCAGCATGAACAAGAGAAGATTCTGGAGACCGAGTCTCACAACAATCAATCCCAAAAGAAGACTCTAAATGAAATGAGCCTTATAGGAAAATATGACAAATGTTGGAAAACACAAACAAACACACACACACATCATCACAATATCGCATACGAGCGATCTATAACTAAGACGAGCTTTTCCTAGCTGCACTAGCGCCTAGCTGCACTACTCGCCAAACATTTTAAATAAGTGCTTACTCATACCGCACTTTATATTATGGTCAAGGCATTTTAATTATGTGCGTTATTCATTGCACGTATCTTATTAAATGTCATCACACACACATCATGTTACAAGCTTTTACATACATGTCTCGCCACTCGCGAAACACATATCGAACCGGGTTGTGACACCTGCAGAGTGCACCACTTCTTACTCCACTCGAGTATAGAAGTTAGTCAATGACTTACAAATTTATTATAAAGAGACGACAAGACCTCTCATCCATTGTCCCTACGAATACTCGTTCTGACTAAACAGATAAACACACAACCACATCTCACAGAACCATCACGGCTCTTCCTGCACAACTATCTATTTATGCCCACATGGCAAACATCCTAGATTTAATAATCTAAACACACACACAATAAAACACATCAAAGTCCCTTAAGGTCTTCACCTGCACAAAATCTACAATATACTAGCGTCGATTCTAGCAAAATATACAACCTAGTATAATATCAGTTTTTAATCACATAACGTTGTCAAACAATTTCCAACATACTTCAGAATCATCCCAAATTAATTAACAACAAAATAATTGATAATTAATGAAAGTATGGAATGATGAGCAAGAGCGAACCGCCACTTGCCTTAGATCCGACAAGTTCGAATCAAGCTGAGCAACGTCTAGTTCCTGGATCTGAAACTGGAGCAGATCTTGGATATTAAATTCCTAAGAAATGGCCCATAACAAGACCCTAAGTTAGATTCAATATACTTATACATGAACCTAAAATAATACAAGAATAAATAAAAGGAAACGAGCCAAGCCCAAAGCCAAACCACAAAACACACACTTCGGACAGCCTTGCCGCGGGTGCGGTGGAGGCCTGGCGCCGGGTGCGGTCAAGTGACAGTGGCCAGCTCGCGACAGCAACAATGGAGTTTTGCTTACCCAAATCGATTTGTTTGCCTTTGATTCGTCAATGGTTTGATCTCCCAACACCTCAAAGCTTCCAACAACACTCAAGAGCACCTTCTAACACTCAAGAGCCTTCTCGAATCAAGCTCAAACCGAGCGAAAATGGAGAAATTCAGTGGTGAAACACAGAGAAAACAGAGGAGGAAAGGAGGAAGAAGAAGAGAGCTTAAGCTTCAGTCTTCACCTCCTTTTATAGCCTCAAATCCAAGCCACCACCAAGGGAACAAGTCGGGGACAAGGGGACAAAGGCGAAGGGCCACTTGGGAGCCCACTTGGCCTGCCCACAGACTGCCCAAGCCACTTGCGCGAGGAAGACGATCGACTTGCTCTGTTTTCTGGCCTTGCCGCGGGTGCGGTGAAACTGGCGCCGGGTGCGGTCACGGCCAAAATCTCCCCTTCTTATCCGAATTCAACTTGGGTTAATTTCCTTAAACCCGGGTTAAATATATTCGTACACTAACGATACATTAACCCCAAAAACACTTCAACTGTATTATTCAATACTCGGAAAAATTTACAGAGCTCAGAACATATTACAGAATGTCCTATCTTCTCTGAATTAAATCCGTCTAGCAATTCGAGCATAAGAAAAATTCAAAATACCCTTATAAAATACGGGATATTACATGAGTATAGGTCGAATCCAACGACCAATAAGATCGCCGACATTTTCTTTGTCAGTCCAGAGTCCATGAAACTCCTAAAGGCATTTCTGTACGTCCTTTTGTTAGACTCCACATACAGCACAAACAAGTTAGTAATACACATCTACATGCTATATCTACTTGTTGATATGTTTATTCATTATGCAATGACACATTTACTTGTGCAGGTATGACTTGCCTTTTCTCGAAATTATAGGAATCACGTCTACATGGAAGAACTACAATGTGGTGGGGGCGTTTCTACAGCGTGAGCAAGAAGACAACTACGTGTGTGCATGAGCTAATGTTTTCAAGGGGACCTTCAACGAGAGTGTACAAAACATGATGACTCTTGTGACATGAGCTGATGTTTTCAAGCGATTGAAGTATAAAGTATTTAAGGTTGCACTTGACCGCTTGACGGAGTAATACAAAAAAGGGAAAATCCATTTTGTGACAATATATGCAGATGTCAAATGAGGGTGAGAGATGGATTGTCGTGTGTGCATGACATCGCTAGAAATGTGACGACTTCAATCCCTATTAAGCCTCCAGCGTTGCATCCGTTTTGGAGATGACTGAGTTTGTCAGAAGTGCAAGACGAATGTGAGGTTGAGGTAAAGCGCTGTAATATCCATCATTTTATAAGGATATTTTGGAATTTTTCCAACTCCCGTATTGCACGTCGAATTTATTTAAGAGAAGTTCAGACATTCGGTAATATGTTTGATCTCTGTAATAATTTTTCTAAGTGAAATAAAATACATTTCGACGTATTTTGGGACTTAATACTCGTTCGTGTACGATTATTTTTATCCGGGGCTAAGGCCAAGTTGTTCCAAGTTTCAACGGAAGAAAAATGGCCTTGGCGGCGATCGCCGTAAGGCAAGCGGCGACCACCGCCAACTAGCCAACGTCATCATCATCCTCATCTGGCCAAGTTGCCAAGTGGACTAGGAATGCGGCGACCGCCGCCAGAAATGCGGCGACCGCCGCCAGAGACCCATAAGGACGACGACCTCTTGCCGGTCGCGACGACCACCGCCACTATTGCAGGGGCTTGCCGGCGACCGGGGGACGACTCGCTCTCGGCCCTCCACGTGCATGGCTTGCCCATTTCTTGTCCCCTGGGTTTGGCTATTTAAGGAGGATGTTTGGGATCAGATTGAAGCTCAATTCGAAGCTCAAATCCCTCACAATCATCTCGCCGGAAAATCAAGCTCTTCGCCGGAGAACTCGTAATCGATCGTCGGAGCTCATTTGGTGTTTATTCCAGTTGCAAAGTGAAGCTTTGGAAGCCCTTAGAAGCTTAGAATCCAAAGCAAGGCAAAGGAGAAGCAAAACAATTGACGTCGGTGAGTTTTGCTCTCATAAATTTTCTGGTGTTCGTAGCGGCGACCGCCGCCACGAACAACGGCGTCCGCCGTAAGGGAGGCGGCGACCGCCGCCCAGAAGCTCTTAGCTTGTTTCGGCCTTGGCTTCTGTGGTTTCGATCGGGCTTCGTTCCTTTCGCTTCCTTTCGTTATTCTTTAGATTCGTACTCGTGTTTGTCGAATCTAACTTAGGATTTCTTTATGGGTCGATCCGAAGGAATCTGTGTTGCCAGATTTGTCCTTGTTTCGAGCCCGGAAATCCCATCGTCGTCATTAAGCTTCTGCGGATCTAAGGCAAGTGGCGGTTCGCTCTTGCTCATCATTCCATATTTCAATTAATTATCAATTGTTTAGTTGTTAATTAATTTGGGATGATTTACTGTTTGCGTTGGGAACAGTTTTGTTAAATGATATATTAAAAGGAGATATTATAATAGGTTGTATATCTATTAGAACAACGCTATTATATATACATATATATGATTAAAACATGATATTATACTAGGTTGTATATCTGTTAGAACAACGCTAGTATAGATATATGTTTTGATGTTGGCCATGATGGTTGTGATGTGGATTATTACTGTGTTGAACTATTTAGTTAGCACGAGTATTCGTAGGAACGTTACTGGGACCCTGGGTGTAACACCCCTCAATTTATAGGATTATTTTGAAAATTTTCTAATTCCTGAATTACTAGACGGATTAATTTCTGAAGAGTTTTGGACTTTCTGTAAGAGGTTTGAACTCTGTAAATTTTTCCGAGTATTATAAAACACAGTTGAAGTGTATTCGGGGTTAAATTGACGTTTATGTACGAATATATTTAACCCGGAGTTAAGAAATTTAAACCAAACCGAGTCCGAATAAGGATTAACGAAGTCGGCCTTAAAACCGCGACTCACCGCGATTGACCGCGATCAACCGCGATACACCGCGATCGGCCGCGCTCGCGGTAACGCCTTTTGCTGAGCAGTATCGTCTTCCTCAAAGGCGGTTACTGTAGCTCTGTTCCGTGAATTTTCTGGAAAGACAGGTGGCTCTCCAGCTGGCTCGACTTGTGTTCCCCAGCTTCCTGCGTGTTTCCCTTGGTGAGGCTCAAATTTTCAGTATAAAAGGGGTGGAACCAATCCGAGATTTGCCTTCGTCTTCCTCTTTGAGCTCTCTCTTTTTCTCTGGTTTTTGCCCACTGAATTTCGCCATTTTCGTGCCTTACGAGCTCGATTCGAGTGATCCCAAGGATTGGTGAAGCTTGACCAGGTGTTAGGGAAGGCTTACAAGTGTTTTGTGATCGATTTGAATGCAAAACGAGGCCTCCATGAAACGGGTAAATTCCCCTCTCCGCCATGGAAGCTGTCGAAGCTTTGCCACTGACGATGAACCGCGACTTGCCGCGATCGCGGTAAGGGCGTCCGAGTCGTGTGTCTTGTGGTTTGTCTTTGGGCTTGGCTCGATTCCTTTGATTTCTTTTCCTATTCTTTTAGATTCATATGTAAGTGTATGGAATCTAACTTAGGGTCTCGTTTTGGATCGTTCCAATGGGATTTTTATCCAGGTTTCGTTCCAGATTCAAGATTCAGGACCCGTTCTTAAGAAGTTGTCTTAGCAATCGTCTATTCTAAGGCAAGTGGCGGTTCGCTCTTGCTCATCATTCCATACTTTCATTAATTATCAATTGTTTGTTGTTAATTAATTTGGGATGATTTACTGTTTATGTTGGGAACAGTTTTGATAAATTATTTAATAAAAGAAGTGCTGTTATAATAGGTTGTATATTGCTAGATACAGCGCTATTATGTTCGTAATGGTTTGTTGTGAATTTTAAATATGAACTTCATATAAAAGGATTATAATAGGTTGCATATACTGTTAGTGGCAACGCTATTTTGATATATATATATATAGATTGTTAGATCTATGATGTTAGCCTTGATGGCTTTGATGTGATATATGACTGTGCTGAACTGTTAGTTAGCACGAATATTCGTAGGACCGACTGGATCCGTGAGTTCCATGTGCGTTTCTTTATAACTGGCAAATAACAGGGCGTTCATGTCCCTATGCCAAATTTCTGGTCATGACCAACGATGATGTGTATTTAGGTTTGGTCCCGTGAGGTCCATTCCGTCGATGTATGTCCCTCATGACGACACATATATCTAAAAGCTTATAACGTGATGCGTGTGTTTTGGAAATTAATCAGATAAGTGCCTTTGTCGCACATAATTAATATACCTTGGGCGAGTAGTGCAGCTAGGAAAGCTCGTCTTAACTATTAGTCGCTCGAATGCGATACTATGATTCTCTTTTTGTGTGTATTCTATAAATTAATGATTCCCAACATTTGTCATGTTTTCCTTTAAGGCTCATTTCATTTGGAGCCTTCTTTTGGGATTGATTACTGTGAGACTCGGTTTCCAGAATCTTCTCTTGTTCATGCTGTTTTATATATGTTAGTAGAAGTATGATGGTTGACTAGCGTACTCGGTTATTATTCGAGGGACGATGAGTCTAACCTAATACGACTGCTTCGAACCATTCTGCTTTGTACCCTTGCGTAGTCTTTCATTAGACTGACCAACCTTTATATTCCTTGCATGGTTGGCTGGTGTCATCCGTCCGATTCGGCACATCAGATAAATTGAGGATTTGAGAAGTCTAGAAGCGACTAGAAGAATGAACGATGTTTGATAAACTGTTTGTTTAAGATTTCCGCTGCGTATTATTGTATTTTGTTAAGATTTCCGCTGTAGACTTTGTTGTTAAGCATTTTGTTGTACGTGAGAATGGTTGTATTCCCAGTACATTGACTTTGTAAAAGTTGTAATATATGGCAATATAAGCCGTGATTTGATTTTATATCAACTGTAAAAGCCTGGGGTGACTTCGTGATGTTGAATCCGGGGTCATCGGCGGTAATACTTTCAATTGTCAAAAATCTTGCGATTTGGGGGTGTTACACTGGGGTCCAGTCGTTTCTTGATAATTATTGGTTGAGAGGGCATCGGAGACCCTGACACCAACTGGCGGATCATGATCGTCCTCTATCCGAGTATAGAGGTGGTGCACTTAGCTAGTGCCACAAACCTTGGGAAGGATTCCCTTCGATATATGTCCCTCATGACGAAACATATATCTAAAAGCTTATAACGCGATGTGTGTTTTGTAATTAATGAGATAAGTGCCGTTGTCGCACATAATTAAATATACCCTTTGGGCGAGTAATGCAGCTAGGAAATAGTGTAGCTAGGAAATCTCGTCTTGACTTTGATCGGAGTAAAGTTCTCTTTCCTATCTGGATTCGCTTTGAGCGGTGAGGTTGGTCGTGAGCCGAAACATCAAGTCGTTTTTGAACGCTTGTATGATTATTTATGTTTCCCAACATTTGTCATGTTTCCGATAAGGCTCATCTCGTTGGAGTCTTCTTTTGGGATTGATTGTTGTGAAACTCGGTCTCCAGAATCTTCTCTTGATCATGTCTTTTCATGTATTCTAGTAGGAGTATGGTGGTTGACTATCGTCATCGGTTTTGATTCGAGAAGCGATGAGTCTAACCTAATATGACTACTTCGAACCACTCTGCTTTCTACCCTTGCTTAGTCTTTCATTAGACTAACCAACCGAAATTGTTCTCTGTATGGTTGGCTGGTGTCATCCGTTCGATTCGGCACATCAGATAAGTTGCCATCCCGTGAAGGCTAGAACGACTATAGAGGCGAACAGTGTTTTGACAAGTTTATTCAGGTTAAGATGCTTGGTGGGTGATCATAGCGATCAAGACCCCTTTTGTTGTTATTTCAAAGACTTCCGCTGTAATGATTCTGATTATGTTATTCTGATGTATTTTGTCGTACTTGGAATTGTGTTGTAATTCCACGACTTGGTTTTAATGAAAGTTATGATATGTTGTATTATAACTGTGGTTTAATGATTTATATCAATTGGAAAAGCCTTGGGTGACATCGAACAATACGTCTGAGGTCACTGGCGGTAATACCTTTCAAGGGAATATATTTGGGGGTGTTACAAGCGCAAAGCCGCGAGATATTTGATGGATCAATTTTATACGGATCAGTTCCCCAATCTGTCAACAGATGATCAAGAAAAATGTGTCTCGCCACTTTACGACATAGCTCGCCCCGAGGGGACTAGTCTTCAAGAGCCGGCTATTGTGAGGCATAAGGGACGACCAATGGGAGCTCCAAACAAAGATACCGTTAAAAGACATCCTTCTTCATGGGAGTACACTGACAAGATAGGGAAAGGACACCTCCCAAGAAGCAACGAGGTAAAGCTGCTTTCACTTCTTTGAGGCCATCTCAGGTTAGAGCTCCCAAGAATCCAGTGAGTCAAATGTTTCCACCACCTTATCTGTCTCCACAGTCCTTCATTAAAGATTATGAGTCGTATAAGGGTATAGTCCCGTCGTGTATGCACAAATACTTGAACGATTACTTTGATATTGTTGGTGATGGAAACTGTGGATATAGATCCGTTGCAGATCAACTAGACCTCGGACAAGAACAATGAATTTATATACAACAACTTCGTCTATGACGGATGAATGCCATCCGTCCGCGCAGGGCGTCAAATAAAAAGTATCCAGAACGTGAAATAACAATGACCTATTTTTATTTAGTGTAGAAAACATAACAAAAGTTGTAAAAGTATATGATAATTATGCTAACATAAATTTTGGATATAGAAAAAACGAGATATAAACATGTATAAGATAAAGTTTACAAACCTTGTAATTTAAAAGTAAAATAAACGTAATTCAAACTTGATTGTAAATAAGTCCTTTTCTAACATGAATTTGTCTAATGTTTTTACTTTCTTCATAACCCTCTTCTATCTTTAGCTATAAATATTGTGATTACACGTGTCTAATTTTTACTAATGAAATATTGCATTCAATTTTTTCTTTATAAAAATGTAATTAATGGGATATTCCATTTTATCTACTACATAAATCAATTATATAATAAATGTATTTTATCATGATTTAATTATATTTTATACAAATATATTCCATTAAAATATATTGCATTTAAATATATTCATATTTTTCTTACTAATGAAATATTCCATTTTATCATGATTTAATTTAATTTAATTTTAATTTTAATTTTGATAATATATTACTTGCTTTATTTAATAAATAAATGTATTTTTATGTATAATCAATTATAGTAATTAATATATAATGCACTAACAATTATGATTACGTTCTTTTACTCTTAAGTTATAAGGTTCTCTATATAATATATGCTTATATTTCGATTTTCTATATTCAAAATTTCTGTGAGCAGAATTATCACATATTTTCACATTGTTTCTTTCTATTTTTGTAAATTAGATAAAGGTATATTACATTGCACGAGTTACTTAAATTGACGTAAGAAAAATGCAGAATAACCCTTCGGGCCCTCCCCAAATCACCACTTCCTTTCTCCTCTCTCAACTCGATCCCTATCCTCTACTAAGCCCCCTGGTGACATCACCACCACCTCAACAACCTCCACCTCCGCTGCACCACAGCCGCCGCCACAGCTGTGACGTTCTTCCATAAGCAACCGGTGGCCGCCGCAACACACGCCTCCGCCACCAATCCACCACTCATTTCTCACCTTGTTCTTCTATCTAAACCCTAATTCATAAATCTTAGTATTTTACAGTCTTCGTCGACTTTCGAGGTTAGTCTGTTCTCACTTCTCAACAACTAGTTTATTGGCATAAATAGTGTATGAATGTTTCGTTGTGGTTTACAAATTGTCGAGGATGATTGTCGAAGGAGCGTATTGCTCGAGTACATTGATGACAATGAAACCTCAAATGAATGCCTGAGTTCCGATACGCTCCTGTATGAGACGTGTCTAATGTTGAATTATCTGACAATCTCCGTAGGACTTGCATTTGGAGAAATTGGAAAATGGATAAATGCCTTTTCCTTTCAGTCTAAGCATATTACTTTCCTCTGTATGAATTATATAGTTTCAATTTTCCATCCGATGCCGTACTCCTTTATAAACTCATATATTGTCTCCTTCATTTTCAGGACAATAACTTCAATTTGTTGCGGATTTTGAGTTATCTTGAAGTCCAGGAAAATTATTATATGCTGTTAGATTGCTCTTCATAGGAAAGTCTGGCTCTCAGACTCTTAGTGCTCTCTTTTTGTTGTCTGCATTCATCTTATTGTTTGTAAAGAAGGTGTAAGACAGCTAGGTTTTTCAAGCCACATACATCTTAAAGTGGTATCATTTGTTGGCAAGAAGGTGCAATGGCAGTGGTTAAGCAAGAGGTAGGATATACATTTCTTTACATGAAACACCTTATAATAACCTTCACATATTTTAATATATTGCTCATATAAATTCATTTGAGTTTGGTCAATACAATATTCCTTTTATGCTAGGGTCTATTTGATTCAATAAGAGAGAGAAATGAACCGAGAAAGGGAAACATGGGAACAGGAAACGAGTAACCCTAATGACCCATTTTGTTACAGTGTTTGTTTCAGGGAAGGGAATTGGATTCTGGGATATCCCTTTATTCTTGTTATTTTCATCCTACCAAAGAGTAACGTCATCCACTATTCCCTTACACTTTCCTACAAAAACCTGCCCAAATGCCTTTACCGTGGACTATTTGGTTGAATTGTTGTTAGATAGCTTTATAATATCGTTTATTGTCAAGGATTAACCTTCATGCTAATACAAGATAATAATTTGTTTGTGGACATCCAAAGGCGTATAATGGTAATAGCTCGTACACATTGGTAAATTATATGGTATTATGCATTATTGTCTATTTGCGAAACATACGTAGGCACGGCTAGGCTATCTCTATATATAATATTTAGATGAATTTCCCATTGTCTATTTTTAAACAAGATTAATACTGCCAAGTATGCTTCAGATTCCTGATAGTTCTAGCCATGATGTAAAGCTGCAGAGCTATCATATATCTTTGTTGTTTATTTTCTTAGTACTGTATTTCGTTCATATTGACTTCATTCATGGTCTTGTACATTAGATGAAGTCTTATGTCTGGCTTCAAACTGCTGATGGCTCAATACAACAAGTAGAGGAAGAAGTTGCTGTGTTTTGCCCCATGATATGCCGAGAGATACTTCAAAAAGGCTCAGGATCTTCCAAAAACAATGCTATTATACTTCCTGAGAGGGTCAATCCGTCAACACTTGGTTTAGTTTTGGATTATTGTCGCTTCCATCAATTACCTGGACACTCCAATAAGGTTAGGAGATGATGTTCCTCTGTTTTTTCTCTTTCACCCTTTTTTCAATGTCAGGGTGCATTATAGTATGTCTGTATGGTTTTAGTAATAATCTTAATCCTACTAATTGCATGGTTCACAGTAGATAGACTTGGTGCAGTGAATTTATAAATTTCTGGGTGTGTCTGACTATTTAAATTGTTCTGTCTAATTATTATTTATTAGGAGCGGAAGGCGTTTGATGAAAAGTTTATCCGATTAGACACTAAGAAGTTATGTGAGTTGACATCTGCTGCTGATAGTCTTCAGTTGAAGCCTTTGGTTGATCTTACCAGTCGTTCACTCGCACGGATAATTGAAGGAAAAACTGCAGAGGAAATACGGGAGATCTTTAATTTGCCAGATGACTTGACAGAGGTTGTAATTACTCGCTGCTCAGATCAAGCCTTATTATTTGTCATATGTTTTTGTAGTTATTGACTAGATTTGGTTTATGATAGGAAGAGAAGCTGGAGCCCTTGAAAAATGTGACAGATGATCCTCGCATTCGGCTCTTGAATAGACTTTATGCTAGAAAGAGGAAAGAATTGAAGGAAAGGGGAAAAATGAAGGTGCTTAACTCTACCTTTTCACTATGCAGTTCTTTCTTTCATCACTGTAATCTTACTGCTTCCAGAGTTTCCTGCTTAAATATCTATCATGAAATTGGTACATGCAAGGGCATGTTTGTTTATCAATATAGTAGTAACTTTTAGGATGGGGAGAGATTTGTATGGTGGATATTGACTATATGGGCTTGTTTTCTGTGTTCACTTGTCAAAGAGAAAACAAAGAAGAAGAAGAACTCATTATTTAAGTATCGTGACAATGTCTGTTATGGATCTTTATGGAATGTAAAGCTAGCATGTTTCTCTATGTCTGAGATATAGTGTTTCTGAACTACAAAATATAGCTTATGATGCTTCATACTTGGATTGGATCCAAATTGACTTGGGAGTTATGATCAACAATATGCATGCTGTTCATATTTATGCTGTTTTGTGTCTTCTGAAAACTTAAGGTTTTTGGCTTTTGAAAAAGCCATCTGTTCCTTATTTACACAAATATAGTCAAGCAACATGTACAGATAAAAGCCTAAAACCCATTTTCAATATGGTTTCTGATCTCTGAGCTTTTCAAGCAAGCTATTATAAACAAGTGAAAGACACAATCAAAGGTGTCGTGGCCTCGTGGGGACTTAAAAAACACCGATTTTGGCTTATTTGTACAGTTTTGTAACTTTCCCCCCCCTGTAAATTACATTATTATTAATTTATTATTATTATATGAAATGACCTCTGGCTCTGTTTTACCCTTTTTATGAATGAAACCTGCTACAAAAGAGTTTTGTGCACTGCAGTAATCTCTGCTTCTTTTTCTTCAGACTATTGAGGCTGAGGAAGAACTTGTGGATGAACGATCAGTTGATGATCTCCTATCATTTATAAATGGTGAAGATAAAGGTATGAGAAATATTGCTGCTGTCAACTCCTTTCCACCTTTTGCATTTTTTTTAATGAAACAAGCAGAGCCTGAAACATATGCTTTGAGATTTGTGCATATTATTTGGTATAAAGATGATAAGAAAGTATCTTGCAAATTGTAGTTGGTCATCCTAATAGTTCCTATGAGACAAGGCTCTTTTTCCAAGGAAAAAGAAAGGCATAACACCCAAGTTCCGTTAATAGTGAGTTTGAAAACCCTTCAAATGCTTGCTAACAGAAACACAAATAGATTGCAATATCCCCTGCAACCTAATAGGTAGTTCTGATTGGTAAAATACCAACAGTTCCTCATGAGCCAAGGAGTCCAGTAAACGGAAAAGTGAAGATGTGATCTTTTAGCAGCACGCTGATATTCCTTTTCCTCCCTGAACTAGCATATGCTTTTCAGAAATGGTCATTCAAAGTGAAGAACCCACTCTTCTCTGACCTTCTCAAACAGCTGACACAAAACCTGGTTAGCAGACATGTAATGGAGTAAGCGATGGCTAGAGTATCATTACGTTGATAGCACATAACACATTGCAGACATCCAGTGCCTGCTGTGAAATGGGGCCTCCTCAGGAGTAACACATCATTAGTATTAACTTTTCAATGCGTTGTCCTAGTTAAACTTCCCTCCTGTAAATGATTTAATGAGATGATATTGCACATGAAAAGAAAGTGAGAGCAAGTATATAGAAGGAAAATCCCAGATGAATGGCCACGCCAATATTGACTTGCAACTTTAATTTTCTGTTTTCTTCTTTGCTTTATCTTACATGGGTTCCTATGGTTACAGATTCCAAGGGTTCCAAAGCTGGCAAGAATAAGAAAAAGAATCACCGAAAGAAAGATAATGTAAAAGTCTCTGCATCAAATAATGAAAATGGAAGTGTAAGGAAGGTAAGTTATAGTCTTCTAGATATTCTTTATTATGTGATAAAATCTTGCTTCCGTGGTGTTTCCTTCAATAATTGTTTGTATCTGGTTGTTATTTGACCTCTTAGGAGCTTGAAGGAACTCCAGCTTCTTCAGAAAATTGTGATCATGTTGAAAACTCTGCGTCTGTTCCCCGTCTAAAATTGCAAGATCCTGTATCTGGACCTCTGTCCCCTAAACCTGATTTTGATGATGGGGATCTTGATGATGAGATGGATCCTGAAATGAAAGAACAGCTGGACAGGTTTGGACATTTGCTGAGAAACTTGTTATAGTTTGTAAAAAAGCAAAGTTCACATGGTTTTTCTCATTTTAACAAGCTTGCTTGTGTTA
This sequence comes from Rheum nobile, assembly GCA_027886185.1. Lineage (NCBI taxonomy): Eukaryota > Viridiplantae > Streptophyta > Magnoliopsida > Caryophyllales > Polygonaceae > Rheum > Rheum nobile. The sequence goes on from WOAB01000056.1 coordinate 1,723,020, forward strand.
ACAAACTGAAACTGACAAATTTAATTTTTTATGCTAGTGAGAACAGAATAGATACGATAAAAATTTAGTAGGGTGTTACCCAATTCATGTCGCCTACCTCAATTTTTTAGTTTGGATATTATAAATTTCCTACATCAGTTGAGATAAAACTTAAGAGAACGCTGTCAATGAAGAAATATAACAAGTAACAAGTTGAGCTACAAAAAGTATAGTACTCTAGGAAACTACTCCAAATATGTAAGGTTTGTTTGGATTACACTTTATCTGGCATTATAATGCCAAAAACAACATTATAATGCCAGATAATGCGAAGTCCAAACAAACCTGTAGTTAATATTGAAGAAAGTAACACAGTGTATAGTTTAAAATGTTTCCTTGCTCTGCTATCAATAAGTCATCACTTTGTCCCTTGCCCACCTGCATTATATCCTTCTTCACCCATGAATCAACCAAAAACTACGAGAAATGTGCAAGTGACTATATGGAAAGTTTCTCATAGATTTTTACGATAATACTCGTCTTGAGATCACATTATGAATTAGATATTGTAAAACTTTGTATGATGAGATACTTTTTCACCAATGTCTTTAGCAGAAGATATCCCCAATCTTCAGTCCCCTAAAAGCTTGATACTGATTGGGAGGACTAGAATGTCTTGACGAAACCTGTAATTTTGCTAATGCAGGGAAGTAGAAGATTTTGCTCGTAGATTGAACTCAGATTGGCCTGAGAGGGTGCAGGAACTTTTGTCATTAGGCCAAGGAAGAAGGGAAGCTCCGATTTGTACAAGGGGAAACAGTTCTGTACAGAGTTATTCTAGTAAGTCTCCACAGTGTTGACTTGGTAAAACGTGCTAAACTTACTGATGCTGATAGTTACAACTAAGGTTCTTCTCTTGCCTCACTGGCTCTTCTCTTGCCTCTTTTACTGGTATTTCGCAGAACCAAAGTTATATAACCCCCAAATTTAAGATTTGGAGAAGATAATGTCTGAACTCCACATCCGGCTGCTTAAAATAGACCCCCAGCTTATGACAATGAATTCGGCCTGCATTATGCAGCAATGCTTAGGTTACTCCGGTAATAAATTGTAGGTTAGAAATAGTATCTCACTCAGAAAAAGCATGTTTTAAAGAAATTTAGTTCATGAAGAGAAGTTTTAAGTTGCTCCTCACAAATGCTATAACCATAGAATGCTAGAGCAACAATTAATCCTTAATGTACTTTATTGCCTACAGGAATAGATATTTTACAGTCAAAAGATATTGCAAAAGTTCAACTTGTTAATTGTTCTTCTTCATGGAAAAGTTCAACTTGTTAATTGTTCTTCTTCAGTCCTGTTATCTTGCTTTAAGTAAGCATTTTATGCTATAGTTTCTGCCCCATCCTTTGTTTCTAAAAAAAATGAATAACATGTAGTGTGTGCTTCACAAATTGCAGACAAACCGTTATACCAACAATACAATGAAGTAAAACCTTAGTAGCAGACAACACAGGCTGCACATTCTGATTTGGTGTTTGCCCGGCTTCCAGCTGCAAACATGTGCACCAACAAAGCCATGCTTTCGATGCATGATTCAGGTACCGTAGCTTGCAAAAGCAGATATGGAACTGATATACGTAGGACAGATGGTTTACTGAGTGTGCAGTAAGAACAACACAGTTGAAATTCAATGTGCATTCTCCAATAATGCATGCTGGTTTTCGTATTGTTAGCCTGTTCTGATTCGAGGAGAAAATGGAAGAGAGTGAAAGTTTTCCGGCTAAAAGGGGCCAGATAAGATCTGTGCATTTGTTTGTTCTTTTTTAATTATTTATTTTCTGTTTTGATGGCTCATGGCTGCCCATCGACCCAGTGGATATTATTTAGGTTTCTGTTCTGGTTCATAGTTTTCATTGGCTATGTGGATGGTGTTTCTTTCAATATCAAACTGCCCATTGTATTTTCTTGATGGTGTTGGTATTGGTCTATAAATTTGATGAATAACCCCTTTATTGGTACTTGTGAGTTGTGATCTTGAAGTTGTGCCAATTCTTTCATGTAAAAACGAGTATCAGCTGAATGCGGGATGAAGTTTCTGAGAGGAGTCTGAAACCAAATGGCCAACGGGGATGTCAATTAGAAAACCAAATCAAACATAATAAAACTAAGGGTCCCTTGGTTTGAATGGTGAAAAGTAACGGTAAAAATGATGAAATAGATAAAATTATTTATTTTCTCTCTTTTCTTGGCCTATGAAGGTGTTTATTTCTGAACTACCAGGATGGGGTGTGAAATAGTGAAATAATGAATAATTTACTTTTTTCCTTTTAACTACCAAGATGGGGTATATTAATCTATCATGATGTTAAAATAGATTAAGGGTTATAAACTGAGAAATCGGCTCTTTTGTGATTTTCAGTCTAATTTTTATCTAATTAAAAAAAAAAAAGGACTAAGGGCTCGTTTGGTATGATCCAGGAATCGGATTGAAATCAGAATCAGGAATGACTCATTTTCATTCCTGTAACTTGTCGTTTGGTATGTTGTCAGAATAAGTCATTCTTGGACATACTCTTTATTTAATAAAATAATTAATATTATTTTATTATTTTATAAAAATAATTAATATTATTCAATGAAAATAATTAATATTATTCAATGAAAATAATTAATATTATTTAATTATTTAATAAAGTAATTAATATTATTTAATTATTTAATAAAAAAAAATATTATTTAATTTTTAATAAAGCATTAATATTATTTAATAAAAAAAAATATTATTAATTATTTAATAAAAATTAATATTATTTAATAAAAAAATTAATGATATTTAATATAATATATAATATAAATGATATAATATATTTGAAATAAGGGGTCGATAGCTCGAGTACGAGTTCGGGTTGTGTTTGGGATCGGTCGAATTTTATATGTCTAGTTGGAATGGATGATACTTCAATATTTTTGATGAAATCAAATGCTTCATGAAGTTTGAAATCATTCATTCCATGGAATGAAATCCATTCCATTCTTATTTTTATCGAACATAGTTTTGAGAATCAATCATTCTCATTCTTGATTCCAAAGAATGAGAATCAAACGCGTCCTAATTTTGTTTCGTTTCCATTACCATTTTTTATACTAATGATAAGGGGAAAGAATGTGGTATTTAAAGGTTTTTTTAGTACTTGTAATCCATACAAAATCCTTTCTATTTCAAATTATATGCATTTGTAACCGTCTAAAGATGTCTTACTACAAGTTTATGGAGTTTTGTCAACTTAACACAATGAGGAATGCTTCATGTCATATAGAATAACGCCCCACTCGTCCAAAACATCCTAGAATTAATAATTAGTAATGATTGTGTAACTATGTTAAAATAATAGCCCATTAAAAGAGAGTTGTCAAGTATATTATCAAGAGAATACAAGGTAGATGCTTTCTCAAAACGTTTTAAAGTTTGTTTCTTGTCACGAGCAAACATCCATAATTTCATCTGAATGATAGTTAGAAGGATATGTATTATATTGTCCTTTTATGTCTATCATTGAGAGAAACTTTAGTGTTGAGCATGATGTATGTTGGGTGCTTTGAATTGAGCTAAAATAGAGTGACTCTAGCACAACATTTTCATGCGGAGGATATTTCAACTTGCGAAAGTGCGTAAAAATAATATCTTATTCTTATGAGTAATGAAGGAGATATACAAAGACAAAGTATTGTCCGTTCTTATGGTGGCAACTCATCGATGTTGTCTTTATGCATGTTTCATTTTAATGAAATGTAGTTTATTATGTATTGTAATATCTAATAAATTGGATATCTCATATAAAGTAATACTCAAAATAATCACCCTAAACGTTCTAGTTTAGTCAATAGTAGTATCTAAACTTCTAATACATAATGCCTAGTTAAGATTTCAGTCAATCCTGGTACTTAACCAAACCTAAAAGATCCTGTTTTGTTTAATATCATCACTATTTGAGTGTTCGGCGCAGGTTATATAAGGTTATTAGAGGTTTATACTATTTAAAACCTATTTTTTTATGTGTTTAGTAGTATAAAGTTTTGTAGATGGTTAAGATTTTAAGAGATTTTTAAGAAGATTAAATAAGAATCTCATACGAGAAAAAATATTGAAAGTTTGACAAGGTTATCATAATTTTATTTTCAAAATATCCAAAATCACATATTAGTGTTATTTTTTTTAAAAAAAAAATAACCCTTGTGGTAATTTTTATTTAAAACATATTAAAAAACTTTGACTCACCAAACACTCAAATAAGTTTCTACTAGGTTTTGGTACAAAAAAATCTCTAAAAAATCTTAACCTTGTAAAAAACATTTTGAAAAATCTTAATCTCTTCAAAAATCTTGTTTTACTGAACACATCCAAAATCAAGTCTCACTAACTCTCCTTTGATTAGATTGAGCTGGTCGACGCAAACCAATTTATATGATTCGTGACTCTTACCAACTTAGTTATAAACTTAAGATTTGCTACCATAAAATGGGTTTCTCGTCATAAGAAATATTAGAGTTACAATACGTGTTGAGACTTCAAAATAATTATTCGACCTGAATCCCTTGTATTAATATTTTATTTATTTATTTTTTGATTAGGTAAGAATTCAAAATTGTGTAACAAACACAACTTTAAAAGGCCGAATACATCAGCTATCGATAAACCGACAAGGAACAAACAAAATAACAATACAAAGATATAAAGCTAGAGGTATATGATGGTGATTATATAATTTTGACCAAAAAAATAATAATATGGTGGTCATATAAGAAAATACTTCCGTGGCACATGTTTTTTCTTCCTTCTAACCTGTCAATTGTAGTAAACAAAAAATAAAATAATCTAAGATGATCCGTATAACCAAAGCTAGAGGTATATGATGTTTTCTGTATCACATCACATCCTCTAATTAATGAAATTTTAGATGTAAAGCCTGTTTATTAGGACATCAAGAGGTGTGAGGAAGCAAGAAAGTGTTGCTAATATTCACCAAAATCCCAATCACCCAACACCACAAAAGGGGCGACGAGAGAAAGAGAAGATGTGGATTTTTAGCAGAAAAGGGGAATCTGGCTTTTCGAGTTCTTCAACAGCGGAGCAAGTTACTAACGGAGTTGATGCAACTGCTCTCACTGCTATCGTCACTGGTTAATCTCTCTCGCTCGCTCGCTTTTTTTTCTTCCGATTTGAGTTTTTTAGGTATTCAGTCAATATTGACAAGAATTCATACAGAAATTAATTATAGTTGCTGATAATTTCCTCACTTCATTGTCATTTGACTGGAATAGCTTAAATCTGTAGTATTTGAATCAATCTGATGCAGTTCAACCTGTTTGCAGGAATGTGAAGTACTTTTTGGGGGTTTTGATCAAATTAAACTAGACGTTGTTAAACAGAGAATCATATCATCCAAAATGTAGAACTGTATTCCACTCAATATCTAATAAATTCATCTATAATAAAATCCTAGTTATATTTGAATAATAATTTGCTATATGAAACACTAGTCAATTTAGTCCAACTGCAAAAGTTTTCTACTTTGCGGCCAAAAAATGCTTTATGTCACGTTGCAGGAGCATCAAGTGGCATAGGTGCAGAAACAACACGAGTTCTGGCGTTGCGTGGTGCTCATGTGGTTATGGCAGTCAGGAATTTGGCTGCTGGTGGGGAAATTAAAGAGAGAATTGTCAAGGAAATTCCTGCTGCTAAGATTGATACCATGGAATTGGATCTCACTTCAATGGCTTCTGTCAGAAAATTTGCATCAGACTACAATTCCTCCAAACTTCCTTTGAACCTTCTTATGTAAGCGCATTCGAGTGTCACTGGCTCAGAACTCTTTCCTATCTCAAGTAACTTGCGTTTATCATTTCAAGAGTTCAATTTTTGTTTTGGTTAGTTTAACTGTTAGATTGGAAAATGCGCCCTGGATCAACCTAGAGCGTTTTTTTGGATGAAAATTGTCAACTCGTTTTGTTATAAAAGCATTTAGAATTAACAAGCGAGCAAGAGTTAACCATTTACTGCAGGCTTAACATGGTTTCACTAACTTACCTTTACATTACGTTTATTTTTTCTAACTATATTTTCGAAATTTCTGTTTGTTGATTCTCTACCAGGTTAACAATAGGAACTTATTAATTTTGCCTTTTTAATTACAAGAAACAATGCAGGAGTGATGGCAACACCATTTTCGCTGACCAATGATGGGATAGAAATGCAATTTGCTACAAACCACTTGGGTAAATGACATTCTCTTGCATGTAGCAAAGGTTTACGTCTTTCTTATGTTGATGAGGACACTTTTTGGATATTCTGTATAGCATAGAAATCTCTTTTCTATAGTAGTAAAGTAGTAAATTACTAAATTCATTTGACAGCTTAACTTTGGAACGAAACTTGTGAATAAAGACTGTAAATTCATTTGACAGCTTAACTAATCAGTTTGGCAGCTACCTGTTGTGTCTGTCTGGATTTGGTTGAATGGAATCTATTCTATTTGTTTGATTATAATTCTGGTTCATTTGGATAGCACATTTTCTCAGCCAATTCTGAGGGCAACGTTTTGATGTATGGTTGCTACTCACTAGTTCTTTCAAGGTTGTAAGTGGGTGACGGGGAGTGCATCAACATTATTGATAAATAATCATATTGATTTGGAGCTTCAGGAGGATGAAGATAGAAAAGTTTAGAGGAAATTAGGAGACATGGCTAGGCTACTGTAGAACTTTGAAAAGTTGTTCCATAAACAAAGCAACAGAGTGTATTACATTAGTTTTGCTCTGCTATTGTGTCTGCTTGCTATTAAATTTTGTGGCTCGGGTGCTTCGAATTCGTAATTACCCATCTGTGTTATAGTTGAGCACTTCATTCTTTGCTTTATGCTCTAATGTTTATAACTACCTCTTTACTTGCTACTTGCTAGCTTGGGTTTTTGTGTTAATATGTATTCCCTTCATATTATAAAACCACGGTTACTAATTCATTTTTCTTGCTGCTTTAGCTGGGGTTTTGTAATATGTAATGTATTGCTAGAAATTGCAAATTTTGCTGATCACTGAGAATTTTTTTCTCATTTCTTTTTTGTAGGTCATTTTCTCTTAACACATCTTCTGTTGGACAAAATGAAAAAAACAGCCCAAGAAACCGGCAGAGAGGGAAGGATTGTCAATGTTTCGTCAGATGCTCATCGCCTTACATACCGTGAAGGAATACTTTTTGATAGACTCAACGATCAATCAGGGTAACGTACCATCTCCCGTGGGTTTCCTACTCCAACTCTGCATTGAATCTGCATCACATCCTTAAGATCAAAGTTACTGTTGCATTGGGTGACGTGCAGGTACAGCAGCTGGGGTGCATATGGACAGTCAAAGCTTGCTAACATTTTGCACGCTAATGAACTAGCTCTGAAATTCAAGGTAAATACTTCTCCGTTAAGAAATAAGTGTCATTTTATCATACAATTTTTGTTAAGAAATATTTATCGTTTTAGAGTTTTAGATAATGATTTATGTTTAGATAATAATTTATGCAAATTCTCTTTATTCATTGGTTAAAAAATGAGGTGAGTAATTATTAGATTGTAAATTCTAGAAAAATTTGTAGTATTTTAACTTAATGATTGCATTTCTTAATAGTAGTGTCAAAGTCTAAAAATGACATTTATTTCTTAACGGATGGAGTGATAGTTAATTCTTGTATCTAAATGAGATTCCATATGAGCTTTTGGTTTTGTTCAATGAAAGAATACTGAAACATTCTATATACAACTCCAAGCATAGAAATTCCTTTTCAAATATGCTATTGTTATTATTTTACCGGCGTCTCTTTGGTGAACAGGATGACGGGGTGAATATAACTGCTAACTCTCTTCATCCAGGACTAATAGCTACGAACCTTTTCCGCTACAACAAGTTTCTCAACGGTCAGCACTTTTTTTCTTGATACTCTGCAGTAATAATCTTACAATCATTCTTGCACATAACTAGAACACTGCTTTTTGACTCCTTGTTCATCTTATTAGGTTTGTTCAAGCATTGCGAAAAAAGTAAAGAAACAGAATATTTTTTACATCTTGGAGGAAATACAAAACTTCTTTTAGTTGTGGATTCGTCTCACTTTCTTAGTAATGCGTTCTCTCGACTTTGCTTCATTCAGGTGCACTGGAGACACTGGCCAAATTTGCATTCAAAAGCATTCCTCGGGTAATTAAGGCCTTGTTTGTCAAAGAAGGAATAAAGGCTTTAGGATTTTTCTAATGTGTGCCCATGAGCACACAATAAAAATCTCATATTTAGTAATAATCCTTTTTAGCCACTAGTTTAATTTTTTTCCTAGGGGTTCACCCTTTCTACTTTAGAGAATGTTTTGGAAAAAGTTTCCAAATTTGGACTCTTAACATGTGTCCTAGACAAAGTGCTTTAGGATTATAGAGTACTTTTTTTAGCCAAGTACTTTTGTAAGTTTCCATAAATGTGTCATATAATTATTCTACATTTTATTTCACTACACACACTTTATACAAAAAAGTTACTTACTTTTCACACTAAACACATTTTATTACATAACTCTAATTTTCAACAATTTTTCAACAAACAAGTCTTTATAAACACTTATAACAAACAAACCCTAAGTTCATCATCACACTATCATCTTATAAATTAGTCTTAACAAATATCTTATTAATCACTAGTGAAACTCATCTTAAGAAATTGTTGCAGGGAGCTGCAACAACATGCTACATAGCTCTAAATCCCGAGCTAAAGGGCGTGAGTGGCGAGTACTTCAGTAACAGCAACTTGGCTAAGCCTTCACTCAAGGCTCAAGACACCGAATTGGCGCGAAAACTCTGGGATTTCAGCATCAACTTGATCAATGCTAAACCCACATGATTTTAGGGTTTTAACAACTTGTACTAGTAAGTGTACATTATATTGTTGTTGTTGTTTTGTTGAAGTTAAGTACATTATATTGTTAGCTCTTGTGATGCGTGACATGTAGCATTTCAAATTTATTCGGCAAAAAATGATCAATAGAACGAATGAAATGGAAAGAATAAAGATTGGGGAAATTTGATGAATGTTGATTTTGCTTATTTTGAAGCATTTATAGCGTCTCAACTAGCTACTATGGTACGATTGTACGAATCAATTGGATTGCATTTATGATAAAGATTAAAGCTGTGGATTGGGATCTGAAACCGTATGCTTTTTAGATTTTTTTTTACCTTTATAATATTTGTTGAGCCCCTCATTTTTTTTTTTTTTTTTTTTATAAGGTAAAAATTAGACTGGAAATCACAGACGATACGATTTCTCAGTCTATAGCATATTTGCGGATGAGAATTAAAAACTCTAAATTGGTTTGAATATCTTCCAAAGAACTCTGCTACCCCAGCTTCGTAATACATTCAGCCACAACATTTGTTTCTCGAAAGACCTATACTGAAGAAAACAGTTGTAATGCACAAAGGATATCAAAAATTAAAATTTCAATATCCCAAGGACAGTGTCAGATTTTATTCAGGACGTTTACAATAATAAGGTTGTCGTATTCAAGGTAAATGTTGTTAAAACCTAATGCATAGGCTTTAACCAGAGCATTCTTCACTGCAAGTGTTTTTGTTTTTAACGGGGTTGATGTTCCACACTTTTCTCCAAAAATGTGAATTGGTTCGCATTTGCTATTTCGGAATATGAATCCATAGCTAGAGTCACCATTAGTCTTGGTAGATCCACCTATATTAATTTTAATAACATTATCCGGAGGTTGAGTCCCTCGTTTGGTTTAACGTGAAGAATTAAGTTTTTGAAAAAAAATTAGCTACTTTTTCATCTAATATAAAATATGTTCACATTTAGAAAGAGAAAAAAAAAGTTTGAATGTATTTCAAAAGTTATATATGTAAGGTTCAAAAGCCATGACCATTTTCACCATAAAACCAACTCACGCCTAGTACAAAATCGATGTGCATTTATTTAGGCCACTACTTGTGAGCATATATTCAAATATTTATGAACACATTATTCCAGGTGCATGTGTGCATGTACAAATATTTTTAGAAAAACGGATTTCTTCCTACATGTGTACAAACTTTATCCTAAATGTTTGAGAATGTGAGAAATCATTCTCACAATATCATTTTTCGGATTTAATTCTAATAGGATAAATCCATAGATAGAGTTGAAAATATATACTTTATCTTTACCAAAACACGTATGATAATATTTTTACATCTCTCCTCAACACATATTTAAATAACTAGTTCATCTACAAATCACAAAAGTAGATGGTTCATCGAGTACATTCCATGTTATACTTTAGATCGTAAATATATTTGACGTTTATATGAAAATGTGATAAATGTATGTTAAGCTGGTCTTAATAAAAATTAAGGCTTTTTAGCATCAATTGAGAATATTTTGTAACGTACTTGTCATCGGGGGCTATCAGTGTTGTGATTTTCGATTACACAAATTTTGTGGTACTTGAGGTGTTAAAATCGTTGGCTTATCCAGGGGTTGAGATGAGAGATGAAATATATATATATTAAAACAAATGAATTTATAGTCATCATATTGATTCTGGTCTCACAAATCTTATGTGTCAATTTATGATTAATCCACTTTTTTTTATTAATAATTCTATTTAATTTAAATCACAATATTTAATCACAACTAATTATAAATATTTAAAATTTTAAATAACAAAATCTAATTACAACTAACTTCAAATATTTAAAAACTACATACAACTTTTTTATAAAATTTGATTTCTACAAATTACACATACAATAAGCTTATAATAATGTCAAAATAATATATGATAGATTTTCTACTAAACTTATATATAAAATACATCTTATATTCATTAAATCATCACTCGAATGTTGATTGATTTGACAATTCATTTTTAAATTTTAAAAAAGTTTCCACTTGTTATTTTTGTGCATCAAAATTTAAAATTATATTTTTAGCTTTAAAAATTTAGAATAATAAGTGTTTGGTACATAATTGTAATCTTCGTCACAATATCCTCCGAAAAAATATACAATTTTTATTGAGATTGTGACACCAACTATTTACATTGACATATTTATGTTTTTAATTTTCTAAATATTATATTATCTTCATTGATCAAATCTCATCATTCATCATCAATATTACCTTTTTTTCTTTTTTTCTATTAAATCATAAATCATTTACCCAAATCCGCTATAATATCTATCTATATATCATTAATATATATATATGAAAGATCACACTTTTTGAGCCATGAGAGTGTTTTTAGGTCCAAGTTATTAAGGTATTTTTTTATTTTTTTATTTTTAGTTTATTATTATATTAATAATTTAACAAAATATATATCATGATTCTTAACCAAGTCTCAACATATAGATATTGTGGATTTGAATTATTATTTCTAATTCAAAATTCAAACTTATTTAAATTCCTTTTGCTAACGCAACCAAACTTACGTAATTTTAACATATCTAATTTAAAAATTAAACTCGACATTCAAGGTTGAGATTATATGTAGATATTTTATGATTGATCTTATGATAATTGACTTTCATAATTTTAATTAACTTTTTTCCACCTATTAACACGGTCAAGTTCTAACCAACAAATCATAGTAACATTTTTTTACATTGTCAACTATGAATTTTCACTAAAATTTACATATATGTTAACATCTAATCCACCAATTATTTTAGTAGAAAAGTTCATATATAAAAACTAATATACATGTCATTAATTTTTTAGAATTTTTTGATATTAAATAGGTGATTCATTTATAGATAAAGTGAACTAAATTATAACTTAGAACGTCTTAGGTGTTATATTATTTCTTCTTCAATCGATCTATTCTACCATCAATTACATTCTTTAATATTTCCACTTCATTTACAATATATATTTTAATATATTCTGTTGATAAATACTATTTTTTCTTGAGTATTAGGAGAAAAGAGTTCTAAATATAAGATTTTCATTTATTAGATGGTCTTTAAAATCTCATATTTGATTTGCATTTGTCATTGTTTTATAATGAAATTTTACTATAGTTTCAAAGCAATCTTGAGTCCAGATTGTTAACATACTATATGTAGAAAACTTATGTACATTAAGCTATCAACTTAGTAAATCATGACACTATTAAATTCTCATTGGTTTTCAAAATCTTATCATGCCATTAAATTAGATATATTGAACTAAACTTATTTAAGAATATATATATTAAAGTTTTCCCTTTTGAGCCACCAGAATAATTCTAGGCCCAATTTTTTATTTTTCTTAGTCTATTATTATATCAATAATTAAATTAATAAATCTAAACAATATTTTTTTGAGCATAAATCTTAACAATATTTGATTCTTCGATCATGTGAAAATATTTTTTTTTAAATGGTTTATATTATTCGTTTTGGTACTTACAATTACTTCAACCATATTTAAAATTTACTAAACTAAAAAATATTTTTTTTACATTTAGTTAACAAACTAGATATACCAAAGTACGTAATATGAATATATATACGTATGAAAACCATTCTAAATGAAATAAATATTGAATAAATTGACTTTATTCAATAATAATCACATGATAAATTTACATAAAATTCCATGAACTAACCAAAGATAATATTCTGCATATTTTTAAAATTAATATTATAAATCTTTCAATTCTTAACCTTATTCAAAATGGTGTAGAGTACGAAAAGTCAAATTAGATATTTTGTGACCAATTTAGATACTTACATAATTAATTAATTTTAATATAATGTGTTTTCAAACATATTTTCTTTTAATACACATAGTATTTTTGAACCTACAATCCTACAACTACGTATCTAAAAGTCATTTTCTTAAAACGAAAAACCTATAAATTTGTTTTTTGAAAATTCTGCATAATTGCCACAAGGTTTTATGAATTTTGTGTGATACACTACATCTTCAGCAATTTCGCGTGATAATCATGAATATTTTTAAATCCCGCTTGGTAATCATGGAACATTATGAAGAACATCAAATATTTGCAAATATTGTTGAATCTACGATCCTACAATCATGAAGCATTAGAAAATGTCATACATGCATCATCATGATCATTCCCATTTAAATTTAAATTTGGGCATTTATAAGTTTAAGAATTTTAATATATAGATGAAAAGGTGCATAATATGTATAATCAGTCACTTACAACTATTTAACCTAATTTTTTATATGTAATGATACTTTAATATAAATTAGTGTTATTTTTTCAAAAAAATGTGAAAAATTGTTGTGCAAATATTTTTATAAAAAACACTAAAAAGTTGCTTTCATATGTGTTATTTTATCTATACTTCTAATTATTAATTTATTTTATTTGATCAATCTATATCATATATTTGTTATGATTATCAGTTTCACATATAATAGTGTTGTCAATTTTATAAATAATTATTAGATACATTTTCAAGTTTAATATATTCACATCAAGCACATGACTCTCCTTTTATGGTACACACATCTCCACCATTGTATAAACTTTCAAACTTATTAGGTTACGAAATTATTCACGATAAGTGTTTTTTTTTCATACAAATATACAATAACTTTTTTGACGGAATAAATGTAATGTTCTAATAATGTAAAACTTAAATTAATTAAACGTAAACTACACATCTTGTGAGATATTTTAAATTTTATATTTCTCACCATACTCGTGCATGGCACGGGTAATACACTAGTTGTCAATTAAAAATGTCTATTTTTTCATTGTTTAATTAACGTTTTATTAAAGAATGAGTATAGGGCGAAATTTTAACAACTTTCAGGGTTATCTTGTGAAAATGTTTATATTTGCCCCGAATTTAATTAAAATGATTTAAAATACACGATTTCTATTTCACGCACCGGTAAAATTCTTATTTCATGCACTAGTTGGTCCGTCACGTACCATATGCATTCGTCCGTGACGGACCAAATGAATTCATACGTGACGCACAGATCAACTTGGTCCGTTACGGACAGATTCATATGGTACGTGACAGACTAACCTCTAAACCAGAAAATTGAATGTTACTTGTCCCCACCTAACTACATTAACTACCCCGTCAAATCTCATCAATATTACGTCCAAAATTAAACCTTAAACCTCTCCATCACTCTTTCCTTTCCCTCCCATAACACATCTTCCATTCTCATCATCTTCAAAGAGTTCATTTCCATGGCAAATGAAGATGATTTTTCCAACTTCAATGGTGGAGAAGATGTTTCAAGGAGTTACAATTACAATGAGGTATGTTTTTTAAGCTTTTACTTTACATGTTAGTAAAAGTTTAGATTTTTTATGGTTCTTTCTTGTGAATGTATATGATTGAGTTGTTCTTAACCCAAAACAAACACTTTCTTAAGATAATTTCAATAGTTGTGAGTACATGTTCATAAAAACTTCATCTTTGATTAAGTTATACTAAAAAGTTGTAGAATTTGTGTGCAAAACTGCATGTGTGATTGTTTCGGCGGTGTTATATTGAGTGCAAAACTGCAAGACTTCATCCTTGTTCAACCAATGTTTTTTGAAAGAAAAACAGTACGTGACGATTGGATGGTGTTGGTCCGTCACATATGGATTCGCCTCATCCGTGACGGATGGATGTACCTCATACGTCACGGACCAGGTAAATCCATACGTGACGGCTGGAGTGTGTTTATTCGTCACGTATGGTTGTGTTTGACAGAAACTGGATACTTCGCTAACTTGTTTTTTTTACTTCAATAGGAGGACAATATCGTGAACAACGGTATTAACAATCTGTCCCTAAATGATGCATGGGACATGGCACCACCGTCCTTCTCACTTGGGTTGTTCGGCGAACCTATGCCGCCTCCCCAACCTCATTTGTCGGGAATAGATTGTTTTGCTCGTAGTGGAATTATGTCCGTAAGGTGGCAAGCTCCACCTAAGTTTGGGTTTCCGGCATTACACACACAACCGCAGTTTAGGTATCCTACACCTAAAGAAGTAATTGTTTCTGAAGATTATTCTGAATACTTCACCACGAGTGAAGTATTCGGCTCCAGAGATGATGCAATTAAAAGGGCTAGACATATTGCCTTTGATAATCACTCCAGACTCACTATTGGTCGGGATAAAAACTTTGGTAGAGGAAGCCTTCGGAAGTCATGGTTGTTGTGTGAAAAAGCGGGAATTTACATTTCTAAAGATGAAACTAGAGTAAGGCAAAGAACAAGAAGCAAAAAATGTGATTGTCCCTTCAGATTGTTGTGTCAAGAAAATCCGAGGGACTCATATACACTCAATGTAGTTGTTGGAACCCACAACCATGTCATTGGTGATGACTTGTACGAGCATACAGTTGCTGGCAGGTTGACACCTGAGCAGAAGAAGTTGGTTAATGTCATGACAAAAAATCATAGTAAACCATCAAAGATTGCAACAACACTTAACCAGGACCCGAACAACTGCACTAAAATGAATCAGATTTACAATGAAGTGTACAATGTCCGACATAGTGGGATGAAAGGAAGAATCGTGGTCCAAGAGTTCTTCCATAAGTGCAAGGAGAACAACTACTTTGTGGAGCATAGGTCAGATCCAACGACGAATAAGATCACCGACATTTTCTTTGCCAGTCCAGATTCCATGAAACTCCTAAAGGCATTTCCGTACGTCCTTTTGCTAGACTCCACATACAACACTAACAGGTTAGTGTAACACATCTACTTGCTACATCTATTTGTTGATATGTTTATTCATTATGCATGACACATCTTCTTGTGCATGTATGACTTGCCTTTTCTCGAAATAATAGGAGTCACGTCTACATGGAAGAACTATAATGTGGCGGGGGCGTTTCTACAGCGTGAGACAGAAGACAACTACGCATGGGCCGCACAACAACTTCTTAGAATGTGCTCAAAGTATCAAGTAACACCGACATGCCTAGTGACAGATCGTGAAAAAGCCTTGATGAATGCATTAGATAAACTCTTTCCAAGTGCCAAGTCTATCCTCTGTATGCGCCATGTGAAGAAGAACATAGAGGACAATGCTAGGAAGGAGATGAAGGATAAAAGCTTGGGTACAAGGTTTGCAAATGCATACTATAATTTATTCAAGCAAACAACTGTATCCGAGTACGAGATGGAGTTGCGTAGAATTCAGTCGGAATGGAGAGTTTGGCCACGTCTACTTCAGTATGTAAGAAACAGCTTGCTCATCCCGTACAGAGAAAGACTTGTGTCAGCTTGGACAGATGTTGTTTTCACGCTTGGAACGTCAACGACAAACATGTTAGTGGCCACGTCTCATTTGATAACAGAAACATTCTTCTATGTTCAAACTTTAAACTCTTTTGTACTAAATATAGGGTTGAAGGAGCACATTCTAGTTTGAAAGACTTCTTAACTACTCCACATGGCAGTCTAGACACGATATTCGCTCAATATCATTCAAAGATGGTTAACCAAGTGAAGGAAATCAAGGGGACCTTCAACGAGAGTGCACAGAACATGATGACGCTTGTGACCGGGGCTGATGTTTTCAAGCTGTTGAAGTACAAAGTATCTAAGGTTGTAGTTAACCGCTTGACTGAGGAATACAGAAAAGGGGAAGATCCATTTCATGACAGTACTTTCACATGCCAAATGAGGGTGAGAGATAGATTGCCGTGTGTGCATGATATCGCTAGATATGTGACGAGTTCAATCCCTATTAAGCTTTCAAGGTTGCATCCTTTTTTGAGACAATTGAGTTTGTCAGAAGTGCAAGACGAAAGTGAGGCTGAGGTGAAGCGCAAAGTCGCGAGATCTTTGATGGATCAATTTTATACGGATGAGTTCCCCAATCTGTCAGCTGATAATCAAGAAAAATGTGTCTCGCGACTTTACGACATTGCTCGCCCCGAGGGGACCAGTCTGCAAGAGCCGGCTATTGTGAGGCATAAGGGACGGCCAATGGGAGCTCCAAACTAAGATAACACTAAAAGACATCATTCTTCACGGGAATACACAGACAAAGAGATGGAAGGGACACCTCTCAAGAAGCAACGGGGTAGGCCACCAAAGCCCACTAGTACACATTCACCAAGCCCTACAGCTCCTATCACTCCTGTCATCGTCAAGCCTCCATTTTCTTAGCTGCTCTTGTCTGAGCTGAAACGTGAGAGTTTCTCGCTCCTATAAAAAAAACATGTTAGATACAAAAAAAAAGATAATAGTTTAATAACAGGATCAAGTTTTGATAACTTACAATACCCTGATAAATGAAATATGCAGTGTGGGCAATGAAACTAAATAGCAGGCCTGGGATCTCCGGACCTCCCGGTACAGGTCCTATCAACTTGGGATCGACAGCATCCCGACCTCCAGCCTGTCTAGCCTGCCTAGGCTCTCTATCCTGCCTAGGCTCTCTACCCTGCCTAAGCTCTCTACGTTGTGTAGGAGCAGCCTGTTCCTCCGTCGGTTCCTCAAAATGAGGCTGTTGAGCGGGCCAATATGCTTACCCACTCATACCTCCTGGCCACATGAGCCAACCACTAGGCTCCTGAGGTGTAGGAGGTACGTATCAACCACTACGCTCCTCAGATGTAGAAGGTACATACCATGTCGGATCCTATAAAACAAATTATTAGAAAAAATATTAATTAACCGACAAGTTTAAGAATATGTATAGTTACTTACCACATTTCCCACATTCTGGTATATAGGTGGATCATTAAGCGTTGTGTTGTCGAGTACCAGGTCTGCATACACCGGTACAACAGGAGGGTCACGGTTCGTACTCGGTCCTACTTCATCACTTTTTTTTGGATTTCTTCTGCCTTCGTCGATATACTATACGATCGTCTACTTGTTCCTGTTCTTGTTCCTCACGTACAGTGTTCCACCTTCTGTGACGTGCAGATCTTGTTTCGTTTTCCATCTGAAATAGAAAAAAAACAAAACTTCAGGGGGAGCAACAACAACAAAAACAACAACACCAACAACAATATCAACAACAACATCATCAACAACAAAAACAACATCAACAACAACAAATGCGCTGAACCAGATCTGCTTGATCCGTCCGTGACGGATCATGACGATCCGTCCGTGACGGATCATGACGATCCGTCTGTGACGGACGGATGGAGTCAATCCGTCCGTCACGGATCAGATCTGGATGGATCAATTTTGACAGATCTGGATTTGTGCAGTTCGATTTTTTTTTTGACAACTTTCGTACGCAGATCCATATTCAAAACCGACATTAAATCAATTGAAACAACCTTCAAACATGTTTAAATCCAATACTAGACAAGTAATCTCTAAACGAAAATCATCTAAAATGTCTTAACAACTTCAATAATTTCAAGATAATTCAACTAAGTGAAGAACAAATACAGATTTAACTAAACTTACGGATCGTGACAGACGAATTGAATCGAAACGTGACGGATCGAAGCCTTTGACCTTAGGAGCGAAATCGCGAGTGGGTTGCTGCAAATGAGGGTTGATGCAAAGGGGAGACGAAGTCGCTGTATTTATATGCAGCGACTTCGTCCGTGATGCACGGATTAGGTTGGTGCGTCACATACGGTTTCATGTGGTCCGTCACGGACGGAGTGCTTTAGTTCGTCACGGTCGGCTTCATTTGGTACGTCACGTACGAAACAGTGCGTGAAATAGAAATTTTACCCGTGCGTGAAATAACAAGGGCCTTAAAATATTATAAACTTTCTAATAGAACAGAACTAGGAACTAGGATAACAATTACTCCATCCGTAACAAAATATTTATCTTTTTAACCTTAATTTTTTGTCTCGATATACTTATTCTTTTAATGTATTTTACATCTACTTTACACATATGCCCTTATAATTTTTAACAGTTCTTAATAAATGAGAGAAAAATTGTTAGTAATTGTATTAAAAAAGTAACAAAATAAAATAATAAATAGATACATATTTGTATATTTCATAATCTCTTTAATATATGTGCACTTGTTCAAAAAAATAAGTATTTTAATAAGAAGAGAGTAATAAATAATGCTCGATAGGAAGTTAGCCTAGAATCTATATACTCCGTACTAAATAAAGAAAGTCCATGTAAGAAAAAACACAATCTCCTAAAAAACGAAAGTTGGTTGGTTGTTGGTCTCAATCAAAATACACTTGAAATTCACTCTAATTTAGACATGCAAATGGTGATCTCATTGTTTTATTGTCAAATTTCTTGAATCGGTGAATCGAATCTTTCTTATACCTCGATCTTTACATGGAAATGGGTAGAGAATGATTTATGATCCCTCGAAAATATGTTAGATCGAAATACACGAAAATTACGCTAATATGTTATAATATCACTACACCTAATTATTTTACCTAGAAAAATATATTGTATTCGATTATAATTAGTTGCAGAATGTCGAATTTTCCCACCAGAAATTTATAAAGTCAAGTTATCCAGATCTGTTTAGATAACGGATGATAATACATCACTTAAAATTATCTTATATTATTCAGATTAATGCAAAATAATGTATAATACTAAATAATATATTATTGTATGCTATCCAAACAAAGTCGTGAATAAAATTGAGATTTAAGAATTGATATTTTGAGTTTGTCTTTTTCCGACGGTGTGTAGGAAACAATTAATGTTGAAAAAAACCATTTCACCAAAAAATAGTTAATGAGAATTCGATCCAAACGTAGAGTAGTGACATTTACCAATCTAATCGGGTATAATTTTTTTTTTTTTGATAAGGAAATAATTAGGTTGGTCTCATGAATGATGAGAGGATTAATCTAGAACATTTTTATAAATGAGAACGTGAAATTCTAAATCAGAGAATAAATCTATCAAAGATAATGAAAAACTGAATTTTACAATACGATCAGTAAATCGATTTTTCTCTCGAAAGATATGTCTAAAATAGACTTTCTATAAAGTATGGACGTCGACAAGAATATCCTGACAATATAATTTTTGTTGTTGAGAAGTTCACATTATTTTGTGCAATTTTTAATTGTAAAGCTTATCACTATTTAAATAGTTAGAAAGAAAAATATAATAACATGGTAGGACTCGTAATTGCACAAAATCAACGCTGAAGAGTATCTTTCTCTCTCTCTCTCACACACTCCTATCAGACATACTCTCTCTCTCCCCCCAGCTCGAATTTTTAATGCTGTCTCCTGCTCTCGGGAGAATTTCTCTTTGCTCAGATTTCTAGGGTTTGGTGTTCTGCTGATTCTCACTTCGGTTTGCTCTTCAAAGCACCAAAGACCCGAATCTTCCACGATTGTCGTTATTCATCGGACCTCGCAGCCTACACTTTACTCTTCTTCTCCTTCTTTATCGGTTCCTGTTCCGCTGCATTTCTGCTCAATTTTCTGGCCACCTCTTGCAAGCAACGGGTTTCATTCTGAGAAGGTTTGCTGCGTTTTCAGTTTCGTGTTCGTTTATGTGAGATTCTGTTGCGGTTTCTTCCTCGATTGATTTGTGTGATTAGTAGATCTGTAGTTATAGTTTGCTTTATGCGGTGTTCAGATCGTGCTGAGTATAACTACCTCTAGTCTGGAGCTTGTGGAGATCAATTTCGATCTCCTTGCCTACTTAATATCAGGTCGTTGAAGCTGTAAAGTAACGAAATACGTAATTTTTTCGATTTAAAGGAAGGCAGTTTCTCTACATGAAGGAGCTTAATTTCCAATTATATATAGCTGAAAAGGGTTTCCGGGCGTGACTTGTTTTCTAATTTTGGGGTGAATTGTGGTCTACTGATTTGAGATCCATGCAGCGTAATATGTATTATAACTAATTTATTACCATTATTAATATTTTGATGTGTTATGGTGGAAGACTCGTGGAAAGTAGAGTTCGCTGTTGGAATTTGAATTGAAAATAGTCCTGGTGGAATTAATCAAATATATACCAAGAAAGTGAGAAGACATTAGTCTAAGGATTGAATTTGTCTGAAGTTGCTGGAGCTGCCTACTCAGTCAAACAAGAAGGGGAAGTGGAATAGGAGATTATATTCTTCCACAGATCAAAGCATCTTAAAAAGCTGTGTTTGACTTAGGCACACAGTGTGTAGTTTTCTAAGGATGATTCTCTGCCACTTCAGGTGTTTTGGCTCCTTAGAAGCCTTGTAAGATTCTTGATAAGAAATATCTTGCTGAAAAACAGAAATTCGGAATATGTTTTTGGAAACCCCTTTCTTGTAAGGTGGATTTGTGTCAGGCCCTCGCCCTTCAGGGTTATGTGACAGAGGGTTTGCATCTGAAGAAGTATAAAAGAGGAATCAATAAAGCATTGCAATTCTTTGGGACGCCAATGAAGTTCAGACTGGACAAATATTGTGCACACGGTTGATGAGGTGTTGGGGGATTGGTGTTTGGGGGTGCTGTGTATCTGGTTGGTCTAGTGCCTTGCCAGAAATATTTCTCTTTGAGGACGATTGACAATTCTTATATGTTTTTTGTTGGTTTATCCTTAAATTATTCATTTTTATTACTAAATGTAAAAGATTTATTTTGATGAGTATGAAATGAGTCATGTAAAATGCTAATCCTACCAAGACCTTGATTTGATTCTTGATTACTGGAATTTTTGAGATCAAACAATAATGTATATAGGAAATAAATCATAGACAACGCTAATCCTACTGACTAATGACCCCGGTACGATTCTTGTCCATGCATTGCAGGCTGATAAGATCACTTCAAATTTTTTTATATTCATTCTGAATATGACTAAGCTAGTGAAAGACTGAAAGTAGGATTTTGGGCGGGATAGTTTGCTAGGTACTATAAATATACTTGTGTGTGATTCTAGGATATTAAAGATTACAATATAGTTCCGATGCTTGAGGGGCTCACCTACATTGTGACTTTAAAATCAAGTCACTTTAGAAAATGACCAATGAGTTGCTTGTTGCATATACTGAACCCATTCTGCATCTTTTGAATTTTAAAATAATGGTAGAATTTGTCTTTCTTGGACATATGTGAATGACCAATGATTTGCTGGTGCATATACTGACCCCTTCATTGATGGAAATTATCTGCTATTAAGCAGTATGGCTTTCTGCTTTTTTATTTCACCTGTTTTGATTTTCAACATTTGGATGATGCATGAATGTGTCTTATTCATTTTGTTGTTGCATCTCAGGGACAGATATGACGTGCAATAAACCAGACAGTTTAGAGTGCTGAACAAAATTCATGACAGGTGGCTTACTTGGACATAAGATTCTTTTGCAGAAGTTGATGTTGGCTTTGGGATTAAATCATTTCAGCCAGTATTGTTATTGAGTGTCTCTGTCTTCACGTGCAAGTCTCGTACTTCCAAACTTATAAGAAAATATCCTCCTTCTATTCTTGTAAATATTTTCACTAAACTGTGGAGAAATAAGTATGCCTTCATGGTGGGGAAAATCATCATCTAAGGAAGCAAAGAAAAAAAACAATAAGGAGGGTTTAATTGAATCACTACAGCGGAAGTTGAAGGGTTCATTTGATGGGAAATGGGATAGTAGATCAGGAGGTTCTCGTAGACATTGCAGTGACACAGTTTCTGAAAGGGGGGTTCAATCAAGAACAGGGTCCAGATCGCCATCTCCTTCCAAAAATGTAGCAAGGTGTCAAAGTTTTGCTGAGAGGCCTCTTTCCCAACCACTTCCACTTCCAGGTTTACATCCTGCCAATGTTGGGCGTACTGATTCTGGAATTAGTATATCAACAAAGCCTAGATTAGAGAAGGCTTCCAAGTCGTCTTTGTTTCGTCCCCTCCCAAGACCAGCCTGCATTAGGAGCAGAGCTGATCCAGCTGAAATTGATACTGATTTGGTCACTGCTTCTGTTTCTAGTGAGAGCTCAATAGATAGTGACGATTTAACAGAGTCTCAGTTGCGGGGTCAGCTTGCATCTGACTATGATAATGTCAACAAAGTTACTGCTGGCAGCCCTTCCAGGTGAGCTATAATTTTCTGCTCTTCTGAACACCAGGTTTCAAGAAATTAGTTAATATCCTTCCCAGCTTTTTGAATCTGTGCTGGTTAAGTAAATTGAAAATTATTTATACTATTTACCCAGTTAACCTTTAATTCTAATTTATTTTTCTCCACTTTCTCACTCTTTCTGAAGCTCGATGATAAAAACTCAATCTTCTGATGCCGCTCCTACAAACGCAAGAGAGGCCCATAAGCCTGTTAGTAACTTGTTAAGTAATCAGAATTCTCCTACGTCGCCAAAAAGAAGACCTTTGGGTAATCATGTCACAAGCTTGCAGATCCCTTATAACGGTGCCTTCTATAGTGCACCAGACAGCTCCATGTCAAGTCCATCAAGGAGTCCAATCAGAGCGTTTAGCAATGAGCAAGTTATGAATTCTGCTTTCTGGGCCAATAAACCTTACCCTGATGTAACTTTACTTGGGTCCAGCCATTGCTCCAGTCCAGGTTCAGGTCAGAATTCCGGGTATAATTCAATAGGAGGAGATATGTCAGGCCAGTTATTTTGGCAACCAAGCAGAGGTAGTCCGGAGTATTCTCCAGTACCAAGTCCCAGAAGGGCCAGTCCAGGGCCTGGCTCTAGAGTTCAGAGTGGTGCAGTGACACCTATTCATCCAAGAGCTGGAGGAGCAGGCTCAGAAGGGCCTGCAAGCTGGGCTGAAGATGTAAAACAGCAAAGTCATAGGTTGCCTCTTCCTCCTGTGACAATTCCTAGTTCATCTCCTTTTTCTCATGGAAATTCAGCAGCAACTTCACCTTCTGTCCCTCGGAGCCCAGCAAGAACAGAGAACCCAATGAGCCCTGGATCACGCTGGAAGAAAGGCAAATTGCTTGGACGAGGCACATTTGGGCATGTCTATGTTGGTTTTAACAGGTACTTGCCAGATTGATGCACTTTGTTTTTATTTCCTAAAGCTATGTGTTCTCCGGATACTGCATTACAGTGCTAAATTGTTCTTCACCGTGTCATCGTGTTCACAGTGAAACAGGTGAAATGTGTGCCATGAAGGAAGTTACCCTGTTTTCTGATGATGCAAAGTCGAAAGAAAGTGCAAAGCAGCTGCAACAGGTAAGGCTTTCTTTAATGGTACACACTGAAATATGGATAATGTAATGAAACTTGAGATGTCTTTTCTCTGTTAATATGAGTACATTAGCTCTCTGCTTCTACACATTATTAGCATGCTAAGACAATATAATCATGGTGTACTAGTGAAGGTGTTATGAAATTGTTTCAGGTCATAGATATGATTTCTTGTCCAGGGAAATTTTTGTGCAGCTGTGTTGAGATCATTGAACCTAAACTTGTGACTCTGAGCTACTTTGTTGTATGCTGAAGAGGGTTCATATGGGCTTTTAAATATGAATTAAGAATTAGCACAATATCCATTTTGGATTCCCTTGTATCGTGTCCGACCATTTGTTTGTGTGGTACAAATCGCTCTAGATACTTTAAATTGGTCATTTTGCTGTATGCTTGCGGATCTGAAAGTTCAGCAGAAGCTTTCAAATCTGTAGTCAGACTTTTGCATGACTTAATGGTGTTCTCTTGCTACAAGGTATCGATAAAGGCTTGTTCTTGCAATATTGCATCATAGTCGATCCTTTTTGTTAATATCATAGGGTTTGCATGCCAATCCCCGGCCTTTTGAGCATTTAAGCTAAAGTAGGTTCATTGTTCCACTCTCTAAGTGGGATCATTAACTAGTTCACAGTTTTGGGAGGTTTTATTTATGCATGTATCTGGTGATGGCTAGGAAGGACCTCTAACATGAACAAGTTTGGCAGGAAATCACTTTGCTGAGTCGATTGCGACACCCAAACATTGTGCAGTATTATGGGTCTGAAAGTGTAAGTAAATATTCACATACATTTTGCCTCTCCAATCATTGTTGAACTTTCTACTGGAATGTCCTCGTTCTCATAAATTGTTCACAGGTGGATGACAAGCTTTATATATACTTGGAGTATGTTTCTGGTGGCTCTATTTATAAGATTCTTCAAGATTATGGAAAATTGGGTGAAACTGCAATACGTAGCTACACTCAACAGATACTTTCTGGGCTGGCTTTTTTGCACATAAAACATACTGTACATAGGTGAATCAAGTTGCTTATCACTTTACTATTTTCTGTTTGTGAAAGAAACTCCCATTTCTTGTCACAAGAAGCATAACAACCTTTGACTTGCACTGAATGTCTTGTATAGGGATATTAAAGGAGCAAATATACTTGTTGACCCAAATGGGCGTGTCAAGTTGGCAGATTTTGGAATGGCAAAGCATGTGAGTTTTCCCTTTTTTAAGTCTGTAACACATTTGATGCAGGCATGTGGCCAAGCTTTTGTAGCATTTTAGGTGTTAATAGAATTGCTAACGTGGCTTGGAAATGGATGCTAGAAACCACAATTTGTTGTGACAATGGTATTGGAAAAGCTTTGTTTCCATCAAAAAGAAAAGAACTTTGCTGGAGTGGATGCTGATTCAGATCCATTGCAGCAAATGGACATGCGTTCTAGGTAGCTTTGATGTATATGTCAAGAAGGCTGTACGCTCTGTGGAACGTTTTCTGGGTGTAGGCTTAACTTCACATGTTGTGGCGGTTTCCCATCTCATACGTTCTCTTCAGGGGTGGATAAAGAAACTACTGAGAAACAAAAACCAGAACAGAGGCTCAGAGGATTAACTTTATATCACTAAAGGAAGAAGTATTTGATTAAGCCCAATTCTAACGAGAAAACTGACATAGGGCCATTCGATGTTTTTTTGAAATTCTAAGGGTTGAGGGATATGGTACCAGTAGATTGTCAAACAACTATCAGCAATGAGGAATTTTAGTTCTGAACTGGAAACTACTTATTGATATTGGTTTGCTGCCAAGAGTTTCTTGGCAGCTTTTGGTGATGTAGCAAAGCTGACATCCATTATTTTTAGAATTTTAGCATGCACTTGTGCGTCAATTTATCAAGCTAAAATAATAGTCTGTGAAAAGAAAAATATAAAATGATGGAGGAACTTATCATGCTGCTTGACATTTTTATTATTAGAATATTAGCATGCAAGCCCTAGGATGATTGCAGAAGTTCTTAATCCTGTACTAATTGATTGTTTTTGTAGAGATCTTATTCACTTCGTAAAGAAAAAGATAGTTTGATATTTAAGGATTTTGTTTGAAGAGGAAGTGAACAAAACCCTGTTGAAAATTGGCTGTTAATGCTAAGTTGCGGATTGTGTGACATGATGCATTGCTACTGTAGCTCTTTCATGCATTTGTATCAAAGGCACTATATCTTCACAATCTTTTTTGTAATGAAAAACATGTGGTCAGTGGCTTCTTAATATACATAACGCAAATTCTATATGGAACTCCAAAAACTGATCGCAAAATGTGTACTTTTGTCTTGAACCTTTAGTGATAATGATATAACTGGAAAGTGTGTTCCTCTATCCCAGCAAGTCCTTGAATACTACATTCATGAACATCTATACCCTTTTGCTCAGTTTCCATTTTAGGCGTGGTGAAGGTTAAAGGATAATTGTTGATTTCATATATATGATTTTTGAAATTTTGGTGGTCTAAAATTTGAAATCATTTATAATTAAATCTTTTCTTTATTAAATTATCGGCATTTCTCCCCAATCCCCATATGCGATTCCCTCTATTTTGTCAGAAATGCTGCTTCGCTATATATGGGTCATTTTGTTTCTATGTTGTGTCTGTAACTGATATAATGATTTGGAGGGATGGTGGCAGGCTTTGTATGCATATTTTTTGTTATTGCTGATTGATTCTGCTTGTTGATAGTATTTTTCCGTGTTGCTACAAAATTGTCAGATCTAGATCAATTGCTTGTGTAGATGATGAGAATCCTAACTGTATTGAATGACTTCTGCAGATTACGGGGCAGTCATGTCCATTGTCTTTTAAAGGAAGTCCTTATTGGATGGCACCAGAGGTCAGACTGACAATTTTCTTCTCGTTCTGTTGATCTCTTTTTCCACAGATACTAACCCTTGTTTTGGTGCCTTACTTGTCTAGGTGATCAAGAATTCAAATGGTTGTAATCTTGCTGTGGATATATGGAGCCTTGGCTGCACTGTGTTGGAAATGGCAACGACAAAACCACCATGGAGCCAGTATGAAGGGGTCTGCATTTTGACAACTTGAGCTGTTATTTAGTTTTTGCGTTTCCTCTGAATGTAAAATCACTAATATGTCTGACATACATCTCATCATGAACTTGTCCAATTAAGTTTATCTTGCACATGAAATGTCTGCCTGTAAAATTTGATTACTTCTATGAGATTCTTGAGACATATAAGGTGCGGTTAAGGATGAAGATTGGAGGTGCTTGTTGATTGCCGTAGTTATGCAAATTGTTATTTACTCTTACTCATCTACATGCATAGATCATAGCATTTACCTTAGTAAATTTCAGATGGAATTAGTTGTGCTGACGATTTTCTGTACTATGCCATAAACAGACTAAATTCGATTGTTGCTCGCTTTTATGTCTTTACTTGATGTGATGTATCTGGCAAGCAGCTCTGTTCAGATGGTGCATATGTTGACCTTGTCTCTTTGTGGCATGTTCTGTATTCAGGTTGCTGCTATGTTTAAGATTGGGAATAGCAAAGAACTTCCGGAGATTCCAGATCATCTCTCAGAAGAAGGGAAGGATTTTGTTCGGCTATGTTTACAACGCAATCCACAAAATCGTCCATCAGCAACTAAGCTTCTGGAGCATCCATTTGTAAAAAATACGACAACTGAACGTCCTATTATGGGTCAGGAGTTGCCTGATCCTCCATCTGCTCCAATTGGGATGAAGAATCAGGTACATTCTAGTTATTTGCCTGTGTAGAATTGACTTTTTTTAAGTGGAGACTTAGGTGCCTTTGGTTTTGTCTTGTTTTTGTTGTTGTGTTGTGGTTTGCTGTTGTTGTTTGCATGGTCATTGTTGGTGTTGTTGTGTTTTAAACTCTTCACTGATCTTTCATTGATCTGTAGTTTGATCTTGATTGATGTCCACATTATTCAGTTCCATTCTCATTTCCTTCCCATTTTCATGCTGGTAACTTATGACAGTAGTCAAATGGAAACTATAGGAAGATTAGTTCCTGCTGCTGAAAATGTTTCATTATGGAAGCAATTACATGACCTGTGCTTCAAGATATACTACTCCTTACTTGAATAAGCAATGCTTATATTATGATTTTTTGTATCATGATTTATAACAACTAGAAGTACTTCCTATTTGCATATTGTCTATTGATCTCATTCCACCTGAGGACTTCTATTTTTACTTGTTTGGGGGGAAGTTTTCCCATCATTATCTAGTTATTAATCTAGTTCTGATGGATCGTCTTCAGGGCATTGCACTTGAAAGAAAGAATTCGAACTTGGAATTGGAGAAACTCTCGATCCATTCATCCAGAGTTTCACCTACCCGACCTCGTTCCAGGTTTGTTTCCCAACTTCGAGTTTAATATAGAAAGAGAATATCATCGTTTCGCACATTTGACTTTTCTGGTCTTGTTCTTGTGCATCTCAGTGAATATAGCATCCAACGAAACATATCTTGCCCCGTTTCTCCAATCGGAAGCCCATTAACCTACCCAAGATCACCCCAACATCTGAGTGGAGCAATGTCTCCTGCCATTTCCAGTCCACTTACTTCAGGCTCATCTACACCCCTCACTGGAGGAAGTGGCGCCATCCCGTTTCATCATGCACATCAACCTGCTCATTTACTCGAGGGCTTTGGAAGCATGCCCAAGTCTCCAAATAGCCTTTTCCTAAGTGGTTCATCCTACCATGATTCAAGCTCCAACATATTTAGAGGAATGCAATCTGGTCATGCTTTTCGGGAACTCGTTTGTCCCGAGAACGTGGTTGCTACGAAGCATGTTGGAAGACCGTGCCAAGGAGACCCATACAATGGGCAGCCTCTATTAGCTGATCGGGTCTCCCAGCAGCTGCTGAGGGATCATGTGAAGCCTAATCCGGGTCTGGATTTCAGTCCCCGCTCACCATTGCCTAGCTATAGAAACAAAGCCGTCTAACGGTAGCATCACCATAATTAATGTCCATTTGGGTCAGATGACAAGGAGACGGCATTCGCTTGCAGATCCAGAACTGATGGATATGGAGAAATCTGGTTTGGTATCTGCAAAGATGAAATGACTGACAAGGTAAATTGACCTACTACTACTAGTCCACTACTAAATTGATTTTTCTTGGCAGATTGTGATGAAGAGTGAGTCTGGGGATCCGCTCGTTGATCTATCTAATAAACGGATCTCCCTGCTGTAGTATTTTTTGTGACACGACGCTAAATGCCTTGACCCTGTAAAACAACCAAGAAAACACTAAATCTGATCTAAATTCATCCAAGAAGTATAAAGTATCAAATTCTGAAAAAGGCAGGAGCTATATATTGGATTGCTTTTGTGAACGAAGCTTCTGAGATGTATATTTGTGGGTCATCACCCATAAAATGGGAAGATCCATGGTGGGCATTGACCTGGCTTCTGTGCATTTCTTTTTCTTTTTTAGAATTTTCTTCTCTCAATTTTTTTTCCCGGGTGGGGTGGGGGAGGTTATGTAATTCAAATGTACAGAGTACTAAATCGCTGCTTATAGCTTTGATGGGTGAATTATGTGAAGTAATGGCTGCAGAAAAAAAAGGCATTTTCTTTGTTGTTGATTGCTCAACTTTGTGATTGTTAAGTACAGACTTGTTTATGTAACCTTTGCAATCATCTACTGCCACGTCCTCTTTCTGTTAATGTGCCTATATGATTTACTTTTAGGGTCTAGTGTGTGTTTATGAATGTTAGGATTTGAACGTAGTAACGACAAGAAAACAAGACAAAGAACACAAGAATTGTTAACCCAGTTCGTCAAGAATGACTACGTCTGGGGGTATTACTAAGTCAGGATACTTTTTCTCTCTTTGAATGTGATGACAACTTATAACGATTTGAAGATTACAATTGATTAACTAGGATTTAAATAACAACACGGAACAAAACCTAGAAAAGCCCACGAGTACAACGCTGAAATCGGCCTAAACTAACGCCTGAAAAGGCCCTGCACGGTCTGCAAACCGTGTAGCAGACTGTGCCAAACAGTCGTAGCCAATTCCTGGATCTGGCACGGTTAGCAAACCGTGCCACTGACCGTGCTCGTTGTTAAACTGCCTTCCGTGGTTTCTGCACGGTCTACAGACCGTGCCACTAACCGTGTCGCTCCTTTTGCGTCCGTTTTTCACTTCTTCTTCGCATCAGGCTCCATAAATCCAACAATCTCCCACCTGAAGACTGACTCCAATCATAATCGTCCCCCTCATCAATCCATAGCTGGTAGTAGTGTCAGACCTTCAACTCAGTTATCAAGGTAAGTCGAAGTCATGCAAAACTTCAACTTCTCTAAGGTCACAACCTTAGTCAGCATGTCCGCAGGATTCTCAGTTCCACGAATCTTCATCAACTGCAAGACCTTGCGAGTCTTTCGCGTCACAATCAGCCTTGCTTTGTAACGCTTCTTTCTATTCGCCTCCTCCTTGAATCTGTAAGCCTACTTGTTATGCAATGCCTTCTTGCCTGTCGGAAGCTCAACTAGCTCCCAGGTTCCGTTGGTCATCAATGAATCCATCTCATCATCCATGGCGAGCTTCCACTTGCTCACATCTTCTCCATGGGATGCCTCTGTATAACACTCTGGCTCACCACCATATGTCAGCAACAAATAATAGTTTGAAGGCGAATACCTATCAGGCGATTCACGCACTCTGGTGGACCTTCGCAGCGGAATCACTGGGGTACTCGGCTCCTCCTCAGTCACGGCCTCCTGGTCAACTCGGACCGCCTTGCTCCCACCCGAGTTTGAGATGTCTAACTCCACAATCTCAGGTTCAGAACTAGCTGTTTCTGATGCACCCAGACTATCCTTGTACATCACATGCTCATTGAACACGACGTCTCGACTGCGAATAACCTTCCTGCTCTGCTCATCCCAGAACTGGTATCCGAAATCATCACCATCATATCCGATGAACGTGCACTTGACAGAATTTGCATCCAGCTTGCTTCTCTCAACAGGAGCAATGTGAACATATGAAACACATCCAAATATCCGAAGGAAAGACAAATTTACCTCTTTGCCACTCCAAGCTTCCTCTGGTATCCCATTCTCCAAGGGAGTTGATGGCCCTCGGTTGATCAAGAATGCAGCAGTGTTTACTGCATCCGCCCAGAACATCTTTGGAAGCCCACACTTCAGCCTCATGCTCCTAGCACGCTCATTCAGGGTCCTGTTCATACGCTCAGCGACGCCGTTCTCCTGAGGGGTTCCTTTTAAGGTCTTCTCCATGCGAATTCCATTCGCAGCACAAAAGTCCTTCAACTCGCGAAGCTCATACTCCCCACCATTATCAGATCTCAAGCACTTCACCTTAAGACTTGTCTCAGTCTCTACTAGAGCCTTTCACTTTCAGAAGGAATCAAACGCATCAGATTTTTGCTTCAGAAAATAGACCCATACCTTTCTTGTAGCATCGTCAATGAAGGTCATGTAGTATGACGCTCCACCCAGAGATGTCACAGGCGCCGGTCCCCACAAGTCGATGTGGATCAACTCCAACTTCTGCTTCTTCAAGGTCCTGCCTCCTCTCGTAAAGCTCACTCTTTTCTGCTTTCCGAGCACACAGTCCTCACATAGCCCAATCTCAACGGACTTAAGACCTGGCAGCAAGCCCTTCGAGCATAGCACCTGCATCCCTTTCTGACTCATGTGGCCCAGACGACAATGCCACAAATCTGCATCACAGTTCACTCCTGCAACAACAATGTTATCACGGACGTTGCTCGTCATGTACATCGTCCCCTCCTTTCCACGAGCTACCACCATAGCTCCCTTGGTTATCTTCCAGCTGTTACAACCGAAGGTTACTTCATAGCCCTCGTCATCCAACTAGCCAATGGAAAACAAGTTTCTCTTCAAACCAGGAATATGCCTCACTCCATGCAAATGCAGCACAGATCCGTTCGACGCTCTGATTCTGACATCACCCTTCCCTACGATTTTCAAAGCCTCATCATCAACAAGATAGACCTTTCCAAAATCTCCAGAGGTGTAGCGATCCAAGATATCAACACTGCTGTAAGAATGAAATGAAGCTCCAGAGTCTAATACCCAAGACTCCAATAGACTGCTCGCGCTCAGAATCGATGCATCTGCAGTGGTTCCTGTCGTTGAATCGCTCAGAGTCAACGCGTCTGCACTATCTTCACTGGCTGAATTCGCTGACTTGTTCTTCAACGGTGCTTTACATTCACTCTTGTAATGACCGTTCTCATCACAATTCCAACACTTGATCTTGCTCTTGTCCTTGGGCTTATCCTTCCCTCTAGACTTTGATCTGCCACGATTCGACTTCTTAGAGTCTGACCTGCCCCTGCTATCCGTATTCAAGGCTGATCCAGAGGTAAAACCTGACGCCTTCCTGCGAATTTCTTCGCTGATAATCAGATCCCTCACTTCATCAAACTTGATTTTTGCCTTCTCCACCGAAGCACTAACAGCAGTAACGGTCCCGCTCCAACTCTCTGGTAAAGAAGACAACAAGATTAGGGCTTGTACCTCATCGTCGAAATCAATCTCCACTGAACTCAGTTGGGCGATCGTCATGTTGAACTCGTTCAAGTGATTGGCGACCGCTGTACTCTCCGTCATCCGCAGATTGAACAACCTTCGCATCAGGTGAACCTTGTTCACCGCAGAGGGTTTCTCATACATCGCGAAAAGAATTTCCAGCATCCCCTTCGTCGTCTCTGCCTTGACCGTGTGATGTGCCACGTTCATGGACAGCGACAGGCGGATCACGCTCATTGCTTTCCTGTCCAGCAACTTCCACTCGTCTTCCTTCATGTCTTCCGGCTTCTCACCCAGCGGCAAATACAAATCTTTACCATACAGGTAATCCTCGATCTGCATCTTCCAGAATACAAAATCCGTGCCATCGAACTTCTCCACTGGTGACTTTCCGCTTCCCATCGTTACTTCCAGAACTAGCTCTGATACCAGTTGTTAAGATTTGAACGTAGTAACGACAAGAAAACAAGACAAAGAACACAAGAATTGTTAACCCAGTTCGTCAAGAATGACTACGTCTGGGGGCACTACCAAGCCAGAATACTTTTTCTCTCTTTGAATGTGATGACAACTTACAACGACTTGAAGATTACAATTGATCAACTAGGGTTTAAATAACAACACGGAACAAAACCTAGAAAAGCCCACGAGCACAACGCTGAAATCGGCCCAAACTAACGCCTGAAAAGGCCCTGCACGGTCTGCAAACCGTGCAACAGACCGTGCCAAAAAGTCATAGCCAATTCCTGGATCTGGCACGGTTAGCAAACCGTGCCACTGACCGTGCTCGTTGTTAAACTGCCTTCCGTGGTTTCTGCACGGTCTACAGACCGTGCCACTAACCGTGCCGCTCCTTTTGCGTCCGTTCTTCACTTCTTCTTCGTATCAGGCTCCATAAACCCAACAATGAACACTTAACAACTAATTATGATTCTTGTTAAACATGGAATTTCTATTGCATTTCTATTGTGTGTCCATACACATTATAAAAGCCTTTTTTAATGATAAAATGGTTTCTTATTTAAGTTAATAGGCTGGCAAGTGTGACACGTGCCAGGTATTTCTACATAAGTTTGATCAGCGAAATCTGAAACCTCCACAATGTCTGCATATATAAAACGTTTTTGTAGCCAACTAAGAATTCTTCTTTGTTATTTCTTTGTGCCTGTTTATATGATTATTCTTTTATTTCCTGTGGGTTTGCTATATCCCTAAACAATTTTCCTAAACCATTAAAAAAGCAGAGGCAAGTATTTTGAAAAAATTAAGCTAATTGGCTAATCCCTCATTTTGTTCGTGCTACACTTTCAGGAAGTTAAACTTTCTCAGGAAGTTAAACTTTCTCAGAAAGTAAATTATTTAATGTGTTTGGTTCAAAAATAAAATGTGAGAATTTATTTTTCAGAAAGTTATAATTTTTTCAAATCAAAGGAATTATACTTAATTTGAAAAGGTAGATAAGATCTACTTCTTACGTTTTTAAGTGAAAATATTATTACTTCTCATGTTAATATAAAAACGATAATTCCTAGAAAGTAGTTAAATTCTCATAAACTTGATTTCCACATTTGGTTCGAGTGCTAATTATGTATTGCACACTTGGCTCTTTGGACTTGGAGCAACAATTTCGGAGTTTGCCAAATAAAATTGCGTTTGGATTCACTGCCTGCATGAAACAAACCCACCGCATCCTTTATTGTTGTACGTCGGCTGTGCAGTTTAAGCATATATTCCTCCATTGGATTCCCTCGGGGATCGAAGCAAAAGCGAAGCCTCAATTTTTTATTCTTTTATTATTACACTATGATCGGCTTCGACATTCCACACCAACAGAGCATAATTTAGCTTTAAAGGAATTTGACTCTTCAGACGCAGAGCAATTTCAGCTTTCATTTATCTGATTATGAATCCTGAAACCTTCTCTTTGCTGGTTTGTTTTATAAGTTTGAAGGGTTTAAAACAAGTTCTTTGGTTCCTTCTAGCTGGATTTGAATATCTCAGTGTAGTAGTTTTATTTCTTCAGGAAAATTGCCAAAACTATGCTGTACGAACATCAAGATTCATCTTTTTGACATTTCCTTAATCTGATTTGTTATCTCTTACCACGTGATGATTTTGGCGTTGAATATCCAACTCAAATGCAAGCCAATTGGTAGTAGCTGCCAAGTGCACCGAGCAAACTGGTACTAAACATCAATGTGGCTCCACCCACCTTCTTTCAATATGCCAAGTGCCCCTTAGAAATATGTGGCTATAATCTGGGATATTGAATTAAAATGGCTTGGCTCTAAGTTTTATTTGATTATTCATTTGTAATTGTATCATCTCTTTACATTATATAGACAAGTTCTGCATGCATCTAGATTAGCATAACCATGAGATTCAACAAAATAAAAATACATGTGACAATGTGAGCATCATTTCACATTTTCCATAAGGGGGCGGTTTGAAAAAAGTTAGCTGTATGTACACAACTTAGTGCTTGTTTGGTTTGTAAGCAAATTCACGAGAATTTAAATATTTCAGAAAGTGGAATCATCAAGTACATGTGTTTGGTTACCATTTTTCTATCTAGAAAACCCATGTATTTAAATTCATGGGATTTCTAATTCCTTTATTATACAGGAAGTACACTTACCTACAAAGGGTATATAATATTTTCCCCCCATTATTTTAATCCCAAATCACCTAATTATCCTCTCTCAAGATTTTCTTCCCCCATTATATTTATAGGGCCATAATAGTAATTTTATATAAATTCTTACAAACTTCTCACGTTCAACCAAACAAAATGTAATTTTCAATATCACATGATCAAAATATTAACCAAATATAATTTCTTAATTCCTAGGAATTATAAATCTCAAGAACTTCATGAAAAATAAATTCCAGGGAATTACACTTTCTCTCTTTAACAAAACACTTTCTCTCTTTAACCAAACGAGCACTTAATAATATAGTCAAATTGGCTATTTTCCCTTCTTTGTGATGATCAATCCGTAACATATCCTTCCTACTGCACCAACTGAGGATAACTAAGAAATCAGTATTGTTTTGGCTTTTTATTTATATTTGTCATTTTAGAGCGTCATGAGATATATGTTATTAAGCGTTTATTAAAAACTCCACATATTTACACTTTCTATGTAAATTTTGTTCATTCATTGATTATAAATAAAATGAATAATTATTAAATTGTAGATTTCAAATAAAATTACAATATTTTAACTAAATTATTACATTTCTTAATAATCGTGTCATAAGTTAAAACGACAAGTATTGTTTAATGGAGAGAGTACAATCTTTATAAAAATTATATAGTTAGTATCATCTTACAAACGTACAATATATATCATATCCAAAAAA
The DNA here is from genome assembly GCA_027886185.1 of Rheum nobile. Classification (NCBI taxonomy): domain Eukaryota; kingdom Viridiplantae; phylum Streptophyta; class Magnoliopsida; order Caryophyllales; family Polygonaceae; genus Rheum; species Rheum nobile. Next base: position 1,759,068 of record WOAB01000056.1, read on the forward strand.
AAATATTGAGCTCAAGAAAATCACGATTTTTTTCAAAATATATTATCTTATAAAAAAAACTACTGCAAATCAAGCTCCACGAGGTCAACCAAACCCCTCGAAACCTAAATTTTAGAGGGGTAATTAAAAGTCGGACCACGAGTTCTGCATTTTAAGAAGAATTTACAAGTCGGCTTGAAATGACCGGAACACAATACTTTCAAGATCTGGGTCTAAAATGAAGTTTCAACTCATCTCATATTCATCTTTAATTCTAGATTTTTGGTTCAATCATACCATCTCACAAGGACAAATATTGACTATTGAGCAGTTCAGGAATGCATATCAAACATGTGCCCAGAAGGGTACTCAGAGTGGTTTACTGTTAACAGATAAATGGAAGGAGTCAGAAGTCGGTAGAACACAATGTATAATGTACCTGCACTTGAAGACACATTTACTGGCATCTAGATAATGTACAACAGGAAGGACCAATGCACGATAATTCTGCTAGTACCCGTCGTCTCTTATAAATTGTCAAGCAAACGGAACACGAATCTGTTCTTGCTCACTTGGCTTTGGGGAAGCATCACGCAAGGCACAAACCCTTGAATACTTTGGAGCAAAGGGCGGTTCTGGAATCACAACTCTATGCACCTGAAGCAAAGTCTAGTCAATTAAGCCATCTCTCTTACACCAAAAAGAGATCTAAAAAACAAGCTAGATTATAGCTACAGATTGATGAAGGGTAGGTTAATTAAAACCTTGAGAGAGAGGTAAGGCGTCATGAAATCAGATATAAAATTTAGTAAAAGAGTGACTGACGCACTCCATTATTTCTGCTACCAAGTTACAACCAGACAACAATTACTGGTAAGAGGATCTTAACCCCACAGAGTAGGGTGATAGTATTTCTTCCACTGCACAAGATATATGATGAAAGATCTCTTCAAAGATTTTGTAAATAGAGCAATGACTCGTTTTGATCAAAACTTCATGTTGCAAGAAGGTAGCACCTGAAAAATTACCTATGTTAAAGGGAGAACGAAGCTAAAAGAGGGTTATCAAGAAAGAAAAGTCAGAATTCTCAACGAAGGAGAAAATGTAACGTTGAGCAGAAAGTTAATGAGGGGGAGATGTAAGTGAAAGAATGGGAATAGGACCCAATTCTTCTATTCCCCAAATACCTTATATCCGTGTTAAAATAGCTAAGTGTACCAAATCTGACAAAACATTTTATTATAATATTATCTAATTCTAAGTGTAAACACATTACAAGAAAAATGCATCTAGAGTGTCTAAAAGTAATATTAGTTTCATGCATTACATTCACAAAGGCACACCTCTTTAATAACTATGATATGAGATATAGCTTATTTCTTTTTAAGAAATATGCATTTCTCATTTAATATTCAAAAGTTCTTCGATAAGGACCAAGAAAAAAAATTTAAGTATGACCTGAGTAAAGGCAGATACAATGTGGGAAAGGACATGAAAATGCTGAGATCTGTGTGGGAACAAAGTTAGTTGGGGAAAGTTAACTTGTAGTTTCTTTTGTAACTATCTCACTGAGTGATGAGGAATATCGGAAATGTCCACATTGCTCCAGCACTTACTGTAACTTACTCGTTTTACATAATAGCCAACCCACCCAAGGAGTCCATATAGACAAATGGTTTGCCATTGAATAACAATAAGAGCAACTCAATGGGGGCAATAACTTGTGAAGCATATATTTGAATGCAGCAACTAACCAAGCCCTCAAAAGCAAAACAAAAAAACAAAAATGATGACCAGGATAGATAAGCTACACATTACACAACAGGAGAAAAATACAAAGGGAAGCAGATAACAAACAGAAATTTAAAAGGTACCTGAGTTGCAAGCCATCATTCTAATTCAGACGCCCCTTCTGATTCAGACAAAGGCAAGAGAGTGCAACACCCAAGCATGTGCCCATTGAGGCAAACATAATACTCAATGCAATCTTCATAAGCACCCAGCCTGCAGCTGGCACTCTGTGGTATCATTTTGGCTTGCAGCAAACTCCACAATTTTGCTTTGCAGTAGGGGCACACTTCTGTGGGGTGAAGCTGAGCATTCTTTTTTATCAGCATCTTGCGAACCTTCGACATTGAAAAAGATTTAAAGATTCCCCGGAAAAATCCTATATCTCCCTCTTCTCCTTGATCAAGATGTTCACAAGGGTCAGATACATACAAGACGTCAGATCGACAATGTGGCAAAAGGAAGCTCTTTCCTGATGTCCTAGAGAAACGGGTTTTGCTGGCAAAATGACCAGGGATGTTAATGTTATTAAATAAGCCATCTTCGCTACACCCAGAACAATAGATTAAGAGCTTCCCAAGCGCCCTCCAGTTCCCATCAACGCTATGACTTCCACTAGACTGCAAATCAAGCATCATTTTTGGTGCTCTTGTCCGACAGAACTCCTTCCATAGTACTGTCTTTGCAAAATCATCAAACCATTTGCAGACACAGGAGAAAGCAGCAATTACTTTGGGGTTCCAGTTTAGTTGATTAAATACCAGGAATATTGCATCTTCACATAGATGTCCTTTGGTGCACAAACAGCTTGAAGAGTGTGTACAACGATATTGCTTTGTTAAAATCATCTGCTTAATCTATCAATCAAAAGAACAATTACAAATTAGAGTGCTCCTTATAATGAGAATTTGGGTACAGCATCTAACTCATAAAACAAGATTATTGTTTGGTCATACAAGTCTTAGGAACTATAACAAATATATTCTTAGAATTAGACAAAAGCTGGAGTATGAAAAAAGTTTTAGTATCATATAGCTCTGCATACAGATTTATAATCAGAAAGGTGCTGTTTGTGATTGTTGATAAGAATTTGAGAAGCAAGAGCCAAAAAAATAAGATTAGCCTCAATGACCGGATTCTTACCAGCATTCCAAAATTTTGTCCCTCAGGTGCGCCTAGGTACTGAAGTGCAACTACGAAAGGCTCCTCAGCCTAGACACTTTGCTTCAACTGGACAGCACCTTATAGGCAATGGCAATGATGTAAGAGGAAGTTTGCTCATGAGACGCATTAAAGGAACTATTTAATCACCTTAGCACATTGCCAACAAAAGCTCGGATGACATTTCTTACACACATCTGGATTAGAAATATGATTTTCTGTTACATCACAAGCGGAAAATAGCCTATTGTACGTTGTTTACTATTAATTTTGTAGTTAACTTCTACACATCCTAACATGAATATCACTTATGTGGAAATCATATATTTCATCATGAAGCAAGGTAAGCGGTTTTGCTTTATGCTTTATGTCTACGCTCTAGGATCCCTATCACCTATTCGCCTCTATGCACTTCAAACCCTCAAACACTATTTCCTACAAGAGTAAAGTTAGCAACAAATAGCCCTGCTCATTAAGTGCAGCTTGCTAAATAATGAAAAGCAAAGTGAGACTAAACTGTTACTTTTCTTGGATCACATCAATCTGATGAGTCTGTATATAAGAATGAATGAGAAGAATCTGAAAAAATCTCGACTTTGTGCTAAAAATGATTCAATTTTCTGCTTGTTACCAGCTTTGACAAAACCTTATGCATAATTAGTTGTACGGATCTCAATTTACTTCAAGAAATGAGAATTAAAATAAGCTCCTCTACTTTTTTCTGGTTGATTGGATTTGATGAGTTAGAAAGGGTGCATCACTGTTTGATTCTGGGTTCAAGTTATAATGCTACAAGATCAAGTTTCTTTAATCAATTTCTATAAATAGAAGCACTGGACAACAAAGATCAAACTTTGGTTTTCCAAAGTTTCTTGCACCACTACTACTACTTAACAAGTTTTACTTTCTTTTCTAAGCAAATTACTTCAGTAGTAGCCCCAAATTGTAAACAACATCCTCCAAATACACAAAGTCCCTCAAAATCCATCCCTGCTTCATTGAAACGATTTAACAAAATTTTCGATCGACTACGGAAGCTAGGCAGAATCATGTAATTCAAGCAATTTTCGAGGTAGTCGACGAAGACCTTGAGACACAGGAGAGAGAAGAAGCATCGAAGGAGACAAATAAGGGAGATAACTACCTCATTGGCGTTGACTAGAAAGGTGAAAACCTAGATTCGTCGTCGACCTCCAGCCTCGAGCACTAATCTTCAACCACGTTCGATTCAGAGAGGAAAGAGAAAATTCACAAAGGTTAGGGTTTCGTATTTTGCTCTCTCTCTCTCTCTCCTGCTTCGCTGTGCATTTGCGTTTTTCTCTCTTTCATTACATCACTCTTTATTGTCTCAAGGGATATGGAGTAAAAAGAAAACGAAATTTATTGTAAGTGACATCATTGAGTTTCGTATGATTTTTTTACTTGTTTTATTAGGCACGAATCTTGTCATTTGCGTATGTGTATTGTGTATGTCATATTAATTTATGTGATGTAGTGATTAATACTCCATAATTAAACAAGAAATTCCCCTCAAAGAAAACAAACAAGAATTTGCACCACACTGTGATAAAAAAAAGTTGTTGAGTTTCGTGTCATCCTACAACCAACTAGAATTTCACGAAATCTTAAAAGTTCGTTTTTGAAAAAAAAAAAAAATCTACTCTACAGCTCCTGAGTTATGAGACAAATTACCCTTTTTATGGGTTGAATGTTTTGTCTTGTGTTTATGTCTACTTTGGGTATTATAAATCTTTTTAAAAAAAAGAAAATAAAAAAAAATATAAAAATTGTTTATAAAATCAAAATAATGAGTGAGAGAAATATCATGAAGATGATACTCACTCTTACACGATATCTTACACCATATGACACAAATTAATAACAAGTATCTTCTTTTTTTATATAGAAGATTTATATTAAAAGCAAAGGAAAAAGATGAAAAGAATTATGGGCCCATAAAAAAAGTAGATTATAAAAGTAAAATAAGATACTCTAACAAATATCAATAATATGAAATAGAGTATTATAAAATAAAATGGAAAAAATAAACTCAAAAAAATAAAATATAATATCTAAAATGAGTATCACCATTGAAGATGATGGTCTTCTATGTGATTAAATCACAAACGTCACTTAGTTCGTGGTTAAATCACAGACGTCACCTCGTTTGTGTTAGCGGTTCTGTAGGTGGTGTCTTCAAATTCCATGTAACAACCCATTTTAAGCAAGGAGTTAGAATTTGAACAATTTGAACTCATTGGATAAAACCGGTATTTTAAAATTATATCATAATAATTTATTTTATTATTATTTTAGAATTACAATACTTATTGTCAAACTTATAAAAATAAAAATTATAAAAGGCAATGTCAATGGTCAAACTCAAAACTTCATAGTAATAAGATGAAGGCGTTTTGTTTATGTGCTGAACCATGCAACCAAATAACCAATCATGTAAGGATTCTTTTATGTTTCATTTTTTTTAAATGACTCTAAATAATACCAACAATTACCTTTAAATCCAAAAATAATTCAAACTTTAAACATTATAATAACATATCTAAACTATGACAATATAAATCGAAAATAGTATGAGCATATTGTTTCAGTAAATTTTTTAACGGGTATGCTGAGATAGAGGAATAAATATAATTTGTCAAAAAAAATTACACATCAAATTACAATAATAATGACTGATTTGTTTAAAAAGTGATCTATCAAAAAATATAACTGGTTTTCTTTTGTTCATGGTTGTGTAAGATGCAAATTACTGATATTGATTTGTGTATTTTTTTTTTCTTATTATATAAATGAAGTGTAATTTGATGTGTTAAACGAAAATATGACAACTCATGTTTTCGGCTCCACATCAGTAAACCCGCCATAAAATTCACCGAAAAATATGTTCATACCATTTTTGGTTAATATTGACATAATTTGAATATGTTTTTATAATTTTTAAAATTTGTATTACTTTTAATTCAAGACTGATAGTTGATATTATTTAGAGTCATTTTTTCTTAATTTTTTTTAAAAAAAACTTATTACAAGGCTATATAATTTTCTTACAAATAATTAAAAGCATTCTAGGTTAAGTTTAAATAGTGTGTTAACCGGCACACCAAGCATTCTATATGTACTTACGGGCAATTAAGGACTTTTTTTGTGTACAGCCCTTTTGGACAATGATTGTTTTGCATAACCCATATTCTTAAGATGATATTGACGCATGTTACTTTCGAAAGAGGATGAGTATAACCAATAAAAGAAGAGGATGAGTATAAACAACACAAATGCATTGAACTCAAAAGAATTGTTTTCACATGTACTTGAGAACAGAGGCCCCAAAAGCAATGCCAATGAAAGTGGCGATGCAGATGCCAAAGATGCCCACGAGAACTCCAGGGACTACGAGGGAGTCCCAGCCTTGTGCTTTGGCCATGCCACATGCTGTTGTTGGACCTCCAACATTGGCATTCGAAGCTAAGAGCACGAGTTTCAAATCCAACCCGAAAACTCTCCCTAATCCAAGAACAACAACAAGATGAACGGTTACTTGCACGAATGCAAACACGAAGATACCAGGAGCTGTGTTCACCACGTTCCAGATGCTACCGCTAGCACCGATCACTGCAAAGAATATCTGTTTTGAAGCATCCAAGAAACAGTTAAGGAAGTAAGCACCCCTGAAGAAAAAAGAAGAGGAGGAAAATGGATTTGGTACCTGCATCAGGACTAATGAGATAGATTCAGCAGATGGTGCAAGATGAGAGAAGATTTTGGGAAATGTAGTTGCTAGGATGATGACTATGGCTGTAACTCCTGGAAGAATACCGCCTTGGATTTCAAACAACTGTGTTATATATGTTGCACACTTGCATATTGCAAAGGCTACTGCAATGGAAGTAGCAGTCTGTAGCACTGATGTCTTGTTTCCAGGATGGTGTTCTGTATCCAATGCAGCATCTGAGGATTGAAACCGAATTAAGTGATGTACAACAGAAAATTTCTTTTACAAAAATGGATACGGATACTCTTGTGGTTCAAATACTATACAAGAATAGAGAACGATTGTTCTGATTTACACGCCCATATTAAAAAAGAGATCCAGGAACGAGAAATGAAGGGTAAGGAAAAAGAAACAGCATAGAGCATGGTCCTTGGTTTATATAATGGTGAAATACTAAGAAATCAACAAAATCATATAAATTGCCAAAAAAAGAAATGTACCAGCAGATTTCAAATCCTCAGGAGGCACTCTTGAGGCTAATGCAAACAAGACCATGAAATAAATAGCACATATAACATTATCAGCAGCAACACCAGCAGCCATAATAGACGGAGAAATGCCAAGCGACTCTGAGATTGCAACATAATTCACGGCTGCAGGAAATCAACATCCAAAAGACGAAATCAACACTCTCCAGAGAGAAAAAGTAACACCACAAAATACAGTTGCACCGGGTATCACTTGTGGAAATATAGGCATTGCTTTTTGGAGTTTTTTCAAAGGGGTCCAAAATAATAACAAAACAAAATACCAAGTCCTATGAGAGGAGAACCAAAAGGAAATGTAGCCACTGAAGCCATTCTAAAAAGGGAGAAATTAGCCTCTAGGAAGCTATGTAAGCAATGGTACGGGTTAGATGAAATTTAAGCCCGACCACCTGGCCCTCCTAGACAAAACGTTTTATTATGTTCGCATCCGTAAATACAAAATGTTATATACTTGTACTTCACTAAAGCTGGAGATAATGTCTCAACTAATCACTTGAACAAGGTTCTTCTTCAATGAAAACAAATGCTAGCTAGTATAATAAGCATATTTCATATGCATCGATTCAGAACACTATCAAGCAAGAAACCTAATCAATGGAGTAATTCTCTTCTCACAAGAAAATATAAGGAAATATTAAAGCTCTAGAACTTACTTCCTCCAATGTAACTACCCATAAGAGCAGCGGCTATTTTCCAACTATCTTGACCAAGTGACCGCATAGGCACCAGTAAATATGCAATCACTGTTCCAACCATAGTAGCCACTGCAATGCATAAAGACCATTACCAAATAAAATCCACCATTAGTCATTACTACTTTCATGTTGATTGTGAGTATGATTAACATGGTACACATAACAAATCAAATTCCTTTTCATAATGACAAATATCACAAACTACATTACAAAAGCAAAGCCTCCAACTATCAAGTCACATGTAAAGCATAAGAAGTCAGTCAATCAAGCATCATATAAAGGTTATACTAATGCTAATTGAGCCACATTAACAAAATTGACAGAATAGCAGGTAAGCAGCAGCAATCAAACAAGCAGCCACTTGTACAGAAAACTTGAAAAGCTTAATTCAACCTGATCCAAGCAAGAACGCCAAGAACAGCTTTCCAGTGACTCGAATCAGTTTATGCAAATTAGCTCTGAACAATAGCAGGGGAACAGTTAAAGGTAGCAAGAAATTGAAGACAACGGAATACGCCGGAGCTTCATAAGGAAGTATCCCTACGTTACTTGCTGCTAATCCAACCAAAATACTCACTAGTGCTGAACTCACTATGCTTCCAATTCTCGTCTTCTCCGACCTTGAATCCAAAAAAAAACACAATTCTCTTAACCTCAATTTTGAAGATGCGCAGAAATTGAGCATCCATAAATACACATTGCAACCAATAAAACACTATATTACATTCGAATTTGCGACATTCTGCTTGGATTAATATTACCAAAGTCCGAAAGCGGCGATGGCGAGGAGGCCAGACCAGGTGCCCCAATTATCTTGAGGAGAGATTAGAGCTGCGTTAAATCGAATTTGAGAGTTAACAACGAAGGATCGTCGTCGTACATTGGGGTTCGGAGAAACACGAGAGCTTCGGAAAGCGCCATGAAGAAATGGCGAGTGTTGACGCCGACGGTGGAGAATCGGAAGTGGTAAGAGAGGGAAGGTAGCAGAGGGAGAGAGAGGAAAACTGGGTGAAGGAGTGAGAGGCGTCGGTGGCCATGGCGAAGAGAACGCCATAACTGAGTGAGGGTGTTGAGCAGAGCAGCTGAGCATGTTGTTGATAGAATCTGAAACTTTGGTTAATCTTTGGGGGGTGTGAGGATCCGAGGATTGAGCAATTCAAATTCGGATAACCGAGGTATTCAGAGTCAAATGTTGGTAAGAACTTACGTAGAAATTATATAAAGTACTCGGTATAAGATAACGGGAAAATATATATATATATATATCTCAATTGGGCTGGACGGGTCGGTTCTCAACTGGGCCGGACGGGTCGGTTTGGATCAGTCAATTCGAGCCAAATCGAATTCGGTTTAATTAGATTGTCAAAATTTCTGAGTTGATCGGATGAGATTTACAAGATATTTATTTTGTCAATGGGGTTGTCAAAATTTCCACGTTCCACCTCTAATCGAGGTGTTGTGCTCACATTTGGAGGGAATAGTACAATGTAGTCGTCTATGTAATAGTACAATTTTGTCCACGAATCTTATCATCTATTCCCACTTGTTTCTATAAAATTTAAAACCCAATTGTCTGAAAAATTAACTTATGCACTACTTGTCATACTGCCTACATGGATGGAATCATGGACCAGATCAGAAGTTTCCTTTTCTTTAACCAATGATAGACTTTTTTTTGGGTCCATAAGAGACAATAGGCCCATTACAATGGAGGAGGGGATTGACGAGGTCATGGGGTGTAGCTAGGAAGACTTGACACAATGATAGATTGATAGGAGCCATATAAAGTTCATCACTTGAGCTAATCTTTTGGCCATTTACATATCTACTCCCTCCGTCCCCATATATAGTTCTCCTTTGGAGAATGACACAAGAATTAAGGAAGGAGGAGAGAGATTAAAAAAGTAGGGTATTTTTGAGAGAGAGAGAAAAAGTAGGGTATTTTTGGGGGAGAGAGAGTTGGAAGTGTAATAATGGAGGAGAGAGGTTTTGGATATTTGAAAGGTTGTGAGTATTGGGTGTAATTTTGGGAAAGAGAAAGAGGTATTTTAGGGTATTTGTTATGACAAAAATGGAAAGAAGAACAATTTTTTGGGACGCCAAAAACGGAAAGGAGAACTATATTAAGGGACGGAGAGAGTACTATCTAGTGAATACAAGAGAAGTACAATATTATAGGTTGCAGAAGATGATGAGATATGTGGACTACAGGACTAGTTTGTCAGTATGTTTTACACCAAGACATTCTTCCAACAAACTGATTCCATCCATAGGAAAAGCACTAACTTCACTGAAAGATCCTGAATAGGCTCTCCAATTTATTCATAAAGTTTACAATTTTAGACTTCTCCAGTTTATTCATGGGAAAGCAATAACTTAATTCAGAGATCCTAAAAGGCTCTAGATCTTACCTGCCATGTTTGATCCTAGATGGTTTGAAGCAGTTGATGCTGCATCAAGGTAACTTCCCAGGAGTCTTTACAAAACATTCACGTCTTGGAAACTTGGCCAGCCAAAACACTTCACTCTTGTGACTGAGAATGATATAAGGGATGCATATGTTGTTTGCATTAGCTACAAATGCTTAGAAAGGTGGCCTTGTTTCATGCCATGGCAGTAGAATCGTTTAAGTAATATACATTACCATATACCTGCTTTCCGCGTTCAGAACTGGCAAATTCTCACATGAACTTGAGAACTTTAGTCCCAAAAGCGAGGCCTAAGAAAGTTGCAATAGAAATCCCGAGTATTCCTGCTAGAATACCAGGAACGATCAGAGACCTCCACCCTTTGGCAGTTGCCATTCCACAAGCCGTTGTGGGGCCACCGACATTGGCATTTGAAGCCAACAGTAACTGCCTCAATTCAATACCAAATAGCTTCCCAACTCCGAGAATTACTGCAAGATGAACAGAAATTTGGACGAGACAAAATAGAAATATGCTTGGTGCTGTTTTCATCACATTCTGTATGCTCCCACTTGCACCCACAACGGCAAAGAATACCTGTTTCTCAAGGAGGAATTTTGGAGAAAATGAGTGAAGTTGCAAAGTAGCACTTCCATTTGAAGATAGCATAGTACTGACATAACGAAGCAAAACTGAAACGGAAAACTTCAATAAGTAGGATCCTTCATGTGCTATGATATCATATACCAAAAGCCAACAATTATGACGTTGCACCCTCCATGTTCAGTTTCCTCAATTCTCACTGACACAAAACCTACTGAATGCTTTATACCAATGCAGGAAAGTTTAGGACTTACGAGATGTTAGCATAAACTCGATAAATAGGTTCTTTTTTGCTGACATGATATCCCCTTTCTTATAAAATGAAAGAGCGAGTATAAAGCAGAGCCATCAAAACAGATGAGATTCAATTGTAATAAATAAAACTCACCTGCATGAGAATTAGTGCCATAGCCTCACCAGCAGGCGCCAGGGAGTTAAACTGTCTTGGAAGTATAGTTGCCAAGGAAACTACAATTGCAGTTATTATTGGAAGGCTACCACCCTGAAGTCCAAAATAGTTAGTGAGATATTTTCCAGCTTTGCAGATAGCAAAAGAAACAGCAAGAGCTACTGCTGTTTGTAGCACAGAGATTTTGTTTCCAGAATTAGAGTCCAACTCCTCAACACCATCTGCACAAGACTATTTTAATTAGAATGGTAAAACATTGTGGCCTTAGTAAGAGAACTAATATTTTCGGAGGTTTAAAAGTTGTGAGCTGTCCAATCAAATGTAATGCATTTCCTGAAGCAGGAGGCTGATTTTAATTTAGAGCTGTCATTTGAGTAGAAACAATTAAGTCATTAACTTAGATAGGTCGGACTGAGACATCGGTCATAGCATGCATACCAATAGCTGAAACTCCAGCCTCAGCAGGAATATTTGAAGCTAATGCAAACAGGGTTGTGAAATATACAGCACATATAACATTATCAGCAGCTAGGCCTGCAGCTAAAACTGAGGGAGTAACACCAAGAGCTTCTGAAACTGCAACATAGTTGACGGCTGCATAAATGTAAGATTGCACGGTTTCAATTAAATCAATTTTAAAGCTTGGACAAAACAATATCAAATGAAAACAGAATCATTAAATGCATATATAGATTTTGATTCCCCCATTCCTGCTGGAATTACAACGGATCTTATTAAGAGGCAAAAAACCTATGCAAATTAACTAACCATCAATATCGATAAGTATGACTTTCAAACACTTTGAACAAATTAATTTCTCCATCTTATCTATATCCCTAAGTATGACTATAAGATCACACCACATCGTTTTTATAAACGCCAGTGTCATTGATAGAGGTGACAGCTTCAACAGAAATAGTACTAATTACCGCCACCAATATGTCTTCCCATGAGGGCTGCTGCTATCTTCCAACCGTCTTGACCAAGAGAGCGCATTGGCACCAAAAAGAATGCTACTGCAGTTCCAATGGTGGTAGCAACTAAAATATAAAGAAGAACATCAAATATGGGAGAAGCACTTTTACAGAACCTAGTTGTATAATATTTTCCAGTTTCCATATATATATTCATGAAGTTAGGAACATGTAAACAAATACAAGTTATACAAAATTTTCAGCTCATTTACAATCACATTGTACCATTTCCACAACAAGAAGTTAATGGCATTTAGCTAGAGTATAATCAAACCAGCCAAATCTGCAAGGTACCTAATACTACTTCACCTACTAACATGAAGTTATTAATATACAAGATATATGAGCAAGCAGACCTATTGATTGAACAGAGTAAATAAGTTGCAAATCAAGCAGACCTAAGTGACAACTTAATTATAAATTCTACCTGATCCAATCAAGAACGCAAACAGCAACGTCCCAGTTGACTGGATTACACGTCGCATATCAGCTCTAAACAACAGCAGTGGCACAGCTAATGGTAGCAGAAACTCAAACACAACAGAATAAGCCGGTGCTTCACATGAAATAATCCCCAAATTACTCAATGCAAGTGCAACCAATATGCTGACCAATGCTCCACTCAATGTACTCCCTATCTTGGTCTTCTCGGACCTTCAAGGAAAATAACTCTTCAAATTAAATAGTGAAAAACACTGAAATCAAACCTCTTACAAACTATCTGTTTCCTTAAGCTACGCATGCTTTGTGTGAAAAGAACAGAAAATCGATTTCAGTACATTAAATACTTGAATCCGCTCATTTTAAATCTTAACCATCCAATTACGCTTTCTATTGACTAAATTTCAAGCTGAAATCGAACTCGAAATAAGTCGGATTTGCTATAACGAATCTAAATTCTCATATTCAGGAGTGAGAGAGAGAACCAGAGGCCGAAAGCGCCACAGGAGAAGAGAGCGGTCCAGGTGCCCCATTGATCACTGGGAGAAATGATCGGAAAGCTGAGCTGCGACTTAACAGCGACGGATCTCAACGGTGTTCTTCTCTCCGCCGGTAGGGCCACGAGACGGCTCTCGCGCTTCTCTCGATGAACCTGAAACGCACGCGGATTCAGCTGCGGAATCGAAGGGAAGCGGATGCGAGGAGAGAGAACTGATCGGCGCGCAGATGCGTGAGGTGTCGGCGGATGCTGAAGTGAGAGTAGCGGCGAGAATGAGAACGCCATTGACGGCCGGAAAGCGAAGGTGGAGGAAGACGCGAGTCAACACAGGTGAGAGTCAGTGAGTCACCGTCAGCAATCGAAGTCAGGGCGAAATGAAGACGCTCGGCTTTTTAACCATTCTACGTACGGCAGTAAAGACAATTTTAGTATATTAAAAAAATCACGGACCAGACAAATGAGGGTTTGTTTGTCGGTGTAAAATTATAGGTATGTATTTTCACTGCACACTTTCCTATATCATATAAATTATAAATTTCAAACCTATTTTTCAACAAAAATCACATTATAACTAATAAAATATTTATAAATACATCATGTCAAACAAAGCCTAAGGCTCATGGAAATTTGGCTTTGTAAAATTTGATCTGATTTGCCTTTTAAACCGTTAATACATTTTTTGTAAACCAAATCCAATTGCAATCTCCAATTCTTATTCAAACTTTCTACAAATTAGTGCATATAGACCCAAAATAATAGAGAAAGTTTTTAATTAAAACAATGATTAAACAAATATGAAAGCGAATAAAGTATGGGTGTACATCTCATCACATTGAATCGTAAATACCGATATGTTAATCCGTAATTTTTAAGAATATATAAATAGTGCTTCAATCCGGTCTTAAACTGATTTAGACGTTATATCATTTTTCATACAAGTATGAGCATATAGTTCACGAGTGCGGTTCCGGTGCGGAGCACTCTTCCCGTACGGACGTGCGGACATGCACTATAGGGCCTTATTTGTACACTTTAGAGCCTTATTTATGCACTTTTACAAAAAATTGAAAAATGCTTGAAAAACAATTTGTAAAAGATTTTTTTTTTTTGAAAAAGTGTACAAATAAGATATTAAAATGCACAAATAAGGCCCTAAAATACATGTTCCGTACGTCCGTACGGAAAGAGTGCTCCGCATATGATCCAAACTCTATAGTTCACTATAATTGAGATATTCGTTTCAAACCGTCTTAAAGTGGTTTGGACGCCATATCGTTTTTCATACAAATATGAGCATATAGGTCAGTGACTCACTATAATGGAGATATTCGTTTCAAAGCGTGCTCCAATCCGGTCTTAGATTGGTTTGGATCGCCATAACATTTTTCATACAAATATAGCTCAACTATAATGGAGATATTCATTCCCTTTTACTGGTACACAAAATTTAGAACCCAAAAACAAGATGACAATTTTTATCATTATATCAAAATAGACCAAATTCTTCGTTTCTTTCTGCTACTGTTTCCAAACCAAATAACCTTAGGTCTTATTAAGTCTTAAGATATATTAATATATTTTAAATCGGGTCATTTTGACATCTGTGGGAGTAGAAATCCAAGGTCCCAAGACAATCAACTTACACATGTACAAATTTCCAAGTAAGTACTCGTGTATGCAAGATACAACTTTACAACACCAACGTTTCCATCTTCAACAGACCCAAAAAAAAACACAGGATGCAATAAAATTGGCAAAAGCGTATTCACCAAAAAAACATTAAAAGATCAGGCTATGAGCCTATGACATGCAATCACTCTGCTTCTGTTTCTTCCCCTTGTTGCCCTCCTCTTCCAGTGTTTTCAATTTGTTTTTAATGGCTGCAATTTTTGCACTTCGACTTGTTTGTCCTGAATTGCCGCTAAAAGCTGTAGATTTACAGGAGCTATTGATGGTCTTAGCCCTGTTGTTTTCTGTGGCTGTTTCACCTTGAGATTTCTCACTTGCAAGACGCACAACCAAAGGGCGACCACAAGCCATTCTCCCGTGCATCTTCTCCTTAGACTCACTAGCTTCCTGCATTCTTACTTCAATGAGAATACTAGTTAGGGCATTGCTTAATTGCACAGAAAGTTGCTAAAATAAAGTATACAGGGTTCTGTGGCAAACTCATGTTTTCTATTATTAGTCTACTTAATTAGGCAATTAAAATATAGAAATGTCTTTGACTTCAAACAGTATTATCCTATGGCTGAACTAACATAGGACTAAAAATCTCAGTCTGTTTGTTTCTCCCTTGACTCATGTTGTGTTTGGTTTGTTTCATGACGGTTTCGCCGGGTTTGTCCTGTATTTCGAATTTTCACCTTATAAAAAAAAAAAAGGACTAGAAATTTGCTCACAGGTCCCTCTTAACTACATTTTATTTCTTTTGAAACAAAAAGAAGGCAAGTAACTCACAATCAATATGTTTCATGCTTCCAATGTTAGCAAAAGCTTACCTCTTTCGAGTTGAACTGGATAAAGGCATACCCACGGGGTTCTCCTCGCTTGGGTCCCCGAGTGTGGCATAGAAAGTCTACTGATTCAATCTTTCCATATGGTGAGAATAGTCTGATTAGAGTCGCCCTATTGACAAGGAGATAAAGACATTTTCAAATTATCAAAGGTCTTAAAATGAATAAGCATACTGTTCAACTCTGAAATTTTAAGTTTCCTTACTCTGATATCCTATGATCAATGTTACCAATGTAAAGCCTCCTTTCACAACTTTCTTCAATTGCCCCGTTGGGATCCTGCACAGGATTGGAAGGAGATTCATTTTTTTTTATTAAAACATGTGCTAAAAGTTTCATCATGATCACTGTCATATTCTCAACCAATGAGATATTTAAGCTTTTAGTAGTTATGTCTACTTCTCTTCTTTACATGGTTTGTGCAACTGGAATTAAAACAACAAAATTGATATCCCTACTTGGATAGCTATGGGAATCATGAACCCCTCTGCCACCTACAGATAGCCGTTACACGCAAGCAAGACGGCAGAAAATAAATTACTCCTAGAATCATGCTACTAGAGTTTATGTTGAACATAAAAGAAATAGATAACTTGTGTCCATATGTATGCAAGTACTTGAAATTACAAGCAGAAAATATTGTAATTACCATGATACTGAAAAGCTTGTGATGCCAAAAAGTCACTTTCAACCTCAAAACACTTTTATGATTGAGAAAATTTGTGATCTTGCATAACCTGGAGGAGCAACATTAATTTCATAATCATTTGACATAAAAAACTATATCCAGTACTAATGGTAACAGAACATGGAAATATCAAAAAGACATTTGAAAATAAACAAATAAAATAAAAATACAGAAAGAAAAGAAAAGAGAAAAAACAGGTTCATCAGATTTATATGAAGACAATAGATGGGGAGAAAACCAGTAGTTGAAACATTTACTGTAGTAACATATGCAGAAGAAACAAGATACATGCTACAAATACATAGCTACAAGTCTGAATCTAAATCTGAGAAATAATGGTGTGGAAAAAAAGGTTGCTTTTACTATGAGGAAAGAGCATTCATCAGATGTGAGGAAACTCTCCCAGTAAAAAAGGTTCTCAAAATGAGCAAGTGATGTCTTGGTCCAAGTCAAGAACTGTGTGGCAAAATGGTGCAGGCTGCTAAACTCCAGCAGTAAGTCTCTCAAAGGTGTACATAGGGATTCGACTATTATGGTACACTGTTGAGACATGAAAAACGTAACAAGGATGAGATGGTATGTTGCTTCAACTAGTATAATTATTTAGTGGTTGTTAAGAAGAATGGGGACTTTTAGGTTCCAGGTAGAGTATCCTATCTGAGTTGGAATGCTCTAATTCAGAGTACTCATACCATTGACAACCTCTGCACGAAATGTTGAATACTTGTAGTTGACAGTTCATGAAGATTATTTTTGGAAAATTAATTGCCTTTCTTTATTGCAATGTCACAAAACGGTTGTTGAAATTTCTGCATATGTCAAGTAGGTGCAAAACCAGTACACAATAGAATCACAAATAGGAAAATATACAAACAAATTGGAGATAGAATTCCCCTTCATGTTTCATTGGTATTATGATAAGATCACACTATGCATGCTTGCTATTTACACCGAGGCAACTCTTGCTGATTGATTTTTTTTATGGACTTCGGTTATTGCAAAGATTGTGAACCTTGTTGAATATATATTTTGTTATAGTAGCTTTAGAGTTTCTGGTTAAATGTATCTCTAACGTGCACCCTCCTAATTGATCTTCGTGATCACAAACAAAAATCAATATGGCATGTATTAAGAAAAGAATAACTAAACAGCAGGTCAGTGTGAGCACCCTTGAGTTCTAAAAACAGTCAAACCAATTACTGCTTATTATCGTCCATTCCACTTCCATTAGCACTACTGAAAAGAAACGCTATTTTTGGAAGTTTTGTCTTGATAAATCGATTTAATTGTCATACATAAATCCCAAAAGTGAGAAAAATTGACATGAGAACTGATAATACTTGCATCCAATTAGGCAACAAAGGATATCTATCAAGAAACTTTACCCAAAAGCATACAAAACGAAAGGTTAACTGCAAGATATCTTTTTCTCCTATGTTAACTGGACTATGTGCTACCAGTGCAGTAGAATTAACAAGAGACGGGTCAAATCACCACCATAGAAAGGTTACCCACATCTATAAGCACCATTTGTATGGTTTATCATACAGAATTAGAATATGTCATCCAAGAGAGCCCATGAGAAACTTGACAAGCATCATTTCCTCTAGTGTTAAGACCCATTTGATATGTTGTTTAAGGCCATTCTTAATGTTAGTAAAATTAGAAATTAATTTTATATTAATTATTTAATCGTTGTTCTGTTATTTCCCTTTGACTAATTCTTCCATTATCTCAGCCATTAGGATAAATGTTGTTAGTGGAGGCTGTTAGTGTAGAGAACTCTTAGGCTCTTTGTTAGCAGAGTTCTTCAATTCAGTTAATATATTTTCTGTATAAATTAGGAAGTCTATCAATGGAAAACATATCTTCTTTCATAATATCTTATACTTAAAACTTGTTGTTTGGTTAGTTTTTAGGTTGTTAGGGTTTTACAGGAAGGTGACCACCTTCACCCTAATTTGTCATCTTTCACTCCATGAGACCTAGACCACCTTTCACCACCAGCTGCTCAGCAACAGCTAAGGACTCATAACGCCGCTACCTTCACCACATCCTCCGTGGCCCAGTCTTCCTGACTAGAGTGGGTTAGGATTGGACTATACCTGAATGTTGGTCAGGTACAAAGAGTAAAGCACGGGGGAATGGCGATTTTAGTAATCCAAACACCGGTTTTGGAATCAATGAAACTGATTCCGAATTCCCAGGATATGTTACCAAACGGGCAGTAAAAGGTTTGTTCGGTAGCATTAGATGCTGAGATTCATCAAAACCACAAATAGAATAGAAACTGTGGACTCCAACAGAAAATCACGACCTCAAATAATTGAACACAGAAACTCATCAAAAAAACACACGAAATTTTGTACCTCCCAAAATACAACATCAAACTCCTCCCAGAATCAATTACTCAGGCATTGGAGCAATCGGATATGATAAATTCGGCCAATATCACATGCAGAATGGAGATACAAATAACGAAAATGTTTACCTTTCGTAGGCTCGAGGTCGAAGTCAATGGAATATGAAGGTGGAGTAGAAACTCTCGACGACGGCGATGGCTGTAGTTGTCGGCAGAGGGGAGCGCGCTGTGATTGACAGCTAGGGTTTCGCCCTAAGGATGATGATGAGTTCAGGAATCGGGACCCACATTCTCAAATTTCATTTTATTTACAAACAAACCTAAATTATTTTCATAAAATCCCGAAAATGAAAATTAATAGTAAAAGGAATAATCACCAAAAATAATCAAAGACAAAAATAATCTCAATTCAATTAAAAATAATTACAACTTTCAATCCATGAACCAAAAATAATTTCAATAATCTTTTCAGTTGAGATTTTAATTAATTCGATGATGTGTATTCGATGATTTTTCATAGTGGACGGGATAAGTGATTTTTCTTTGTACAAGATATCTTACTAAGTGTCATATTGTCATCGAATTAGTCAAAATCTTAATCGAAAAAATCATTGGGATTGCTTCTGGTTCATGGGTTGAAAGTTGATATTATTTTTGGTTGAATTAAAGTTGAGATTATTTTTTATCTACTAATAAAAGTTGAGATTATATTTGGTGATTTTTCCTAAAAATTAAGGTGTGGAGTTTTCTTCTATTATAAATCTCAGGTTTTGTTGTGAAAGACAAGTATTTGGTGATCAATCTTACAAATGATAATATGAGGGCCGTTCGGATGGAATTGCCTCTTAAGATAAATACTACGAAACAATCACAATCGTAGGATGGAGCCAATAGACGGCCTAGATTGAAGGAGAAGGAAAAAGAGAAAAAAGGCAAGCGAGCGAGTACCTGTTGGACGCGGTGGCATTTCTGTAATTAAATCTAAAATTAACACATTATTACACGTTTGTCCCTCACATCTAAAACCCCAAAAAACGAATCAAGGCCTTCCGCTTCGTGGAGCTCTTCGCCGCCATGGCTCTCCTCACCTGGCTCTCAGCTCGCGCGCCGCTCGTCGTCAAGGCCTCCGCCGACTATCCGCCGCCGTCGCCAGCCCTGTCTTTGTTTTCTTCCTCGGAAACGAGATTGTCGTAGCTCTCTTCGCCAAGTCCGGCCACATCACTCGCTCCTCCGGCGCCGCCAATGCCGAGAGCGAGATCCACGAGGAGTTGAGCTCCAACGTCGCGGCGGAGTTGCAAGCCTCGCCGGAGAAGGCGATCGTGTTTCAGGACAAGAAAATCATATGCGAGGAGGTAGCGAAGCTCAAGGCGTCGGAAGAAGATGCGACTGAGAATCAGAATCCTAGGGTTTCTGATTCCGAACCTCGGGGCTTGCGATTGTACAAAAGGAGCGATTCAGACAAGATTGGGAGAGGAAATCGCGAGGAGAAGACGCCGGAGTGTAACAGAATACTCTGGCGATCGGAGACAGATGTATGCCGGAAAGTCGCTGGAGCCGGCGAATCGAAGTATCCGGAGGACGGCATGAGCAATGACGAGTTCCGCGTGCACGATAGAAGAGTTCATCGCTAAACAGGTAAAATCTGACATTTGCTTGTCAGTTGTCACATAAGAGAATAATTCATGTGCAATGCCTCTGCAGCATGTTAAACGATTCGTTCATGGGTACGAATCAGCACTAGAAAGATACACTTAGCTCTTATGCATTGCGGTTATCTGGTCTTTTGTTGCTGTCTTGACAGTTTCTGGTGCCTATAATCATGTCAGAGGTGTGACAAAACTAAGCTGCAGAACTGATCATTCAAACCCCATATCCTTTGCTCCATGGTATATTCAATCTCCTTGTTTTTATGCATTTAGAAGCAACGACGTTTGATGAAAGCCTGAAGTAAGCGGTTAATCACTGTAGGATAAAGATTCCTTATCCTTTCCAGTGGGGTGCTCCTATATTTAGAGCTGGTGATGTATTTGGAATGATGGGTGCAACTCTTGTTACATCAGCTGAGGTTAATTTGACTTCATTTTTCCTACAGAAATTGCCATTGCAATGGCAATTTCCTAATTTGGTGGTTATGTAATTTTCTTGGTGCAGTCTACTGCAACATTTTATGCAGCTTCCCGCCTTTCTGGTGCGACGCCTCCTCCAGCTCACGTGCTCAGCAGGAGCATTGTCTTGCAGGTAACATACAAAGAGCTCCTTTTTTTGGCTGTTAAAAATATTTATTTCATTCAGTGATCTTGAGCATTTGCTTTGTACAACTTTCAGGGTGTTAGCTTGCTACTTGATGGGATCTTTGGTGCTGCAGTTGGCACTACTGCATCTGTGTAAGGATATCCGGATCTCCCATCTTTGGTTATTTCAGAATTTTAGAATCTTGAACTTGGATTCCTTTGCTCTTTTAGTGAAAATGTTGGGCTTCTTGGATTGACTCGTGTGGGGAGTAGACGAGTAGTTCAGATATCAACGGTTTTCATGATCTTCTTCTCTATATTCGGTGTGCTACATGTCTTGAAATCTCAGTCTTACTTGATTCATCATCACAAGGATTACTGATTCCATTTTCTACCTTATTTCAGGGAAATTTGGAGCATTTTTTGCTTCAATTCCTTTGCCCATATTTGCAGCTATATATTGTGTTCTATGGGGAATAGTTGGTGAGTTGTTATGTTGTGTGACTACAATTTGCCCATACTTGATTCATCACAAAGATACACTATTTTTTTGCTTGCTTTACAGCTGCAGTAGGCATTTCATACATTCAGTTCACAAACCACAACTCCATGAGAAACAATTGTGTATTGGTTGTCATAGACTCATAGCCTATTAGCTCAAATGGTAGAGCAATGTGTTTATTCACATGGATGTGGGTTCAAATCCCTCATAGGCCACATTTTAGAGGTTGATAAACCCTACAAGAGAAGTTTAAGCCGATAATCTTGCAGGTTCATGAGTTTTTCCTTTCAGGTTCATGCATTTGAACTTGTAGGTTCATGAGTTATGGCGTATAGGTTCATGAGTTTTATTTTACAAGTTTATGAGATTTTTCTAAGGTTCATGAGTTTTAACTAGCAGGTTCATGAGTTTTGTCTTACAGGTTCATTAACTTTGTTTTACAGGTTCATGGGTGTTTTCTAAGGTCTCTTGAGTTTTTTTATCTTGCAGGTTCATGAGTTTTTTATCTTGTAGTTTAATAAGTTTTATCTTATAGGTTCATGAGTTTTAACTAGCAGGTTCATGAGTTTTATCTTATAGGTTCATTAGTTTTGTTTTACAGGTTCATGGATTTTTTCTGAGGTTTTTGATTTTTTTATATTGCAGGTTCATGAGTTTTTTATCTTGTAGTTTAATAAGTTTTATCTTATAGGTTCATGAGTTTTAACTTGCAAGTTCATGAGTTTTAACTTGCAAGTTCATGAGTTTTGTCTTATAGGTTCATTAGTTTTGTTTTATAGGTTCATGGGTTTTTTCTGAGGTTCTTGAGTTTTTTTTATCTTGCAGGTTCATGAGTTTTTTATCTTGTAGTTTAATAAGTTTTTTTAAAACTAATGGACCCTTAGCAAAAATGGACCCCTCTCCCTAAACCCTGCTCCCTAAACCCTACCCTTTAAACCTTAAACCCCAAAAAACTATATTTTAGATAGAGAAAAAACCAAGAAGAGGGAGGGAAAAAAATAATAAAATAAGCTAGTAGGGACTAGAAAAAATACATAAAAATTAGTAAGAGTCTCTTTTATTAATTGAAAACTCTTAAAGGGTCAATGGGCTCAAAAACCTCATTTTTTCTAAGGTTCACGAGTTTTAACTAGCAGGTTCCATGTTCATTAGTTTTGTTTTACAGGTTCATGGGTTTTTTTTCTGAGGTTCTGAGTTTTTTTATGTTACAGGTTCATGAGTTTTAACTTGCAAGTTCATGAGTTTTAACTAGCAGGTTCATGAGTTTTAACTAGCAGGTTCATGAGTTTTGTTTTACAGGTTCATGTATTTTTTACGAGGTTCTTGAGTTTTTTATCTTGCAGGTTCTGAGTTTTTTTTCTTGTTGTTTAATAAGTTTTATCTTATAGGTTCATGAGTTTTAACTTGTAAGTTCACGAGTTTTAACTAGCAGGTTCATGAGTTTTGTCTTATAGGTTCATTAGTTTTGTTTTATGGGTTCATGAGTTTTTTCTGAGATTCTTGAGTTTTTTTTTATCTTGCAGGTTCATGAGTTTTTTATCTTGTAGTTTAATAAGTTTTATCTTATAGGTTCATGAGTTTTATCTTCTATGTTTATGATTTTTAACTTGCAGGTTCATGTCAATGATCATTCAGGTTCATGACTATTCTTTTGTAGGTTTATGACTTTTCTCTTTCAGGTTCATGATTTTTTTTCATGCCAATTTTCACATAACAACAACAAACTACACAACACCACAACAAGGTGATTATATTTTTAGACATTGACAAATAAAAGGTTTTTACAAATTATTCGGCTATACACAAGTTAAATTTCCACATAACAATAACAAACAAGGGTAGAAAGCAGCATTGTATGCAGTCTCGAATTCCTTCTTGCCTTCTTCTGACAAAGCATTATATACAGCCAGCATTCCCTGTTGATTTAATGCAAGGTGAGCCAAGGGCAACTGACCATCCAAGTGCAACATCAGTTGCTCTTCCATCAACATCCTATATTAAGGTAAAATGTCATTTCACATGAGGTTATGTAACCAAACAAACATTCTTATAGATGAGTTGGCATAATGCAGCAAACCAAGAGAACTAAGGGGGGCACTTGGTGAACACCAAAGCTAGAGTTGATTCCAGCTCCATTAACCTCTTTACCCTGGACGTACAACCTCCTCGCCGAAGGACCCATTCCCTTCGGGCATACGGCAATGACACTAATGTTTTTGGGAAAATCCTGCCCATTTGAATGTAGATGCCCAAGAAGGAATCCATGAGATAACCCCAAAATGTTGTTTGGCTTCATGTGGGAGAACACATTTTCATAACAGTCAGCCTGAAATACAAGACAGAGAGGGTTTATTAGAAAGCAGTATGTCAATAGGTAAAAATCAAGAAAAAGAGTTCCATGAACATAAACAAAACCCTTGGGTACAAGAAAAATGATCAAGAAGATTCAGTAAAGACAAATGAGAGTAGACAAGTAAAACAATATTTTCGCAATACACACACCTGGGCAACATCTGAGATCAATAACATAACAAGGTCGCTAGTAGCAATGGTATCCCACATGTCACCCAAAGTCCCACTCTCTTTTGTGAATCCGGCAGCGCAAGCCTCAGCAAAGGAATGTGATCCCTTACGCATGCCAATCTGCAAGATAGATCCCAAAATGAACCACTAGAAGAAAATACAAATTTTCAAATGCAAAATAATCTTTGAACAAGCAATCATATAATAGCTTTATAAAGGGTATGAAATAGTAATTACTACACCCACCTTAACCACAATACTTGATTTGATCTCAGCTAATGAATCCCTCAGATTCTGGGCTTGAGCAGGACCCTATGCAGCAAGACAAACTGTTTAAATATGAGTATCGACAACACTCTTGCTCAATGAAAAGTAACAAATAACTTGTAAGGAACACAAATGCATAACAACAATAATGTAGCAGCCCCATATATACAGAAAGATTCATGCTTGAAACTATAATAAGTAAAAGTTCGCAATCTACTACTTCCAAACCCAAAAGATCAGTGAGCTACATTTGCACAACTTTCTCACTTTTTCGATGCTAATCTATCTCAAAAATCTTAAATTTACTCGCACTTTACTATAAAAGGGTATTAATACACAGTTCAGTGCACATCCAGATTAGTAAAACTGAATAGGGAGGAAAATTAAGCTAGTAAAATGAACTTGTAACGCCAAATTCACACAAATATACCCCCAAATCAAACATACAAATGATACAACCAAACTTGTCTGACTCATTACATTCATAGGCACCTCTGATACACAACAACAAATTGTATCAAATTAACCTCGAATACAAATTTGCAACAAAATTAATAGATTTGAACACATTTATGTAAATCTTAAGAAGCTAAATGCACTGATTTGTTAGTTTAAAATATCGAAACTGAGACAACAATCAAAACTTTCATTGAGGCATTCCATCAAACAGGTTGAGTGCATGAACAAAATCACAAGTAAAAAGATTGTTCTCCTTCTCAGCCACCATTCAAATCATGTATGGAATTATTTGCTACACAAACACAAGTAAAAATATTGTTCTCCTTCTTAGCATATCAAAATTCCCGAAGCTCTAAACACAGACAAAATCGCAACCACGAAAACGAATCCCAACCGAATATGTATCAACTCAGATCGAAATCAAAAGGAGAAGATGAAGAAAAGATTACCAAAGACGGTGTTGATAGGGTTCATGGCGACCTTGAGTGCCGAGATCCAGTCCAATAGGATTCCAGCGCATCGATCTCGGATACGAAAATGGCTCCATGGATCAATCTGTGAAGAACCCTAGAGTGCCGAGACTGAATGATATGAGAGGAAATGACAAAACTGCCCTTCTCCAATTTTAAAAGCCTCAAACGCAAATAAAACACGAGCCGCACGATTGTGGGAGATGGACGGTGCAGATGTGTACTCTCTGCTTATAATAAGAGCCATACTCATGATAATATTAATGTTATTTGATGTCTTCGTTTAAACATATACTCTCTATTGCTAAATATATGGGTAAGTGTCATGTAAAAATATATAATAGGGTTAGAAAATTTAATAATTTTTAGGCTAAGTTTATACTTTTATTAAAAGGTCATGATATGATTTTGAGAGTTTGATCGATTAATATGATTGACGGTCAACGTTTTTTCCCTTAGACCTAATTCTTGTTTTATGACGGCTGTTCATAGCGCATTGATATTAACTTGTATGTGGATTGATATTAACTTTGTACGTGTCTAGTGTCTACGTCTTAAAGTTGTTAAAAAAATAAAGATATCAAAAAGGAAATTGAAACTCATGCATCAGACTGATTTTGTACGCGCGCACATGATATGATATGTGCATTGATTTTGGGTTGTGTGTGCATGGATTTGGACTTGTACGTGCATCTAAATTCTACTTGTTTACATCGTTTTTTCTGGGTTAAAATGTACATGAGTTTTGAACTGTATGTGCATTCCTTTTGAAGTGGATACATTCAGTGGCAGATCCAGGATTTCTTCGAAGGGGGGTCACAAAATCGTCTATGAAAAATTATATAATATTGTTTATCATTAATCACATTACTATTTGTAAAAAAAATTATACAAATCTTATATACTAGGTGGATTATTATGTTTTGAAAAACATTTTTAACTAATTTACAATTTTGAAAATATTTTTGGACAAATAGTAAGGAGAACTACCTAAAATATGTTAGTATCAAATATATTGTGAGAATTTTAAATAAGATTAATTCAATTAGCTTACAAAATTTTTAACTTATTTCATAATCATGATGGACAAAAATAGGAAATACAAATATTTGTATAAAAGAGAAAATAAAGGACACAAATTGTTATTTATCTAAAAAGAAAACAATACAAAAGATGGGAGATGGGGACTTGAACCCCAAACCTTTGGGTTAAACTCATGTTCCACAACCAATTGGGCTAATAACTCTTTTTGTTAACATGTAAAAGACATTAATATATATATATTTTTAATTTAATTTTTTTTAATATATGACTTGATCCAGGGGAAGGGGGGTCACCGGACCCCCCTGGATCCGCCTCTAGATACATTTATACTTGTATGTGCATGTACTTTGTACTAGGTGTGCATGAGTTCCAATTACATATTTTTAGAAATAAAAATGTACGTGACTTTGTGTAAATAAAAACTCATGCACATACAAATAAAAATTTATGCACTTTCCAGAATGTGCACAAGTTTGTGTTTATATGTGCCTAAGTTTTGATTGTATGTGTGAATTTGTTTAAGTGGAAACTCATGCACATATATGCAAAAACTTGTGCACTTCTTGGAATGTGCACAAGTTTGTGCACATATTTCGACTGTATGTGTGACTTTGTATAAGTGGAAACACACGCACATACATGCAAAAACTGATGCACTTTTCTAGAATGTGTACGAGTTTGTGCTTATATTTGAATGAATATTTGTTTGTCTTTGTTTAGTGAAAACTCATGCACATACATGCAATAAACTTACCCCTGGAATGTGTACAAGTTTGTATTTCATTTGACTTTATGTGGACGAGTTAAAAAATGCACAGATTTTTGCCTGTATGTGCATGAAAATAAGTCTCTATGTGCATGATTTTTGTGTTGTATGTGCTAGCGAATAAAAAAAACGCATGCACTGATAAGCACTACTTTGTAGGGCTTAAGTAAGAGTCATTAGAGGGTTTATTGGTGTCATTCGGATAGATTTAGACACATTCATGTGCATGGCGTTTGGGGGCGAAGTTTGGTGTTTTTGGAGGTGTTTGAGCTGTTTTGGAGATCATAGGAGACACTGAGGAAGAAGCCACCAGTAAAAGACGCAAAGGAAGTGAAGAGAAGAGTAGAAAAACAGTGTGCTGAATTCAATTGGTTCGTTCTCTCTACTCAGATGTCCAAATGGAGTGATTCCAACTCGAGGAGTTAGATCTTAAAGTCTACTACAAGTCCTCAAAATATGAGCGTAATCCGAGTTGAGAATCAAAAGTTATGGCGTTTTGCCTAAAGTATCGCAGATGCTGAAGGCCAATGAAGACTGCCGCACCCCGCGGCATGAAGTCCACCGCACCCCGCGGTGGCAACGCGCTGACGAGATTTATTTCCGAGTTTTTATTTCGTTCTATTTTATTTCCGAGACTTAGTTTCCTAGTTTGTTATTTTATTTTCTTTATTTCTGAATTATTACTTTAGTATTTAAGTTAGGTTTAAGACTCTTTTAGAGTATCATCTACTCTTAACCCTAGTTGTCACTTTTCATATTTTTCCTCTCACAAACCCTAATGGAGAACTAAACCTCCATTGTTGCACTTGACAGTTTGAAGTTAATAATTGATCGGTTGTGAGTTTTCTACTCTTGTTCGTTTTCCTATCTAGTTGGATTAATTTTCTTGCGCTTGATTGTCTATTGGTTTATGTTGATTTATCTAGAGTAGCTACCTAGGTCTATTGATATCTTCCTGATTGCTAGGACTTGTGATTCTGGGTTCGGGTTGCATATCTAGTGGCAAGCACGATTTACATAAGCGGGTTGCGAGTGTTCATCGTGAGAGAGAGTTAATTGCATGCTTATAGTAACGGGTTGTTTCTATTGCATGTATCTTGTTGAATCCTTATTTGATTGCTATTGCTTTATTGAGTCTTGAAGGTTTTCTTGAAAAGTATTTCCCTGCAAAGAAGGCAAACAGTTTGAAAAAGGCTATTAGCAACATTGAGCAGGAGGCTAACGAGAGCCTGTATGAGTACTTTGAGCGGTTCAAGAGACTTTGCTCAAGCTATCCGTTCCACGGGTACTCCAATCAAGATCTGGTGCTCCACATTTACAATGGTCTTCTGGACAATGAAAGGAGGATTGTCGATGCTGCATGTGGCGACAATATTCTCAACACAACACCGGCAACAGCTATGGAGAAGATTCAGGAGATGGCAGAGGGCACAAGAAATTTCGGCAGAGCTTCTACCAAGAGAGGAGTCAATGCTGCTGACTCTAGTCGCTCTGCGTATGCCAGTGATATTGCTGAGTTGAAGGACATGGTGAGGAGACTTACGCTGCAAGGAACTCCTCAGCAACTCAAAGCGTGTAGGGTCTGTGCCGATCAATTCCACCCCACTGACGTCTGTCCTCAACTACAAGATGATTCGCCTGCTGAAGTAAACGTTGTAGGAGGTTATGGAGATCCAAGACCTCAGCATGATCTCTACTCTAACACTTATAATCTGGGATGGAGAGACCACCCAAATTTTAGATGGAGGGATCAACAACAACAACCTCAGTTTCAACAACAACAACAGCCAATACCTCAATTTCTACAAAGGTCGCAAGATCCACAACCTCATGCATCTCCTTCAACTGCAGATATGCTCCAAGCCTTGACGAAACATTTCACTACTCATGTTCAAGCCACAACGTCAAGCATAAAGAATTTGGAAACGCAGGTGAGCCAAATGGCTGAAGCCATCACGAGGATCGATGCAAAGATGTCGGGAAATCTACCATCTCAAACGGTAGTTAACCCACGGGCAAATGTTAGTGTTGTGACCCTTAGACGTGGAAAGCAATTGTCGGTCGCTCCTAGCGCTGATGGAGATGACTCAGAAACAAGAGAGCTTCTGGAAGAGGACCGCCCCCCGCGGCAGATTCTGGTCGCACCCCGCGGTAAGAATGAACCAGAGAAGGAGGATGTTATGTCGAGTTTGCCGCACCCCGCGGCATCGTTCTCACCGCCCCCCGCGGCAAACGCTGATTCTCGAGACTTTTTTGCTGACTCGCCGCACCCCGCGGTAACTTCTGGCCGCACCCCGCGACAACCTTCTGGAGCAGTTGACGAGCCTTATGTGGACACCTACGTTCATCCATACTTTCCTCCTCTCGGTTCCGAAAAGCCACCCGCCCCATTCCCAGAGGCGCTCAAAGAGAGAAGGGTAGTCGACGACAAGGACCTTTTCGAAACTTTCAGCAAGTGTGAGGTTAACATCCCTTTGCTCAAACTTGTTAAAAGCATTCCCAAGTATGCTCGGTTCTTGAAGGAGCTTTGCACGATCAAGAGGAACCAGAAGCAGAAGAAAAAGAAGCAGGTCCATGTGAGCGAGCAAGTATCTGCTGTATTTCAAAAGCGTTTGCCCAAGAAGTGCAGTGATCCAGGTATGTTCTCTATCCCTTGCATCATTGGTGAGACAAAGATTGATAAGGCTATGCTAGATCTTGGTGCAGCTATTAATGTCTTACCATTGTCGTTCTATGAGTCCCTTGGTCTGCCACCACTACAGGACACTAGACTAGTTATTCAATTAGCTGATGGAACCAATGTCTACCCGAAAGGGGTTGTTGAGGATGTCCTTGTTATGGTAGATACGCTGATTTTTCCCACTGATTTTTATGTTCTTGATATGAATGGTGGTACAGGTGCACATATGCTGATAGGTAGACCTTTCATGAAAACTGCAAATACCACAATTGATGTTAGAAGTGGGAAATTAACTATGAAATTTGATGGAGATGGAGTTGAATATAACATATATGATATGAAACCCGTCATTAACACCTCTTTGAACTTTGTTGATGTAATGAGTCATAACCCTTTGGATGAATTACAACCTATACTAGAGGATCCCATAGTTGACTTGTCTGTCGATATTACTGTATCTTCTAATCTACAGGAAGTCACGGCTTTATTGGATGAGAAGGGTGAGTCTCCTACTTCTCTTTTGGGCATTGGCCCCACTGTGCTAACTCCGAGCGAGAAGCTCGTTCCCTATATGGTGCAGGCCCCTGAAGTTGAAGTTAAACACCCCCCTCATCGATCTAAGTATGGGGGGAAGGCGACTACGAAGGCCAAGGTGGAGGAGCCGTTGAAAAAGAGGAATGGTCTAAGGTTCAAACCTTTCCATGATTGGTTCAGGAAGGAGGTGCTGAATGAGAGGGTACCTAAGGAACCCGATGTTGTGGATTAAGGTTGTTCGAGTAGTATGTCGAGCCAACGACATTAACTAAGGCGTTGCTCGGGAGGCAACCCGAGGTATCGTTTTTTCCTTCTTTCTTTTATCTTTGAGATTTCATCGCATAGCTAGGTAGTTTGTTTTTGCTTTTGTTTCATTTCGCCTGTGCACTAACACGCAGGTACATAAGAAAATGAGCAAAATGAGGTTCTGGAGAGCTCACCGCACCCCGCGGTGGGTGCGGTGGGCACCCTTTACTTTCTGCTTGTTCAAAAAAAAAAAAAAAAAGGGCCCCGAAAAAAACCTTAAACAGGGAGTAAAAAAAAAATCGCAAAAACAACAAAAAAGAGTTCTACCGTAGGCTAGGGGTGAGCACGGGCCGACGAAACCGAAGCCCGAACCGAAGCCGGCCCGAAAAACCCGAACCCATACTCCTTCGGTTCGGGTTTCGGGCCGCACTTTTTAACATTTCGGGTTTCGGGTCGGTTTGGGTCGGGTTCGGTTCAGATTTCGGATTTTAGTGCATTTTTTGCCTTTTTTCCCCTTCGGACGCTGTTTAGCCCGAACCCGACCCGAACCCCAACCGAAGTGTTCAGGTTCGGTCTTCGGTCCCATGTTTTTGGGCTTTTCGGGTTCGGGTTTTTCGGGTTCGGTTCGGTTCGGGTCGGGTTCTGGCCCATGCTCACCCCTACCGTAGGCCAGCTGTCCGGAGTTTTCCATGAAGAAGGTGTGCATCATGTTGTCAAGGAGGAGACATTCGCCCCACACATTATTTGGCAACGATGATGGCCCTACAGTCGACAGCTGGAGAGGAGGAACACCAAGGCCCACACCATGATGACATCCGGGCCCATTTTTTGTGTTCTTAGAAGGCCGTGCAACCCCGATATCATTGTTTTACCACTACCCACCAAAGTGGTTCCCTATGGTTGCACGGTAGAAGAAGACTCCCGCTCAACACCAGAGACATGAGCTTTCATGAATATACCGCCAGCAACAACGTACGTGTCCAAGCCAACTCAGCGGCGTCTGTGAGTTATTTTTTTGCTCTTCCATATGCTTCTATTCTTTTGTCTTTCATTACATTGAGGACAATGCAATGTTTAAGCATGGGGGAGGGTTTTATACTTCCTATGTCGTTGAGAAGAAAAAATTGAAAAGAGCCAAAAATTTGAAAAAAAGGCTATCATAGAAATCCTGGGATAGGTCGAAAACCCGAAAGGGCGGCCTAGGTAATAAGCAGATGGCTTGGACCAGCATTAGGCTGGGGTAATAATTGGTCAAGAGTGACGTGAGCTTATGTGAGTACATCTATTGGAAAATGAAATGAGTGGCTTGGTGAAAACCTGAAAGGGCGCCTTGGCAAAATGAGCGAAAAAGAAGAAGAGTGATTTTAGGATTTCTCATTATTCTTGGCGAAGCGTCATAAGAAGAGGAGTCAAAGAAGGATTGTCGGGTATGTCACTCTGGGAGACATAATGAGTCATAGATGGAGGCTAGGATTAGAGGTTACTCACACTATTGGATGTCCGGGTTAAGCTTGGGGGAAGTACTCTGCTTGCCCCTTAAGCTTGTTGAGTTGTGGATGAGTTTGGTGCCAGGAGCTTGGCATGGGTTAGGTGACTCTTAGTTGGAGGATATGCTTCCTGAGACCTTGGGTGCTGCATTGGAGGAGTAGACTCTTTATTAGTTTACTCGAGGACGAGCAAATGTCTAAGCATGGGGGAGTTTGATAAGCACTACTTTGTAGGGCTTAAGTAAGAGTCATTAGAGGGTTTATTGGTGTCATTCGGGTAAATTTAGACACATTCATGTGCATGGAATTTGGGAGCGAAGTTTGGTGTTTTTGGAGGTGTTTGAGCTATTTTGGAGATCATAGAAGACACTGAGGAAGAAGCCACCAGTAAAAGACGCAAAGGAAGTGAAGAGAAGAGTAGAAGAACAGTATGCTGAATTCAATTGGTTCGTTCTCTCTACTCAGATGTCCAAATGGAGTGATTCCAACTCGAGGAGTTAGATCTTGAAGTCTACTACAAGTCCTCAAAATATGAGCGCAATCAGAGTTGGGAATCAAAAGTTATGTCATTTTGCCTGAAGTATCGCAGATGTTGAAGGCCAATGAAGACTGTCGCACCCCACGGCATGAAGTACATCGCACCCCGCGGTGGCAACGCGCTGACGAGATTTATTTCCGAGTTTTTATTTCGTTCTATTTTATTTCCGAGACTTAGTTTCCTAGTTTGTTATTTTATTTTCTTTATTTCTGAATTATTACTTTAGTATTTAAGTTAGGTTTAAGACTCTTTTAGAGCATCATCTACTCTTAACCCTAGTTGTCACTTTTCATATTTGTCCTATCACAAACCCTAATGGAGAATTAAACCTCCATTATTGCACTTGACAGTTTAAAGCCAGCAATTGATTGGTTGTGAGTTTTCTACTCTTGTTCGTTTTCCTATCTAGTTGGATTAATTCTCTTGCGCTTGATTGTCTATTAGTTTATGTTGATTTATCTAGAGTAGCTACCTAGGTCTATTGATATCTTCCTGATTGCTAGGACTTGTGATTCTGGGTTCGGGTTGCATATCTAGTGGCAAGCACGATTTACATAAGCGGGTTGCGAGTGTTCATCGTGAGAGAGAGTTAATTGCATGCTTATAGTAACGGGTTGTTTCTATTGCATGTATCTTGTTGAATCATTGTTTGATTGCTATTGCTTTATTGAGTCTTGAAGGTTTTCGGATTTGATTTAGTAATAAGTACTATTAGGGCTGGCAGAACTAATAGTTATCTAAGATCAGGATAAGAACAACTATAAGAAAGTTAAGAACTAGAGATTGATAGAATTCCGTGATCGACCATTCTCTTGTTGTGTGGATCTTTGTTAAGTGTGGCGCTTTTCCTCATCATATTCACAACCTTTACTTGCAAACTTGTTTACTTGTTACTTTGTTTCGAGATTTCTACAACCCCCCCCCCCCCTAGTTCCTAGTTGGTGACTTGAGAAACACAAGAATAAATAACCTGATTTCTTTGGGTTCGACCCTGACTTGCTTGCTATACTCTGTTTAGTAGGTATATTAGGATTTCTTTGATTACGCATACGACTTTAGGCCTGTCATGCACCCGCCCGTTTTCCCCCCAAAAAATAAGCGTTTTTTTCAAATAAAATCCGGTCGTGCTGAATTATTGCGTTTTTTTGGCTTTTTTAATCTAGGCCTTTAGTTTCTTTGGATCAAATGACCCATATTCATTATTATTTCTCACATAAACTCTCTTTCTCACCGGATCCGCATCTAATAAATAAATATATGAGAAATATGATTTTTGGTCAATTAGTATATTCCATAAAAATTATTTAAAAAGTAATTATTTGTAAGTTAAATAATAACATAATCCTGAAATACGCTTAATAACTATAATTATTTTTAATAGATGAGATCTATAAATTAAAACAATGGAAAAATGACTCTAAATAATATCAACTATGACCTTTGAACCATAAATAATACAAACTTTAAAAATTATAAAAACGTACCTAAACTATGACAATGTAAACCAAAAATGATATGAATATATTTTTCCAGTGAATTTTCTAACGGGTATGCTATGATGGAGTCGAAAATGTAATTTGTCAAAAAAACATTACAATTAAAATTACACTTTATTTGTATAATAATGACTGATTTGTTTAAAAAGTTATCTGTTAAAAAATATGACCGATTTTCTTTTGTTTGTGTTGTTGTAACTTGTAAGATGTCAATAACTATAAGGCCCACAGCCTTAGAAACGCTATCCCCATACTAACCGGGAACTTCCCAGGAGGTCACCCATCCCATGACTACTCCCGCCCTAGCACATTTAACTTCCTAGTTCTTTGTCCACACTTAAACCAGGAAAATGACTCTAAATAATATCAATTATGACATTTGAACCAAAAAATAATACAAACTTTAAAAATTATAAAAACGTACCTAAACTATGACAATATAAACAAAAAATGGTATAAACGCATTTTCGAGTGAATTTCCTAACGTGTATGCTGAGATGGAGCCGAAAATATAATTTGTAAAAAAAATTACACATCAAATTACACTTCATTTGTATAATAATGACTGGTTTGTTTAAAAAGTGATCTGTCAAAAAATATGACTGGTTTTCTTTTGTTTGTGTTGTTGTAACTTGTAAGATGTCAATTATTGATATTGGTTTGTGTATTTTTGTAATATATATGAGGTGTAATTTAATGTTAAAGCGGAAATATGACAACTTATTTTTCCGGCTCCACATCAGCAAACCTGTCGGAAAATTCACCGGGAATTATATCCATACCATTTTTTGTTAAATATTGATATAGTTTGGGTATATTTTTACAATTTTTAAAGTTCGTATTATTTTTTGGTTCAAGGCTAACAGTTGGTATTATTTAGAGTGATTTTTCCTAAAACAATCTACTATATATCTATTAAACCAAAATAATTTTATGTCACATAACACTCCTTACGAAGTCTACAAACTTCTTATGCCACATGACATTTTCTCAATTTTTCCCTTTAGATATTTGTTTCCCATTTTTAGCCTTAGGGAAATCTTTATGATTTAATTGGATATGATTTAATATATCTTGATGTAATATTTTCCTTTACTAATTCACTTAAAAGTTAGATCAGATTATTAATTGATAATTATAATAAAATTTGAAATCAAATATTATTAGCTTTCAATTAATCTATTATATATATATATATATCTATTAAAACAAAACTTCTTTATTAATTTATTATTAGTAGATATTTTTTATCGTACTTATCTTAATTTCATTTATATTGTCACTAATTACTAATTAGGTATGTTTTTCATTTATTTAATATTTTTAAATGTAAAATTGATATATTTTTAATAATTAAAAAATATCAACATAAAATTTATCCAAAACCCGTGCACGGAACGGGAAAACTAAGCTAGTTAATACTCCCCCCGTTCATTTTTATTTGTCCTTTTAAAAAAATTCACACATATTAATAAAGTCATTGAATGTGTTTTGAAAATCTATTTTTTTCTCAATTTAGTCAATCACCAGTTACCACCCTTTATAACCAATAGATGAAGAGAAAAAAACAATATAACCAAATTCCAATACAAAATTTATGAACTATATATGATAAATTGTCTTGAAATCCTATAAGGACAAATATTTATGAACAAAATTTAATTTTTTTCCGAAGTAAGCAATTTTTTAAAATTTATTCTGGCTCGATTTATAACTTATTCCGAAAATAGCGACTCTTTGAAAGAGTGTCGCTGCACCAAACAACGATCCAAACCAAAGTTGATAATTAATTTTAAAAATTTATAAACCATATGAGTCGACTCATACTTTTTTACAAATTTTATGTATACTTTTTTAAAAATAAAAACAAAAACATTGTGTGTATGGGTCGCTTTTGGAAACAGCGACTCATACACCTAAATGGAAAAGTTAAATTTGTATCAAAAAATAATGAAATTAAGGGTCCGTTCGGCACACAACTCATCGCGACTTATCCTCCCAGATAAGTCTCTAAAGCTTAAGTCCACCCAAAAAACGCGTTCGGTATTTCTCCGACTTATCGCGACTTATGAAGACTTATTTTAACTTATTTTTGGCCAAAAACATAAGCTTCATTTCCCAACTTATCTGATGTTGGATCTAACTTATCGATTCTTTTTACCTGGAAATTGCCCCATGTACCCCGATATTCTCATCCTCCTCTCTCGTCTATCTTTTTTGTTCCTCGTCATCAATCCTCTTCCGGCCGGCATGAACCTCGGATCTCCAGCTTTATTTGAGGTCATATTCCTCCTCGCCATCGTCTTCTTGGTTCCTCTTCCTCCTCGCCATCGTCTTCCTCTTCCGGCGAGAACCTTGAACCTCAGATCTCCTCTTCCTCCTCGTCGTCGTCTTTCTTGGTTCCTCTTCCGACGACCTCCGGCTTCACTGTAGGCGGTACGAACCCTATCGTCATTTTTCCCTCGCAACAGCTATGAACCCCAACGTCATTCAGTGAGAACTCACTCCTCATCCTTCCCTCGCAGCAGGTACGAACCCTAAACCCTATTTTCCGAACAAGGCTGTATGTTATTCATCCTCATTTTTGAATCAATCTTGTGCAAATCTTTGATTCTATGTTTTTTCGTATGTTCTTCAGCATCTAGGGTTTCCCATCTATGGCTTTGTTTACAGTGGTGCTCCTCTTCGCATTCGCAGGTCCTTCGGAGATTTGGATTTTTACTGGCCTGGGCGGGAAGTTCTTCATCTTTTAGTCGAAGTCTAATGCAAAACCAGAATCCCAACAGTGCTAAGCTAGTAGGATTTCCTCTTGGAAAGAAAAGACTAGATAAGCTATCCAATCAGTAGATATGCTGAGAACTCTACGAGGAAAGGAACATCCCATAGAAAGCTTTCTCCTAGAATATATATATAATGAAGATCATCATTGAACGGAGGATAACATCCGAGAAGGATATGATAGACTACGGTTCAAAGCTTTCGAAGGAACTAGCTAGAGCTGGATCTGCTGAACCTGAGGGAATAAGGAAAGAAGCAAGCTTGGGTGCTTTATTTCTTTTTGCTTGTAAGGGTAAGAGTTTTCCCGGATATCCATATTACCGGGAAACCTACGGAAGTTAAAATGGGAAGAGGAAAAAGAAATCCTACGGGTTGGATTACTCGTGTGTCCACGAGACAAATCCCATTTGAAATGGATGGTGTTACTTTGTCAAATGATCGGCAAGTCGTTGCATTAGCGGCGCATAAACCATGTTCGTCAACCAAGTTTGTTAAGTGGTCGTAACGTAGTCCACCGATATTCATAGAGAAAAAGGTATTTGTCCATCGATATTCATTGTGAAAAAGGTATGAGTTACACAATCTTGGCTTGTACGGAGTATCGAGGATGGCTGGGAATGTTGTGTTGTCCATCTTTGAGTTACTGTTTGTCCATCTTTGATCTATTGTCCACTGATGCCAGAATGATATTGTTATTCTTTTTGTTCTGCTTCTACTGTGATGTATTTGTCCTAATTTTTGGAAAGAATTAAGGACACTGATACCAGAATGAGTATTGAGGATGGATGGATAGGAATGTTGTGTTTTCAATTGTTCTGCTTCTTTTTGTTCTTCTTCTACTATGATGTATTTCTTTTTGTTCTGCTTCTGCCATAATGATATTGATCTATTGTCCACTGATGCCAGAATGAGTATTAAGGATGTATGGGAATGTTGTGTTTTCAATTGTGATGTATTTGTCCTTAATTTGGGAAGAATGAGGAATTGTGATTGATGTATTTGCAATTGTGATCTATTTGTCCTTAATTTGGAAAGAAAGAGGAATTGTGATATATTTTTTCAAGCAATGTTGGCCAGAATGAGGCTTCATTTTGTACCTGCTTGTACTGAGTTCTCATATTGTTGGTGTGTTGGCCAGAATGAGTGGTGTGATTTGAATCTGTTTGACATCTAAAGCCAATTCCTGGTGTGTTGGTTGTGTGTTTGAGTGGTGTGTTGGCTTACTGGTGTGTTGCCTTTACTGGTGTGTTGGCTTGACTGGTGTGTTTGAGTGGTGTGTTGGCTTGAAGGGTGTGTTTGAGTGGTGTGTTGGCTTTACTGGTGTGTTGGCTTTAGTGGTGTGTTCTGAATCTGTTTGACATTAACACACAATTCATTTTTTCAAGCAATGTTTGTTGAATTTGTTTGACATTAACACACAATTGGATGTGTTGGCCAAAATGAGTGACCATTGGAAGATAGTATGGTTTAATGTTCACCTGAGTTCTGCTTATAGGACTTGAGGTTCACCTGAGTTCTGCTTTGGACTTGAGGTTCACCTGAGTTCTCATAATTTACACTTTTATGGTTGAGAATGATTATTTTCTATAGTGTTGCATTGTATTGAACTTCAGCATTAACTTTTTATTCTTCAACTTGCAAGTTTTGGAAGATAAATGGTTTTCCCACTCACAAGCGACAATAGTAGTGAAAATTCATTAATTGATCCTTATTTTGAGGTAATGTTGTTTTAGCAATTGAGTTGCGACCCTCTAGTTGTCTTATAATTCTGACTTATATTTATTTGCACTTGTAGCAATTTGGCATGAGCAGGTATGATGATACAATCTATGGTGTCCAAGAAACCGAGCCTAGGACAAGGTTGTTTCAGGAGATTGCTAGGGACTCGAGGGATCATATCCTAGAGGAAGAAGCTAGACATACACATGAAGTGGCAGAACTTAAACGGCAACTTCAACAAGAGCTTGCAAACGTCGGTTACTTGGATTGTTGCTACGAAGAACAAGTTGAGCAAGTACGTGGATTAATTGAGGATGAGGATGACCATTCAAACAATGCAAGGAAGAAGAGCTTATATGGTTGGGCAGTCACTGTTATCCTTGTGTTTGCTTTGTTGTTTTTTGGAGCATGTGACTTGGTTGTTGATTAGTATGGCTTTTGGATGAGACTTGTTGTCATTTTGCAACCATCAACCCGTGACTTGGCATGTAGTATGTATAATAGGTAGTGGAATGCAATTATGAAATACAACCTAGGGTTAGAATGCATGTGAGTGAGGGGCCTACCCTCCTCCTTTATTAGGTTCATATTCGTGGCATGTGAGCGTAGGGCCCTTCCCTCCTCCATTATTTGTAATAAATAGTTGAGTGCAACTGTACACTATAGAATACATGTGAGTGTAGGGCCCTTCACTCAACTATTTATTAGGTTCATATTCGTTGCATGTGAGCGTAGGGCCCTTCCCTCCTCCATTATTTGTAATAAATAGTTGAGTGTAACTATACACTATAGAATACATGTGAGTGTAGGGCCATTCACTTAACTATTTATTAGGTTTATATTCGTGACATGTGAGCGTAGGGCCCTTTCCTCCTCCATTATTTGTAATAAATAGTTGAGTGCAATTGTGCACTATAGAATACATGTGAGTGTAGGGCCCTTTCCTCCTCCCCTCCAATGTAGTACTATATATATGTATGACTCTTTATTCATCAAGTTCATAACTTGGCTACCAATATCGTTCCATCCTCTCCCATTTTCATAAATAGTTTATAGTTTATTGTAGCTATAAAATGGTGAGTTCAAAAGGATCAATCCGCTATGTTTCTTGCTACGTCGGAATATATCATTTGATGTTACAAACATCAAGTGATATATTCTAACTTATGAAGAAACAAAACGATTCTTCAAGACAACAAAATGGCACAACAAACAATAGGTAATTTTTTGTAATCTGCGCCTTACTTATGAAACAATAAACACAAAAGATAATGTTGTATGAAGCCAATATCTGAAAATAATAAAACAACAACACAACGAACATGTCTTTGGGATCATTGTCTTCTCCTAAAGTTACAACAAGTGCACTATAAAATGATAAAACAACAACACAACCAACATGCCCCTGAATTTAGGTCTAAAGTTTAATGCCAAACTAGTACAACCACGATCTTCTGTTCTCCCACATCTCACGTGCGATTGCGTTACGAATAGTACTCATGCCTTCAGGATCATTGTCTTCCCCTTCATTTTCTCGCCCCCTAAATACTTCATCATCATCGTCGTCTTCAAAAGAATCATTGAGTTTGTGTCTTAGTATGAAGTTGTGCAACCCAAAACAGACAATGATGAAATCAATTGATCGGCAATGCTATAGGCCGGCATATGTGTCAGAATCTTACATCTTCTTCAAGACACCAAAGCAACGCTCTATGGTGGTCATCAATGAAGAATGAACACGGTTAAACCCTTCTCTCTAATTTTTTGGCGCCTCCCTCCCAAATTGAGATCTGTGGTAGTTCACCTTAGAGTATGGTACCATATATCCTCATCGGTCTGGATAACCTTTGTCTACCAAATAATATCTGGCTGAAAAAATAGCATTTTTTTTAAAATAAATTAGAAATAATTTAAAGATTGAGGTCAAGCTAGTACTTGGTGAACCATAAAATTGTTACCCGGGGGGGATGCGGAAAGTTCATATTTAAACTTTTCATTGCATGGTCAAGACACGCGCATCATATGCACTACCTTCCCAGCCAGCTGAAACAAATGTGAAATACATGTCAAAGTCACACACAACCATTATGTTGAACAAACAATATTTATTTCGTCCAAAATAAGGAATTTGTTCTGCCTCAGGAATAGTCGCGTTCATGTGGACCCCATCAATACAGCCAATAGCCCCATACAATGGAAATATATAAAGTATACCCTAAATACAATGGAGTACAAAGTACAGAGTATAATATAATACCTTGAAAACACGATCTATCTCTCTTGTGATAGGATTTTGGCTGGAATTGCTGTAAAATTCCTGTCACGGGGTTTTAAGAGGGTTCTGACAAACCTGTTGTAGTTTTGTTTCCTCCCAGCTAGCGACTCAAGCACCTGATGGGTTATCCTACTAATCGTGTCCCTGAATCTTTGAAATCGCTCACAATAAGTTTTGACTACCATTGCTTGTGCAGTGATGGTAAGAAAAATTCTTACCTTCTCTATAATGGTCATATTTTTTGAAGGCTGTAGCCCATAGTTGTCCTCCAACTCATCGCACAAGGTTAGGAAGCCATGTTTTTTCATTCGAAAGGCATTAAAACACCTTACATCTGAAGGTGGCCCTAAAATTTCCATCATCCACTGATATCCCGCCAATTTTGAAGTAAAACAAGGGACTTTGTGGACGAACCTCATGTAATAAGCATCTTAAAGCCGTAATTGTGTCGTCAGCAACAGCTATAGACGTGGGTCCCACTTTTGAATGTCCTCCAATCTCTTTAACTCAGTCTTGCTTTGTTTTGCTCTCCGTCCATGAATGTAACATTAACGATTGCCTTATTAAACTAAAATTAAAACCAAGTTCAAATATATATAATACATCACGTAAAGCTTAATAGAGTACACACACATATGTCCAAAAAACTGAAATTGAAAAGGAGTTCAGGGTACACAAACCCTACATCAAGCCATGAAATAAAACCCACATAAAGTGAAACGACAACATCCAGAAATCCTAAACCAACATCAAATAAAACTAAACCACATCATCAAACCCACACTGCAATTCATTTTGGCAGGCGAAGTCTCATCATCTCATACTCGTGATTCAGCCAAGCAACCTTATCCTCATCGTCTTCCATAATCATAAATATATGACGCCTCTCCTCCTTTGCTAGCTTTGTAACTACATAGCACCAGACCTGGGATTTGCGC
This sequence comes from Rheum nobile, assembly GCA_027886185.1. Lineage (NCBI taxonomy): Eukaryota > Viridiplantae > Streptophyta > Magnoliopsida > Caryophyllales > Polygonaceae > Rheum > Rheum nobile. The sequence goes on from WOAB01000056.1 coordinate 1,800,822, forward strand.
TCCATATATTCTGCAGTAACTAGCCTCATCAACTCATTAAACGCATCCTTAAATTCTGGTGTCTCACTAGCAAAGTTTGAACTGCCAATGTCACCCCTCATAAGGGACAACATCTGCCTACTGGTTTCACCAACCAATGTCATGTTTTCTTAGTACGCTAAAGATGCATGTGTTTGCTTTCTACGTCTCTTTTTAACATTTTTTAGTGTCATACTAGTGCTCTTTGCCTTGGCATGCAGCGGCGGTGTCACTTGTTGGGAACTAGGGGTTAATATGTCTCCCTGAGTGTTGTCCAACACTGCATCTTTCTCCATCTGCCGCTCCAGTGAATCAGCTGAATTCACTTCATCATCGACTTCCAAGAATTCATTCATAGAGACCGGGACAGATTCTGGGTCCATTGACGGTGCAACAACATTCTTTCCAGTAGCAACTATTTGGCCAAACACATCATCCCAAAGGTCACTCATCTCCATAGAGGACGCTTTCTTTCTCAACTGGTAGAATTCCTCCTATAAAATAAATGCATACAAATAGGAAAACAATTCAATATTATGATGAATAATATAAATTCTATTACTTATAGCTAGTTAATTCTATACGTACCCCATTTTGAAGTTCCCACCAAGCATCGTCATCCATCATCAAACCAGTCTCATGGTCCCACCCTGCACCGGTGACCTTGTACCTCAAGTATGACCAACTACTCCATTTTTTCTTAAGATGGTTGAATTTGTTCTTTGTAGCTTTTACGGATACTTCTTTTTTAATTTTTTTCTTAAACTCCTCCACAAGGGTGGGCCAAGCAAATGTTGTACTATAACCATTTTTTGCTTGGAACCCCTTTATCACACTCAACAAAATAAAACAATCACTATCGTTCCATATGACAGTCTTTTCCTTCTCCTTTCCTTTTGTCTGACTACTTTTCGACATCTAATAGTTCATTACAATGTCTAAACAAGTGAAATTATTTCAGCAAACAATCAATAAGGACATATGGTTAATGTCACAAAACAATTAAGCAAACAATTTACAAAGGTATCCAGATTAAAAAACGAAATCCAGACCATCAATTAAGTACACAAGCTATTATGCAGAATGAAAATGAAATCCAGACCAACAATTATGCAGTACACATGCAAAGCAGACCAAATTTTACAGACCACAAAATCAACAATTATGATACAATTACATACCACAAAACCAGGCAATGTTCAGTGCAAAAGCCCTTATGCAGTACACATGCAATGCATACCAGATTTTAAGCTATTTAATAATCAATAAGGACACAAAAGCTATTTCAACCCAATGTTCAGCTCATCCCAATGTTCAATGCAATTGTTTCAGCTCATCCCAATGTTCAGTTTGGGCAATGCAGCCACAAGTTAACCTCAGAAATAATGCCCTAGTATAACAAGAGAACTATTCCAGGTAACAATGTAACATATGCATCACAACTTGCCAATTACAAGTTATCAAAACATACACTGATAGCGAAAATGCTTTTACCATAAATTAGTTAAGTATCATGATGAACTGAGTTAAAGGCTTAAGTATCAAACTGAATTAAGCATCTACAATCTCACTGAATTAAGCATCTACAATCTCACTGATTATAACCATAGTACATAGTTCAACACCAAATCCATAATGCTCATAATTTGGGTTTTCATCAAACCCATAATACCCACATTACATTCATCAAACCAAAACGAAATTATGCAAACGTCACATTCATCAAACACTAAACCCCCAAAACCGAAATTATGCAAACGAAATTGTGGGTTTCGAGAAAACACTACTTATCGCACACATCAAAGAAGATTGGTTACCTCTCGCAGAAGACGATTCTCGCGTTCGGGTGGCTCTTTCTGGCTTAAGCTCGTCGGAGATGGGCTTTGAGAAGACGACGACAGGCGCCGTGATATGGGGGTGTCTCTGACCTCTCGCTTCGCTTGCATACCGAACGCGTTTTCAGTTTCAGCTCAATTCAGCTCCCAACTTATTTACTCAACTTCAGTCCATATTTTAGCTTCAACCCCAATAAGCCTCAGTCATATCCAACAGACCATAAACCTACATGGGCCGGTTTAATAGTATTTTTTAACAAAAGTGCAGGAAAACCTACATAGATTTTTTTGGTCGAAGCCTACATAACTTTTTGGGAAAATTTTGTTGGTGCCCTTGAGTTTAGGATTATTCCTGTTGGTGTCCCACGATTAAGTTTTTTCCGGTTGGTGCCCCTAAGGTTTGGATTTGATTGCTTCGTAACTAAACTTTTTCATGTTTGTACCATTCCAGCTCAAATTGATTAAATCTAAGTCCACCATTGTGTTCTTCGCCCTCAAATTAGTAAGATTTACTCCTAAAATACCTAAATCCATGTCCGAAGCATGTCGATTTGAATTCTGAAACAACAACCCGTTTTCGACCTTAAGAATTTAAATTGAAATGGTTCGAGTATGGATTTGATTGTTTTAGGAGTCGAATCCTACTAAGTTGAGGTCAATAAACATAATGATGAGCTTTGATTTGATCAATTCGTACTGAAATGATACGAATATAGAAAATTTCGGTTACAAAGCAAACAAACCAAAACCTTAGGAGTATCAACTAGAAAAAACTTAATCGTTAGACACCAACATGAATAACCCTAAATTCTGGGACACCAACAGAAATTTCTCTAATTTTTTTGTATGAGTAGCTGGTGCTTCATTGACAGACACCTACTCGGCACTTACATAATCATAACCTTCATTGACACCTAGTCACTTACGTGCGGGCCGGTGCGGCGGTGGCTGCCGCGCGGAGGTGGATGTCGGCGGTGGATGTGGTGATCAGTATTAAAAATGAGTTCGGTTAGTATACAATTAGCCCGTAAAATTATACGTAAAGTGGATCAGGCGGATCGGGTTTGGATCGATCGAGTCATACAAATTTTCAGGTTGAGTTCGGGTCGGGTTTAGGTCGAGTCGGGTTCTTCTTCGATATTTAAAAAATATTGAATCTTAATAAATATTGTTAAAGTTATATGAAAAATATGTAACTTACAAGAATTTAAAAATAAAATTGAAATCATTATTATTCAGCATAAATAACTTCATATTGTCCTTCTCCGAAAAGACTTAAATTAGCATAAATAACTTCCTAATAAAAGACTTAAACCTATTTAATTGTCTATATTATAACCTCATATGTACCTTTGCTCGTGCCCTTCTCCGAACCCTTTCCCATACGAAAAAGGGTAGTCATGTGGATATGATGATGATCCAAGTAATGATGTAAAACCCCCCATGTGGTCTTGATTAAATGTGTCATAGCCTGGAGCTTGGGATCCGACCCCGAAAGCAGGGGGTTGGTCACTCGACCTGAATACCGGGGGGGGTCCTGACTCGAATGCGGGGGGTAGGGATCTTGACCTGAATGCAGGGGGTTGGGATCCGACCCCGAATGAGGAAAACCCGAAGTTAGGATCTTGTTGTCCATACTGAAAGTATGGAGCTTGAGATTCTGTCCCGAAAGAAGGAGCTTGAAACTGTGATCCTAAGTCATGACTTTGAAATGAGTGAGCTTGGTATCCACCCCTTGAGCTTGGACCTGGTGGTGATTGGCATTGTGTCCCGAAATCACTATTGCGAGATGGAGCATAGCCTTGGTTTTGAGAAGCTCGTGTCGGCAAAACTGGCACTGGGACGACCTCATTTGTCACCATTTCATAATCTTCATAAGCGTCCGCTTCAATGGATGCGAGTCCTCGAAGTTGTTAATCATGTCAATTTCATCATGTATGATACCTTTCACTTAGTTCATACGATGTCATCACAAAATCAATACAATAAAATATTAGATGATATATTATTTAATAAAATAATTATAAAACAATACCGTTACGTACTCTCACTGCTTCGAGGGCAAGAGGTACGGGCCGTGCGACACCTTCTGCCAGTAGTGCAGGGGATTTGTAATCAAGGAAGGGGTGAGAATGCTTTGTAAACCAGTCCATATAGTCAGATGTCACATCCCATGCATTACGACATTTGGGTAGCTTCATTATCGGGTAGATGCAGCTCCATCGTTCCTCCCAATGGTCGTCATCACTGCTAAACAAGGCTTCGTATTTGATCAGATCAAGTTTTCGTGTAATAGAGTGAGGCCGAATTGGGTCTTGAGGCACTCCCTGAGCATGACCAAACTGACGAGTAACCCGATCAGGCATGTACGATTCGTCAAAAGTGAGGAACTTCAGGGTGCCTCTATACATGGAAATCTTGAATTCATCATTGAAATCGATACCCTTTCATGGAACCCAATTTACCTGTAAAAAAACATTTAATGTGCATTGCATAAAAATATGAATTTAGAATAAAGCAATATATCAAAATTTGTAGTACCTCGTCAAGGGCTACTAAGTCGAGCTCTCGCCTCATACCCTCTATCCTGTCACAACCTGGCAATTTAGACGATCGACGCTCATCCCAAGCTGCAGCTCGACAATCTTTCATGCTGGCCATTTCTTGAGAAAGATGACCCCTAAACTTGGAGAAATAGCTCCAAATCCAATTATACACGAAAATTGATAACTAATAGATACATAATAATATTATATGACAATATTAAGAGATTTAGATACTTACATGGAGAAGCAGCAAACAACCAGATATTTGTTTTGCATCTCTACGGCTTGCCATACCTAATTGTCGATATAGGTAGGCAAGGGTTGTTGCACCCCATGCATATTTTGGTGTCGAATCGATGTCTAGTACAACTTCAAATAAATTGAGTTCGGGTCGATCGAGTCATACAAATTTTCAGGTTGAGTTCGGGTCGGGTTTAGGTCGAGTCGGGTTCTTCTTCGATATTTAAAAAATATTGAATCTTAATAAATATTGTTAAAGTTATATGAAAAATATGTAACTTACAAGAATTTAAAAATAAAATTGAAATCATTATTATTCAGCATAAATAACTTCATATTGTCCTTCTCCGAAAAGACTTAAATTAGCATAAATAACTTCCTAATAAAAGACTTAAACCTATTTAATTGTCTATATTATAACCTCATATGTACCTTTGCTCGTGCCCTTCTCCGAACCCTTTCCCATACGAAAAAGGGTAGTCATGTGGATATGATGATGATCCAAGTAATGATGTAAAACCCCCCATGTGGTCTTGATTAAATGTGTCATAGCCTGGAGCTTGGGATCCGACCCCGAAAGCAGGGGGTTGGTCACTCGACCTGAATACCGGGGGGGGTCCTGACTCGAATGCGGGGGGTAGGGATCTTGACCTGAATGCAGGGGGTTGGGATCCGACCCCGAATGAGGAAAACCCGAAGTTAGGATCTTGTTGTCCATACTGAAAGTATGGAGCTTGAGATTCTGTCCCGAAAGAAGGAGCTTGAAACTGTGATCCTAAGTCATGACTTTGAAATGAGTGAGCTTGGTATCCACCCCTTGAGCTTGGACCTGGTGGTGATTGGCATTGTGTCCCGAAATCACTATTGCGAGATGGAGCATAGCCTTGGTTTTGAGAAGCTCGTGTCGGCAAAACTGGCACTGGGACGACCTCATTTGTCACCATTTCATAATCTTCATAAGCGTCCGCTTCAATGGATGCGAGTCCTCGAAGTTGTTAATCATGTCAATTTCATCATGTATGATACCTTTCACTTAGTTCATACGATGTCATCACAAAATCAATACAATAAAATATTAGATGATATATTATTTAATAAAATAATTATAAAACAATACCGTTACGTACTCTCACTGCTTCGAGGGCAAGAGGTACGGGCCGTGCGACACCTTCTGCCAGTAGTGCAGGGGATTTGTAATCAAGGAAGGGGTGAGAATGCTTTGTAAACCAGTCCATATAGTCAGATGTCACATCCCATGCATTACGACATTTGGGTAGCTTCATTATCGGGTAGATGCAGCTCCATCGTTCCTCCCAATGGTCGTCATCACTGCTAAACAAGGCTTCGTATTTGATCAGATCAAGTTTTCGTGTAATAGAGTGAGGCCGAATTGGGTCTTGAGGCACTCCCTGAGCATGACCAAACTGACGAGTAACCCGATCAGGCATGTACGATTCGTCAAAAGTGAGGAACTTCAGGGTGCCTCTATACATGGAAATCTTGAATTCATCATTGAAATCGATACCCTTTCATGGAACCCAATTTACCTGTAAAAAAACGTTTAATGTGCATTGCATAAAAATATGAATTTAGAATAAAGCAATATATCAAAATTTGTAGTACCTCGTCAAGGGCTACTAAGTCGAGCTCTCGCCTCATACCCTCTATCCTGTCACAACCTGGCAATTTAGACGGTCGACACTCATCCCAAGCTGCAGCTCGACAATCTTTCATGCTGGCCATTTCTTGAGAAAGATGACCCCTAAACTTGGAGAAATAGCTCCAAATCCAATTATACACGAAAATTGATAACTAATAGATACATAATAATATTATATGACAATATTAAGAGATTTAGATACTTACATGGAGAAGCAGCAAACAACCAGATATTTGTTTTGCATCTCTACAGCTTGCCATACCTAATTGTCGATATAGGTAGGCAAGGGTTGTTGCACCCCATGCATATTTTGGTGTCGAATCGATGTCTAGTACAACTTCAAATAAATTGAGCTTTACCTTGCTCGCAGACTTGTGAGGGAAGAGAGTGCACCCTATAAGAACCGCCAAAAAGCCAAGTGCGACAATATCTGGGTATACATTTGATTCAATCGTTACGAATTTCTTCAACCACCCATTCAATTCACTTACGACAAAACCACCGTTGGTTTTATTTCTAACCATCTGTTGTTCATTGAAGTTATATACACAACCGAGGATGGAAAACAATTCTTCTTCTGTCATTGTTTGGGCCAGAGGCACGCCGTCAATCTCCAACCCCGTAATCTTGTACACATCATGGAGCGTTATGGTAATCTCCCCCCCCCCCCCATGGAAAATGAAAGATGTTCGTTTCGGGTGCCAACGCTCCACGAACGCCGAAATCAAGACCCAATCCATTGTTTTCCACTCTAGGGACAACAACCTAGTCAACCCGCTTTTTCTTGCTCGTACGAACCATTGCCCACGTGGGATCACTTCTTCCTTCCACGACACTCGTCCGTTAGACCTTTCGTGTGGTTTAAGTACTTTTATAGACACCCTATGCTATATATATATATACATCAGTGTCGGCCATTTTGGTATTGAACCAATCCACCCAAAGCAAGGCCTTCACGGACTGCCCTCCTGCCAGTGTCGTTCACGGACTATCCTAGCTATCTATCTGATTGAAATCCATCGAAAGACTACGTGCAGTCGTCATCCTACGCATATCCTACGGCAATCACCTGCGCACGGCATCAGCCTAGTGCTACCGCTCACCATCCCCGGCCTACCGCTCACCATCCGCCCCCTCCGCGGCAACGGCTTCCGCGCGGCAATGACTTCCGCGCGCCTGCACCCGGTGCAAATAGGACGCTGTCAGGGTGCAAATAGCCTACCCGAATTTTATATATCATGCAGGTTTGAATGTAGGGAACAGTGGCACAATGTCTATTCCATCCCAACAAATTTTCAAAGACGTCAATATATTATTTAACAGCAAAAGTGTACACACATGACACATTAATTCAAGCTATAAAATTTAATAGTACGCAACGTACCAACAAAGTATGTCCGGAATCCGTGAAACCCTAATCAATGAAGAATTGAGCATGGATGTGAATGTCAATGAAAGAATTGAGCATACATCCCAAATTCGTGAAACCCTAATCAAACGATTAAGGATCAGCTTGACAGCTTCTCAAGCTTGTTATATATTACCAATGGTTGAGAATACCTGAACCCACCCTAAATTAATTTTGTTACTTTGTGAGCTCTCCAAGCAGAAGATACTTCCATTGAGAGCACAACAAATGCACATAACATTTAGCTCCTCATGTTGATTGCTGCTTAGAGCAAAACAGGGGAAACTTTGCAGACCTCAACACTGAAACCACAATCCATCAAAGCTAGCAACCACGCTCGTTGCTGCTCAGAGAGTTTATCTCTAGGGCCTTTAACTTCAACAAGCTTAGCTTCACCTTTGTAGTCTCCATGAAACCGCCAGATCAACAGATCAGGCATTCCTCTGGACCAGCTTCTGTAATCTTCAGCCAAAAGTCGGCACAGGGAAGCAACACATGGGCCTCCTATGCAAGTCACAGCAGCACGAAGCTCTTCAATGGAGTGGCGCTCCCAATTGATGCCCCTACAAGCTGTTCCCAAGTGACATTCCCATGACATAATGAGGGTCTCCTCTGCCATGCCGTCATGGATCTTTTGCAAGTGAGATTCCATATGACTCTTTCTTGCAACATAGAAGTCATCAGTATCCAAGTCCAATGGTGCAATCTTCATGGTTAACACAACCAAGAGAAAGAAATGGGTGATTAATGGCTGACTAATTTAATGTTCATGTCTACTCTTTGCCATTACAACTGGATTTTAGTGGGAATCATCTATATACTATATACACATTCAATTAGCAAATGGGTAATAAAACCAAAACTTCTTAAGCAACTAAATACCTGAAATCTGGATTGAAACACATTTGGTATGTCAGCAAACATGATATCCCACATAAGGAGACCAAATATAGTCAACCAAATGCCAGTTTCTGTATGAACACCTTGCCAACCGCCTCCTTCTCCAGCATAATATTGTAAGGCAAGCTGTTCCACTCCACATTGTTCTCCATCTTCACCATAGAATATGCTTTTCATCCCTGTTTTGCTGTTCAATGGTCTCCCTTGAATTTGAACCTAAGTCAGACAAGAAAAGAGGATATTGTTACAGGCATTAGCATATTCAGAGAGGTCTACTCATAGTTATAAACTAAGCATAAAATGACTACCACAGAGATTATCAAGCACTAAAACCACCTCAGTAATTTTCCTTTTTACAGACTGCGAGAAACTGGGAACTTTCCAACGCCTAGGTGGTTTACCCAATCTAATCACCCGTCTTTGTAGTGCCATTCTCGAACCAGAACGCACCCATGGATCTCTAATACCATCTTCAGCTACAGAGAGACTCTCGTCAATAAGACCAATATGCTCCAAGTCAATTGACAGTCTCAAAGTCCAGTATCCTCTACTTCCAACACAAGCAAAATTGGACAGCAACAGCTTTAGTAATCTGATGGCATCAGTGTACCTAAGAAGAACAATAGAGATCTGAGAATCTATGAAGAAACCATCTAAACCAGTCAAGAAGACAATAGTGTAACATCTACAATAATTTATTTGAAATTTTGAATAATATGGTTCTCAACAAATGAAAGATTCTATGTTTTTGTTCCTTCAAGAATGAGACCAATGCAAAAACTATTCATAGAGCAGGACTCAACTAATTCATGAAGGCTACAGAGGTGCAGTTACAAAGGAGCAACCAGTAGCCATAACAGCTACAAGGGAAGAATCACAATAATCAATTCGGGGAAGAAACTGTCCAATATAAAGGGGAAGATCGCCAAAATCCAGGCTTCTAGTGCCAAAGACAGAGCAACTACAGATATAAGGTGCACTTTCATGCATCCCACAAGTAATTTTACATGTAAGTTGAAGCTTCACTGGATTTGTCATAAATGACGCCAACTTAAAGACAATCAGGTTAAAATTACAATGAGGTACCGAGAATTTGAGGCAAAAAATAAAGCTATCGACATGCCATATACTTCACACAAGGGTTTTAAGGTTCTTCAAATCACATTGAGCAAGACTTCAAATCACATTGAGCAAGAGTACAATTTTATTTTAAAAAAAATATGCAGGCAGAAATTTTGGGGTGGGGGTATAAAGGCAAAGTTCCTTAAAGTAAAACCATTTAAGAGCATAACTTATTCTGAAACATAGCACCTAAAGTCAATTGGCCGTTGCACATAGCTAAGAACAAAAAACTGTACAAGTCTAGACAAAAGTTCGAAATGTAATAGTAGTTGAAGCCACCATACCTACGTCGGTATTCCAAAAGGGAAACACCTAGCAACATCACTTTAGAATAGACCCATGAAGCCGTAAAGCATCGAAGAAATGAATTCAATGAAGTAGACATCAAAGATTGAGTTGTCTTGTCATAAGATCCAGAAATATAGGATTCTGATATTTGTATGCATTGAACTGCTAACTCGATGTTCTGTGCATCAAGCGCTTCATCCATAATTTGTGCAACTTCAATGGCCTGTGAAAAGGTTAGAATGGGTATATCAAGATAGCAAATGAAATGGGTATTTTTCATATGCTTGGAGCACATCTAACCTCTTCGTAAGCAAGCAAGTCTCTTCTATCAGAAAATGCTTTATCAGAAATTGAGCATTTATAGTCCGGGTACTTGACGATTCCCAAATCTGCTAGGAGAAAGGCCGATAAATCCTGCTCTCCATTTAGGAAGAATAGCCTCTGTATGCAGCATCAATGATTAGAAATGATTTACACTGCCAGATATAGCATGCATACAAAGGGTGCATCAAATTACCTGAGCTCGCCATAAAAGGGATTCAGCAATTGAAGAAATCCGAACACACATGCCCATCTTTTGCAAAGCTACCCTATACAGTTGACTATAGAGTGATAAACGCAATGATTAGAATCAAAGACTTCTGACAATAGCTCTAAATATAGCAAAGATTTGGGGAAGGTTCAAAGTTATGTACCACATTCCACCTTTGTGCGACAAAAGAAGTGATGCGATAATGTCCTGTTTTTTCATGCCAACTTTGAATCTCTGGATTCTCAAAGGAAAGAAGAACAGGAACCAAAATTCAAAACACTTTTTCATTAATGTTTTAATAGTTTAATATTTCATACATATTCTTGCATAGCATTTAGCATAATCTCCAATGCTATAACAATTACACATAAGAGATCCATAGAATAAAAATGATTTAACATGATTATGAGCTGAGCTCAACTTCTCTTTGCCTTTCATCTAGAGGGAGGGAATTAAGGGAAATCAGGACAAAGATATGAAACATCCCTCCCATTATATCAGAAACACTAAGGGATCCAATGATTTAACTCCCTATAAACTCCCGTCAATTTGTTCTCTCCTCTGTATCTGTAACAATTCCATAATGTATTTCAAACCCTTGTATGCCACCTCTTTCATGAGTATTTACACAACTTATTGACCCAGCTTGCTTCCTCCAGCAATACAAGGTTGTTGAATTCATAGAGAGTGAAAACATTCAACTAGAAACATAATTTTTTCCTGAACTCACATTAAGGCTTTTGCAGATTGATTAAAATCATTGCAATTTGATTGAATCTATGGAGAGTATCATTAGAGGTCATTGTATGTGTAATTTGGCATGAATTACAACAGTTCTAAAAAGAGCAAGATGTAACAAAGACATTTAGTGTCATCCCCTGTGAAGAGGTTATGAGTTTTATCCCCTCCTTGTTGTATCAAGAAAAAAAATCAACACCACAATAAACATCACTACTACAAGACGATTACGTGTATACTTTTGCACCTGAGGCAACAATCATTCAAGCATTATGGAATTTCTGGAATCTGAATGCATGCAAGAAAATAACACAAGGGAGAAGCTGCAAACCTCTTTAAGCACGCATTGTATCTCACGCAGCTCAGTCACAGTCAACACATTCAGAAGCTGCTTGAAATCATTGTCATCAACTTCAATTTGGGGATCAAAAGCATTGAAATAACCTGCTTCTGTTACATAACATACAAAGACACCGCAATATCAGGAAAACAATAAGCATGAAGATAGTTAGGCTAATCAAAAGAGAAGAGAAGAAGGAGAAGATTGCCTAACAATCCTTTGATCCCTTTCTGAGAATCCGTTATTTCTGGATATGAAATTTTTGACGCCTGAAACCATGGCCCTGCAATCAATTTAGAAACAACAGAAAAAATCAAGAATCAATAATCAACATCTGGAAACAAGGTCCACAGCTCACACATTAAACATCATACTTCTTCACCTTGTAGCCAATACTAACAGTCATGCTATAACATAGTTGGACCTCTACAAGTATAAATACCTAGCAAAATTTGTTAGATATAACGTTTCTGGATATCTCAGTCTACTATGACGTCCATTATAGATTTGATGTGAAGAAGCATAGTATATAGGAACAAATGTAACACTTATGCATTTTAAAACTCGAACCTACTATTTTTCATCACATCATGATCACGCTTTATCTATTATAACTTGGGGTTAGGACCTTCACCCTAGTAATTGGGCTCATCCAAATATTGGTTTACAGGCTTAATACACATATAAATTATACAATATCAAGAACCCCATGATACTAATAGTCTAATACTAGTAATGCTGCAGTTCTGGTTATTTGTTATTAATCCAAATAATCGAGAGGCAATTGTTCCCTTTATAAATAGGTCTCCTATTGTCTATATACAGGAATCAAACCAAAGAATTAGAAAATCTAGACACAGATTTCCTGTTCATACAAGAAAGCACTGCAGTCTTTGTTTACTAGCCCGGAACTACTTAACATTCTATTTTCATTTCCTTACGTGTCCATTAGACTCTCTCCATATTACGTCATACATCCATAAACCATACGAGCTTCAGTACAGTCTAATCTTTCTATGCTACAGGAACATTCTAAAGCAAAAGGGAACACCGGACTGAAAAATTAGTCACGAGTGAAGTACCTTTTCTCATGTACAATCGAATGAAGAGCCTCTGAGCATCATCTGAGAGACAGTTGAAAGTTTCTGATGGTAGCAAAATAGCACCACAATAAACATCACTAACTGCAAAATGTTATATTCAGAATAACAAATCATTGGAAATAAGAGCACTATACCCAGAAAACATTTTTCATCGTCAGTGAAAAGATGAGAGTTACTACTCAAAACCTCATCCAATACCAAACAGAAGTTCTGTTGGGACTTTGCAAAGTAGGGTGGATTCTTCATTCCGGTATCAATTGAAGAAAGAACATTGTTCCACAACGACTTGAATTCCTGAAGGTTGTCATGCCGAATTTCACCAATACAAGGTATCTTTTGACATTTCAACCTAATAGGCACAGGGTCAGTAGGACGCTCTGGAACAGAAGTTATAGTTCCCTGCAATACCCTCATATGAGACACTAGGATGTGCATTCTCATCCAGAAATGGAAGATATTGAAGCTAAGATAAAATAGACCATGGAAAAGCAGCACTCAATAGCAAATATATACTGAAATCTGAAGACTAACCACTAATCAGGCAGACAGAATTAGTTAAGTTTCTGTCAAGATTTATGTCTAGAATTTGACATGGCATCAGCAACTTCAAGGGTAATAGTTGAAAGCATTCATGACTCATGCAAAAATAACTAGCAGTAATATTTCGATTACCTTAAACATCATTTGATACTTGTCAATCAGAGGAGACAGACACAGAGCTAAGACTCGAGGAATGAACCCTAGAGCTTTGGGGTCTGCAGACACTGCATCAACAACCTGATACAAGAAAACTATAAAAAGTTTCCGTCTGGGTTATAAATCAAACATGCATGCAAGCCTCCTTGAGAGAAAGAAATAAATGAAAAAGATACCTACTTTGATAGCATTTGAATCTTTAATATTATCTGGGTCCCGAGAAAGGAAGATGTCAAGCCCAGATGTCAATGTCATATCCACTTCTTCAACAAACCGAGTACCAACAATGTACGTCTCAAGAACTGATTCAGTTACTAGATCAAGTATACTTTCAATGCTGCAGCTAGACATCTCAATATTTAGGATTGTTGAAGCAACAGGATTCTTGCAATTGATCTCATGATTAATAAAAATCTTTTTATTCAAAGCATCATCCTGGTCATGAACACTTGAGTCAAAATCAAAGGATGCTCCTCCCTGATTTTCATCAGAGGATCCTGAGTATTCACATTGAATACTTTCAGACGTTATTTCACCACCATCTATGTTAGTGTCTTCAACAACAGCTGATATGGCCACATGTCGGGTGACAATCCTCTTTAGATGCTTATCATCAAGACCAGTGTGATCCACATCCAGCGTAGCAGCATGTTCATCCTTATGGCGGTTGAACTGCAGAAGTGTTAGTTGAGTCAACTTTCGTTTACTTCCTCTGGCAAGACACGCATCTGTAATCATGATTCAATCATCACTACACACGACATTACCAACACAAACACATTGCACAGAAGAAAAGGGAATACTGCAGCAGTCATTGTTTCTAGAAAAGTTAACACTAATACTAAATTTCTGCTAATGAAAAACAGTACAGTATCTGTTGTCCACAAGATGTAAGGTTTCATTCACCATCAGCCAACACTCCATACATCTCCATTCAAATCATAAGCAAAACTGAGAGTCTGAGTTTAAGTATTCAAGTGCTTAGAACTAGTACCAGCATCACTTACAGAGTGACAAACATCAGACATTATTGTTTCAACTAAACCATGAAGATGTTTATACATTATAAAGATACCTCATAATGGGAGTTAGCAAGAGCTTCTGTGTTAAGTTATATGAATACTGATTATAGTGAAAGAGAATTATGTTTCAGTTTCACTCTCCTTTCCTCCTTGGAAATTCTGTCTCACAACTCTCATATGTAAATAGTTTCGTTTCATCTTCATTATTGATGATTTGCAATTACATTGAATCTTTCATTGTTTCAATTGTTCTCTGCTAATAGCTTCCTCACTCCACATAGATTCTCTAAGAGACTTAGCACAATCGAGTTTCCTAAGCTACTGCCCAATTCTGTACTTGTAATCATCTCACAAAGAATAGAATCCACCTGCATTCACAGCCCTATATGTCCCGAAACTGTAATTGGAGGCCTGAGGCCAAGAACATGCCATTGTATGAGTACAAGTAAGCTAATAACTAAACCTAGAAGTGGCTATAACACAGGCATAGAATTTGCAAGCTTGTGGAAATTAGATACTAACCTAGATGAGCGTTGATGGTGTAATCTTGGCTCCGAACTCTTTTGCCGCAAACAGGACAATCCACCAGGCCAGGATTCTCCCCATTCTCTTCTTCCTTTGGACTCGCGACCTGGCGACGCTTCGTCTGGGGTTCGTCATTTACAGCACTCGTCAACTCGCAAGGATCCGATTTTGAGCTCTGCTTTGTAAGAATCAAAAGCCAGAGAAATTGGAGATTAGTAAGGAAAGGTGGAAGGGGAGAGAAAGAGAGGGGGAGAGAGAGAGAACGTTGGAGGCGAGGCGGAGGATGCGATGGCGGTTGGGGAGGAATCTGCGGCGTTTTCCGATTAATCGAACGAGGCTCTCTCTTCCGACGAGCATCTCGACGAGGAACGCGGAGACTTTGGCGGGATGTCAACGAAACGAAGTTTTGCAGTGGCTCTGTGTCTTCCCGGGCACTCCTCTCTCTCCTTTCTCCGGAATTCAAAATAAAATGGTAATGAAAAAAAGATGACGAAATATCTTCCCTCCTCTTTCCACATGTGAAGTTGGGCAAGTGGGCAACTCTATCTAGGGGGCGTTTGGTAATCGAGGAACCGGGTAGGAAAATAGAAATGTTATGGCGTGTTTGGTAAAAAATGAGTTACGGATTTGGAATGGGATATGAGACTAAGGGAGTAAGGATTGAAATTCGTTTGAAATTCGTTTGAAATTAGATACTTCGTATTAGTTGTTTGGTTATAGCTATTGATAATCAGTAATAAATGAGAGTACTTAAATTCATATTTAGAAAAAAACTCTCAGAAAAAAACTCTCTTTGGAAAGTCGGCCCTAGCTTTGGCTGGGCTGTCCAGAAGCTCTCTACCTCTGCCGTTCCGACCGAGCCCCCGATCTGCACCGCAAAAATCAATTAACCCCCACCGAGCCCACTCCTCCACTCTCCCATGAACCCACATCCCGCACTCGAGCTCCCGACCCGTGTCGGCCTCCGGTTCTTCCTGTCTGCACCGTCATCGCAACCACACCCAACGCATCGCAACCACACCCACCACCGCCAGCGCCCCCTGCTCGACCGCGCCCAAACCCACACTGAGCCGCCTCTCTCCAAGCCAAACCCTAGATCTGCTGGCTCGCCTCGCTGGCGGCTTCACTAGACGCCTTGGAGGTGGAGATGTGCGCCGCCGACGAGGTCTTCTTCCGCGACCAGATCCTTCCGTTCCGCCACGCCGTCAACTTCACCTCCACCGCCGCAACCGCCTCCATCCTAATCAGGACCATCCCGAGATCGGAATCCATGGACCGCAACACCGGATCCGGATTCCAATACCCCAGCACCGCCCACAGTAGCCGGAGCTCGAGCACCTCGGCAATTTTTTGCTCCCGCCGCTGCAAAAGCTCCATTATCACCGCCTCTCCCTTTGAAAGGAGCATTTTTCCCGAGCGTGAAGCTCTGGTTTTTTTTTTTTTTATGCACTCTTCGGATGGATGATGGAGCTTTCCTAGGTGGCGAATCGAGTTGTAGTTCCAGATTTATCAAGGATGTTGACAATCCTTCCGACGACGCAAGTTTGTTTTGTGCTTTACTCACCTCACCTCTGGATTCTTTGCTTTTTCTTCTTCTAGTTTGTATCTTGTGTTGTTGTTCTATTTATTTCTTGTCGGTTTTTCCGATAGCTGATGTATTCGGCCTCTCAAAGTTTGTGTTTGTTACACAACTTTGAATTCTTACTTTATCAAAAAAATATAAAAAAAATATTGGTAATCAAATGAAGAATGAGCTTTCAACCCCATTAAATATGAAAAGTGTGAGAACCTCATATCTTAGGGTTTATTGAATCAGGTTTGAGCTTAAAAAACTCTTTAACAACCGCAAGTTATTAGATTTTCACTCTCCAACCACATACCTCAAATCTTCTTACGAAACGCTCTCTTAAGAGTTTATTTGATGAATATATGATTTTTTTTATCGAATAAGAGACAATATTCTTCAGAATTTATTGAATGAGAATAATGGTTAAAGTAGTAATCACTCATGGGACATTTTAACCCCTAATATCATTTAAAAGCAACAAAGAAATATCTAGTGGTGGCTCAATCAAAACATGTAAAACTATTGGAAAATAATGAGCAAAAGTAATTAAGTGGTCACAACAACATTTGTCTCCCTATAAATATGTCTAGTATGGATAGACATGTATTTTCTAATGAAGCTTTGGCACTGATAGACTAGGCTATAAAGAGGATGACAATGATCAAGTGACATCTAAAGAAGAACAATAACGAGTTGAGAATCAGATGTAACATGCCTCAAATTGGGGTGTTACAGTGTCGTGAATTCCGAATGGTCCAGAAGGCGTTAGCGGAAATCTAAACATCTCAATTGCTTCTCTTTATATAAAAACAACTTAGGGGGCGTTTGGTTATAATAAAGGAAACGTAAAGGTAAACGCAATGAAAAATAAAGGGAAAGGAAACAATTTCCATTAAAATTGCAAATTGTTTGGGTGAAGCATTGAAACGGATTAAAAATCCCATAATTTTTCTGTTGACTTTTCCCCAATTTCATATCTGAAAATTATGGTGAGGAGAATAGTGATGAGGAAGACAAATTGACAGATGAGAGGGAGAGAGGAAACAAGAATGTTCGTCTGATGGAGGTGAGAGTTTGAGAACAATGAAGTTTGACGCCTTGACGGAGGAAGTTCGATGTAATTGAAAGTGTCGGAGATGAGGACGAACGATGTCGGAACTCGGTGGTGAAGAGGACGAAGAAGGTCACCGTTGCGGCAGTCGACGGAGGACAGTGGTACAGAGGTCGTCGGCAGTCTGTTGTGCGGAGGATGCGGCTGTCGACATAAGCTGTCGAAGGCCCTTAACACCCTTGTTCGCGTCCTGCAAATCGGCCTCACGGAGAGCTTCATCGCTACCGCCGCCATGCCGGAGCTCGAGGAGAGCGTCCCAAAGTCGAGATTGTAGAAGACAAAAGAAGGGAGGTGGAGGAGGGGAGGTGGAGGAGAGTCGAGAAGGGAGTCGGTAGTGGATAGGAAATGATTTTGTTACTTCTCAAATTTATGCAGGAAACAAAACACAAGTTGTTTACCTTTACCGGTATAGTCAAATAATTGTAAAATTTGACAACAAACATCTCACAGGAGAGTGAAATGGTTGTTTCCCTTTCCGTACCTTTAAAATAGCACAAACAAACGGCCCCTTAGTCTTGAAAGCATTACTCACATGATAAGTTGACCTAGTCAATTGTCAAATCATTGTGCAAACTGATACATTGACATGTTTTTTCATAAATTTTAGAAAAATTACACATAATATCTTTGATAATTTCGAGTGGTAATTACAAATTTACAACAAATATTTACAAATTAACTATATTTTAAACATAATTAAATAGAATAATCATATTTTAAAAATACTTTTACAAAAGTACCTAACCTTTTTTTCTCAAAGCCAAGTAATTTCACGTGTCTCAAAGCCAAGTAATTTCACGTGTTTAGGAAAATTGTATAAAACTATATATTTCTTGTGCAACTAGCTCTTCAGTTAATACTATAGGATTAGAGTAAGAAAAAACATGTTTTACCTCAACATAATACTTCCATGTATTATTATATTACCTTGAGAGTAAGAAAAAGCACAATGTTGCATTTGATTTAAACTTGGATAAGTTAGGTACTAAATGTTACATTGGATTATCTTTTTTGTTTTAAAGGATGGATATTACAATGGGTTATCTGATCTCATGTTTTTCATCAGATTATATTAAGTTAAAATAATATTCATTCTTTTGGTAGAATGTTAAAAATATTCTTAAGTTTGACTTTACTAGTGATGAATCGAAATTTTACGGTAGAAATGTAATATCATATGTTAAATATGGTAAAATCATTGACAAAAAAACTCCTCGTTTCCTTTTTAAACCTTTTGGGTTTGAGGTCTCTTCGTTTACCGCAATCTCAATCTGCATAGCACAACTTGATTTTCTGCCGTTATAGACATTTATCTACTGAAAATTTTAATTGAACAAAATTACTTCAAATAATTTTAAAAATAAAGTTATAAGCTCCAACGGTCGGAAAGAAATTTCCATATACTGAAATTCGAAAGGCGAGCCCTCTGCATTGTACATATATCACATGGAAGAGCGATTAATGAAATTACTGGAAGCGAAGGGGGAAAAACCAATCTGATATCATTCAAATTCAAACCAAATCGATTCTTTAATCCAGTTGCTTTTATACTGATTCCTCTGCTGTGCGCGTAGAAACGAAATCATTCGAGTTTCAATGGCGAATCCTGATGTCGTAATTGTTGACGAAATCCGATCGATATTTTGTCTGAAGAACAGGGAAGACATGGAGAGGATTGAAGAGGAGGAAGATTGTTTCATCCTCGATTTCGATCCTTTCGAGCCTGCTCAACTCGGTAAACTGTCGATCAATTCTCCAGAAGATGAAGATGCTGATCTCGTTGTTGTGGCAGAAAAGGGCAAGGTTAGCCCCAATTTCAAAACCCTAATTCGTCTTTTCACTTCTACTCTTACGATTTTTAAATTGAAAATAGTGGAATCTTCATCGCATATCTTGCATCGGAACACAATTTGAGTGCTGAAACAGTCGGGTGAAAGAAATTGGAATTTTTCTAAATTAAGTTGCTGACTAATGCGTTTTTGCTGCTGCTCTTGAATGGATGAAGGTGGCTTGTAGGATTTTGAATTGAAATTGGTGTGGAAACAGTCAAGTTTTATTAAATCTTTCTACCAAGTTCATATGTTAAGAATTTGAAATTTCCTCTGAATCAAGTTACTAACAAATGCATTTTTCCTTGATGTGTTCTTGAATGGTGGATGAAGGTGGCTTGTAGAGATTACCCACACCCAAGACATCTTTGTGCAAAGTATCCATTTGATAAAACTTCCCATGAAAAGCATTGTGAGAAGGTAATCAATCATCTCCTACTGGAGTTCATTAGACTGTCTGTAAGATTATTTTGTTGTTCATCTTTGTGACTGCTATTGAATAATCTCCCAATTTTGCAGTGTTACTGTGTAATCTGTAATGAGCCTGCCCCTTGCAAGCAATGGGATGAACCTCTGAAGCACTGTAGTGCAACTCACAGGCTGGATGTTGATTTCAAGACTACTACTCATGTTGCCATTAGAGGCGTCGGCGTTCGGATTTGCAATTGAGTTCGTCTCGTGTTGTATTTTGTACAAAGACTAAGAAAAACCTAAGGAAAAAAATAGTAGCAGAATTTTGGAAATTGCTGTGTTCAGCTTCTTTTTGAACTAGTAGGAAGTGAAATTGCTCATCTAGAAAGGGTTATCAAAGGAGTGATGTTACAGTCTTGTTGGCTGATTTTGTTAGTTACTGCTGATAATCCATTTCAGCGTCCGGTTTAATATAAATGATGACAAGTGTTTTTGGTACCCAGATTTGTAGATGTATTTGTGGAAATGTTTGCTTTTGATATCTGCCAATCTTGTAGCAATCTCAAATGATGCCCTGCTGCATATTGCTATCCTTGTTAAATTCTCTGGGGTGAATTGAGATTTCAAGTGTATTTTTTTGGTGGTGGAGAAAACAACAATTATGGGTTGTCTTGAAACAATTTTGCACGTCTTGGATAAATTTTTAGTAGAGAACTACACTTGGTTTTAGAAAGATTTGTTTATCAAAATTCTAAGATACAAATTGATCTGAAATGTATAAAGCTTAGGATCTAAAATTCTCCAACTTCTTAAATCTTTAATCAACCACCAACCTGCAAGGGTGAACATAAAAAAGGTGACATAAAGTATGAGAAAATGATTTATTTCTTAGATGGATATATAAAAATGTTGCTGATTAATGGCAGAAACTTTTGTTGAAAAAAAAGGGGTGAAATAAAAAATAACGTCGACAGCAGGGTTCGAACCTGCGCGGGCGAAGCCCAACAGATTTCAAGTCTGTCTCCTTAACCACTCGGACATATCGACTGTTATGAAACAAGTGTCTACTAAGTAAATATATTCTCCAATTTATTTACATTTTATTTATTCTGAAGTACTCCATAAGAAATTCAGAAGAAAAAAAATATCAACTTTTTTTTTGGTCATAAAAAAAAAGGGTATTAGTGGAATGTAGATTATATAATCATGATGAAGTGTGATATGTCAAACAAATAATGCAGATTATATGTAATAACCAATCGGACATATCGACTGATGCGAGATTATTATTTTTTGGTAGAATAATTCATTTACATTTTATTAATTAGATGAAATATTTTTTCTTCTTCTTCTATAAACAATTTGAAGCTTTTTACCAACAAAAAATAAACAATTTGAAGCTGTGCATTAATTATTCACCTTCCAAATATGTGCATGTATAATGGAAAGTAGTAATGGACTAACCATGACCGTGTGAATGTTCTTCAATATATTTATCCAGCTGGCCTTAGTGACCGTTAATTTAATCTCTCTCCCAAGTACTCTTCTTTACTACTCCGTACCATATATACAGATATATTGCTCTGGTCTTAACCCAATATTGCGCATTTCAATTATACTCTGTTTTCCATAACTCTCTCTCTCGCTCGCTCTCTCTTCTTCTCTCCAATCTCAATTTCCAGAGAACTGTTTGGGAGATGGCGCGAGGAAAGCTACCAAAGGAGTACATCAAAAACAGCAAAGCAAGAAACGCCGCTTTCGAGAAGCGCAATATCTGCCTGATGAAGAAGGCCTACGAGCTTTCGACGCTCTGCGACGTGCCCATTTGCGTACTCGTCTACCCGGATCATCCCAACTCAGAGCCATTGATTTACCCGGAAAGCAACGACGACGCTCGATCCATCATGGATCGCTACCTTTCGATTCCCAGGGGCGAGAATTGCTCGAAGAGAAGGCTTAATTTACAGGATGTGGTACAAGCCAAGAAAAGGAAAGTTGTTGATTCTACGAGTAATTACCCTAATTGGATCCCTAATTTTGATGGGCTAAGCAGAGATGAGCTTGGTAATTTGGCCTCTGTTTTGGATCGTAAGCTGAATTTTGTCCAGGAGAGAATATTTGGACTTGTGAATTACATGGATCGTGGTCAGATTAGTGGTGGGTTCCATCCTGATTTTGGGGTTTTGGCTGATAATGCAACGGTTGGTTGTGGCTTTGATCCTGTTCAGGGGTTTATGGAGCCTCAATTTTGCAGCGGTGATCAAGAACTGGGTTCAAAGGCTGGTAATGCAACGGTTTGTGGTGGGTATGATCTTGATTCTGGGTTTATGGGGACTCAATTTTGCAGCTTTGGTCAAGAACTGGGTTCATCAGATGCAGATCTTGGTCTCTTGGGTTCTTCTAAGCATGATTTATGGAGTATATAGCATTAGTTATTAATTCTGTCTGATTTAGAATGTCTAACAGTTCAGTAAGTAGTAAGTACTTAGCATTAACTCATGGTTTCAGTTTGTATATCCGAAGTGGATTTTCAGATCTTGGTCTCTTGGGTTCTTCTAAGCATGATTTATGGAGTATTTAGCATTAGTTATTAATTCTGTCTGATTTAGAATGTCTAACAGTTCAGTAAGTAGTAAGTAGTAAGTACTTAGCATTAACTCATGATTTCAGTTTGTATATCCGAAGTGGATTTTCAGATCTTGGTCTCTTGGGTTCTTCTAAGCATGATTTATGGAGTATTTAGCATTAGTTATTAATTCTGTCTGATTTAGAATGTCTAACAGTTCAGTAAGTAGTAAGTAGTAAGTACTTAGCATTAACTCATGGTTTCAGTTTGTATATCCGAAGTGGATTTTCAGATCTTGGTCTCTTGGGTTCTTCTAAGCATGATTTATGGAGTATTTAGCATTAGTTATTAATTCTGTCTGATTTAGAATGTCTAACAGTTCAGTAAGTAGTAAGTACTTAGCATTAACTCATGGTTTCAGTTTGTATATCCGAAGTGGATTTTCAGATCTTGGTCTCTTGGGTTCTTCTAAGCATGATTTATGGAGTATTTAGCATTAGTTATTAATTCTGTCTGATTTAGAATGTCTAACAGTTCAGTAAGTAGTAAGTAGTAAGTACTTAGCATTAACTCATGGTTTCAGTTTGTATATCCGAAGTGGATTTTCAGATCTTGGTCTCTTGGGTTCTTCTAAGCATGATTTATGGAGTATTTAGCATTAGTTATTAATTCTGTCTGATTTAGAATGTCTAACAGTTCAGTAAGTAGTAAGTAGTAAGTACTTAGCATTAACTCATGGTTTCAGTTTGTATATCCGAAGTGGATTTTCAGATCTTGGTCTCTTGGGTTCTTCTAAGCATGATTTATGGAGTATTTAGCATTAGTTATTAATTCTGTCTGATTTAGAATGTCTAACAGTTCAGTAAGTAGTAAGTACTTAGCATTAACTCATGGTTTCAGTTTGTATATCCGAAGTGGATTTTCAGATCTTGGTCTCTTGGGTTCTTCTAAGCATGATTTATGGAGTATTTAGCATTAGTTATTAATTCTGTCTGATTTAGAATGTCTAACAGTTCAGTAAGTAGTAAGTACTTAGCATTAACTCATGGTTTCAGTTTGTATATCCGAAGTGGATTTTCAGATCTTGGTCTCTTGGGTTCTTCTAAGCATGATTTATGGAGTATTTAGCATTAGTTATTAATTCTGTCTGATTTAGAATGTCTAACAGTTCAGTAAGTAGTAAGTAGTAAGTACTTAGCATTAACTCATGGTTTCAGTTTGTATATCCGAAGTGGATTTTCAGATCTTGGTCTCTTGGGTTCTTCTAAGCATGATTTATGGAGTATTTAGCATTAGTTATTAATTCTGTCTGATTTAGAATGTCTAACAGTTCAGTAAGTAGTAAGTAGTAAATACTTAGCATTAACTCATGGTTTCAGTTTGTATATCCGAAGTGGATTTTCAGATCTTGGTCTCTTGGGTTCTTCTAAGCATGATTTATGGAGTATTTAGCATTAGTTATTAATTCTGTCTGATTTAGAATGTCTAACAGTTCAGTAAGTAGTAAGTACTTAGCATTAACTCATGGTTTCAGTTTGTATATCCGAAGTGGATTTTCAGATCTTGGTCTCTTGGGTTCTTCTAAGCATGATTTATGGAGTATTTAGCATTAGTTATTAATTCTGTCTGATTTAGAATGTCTAACAGTTCAGTAAGTAGTAAGTAGTAAGTACTTAGCATTAACTCATGGTTTCAGTTTGTATATCCGAAGTGGATTTTCAGATCTTGGTCTCTTGGGTTCTTCTAAGCATGATTTATGGAGTATTTAGCATTAGTTATTAATTCTGTCTGATTTAGAATGTCTAACAGTTCAGTAAGTAGTAAGTACTTAGCATTAACTCATGGTTTCAGTTTGTATATCCGAAGTGGATTTTCAGATCTTGGTCTCTTGGGTTCTTCTAAGCATGATTTATGGAGTATTTAGCATTAGTTATTAATTCTGTCTGATTTAGAATGTCTAACAGTTCAGTAAGTAGTAAGTACTTAGCATTAACTCATGGTTTCAGTTTGTATATCCGAAGTGGATTTTCTGGTATTTTGATTTTTTATGATTGTAGGACATCAAAGCTTTTTTGATGGATTTAATGGAGTTATCTTCAATTTATACTGTTATTGTTATTTTCGTAGTTGAATATGATATATTCACCGGTTCAATATATGGTAAGAATATAATCTTGGAAGGTGCTATAGTTTTCTCCCCAACAAGTTCTTGTCTAGTCATGTTAATAATTCATAAAAAAACAGGAAAATAAAATATAATTGAAGGTGTAATGCTGTTATTGTTAATCTACTCTACTTTGAGCTTAAATATTCACCCAATCACCATATGAATTTTGAAATGTGAAGATACCTTTCATACTTTCATTACACCAGTTTGAGCTCACAACATATACCACCATTTGGTCCAAAAAAAAAAAAAACTAATTTTTGGAGTACATAACAAGACCATTGTGGAAAGAATACCAAATGAAGAATATATAATGGAGATTATCATATTGTGATTTCAAAAAATGTGAAAATAATCTTTTCAATATAATATCCCTTTTATGGAAGTTGTTACAAGATCTTTTAAGGTTAATTTGATCTATTATAATGTAAAAAGGTTTTCTTATGGTGGGGAATATTTAGCTCCAAAATCTATTCTCACAACAATTTGGGCCCACATTAGCTACTGGGCTGATTAAATTTGGGCCTTCTAGCCCAAATGGAGCCCTAAAGGCCCAATAAAGGGGACTACTTTATCCTTTCGCCAACGCTAAGCAAGAGATTGCCACTTCGCTCATCCTTCATTCCTTCCCTTATCGAGCACTTCACTCTTCAGCGAGGAAAAATCCCCTCACAGCAGCCATGCCAGGCCCCGTGGTTGAAGAGGAGCAACTCGTTAAACAACAAGAAGAACTTGAAGCGGAGTTGGTAGATTTCTCCGTTCCTCTTTGGCTGTCAATTCTCCGTTGTGTTCGTCGATTTGTTGTTTTAATGGATTTTGTGCGTTTTTGTTTTGTAGGAGGAGGTTGTTGTGGAGGATGTGAAAGAAGATGAACACGACGATGGTGACGAGGATGACGACGACGACGACGAGGATGACGACAAGGAAGATGGAGCTCTTGGTATCCTTCTTTCCCTTTCTTCTCATTTGGTTTAAATCTCGTCTTCTAGGGTTTGTTTCTTTTAATTTATGCGATGTTGTGCGATTTCTGAGATGTTAGAAGATTTGGTATTTAAAGTGGCTTTGTTTGGTTAATTTTGGTTTTTATGCAATTGTGGTGCTGCCTGTTCTGTATGTTTAATTTGGCGAGCTTTTATAGTCAGCAGTAATGGAAGTAAACTTAGATGAAGTCTTTTGTTGAAATTGAATGCATTTAGTCCACAAAGACGAGTTGAAAATGAAAAAAATAAGGGAAAAAAAATAAGCAAATTTTACTCTGTTGATATGTGCTTGTGAAATGGAGAGAGTTTAAGGATGACACATTTTCTATGAATTTTAGAGTTGGCCTAAAATCATATCTGAACGGTCTATGGTTGAAAAAGGCTTATCTAGTTATGGAAGGAAAATTAGATCAAGTCTTTTGTTGAAATTGAATGCATTTAGTCCATAAAGACGAGCTGAAAATGAAAAAAGTAAGGGAAATATCAAATAAGCAAATTTTACTCTGTTGATATGTGTTTGTCAAATGGAGAGAGTTTAAGGATGACACCTTTTCTATGAACTTTAGAAATCTTAAATCATATCTGAACGGTCTATGGTTGAAAAAGGTTTATCTAGTTATGGGGTGACTTCAAATTTCTTCTTTATTATTCTTGTCATTCATTTGTTTATTGAGGAATTGAATGCAAGAAATTTCTCTTTAGCTTGTCCATTGGTGTTTTATATTTTGCATATGGGAGAAAAAATCTAAATGTTGTGATCTTATGCTGGCGTTTTCAGTACTACCTACCTGCCTTTCATTTGCTCTTTCTTGTTCTTACTTACGGTGTAGGCACAGGTGAAGGTGCAAAACAGAGCAGAAGTGAGAAGAAGAGTCGCAAAGCCATGTTGAAGCTGGGCATGAAACCTGTCACTGGTGTTAGCCGGGTAACAATTAAGAGAACCAAAAACGTGAGTTTCCATCTAACAGCCCTAGTATAGTATAATTTATTCTTCTGTCAAAGGACTGGATTTACTCCAGCTTTTAAATTCCTGTCCAGATTCTGTTCTTCATCTCGAAGCCAGACGTGTTCAAAAGTCCACACTCAGAAACCTATGTCATATTTGGTGAGGCGAAGATAGAGGACTTGAGCTCTCAATTGCAGACTCAGGCTGCACAGCAATTTAGGATGCCAGACATGCAATCTGTGATGGCCAAATCCGAGGCTGCAGCAACAACCGCGCCTCCTCAGGAGGAGGAAGAAGAGGTTGATGAGACGGGAGTGGAGGTTAGGGACATTGATCTGGTTATGACTCAGGCAGGGGTTTCCCGAAGCAAGGCTGTCAAGGCTTTGAAGGCTCATGAAGGGGACATTGTGAGTGCGATTATGGAGCTGACGAATTAAGGTGTTTTTTATGTCCTAGAACGAGGTATTTGTTGCTCGTCGTTTTCTTACTCTTGCTGTCTTGGAAGACGGGAGCTGATTTGTTCGAATCTTTTTTCGGTCTATAAAACTTCTATTGGACATGCAGTAATGTAGCTCTCTGCACCTCTATGCCAGTTTCCTGGAAATTCTGATTTGAGTGTATGATGGAGTTTTATATTTTATGATTCAAATGAGCTTCTGCTTATTGTTCTAGGTGTTGTGATATCTGAAGTCACAAACATGGAAGATCTTGTTGGTCATCTTCAAGACTTCTTTAGGTTGTTGAAGTTTCCTATTAGGGTAAGTTATTAAGCAAAGTTTTCTAGTAGTAGTGACTGATCATTATGAGAAGCATCTGTTTTACAACTCCAATCTGTTTTAAACATTAATACACACACACTTGCACATATTAGTTGATCACCCTACAATTTGCTCTGATTTCTCCTGCATCTCCAGTGAGGACACTAATCTTACCCATCTTAACCATAGCACTTGCAAACTTCTGTTGCCAAAGGTAAGGGCTGTTTGCATACTGGCTAACTTGGCTAGTTGTATTTGCGTTCGACATCAGCGTCTGGTCTGATGCAAAGAGGCCACGGTTTGCCATGACGCCCCTGTAGTACCCGACGTCAAGCATCATCGGACTAGACGGATCCATCGGAACAACCGAGGTGTTATCGGTGCTTCTGTATGGACACTGCTGCTTCAGCTGTGTTCCGTAGGACAAATCCAAGGACGGGTCTTCTGACGCGTTCGTGCTGAAGTTGTACAACCGGCTGGTCACCGATGTGCAGTGCGACCGGCCTATCGTATGAGCTCCTGGTGAAACAAAGCCTCTCGTAAGCTGAAAGGGTCAATTACTGGAAATTACCCGTATAATCCACTTGGATTTTGCGATACTACCGAAAACCACCCGATTTTGTCACAAATTTCGAGTGGTTTTCGATAATATACATTTTGAAGCCTCTCGTTACTTCAAAGGGTCAATTACTAGAAATCATCCGCATAATCCATTTGGATTTTACAATACTAAAATCACCCGAAAAAACAGGTTTCGTCACAAATTTTGGGTGGTTTCCAATAATATACTTAGTTCAAAGGGTCAATTACTGGAAATCACCCATATAATCCACTTGGATTTTGCGATATTATTGAAAATCACCCGAAAAAACAAGCTTCGACAAAAATTTTGGGTGGTTTCTAGTAATATGCATTTTGAAGCCTCTCGTTAGTTCAAAGGGTCAGTTACTGAAATCACCCGTATAATCCACTTGGATTTTGCAATACTATCGGAAACCATCCAAAGAAACAGGTTTCGTCACAAATTTTGGGAGGTTTCTAGTAATATGCATTTTGAAGCCTCTCGTTAGTTCAAATGGTCAGTTACTGGAAATCGCCCGTATAATCCACTTGGATTTTGCAATATTATCGGAAACCACCCGAAGAAACATGTTTCGTCACAAATTTCGGGTGGTTTCCGGTAATATACATTTTGAAAGATTGATGATTACAAAACCCTTTTCGATTCGGTTCATATGCCTAAGCTCTTACCAGATAGAACAACCATGTCGTCCTGTGTTAATCCTTTGCCAGCAAAGATTTGTGTAAGCAGTTTAAGATCCCCAAATGGAGGAGGCAAGTTGATAAATGCCTCAGAATCTTTTGAGATTCTACCATCTCTTCTTCCTGCAGGGACATCATAGCCAATTCCTCCAGCCTACACATATTAATTGTCATTTAACTTAGATACGTCACAATGAAAGTTCTCATTTTTTTAGCTGGTTTTGGTAAACTCACCATTTCAGTAGCATCTCTAGCTGCATAAGCCAGAATATCTGCACAGGAGACGACGCCTGGGCACATGGTCTCGAGCCTGGCCTTTGCGTTGTCGATGATCTCGAATCCTCGGAGGCTTGGGAAGTTGGGCGGCGAGTCTTTCTCTGCTTTGTTTGATGGAGTGGAGTCAATCAGCACAGAAGCATCACAGCCCTGATAAGCCAAAACAACATAACAAAGTGAGCTTAATTCATAAGTATTGTTTGGTCCAAAACATTTTAAAAAAAAATAAATATTGGTGCCCCTGCGTTTAGAGTTATTCTTGTTGGTATTCTTAAGGTTTTGTTTTGTTTGCTTCGTAACCTAGTTTTTCATATTAATTGTACGCTTTCGGTTCAAATTGATCAAATCCAAGTCCTCTATTGCGTTCCCCGCCCTCAAATTAGTAGAATTTGACTCCTATAACACCCAAATCCATATTCGAATCATCTCGATTTGAATTCAGGAACAACAATTCAATTTCGACCTTAGGAATTCAAATTGAAATGATTCGGGTATGAATTTAAGTGTTTTAGAAGTCTAATCCTATTAATTTGAGGACGAAGAACACAATGATGGACTTGGATTTGATCAATTCGGACCGGAAGAGTACGTATATGGAAAAACTTGATTACGAAACAAAATAACCCTAAACAGAATAACCGTCTATGGTTTTCCATTTTGAGTTGACAGTTTTGAAAATTACGGTACAAACGAGTCTCAACGTATTGTCGGGCATTCACAAAAGTGACGAGCGACTAATAATCCGAAAACGTGCTTACCCGAACAAAGCAATCGTGGAAGTGCAAGCGAACGAGGCCAGCAGGCAAACCCATGTCATATAGGAGCCCTTTCCGGACCTCATCTTTGATTATGTACTCAGCAAACTGACACGTTTGGCTGTAAAACCCTGGTTGTAGGCTTTGCTGCTGCTGTGCTTCTAAGTGAAGAGTTACACTTAGAATCAAGAAACCCACAAGGAGTGCGTTACAACAACTCGTTGAATCCATTTTACTGAATTATATTTGATCACTTAGTTTGGTAGTTTTTGAGTGTGTACGAAGTTGGCATTTTATAGTGGAAGCTAAGCATAGTCAATGCATTTAAATAATGTACTAGTTACATTTAAGATTCACTTCATGGAATGTTGTAATTTGTTTGATATTGAATGGAAAATTCCACTTTGGTACTAAGATATGAAAAATTTCACATAAGAGTGTCATATTTTGGGTAATATTACAGAGAATTAATTCTTGAGGTTTTACAATTTCATAGGACAACATATTGTATAGCCGTTATTCTTCTTAGCTTTTTTCTTGAAAAGATAAGCAATTCGATCCACTCATCGAAAAAAAAGCCAATAGGTCAATTCTACTCATAGAAGATAGATCTGTCTAATTCTTTCCTCATCGAAAAAAAAGACAATAGGTCAACAAAAAGGGTATTTTTGGAAGATATAAATATAAGGGTTAATTGCGTTAAATATCATAAATGTTAGAGTAGTTGCGCACTCTACCCTAAAGGTTTCTAATTTCACCAAATATTCCAAAATTTTGGATAGTTGCGGGTAGTATTATGAAACTATGTTTAAATTTTAAAGAGCTTTTTAGTGATATCTTCTTATATTTTGAAATTTTTTTAATCACTAAATAAGATATTTTATGTTTATGAAGTTAATACACAATATTCTAAGTCGACATATCAATTTAATTGACAAATGTTTTCCTCAACGCGAGATCTGGGATAATGTCCACAACTAACCCTATTAAAAAAATTGTATATTAACTTCATCAACATAAAACAACTTGTTTAGTAATTTAAAATAAAAGAAAATATTACTAAAAATCCCATTAAACATAGTTTTAAGATACTTAGGGTTTGTTCGATTTACAGAGACTGAATTGAACTGGGTACAAAACTGAACTGAAGCTGTAAGGTAAAATTTAAGCTGACGATTGAACTAGACTGAAACTGAACTGAAATAGATGACTGAAGTCAATAAAACTGAATTGGGGGTTGGATGTATTTTTTGGTAAGTTCAGTCATCTCAAATAAAAAAAGTCAGGATTCCTAGCTTAAATTTTTTGAGTAAGTTCAGTCGTTTTAAGTCGACTTAAATTTTTGACGAACCGAACGAACTTTGTAAGTAAGTCCAGTCATCGTGACTTAAAATTTTAATTAAGTTCAGTAAAACCACTTTAAGTCGACTTAACTGACGAACTGAACGAAACCTTAGCTTCCTGCAACATATCCAAAAAGGTTGGGATATTTGGTCAAATTTGGATATTTTAGGGTAGAATGTGCAACTACCCTAAAAATTAGGATATTTTAAGCAATATACCGTAAATATAAATAGGTGCAAACAAGAAAAAGATAACAATATTACCTACTTCCTAAAGAGAGAAAAAATAACAGCATCGAAATACATGAACCTCTTTTAAGCATATGAAAGATGTCGACATAGCCTAACTTCTTCTTTTTTATTTGGAAGCTACCACTACATGATACATATTTATTACTTTAGTAAGCTCTTGGTGCAAGTCTAGTGAGCCCTTAAAAGTAAGAGTACGTAGACACACAACAATAGATTAAACAACTCCAATTTTGATTTCTAAAACTACTAGTTGATCTTATTGTATACATCTTGGCTAGCTAGCTAGAATTTTATACAACAAAAACTACACTTTGCTAACCCATAAGTAATAGTATATAGGTAATTTTGACAAGTAACTTGTAAATATAACTTATAACTAGTCCAAATAAAGAAAAACATACTACACCTTAACTCAAAATAATTTACATATAATGAGTGATGCGAGGAGTGACTGCCATGCAGACTGTGCGAACAATGTCTTCCATGCAGATTGTATGAACGATGCACATTCATAATGTGATATACATTTGTTTGTAACCGTGATACACTTTCGTTTGTAATGTGATGCATATTTATTTATACCATGATGCACATCATATTATAATGTGCACACATTTACTTGTAGCTAACGAGTTAACATTGATCAACATACGATTAATGTCGGAGACCGATTGGTCAATGTTAAAATGGAAACTCATACCACTGTGGCATACAATTGTACACAGGGACAGAGCCACGTGGGGTCCAGAGGGGGCTATGGCCCCCTCTGATTTTTTATTATTTATTATTTATTTATATATATATATATTTTTTTAATTTCTAACCTAAAGCCTTCCATTCTCTCAAGTCTCACCCCAGCCGGCCCTAATATTCCAAAATTTTCGAAGCTCGACTCAGCGACCTCCACTCCTCCTTCTCCCAACACGGCAACACACATCGATCGACCTCGTCACCTCCTTCTCCACTTCTCCAGCCAGTCCACTACTCCGGCGGCCCGGTGGATGGCGACACGACCTCCTTCTCCCTCAGGCTGACAGAGTGACAGCTCCTCTCCTAGTCTCCTTCACCGGCTTCACCGCTTCGTCGTCTTCGCCTCTTCGGCAAATCCGGCAATCGACGTTTCGCGTCTGTCTTCATCTTCGGCAACTATATAAATTTTAGCCCCCCCTCATCTGAAATCCTGACTCCGTCCCTGACTGTACATCACATTACACATGAACGTGCATCACAATATATATACACCATAAAATATATACCCTTCATATTAATTTGATCATTTTTTCTGTGTATAAAATTAGTTTTGGGCTTTCCTTGCTCTTATAATGAAACCATTCAACCGATGAATCAAACCATAAAAATGTACTTGATCTGACCATGATTAATTTGAGTCCACATGTGCATTATTATAAACTCAAAATCATGGAACAAATTGATTAATGTTAAAAAATTAATGGCCACAAACTCACAACTCATTGATTATTAACAGATATTGGAATTTGGAAGAAGAGGACAACATTATTTGGTATTCATGCAGCCGAAAAGGTGCATACACCAAAATAAAAGTTCCCTACCTTCATGGTTGACTTTGGAGCAAGCATGCAATTACGACCATAGTGGTAAGTGAGAGAGAGCGCATATTGTTTTTAATAAGTTTCATATCTTTATACAACTATACAATTGATATATAATACACGAAGATCACGAGGCTCTACTATCTATATTTATATACTCATACGTACGTATAAAAATAT
Source organism: Rheum nobile (assembly GCA_027886185.1). NCBI lineage: Eukaryota > Viridiplantae > Streptophyta > Magnoliopsida > Caryophyllales > Polygonaceae > Rheum > Rheum nobile. Next base: position 1,833,770 of record WOAB01000056.1, read on the forward strand.
TTATCTTTCAAACATATTTTTACATTTTCTAAAAAGATTATTAAAAGTACTATTATATTCTCATATATAGTTAAACTTTTTCACTTTTAAAAAAACTACTACTTTCTTTGTTAAAATTTAATTATTTTTTTAGATTCAAAATCTTATTCATTTTTTTTTTATATAGATAATTTATACCAAGTTTATCATATTCATCCCTTATTTTTATTGATTCACTTTTACTCTTTCTTTCTCTAATACATACTATTTAATGCATACTTCAATTCTAAATAAAATTAAATAAGTGCATTTTTTTTTCAAGAGTAAGGTTTTCTTAATTTATTATGTGTGTAACTTGTTAATAGGACAATCAAAATTTAACGAAGGGAGTACCAATAATCAAATAATAAAAACCACTCCCGTGTGGTTTAATTAGCTGGTAAAAAATCTGTGAGATGGGCCAAGGGCTCCCATAGGTCGCCGGTTCGAACCCCGGGAGTGGCCACAGGGGGCACAATGGAGGTCTTTGACCTGCCACAGTTATAACGTGGTCTTTGCTCTGCTGGGCCCGTGGGGGGATTAGGGGGAGGGCCCCACGGGTGGTGTCTCTGAACCTCCTATGCGAATTCAAAAATAAAAAATAAAAAAATAAAAAATCAAATAATAATTACAAGGACAAAAGGGTAAATGAAGATATATTTTCATTTTTCGTATTAGCCAACAAAAATTACATACATATATGTTCTTTTTATTAAACTTAGTGAAACGAGCAACTAGGAAAACACCCTATATCAAACCATTTTATGTAAAGGTTATTAATTTGTTACGGTACGTATATTATCATTTGCCACTTAAATTATTTACTCAGAAATTGGTATGTGCGCATTATATATAATTACATGCATAATCTGGGGCGGAGCCAGGATTTTATCCCAGGGAGGGCTAAAATCCTGTGCGATTTTTTTTTTGTGACATAAATCCAACGTGACTTAAATCCTATTTCGCAAAAATTAATTTTAATTTTTTTTATGAAGCTTAAGGTAATTTTCACATGAGATGAGGGAAAAAAAACTTAGGTAATTTTATTTTTTTGACTTAAATCTGTTAGAATTGACTGAAATTATATTTTCAGATAAGATGAGGGAGAAAAATTTAAGGTAATTTCATTTTCATGGCTTAAATTTATTAGGGTTGATGAAATTATATTTTCAGATTCAATAAGAGTAAAAAAAACTTAAAATTTTTATTTTATTTTTGAAAAACAAAGTTTTTTTTTTTTTTTTTTTCAGATGGGGCTATAGCCCCTGAACCCAACGTAGCTCCACCCCTGTGCATAATGCATGAAAGTTACATATATAAACTATACTTCCACCAACAATTCACCACCTTAATCCAAAACCGTTAAAACTTAAAAGCATTGAAATGACAAAAATGGCCCTATCTTAAAATGTGTCAACCTTGATGATCGAGTTTTTGATTAAGGATTACATCTAGCATCATATCAAAATAGCTAGCTACATGATTCATGGCCAAACATATCCGAACCAACATCAATTAATTATTCAAGATAAAGCTATGCTATATATGCTTGTAGGGGGCGTAGTTACGTTGGGCCCACGGGGGGCTATAGTCAGTGACAGATCCAGGATTGCTCGAAAGGGGGGGGGGGGGGGGGGGGCGAAAGTGCATGTAGTACAAAACCTTTATTCCGTTTAGTATTCGATATATTGACATTATTATCAATATTTAATTTATTATGATTATTTGAAGACTAAGTATTTAGAACTAATGACATCCATAAACAATAAATTTCTCCATAAACTGAACACAAAAAATCTATGGGGGCGGCCGCCCACTCAAGCCCATATGATGATTTCTCCATAAACTAATGACATCCATAACCGCTGTCCCATATGATGATTTTCAGAAAATTACACTTCTCGGCGGAGCCAAGCGGGGGCGGCCGCCCACTCAAGCCCCCCCTGGATCCGCCACTAGCTATAGCCCCCTCTGAAAAAAAAACTTATTTTTTTCAAAATAAAAATAAAAATTTTAAGCTTTTTTTTTACCCTTATTGAATCTGAAAAATGTAATTTCAGTCAGCCTTAATAAATTTAAGCCATGAAAATAAAATTACCTTAAATTTTCCCCCTCATCTCATCTGAAAATGCAATTTCAGTCAATTCTAACAGATTTAAGTCAAAAAAATAAAATTACTTAAGTTTTTTACCCCTCATCTCATGTGAAAATTACCCTAAACTTCATAAAAAAAATAAAATTATTTTTTGCAAAATAGGATTTAAGTCACGTTGGATTTAAGTCAAAAAAAAATTGCACAAGATTTTAGCCCCCTCTGGGGTAAAATCCTTACTCCGACTGATACTTTATATTTGACGATTTTAAGATTTGAATTTCAATGTGCCCCATAGCCCCTTTTTATTTGATCATGATACTAAATTAGTGATTGAAGTGAAACATATAGATTACATGCATGAATTTAGGGCATGTTTAGATCGCAAGTCATAATGTATTATGAGTTATAATTATGACGTATAATTCAAACGCACCCTTATAGTCTATAGTCTATAGACGTTCATACCCGACACATACAGAATCTGCTAGCTTTACGTTCTTAATTACTCCAGTATTTTCGGTTCCGATCCTCTATTTACTAAAATTATTCTTCCCCTTATCTCAATTTTTAATTAGTTATATTGATGATTGTATTCTTGTATAATTAATAAGCAATTATTTTTGGATTAAATACGAAAATGAATCGTCAATCATAAAAAAATTAAATATATTGGAAAATAGATTTCAGAACAAGTTTTCAAACCAGCTTTCCAATATACTAGTGTAATACACGTACCTTGCACGGATTTTTTTTTCATTTGTAATAAAGATATTTTTTAAATTATGGATGAGTCATTGGTTGAATATTTTGTTTATTAATTATTTGAATAAAACATGAATAACCGAACATTAAAACTGTCATCAAGATATACAAAAGACTAATTATATAAAGAGAGACGATATTGTCCATAACTTTATTAATACTAAAATTGGCTAATTAGTGTTTCAAATAGATATAGTCACACCACTTACATCAATACTACTAAAAGCATGACTTGTTAATTTAAACTAATGGGATTTTTTATTCATAACATGAATCGTTTAGTGATGTTCCATGTCGCTTATGTCGTATAACATTCATTCTCAACTTCCTCCTATGCCGAGCTACGTTGTGCATGAACATAAAAATCAATTAGTTAAAATACATAAATCATGCTATTTAATATAACTTTTAAGAATAACATACCTTCTTCGACATTGTGCATATGATTTTGTTCTATATACATGACATTGTTCAATGAAACTACAAATAAATAGTTATATCATTAACTGCTTATTATAGACAATAAAACAAAATTATTATTCATATTTCATAAAAAAAGTAACAATCTACTACTATATACCGTCATTTTCTTGATCTCGAACACTTATAGATAAACATGAATTATGAACGTTTTGATCACTTCGGGGTACATGCAAAGCCGACGGTGTGATATTTTGGTGTACTGCATAAATAAATGCATATGTGTTACAAAATTTAAAGCATAAGGGAAAAACAATACCACAATTATATATATTCATTTTTATAAAATAGTTACAAATGTATTTACTTTAATTTACAATCATTAAATCATTACAATATGATATTATATAACATCAAACATTTATTACAATATACATGTTCAAAACAAATTAACTAAAGACTTTATCAAATAACATTACTAACCATTTGAAATGTTGGACATGGGGATCCGATCACTAACGGATGAATTATTACTAACTTCATGAATATATCCTGCATAATGAATTTATATATTCAAGTTCATATTTAACTTGATCGAAAACAACAGTGAAAGAATTAAATGCTATTTAGTCACCTGATTGATTTGAATTTGTCCGTTGTCGTTTATCTCTAATAACAACCAATCTCATCGCTCTGTTATGTCGAGTTAATTCGTCCATAACAAACGAAGCCTGCATAATCAAATATTTGTTGAAATTAAAACTTTTTTTTTTTACATTGTATTCAGTTGTAATACGCAAATTGGAAAATTTTTTTGCATATTAAAAATGTATCTACTTCTATAAGTAAAAAATTAAGGAGATGTTTATAGTTTGTTTTTACATGACTTATAGAAAAAAAAAAATATATAGTTAGAATGTTTTCGAAATATAGGCCTAATACATTACAAAATTGATATTATATACTTATTAAAAATATAATAAATAAACAATATATAATTGTTTCTATTATTACATTTTATTACAAAATTATAAATAATAATGGACATATGCCCAAAATATCGTATTAAGATATCTGAACATAATCACGGCCCAATGTAAACCAAATTGAAGCCCAAGATCGATCTCGTTTTTAAGCCCAATATTGATCTAGTTGGACGAAGCCCAATATTAGCTTTTCAGATAACCAGCACCAAAACCCTAATCTCATATTCTTTCCTCTCAGGGCCGCGTTAGTCCTCGCCAGACATTATGTTCAAATTGGCCCATTAAAGCCCATTTACATATAAGCGGTAGCTTAAGCAACAAAAAAACTCTAACCCTGATCCGTTTCTCATTTCTCGGCGCAACTTCCAGATTCACTTCCAAAACTCTCTCTTTCACTTTCTTTCAGATTTTCAACTTCTTTCCATTTCAAGATCTACAAAATCCATGGCGATTTCTATTTGGAAATTCAGGTTCGTGTTTCTCTTCCTCTTCATCTTCCGCTTTGTATTTCTATGGATTCTTTTAAAATCTCTGAATTTTTGTTGCAATTTTTTCAGATCCAGTAACCGGTCTCATTTTCTGGGGATCGAGTTCCTTCCGAAATGATATTTATAAATTAACTGAAGAACAACAGTACATGTATGTTTTTTTTTACAAATCTGAGCTATTTGTTGATAGGTTCTTAGATGTCTTTGTGTCTAATTTTCCTATTTATCATGCAGATGAAGAAGGCAAAAAGATGTCGATCTCGAAAGTGGAAGTGTAGGGCACACTTGAAAACCCAGGACACGGTTTCAAATCAGACATGGATGAAGTTTCTTGCCAATTCCAGATTATCGAAAAGTAAGATTCCCTCTTCAAATCCTAAATTCCTTTATGTTTTAATTCCTAAAAATCCAAAATTTCACTCTCGATGAAGTATTTGCCGAAAAGTAACATTCTGAATTTCTCTTTCTATGTATTTAGGGTTTCATGTCTGAAATCCGCAATTTGACTTGTGTTACCAAAATGTAATTTTTTTTAACAAATTTCTTTGATTTCGACAGGTATTCTGAATTCATTGTTTGAATTTGTTTTTAGATTTCGGATAGATGAACAATTAATAATTTAATAATATAGTAAATATCATACATATCCTTATTTAAAAAAAAGGCCGAAATATTATGTTATTCTAGATGTTTCTTCATCCAGTTTTATATACTATATATTTAATTGCATATAGTATATTATATAGTAAATTAAAATAGTAAAAAATTGCATCAGAGTTTATATAAACCCTAAAACCTACAATGGGTAATGGGCTTATTGGCCCAATACGTTTTTTGGCCCAATATACTAAATGTGGAAGTTTTCGAAACATTATAAATGTTGCCAACATATTTTTTAAATTGCTAGACCAATGAATTAACTTATGTGCCGAATTAATATTTGTATAGTCTTTAAAATATGGAAGTGTTTGGGTCTGTTTAATTCGTAGTAGTACCAAATAACGTCAACCCAAATCTTCCCAGTCACGGCCCATTATAACTGTTGCCAATAGATCTAGTGCAAGCCCATTAGCCCAATTGCTGGCATTAAATTACAACAAAAAATGTAAATAACTTAATAATTTGAAATACAAATGCTAACTTTTTAAAAAATAAACAAAAAAAAAAATGTCAATTCTAATTACATTAATGGGATAATGCTCCGACCCAATGTAACACGATCCACTTTAATAATCCGTGTTAAGTTTTCGAAAACATTATCCAGGCCCAATGTCGACCAAAATATGGCCCAAGTTCGAACTCGTCGGCCTAAGCCCAAATATAGCGTTATCAGATACCCTAATACAGAAACCCTAAATTCATTTCAACATTTCATTCTGCGCCGCTTCTCTTCTCTCTCCCTTTCCAATTTTAGGGTTCTGGTTCAATCTTTCCATTTCTAACTTTGAAGCTTCTATGGGACGCGTCTCTTCTCTCCTTCTACGACCTTCCATTTCCAGAGTTACCATTTTCAATCTTTCCACATTTAATATCCACTTTTCTTTCCGATTTCATCTTCCATTTTCGACATCATCAAATTTCAGTGAAGCACAGAATGAACATCTCCATTTTTATGCATTCTCTTTCTCTAAGTGACCTTAACTAATATCGATCTTACATTCATATGTTCCCCAGAAACCTAAACATTCTTTTGATAAAAAAAAATGTCACCAGAGATGGAGGTTCATTATCAGATCCAGAAGAACAGTCTGATCTTCAGATCCAGATCTTTCAAAGGTAATTTTATTTCTCTCTGTCTCTTTGTCAGTCTCTATATTCATCTCGATAGAAGTCGCTTTATGGATCATTTAATTTTAACTTATGATTTATCTTCTCTGGCACCAGATCTAATGTTAGTTTCATTTGATTTTGGTTGAAACATGTTTCTGGGTTGGAGATCTGGAAGAACAAACAGTCGCCAATGATGAAGAATTTTTGATCATTTAAAGATTGTTCTCATCTCATCTCTCTCTCTCTCTCTCTCTCTCTCTCTCTCTCTCTCTCTCTCTCTCTCTCTCTCTCTCTCTCTCTCTCTCTCACACACACACACACACACACACATGCCTGTGTCCTCTGTTTTTTTAGTTTTTATGTTTTAATTGCTATTATGTTTACTGAATTCAATTTTTTATACAATTACAGGCATCAACACTAAAACAACACATATACTGTATTATCGTTTACATTAAGGTCAGAAGTAATCTTTTCAATTTTGTACACCAAAGTATATATATTTTTATAATATGTTCAGTACTAATATATTCCTGTATATTCTTTGTATAAGAGATCTCGGATTGGACTCATAATGAGCATTGGAGACAAACTCTGAATTTTTTAAATGAGAGACATACAGGTATCCCAACATATATAATCTATAGATTTACTTATAATCAGAGTGTGTAATCATGTTTTGCATTTAGTATTTAGTATTATAATTGTATCAAAAACATCTAGAAATCCTAAATCAACAAACTTAACACATCTAGATCTAATTCTTATTTTTTTTTGTGACTCTAAACAAAATAAATAGTACTGAATATAGATTTACTTACAATCAGAGTGTGTAATCATGTTTTGCATGTAGTATTTTTTCTGTCACCCTAAATCAACAAACTTACACTAATATTTAAATAATTCATTCATACAGTATAAGTAAAGGCCTGTGTAATAATTAATGATTTGACTAAAGCTCAGCTCCCATGTTTAATATATCTAGATTATAAATAGAACATTATTCATTGAAAATAGATTACCTGTTACTGTCGCTGAGTTGAAAATGATTTGACTAAATCTTTGTCTCACAAGATAAAGCCCTTTCCTCTTCACAACAACCGATTCCTGCAATACATAATAGCCATTATAGATAACTTGTTCTCTTGAAACCACGAACTGGAATACTTTTGCAATCTGCTAGGTTATATATGTTATAATTGTTTTTTAATATTAATATTAAATACATTAATATAAGCTTCAAGAAAGATAATCATGTTTGTTGTTCATTTGTTTGATTGATTTTTTAGAGATTATCAATCCAATTCTAAATACATAATAGCTATATAGGTTGCATGCATCCAATAAAACATAATATATCTGGTTTATATGCCTATCAAAAGAATCTAAAACTCATATCATGTGTAACCTAAGGATAAAACATATGTCTTACATATAACCAAGTAAATAAATTGATGTGTACATGTTATATTGAAATAAGAATTATTCAAATATATACAGAACTATAATAATCATGTATCAATAGTATTTATAATAACAAATGTATCTAACCTTTACAAATAAATTCCTATCTATGATTCCATGTTTGCACTCCAACTGTAATTGATAAGAGAATTAAAATTAATATCAGGAAATAGAATAATTAAATAGCTTCATAGTATGAAAGGTCAATATTTCATATTACCAACCATACAGTTTACATAGTGTATTTATCATATTTGAACTCCTATTCTGTGTACAAAATTTCTAATTCTCTTACACTGTATTAAATACAACATATTAGCTCCAATGTAGATTATTATGATATGAGATTCATAAACTTGATATTATGATTATCCTAAGGATGACAAACCTTTAAAGGCCTATGTAATTAAGATGTATAATTTAGTACTATCAAACTTTGTTATTTGCTTTACTAAATAATTACTTACATGGCAATAAATGTTTGCACTTACATGTGTAATATATAAAAAAATGATATCAGGGTATCATCTCAAGAAGTAATATTTACATGTTATGCACACAGTCAAGTAATGTTTTTATGTTTCATAGTTTTGAATTGGATATCAGGACATGTGGTACATTTTTCACAAACTATTACTGATGTATTTTTGTATCAGTAATGCAGAATGCAAATTTGGATGACAGAAACAACATTGTCATATCCTAGGATCATTCATACAGTATAAGTAAAGGTATGAGTACAATATTTAAATAATTCATGGTTAATACTGTTATTATTTTGATTTTGCTGATTTACTTTTGTACTCATTATATATATATTCTTTTTCTTAAAGCTAAACATGGGAGCTGAGCTTATGGAGATCTCATCAGGAAGAGTGAATAATATATATAGAGGAAAAAGAAGAACTAAAGGTATGCTTTATACACTAACTTTTAGTGTAGTAATCAAATTGAACACATCCTGAAATTCTAGGTTTAGTTATTATGACCTGCACATTTTTCTTCAAAGCATGCAAAAAAAACTTCAAGCAAAACCCATCCTGAAATTCTAGGTTTAAAAATATATACACCTTATGAACTAATCTGATTTCTTTACCTATAAACAAACACAACAACGCATAATAAATAACACGAGTTAAACATATGGTATACCTGTAACAAAACTCAGCAATAGATCTGACATTCACGATGAACAACATCTTAGGGTTCTCATATAACCACATCCATCACTTTACATTAACGATGAACAACACCTTTAGGTTTTCTGATAAAACAATAACCCTCAGTCTTTCTCAAATCTAACGGGATATATAGAAGTTATAATTACTCAGCTTAGATATCTTTGTAATATATGTTAATAAATGATCTTCCATATATTTACATATACAGACCTTTTATAATACATAGAAGTTTTATATACTATCCTTGTATATGTTTTTGAATGATTCTAATTGAAATATATATTCTCAAATATAAACGTACAGATTTATTAATATGCTATATATTTTTTCTACTTACAATTTACATCATTGTATAATATACTTACCCAAATTCAGACAACATAATTGCATAACACTGTATTTAATGAATTCTGCACCGACTTAGGTAAACATGCCTCATTAAAGAACAAAAACAGTAATTTATTTCCTACTTATGCATGATCTATTTCTCTGTCTCTCTCTTTTAATCTACTGTCTTTTTCTGAAGACATTTTTTTTTTTTTTCTCTTGATGAGGATGTCTGGAGGTTGAGCACAGATATGGAAGAAAGATGTCCTGCCCAGTCCCAAAGTGATCAATGTAAGCACAATTTATGTCTTTCTGTATCTATCTCTTTCTATCTGTATCACTTTCTATGCAGATATGCAGTTTAATTTATGTCATGGAGCATTACTTTGTACATAAACTGAGACAATTCTTTTCATATGAACAGATCTACAGTTTGGTGAAGAGATATGGAAAGGGATGATGTTCTGGCAACTAATGGGATTCAAATATCTCAAAAAGAAAACCTAAAGGTACGGATACTATACTAACATTGATAGGAACATGAAAAATACATATTCAATGTTGCACAGAGTATATAGTAAATGAATTGTTACCTTGTTACTGTGTTATGGAAATCCTGAATACAACTAAAACAAAGTATAAAAAAATCAAAATCAGTTAGGTTTGCAATGAAATAACAATTACTTACAAGGTTGAGTTTTGCTTTAGTTCAGCATTACCTGTTGAATGTCTAAATTCTACTGTGGTTTAGGGTTTTACAATAACTGAGATGGTATATATTTATATTCGACTATGTGAAAGAGATGTAGTCTTGTATTTTTGGAATGCATAGATCTTATAATAAGTTTTGCTTTTTTATGGATATTTTTATGATATGCCAAATATTTGTCACTGGGAAACATAAAACACATTACTTTTCTCAAATTATAAGATATGGCGAATTTCTGTCCTTGGGAAATAGAAATCACATTTTTTTTATATCTTTCATATATCATGAAATAAAGTTTATGTGATTTCATTTAATATGATTCACGCAACCAATGCAGATATTTTAAATGATAAAATATTATGTAATGTCTGTTTATGAATAGGTTCATAGGATTGGGTTACAGAATTTGGGCATCAAGGCAACAATTGCATAATTTATGTATTTGTGTATTATTGTGCTGTGTGTCTGGTTCAGGTTTAGCCTTGCATGTTCAATTTTGTGCAATGTGTAACTTTTATGTGTTGGTCATTAGTTAATTTCAGTTTGTGCCCATTATTTGTATTTGTGTATTATTTGTGTTGTTCAATTTTGCAGGTTCAATTTTTGTGTTGGTCATTATTTGTGTTGGTCATTAGTCAGCAATTGTCAGTTTTCTCCAGGTGTATTAAGTTTTTGCATTTGTATTTGGTCATTAGTTAATTTCAGTTTATGCCCATTTAATTGCACAGGTTGAGTTTTGTGCCCTGTCTTATTTTTTAATGTGTTGCAAGTTTTCTGCAGGTGTATTGAGTTTTTGCCTTTGTATTTTATCATAATTATATTATATTGTTTTGTAAAAATCATGTATTGAAAAAATCAGTTGTTTTATTGATTGCACCTTTTTCAACTATATTCGGAATCGAAATTGTATGCAATATTTACAAAAGAGATCGGTTTATTCGAAAAAAAAATGTAGATCTTAGGTTTTTTTTGGAAAGATGAAGATATCAAAAAAAGTCGTATAAAAAGCAAATCTCTGAACAATTAGGTCAGAAAATTAGGCCAGAATCGCTCAGAATCATAGCTTTTTACATAAATAACATCAGTGAGCGTAATGATGACACGTGTGCAAATTATCTCCGCTGTGACACGTGACAGCGAAAAACACGGATTAAATCTGAGAGCGCGTGCTGCTCAGCCGCCGTTTTGCTTTTATTATATAATAGATTTATTTATCCATTCATCGTTGTCCAATTCGTATTCAAGTTGAACAAGAAAATTTATGTGGGATGGTGTATATCTTGGCCGGATCAAAAAGTTCTACTCCGATTAGCAAGCTTCAAAATCAAAATGGCGACTATCCATTTATTAAATTAATTTGTCAAACTCATCTGATAATATTCACTTTAGTTGTATTATAATAATAATTTCCTTCAACTGATCACCAACAGCAAATAAAAGCTACGGAACGTGATATATATATAGACAAATTCGATTGGGGATGACGTTTACCCACCACTCGTACGTGTTAATCTAGCATTCGCTCACCATTTAATCCATCGATTATATATTCATTAGATCGACCAATTTATTCCCTTTAATTAGGTTTCCCATGTGATAATCATGCAAAACCATATGTTAAATTATACTTGGAATAATAGTTATTAACTTATTATGCACGCGTACGTTATTGTGGTTTCCATGAATGTAACGTAGATAAAACCACTAACTTTTAGTTTGGAAAACAGAAATGTCATCATTACTTTTGATCAAAGCAATTACTTAAGAGCGATTTGGAGTTTATCCTCGTCATAAATTTTAGAATAAAAAACATGCATCTCATATTTTTTGTTACAAAAACAATAGAATTTGATTTCTTTATTAAGTTAGACAGAAATTCTCTACTATGTCAACACAATAATTCATCCAAGAAACTTTGTTTTTAAATTTCTGATCATAGTTTTATATTTTACCTTTTTAATTTTAGAAAAAAACCACCCAATTTTTTCTATTGTGAATTCTCTGATGGATCTCTACGACTTATCAACTATAGAAAACAAGATACGTATCGATATTAATTCACATCAAGTAGGTTTAAAAAGAATAAAAATTATTTTTTCACAAAGTATTTCCATTTTTATGATATTCGAACTCGAAACCAGTAGATCGATCAAAAGGTAAAAAAGGAAGGCCCTTAATATCTCATTTCACTCCAAAAAATGAATTCTGATATTTAAAACACGACCAAATTTGCATAAAAATCCACCTATATTGGTACGAGGGGAGGAATCACCGAGGGATAGGAGTAGCGCTGTCCAACCGGACTGAAATTTTTTAACTCCTTGGACCGGAGATCGGACCAGACTGATATGATTCGGTCCGGTTCCGGTTCGGTTCGATCTTGGACCGATAAACGTTTTTATTTTCTTTCTATTTTTACATAAATTAAAAATTATTTAAAAAAAATTATTTTTATAACTATTATGCATAATAATATACAATATATTTTATTATTAATTTATATTTATAATAGAACATAATTTTAAACAGTGTTATGAGATATTAATATATAGAATAAAATAAAAAATAATAAAAAATCGGTCCATCCGATCCGGACCGGAAACCGGCCAGGTTTGGACCGGACTAGAAACCGGAATCCTAAAAAATATGGACCGCAAATACACCCGGTCCGGTTCGGACATTTTTTATCCGGACATTTTCAATCCAGTTCGGTTTTCCGATCCGGGCCAATTTTACACACCCCTAAACACCCCCGTTTCTTTTCAGCTAAAACATAGGGTTTCAGATTCAACTTCCTTTTTTTTTTCATAATAATTTTTGTATTTAAACTTATGTAACGAGTACCAATAAGTCATGGTATAAATTTGATAAGTGTCGATAAGTTAGTGGTACATGGTATAAATTTGCAACATAACAACGTACTTGAACGATCAAATATGTTTGCTGATGAATCTATATATGTGTAGCTGCTGATTGGTTAAATCTCAATTTATATCGTTTAGTGCATTAAACAATTAACAATGTAGCTATTGCATGCTGGTCGGTTCAAAATTAAAGAGCAAATATTAATCTGAATAAATGTTGGGTATAAGAGTTTAATTAATTAATCGCCGGACGATGTCGTTTAGCGTCGGCTGGTGCAGCATTAGCGTCTCTTGCTCTTAATACTATATATAGTGTAATTATATCATCTGTTGCTTATTGGATTATGGGTTATGACTCTATCTATGCTCCTCGATCATCAACTAGAGAATGAATTTATCATATTATGGATTTTTTTTTATTAATATGCCTTCTCACTGTTTTTTAATAAATCTAAAAGTTTTAAATTACAAATATTTGTTTGTAGTGATAAATACTTATTTTTTTTCTTTCACACTTCTTCATAATACTCAAATTATAAAATTTCAAAACTACGTTTTTTAATAAAAGTATTGTAATTTTTTTCCCATATAGATACTTGTCAAACGGATTCTTTGTATATGTCATAGAACATATATTTTTTGAATGAAATTTTCGTATGGTATCCCTCTACTTAAACAAATTTTGTGATAAACCCACAAGTATAGAGAAATTTGTGTAGTACCCCCGTATTTTAAAAAAAAATCGTAAAATGCCCGGACGTTAGTAAAACGTTAATGAACCGTTAAATTGAAGAAGAAAAACCGTGCTAGAAAGACAGAGAGAGTGCAGAGGAGGGCGAGAAAGAGACTACAAGAACTTTGAGATGTCCGTCGATATCGTCTAAACTGTTGGTGGCCGGCGAGAGAAGGTGAAGGTCGAGCTTCGTGCGAGAGGAGGGTAAAGGTTTATGGATTTATCGAGCGAAAAGAGATCGAACTTCAAGCAACATGAGAGCTTCGGTGGTGGTCCGTCGTCAAGCATCTGGTGGTTAGGTGGTTTGACGACGATTATACAATTTCAGGAAAAAATGTAGGGATTTTGGATTTGAAATTAGAGTTTCAAAACTGTAGGGCTTTTCTTAAGGATTAAAAATCTCTATTGACTGTTTATATTGATGATCCAAATTGCTACTGGAATCTTACCTATTTTCTTGGTCTAACTTAGATTGGTTATTACCTTTGAATTTAGGATTTTAAATTACATACTGGAATCTCGAATCTTATAGTGGATATTGCCTACTAAATTTGAAGAAATCAAATTACATATTGAGATTCAAAATAATACGTATTGCCTTGTTGTCTCATTGTCTTTGTTAAAACAAAATGAGGTGGTTGTGCTGTACATATTTTAAGGTTGTTGTTGTTTCTTGTTCAAGTCTAATTCGTTCATTTACTTATGCGGGTAAATTTGAAAGCACTCTATATTCAACAATTGACTTTAATAATATTGGCAGTGGTGGATGATTTGAATTTAATGTTTTAACATGGATGACAAGTATTGCATGGATAATAGGTTGCTTTGGTCGAGTAAAGAAATAATGGGCTTAATACTTAATTTTGCGGAATTCGGATGGTGCTTGTTGAAATGTGATTGTATTCAATTGAAATGACTGAGAAGGAAACATACAAGATGCTATATACAAAGTTCCAACAACTAAATTCCTATAAAGAAGGAATTATTTAATCCTATAGAATAGGCGTACTAACGGACTAACAAGAATTTGAATTATGTACAAACAATATACATAAATGTCTAACTATATCTCCTTAATACTTGTAGCCGTGTTGGGGGTGGTGTCGGTGTAATATCCCTCATTTTATAAGGATAATTTGGAATTTTTCCAACTCCCGTATTACAAGTCGGATTAAATTCAGAGAAGTTCAGACATTCGGTAATATGTTTGATCTCTGTAATATTTTTTCTGAGTAATATAAAATACAGTTGAAGTGTTTTCGGGGGTAATGTAACACCCCCAAATTTTAACCCATTTAAAAATGTATTACCGCCAGTGACCTCGGTTTCCACACCGAAGCCACCCCAGGCTTTACCATTTGAAACACAATTCATAAAGAACAATTATGATACAAAATTACCATAACTTTCATTTAAAACATAGTCGCGGAATTTCAACACAATTCCAAATGCGACAAAATACAGAGTTATTACAATACAGCGGAAGACTTAAAATAATTTACAAGAGTATTGACTTCAGTAGTCAACGCCCAAAGATCGTAGCCTGATTAAAACATTTTCAAATACCGTTCATGTTCATAGTCGATCTAGCCTTCATGGGTCCTCGACTCATCTGATGTGCCAAATCGAACGGATGACACCAGCCAACCATGCAGAGAACAATTACGGTTGGTTAGTCTAATGAAAGACTATGCAAGGGTACAAAGCAGAGTGGTTCGAAGTAGTCGTATTAGGTTAGACTCATCGTTTCTCGAATTAAAACCGATGACGATAGTCAACCACCATACTCCTACTGGAATATATCAAGCAGCATGATCAAGAGAAGATTCTGGAAGACCGAGTCTTACAGCAATCAACCCAAAAGAAGACTCCAATGAAAGTGAGTCTTAACAGAAAACATGACAAATGTTGGGGAATATTAATAATTTCATACAAGCGTTCAAAAACGACTTGATGTTTCGGTTCACGACCAACCTCACCGCTTAACGCGAATCCAGATTGGAAAGAGAACGATACTCTGATCAAAGTCAAGACGAGCTTTCCTAGCTGCACTACACTTAGCTGCACTACTCGCCCAAGGTATATTAATCATGTGCGCTCGGGCACTTATCTTAAATAAATTCCAAAATGCTCATTCACGTTTCAAGCTTTTAAATCTCCTCACAAGAGATATCGGATCTCCTCACAAGAGATATCAGATCTCCTCACAAGAGATATCAGAGGGAATAAATCCCGAAAGATTTGGCACTAGCGAAGTGCACCAACCCTGAGTAAGGGCATGGTCATGACCAGAGAGAGTACTGGGGAAAAATCCACCAAGTACTAGTTATAAAGAAACAGCTAAACCCCCACAAGGTACATAGCGTTCCTACGAATACTCGTTCTAACTAAACAGTTCAGAACTGTCCAAAATCATATCAAAGCCATCAAGGCCATCATCATAGATATATTTCAATCTAGATATATATATATAATAGCGTTGTTCTAGCAGATATACAACCTATTATAATATCCATTTTTATTTCCAAAACAGTTTCACAAAACCGTTCCCAGACAAGAACAATAATCATCCCAAATTAATTAACAATTAAACAATTGATAATTAATGGAAATATGGAATGATGAGCAAGAGCGAACCGCCACTTGCCTGGAGTAGATTCGGCGATGAAACTGTTTTGGAAATAAAACTGAGTCCACACGCGATCCAACACGTGACAAATTAATTAATATCAATTAATTTGTCTGGACGAACTCAAGAAATTAAATTCAATAAATTCTTATGATCTTAAATCATAAGAATATTGATTGAATTTTCCTAAAGACAATACGGATAAAAGGGAATCGAAATTATACCGCTCGAATAATTTCAGGTTAAATTTGGACTGGAAGGGGAATTGGGCTTCACGGCCCAACAGAATCAAAACAAAGGAGGGGGCCCACCAGTTACTATTCAACCATCTTCAACTCCTTCACGAACAGATCACCGCAGGGGCGGCTTGGGGAACTCGGCTTGACGACGACGCCGGGGATGGAGCACCAGCAGCGGCGGCGAACAACGACTATGAACAACAACTAAATCAACAAGGGGCCCACTCACTTCGTCTCCGTTCGAGCAAAACAGAGAGCGAATAGGGGAGCTCGGCGGTGGCTTCGGCGGCTGGCGACAACCGACGGGGGACGAGCTCGGAGAGGGCTCCACCGGGAACGAGGTGGCGAGAGGCGCGAGGAAGCTCGAACGGAGGAAAGAGCTCGCTAGCGGGAGCTTCGACGAACAGAGAAAGGGATCGGGAGAGATGGGAGAAAGACGAGAGGGGAGTTCTGTGCCCATCATCCTTCGTTCCCATCACCATATATAGTCCAAGAACAGGGAGCCCAAGGAGGAGACGTTTGGAAGGGTTACTCATCAGCTCCTCCAGCCAATGCATTGACAAGTGCCCCGACAACAATTACACGGAGGGAGTATCCAGGGAGTATCGTGGCAAGACAAGCACAGGCGGGGGATTTCGTGGCAAAGTTTAAGGGAATTGGCTTTGGTATGGGTTTTTACACCCCAGAATTTATATATTTGTGTCCAAATAAATATTCTAAATTCCGAAAATACATCGAATGTATTTTATACCACTTAAGGAATTATTTCGGACATCATGGATGTTACGGAAAATCCGAACTCCACTGAAAGCGAAATAATTAATGAACGAAGGTTGTGAAGATTACCCAAATATCCTTATTAAAAATTGAGGGATATTACAGTTAATTTATCGTTAGTGTACGAATATATTTAACCCGGAGTTAAGGAATTTAACCCCAAAGTGATTTGGATAAGAATAGCCAAATCGGCCTTGACCGCACCCAGCGGCAGACGCCACCGCACCCGCGGCAAGGACCAAAAACAGAGCGTCGTCTTCAGCTGCAAGTGGCACTGTGGCGGCCGTTTGAGCAGTCAAGTGGACGTCCAAGTGGCTCTTTGCCTTGTCCCCTTGTCCCCTATCTTGTCCCCTTAGAGGAAGCTCGAGTTGAGCTATAAAAGGAGATGAAATCCGAAGCCAAGCTCGATCGTCTTCTTCCTCCTCTGTTTTCTCTGTTTTTCTCCATTGTTGTGCAAGCTTTTGAGCTTTGTGAGAGAGTGTTTGGAGTTTCCTTTTTGAGTGGTAAAGGTGCTCTTGAGTGTTGTTTAGAAGTATAAGAAGGTTGGAGAGCAAACCAAGAACAAATCGAAGTCGAACGAATCAATTTGGGTAAGTTTTCTCCATGGCCGCTGTCAAGCTTCTCGCCTCTGTGTCGTCACCGCACCCCGCGGCAAGCTCACCGCACCCATGGCGAGCCTTGTCCGAGTGCGTGTTCTCGCCCCTGTGCATTCATCGCACCCGCGGCAAGACTCTCACCGCACCCGCGGCGAGCCTTGTCCGAGTGTTTGTTCGTGGGTGTTTGGCTTTGGGCGAGGCTCGATTCCTTTGATTCTTTTCGTATTCTTTTAGATTCAATTATGAGGATATTGGATCGAAGTTAGGATCTTGTTATGGGTCGTTTCTTTGGGATTTATTATTCCAGATCTGTTCCAGTCCAGACTCAGGAACCCGTTTCTAAGCCTGTTCGAGCTATTCTGCGGATCCAGGCAAGTGGCGGTTCACTCTTGCTCATCATTCCATATTTCCATTAATTATCAATTGTTTTGTTGTTAATTAATTTGGGATGATTTACTGTTTTCGTTGGGAACAGTTTTGATAACTGTTTGTGATTTTAAAAGGAGATATTAATAGGTTGTATTTCTGCTAGAATCAACGCTATTATATATATTTTGATATGATTAAATATAGATATTACAATAGGTTGTATATTGTTAGAACAACGCTATTATATCTGTTATTGGCCGCGATGGCTTTGATGTGGATTATTGCTGTGTTGAACTGTTTAGTTAGCACGAGTATTCGTAGGAACGCTATGTACCTTGTGGGGGTTTAGCTGTTTCTTTATAACTAGTACTTGGTGGATTTTTCCCAGTACTCTCTAAGGTCTTGACCATGCCCTTACTCAGGGTGGTGCACTTAGCTAGTGCCAAATCTTTTGGGATTTATTCCCTCTGGTATCTCTTGTGAGGAGATCTGATATCTCTTGTGAGGAGATCTGGTATCTCTTGTGAGGAGATATGATATCTCTTGTGAGGAGATCCGATATCTCTTGTGGGAGATTTAAAGCTTATAATGTGATGATCGTTTTGGAATTAAATGAGATAAGTGCCGTTGTCACACACAATTAATATACCTTGGGCGAGTAGTGCAGCTAGGCGCTAGTGCATCTAGGAAAGCTGGTCTTAACTTTTAGTCACTCGAATGCGATACTGTGATTCTGTGATTGTGTGTAACTAATTAATGTTCCCCAACATTTATCATGCTTCCTATAAGGCTCATTTCATTTAGAGTCTTCTTTTGGGATTGATTGTTGTGAGACTCGGTCTCCAGAATCTTCTCTTGTGCATACCTCTTGTTATTCCAGTAGGAGTATGATAGTTGACTATCGTCATCGGTTATTATTCGAGAAACGATGAGTCTAACCTAATACGACTGCTTCGAACCACTCTGCTCAATTCCCTTGCTAGTCTATTCATTTAGACTAACCAGCCGTAATTTTCCTTGCATGGTTGGCTGGTGTCATCCGTTCGATTCGGCACATCAGGTATGTTGCTATTCCGTGAAGGCTAGAACGACTATGAAGATGAACGGTGTTTTGACAAGTTATTTTGTTTTAAAGACTTCCGATGTGTTACTTATGTTGTATTTAAAGACTTCCGCTGTATTAATTCTGATGATGTATTTTGCTTTGTCTGGAATCATGTGTAATTCTGAGACTGTGGTTTAATAAAAGTTATGATATTTGGTATTGTAACTATGGTTTGATAGTTATATCGTTTGGAAAAGCCTGGGGTGACTTCGGGGTTTTCGTCCGGGGTCATCAGCAGTAATGCTTTGAAATGGAGTGAAATTTAGGGGTGTTACAGACTTGGTATCAGAGCTAAAAAGTTTTCATAGGCTCTGTTACAGACTTGGTATCAGAGCCGAAAGTTTTTAAAACGGGTTTGGGATTTCATGAACCATTTACTCGTTTTGTTTGAAAATGTTTTCAAACGGCTCTTGTGAACTCACGGGCGGCACCCGTACCGACACCAACACCGTTGGGTGGCTGGGTGTGTGATGTGGCTGGGGTAGCTTGGCCTGGTGATGTTACAGATCCGGTTTGAAATATTTTCACTCGTTTGAAATATTTTCGCTCGTTTGAAATATTTTCGAAGGCTCTGGATTTCCAAAAGAAAAGCCGTTCATAGTCGTGCCTTCTCTTGAGTCTGATATGGAAGCGAACTTCCATATTTAGAAAGACTAACTCTCTTCTCGTCACCCGTAGAATATGGGTGCATTCTGTTCTTTCAGAGGGACTCAAAAGAAGTCGAGGTGGTTTCGCCATCTCCAGTAAGGCTTGAATTTCCAGTTCCCTCGTTATGATTTGAGGTTGTAGAACCTAGTAACTCGGTTTGAAGTCATCAATGAAAATTACCAAGTTTGATCTATTATAAGTTTATTTTATTACGGTAAGTATATCAGAATGATATTAATGTAATAAAATCCTTGGAATTTGATCGGTAAATAGATGGTGAACACAAGGAACACTATCCGTGCTGGTACTGGGCCAAGCAATGACCCCAAACCGATCATAAGGAATGTTCCAGACCCTGTGGAGGAACACGAGTCTGTTTCTCACAATAATCCAGGAGGCAATGGCCAAGCTGAGGCCAATGCTCAAATGGGTTTTGATGCAGCAGCTGTTGCGGCAATTCGAGGAATTGTTATGCAAGCAGTGACTGATATACTGCGACCAAACGCACCACAGGCACAAGGCGTGCCAATTACTCCAGCGGTTCCCAGATTTGAGGAACCAAATGTCCATGTACACCAAGAAGAGGCAGTCAGGAATAGAGGTGATTATGGCCGAGCACTAAAGGCCATTAACTCTATGAGACCTGACAACTATGACGGGAAAGGAGAACCAGTCAAGGTGGCTCATTGGTTTTTCCACATGGAGCGGTTATTCCGCAATGTAGAGTGCACAGAAGCGGAGAAAGTGCATATAGCTTCCCTTCAATTAAAGGAAGATGCGAGTGATTGGTGGGAGAACACCGGTCTTGCTGATAGCCCTGATTTGAATTGGGCAATGTTCAGAACCAAGATGATCGATCGTTTCTTTTCCCGAGCTATGAGGGAAGAGAAACACAAGGAATTTCTATACCCAAAGAATGATGGATTGAAGGTGGCCGAGATGGCAACCAAGTTCAATCATTTGCTGCAATATGCTGGGACGGAAGTGTCCAGCGAGGAGCAAAAGATCTGGTATTTCCATGAGTGGATGAGTCCAGATATTAAGCCACTGATGGTGCATCACGAATGCTCTACCTTGGAGCAGTACGTGGATGCAGCCTATAAGTTGGAGATGAATCTGGAGGAGTCGACCAAGAAGCGTAATAGCCAGAGGCAAGTGCAGAACCAGCCTAAGGCAAGTGAGTTTAAACGTCTCACGCCACCATCTGACTTTGCCAAATCTGGCCGAGCAAAAAGGGATATGACTCATGATGGGTCTACGCAACGTTCGGGTCAGGCAAGAGTCCAGTCCAGTGTTACAACTGTGGTACGCACGGGCACACGAACAATGAATGTCTGAAGGACAAGAAGACGTGCTATGGTTGCGGAAAAGAGGGCCATATGCAGACGTTTTGTCGACATAGAAGGTGGAAAGAAGCTGAGTCACGGCAGGGGTCTGTTAATCAGAACAACCGACCCTGGTTCAGTCCGGTGGAAGCTCCTAGTCCTTCAATGCAGACAGCTGCACAAAACAAGGGGAAAGCCCCAGTGGCTTCTGGAAGTCAAGGTCAACGCCTTTACGAGATGCGTGAGGCGGATGGACACGACGCTCCAAATGCTTAAAGTGTTTATACCTTTTGTTGGTATGTTGTTGATTTGGGTGCTACCCAGTCTTTTGTTTTGGATAGTTGTGTAGTAAGTTAAGTTGTGTGTGCAACGAGGTTGCGAACCTTTTGTTGAAACTCTTCTTATATATATGAACTTTTGGTTTGATACCAAGTTAGTGTTTCGTTGCTTGGTATGGGGTGAGGTCTCGTGTTCAAGGCTCACCAACAACCTCTTGGAGATGGCTGCCTATTAATTAGATGGAGCTACCAAGGATGGGTTGAGATGTATGGACAGCGACTCATGGCAACAGTGAACACTGGTAATGGCTGGGCCTGGGCTCGGAGCCACTAGTGGGCCGTCTGTGAACCATGTAGTAGGCTGGTCCAAAATGGTGACCATTTAGTTGGAACCAAGCGCCTTTTGGAAATTCCGATTACCATTTAGGGTAAGGAGTTCGAGGCGGATTTAATTTGATTAGCCATGGCTCCATACGATAATTTCTCGGTATGGATTAGTTGACGCGTCATGGGGCGGTCATCGATTTAATTCAAGAACTGTGACGGTGTCATCTGGGGGCCAGTGTGTATGCAAATTTGAGGGTCAGAATGACGCTGATAACGGCAGGCTCATCAATGTGATGGCTGCGTTTAAGCTACTTCGACAAGGTTGTGTCGGGTACCTTTGCCACCTGGATCCGCCCATGAGAGATGAACCATCAATTCTTGATATTCCTGTGATTAGTGAATTTTCGGATGTCTTTTCAAAAGATATTCCCGGTTAATCCGTAGCGTGACGTGGAGTTTATAATTGATTCTGAGCCTGGTACCGCACCGATTTCCGAGGCACCGTATCGGATGGCTACTGATTGAGATGCAAGAGTTGAAAAAGCAACTCGAGGATCTTCTTGACAATGGTTACATAAGGCTGAGTGCATCGCCTTGGGGTGCCCCGGTTTTGATTTGTCAAAAAGAAAGATGGATCGTCCCGACTTCGTTTCAACTATTGTGAGTTGAATAAAAGTCACGATCAAGAATAAATGTCCGTTGTTAAGGATTGATGATCTATTGGATCAACTACGAGGAGCAAAAGTGTTTGCATTGGAAATTGAGGTTACTTGGAGAACTTGGGAAACTAAGGCGGTTATACTTCGACGTTTTCCCAAGTGGTATTCGGCCAAGTTTCGGGGTCGAAACTTCTTTTAAGGAGGAGATAATGTAATATCCCTCATTTTATAAGGATAATTTGGAAATTTTCCAACTCCTGTATTACAAGTCGGATTAAATTCAGAGAAGTTCAGACATTCGGTAATATGTTTGATCTCTGTAATATTTTTTCTGAGTAAAATAAAATACAGTTGAAGTGTTTTCGGGGTTAATTTGTCGTTAGTGTACGAATATATTTAACCCGGAGTTAAGGAATTTAACCCCAAAGTGATTTGGATAAGAATAGCCAAATCGGCCTTGACCGCACCCAGCGGCAGACGCCACCGCACCCGCGGCAAGGACCAAAAACAGAGTGTCGTCTTCAGCTGCAAGTGGCACTGTGGCGGCCGTTTGAGCAGTCAAGTGGACGTCCAAGTGGCTCTTTGCCTTGTCCCCTAGCTTGTCCCCTTAGAGTAAGCTCGAGTTGAGCTATAAAAGGAGATGAAATCCGAAGCCAAGCTCGATCGTCTTCCTCCTCCTCTGTTTTCTCTGTTTTTCTCCATTGTTGTGCAAGCTTTTGAGCTTTGTGAGAGAGTGTTTGGAGTTTCCTTTTTGAGTGGTAAAGGTGCTCTTGAGTGTTGTTTAGAAGTATAAGAAGGTTGGAGAGCAAACCAAGAACAAATCGAAGTCGAACGAATCAATTTGGATAAGTTTTCTCCATGGCCGCTGTCAAGCTTCTCGCCTCTGTGTCGTCACCGCACCCCGCGGCAAGCTCACCGCACCCCGCGGCAAGCTCACCGCACCCGCGGCGAGCCTTGTCCGAGTGCGTGTTCTCGCCCCTGTGCATCCACCGCACCCGCGGCAAGACTCTCACCGCACCCGCGGCGAGCCTTGTCCGAGTGTGTGTTCGTGGGTGTTTGGCTTTGGGCGAGGCTCGATTCCTTTGATTCTTTTCGTATTCTTTTAGATTCAATTATGAGGATATTGGATCTAAGTTAGAATCTTGTTATGGGTCGTTTCTTTGGGATTTATTATTCTAGATCTGTTCCAGTCCAGACTCAGGAACCCGTTTCTAAGCCTGTTCGAGCTATTCTGCGGATCCAGGCAAGTGGCGGTTCGCTCTTGCTCATCATTCCATATTTCCATTAATTATCAATTGTTTTGTTGTTAATTAATTTGGGATGATTTACTGTTTTCGTTGGGAACAGTTTTGATAACTGTTTGTGATTTTAAAAGGAGATATTAATAAGTTGTATTTCTGCTAGAATCAACGCTATTATATATATTTTGATATGATTAAATACAGATATTACGATAGGTTGTATATTGTTAGAACAACGCTATTATATCTGTTATTGGCCGCGATGGCTTTGATGTGGATTATTGTTGTGTTGAACTGTTTAGTTAGCACGAGTATTCGTAGGAACGCTATGTACCTTATGGGGGTTTAGCTGTTTCTTTATAACTAGTACTTGGTGGATTTTTCCCAGTACTCTCTAAGGTCTTGACCATGCCCTTACTCAGGGTGGTGCACTTAGCTAGTGCCAAATCTTTTGGGATTTATTCCCTCTGGTATCTCTTGTGAGGAGATCCGATATCTCTTGTGAGGAGATCTGGTATCTCTTGTGAGGAGATCCGATATCTCTTGTGAGGAGATCTGATATCTCTTGTGAGGAGATCCGATATCTCTTGTGGGGAGAGATTTAAAGCTTATAACGTGATGATCGTTTTGGAATTAAATGAGATAAGTGCCGTTGTCGCACACAATTAATATACCTTGGGCGAGTAGTGCAGCTAGGCGCTAGTGCATCTAGGAAAGCTCGTCTTAACTTTTAGTCGCTCGAATGCGATACTGTGATTCTGTGATTGTGTGTAATTAATTAATGTTCCCCAACATTTATCATGCTTCCTATAAGGCTCATTTCATTTAGAGTCTTCTTTTGGGATTGATTGTTGTGAGACTCGGTCTTCAGAATCTTCTCTTGTGCATACCTCTTGTTATTCCAGTAGGAGTATGATGGTTGACTATCTTCATCGGTTATTATTCGAGAAACGATGAGTCTAACCTAATACGACTGCTTCGAACCACTATGCTCAATTCCATTGCTAGTCTATTCATTTAGACTAACCAACCGTAATTTT
This sequence comes from Rheum nobile, assembly GCA_027886185.1. Taxonomy (NCBI): domain Eukaryota; kingdom Viridiplantae; phylum Streptophyta; class Magnoliopsida; order Caryophyllales; family Polygonaceae; genus Rheum; species Rheum nobile. The sequence goes on from WOAB01000056.1 coordinate 1,858,820, forward strand.
CCTTGCATGGTTGGCTGGTGTCATCCGTTCGATTCGGCACATCAGGTATGTTGCTATTCCGTGAAGGCTAGAACGACTATGAAGATGAACGGTGTTTTGACAAGTTATTTTGTTTTAAAGACTTCCGCTGTGTTACTTATGTTGTATTTAAAGACTTCCGCTGTATTAATTCTGATGATGTATTTTGCTTTGTCTGGAATCATGTGTAATTCCGAGACTGTGGTTTAATAAAAGTTATGATATTTGGTATTGTAACTGTGGTTTGATAGTTATATCGTTTGGAAAAGCCTGGGGTGACTTCGGGGTTTTCGTCCGGGGTCATCGACAGTAATGCTTTCAAATGGAGTGAAATTTGGGGGTGTTACAGCCAGAACTAGTGGCCTTCTTCGAGATTCCAATGGGATCTTTATCAAAGGTTACAATATCAAGGTCATTGTAGGAATCCTTTCAAGGCTGAGGTAGTTGGGTTGTTACAGGGGCTGATTTTAGCCAAAATTTTTGGAGTAAAAATGTGATTGCTGAGGTTGATGCTATTATGTTGGTGAATGCTTTTGTTGATGGTAATGGTTTGTCTTCACCAATTCGTGACCTTTTGCTCAAGTGCCAGGAGTTGTTGAAGGATCAAGTTTGCATCTGGTGCACATGGAACTTCAACGGTGTTCTACATCAATGTTAATGCCCATGTGTTGTGCTAGCCAGTTCACAAATGAATTGATATCTTCATCTAAAATTTGACGATTTTGTTGTCATACACTTACAATGATATTTTAATTTTGTTTCAAGATAATGTGTATGTTGCACTATATAGTAGAATTCACTCCTAGCATCACAATAAAAATGGAAGAAGCAATTGAAGCACTACCACAGAGTCACAGACCACGTTAATAGATGTCATCATACCCTAAAAAGTAGCCATATTTTTCAAGGCCTAAAGTTAACAAATTCTTAATCCCAAATCACACTTAATATCTAAAAAAACCCTCAAATTTTAAACCCTAAATTGAACTCCTGGATCCCTAAAATTTACCTCAAACTGTAGCAGTTTTGTAGAATTTAACAACCAAGTCGACATACTACCACCACAAAAACGTCGTCGGACCTCCTTCAACCCCTCCCTCCAGCCCAGTCCACGACCAATAGCAACCCAGTGCTCCCTAGCGTTGTCCTCCCTTTCCACCATCATCGCTACCTTTTTCGGCGAACTCGTCCACCAAAGTCGTCAGCCAGGCCAAATGCTCGTTACACTTGTGATCGCCTATCCAAGTGTCAACTAGGCCAAACTCGTTGCACTTCCGGGGTGTGGAAAATAAATCTATCCTACGTTGGAAGGTTGAGACTAAACAAAACTAGTATATAAGCTTAGTAATTAATCATTCTATTTCCAATTGGTTTTAAATCGAATCGTAAAATCATAAGATTCTACAACATAATTAAATGTAGTTGTAACCAATCTAATAACGGTAATTTTAGAAGTGAAATTTAAAAAATACTCCCTCCGTATAAAAAAATTTGTCATTTTACCCTAATATTTTTGTAAAGAAAAGATTGTCATTTTAGCCCAAAATTTTTGTAAAGAAAAGATTGTCATTTTAGGTGTTTAGGTAATAATTCATTGATGAGTTACGAAATTTGACATCAGAAAAGATTGTCATTTTGTCTCTTTTTATACAAATTCTCTATGTTTATTGGCTACAATTGAGATGAGTTATTAAATAACTGTAAATTTAAAGTAAAAATTATGAAAATGTAGGATAATCATTGTATTTCTTAATAAGTAGTGTGTCAAACTCTAGAATGACAATCTTTTTTATACAAAGGGAGTATGATATATTAGTAATCTTATGATATAAAAACGTTACATTTTCTACAATGCTTTAATGATGATTTACCAATATAATCATATTATAATAGATAAAAGAAAAAAATGTACATATTTTATATTTCAAGTATACATTTTCAGCTCATAATGAAATAATGGAATATGATAAACATGTTGTATGATCGTAAGAATCATTCATATAATTATCAGAATCGTATGCAAGATCGAGATCATACAAAAGATCCTACTGATTTTATATTAAAACATTAAGATTCTACTTTCACTGAGATTTTACCTAAAATCAAAATCGTTATATCACTTTTAAATCATAAAATCGTTAGAATCATAGAATCGAATCGAAATTTTAATAATATTGCTAAGACCCAAATTAGATCTGTCAGTCCTTGTTTACAAATCAGAATTTTCAGTGACGGGTCTCGATGAATTGCACTATTTTTTGAGTCTTCTGCCACTGTTGTCTGGAATTTTTGGATCCAACGATTCGCCGATCATCGGTTGTTTCTCGAAATTATTGGAACCAATGTTGTTAGGTTTGGGATTTCAGGATCAGAGCATAAGCTGTTTTTTGAATCGGATTCTAAAATCGAATTGTAAAATTGCAAGATTCTAAAACATGATTAATATAGTAGAAACCAACCTAATAAATGGAAACTTTTTATATTTGAAGTGAAAAATTAAAATTTAATATATTAGTAATCTAATGGTATAAAAACGTCATGTCTTCTACAATACTTTAATGATGTTCTACCAATATACTCATATTATAACATATAAAAGAAAAAAATGCATATATATTATATTTTAGTTATATATTTTCAACTCATAATGAAATAATGACATATAATAAACATGCTGTAGGATTGTAAGAATCATTGAAATCGTATGCAGGATCGAGATTATAGACAATATCTTATTGATTTTATATTGAAATAAGATTCTACTTTCAATGAGATTCTATCTAAAACCGAGATTGTGCATGGTTTCCTATGTGTAATGATATATTTTGTATATATATTCATCGTTTTCAAATTTGATATTGTTAGGAAGAGAACTTTTGGAAACTTCAGTTCCCTACTATAGTTCACTTCCTCAGTTTTCCTAGTTTTGATAATGACAAACATCTTTGCTATTAATGTTTCTATTAGTGTGATAAACAGGGAACTTAGGACTCAGAAAGCAAGGAACAGAGACGCTGTCGCCAGACTTGGGAACTGGCGAAAGGAACCCAAGCTAGTCGACGCCAGAAACACTTGAAGAATTATGTAAAGGCGGTGGTGAGCTGTTTTAGGGTAGATCTTAGTTAGAGAGAGCTAAAGATTCTATCCAGTTTCCATATATAATAGGAGCGTAAAAGATTATCTGTCATGGAAACAAAGTTGTAAAAATCGGTAAAGATAATATTTGGTAACAAATGTTATCTTTAAAGATTTCTTTTGATTATTTTATTTATATGATTCGGTTATTGAAGATTCACTATCTCATTAACTAAATCATATAAGTAAAGCGGTAAAACCTCTCTCATCTCTCACGCATCAACGAGAAGAAGCTTTCTGAAGTGCAGAAGAAGAATTGTGCCGTGTTCTTTGAAGAAGAGCGAAGTAAGTCACTTGCTTGTTACTTGGTTAGGTTGAACTAGGTAGAGAGTCTTTAGTGTGTCTAAGACTTTAATCTGTGTGTTCTATTCTAGTTGATTGTAACCGAAGTATTAATACAAGAAGTAGACTTTGAAATCCTCTTGCAAAAGGGGTAGTGAGTTTTATCCTGGATAACTAGTTGATTATCAAAGGTTCCCACTCTAAGGAATTTGTCTTGAATCTGTTCGTGTTTACTTATTCCGCTGCTTAGGGAACTGAACTTTCAGTTCCCTCGAACAACGTACGATCTTACAATTGGTATCAGAGCAGGCGCTCTAGATTTGTGTTAGTTTACAGATTTCAAGATGTCTACCTCAAGTGAATTTAGTCTGGGAATCTCCATCAACAAGCCTCACATCCGAAAGAAAGGAGAAGAAGAATGGTGGGAGAAAAGCATGGAAAACCACATTCAAACCATAGACTATCAGTGCTGGCGCGTGATAGAAAATGGTGATGGAACTATTCCTAAGGACTTAACTGAAGACCAATGGAAGCCGGAGTACTATGTCATCAAGGAGAAAAATGCTAAGGCTCGTCAACTCATTCTCAATGGGCTGAACAGAGAAGATATGGACAAAGTAATGGGAATCCCAACTGCTAAAGGGATCTGGACTGCTCTGAAGGAAATGCACGAAGGCATTGAGGAACTGAAACAAAGTAGGAAGTTTGCTCTAGAAGGAGAGTACCACACTTTTGAGATGCTTGACACTGAAGACATCTCTCAGTATTACTCTCGCTTCACAAGGCTCGTAACGAAACTCACCACTGTTGGAGTAGAACTCGACGAATGGTCAAAAGCCCTTGTCATCATCAACGGTCTCAACTCAAAATTTAACCTCATCAAAAGAGTTCTGAAGACTACCCCTGGAATTCAGTCCATCCCCTTAACTCAAATCATAGGGAAACTTGAAGTTGACGAAAGAGAGGCACAAAAATCCAGTTCTTCCAAGAAAGTGGAGAAGGGAATCGCCTTAAAAATCTCAAAGGCTTTTTCCAGACTAGAAATAGAAGAGGAAAATTCCGATCTCGAGGAAGAAGAAGACGAGATAACTGCCTTGATTACGAAGCACGTCAGAAAGCAATTCACCAAAGGAAAGTTCAAGAAGAATTTCCAAAAGAAGGACCTCTCTGAATATCAATGCTACCAATGCAAAGAAAGGGGACATCTGGCAAGGAACTGTCCTAAGAACACTGACGACGATGACAAATCTCAGCACAAGAAGGCTCTCTTCGCAACCTTTGGAGATGACTCAGAAGACTCTGAAGGGGAACCAGAGACGAAGGGAACTACCAGAGGAAGATGTCTAATGGCCAAAGAAGATTCAACTGAATCAGACGACTCTGAGGTATCTTCTTCTGACTTCACTAAGTCTCTTCTAGAATATGACAAAAAGCAACTAGTCAAAATTATTAAGAAACTTGGAAAGGAAACTAGTTCCCTACAAGAGAAACCGGAGGAATATGAAGATGAAATTTCTTGCTTAACTACTGAAAACTCCGTCTGGGGTAAGAAATTAGATGAAGCTGAGAAACTATTAGCCAACTCTCAAAAAATGTGTGAGTCCTGCAAAAATGTTAAAACTGAACTCATGCATGTTGTCATTCCCCCAGTTCCCTCAACAGACTGTGAAAAGAAAAATTCTATCCTGCTTAATGAAATCGTGCATAAACTTGATCTTCTCACTCACTCTATAAATGAGAAAACTGTGAATCAAACTGTTTTTGTTAAGCAACGACATGGTCTTGGTTATACTGGTAAAAAGGATTCTGAGGAAACATGCTCCGCTGAAAATGAGAAAATAAGAAAGGAACTGGCCGAGAAAAATGAGTTCCTCAGTGGTGCACTGCAAAACTCTCGTGATAAAGCTCAGTTCCTAGAAGAAAAGGTAAAGGTGCTTGAACAAAAGCCCACAGAGAACCAAACCTAGTTCAATGGTCAAAATGCTCATAAGATGTATGTTTCCCAAGCTCAGGGAACTAAAGGTAAAAACATCAATTTTGAGCAAAGAAAACAGGAAAGACCCTTCCGACCGGATAAAGGTAAGTATGGTCATGTGGTTTATAATCGTGTATGCTGGCATTGTGGTACAAATGGTCACACTTATCATGATTGCATCCATAAAAAGAAACAAATGGAAGAAAATGCTAAGAAAAGGAACCAGAAAATAAACAACAAGAAAATGACGTATACTATTACTGATTTGAATGATCCTTACTATTTTGTTCCTGCTTCTAACCCACAGACAAGATTTCAACCGCACTCACCCAGAAAAGCTACGCTTGGCTGGGTTCCAAAAGTTTGAGTTCCCTTGTGCAGGACGAAGTGCGACAACAAGACAGATGGTACATCGACAGTGGATGCTCGTGCCATATGACTGGAAACAGAAAGAAAATGTCATCACTTCAGCAACACCGAGGAGGAACTATCTCCTTCGGAGACAAGAGAAATGGAACAATCTGTGGAACTGGAAGCGTGAATCTCACTGATCACATTAAGGTAAGTAATGTAAACCTTGTTGAAAATTTAGGTTTTGATCTAATAAGTGTGTCTCAGCTGTGCGATCAAGGGGGAAATGAGGTTCGCTTTACCTCAAAGGAATGTTTTGTGAAAGATAGACAGGGAACTGTGATCCTAAAAGGCAAAATGTTCAATAATGTTTATATCATTGACCCAAAGTTCGTTCCCAAGGAAAAGTTGTGTCTCTCTTCCATTGATGATCAAACAAACCTCTGGCATCAACGACTTGGTCATACAAGCATCAAGCTAATCCATAAACTGCATCAAAAGGAACTTGTTCGTGGTCTCCCCAAAATCAACGCTGAAAAGTCAGAAATCTGTTCTGATTGTGTCAAAGGGAAACAGGTTCGTAGTTCCTTCAAGTCCAAAACTCAGGTAAGCTCCTCCAAACCTCTTAAGCTCATTCACATGGATCTCTGCGGTCCTATGCGCGTTCAAAGCTTTGGCGGCAACAGGTATATTCTCGTACTTGTTGATGACTTCTCAAGATTCACTTGGACTCTATTTATAAAATCTAAGAGTGAAGTCTTTGATAGATTTAGTGAGCTAGTTCCCCTGCTTGAAAAATCGTTAAATGTATCTCTTCGAGCCATTCGTTCCGATCATGGAACTGAGTTCGAAAATAGAGACTTTCTAACTTTTTGCAGGGCACATGGTATTGATCACAACTTTTCGGCTCCATACACCCCACAACAGAACAGAGTCGTTGAAAGGAAGAACATGACTTTGGAAGATATGGCTCGCACCATGCTTATTTCTAGTGGGCTCCCACAGATCTTTTGGGCAGAAGCCGTAAATGCTGCATGCTACATTCTAAATCGAGCCATGCTACGCCCTATGCTTGAGAAGACCTCCTATGAGCTGCTTTGAGGACGAGTTCCCAACATCGCTCATCTACGGGTCTTCGGATGCAAGTGCTTCGTCCACAATAATGGAAAGGACAATCTGGGTAAGTTCGACCCCCGTAGCGACGAAGGAATCTTCATAGGATATGCATCCAACAGCAAAGCTTACAAGGTCTTCATCAAACGGACTAAAAAGGTAGAAGAAAGCATTCATGTTGTTTTCAATGAAAAATTGCCTTCCCAGTCTGTGCAGGATCTCTCAGTTCCCTCCGAAGATCCATTTCAACGACCACATGAAGACTCCGATGATGATGCACCATCGAAGACCAATTCCTATCCTTCCCTCGCTGACCCTCCCCAAGAAAGTCCAGTAATTGATCCCAAGGAGTCAATCTCTACAGAGAGTTGTCCTGCTCAACCGGTTCCTTTGATCGATGCAGTTCCCTCCAGCTCTACGGCTCCAGTTAACCAAATCTCTCAGGGAACTGACGCTACACCTCCAGTTGTTTCTTCCTCAACTCCCATCCCTGCAATCGATGAATCTCCAGGGACTGACTTGCTTGCTCCTAACCGAGATAAGAGGACCATTAAGCCCCCAGTCAGGTACGGATTTGAGGATATGACTTTTTGTGCATTCAATGCTTTCCTGTCTCTTATAGAACCCAAGAACATCACGGAAGCTCTGAAGGATGCCGACTGGATCATTGCCATGCAAGAAGAACTTCACCAGTTCGAGAGGAACAAGGTCTGGCGACTAGTTCCTCGCCCCGCTAATCGCCACATCATAGGAACTAGGTGGGTCTTTCGCAACAAATTGGACGATTCTGGTGCAGTCTCAAGAAACAAAGCTCGACTGGTTGCTCAAGGATATAATCAATAAGAAGGAATTGATTATGATGAGACGTTTGCCCCTGTAGCAAGATTGGAGGCCATTCGGTTGCTCATTGCTTATGCGTCTCACAAAGGCTTCAAACTTTTCCAAATGGACGTGAAAACTGCGTTCCTCAACAGGATTCTTCAAGAAGAAGTTTATGTCAAACAACCTCCAGGATTCGAGGATGATGATCACCCTGACCACGTGTACTTCTTGGACAAAGCGCTCTATGGACTCAAACAAGCACCTCGTGCTTGGTATGATCGCCTTGCCCAGTTCCTAACAGCCAATGGCTATCGACGTGGTGTGATCGACAAAACTCTCTTCATCCTAGATGTAAAGGGTGATATTCTAGTGGTTCAGGTATATGTTGATGATATCATTTTTGGTTTCACTAACTTGTCTCTTGTAGATAAATTCAAGGAACTAATGAGTAGCGAGTTCGAAATGAGCATGATTGGGGAACTCACATTTTTTCTGGGACTACAAGTCACCCAGAAAGCAGATGGAATCCAAATTCATCAACAAAAGTATCTCAAGGAACTCCTAAAGAAGTTCAAGATGGACTCCAGCAAATCCATTTCCACTCCCATCTCCCCCGCAACGCGTCTCACTGCTGATCATTCTGGACAACGCGTTGAGGAGAAACTGTATCGCGGTATGATAAGCTCCATGATGTATCTAACCGCCAGTAGGCCAGATATTGTGTTTGCTGTGTGTCTCTGTGCTAGGTTTCAAGCTGATCCACGGGAATCTCATCTCACTGAGGTGAAACGTATCTTTCGCTATCTAAAGGGAACTGACGACCTTTGTCTTTGGTACCCTAAAGATTGCCACTTCAACCTCCTTGGATACACGGATGCAGACTATGTTGGATTCTTAGTTGATCGAAAAAGCACTTCAGGAATGGCTCAGTTCCTTGGCCCCTGTCTCATCTCTTGGGGCTCCAAGAAACAAAATTCGGTCGCACTCTCCACTACGGAAGCTGAGTACATCGCAGCCGCTGCTTGCTGTTCCCAACTTCTATGGCTTAAACAACAACTCGCGGACTTTGGTATGTCTTTCGGTCCCCTTAAGATCTTATGTGATAATACCAGTGCAATCAACATATCTAAGAATCCTGTGCGTCATACTAGGACCAAGCATATTGATATAAGGCATCATTTTCTACGTGATCATGTTGAGAAATGGAACATATTGCTAGAACATTGTAGAACAGAAGATCAAATTGCTGATATATTCACCAAGGCACTCAATCGGGAACCTTACGAATCCTTTATGCTACTTCTAGGAATGATTTCCCTAAACTAGTAGTTCCAGTTGCCATTACTAGTTCCCTTACTGTGCCTAGATTTGATACGTTCCATGATTTCATTGGAAATATTGATGATATTTGATCTTGTGCTGGCACTCGCATGTCCTGTAACATTGATTCTAAAGCATGTTCTAAATTATGGCATGATCGCATATTCTTTCATGATATTTTTGTGCTTGCCTACATCTCTTTGATTAGCCTCAAAATAGTCAATTTGATCACATCTAACCTATCTTACAAGCCGAAATGATAATTGACTATAAACCGTCCCTAAGCCTGATTACATTGCATAATTCCTTATGATCCTTTGTTTAATCCACACTGGGAATTATCTGTGTAATGTCCAAATTGCCTTCCTAAATTTATTTATATGGGCATGTACTTTCTTGAGTGTTTGCTTGGTTCCCTACATCAAATGTGCCCATATTTCCCTAGTTCCGTGTCATTTGCTGAGGACAGGAACTGAGCTTGCCGCCTCAACGGCCAGATATTTTGAATCCTGTAATTCTGACAGTCTCCGCGTCCCGAGGAGTTATTGCATTTCTAGCCGTTTCTCAGTCGATTTGTCTCATGAGTTGATTTTGATTGATCCGTTGCCATCTCTATGAAGCTCCTTATGGATATTCTCTTGGGTAAAGATCTTATGGCCGTTGGCGAATTATATCGGTTTCCTTCTTGATCAAGATTTGAAAAGATATTATTTGCTCACAATTTGGAAAGATTTGGCCGTTGGGTGAGGATTATAAAAGGCACACAAAGTAGATCTCTTTCGGCACCGCCTCTGCTATTATCTCTGCTCTACCAAAAGTTTCTGCCTTCCTCTCCAGAATCCTCTCTCTCACCACCAAAATTATCCATGGAACCCAAGGCATCCCAGTACACCGATGAGGAAATAGCCCTCATTGAGGAACTTCGCAAGAAGAAGGCCGCTTCATCGTCCTCACAGGTGGCTTCACCGACAAAGGCACCCCCTATTTTGCCTCCACCTGTGGTGGCTCTCTCTGAGCCGGAAATCTCGCCGGCGAAGGCACCTAGTCACTCAGCATCCTCCGAGCATATGCTCTCTCGGCCGTCCTCCCCTACTCTGACAAAGGAGGATTCTCATCACTCCTCTCCCTCTCAGAGGAGTCCCCCCATTGATGTGGATCTCATGCCTACGCCGACCCCCTCTATTCGGAAACCTGGCGACTCGCAATCCGTCGCCGGTCGGGTCAAGCGCCGCGCTGCTAAGGGTGGTTCCGGCGTCTCCTCTCTCCAACTTGATGAGATGCCACCGGCAAAAAGGGCCAAGATCTCCCCACCCTCCAAAGGAAAGAAGCCGATGTCACTTTTTCCGACTCGCTCCTCCACCAAGATGCCAAAGTTGGAGGCTTCTCTGGCCGCCAGGAAAGTTCTAGAGCCCCTCATCGTTGGCAAGGAGTTCTGGACCTCCTTCGATGACGAAAGTGTCATTGCTGCTTACGCCAAGCTTCAACTTCAGGGTTGGGACTCTCTGGTTCCCTCTCCGTTCGCAGCAAATGAAGATATGGTGTGCCTCTTCTATCAAAACCTGCAGTTTGTATCTGCCAAGGAGGACCAGCCTGCTCATGATGCTCTCCTCACCTGGGGTGGTAAACTCTTCCCTATCTCTGCTGGTGTGATAGGAACTGTGCTTGGTTTGGAGACTGGTGAAGGTTTTGGGGTCATCATCAAGAAGAACTGGCCAGGGAAACGAAAGGCAGCCATCCTCCGTACTGTGTTTGAAGGCAATGCCCCCGCCAAAGGTACCCTCTTCACCAAACAACTTAGCCTTGACCGCAAAATCCTCCACACCTTCCTCATTAAGAACATCACCCCCCGCCAAGAAAAGAGAGACACAGTGGTTGTCTCCGATGCTGTTTTGTTGGAGAAACTTCTCTTGGGAGAACCCATCGACCTCCCTCGCATCATTCTGGCCCATATGCAATTTTGCAAGGCCCACTCTACCCATGGCCTTCCCTACCCAAATGTGATTAAGCTTATTCTATCCAGCCTTGGTCTCTACCCCGCTGATATCCAGGAGACCCACTTCTCCCACATCCTCACCATGACCACGGTGCAACGCCTTGCTAAGAAGGCCCATATTGATGAAGTGTCTGAGGCTGAAGATTTTGAGGAGGAGCTGCTGCCTGGACAATCTGATTCGCGCCTGGTCCCAGATACCCAGGTGCTGCTCAACAGCTTGGGCCATATTGAGCATGCCTTGGTCAATGGCTTTGACAAGGTTGCTACTGTTGTGGAGAAGGGGAACCACGACACCCATGGGATGATGGTGGAACTATGAAAGTACACTGGTGACCTCGCCAAGGAAATTCGGCGACTGGTTGATGAAAGGATTACAGAGGACATGGCACACAGGACCAAGGGCACGCAGTAGCTAGGGACAGTGTTCAGTTCCCTTCTCAGTTGACACGGAACTTATAGTTCCCTTAGGATCCCACTTCCATATTATGATCCCTTTTTGTGTGTCTCTGAGTGCTTTTATTTTGCTTGTTGCATTGCTTATGTAGTCTCTGCCCTTTAATATTTAATGAACTTATTTTGTGCTTCCTGCTCCGTTTATTATCTGCTTTCAATCTTTATTACGGTGCCATTTCTCTAGAGTTCAGCATTAGCTTATTTATCTCTCTAAATTCTCTGTGTTACTCATCTAACTGACTCTTTTCGATGATGTCCAAAGGGGGAATGAACCTGGCAATCTAGAACTCATAGGATGAACGGAAATCTAATCTAGTTGTTTCATTAAGGGGGAACTAAGGAACTAGATCTGGTGTTAAGGGGGAATGTGCAATTCACAAATAATTATTCTACACCTAGCCATATTCTGTTCTTTCTCACATATTATTCATGCCTATTTTGATATGTCAGTTCTACATGTTTGTCATCATCAAAAAGGGGGAAATTGTTAGGAAGTGAACTTTTGGGAACTTCGGTTCCCTACTATAGTTTCCTTCCTCAGTTTTCCTAGTTTTGATAATGACAAACATCTTTGCTATTAATGTTTCTATTAGTGTGATAAACAGGGAACTTAGGACTCGGAAAGCAAGGAACAGAGACGCTGTCGCCAGACTTGGGAACTGACGAAAGGAACCCAAGCTAGTCGACGCCAGAAACACTTGAAGAATTATGTGAAGGCGGCGGCGAGCTGTTTTAGGGTAGATCTTAGTTAGAGAGAGAGCTAAAGATTCTATCCGGTTTCCATATATAATAGGAGCGTAAAATATTATCTTTCATGGAAACAAAGTTGTAAAAATCGGTAAAGATAATATTTGGTAACAAATGTTATCTTTAAAGATTTCTTTTGATTATTTTATTTATATGATTCGGTTATTGAAGATTCACTATCTCATTAACTAAATCATATAAGTAAAGCGGTCAAACCTCTCTCATCTCTCACGCATCAACGAGAAGAAGCTTTCTGAAGTGCAGAAGAAGAATTGTGCCGTGTTCTTTGAAGAAGAACGAAGTAAGTCACTTGCTTGTTACTTGGTTAGGTTGAACTAGGTAGAGAGTCCTTAGTGTGTCTAAGACTTTAATCTGTGTGTTCTATTCTAGTTGATTGTAACCGAAGTATTAATACAAGAAGTAGACTTTGAAATCATCTTGCAAAAGGGGTAGTGGGTTTTATCCTGGATAACTAGTTGGTTATCAAAGGTTCTCACTCTAAGGAATTTGTCTTGAATCTGTTCGTGTTTACTTATTCCGCTGCTTAGGGAACTGAACTTTCAGTTCCCTCGATAACTAACAACGTACGATCCTACAGATATGTAAGTAAAGTGTGTTCTTACTTGATCCTTGCCCAAATTTATATTCGTGGAGTAGTGATTGATGAAAGAAAATGTCTATATATTGTGAGGGTTTTTTTGCGGGAAGTTACCTATGTTTTCATTATTTTTTATGTCAATGTGAAAAGCCATAGCCCTATTTTACCTAATTAATTATCCTAGCATGAAAAGAGCGTAGAAATGAAGACGTGAACATAAGTGTTACCGTTTCTTATTTATAGAAGAAATCCAACAGTTCTTGTCGTCGATCACACATCAATGAAAGCTAGCATTATAAATAAGTGTATATTATCAAGCCTAGGAGTTTTTTAGTGTAATCTGGGCTCGAACATGTAGAATGTCGTTGATGAAATAATCGTTGTCTTCACTCACGAGCTGGGTCCAAGTTATTCCCAATAGGTTCGCATTTCCCCAACCATTATCCCCCTCCAAAGTACGGTTGTTGGACTTGTTCTTGATTTGGAACTCCTTGGATGTCTTGTTCACCACGGCGAATTCAAAATCTACCGTGCAAGTTTTTGTGGCTGTTTCCTTAAGCACAAATAGTTTCCTCCTAGACAAAATGGTTGAGAATTCAGAATTTTTGATGGGGATATACTCTCCAACTCGTCTTTTTTCATGTCAAAGTAGACCACGCAATGAGGCAATTAAGTAGACGCGTCCTGAAGAATCGAAGTTGGTGGTGGCTAGGTCCTTTGATGCATTGATGTGTTGCCCACAGGAGAGTTCAACCTTAGAGAAGAGGGCTTTGACACTTGTTCAGGGTCGAAGTCAGGGCAGGCTAAGACTTCTCTTAGCTTTGAGCAACATATCAACCGCGCCAAGCGCTTGGTGAGGATTTCACGACGCTCTTGCTCTTGTGGATCGGGGAAGAGTTCACGCGCCCACTTCACGATGAAGTTGAAAACCTCGTCTTCTGAAATCACCTGGAGACCTTCGCTCCCCAGAACAACCTCTACTGCAGAAAGAGGCAATTCCATCGCCTCTTCTTGGGACCTTCGATTTACAAGTGAAAATCAATGCAATTCCGCAACGCATTTTGTGAGAAATAACATCACACATTACAAATTTGGGAATAAAAGGCCTAGTATATAATCTTAGTGGGTTACTCCTCATATTGCCAATTGGTTTTAGGATGGAACCCCCATTGGACTTATGTGTTGGGCTTTAACGCGCATAGACTAACAAGTCCCCGTCTATCGGCCCACCGGACTTTATCATATTTGTATTGAAAAAGTGTAATTGCATGAGTCCGGCTTATGCGAAGATCAATGCAAATCCACGACGCATTTGTGTTGAAAATTGATGAGGTCCGATTAGGCGATAGACGGGGACACGTCTGTTTGTGCGCACACGCGCGTTAAAGCCCATCACTTAAGTCCAATGGAGTTTCATCCTAAACCAATTGACAATAGGAAGAGTATTTCACTAAGTTTATATATTAGACATTTTATTCACAAGTTTTCAATGTGAGATGTTAAATCTCACAAAAAAAAAAGAAGGTAATTGCATGAGTGCTTACTTGGTGAAATCTTTGTAACGGGCAACAACGTACTGCTTTGCTGCATCAACCAACGGCTTAACTATTTCACTCGCCAAAAGACTTGAAGGAAGCTCGAGATAGAAACATGCAGATTCCATTGACATGGGAAACTTAAGCAACATCTCAATACAATATCCCATACAAGAAGTAACCTCAAACTTGTTCGCAGCTATCAACACATCTACCAAATCAGTGGAAGAAGTTGCACTCAGGGTATTCCCGTACATAAATTTAATAAGGTCCATCAAAGTTGCTTCCTCTGTTGACAACAACATTGAATTATATATTAACGACAAATTAAAGTTTACAAAAACATTACATTTCATTCAAAGGCGTGCGAGGATGATGCATAATACCAGTTGTGTTGATTTTGAAGTAGAAATCATTCTTCTGTTGTGATTCTTCCGTGCCGTTTTTGAATAACTACACTAGACAACTATAATCAACTTTCAATGGGAAGAAGAAGATGTTATGATTCAAACACACTAATGAGAGAAAACAAAACAAACATTACAACCCATGCAACAAATTATAAACATCAACAACTCATGCAAAAAAAAAAAAAAAAAAAAGTGTACTTTGTAGAAAAATGGACTTTTTGCAGCTAGGATAGGAGAACTTATGTGCAAAGTCTTGATTTTGGCACCATCACAAGACTCAAATTTCTTACTATGAGTTGATTCTATGAACGAAAACCATTCATGATATTTGACTGCCTTGAGCTTCTTGTCAGAATCAATAGAGTCGTTGTCGTTGTCGTCTGGGATGATCTCAAGATGGAAAACATGATCGGAGAAATCATAATCGTTGAACGCAAACACGAAATTCTCCTCATTAGCCCTCGAAATTATCATGTCCACACTTGAATCTTCCATCTCCTTGCTTTTATTTTCAATGAGAGCTTGCGATACTTATATACAATACTCAAACGAGAGAGAACTTTTTGGATATGGGAATGAGTATGTAGGAGGGCAAATCACGAGTGGTACATTTGTACTTTATAATTGATTGAATTTAGATTTTTTAACTTAAACTTAACCAAAACACATAGGACGGTTAACATAGGTTTTATTTGGCTGCATCTTTATAAAATTTTCATTCGTAAAAAAACACTTATTTCTCTTCCTTCACCCTATATCACCTAAATTTAAAAATATTTTTAAAAAAAATATATCATAAATAAAAAAATCTTTATAATTAAATCTACCAAACAAATCCGTAAGCTTCGTGATAAGAGCCCAAGAATTTATGTCATTTGCCGGTATAATATTATGGGGAAATTTTAGTGTTTTTTAAGACTAGAATTACATTTATGAATTATTTTTTTAACTTTCCAGATGAGTTATCTACAAATAAGGAAGGAATAAGTTTTTTTATAAAAAATAATTCGAATTATCCGACATAATAATATAGGGTAAATCGAAAGATCGATAAATTTGACAAAAAACATCAACTAAACAAGCAATGAAATTACAACAAAGTAAATAAAGAGCCTAAATAAAATAGGGAGAAAGGAGTGAAAAGCACGATCGAAAAAAAACATCGCCGGAAACGGAGTCAAACAGGATCAATCATGCGAAAGTGTTAAAAACGTTACCCCATCTCCAAAGAGATTTTGATTCCTTGTTGGTTTTAGAAGTTTTCTTTCTTGTATAAAGTTACTAATTAGATTCATCTGGACAAAGTATCAGAAAGCCAATTAGATTAAGCAAAACCACTCTCTAGGCAATACCAATATGCATTGCTTGGAACAAGTTGTAAGTCTAGTAGACACCCAATCGATTAGTTTTTCACTGCCTCAAACAACTCATACTTTTTTAATTATTAAATAAATCATCATGTCAATATAAGTTGTTGGGATCAATAGTTATTGTTACAATTAACGCTTGTAAGAAGTCTTATGGTTTCTGTCAATATATCAAACACCTTAAAATTATAAGATCTAACAGAGTATAATTTCAAATTTGCCTTACATATAGTAATTAATTCTGCAAGAATTAGACACTTGGATATGAAATTCATGAGTTGGATGGATCCAGTTATGAGTCTGTTGACTTTAATTGGCTCCTGATTTAGATAGTATTCAATCTCAATATAACATAACAAGTGAGCAATGTAATGGATGAAACTAAAACTAGACATGATCAAACACGGGTTCGGGCTGGGTCTGAGCCAAATTTTGAGCCCGTTTGTGCGGGCCCGGCTCGGGCTCGTTTGTCGGGCCCAAGATGGTAACCGTGCCCGTCCGGAAGAGCGGGTCGGCCCGCATGTTATACAACCTATTTTTAAATTATTTTTTTGATGTATTTTTTTTTACTTTTTTGGGTATTTAATGGGTCGGGCCGACCCGTTAAATTATTTTTTTAGTGTATTTTTTAGGTTATATTTATTTTTTTAATGTATTTTTATATAATTAAAATTTTATACGGGCTGGGCCGAGCGGCCCGTATGGGCTTGACCATGTTACCGCGCCCGGCCCGCCAACCCGAACGGGTCGGGCCAACCGGCCCGCCAACCCGAACGGGCCGGGCCAACCGGCCCGTTCGGACTGAAACCCTTGTCCAGACCCGTATGTTTTGGTGGGCGGGCCGACCTGCGTTTGCTCAGGTCTAGATGAAACATAGCATCTTGGCAATTTAGCTAAGAGTTACCATTATTCTGAGGGGTTTTTATAACAAATCACCCGTTATATGTCACTTTTTACAGGAAACCACCCGTATTTAACCTATTGATTTTAAACCACCCAAAAGTGACACTTTTGTTACAAAATCACACCCAAAGACGGATTCCGTTAAAATTGCCGTCCAAATGTGTGAAAAGACTATTTTGCCCCTTGTTTTTTTTGTGAAATTACAGGAATAGTTTTGGGAAAATTGCAATCTGGCCCCTCTAGTTTTTGGTTTATGGCAGAATAGTCCTCAAACAACTTTTCACAATTACAAAAATTGCCCACTTATTATTTTTAATATTCTGAGTTGATAGTATATTTTAACCCCAAATTAAAGTGTAGAAAAATTAACTTAGGTTAAAATAGGCTTAAGTTATTATTCTTATGAATTTGACCATATTTAAATATGTAACAAAAATGTAAAATTTGATTTAAATATTTCAAGTCAAAATTTATAAGTTTTATATAAATTATAATTAATATAAGGTTAATCATAAAATTTGAATTAAAGATTAACCTTATATTAATTATAATTAATATAACGTTATAAGTTTAATATAAGGTTATAAGTTTAATTATTCTTATGAATTTATAAGTTATAAGTTTTATATAAATTATAGTTAATATAAGGTTAAATTCATAAGAATAATATTTAACGTTATATTAATTATAATTAATATAAGGTTAATCTTTAATTCAAATTTTATGATTAACCTTATATTAATTATAATTTATATAAAACTTATAAATTTTGACTTGAAATATTTAAATCAAATTTTACATTTTTGTTACATATTTAAATATGGTCAAATTCATAAGAATAATAACTTAAGCCTATTTTAACCTAAGTTAATTTTTCTACACTTTAATTTGGGGTTAAAATATACTATCAACTCATAATATTAAAAATAATAAGTTTGGGCAATTTTTGTAATTATGAAAAGTTGTTTGAGGACTATTCTGCCACAAACCAAAAACTAGAGGGGCCAGATTACAATTTCTCCAAAACTATTCCTGTAATTTCACAAAAAACCAAGGGGCAAAATAGTCTTTTCACACATTTGGACGGCTATTTTAACGGAATCCGTCTTTGGGTGTGATTTTGTAACAAAAGTGTCACTTTTGGGTGGTTTAAAATCAATAGATTAAATACGGGTGGTTTCCTGTAAAAAGTGACATATAACGGGTGATTTCCTGCAAAAACCCCTTATTCTGATATCAATCAAGAGCAGCTCCAGAATTTTAATCATAATCCTGTAAGTGCATAGCCTTAGACCATCCAGCATCCACATTGAATGATTTGTAAGCATAAACAACCGTGATAAAAATTAAAATAATTGAAAATTAAGGGTTTGTTTGAGGAGTGTATTTATAAATATTTTTTTAGTTAAAAAGTATTTTTTGGAGAAAATTGGTTTTTAAAATTTGAAATTTGGGTGGTATGAGAAAATGTATAAGGATGAAACAAAGTATTTTTTGTAAATAAAAACATTATAAGTAGATCGTCAAATAAGGCTTAAGGGTTTGTTCGGTTCACAGAGCCTGAACTGAACTGAAACTGAACTAGATATTGAACTTGTTGGATCGCGCTATTTTCATATTACTCAACGCGTTGGATGCCTACCTCCATTCCCCTCGTGGTTTTCATCAACAAGAGAGATCGCGAGCCAACGAGAAGAACGCGTCCAACATGGTTTTCATCATCAAAGAAGATCGCGCGTCAACTAGAAGAACGCGCCTAACATATAAAAGACTTATCACAAAGAATTACAAGAAGTCTCGAAGCATCTTCAACGCGTCAAGTCCTCTACGACCGCGTGGTAATTGTCAGACGCCATCAAACCGCCACGAATTCATCGAACCAATCTGAGCATGCCAGCAATGCATCTCTTCAAGATCGACACGCGTCCTCCCGCCTTGCTGGTCCAGTCATGATCCTACACCTCCTTGCCGACGTCTGTCACTGGAGGATTCATAAGATGACACGTATCTCTTTGTGTCGGCCGACTTCAAGAAGGACCCCTTGCCTATAAATAGCCCAAGACCCCTTCAGAAAGGGGGGTCGAGTATTGGGTGGAAGAACAGTGCCATGGGCACGTTTTGACATCTTTCTCGATATGTGATGATTTCCAAGTAATTGTAACAGTGGAAAGTTTTGTATTTGTCATCTGTAACGCATCGCGTACTTTGTGTGTTATTGCTTAGTGGATTGGGTGAATCTTCCCTTTTGGGATCCCGCGGATGTAGGGTAACCGAATCGCGTTACCAATTCTCTGTGTCCTTACTTCATTTGCTCTTTTATCGCGTTCATCTAGGACCAGGTATTTTATAGGCTTTACGCTTTGCTTACTTAAAAACTTGGGCATCTTCAGAACTGAACTAAAGTTGTAGGGTAAATTTTAAGCTGACGACTGAAACTAAACTGAACTGAAGTTGAAATGGATGATTGAATTCAATAAAAAGGTGAAATGAGAGGGTTGAAGAATTTTTCAGTTAAGTTCAGTAATTTTTTAGAAATAAGTCAAGTATTCCAGCTTAAAAATGTATCTTAAGTTTAGCTACTTTAAGTCGTTTTAAGTTTTGACGAACCGAACGGGTTAAAGGAATTAATTAAGTTATAAAGACTTATTTGAATATTTAATTTCAATTAGCAAACCGAACAAATGTGACATAATAACAATGTTTTAGCTGATCTTTCCAATTTTAATTTACTTCTTTTCTTTTTGAGTTTGTTGATGGAGGATTACAACTACTTAAATTTGTCAATGAAGTGACAATGAAAGAGAAGATGACAAACTCAAAATGGGTTTACAAATATGCATGCTCTTAGCCTGTCCTAGAAATGAATACAAATACGCGTCAAACCTGGGATTTTTTTAGGGTAAGCTCAACTCCATGATGTATGAGTATTAAAACTTTATAGCAAAAGAAATAAAGGGTGATTTGGGTGAATATTTCTTTTTAAATAATCAAATTAGACAACTCCATCCAATTTCTTTTTATTAAGTATATGACCCCCATACCTTTGACAACGGTCATAACCGTGGTTGGCGACAGATTTTTTGTGATAGTTGTTTGGTGATAAATTTTTTATGATAGTTTTGGTGACGATTCGAATTATCATCAAAACTAGTTGGTGACGATTTGAAGGGTTATCTCTACAAATCTTGAGACATATTTTTGTGATAGTTTTGGATTACACACCGCGAGTTTGAGACATATTTTCTACATGAGGACCACCTCTACAAATCTTCCCAAGGGACGATCCCTTTCGGCCCTTGGGAAGATTTGTCCATAGACTTCATTAGAGGGTTGTTTCTCTCTCGTAGGGGTAATGACTCCATATTTGTTATTGTGGACAGGTTTTTCAAAATAGCCCATTTTATCGCGTGTAAGACCACCAATAATGCTAGTGACATAGTCGAGTTGTTTTTTGAGAATGTGGTATGTCTGCATGGGATTCCTAAGTCTATTGTGAGTGATAGAGACACTAAATTTGTTGGACATTTTTGGAAAACTATTTGGGAAAAGCTAGGTACAAAACTATTATTTTCCACTAGCTACCATCCACAAATCGATGGCCAAACCGAGGTGACCAACAGAACCCTAGGAGCCCTCCTCCAGACCATGCTAAAGGCCAACCCAAGGGGTTGGGAAGACTTACTTTCTATTGTTGAGTTTTCTTACAACAGGTCCAGGCACTCATCAACAAGGCTCACCCCGTTCGAGGTCGTCTACAGAAGAAACCCCTTGACACCAATGGACATGCTGTCGCAACCCCTCAAGGACAACGAGCACATTACCGCGGCCAACCGCGCAGCACAGATCCAGGAACTACATCAACGGACCCGCGAGCAGTTGGAACGCCGCGCTACTCAGTACGCATCACAGCACAACCGGGGTCGACGCCGCGTCATCTTCGCACCTGGAGACATGGTGTGGGTGCATCTCCGCAAAGAACGCTTCCCAGCCAAGCGCAAATCCAAGTTATCGCCACGCGGGGATGGTCCTTTTCGCGTTGTGAAGGCCATTGGAGACAACGCTTACGAGCTCGAGCTGCCACCCGGCTACGGAGTCCACGCGACCTTCAACGTCGCCGACTTAGAGCCTTATGTGAAGCCCGAGTTCGATGATGGTGAAGCGGGGACGCTTCGCAGCCAAGTGGGGGAGGGTGATGTGCCCCTACCCACCATGACTGCAACTGAGGAGGAGGAAGCCATGAGCATCCGCTCACAAGGGCCCATAACAAGATCGTGTGCCAAGGTCATCGCCAACGCCACACAATCATTGATCGTGCGCGTCGTCACTAGCCAAGGCACGCCAGAGACCGCGTTCTCTCTCAAACTCCTCGCGCCAAGTCCAGAGACCACATTTTCTCTCAATGTGCTCGCCACCATCGGCACCGCGTTCATTTAGAGAGTCTTTTGTTATCTTGAGACATTCTAGTTTTGGCTTTTCCTTATTTTTAGTAGTTACTATTTTTAGTTATTTCTATTTTGGGTGTGCGCTCTACGCATGTCGCGTGGGCTAGCCCATTAGGCGAGACTCGGCCCATCCGAGTCCCGCTACCTCTATATAAGGCCATCTCTGCCTTGTGTATTAGGTTACGCCTAATTTATAATCAAAGCTTAAGTTGAGAGCCCTAATTGCCTCCTTCCTTTGATCGGACGTCAAAACCCTAAATATATCTTCTCATCTCCTTCACTTCGTTGTCGACGCTACGGCCACGCTCGATCCATCGAGCCACCGATCCCTCCATCGCGCCTAGTCCTGAGGCCGCGAGTCACACACACCATTGCATCGATATCGTTAGCGTTGTGACACTCCATCGTCATCACAATGCATCGTCACCGCGCTCCATTGCTCGCGTAATGTGACAAACATCGCGTTCCATCCCTCAACACTTGAAGACGAGACGAGCGACTCACCACCAAGACCTAGATCCGGCATCCGAAGGCAGGAACGCATCAAGTAGGCATGCTCAGCAGCCACCTTTGGCTTCTCAGTTGCCTTCGGTTTGGCAACTTTCTTGCCTTTCCCTTGGTTTTGTTGTTTCTGCTTCCCATTAGGCCCCTTCTTGAACCTTTTCCCTTTGTTGATCATAAGAACTTCTCTCTTATTGTCAACTTAGATGTTTTTGATAAGCACTACTTTGTAGGACTTAACTAAGAGTTATTAGAGGGTTTTATTGGTGTCATTCGGGTAGATTTAGACACATTCATGTGTATGGCATTTGGGGGCGAAATTTGGTGTTTTTGGAAGTGTTTGAGCTATCTTGGATATCATAGGAGACACTCAGGAAGAAAGCCACCAAGAGAAGACGCCAAGGAAGTGAAGAGGAGAGGTTAGGAGGCGAAGCCAAGGAGTAAAGGCCGAACATTAACCGCGACCGCGGGCAAGGGTGCCGTGATCGCGGTTCCTCGGGGCAAGTCGAGAATTATCTGCAGACGCGGAGAAGTGTGAAGAGCGCGGAGCCACAAGGGGCCGCGATCGCAGGTCATCAACGCAGGAAGTTCCGACTTTTCCCGAATCTATCTTTTCTGTTTTCTTTTCTTATTTTCTCATTTTATTCCGTTTATTTTCTTATTGGGATAGGTCATTTGTTAGAAGCCCTATATATATACTCTCTTTAGCATTAGGTTTGAGAGTTCGCCATTCTAGAGTTTCATTCATCGTTGTTTTTACCTTTTGCCCAGGTAGACAATTGAAGCCTTTGGATTGATTGAATTGTGAGTTTATTCCTTTACTCTTTCTATGATTGTTTTAATTCTTTCCCGTGCTTAATTTCATTGATCATATATCGATTCCCCTTGATTTGTTGATTAGTAAATCAAATAGATTGTTAATAGTAGTTCCCTCTATCTTGACAACCTAGAGAAATTAGTATTATGCTATTGATTCCCCTTTTCCATACAACCTGTTGAGATTGTTATTGATCATATTACTAAGGATTGGAAGATACTGGTTGAGATTCTAAATCCCTTAGTTTGTGTAGAGAATTAATTGCATGCAATTGTATGACTGGTTGCTACACTTGCATGTACCTATCTATTCTTGAACTTCCTGCTGCTATTGAATTAAATCGTGAAGGTTAGTAGGGATTTGTTTAATAGTTAGGGTTATCAGGACTGGTTGGACTGATAACTAATTCAGAACAGGGATTAGGACTTTCATGAGTA
This sequence comes from Rheum nobile, assembly GCA_027886185.1. Taxonomy (NCBI): domain Eukaryota; kingdom Viridiplantae; phylum Streptophyta; class Magnoliopsida; order Caryophyllales; family Polygonaceae; genus Rheum; species Rheum nobile. Next base: position 1,882,039 of record WOAB01000056.1, read on the forward strand.
TTGAGGACTAGGAATAATCAATTATCGATCTATCAATCTAAAGTGTGGATATTTGTTTGGCTGAGTTATTTCCCTAATTTGATTTCAAGTCTTTGTTTTTATTTATTTATTTTGTTTTTAAATCAGAAACCCTCTGGTTATTTGTTGGTATACAATTACATCATTGGAATAGTATTTGATTCTCTGTGGGATTCGACCCTTACTTACCAGACTACATTAGTTGGGTTTGTTTAGGATTATTTTATTTAGGTATTACGACAACGCCTTATCAAATTGGCGTCGTTGCCGGGGAATCAATTTTACTATTCTATTTGTGTGTTTGTTTACCAACTGTTGTGTGGACCTATCTTACGGTCCACACCTGTGTTACTAATTGTTTTCATTGAGATCTCAATCCAGACAGATGGCAACATTTGATTTTTACTATCAGCAGCAAGGCTGGCCTCATTACTTTCCTGAGCCTCAAGAGACGAGCCAAAGTTCATACACGTCAATGGAGGAGAGCGTCAAGTCACTTGTGCAAAGCATGATGACTATTCATCAAGAGACAAACTCCAACATCCAACTTCTAACAACTCAGCTTGGAAGGTTGACTCAAGTTGTGGCAAATATGAAGGAGGGTTTTGAAAGGCCACCACCCCAACCGACCCCAGTGGCTAATGTGAGGGGCATATCACAACTGAAAGGAGAAAAGACGGAGGAGCCCTTTTGCTCAGGAACCGTGACCACGGATGAGCGAGAACGGAAAGACGAGAACCAGCGTCCGCAAGTTTGGACAAAATTTTGCGGATCAGTTCTTGGCGTATACCCTTTAGAAGCGATTCATGTTGATTACACTCCTCCACCCTGTGATCCTAAGAAGCCACCTCCTCACCTTCCTAAGAGGCTAAAAGTGAAGAAGAAGTTGGAGCTCAATATGGAACCGCACAACTCCATAGGTGAGCATGAGGTAAATCTCCCTTTACTTAATCTGATGCATGTTGTGCCTAAATTTGCTAAATGTATGAGATGTTTATGCTGGCCTAGGAAAAGGAAGAAATTGACAGGAGTAATTAATTTGAATGAACATGTGTCTGCTGCATTCGAAAGACATTTGCCTGAAAAGTGTAGTGACCCTGACATGTTTAGTATTCCTTGTGATATAGGTTACTCCAGGTTTGATCATTGCATGATAGACTTGGGCTCATCTATTAATGTGTTACCCTACTCTGTGTATAAATTGCTAGATCTTGGACCTTTGCTTGAATCTGATTTAGTTATTCAATTTGCGAATGGATCCAAAGTTTTTCCGAAAGGAATAGTTGATGATGTTCTTGTGAAGGTTAATAAGATGATTTTTCCTGTGGATTTTGTGGTGTTAGACATTGGTTATGATATGCATGTGCCCCCTATACTGTTAGGTAGGCCTTTTCTTAAGACTGCTAACATCCGAATCATTAATAGTAGAGGTATTGTGTCTGTGAAGTATGGGGGTGATAGGGTGACATTTAAGATATTTGATCATAAGAAACACCCTTTTGATAGTAAGTCTGTGATGTGTTCTGGATTTAGTGATATTACATGATCATAGTAGCACAATGTCAAGCCATGACAATAATTAAGGCGCTATCCGGGAGGCAACCCGAGGTATGCTTTTCTTTTCTTGTTTTTGCATTTGTTTTGGTGTGTTTTGTTTTGTTCTTGTTCTTGTTTTTGTTTCCGACTAACCTGCAGGGAGGAGACCCCATGCCTATTGAAGAAGGTGTTTACCATCATTGTAAGTCTCTCTTTCCCTGCACTAATAACTCCCCGAAAAAACCTTAAACGAGGAGGAAAAAAGAAGAAGTTCATCTCAGGCCAGCTGTCCAGAGTTCCCCATGGAGATGGTGCGCATCATGTTGTCACGGAGGATACACTGCCCTACACTTGATTTGACAACGATGATGGCCCTACAATTGGCAGCTGAGGAGGAGGACCACTAGAGGCCCACACCACGATCATATCTGGCCCATTTTTTGTGGGTTTTGAAGGCCGTGCAACCCCGACGTATTTGTTATACCACTACTCACCAAGTGGTTCCCTTTGGTTGCACGGTAATGAAGACGATGGAGTTGATGAAGACACCCACCCAACACTGGAGACCTGTGCATACATTGTGTATACCGCCAACAACAATGGAAGTGTCCAAGCAGCTTGGCGACGTTTGTGAGTTATTTTTTGCTTTTTCCTGTGCTTCTATTCTTTTGTCTTTCATTACATTGAGGACAATGCAATGTTTAAGCATGGGGGAGAGTTTTATACTGGCTATGTCGTTGAGGAGATGAATAAAAAGAAAAGAGCCAAATATTGAAAAAAGGCATACATAAGAAATCCTGGGATAGGTCGAAAACCCAAAAGGGCGGCCTAGGTAATAAGCAGGTGGCTTGGACCAGCATTAGGCTGGGGTAATATGAGGTCAAGAGTGATGTGAGTATATTGTGAGCCCATCTATTGAAAAATGAAATGAGTGGCTTGGTGAAAACCCGAAAGGGCGCCTTGGCAAAATGAGTGAAAAGAAGAGGAGAGTTTTCTAGGATCTCATTTTAACGACGGGGTGGCATAAGAAGAGGAGTCGAAGAAGGATTGTCGGGTAGGTCACTCTGGGAGGCATAAGGAGTCATAGATGGAGGCTAGGATTAGAGGTTACTCACACCATTGGATGTCCGGGTTAAGTTTGGGGGAAGTACTCTGTTTGCCCTTTAAGCTGGTTGAGTTGTGGATGTGTTGTGAATGAGATTGGTGCCAGGAGCTTGGCATGGGCTAGGTGACTCTTAGTTGGAGGACATGCTTCCTGAGACCGTGGGTGCTGCATTGGAGGAGTAGACTCTTTATTAGTTTACTCGAGGATGAGCAAAGCTCTAAGCATGGGGGAGTTTGATAAGCACTATTTTGTAGGGCTTAACAAGAGTTATTAGAGGGTTTTATCGGTGTCATTCGGGTAGATTTAGACACATTCATGTGTATGGCATTTGGGGCGAAGTTTGGTGTTTTTGGAAGTGTTTGAGCTATCTTGGATATCATAGGAGACACTGAGGAAGGAAGCCACTAAGAGAAGACGCCAAGGAAGTGAAGAGGAGAGGTTAGGAGGGGAAGCCAAGGAGTAAAGGCCGAGCATTAACCGCGACCGCGGGCAAGGGTGCCGCGATCGCGGTTCCTCGGGGTAAGTCGAGAATTATCTGCAGGCGCGGAGAAGTGTGAAGAGCGCGGAGCCACAAGGGGCCGCGATCGCGGGTCATCAACGCAGGAAGTTCGGACTTTTCCCGAATCTATCTTTTCTGTTTTCTTTTCTTATTTTCTCATTTTATTCTGTTTCTTTTCTTATTGGGCTAGGTCATTTGTTAGAAGCCCTATATATACTCTCTTTAGCATTAGGTTTGAGAGTTCGCCATTCTAGAGTTTCATTCATCGTTGTTTTTACCTTTTGCCCAGGCAGACAATTGAAGCCTTTGGATTGATTGGATTGTGAGTTTATTCCTTAACTCTTTCTATGATTGTTTTAATTCTCTCTCGTGCTTAATTTCATTGATCATATATCGATTCCCCTTGATTTGTTGATTAGGAAATCAAATAGATTGTTAATAGTAGTTCCCTCTATCTTGACAACCTAGAGAAATTAGTATTATGCTATTGATTCCCCTTTTCCATACAACCTGTTGAAATTGTTATTGATCATATTACTAAGGATTGGAGGATATTGGTTGAGAATCTAAATCCCTTAGTTTGTGTAGAGAATTAATTGCATGCAATTGTATGACTGGTTGCTACACTTGCATGTACCTATCTATTCTTGAACTTCCTGCTGCTATTGAATTAAATCGTGAAGGTTAGTACGGATTTGTTTAATAGTTAGGGTTATCAGGACTGGTTGAACTGATAACTAATTCAGAACAGGGATTAGGACTTTCATGAGTATTGAGGACTAGGAATAATCAATTATCGATCTATCAATCTGAAGTATGGATATTTGTTTGGCTGAGTTATTTCCCTAATTTGATTTCAAGTCTTTGTTTTTATTTATTTATCTTGTTTTTAAATCAGAAACCCCCTGGTTACTTGTTGGTATACAATTACATTGTTGGAATAGTATTTGATTCTCTATGGGATTCGACCCTTACTTACCAGACTACATTAGTTGGGTTTGTTTAGGATTATTTTGTTTAGGTGTTACGACAACGCCTATCAGTTTTGCTCAGCTGTTTTGAGCATGCCATGGAGTTCATTCAGAGTCTTGCCAATTTCATGCATATGGTAGTTCATCGTAAATTGGGCAAATCCATCATGCAAGGAGTGTAGTATGATGTCAGTAGCCAACTCTTGGTTGTATGGAGAACCCAGTGCTGCCATTTGGTCAAAGAGACCAATCATGTCAGATACATGTGCACTTACTGGTTTTCCTTTCTCATGTTTGCACTCTAATATGGCCTTGTGTGTCTCATATCTCTCAATCCTTGCATGTTCCTGAAACAGCACTTTCAGGTTGCCAACGATTGTATGAGTATCCTGACGTTCAAACCTCTTTTGAAGGCCAGGTTCCATAGCAGCGAGCATAAGATAGGTGACATACACCGAGTTAGCTCTTATCTCCTTTTCTTTCGCCTTCTCCACAACAGTAGATGCATCAGTCAAGGTAGGGATAGGGGTATCTAGAACGTCCTCACGTCCTTCGGACCTAAGAACAATTCTCAAGTTCCATTCCCAATCAAGGAAATTTGTTCCATTGAGCTTGTTCTTCTCAACAATTGAGAGCAGGGTGAATTTCAAGTTATCGTTGCTAGACATGATATCTACAAAAGAAGTAACATGCAGATAAGTTTATGCTTGACATGCAAAAGCTCAAAATTAAACATACTTTAAAATTTAAACAGATGCACATTTTATTCAAATTAAGTTTGTCCCTAGTGAATAAAATGATTCCAAGACCCTATCTCAGATAAGACCTAAGCGTACTTTGGCACTTTCTTAAGTCTCATTTGATCAAGGTAAGTAACTTTTACTAATTATAACACCTAATAATTCTTGGTTGATGGCCCACATTCCATGTTAGACTCATCTCTATGCCTTAAGATCCAAAACTTTTCCTTTTGGTCTCTTGTTGAGTATAACCATATCAAGATTTATGAATCCCTTATATAGATCCACCCTCACTATCCCAAGGTCAAAGAAGGAAAAATCTATCTAACTAATTCCTAGGGCCTCATGGGTTATGACATGAAAACACAATACCTCAATATTCTTTTAGGGACTTAAGCATGCAATGATTGTCTATCTACTAGTGAACAAAATAGCATAAACAAACAATCATGTAAGGCTTAAAATAATAAAGCATTTAAAATACAAGAATTAAATGTGATCCTAGTATGGCCCCTAAAAACCGAAAATAAAGATCTAATCTTCATGGGTCTTGTTCTTCATGGATCTCCATCCTTGGTCTTCTTAGGAGCTTCTCTTCTGGTATTACATAAAAAAAATTCCCAAAATAATCTAATTACTGAAAGTTAAATTACATAAATACATAACGATACGCAGATCGTGTACAAGAAAACATAACGATACGCAAATCGTATTTTCTATCCTAAGTGGGCCATACTAGTCACCGCATGCAATCAATGATATCATAATATTAAAAACATGCAAGCAATAATAATATCCAATCATATCAATAATATTAATCTAATTAATAACAATAAGCAATTTAACTAATTTTAAATAAAATACCATTAAATTAAATAAATCATCTCATGAGATAAATAATTCAATATCAAAATTCTTAATTCAAATTAAAATCAATATATAGAATTAATCATAATTAATCATTAAAATGCATTATTGGATAAGATATGTATAAACAAGATAAGATATCAAATATCCTTATCTTAATCTAGTGGGATTCTATCCTAATAACTTTTTAGGAAATTATATTGTAGATAATATTAAATATTATCCAATTGGGCAAATAAGATCTTATCTTATACTTTTTAGGAAAATATCCTAAAATCCAAAATTTATCCAACCGGACCGAGTCGCGCCCGAGTCCAACCCGGACCAACTCATGCCCACCGAACCGTGCAGCCCCTGTGGACCGACCTGAGCCCAGTGATAGCTCCATGACCCCCTCGATGACGGCAAAGGACGAAGAGGACGCAATGAAGGTGCGCTCGAATGGCCAGATCACAAGTGCTCACACAAGGGCAATGGAGTGAGCCACACAATCATTAGTTTCGCGGGCGCACGCAAGTGACGCGGGTTCATCTCGTCCTAAATGGGTCCTCATCTTGACCTATGAAGGATTAGGTGAGGTTCCACCTAAGCCGATCCCGCCAAGAAGACGAAGACGACGATATCGCGGAAGCAGAACGAAGCAGCCAAGAACTCGACCCAGAACTCGACCGAGTTCTGGTTCCAGATCGGAACTCGGCCAAGAACTCGACCGAGTTCCTGCCCGCGTCAGCGCTCTCAATTTCGTCGTTTTGCTGAACAATTTATTATTATATTTTTTATTATTTCTTTTGTCGCTATTTAAACCCAGAAACTCTAGTTTGTAATCTTATGTTGAATTTGAGTAGTAAAGTTGAGTACGCTCCTTCCCTTGAGTTCCAACATCAAACCCTTCGATCCCACGGATCAACTATCCCGTAGCTCGTCGCTTTGAGCAATTCATACACTGTCTCTTCGGTATTCACGATCATCTCTTTGATCTATTCGTCATCTCTTTGACGCGTTTGAAGGCTATCTCTTTAGCCCTAGGAAAGCCATCTCTTTGGCTACGGAAGAGAAGGATTCAACTACAAGCTTGAGGAACCAAGATCCTGCGTTGCAGACAACACTTCAGGGGTTGTTCGCATCACCCAGCCATGCAGAACCGCGATCAGCATGTGTAGAATCGTGTTGCAGCAGTACCCAGACCGAGTCGCGAGCCACAGTCCGCACCGTGCGAGCCGCGCCCAACCCTGCTGGGTCCGTTCAAGCCGTTACTGGCCACTGCAGCCGCGCGCACCCAGTGCACCCAGCCACGGTCTGCACCTACTAGGCTCATCCCCATGAGCTGGGGTGCGTGCCGAACCGGATCGGATCCGGTTTAGTCCCTCTTTTTTTATTATTATATGAAACAATTTCACAGAAAATCAGAAGTGTTAAAAAAATTAGGGGATTGATCCATCTTATGAAAATCAAAATTTCAATCTAATGATTTAAAAAACATGCCAAAATCATATCTCTTGCATAATTAAATCACATGAATCAAGCATGGGTAGAACAGTTTTACAAATCCAATCAATTAAAATCAGAATTTTAATCATGCAAATTAACCTACATATCAATTTACCACTTAATTTGAATCAAGACATGCATCAAAATTAACTCTTTTAGAACTTTGATCCTATCAATTTATGCAAGAGGCTCATGATACCACTGATAGGATTAGATGCGTATAAGCGGAATTTCAAAAAATTATTTTCTAGCATCTAACAAGGATCTCATGCATGAATCAATAGGGATCAAGTAGAAGTAGAGTTACATACCTCTTTGATGCGAATCTGAAATGCTCCAGCAGAGTTTCAGCGGAGATCGAAAACCCCAAGTGTGGCTTCTCTACTTGGTCCACACGAGTCTGGAATCTGGATCACTTTGGTATTGTCTGCTAGAACGAACGAACGAAAGGCACAAGCTTGACTTTCTTGCTTAGGGTTCGGCCATACTGATAGGAGGAGGAGAAAAGTGTGTGTTTTCCTTGTTCGTAACAATTACTTATAAGATCGTATCTTATCTTTGGTAATAGATGGGTGCGGTTCTTGTGAGAATCATTCCCTAAGAGAGAACTAAGAACAAATCACAGTCATCCACGTAAGCTAGCTGTAACAAATGGTAGGCGCGCGCGTGTAAACCTAAAAAAAGGAAGAAAAGGTAGCGTTCAAGTTTGTTCATGGACAGTAAACAATTAGTTCAAGGATACTTAAATAACAGTTTATGGACTTTTTCTCTCAACTGTTTCCAGCATTTTACATCCATGTTCAAGGACATAAGTACAAATTGTAAGGCCCACAGCCTTAGAAACGTTGTCCCCATGCCAACCGGGAACTTTCTAGGAGGTCACCCATCCCAGGACTACTCCCGCCCTAGCACGCTTAACTTCCTAGTTCTTTGTCCTCACTTGAACCAGGAAAAGGAAGAGCTCTTGTTGACATGGGTACCATTATAATTCTTATAAAGGATTACAAATCCGGGCTATTACACAAACGTTCAAGGATACTTAAATTATAGTTCATGGACTTTTTCTCTCAACTGTTTCCAACCTTTTACATCCATGTTCAAGGACATCAGTACAAACGTTCAAGGATACTTAAATGACTGTTCATGGACTTTTTCTCTCAACTGTTTCCAGCCTTTTACATTCATGTTCAAGGACATCAGTACAAATGTTCAAGGATACTTAAATGACAGTTCATAGCCTTTTTCTCTCAACTGTTTCCAGCCTTTTACATGCATGTTCAAGGACATAAGTACAAACGTTCAAGGATACTTAAATGACAGTTCATGGACTTTTTCTCTCAACTGTTTCAAGTCTTTTACATCCATGTTCAAGGACATCAGTACAAACGTTCAAGGATACTTAAATGACCGTTATCGGTTTTAGTTTTTTCCTTTGTGTATAAAGTGTAATCTTGATTTGATTTGAATTTTCCATTGTTGAATACTGACTGTTGCTGGTGATTTTGTTTTTGTTTTTGTTTTTTGCTGCTAGTTGCAAACTCTGACTCCTTCCTTGTTTGGCTGCTTCTTAGAACCTTCGATTTTTTGATTTTTTTGTTGCAGTCAATTTTAGAATTTACAGATTTGATCGTATATAAGAGGTAGAAGACGGACTTGTCGTTGTGATTTAGTCTCATCCAATTCTCTAGAAGAAACCGACAGATCGTTTTGCAACCGCCTTCGAACCTCCATTCCAACTTCTCTCTTGAAGTTTCATCGCTAGTTTTTGAATTCCTCTTGGCGTAGTATCTGAAATCAGAAGGTGATCGAAATTACAGAAATCGAAAATGTTGGGGGAATTCATCAGCAAAGCGCTTGTGTAAGTCAAATCAAATCTCTCTCTCTCGCCTCTGAATGATTCGTCGATCGTCATTGTTATATTGTAATTCACAGCCGTCCGATTGATTTGTGATCAACGGTCCAAGTAATCTCTTAGTTCTCTCCTAATATATTGTTCTTATGTGAAGCTCTTCCATAGATATAATATATTTATATTGTATCTATATATCTTCTAATAAGATATCTATTTATCTAGTAATTATTAATGGTAACTCTTATCCGTCAATAATAAAAGTCAATATCCCAATTATAGCCATAGGGCCGAAATCACCATGTCCCACATGAGCTTTTGGTTCGGTTTGATCTAGTCCGATAACTCTATGTGTGTGACCTTATAGGACCCGGTTATTATAGTCATGGACCTAACCCGATTAAGTTCATTAATCGTAGTTGGCTTCTAACAAAGCACTATGATCCCTAAAATACCCGGATTGTAAATTTTCATTAATAGTCTTATTTCATGTTCGGTAATTACACCTTTAATTAAAGGACACAATCCCTAAAAAGGATAATCTTAACCGTTAAATTAGAATTTAACGGCTCATATTTCCCTTCAATTCTACCTAGAGTTTTTTTCACCTGATAAAATACCCGCTGTCGTCGTGTCTTATGAAGTTGGTCCACCGTATTCTTGGACCTTCAATTTCCTTTCTAAATCCTTGGGTGAATTCTTCATAACAGCAAGTTCAAAGTATACATGTGGGCAAGCTTCTGAATCCTTTGTCCTACTCACATATTGATTGACAAGTATGAATCAACTCAAATCCACCTTTTAATAATTGTGATGTAGTAATTTGACTTACCTAACACTGTTAATTTTTCTTTCAACAATTTTTTTCCTAGTTCAACTTGTAACTAGTTAAAGCTACCATCCAAACACACTCAGTGATTAGTTATCATTCAATTGCATCAACACAAGGCATAATAACAGTAACAAACAAAAACGCTGCACATGATAAAAGTTTTCCCAAGGTTTCAACCCAAGTTTTAAAATGCTTATTACACCTTAAAAGAACCCAGTTCATTCATCAAACGTCCCAGCCAGTTGTTTTTTATATACACAAGCGGCTTCAAAAAAACAAAATCACACAAGTTTTGCAGATTTTAATATTTAAGTTGGGTGTCAAGCCAGGAATCAATTCTGCTTATTAAGGAAACCTTCCTTAGTAACATGTTCCCATCCAGGTTCAGAGCAATCATACCAGCCTTCCAAGAGCTCGTCTCGGACCCCATTCGCTTTCCGGGGCTTATTCCCCACAGGATTCGAAGACGTAGAACCACCCGAACGGTCTGTAGTATATCGGTTTTCAGTGGAGAAGAAGCTTGTCAAGGTTGCCATGTTTGATTGCCCAGCTTGTAGCTCTTGGGTACCCGTGTCCTGGGACTCTGATTGCTCGATCCGGGCCTTTAGGATGTTGAATCTGGACATGAAAGCGGACTCGGGATCATCAATGTGGTTGGCCATTGCTGAGAAGTAGGAATCCTCCATGGAGTGATCTGGAGATTGGGGTCTGAAGTTCGCCTTGCTCGATGATTTCTCGTCTTCTGTGTTCACCAGATCTGAGTTGTCAGCTCGGGATTTCAAGGTTTGAAATCTGGCCATGATCAAGGCTTCGAAGTCACTTGATTGGCTTGAAGGGGGAGGATAAAAGGTGGGTACTTGATGGGCCTCGGTGCCAAGAGACGAGCTTTGATGGCACGCTACAGGCTCGGTAGGTTTCGAGTCTTCCACCACGGATCTCAGGGTTCGGAATCTTGCTATAACTGACGACTCCATATCAGTTTGGTAGCCGTGTTTAGAATCATTGGCTTCATGAGGTGGTTGAGCAACTTTATTTACATCAGAAGAAGCCTTGGAAACAGGAACATTCTCTTCCTCTGGACATTATTTTAATCAAATATAAGAAAACCAAATACTAATGTTTGAACCATGAATAAGTTATACACAAAAGACCTGAGTACATAGCTTCAAGCTTTGAATACCTTCTGTTTGTTGATAATCCTTTTTCTCCATCTCTATCTTCATGCGGTTGAAGCGAGATTTAACAGTTGTGGCACACAGTGCAGCTTCAGCTTCAAGCCACAGATTCTTATACAAGACAGCTTCTCGTTGCATTTCCTCACTAGGGAAGTTCGTGTCAAGTACCCTCTTCACAGCCTATTATTAGACAACAATTTTAATCATCAATCAGACAAAGGCTTTGTTTGGTTGAAATAGTTTATTATTTATAAACAATTTATTTCAAAAACCTACTTATATACATTTCGGTAAACATGTAATAAAATTATTATTTTTTTCCATGACTCACACTTTTCTAATAAACTACACACATACCCATAAAAACTATTTTTTTTACCAAACATACTTTTTTTTTACAGCCCTATTTATCAACTACTTATAAACAAAAAAACTCTTTATAAACTCCATTACCTAACAAACCCAAAGCATATTACAATATACATAAGTTAAAGTATCTCATATTTAGGAATACCAAGGCATTGAGAAAAAGAAAGAAAGAAAGAAAAAGGAAAAAATGCAACAGACAACTACCTGGATAGTTTCAGCATCTCTGGCTGGCTCTGTATTATCCTTTTCAAAAGAGGAATCAGAAAGGTCCTCATTTCTACTACAGAGGATATCAGTCTTCCAGGCCCCAAAATAATCAAGGTCATGCTGATCTGTACTAGCACTTGGGAACTTGCTAACCTGGATATTGATGATACCATAAACATGAAGAGTATTTCACGTTATATGTATGAAAAGAAAATCTCCACTTGAGGTGGAAGACTGTTGTTTAAAGATTACGAGTAAGATCACAGAATATAGTTGTCAAAACAAATTAAACAACCTACCGTCTGACCATGCAGTGTACCCTCAAGACAAGAAGTGTCCTGTTCAGGATCCTGAGACTTTTCAGTTTGAGTAGCCTGATCAGCTTTCTTAACAAGACACGAATTCAGATTGCCTATTATGTGCTTGAGTGCAGCAAGATCTAGTTCTGTGGATGGGTCATGGCTGTTTGAGCAATGAGATACAAGTACTTCAGATAGGTTTTTCATTGTGTTTACTAGCACACTGATATCAACTTTTGAATTTGAATCCCTTCCAGACGGTTGGCCGGTCATTGAAGCAGCTACATTTCCAGAAGGTGAATGAAGCTCGTCATCTCCAGCCTTATTAGTTGGGGAACAAGAAAGTACATTAGATGATTGAGCATCAGGAGATTTACCCTTCAATTCAACAACAGTTTCTGCCACCGATGGTGCAAGCTTTTCTTCAGGCATAACCTGAGAGCATTCTGAATTGCTTTGCAACGGTTGAGATTCTTTAGGACTGGAAACAATTCCAGAGTAACTCAAAAAACTCAAATCATTCCCTATCCCAAGATCTAGCCCATGCTTTTTATCAAACGGCTGAAAACTATCTCCACCAAACAGCTTTGTACTATGTAAGCCCTGCATCATAGAACTTGAGCCATCATGCTCTCTGAATACATGTTTGGAATTTGAGGACCTCTTTGAAGAAAGGGTCTCGTTTACTTCTCCCAAAACATGGATGGTATTAGTATCATCAGTTGTATCACGTCCAGTGGGGCTGTTCTTCTGCTGTTCTTCTTCACCATTCTGGTTGAAACATGATTCCGACATTTCCAACACTATATCTGGAATGACCATTTTAGAGTCTTCAAATGGAGAAAAACGAGCTCCTTTCCAGCAGGGTGAATCCTCAGCTGTGTTCTGAATGTCTGGACCATCTGAAAATTTCTCCATGGAATAAAATGCATCTGCAGTGTCACATTTAATCTTAAGGCAATCTGCCGCGCTCAAATGAGGAACTGTAGACATAGATTTATTCTTGAACAGCAGATCTAAGCTGTCATCGTTAACTTGCTTTTTGTTGATTTTATCTTCCAATTTAGTAGAGGATGATCCTGTAAAGAGACTATCAGTATTCCCTGTGTAGTTGCTGACGTGGAAGTTGAGACCAAATGGATGATAAGGAAGGAAGTCAGAAGATTTTTCAGTTTTATCCATGGCTGCATTGCTCACAGCATCCATTGTTGCAGAAGGAACTGCATACTGTGGGGATGGAAACCCGCCAAATGTCCTTTTATTCATGTTTGCAGGGGAAGACCTCACTGTTGATGTAGAATCAAGCACATAAGAATCAGCATTATTTGTGTGCTTGTCACGTGACACAACAGGACTTTCATAAAGTCCATAGCTCGTGGGTGGATGCTGCAGGAATGGATCCTGAGTCATCTCATTGCAAGCAGATGTAGATCCGAATGCGGACAACCTTATACAAGTGACGGTAGTGGCTCCTGGATTTGGCTCCTTGAAAGATTTACGATCTTCAATGCTTGTGGACCCAAAATTGTTTTCTCCTCCAAAACCATCAAAACGATTGTAACGGTCACCGCCAGCAAGAAAATTGTAACGATCACCGCCAGCATCAGAGCCTTACCATAATAAAAACAAGATATTTCTCATGAAAATACACTAACCAATAGTAACAATAAGCGAGGAACAGATATACACACAAGGGGGGGGGGGGGAACACACAAATGTAATAAGAGCACTTCCAGCTGTTAACCAAAGTAATTGAGCACAAGTAGAAACATAATATACAAAAGATAAAAAATTTCTCTGGTATAAAAGGATGTGATGTCAAGACCAAGATGTAGAAAAAGAGCAAGTATATCTGCTTAAAAGGGAAAAAGAAGCAACTTGCTTTCTTGTTTTGAATTTAACAGCAATCTTGTCAGCACTGACAAGCAATCCACAACGTCACAGGCAGCAAAATACAGAATGCTGAGATGGAATCCCCATAAACTCTACCAACTACTAGAAGGTGATGATAGCAGCAGACAATCTTCTTCAATTGAAGTATACATCCACTGTGTTAAAAGGCATAAGGAACACTAAGGCGGCAGAGGTTAAAGAGCCAGGCACAGAGCAAAAGCTCGCCTCACTGAATAGGGGTGCAATTATTCAAATCTTAAAATATGATTGTTGCATAAAGAATATCATGTCCTATTGCTAAAACTAATATCAAAGAAAAAGAGACCAAAAGTTTAGCATTAAAAAGGGGGGAGGGGAAAGCATTTTGGACTAGGCAACTGAAGGATGGTGAGGGACACCTTGGAGCCACATTTCACTTTATTGGGCTTCATGTCGCCTAATCAAACTCACCTTGCCTAGTCCATGCAAAGCCAGCCTAAACACCTAAGGACCAGCCTCTGGTGCCTTTTTTCAAATATTTTACGAATCTTTAAACAAGTATAGAGAAAAAAAACACAAAATTCACACACCAATACTGCATTAATACAATAAGGAAGGAAGATACCTTTCCTCATGCTTTGCTGACCATTTGATGGTTCAGAATGCTTATGATCCTTTGAGCTATAATTACCACCAAGATCCAACCAATTACCTTGCTCCACATCATTCAAACCATTCCATAGACCATTCCACTGCGGCGTATATTTCACACCAGACACAGTTCGGGTATCATCAACTTGAGAGGATCCATTCAACTGGGCCACACCAAAATTGGAAAGCAAGTCATAACTGGGTTCCTTACCGGGATTCATTTTCCGATCATCAGGAATGACATAGGGAGGATAATATGGTTCGGCCTCAACAAGAGGAGCAGGAACAGAATTTGAATATTGTCCATAAGAAAACCCATCATATCCAACGATACCCGATGCAGTATTCAGAGGAGCCAAACGAGTACTTGATGAAGAACTATTGTTGGGCTGAGAAACCGTGAATCCATGAACATCCAGGGGAGAAAAATTATCATCCTTTGAGCTTTTCTCTGTGAAATTAGGTCCATAAGACGGATTCACCGAAGGGCTCCAAGCCGGCCTAGGGCGATCAAAGCGAGGGCCGTAGGGTTCAGTGAAATTCATAGGTGGGTTCGAACTGTGCTGCTTGTGATACGGCTTATCAAGGGTGAAGGGAGGAGCTAAAGGTGACAAATTCGAAGATCTTCCGCCAGAATTTTGCGAGGCTAATGGCATCATAGCTTCTTTCCTTTGCGATCTTCCCAATTTTCTAGGGTTTCTTTAACCGCCGTCTGCCGTAACTGATCAAACCCGATAAACAAACTGAGATCAAATTGGATAAATTTCATGAAACTATCGAGTGATTCTAGGCCGAAAACAAATGAAATTCAAGCGAAGTGTACTGGAATGTGCAAAAATTGATAGTTTTGATAAGGATTAGGAATAACAGATGAATACAACTGAGCGAGAAAAATCTGTTCCAAGCGATACCTGGTGGGGAGACCAAGAGAAGCCCTCTTCTTCGCTCACAACTCAGGATGTGTAAATCCAATCTCTTTCATCTCTCTCCGCGGCAAATTGCCCTAGTTTTTATTTTAATTCACAAACTCCCAATTTCCCACGGAAATGATCTCTCTCCAAATAAGACCACCATAGCGTGACACACACGGGTACCCTTTGAATACGATACAATGTATACAGCAAATCCAAGTTCAATGGATTAGGTTTGGGTTACGTCTATTTTTATTTTATTTTTGGTCACGGGTTACGTCTATTTTGATGCGTACATTATACGTATACCTAGACCTGTCAACGGGTCGGGTTCGGGTTTAAGCCTATCGGGTTTGGGTCGGGTCGATTGTGGATCGAGTCGGGTAGGTACGGATTCGGGTCGACCCGGCCTTGTCAAAATTTTATAAAATAATTATTAAAATAATATTTTAATTAAAATAATAAATCAAAAAAAAATATTATATAATATTTTAATAACAAAATATATTATAATATTTAATATATAAAATAAAAACAAAATTGTAATGACCCAACCCATAAATTTTCGGGTTGAACGGGTCGGGTCACTTTTGACCCAATACTTTTCGGGTCTCGACCCAGAAAACACGGGTCGAGTCGGATTTGCGGATCGGGTAAAAAATTGACAGCTCTACGTATACCCGTTAAGAAACAAATATTGGGTATTTGGGTGTATTATGGGATTTCTGTGGGTGCATTATTAACAAATTTTAAAAGAAAGACATTACAAATTGGTATAGATATAAGTGGAATTAGATTTATTAAGTATTGCCTTATAGTTTTGCACTAATATAGTGTCTATGTCAAGCACAGGACTGGTTTAATTAAATATTTTTAATAAAATAATTTAAATTTTTAGTAAGTTAAATGTGTGTCGTGTTACTTAAAGATGATTAATTTTTTAATATTAATGCTCATAAAAAATGTCATACTATAGAAAATACAACAATAACTGAAAAGTGTTAGTTGTCGAAGCCAAAGTTAAATGCTAAATAGAAGTTATATTTAGTTCCCATGTGATTTTTTTAGATAAATCCAATATCAATATCATGCTTGATGTTTATTATAATATGACAATATAATATATGAAGTCAAATACTATTCGTGATACTAAAAGATGATTGATTTTTATACATCAGTGTTCCTAAAAAATATCATATTATAGTAAAGACAAAAATTAACTAAAAAGTGTCACCATAATTGTCCAATCAAAATTGGATATTAAATAGAAGTCATATTTATTTTTCATAAGAGAAAATTTGAATAATGAATTTTCCAATGCCTGTTAGAGCTCTTTTCAACTTGCTCATCGCTAGATCGATTGGTTTCGGGTCAAATAGGAAGAAGTAAAAGATTCCACCTCTGGAAAACGCCTACACCTAATGGCTTAAGCCGTTGTTCTCATTTCCTCGTTGACCCATCATGCAAAAGGTACGTCGTTAGAGTGAGTGCGCTTTACTAATAGAATGAAAAGTAAAGGCTCCAAGCTCCTTCGACTGATTGTTCGCATCGGATCTCAGGTTCTCTATTGAACTCCCTAAATAGGATTCTTTTCACATTTCCCTCACGGTACTTGTACGCTATCGGTCATTGAGGAATACTTAGGTTTAGAGGGTGGTCCCCCTTTCTTGCGTAAAAGCGATCAGAATTCGAACATGCCGCATTTTACTAGGAAAAATTGAACCATGGGAACGAATCTACAAGGTTATCTTCTTCTTTGGCCAGATCTTCCAACCTTTTCACAATTACAGTTTCTTGTGCCCTTACGCCTAAGAAATAGGCCTAAGTGGCTTGAAAGCTCATTAAGCTTTGAAGTCATAGCTTGCTGGTTTTTCTATCATCCAATCCACAACAAATCGAATGAAACCTGGCGAAAAAGAAATGAACACTTTACTGAGGTTTTTATTCGTGTTTGTTTTTCTTTAAACCCCCAATCCGCTCTAGCTCGCCGCTACTAACGGGGTCTCGGTTGATTTCCCTTCCTTTAGTTACTCAAATGTTTCAGCTCGCTAAGTTTGAAAAGTCCAAGGAGTGTAGACTAGCCACAGAGCTTGGATACAGTTTCCCGATCGGAGATCCATGGATCACATACGGTATCTCCCCATGGCCTTTCGCCTCTAAAAGTGTCCTTCCTTCTCAATGCCCGAGCATCCATCCAATGCATTTTTTCGATCTTGTACGAAAGTACACTGAACACCACAAAAATCTTGACGAAAAAAAGTACAAGCAAGTACTCCTACTACAACAACCTCCGTGAACGGACGCTTTGTGATTAGAGCGTGTTAACCTTAAATAAGGAGAAAGATTTTTGATCTACTCGTAAACTTGATCTACGACCACTCTCGAATCAAAACGATTTTTCTTTGGTCTCTTAATCAATTTCTAGTTTGATCGAGGATAGGACAAACCAGCCACTAGAGCAAGTAAGAAAACCTAGAGTTCATCATTCACTTACTTAAAGAACCGCCGATTTTGACTGGATTGTACACCTTTGTTTGTGTCTGGCTATGTATATGAATGTGCATAAATAAAGGACGGGGCATCAAGAACCATAATGGATATCACATATGCCCTTCTCTTTGATCCATTCAACTAGCCACAAAAAGACAAAAGAGACAAGAAAAGTGTCATACTCTGTATGGAAAGACAAAAGCTTACTATTTGTATTGTTTGTAAAGTCAAGATCAGCGGGAACACCCGCCAGAGCGAGCTCAAAATGGGTATTTTCGGACAGTTTTTAGGTTAGGAGTCAGAGTTTTAGACTCAGCAAAGGCATCAGCATAACTAGGAACTAAAGTAGAAGGGTGAACCCCGAAAGAGTAAGGTAAGGCCTAGAGCCTATAAGAGTTTGACTGAATAGCAGACTTAGCTTCAAATTGAAGTGAAGGCTTTACCTTCAATAAATGCCGGAAAATTTTCGACATCGAAAGCTAATTAGCGCGTAGGCAGCGTTGCGCCGTCTCTTGTACTGTTTTATATAGAGAATTTGAGTTAAGACTAATCCAAAAAGGAAGTAACCAATCGACCAAACCTATGGAGGTGGCGAAAGGCATGTAAGGCTTTGAAGCCAAGCAAGCAGCTATTGGAAAGAAGTTGAAGCTATAACAGTTTAGAAACAGAAAAACAAGTGTCGTCCTCTGAAATGGCAGCTAGACTCGTTAGGAAAAACAGACTTCTAGCGTTGGGAATGGTGGATCTAGAGTTATGATTCTTTCACCCATATCTTTTAACCAAACACCATGTTTCTCATATTTTCATATAAAAATAGATAAGATTATTTTTGAATCATTTACGTTCAAATCAACTTATTTACATAATCATTAGCTAATTTTTTTAGATGAAAAGTTTAACAAATTTAGGCGGTATGTAAATATATAATTTGAATTAATGTTAGTTAACACTTTCTAAAATTTGAACTGAAAACGGATTTTTTCTAAGTCATATATTATATATGTTTTTTTATTTTATTGAACAAAATAATATATATAATATATAATAATATGAAGGTAAAATCAATAGAATGGGATGAGAATATAAGAAACTTAGTATATAAATATATTTATTTAAGTAAATGAAATTTTAACATTATCATATTGAATCTCATTTGTTAATTAACTTGATAGTTATACGTCAGTTAAGTAAATCAAATCTTAAAAGATTTGTTCTTATATAATTGTGTGCTTAATAATGATGGATTATAAATTCACTTAAGTTTGATTGTTTAGCGTGAAATATTATTTTAAATTGTTTTTATGCAATTAAAAAATGATGTACACTTTTTCTTATCGTGGTTGAGATACGATAGGAAAGATAAAATTCAATTATAATTAACTACAATAATTAGAAGAGAAGTTTTGATGAAGATTGATATAAAGCAAATAAAATTGATTAAACTTAATTACAAGATATATTTTGATGAAGAAGATAGGTTAAGATGAAGATTTATAAAAATAAACAAAATCAATTGAATGTGAAAAACGCTCTCTCCACCCGCCTCCCTCACCCCGACATTGTTCATCTTCCTCAAAATTTCTTACCATGAAACCACCAGCTACTACCTACATCCTAATATGAAGCCATGGATATTTCTCTACTTATCCTTAGCTTGTGTTAGCTTTGTCCTAAATCCTTATCATCTCACCCCAAACAACATAAATCCAGAATCTGAATTTTTTTGACCTCGTTTCGATCATACCAAAACCGTTTTCCTTTGCTAGAATTTGGGCCTCTTGATCTGTCTTTTAGTGGGTCAGGAGTGGAAGATTTCTTCGATTTTTCGATGGATTTTCCGGTGGATTCCAAATCTTGGCAATGGTTCTCTGATTGGATCTAGAATTCCAAACCTTGGCAACGCCACCCACACTGAACCACCGAGCCTATCCGCACCCTGCGGCCCACACCATCGGCATGATGTATCCCGATGACTCTCCGTGCACCCGCTTTAAACCTCACTCGAACCAATCACGAGCCACCCCAAGTGTAGCCCACCGGCGCCGCACCACTTCGGGATCATCCTGCACCCAGATCCACTCCATCTAGCCTCTTGACCCGGATCCGACACCAAGATCGATCCACAAATTTCCATCGAAGGGATTTGATATGTCAAATCTCTGGTGGCCTTCTAAGCGAGGAGCTCCGGCCACCACCGAGCGAGAAGCTTCGACTACCTTTGACCGGGGAGATCCGGCGACACCCCGGCCGCCGCCATCCCATATCTTCTAGATCTAATGACCCCCTTCTCCTACCTCTACCCCAACTCCGCTTTCACCGACGTCGACAAGCCCGCCCGTGGCACCAACGCTTCGATGAAGCCCTCGACTGCCGCCGCCATCAACAAGCTATTTGGCGAGGATGATTACTAGACGGAAGACTTTGACCTGAGGAGGCCTGATGCGTTCCTGCTTGTGAATGTCGAATCGATGACCTTGGTGGGAAGTCGTGCGAGTCACTTTAGTGATAGGATGAGTGGAACGCGTCGCGTGAGTGGAATAACGCGGTGTTGGTGGGTGCTCGAGAGATGATCGGAGGCCGTAGCGTCGTCGGCGGAGGGAGATAGACTCGAGAAGATCGAGTGGAGGTCGTAGCGTCGGCAGCGGAGTGAATGAGGATGAGAAGTAAGAAAGGTGTTTGACGTCAGATCTAAGGATGGAGGCAAATGGCTCTCAACAAAAGTTTAGATTAAATTATGACGTGACCTAGTAAAGAAGGTCGAGATGACCTTTTATAGTACATAGCGGGACTCATATGGGCCGAGTCTCGCTTAATAGGTCAGCCCACGCGACACGCATGGAACACACGCCCCAAAACAAATAACTATAGTAATTAATGTTCAGAATATTGTAATCAATTCAAAAGATCGCGTTCAATGGATGGTTGAGAGGAGAATGACAGAGAACGCGTTCTCTGGACTTGGTTGAAGGCGCTTGAGAGAGAACGTGGTCTCCTGAGTTCCTTGGCTGACGACGACGCGGACAACCATGGATTGTGTCGCGTTGACGATGACTTTGGCACGCGATCTTGTTATTGGCCTTTCTGAGCGAATGCTCATAACTTCTTCTTCCTCGGTGGCAGTCATGGTGGGCAGGAGCGCATTACCCTCCCCCACTTGGTTGTGAAGCGTCCTCGTGTAATATCTCTCATTTTTAGTAAAGATATTTGAGTAATTTTCCCATCCTTCGTTCGATAAATTTTTCGCTTTCAGTGGAGTTTGAATTTTCAGTAATATCTATAATCTCCGTAATAATTTTCTAAATGGTATAAAATATTTTCGATGTATTTTCAGGATTTAGAATATTTGTTTGGATACAGACATATAATTTTTGGTTTTAAAACCCATATCCATGTGCAAACTTATCCTGCCGTAGCCACTTGCTCCCCTTGATGTTTTGGCCGGTCCCCTGCAGATGGGCATGTCGGACCTTGCCCTTGTTCTTGGTCTATTTCTGGCGAAGAGGATGAAGAGTAGAGAGGCACCAAACCTCATTTCTCCCATCTCTTCTCTTTGAGCTCTTTCTCCCGGCTCCCCTCTCGGTCCTCTTCCCGCCGGCATTGAAGACCCATGCCATCCCCTGCTCCGCCTCAGTGGTTCGTCATCCCTCTCGGTGAGCTCCACTGCCCCTCCCCTGTTCCGGGCTGTTGCTGCTGGTGCCGAGCGGTGTTGGTTGCGGGTCTGCTGGTGTGGGTGCAGTTCGTGGCCGCTGTGGTTGTGAGGCGGCTGAGATCGCCGACGACGAGGTGCTCTCCCCGGAGCTGCTGCTGGTGTTGTGGTTATTGCTGCCGCCGCTCTAACCCCGGCATCGACGAGAAGCTCCCCCGGCGAAAGCAGAGCACCGCGTGCCACTGCTGGCTGCTGTCCGAGCCGCTGCCCGTTGTCCGGTCGCTGTTTCAGTTGCCATCGTTGCCGCTGCTGCTGGTGACGCTCCTTCCCGGCGAGCTACAACTGCTGTGTGGTTGAAACTGTTGTGGCCGCTGTTGCTCCGTGGTGGTGCTCCTCTGTTGTTGTTGCTGTTGCAAATCAAAGGAGGAAGAAGGAGATGAATAGTGCCCAGGTGGGCCCCCTCCTTGTTTAATTGTTGATGGGCCGAGAGGCCCAAAACTATTCCCGTTCAGATTTAACCCGAAATTATTCGAGCGGTATAATTTCGACTCTCTTTTATCCGTATTTTTCTTTAGGAAAATTTAATAAATCTTTTTATGATTTAAAATCATAAAAATTTATTAAATTTAATTACTTGAGTTCGTCCAACAAATTAATTAATATTAATTAATTTGTCACGTGTTGGATCGCGTGTGGACTCGTAATCTGTTGGAGTTATCTGAAGCATAGGCCATGTCCTTGGAAAAGATATAATCAGTAGTCGTCTCGTCTAGATTCATCGCCGAATCTACTCCAGGCAAGTGACGGTTCGCTCTTGCTCATCATTCCATACTTCCATTAATTATCAATCGTTTAGTTATTAATTAATTTGGGATGATTCTTGTATATGTTGGGAACAATTGTGTTAATTAAATATGATTAAAATCTGATGTTATAATGGGTTGTTTATCTGCTAGATCAACGCTATTATGTTTATGATAAATTGCCTAGAAGGCTTTAATAAGGATTATTACTGTGCTGAACTAGTTAGTTAGTACGAGTGTTGTGTGTTAATTATCGTAAGGGTATTGTTGTGAATTTAATGTTAACTTTAAATGCTAGAATAGCACGTGAGTTTGCAGGAACGCTAAGTCCAGGTAATGATTCGCCGTTCCTATTAAATCTATGTTTAAATTGATCACCAGGATGACTTTTATATGAATAATTATTGTGTTGAATTGTTTAGTTAGCACAAGTAGTTATAATATTGTTGTGCTTGAACTGTTTAGTTAGCACTAGTAGTTATAATATTGTTGTGCTTGAACTGCTTAGTTAGCACTAGTAGATAGTCCATGTTTAAATTGATCGCCAAGATGACTTTACTGTGATTCTTTGTTGTGTTGAACTGTTTAGTTAGCACGAGTATTCGTACGGACGTTTGGGCTCTGCTAGGTCCAAGTCGTTTCTTTATAACTAATGGTAGAATGGGTGGTTAGTAACCCTAATACCAATTTAAGGTCATGACCAATACCTCTATTCGAACATAGAGGCGGTGCACTTAGCTAGTGCCACAACTGCGGGATTCATTCCCTTTAATAAAAGCTTTGTATTCGTAGGGACGTTTGGGCTCTGCTAGGTCCAAGTCGTTTCTTTATAACTAATGGTAGAACGGGTGGTTAGTAACCCTAATACCAATTTAAGGTCATGACCAATACCTCTATTCGAACATAGAGGCGGTGCACTTAGCTAGTGCCACAACTGCAGGATTCATTCCCTTTAATAAAAGCTTATAACGTGATGTTAATTTTGGAATTAAATAAGATAAGTGCCGTTATCGCACATAATTAATAATCTTCGGTAGTTATACTAATTGGGTGGACATAATTGTCACCCTAAGGTTTAAAGCTTTGTATCTGCTCTTAATCATGTTGTATGCATTGGTGTGGATAAAGTGTTGTGTAGGAATAATTGATTAAGGGAATAATTCTTTAGGAACTCGTTTTCCCTATTGTGGTCTTGATTAAGACTGTGAAATCCGGAGTTAGGATGGTCATGATCATAAGTAAAGTATGACCCATGTAGGACCAATGGTTAAAGCTTTTGGGTAAGCTAAGTGTACGAAATCATAGGTATCATTTGAGGAGATTTATTTGAGATTCTTTTGAAGTAATATAAGGATATAATGCGATTAAGTCCTGGATGGATAGTAGATTGGGTACGGAATATAAGGATTTTAAGTTAGAAATAAGTTGTTTAAAGACAGTACGAGTCGTTGGACTCGATAAGAGGAATTTCCAGAGGACGAAGAGTTATGACTCTTGGGAACTATTAAGGATTGACATCTTGTGAGTATGTCATCTATAAGGCTTAAGGTACAACGCTTTGAAGAAGATTAAGTTGTAAAGTTATTGTGTCAAGAGGTGACCACTTAAATAGAAAGGTCACAGTTTAAAGATAGGATATGTTGATGATCCCGATGTAATAATGATTCAGTAAGAATTATTACATGATGTGTAGTATGGAGATAAGGTTGTGAGATGATGTCGTGATTAAGGATAAATGTGTGGAATTAACGTTCTAAGAGATTAAGAGTTATCTCTTATAAGTGAGATTGTGTTATAAGCATTAAGGTGGGTGAATCATTTTCAGAATGATATCTCAAGGAATTAAGAGTAATATCTCATGTGGTACGTTTCGAGGAACGTAGGAATAAGATATTGTGATTGTTCTTGAATCTTAAAGGAGTTAAGTTAGAAATTGTTAAAGAGATGTGTTAAATTATTCTTATAAGGATTATAGAGTGTGTGGTTATGTTGAGAAAGAGTTAATGAATCTTGGAAGTTTAAGTTATAAAATGATTAAAGGAATGGGTTAAGTCATTACCATAAGGATCTTAAGTTAGAATTTGGCATAAGGGCCAATTCTGATGTTAATGAATAGTGGAATTATGGGAAGTATCTTAAAGAAGTTGAAGTTGTAAGATTCGAGGTTATTAAGGTTTAATGCCTGATTTTAAGAAGTTAATGTGTGAGCTCGGGTTCTTCTCATTTAAAGAAATGAGAAATGTGTGTGTTCTCCTATTTTAAGGTAGCCAAGATTAAGTGAATAAGTTAAGTACGGTGATGTACATAATTTAAGGATTTAGTTCCCCGAGGGATTTAGTTCCCGACTATGTATCTCGATATCCTTAGGTGTGAGATGATCTAAGAGCTTATAGCGTGTTTGTGTGTTTTATAATTGATTAAGTTAAGTGCCGTTGTGATTAAGTTAAGTGCCGTTGTGATTAAGTTAAGTGCCGTTGTGAATAAGAGCTTATAGCGTGTTTGTGTGAAACTTTAAAAGCTCGGGTTCTTCTCATTTAAAGAAATGAGAAATGTGTGTGTTCTCCTATTTTAAGGTAGCCAAGATTAAGTGAATAAGTTAAGTACGGTGATGTACATAATTTAAGGATTTAGTTCCCTGAGGGATTTAGTTCCCGACTATGTATCTCGATATCCTTAGGTGTGAGATGATCTAAGAGCTTATAGCGTGTTTGTGTGTTTTATAATTGATTAAGTTAAGTGCCGTTGTGATTAAGTTAAGTGCCGTTGTGATTAAGTTAAGTGCCGTTGTGAATAAGATAGTGCGGTGATTCTTGTTTAAAAGCTTGTGTGAAACTTTAATGTTCCCCAACTTTGTCATGTTTCCGTTAAGGACTCAATTCTTTAGAGTCTTCTTTTGTGTTTGATTGCTGTGAGGCTTGGTCTCCAGAATCTTCTCTTTTCATGTCTGTTGTTGTATTCTAGTAGAGTATGGTGGTTGACTATCGTACTCGGTTATTATTCGAGAGACGAGGAGTCTAACCTAATATGTCTACTTAGAACCATCTGCTTTGTACCCTTGCACGGTCTTTCATTAGACTGACCAACCGTAAATTGTTCTCTGCATGGTTGGCTGGTGTCATCCGTTTGATTCGGCACATCAGATAAATTGAAGATCCAAGAAGGCTAGAGCGACTATAAGGATGAACGGTGTTTTCGACAAGTTGTTTTGTTGTTGTATTTAAAAGACTTCCGCTGTGCTATATTCATTGCTTTAAAAGACTTCCGCTGTATTAAATTCTGATGATGTATTTTAATGTATTTGGAATTTGTTGAAATTCCGAGACTTGGATTTTAATAAAAGTTATGATATTTGGTATTGTAACTGTGGTTTGATGGTTTATATTAACTGGAAAAGCCTAGGGTGACTTCGGGATGTTATGTCCGAGGTCATCGGCAGTAATGCTTTCAAAGAGTGATTTTGGGGCGTTACACCCCGCTTCACCATCATCGAATTCTGACTCCACGTATGGTTCCAGGTCGGCGACGTTGAAGGTCGTGTGGACAGCGTAGTCTGGTGGGAGCTCGATCTCGTATGCGTTGTTGCCAATGGTCTTCACCACACGGAAAGGGCCATCACCGTGTTGGGCCAGCTTGGATTTGCGTTTAGCCGGAAAACGGATATTGCGAAGATGCACCCACACCAAGTCCCCTGGGGAAAATATAACGCGTCGGCGCCCACGGTTGTGCTGTGTAGCATACTGATCAGCGCGGCATTCCAACTGCTCTCGCATTCGTTGATGCAGTTCATTGATCATCGCGGCGCGGTTGGCCGCGCTAGGGTGCTCATTGTCCTTCAGAGGCCGCGGCAACATGTCTAGCGGAGTCATTGGGTTTCTTCCGTAGACCACCTCGAATGGGGTGAGCTTGGTCGTAGAGTGCCTGGACCTGTTGTAAGAAAACTCAACAATTGCAAGTAAGTCTTCCCAACGCTTTGGGTTGGATTTAAGCATGGTTCTAAGGAGGGCTCCTAGGGTTCGATTGGTCACCTTAGTTTGACCATCTGTTTGAGGGTGGTAGCTAGTTGAAAACAAAAGTTTGGTACCCAACTTCCCCCAAAGTGTTCTCCAGAAAAGGCCTACGAATTTTGTATCGCGATCACTCACGACAGACTTAGGTATCCCATATAAACGGACCACGTTGTCAAAGAACAACGCGGCGATTTCACTAGCAGTGTGTGTGGTCTTACACGCGATAAAATGGGCCATTTTCGAAAACCTGTCCACAACTACAAAGATTGAATCTTTACCCTTACGAGAGAGAGGCAAACTTGTGATGAAGTCCATAAACAAATCTTCCCAATGGCCTAATGGGATAGGCAATGGCGTGTAGAGACCATAGGGATGGGAAGTAGACTTTGCGCGTTGACACGTGACACAACTTGTGCAATATCGCATCACCTGAGTGGTCATGCGCGGCCAATAGAAATGCTCGTGAAGAGCAGCTAGAGTCTTGGTTACCCCAAAATGACCGCGTCCTTCATGGGCTTCTTGGATGAGGAGTTGCCTAATGGGTGAGCTAGGAATGCATAGGCGTCCGGCTTTGTAAAGATACCCCTCATGAAAGAAATATGTTTCAAACTCGTGGTCCCTAAGGTAGTGTTCTACAATTGGCTTAAAGAATGGATCAATCAAATATAATTCTTTAATCAACGCAAAGCCAAGGAGTTTAGATTGAAGATGAGTAAGGAGAACATACCTGCGAGAAAGGGCGTCGGCGACCACATTCTCCTTACCTTTTTTATGCATAACGACGTATGGAAACGTCTCCATGAATTCTACCCAACGTGCATGGCGGCGGCTTAGGTGGGCTTGACTCTTCAGATAGCTGATGGCGGCGTGGTCCGAGTGGATCACGAACTCGCGTGGCCAGAGGTAGTGTTGTCATGTCTTGAGTACGCGAACAAGAGCGTAGAGCTCCTTGTCGTAGGTGGGGTAATTCAAAGTTGCCCCAGTGAACTTCTCGCTGAAGAACGCGATGGGCTTCTTCTCTTGGTGGAGGACCCCACCAATCCCGACATTGGACACGTCACATTCCACTTCAAAGTGCTTGGTGAAGTCTGGGAGTTGTAGCAGTGGCGCGTTGCACAAGGCCTCTTTCAACGCGTTGAACGCGTGATTGTGGGTTTCCTTCCAATTCACCGCTGCCCCTTTCTTTGTGAGCTCATGGAGTGGCGCGACGATGGAGCTAAAGTTGCGAACAAATCTCCTGTAGAAGCCTGCCAAGCCGAGGAAGCTTCTAACCATTGTTGGTGTTGTGGGTGTTGGCCAATCTTGAATGGCCTTCACCTTGTCTTCATCTACGCGGAGTCCATCTTTTGAGATCACGTAGCCAAGAAAGTTCATAGTGTCGGATGCAAAATGACACTTGCCAAGGTTGGCATACAAGTGTTCGCGTCTCAAGCACTCTAACACAAGCCTAAGGTGCTTTACATGATTTTCTAGACTATGCGAGTACACCAGAATATCATCAAAGTACACTACAACAAATTTCCCCAGAAATTCCCTCAACACATGGTTCATGAGCCTCATGAACGTGCTTGGCACGTTGGTGAGTCCAAACGGCATGACTAGCCATTCATAAAGCCCATATTTGGTCTTGAACGCGGTCTTTCATTCATCACCCTCTTTCATGCGAATCTGGTGATAACCGCTCTTTAAGTCAAACTTGGTGAAGTGGGTCGCGCCATGCAACTCATCGAGCATGTCGTCGAGGCGCGATATTAGATGTCTGTACTTGACAGTGATCTGATTGATGGCGCGGCAGTCGACACACATTCGCCACAAGCCATCTTTTTTTGGCACTAGGATCACGGGGATCGCGCAAGGGCTTAGGGATTCCCTTACGTAGCCGCGTTCCAGAAGTTATTGCACTTGGCGCTGAAGCTCCTTTGTTTCATCTGGTCCAGCGCGATAGGCAGCGCGATTTGGTAGGGAGGCACTAGGCATCAAATCAATTTGGTGCTCGATGCCTCGTAAAGGTGGGAGGCCTTGGGGAAGCTCTTTTGGGAATAAGTCATTGAACTCATCGAGCAGCTCAGAGATCGTGCTCGGCAAAGCTTCCGTGATGGGGCTCTCTGGGTTGCAACGCGTGGGCACTAATAGGAAACATGGTGCCTTGCCACTCAAGGGGGCAGTGAGGTCGCTTGGCCGCGCCAGAAGCAGTCTGTGATCACAAGTGTCTTTCAACTTGGTGCTTTTTGAAATGGTCTTTGGCCCTTCATTTGAACGCGTTCGATCAATGGACGTGTTATCGGTGGTAGCGACTTCGTGCCCAGTGGAAGAACGCGTGCTACTTGTACTCTGGGTCTTGGCTGCCTCCATAGCCTTTTGCCGATCACGCTCAACCTGGTCCTGTAAAATCTCATGGGGAGACATAGGTAAGAGCGTGATGCGTTTCCCGTGGTAAGTAAACACATAAGTGTTTAAATAGCCATCGTGAAGGACGCGTCTGTCGAATTGCCATGGGCGCCCCACCAAAAGATGTGTGGCGTCCATTGCAATGACATCACAAAGCACTGGTCTGTATATTGGCCAATTGAGAAAGAAATAAGGCATTGTCGAGTTACAGTATTACCAGAACTCGATGAAATCCATTGTAGCTCATAGGGTTGTGGGTGAGGAGTGGTTGGCAGGTTGAAATGGTTGACCACCTTTTCATTGATGATATTGCAACATCTGCCTCCATCGATGATGACACTCAAGGATGCGGTCTTTACCAAGCAACGCATGTGAAATAAATTCTCGCGTTGGTCGACAAGGGTTGCTTCCTTGACAGTGAGGATACGTCGCGTGACAAGGCTCAGTGGTGCGCCTTCATTAAGCGCGGTGGCTTCACAGGTGTAAGCCTCCTCGTCATCTTCAAATCCTTCCTCGATGGTCTCAAGGGGGGTATCATCCTCATAAGACTCATATCCTGCAGCGATGCTTGAGAATATGACTTTTTTGTTGTTTGGGCAATCTCTCATGTAGTGCCCTCTTCCTCCACACTTGAAACACTCCAAGTCACGCGCGCGCTCTGGAGTGGATGATGGGCCCTTCGTTGGTGTTGCGCGAGGAGCGTTGGTGGGTGTTATCGCGATCTTCCCCTGTCTTCTTTGATTTGACGCGGTGGTTCCTGTGGGTGGACCACACACATTAGTAGAAGGGGATCGACCAGAGTTAGAATCATACCTTCTTTGACCCGGAGTTTGCCAAGAGGATTGCCGACGACGCGTTTGTTGGTTGTGGAGTTGCATCGCGGTGTGAGTCAAGGTATTTAGATCCTTGATTGGCAATATCTCGAGTTGGTCACAGATGGAGACATTCAAGCCACTGAGAAATTTCGTTCGCAGTGTGGACGGGGCGACACTGATGCTGGCTTTGTAGTACATGTCCTCCAATTGAGAGAAGAACTCCAGAGGTGTTTTGGAGCCTTGACGCGCCATGGCGATCTCCATTCGCATTTGATTTATGTAGTCTGTTGGCACGTACTTCTGTGTCATGACATACATGAGCTGGTGCCAATCCGTGATGGGAAGAAGGTGTCGACAAATGCGATCGTCCACGAACTTGTGGTACCAAACGCGTGCAACGCCTCTGAAATGTAGCGTTGCCGCATCAACATGCTCTTCTGGGGGGACTTTGCAATATCGCAAAGTAAACTCTGTAGACTGCAACCACTCAAGAAACACAGCGGGATCATATTCGCCAAAGAAATGCTCAATTTTGACTTTTACCTCATGGCGGCTAAGCCGTGGTGTATGTGGAGCAGGGTGTGGCGCATAAGCGCGCTGGGCAGCATCTTGAGCGCGATGTTGATGACGACGAGCTTGGCGAACCGGGATATCATCAGTGACAAAGTCCCTAGGAGGCGCGTTGTAGTCAGCGCATCCTTGTCTTCTTCCGGGAACGGGGACATCGTATTGGCGACGAAATTCATGCGGCATGTCTCCGTGGTGGTGGCCACGAGAGTCATGCGGCATGTCTCTGTGGTGGTGGCCACAAGAGTCACGTTTGTTCTCGCCTGGAACGCGATGCGATGGTCCTACTGGTTGGAGTGGAGGTGGAATCCAATCCGCTGGCCTATCTTGGAGTTCAATGGGATCACCAAGGGGAGGATGGAAGGAACCTGGATTGATGAGTCCTGCGTCCTCCATCTCCTCGTCATCGAACTCATGGAAATCACCATGGACAATCGGTGTCGTCGATCCATAGCCATCGGAGCCATAACGCGGAGTACGCACACTTTGATGGCCAAGGTGATCGTTGACGTCAAAAGGCACTGGTGTGTGACCATGGCGACGCTGACGCGACTCATTGTCTGCGACGCAATTAGGTCTACGCGGCAAACCTGAGTCGCATTCATCCCGTCTGACGCGGCCTGCAGGAGGTGTTGATGCAGTCTCGCGGCGGCGTCTTGTTTCTCTGGCTTCATACCTGTCATTGAAGTCAAAGGGTTCAGAGTACTCACCATGGGAGTCATCGTCGTGGTCGGAGTCGTTGTCGTAGCCGGCTGGTGTTGCCTGCGATGCATAGCGTTTGCGCTGCGACACATAGCCTTGGCGGCTCTCGATCACTGATTGGATCCTTTGAAGGTGAGGTTGCAAGTTGGAGGTAGATGGCATCACTCATTTGCCCTTGTCCACGCGATGTTGGCTTAGGCTGACTTCAGTGTGACGCGGCGCGGCCAGGGTGTCCATATGGACCATCAACGTTGGTGTGGGTTGGGCCTGCGCAGCGCGTTGCATGGCCTGGAACTGGGCAACTTGGCGCCTAAGTTCTTGGATCTCGCGTTGTTCCTCCGAGAGTTCCAGAATGGGGTCTTGGGCAGGATTGGCGAGAGGGACCACTTCATGTTGCGCGATGTTTTGTTGTGGTGGGTGGTTGTTGCCATCTCCTTGGACATTCCCACTGATGGGTGTCGTAAGGGTACCTATCACAATGTGACCAGACATCGCGAGTAAAAACGAACAAAAGACAATACAAAACCAAAGAACAAGCAAGCAACTAGCAAGTAACAGGTGTTCACGTAGGAGGGTGCGTTCTTTTGGCCGTGAGGGCGGCTAAAGGCAAGCAAAGCAAGTGTGATATGCAAGCACAAAAGCAAACGAAACCAAAGAAAGAAGTCTTAACCTCTTGCGTAAACAACGCGTACACACAAGACACACCTTCAAGTGTGACACTAGACGGTGGACAGATGAAGAAGATGAGCCTAGCCGATGAGGGAAGAAGGTTGCCTTATTTTGGCTTTGCTTCTTTGTTTTTTTTTAAATTGTCGCATTTTTTTTTTGAAATGCGACTTTGACTTCTTCTTTTTTGAATTTGAAATTCAAATCCGAGATCTTAGTCTTTGATTGAAGATCGGATAAGAATTAAATGAAACAAAATAAAAATAAACGGTTAAGTAACTTATGGAAAGAAATCGCGAGATTTACGCGATAGGAGAGAGAAGATTTAATGCAGAGTTATGACAGTCAACACAAGAAAATATGGCAAGATATGTTGGCGAAATTCACGTGATTAATTAAGAAGATCTTTCAATTAATTACGCAGATTTAATGCAAAGCAAATCACACAATATTCACGAGGTGATCAAGCAATTATCGGCCAAGAGATTCTCTTGTAGAAACCGAAAGGACTAGCATGTGTTTGAAGAGAAAAAAAATTGTGACAAATGCGGAAGCAAGGATGATGGGGGAGAAAAAAAAATTCGTGAACAAATGAGACTTGACAAGCGACTTACAAGATCAAAGGCTCTGATGCCAGTTGATGCGTTCCTGCTTGTGAATGCCGGATCGATGACCTTGGTGGGAAGTCGCGCGAGTCACTTCAGTGATAGGATGAGTGGAACGCGTCACGTGAGTGGAATAACGCAATGTTGGTGGGTGCTCGAGAGATGATCGGAGGCCGTAGCATCGGCGGCGGAGGGAGATAGACTCGAGAAGATCGAGTGGAGGCCGTAGCGTCGGCAGCGGAGTGAATGGGGATGAGAAGTAAGAGAGGTGTTTGACGTCAGATCTAAGGATGGAGGCAAATGGCTCTCGACAAAAGCTTAGATTAAATTATGACGTGACCTAGTAAAGAAGGTCGAGATGACCTTTTATAATACATAGCGGGACTCGGATGGGCCGAGTCTCGCTTAATGGGCCAGCCCACGCGACACGCGTGGAACACACGCCCCAAAACAAATAACTATAATAATTAATGTTCAGAATATTGTAATCAATTCAAAAGATCGCGTTCAATGGATGGTCGAGAGGAGAATGACAGAGAACACGTTCTCTGGACTTGGTTGGAGGCGCTTGAGAGAGAATGCGGTCTCCTGAGTTCCTTGGTTGGCGACGACGCGGACAACCATGGATTGTGTCGCGTTGACGATGACTTTGGCGCGCGATCTTGTTATTGGCCCTTCTGAGCGAATGCTCATAGCTTCTTCTTCCTCGGTGGCAGTCATGGTGGGCAGGAGCGCATCAAGGCCGCGGTAGCTTGATGGCTACTCCCTAACCCCAAACCCTTGGAAGGACCAGAATCTGAACAAGTCGGTGAGCCGGCACCAGAACCATAGTCGACTGAGTACTTTTGAGTTTGGTTTTCGTGAATCTGTTTGCAAGCTTATGTGTTAGTACTTCTTTGCTTCTATTGAGCTGATTTAGGGTGGAGATCGAGTTGTTCCAGTTGTGGTCGTGGTTGTGTTTGAGGCTCTTGAAGATCCTTGGAAGGCAACGTCAGGGTGGTCGAGACTCGTGAAGATCCCTCATTTAGGTGGGGGCAACGTTATAGTAGTCCATTCAACACTGGCCGAGGATTGTTTCCTGTTTGACCCGTCATCTGGTGGCAATGTTCTTTGATTATGCTTGACTCACCACTCTCCCTAGTTCTTGTAGCTCACTTTTGTTTTGTTTTATTTTCATTTGCTTGTCCTTGTTGTTTTTTCCAACTGGTTTTTCCGGTTGCCGATTTATCGACCTCTCGAGTTGTCCGACATTGTTATGTCGTTAACTCGAATTCTTACCTTATCAAAAAAAAATCAATTGAATGTGGTGAATGAGGTGTCAAACCGACTTTTATAATTTTTTTAAGGTTTATGAGGTGACATATGATTTAACATAGCTTAGAGGCCGATACATAGGTGAATTGATCGTGGTGCCGACACGTAAAATTTAGGCCTCTGCTTTAGTATATATATATAGAGAGAGAGATTATAGTATTGGGTCAAATACCACGAAAATCATACAAAATGGTGTATAATAAAATTTTGATAAAATCATAAGTTGTTTTCTAATCCAAATTTCATAAATAAATTAAATTTTGAAAAAATAGATAAGTATTTAGGAAAAAAGTTATTTTCCATTACAAATATTGGTTGAGTTTCACATACATTTGGTCCTTATTATACAACATGCGAAATATTATGGGTCATTGGATCAAGGAGATGGATGGTTGAGATTAAAAGGGGTGAAAAAGAGTGAATAGTGATGCAGTGAAATAACCGTAAATACGGCGATTTTTTTTTCTTTCGGCCAACAACTTTTTTAATATATTTTTCGTCTCTGATCGTTTTGGAATAGACAATTATTGGTGTTCACATATAAGTACTACATGCTCATTTTTTTATACCGTAACATTCACATATCATGTTCATGTTCAAACACATGTCTTTTCACATTTAGTGCTTATTTGTGAACTTCAGTGTACAAATAAGTGAACGTTAAGAGCTTATTTGTGAACCTTCTATATAGGTTATTCCATAATGATTAGGGGACGTTAAGAGTTTTTTTTTTCGTCTTTGATCGTTCTGGAATAGACAATTATTGACGTTCACATATAAGTACTAAATGTTCATTATTCTATGCAGTCAAGTTCACATATAACATGTTCATGTTCAAACACATGTCTTTGCACATTTAGATCGAGCTTATTTGTTAACTTCAGTGCACAAATAAATGAACGGTAAGAATTTAATGGTGAACCTTTTATATAGGTTATTCCAGAATGATCAGGAAACGAAACAAAAAAATGTTGATAAAAAAAAAAACCGAGATTGTTTCGCATTTTGCACAGTAAGAGGTTGTTGGAACCCAAATCTACAAATATTATAAAAGCCAACTGCGTTATTTTTTCCTGTATGACCAATTGACCATACGTTTGTGATGATAAATTCAAACTTAGGTAATGGTTTCATGTACATATCACACATCAAATATTCTATCTCCTAGGATGAAAAAGAAATTCACGTGGATCATATGCGGAGCACTCTTCCCGTGCGGACGTGCGGAGCATGTACTTTAGGGCCTTATTTATGCACTTTAACGTCTTATTTGTACACTTTTTCAAAAAAAAAAAAAATCTTTTTCAAAAAAATTTCCAAGCATTTTTCAATTTTTTTTTGCAAAAGTGCACAAATAAGGCTCTAAAGTGCACAAATAAGACCCTATAGTGCATGTCCGTACGTCCGCACGGGAAGAGTGCTCCGCACCGGAACCGCACTCGATATACAAACCTATGCACTATAACTTTATGAACTATACCTATTTTTTATGTAGAAAAAGGAAGAAAAAGACATGAAATTTTTTACAGTCCGCAAAATTTAGTTTAAATTATATGTTTTTCTATATCCCCATATTTCACAAAATTTAGTTTTACATACCATCCATATTGTTTTATGGTTCCATTGATTTAGAAGATATAATTTTGTTTTAATTTAAATTTATCTTAAGTGGAAATGTTGGAGTATTTAATATATATTAATTAAGGATTCACTATAATACTAGTTTTTGGGTGATGTGGTGGATGATATGGTATATATCAGAGGCCGACACATAGGTGAATTGAATGTGATAACGACACGTATGAGAATTAAACGTGAGGCCGACACATAGAATTTATGCCTCTCCTTTAGTATATATATAGATATTCAAAATTTTAGTAAAGGGACATTGGTCAATTGAAATTGGAAAATAAAAGTCAAGTGCAAAGAAAGAAAAAATTAAATAAAAAAATAAGAAGATTGGAAAAGTTGGTTATTTTTGACAAAGGGTAAAGTTGACATTTTTGGATAAGTTTGGTAATTGTTTATAACGAGTTTATTTTAACAAGATTATTTAATTTTTATTTTCACAAATTTTCATCACTCAAAATTTTAAAACCTATTTTTTTAAAGAATATAATTTATAAAAAAAAAACTCTTTATAAACAAACTCGCAAAACAAACCCTTAGACTAAATCTTCAAATTTTGAAAATAAATCGGATCATTTACTAAATTTCACTTATATAGGGCAAAGTTTTTGTGTGAAGAACAACACCTCAAAATTTATTACAATCAATGTATCAATATTAACGTGGGACTTGATGACATGGGAATGGTCTCTCATGTGTAAATGATAATAAACCTCCATTTTTTTTGATAAGGAAAGAATTCGAAATATCAGACATATCCTGATAGATCGAGAGTCCAAACGAGGTTCGGAAGTCGGACAAAACCGACAAGAAACAAACCAAACAACAAAATGAGTAAAAGGAGGAGCAAACAACTAAAATGAGGAGCTAACATAACCTGAGATGGTCAAAGAGATACACAAACGCGGGTTAGAGCGAATAAATTCTAACAAGGCGTATGATATGCCGCCGGAAAGCTATGTGCAAGGCACTCAACTAAAAATGCGATGAAACACCTGGACAGAACTCCGACACAAGGAGACCACAGAACCACGCCTTCGACCTCAACCGAAACAACATCTCGAACCAAAACAGGGAAAGCCCCACACCAATCATATGCTTCACAATCAATTAAGAAAGATTATGCTTTGAATTTGTTGATAACAACACACATTTTGGAAGGGGTTGTTTCTGTTGTTGGTTGTTATTAGAGGGAGATTACCCATTTGATTTTTGGGGATTTTAGAAGAATAATGCAATTAAATTCGAAATGGGTTAAAATAAATTAGATAGTTATTTGTTTTTGTTTTGAATTGATCAACTGGGTTTTAAGGCCCAAAGAAAATTGGGTTAATAATAAATTAGGTAGTTACCACGTTGCTGAACTTGCAAAGCAAGTTCGAATCATGGTAAAATTTATTTTAATAGATATTTTGTTTTGTTATGACTTTTCCTTGCATAACTTTGTAAAAAGAAAATAGGGTTGCAGAACTTGCCTGATAAGTTGGTTTTGTTAGGGAGGTGTTAGATATGCTTACATTTTTTTACTAAATAAGTTTAATTAGTCTCGCTCACGCAAAACGTGAGTGAGACTCTAGACTCATGCGGTCACGTCCTCGTATTTGCGAGGGCGTGACTCTTTTAATATATATAAAAAAAAACAGTCATGTCCATGCAAATATATCTAAAAAAATAAAAATTATTATGATTATTTTTTATTTATAAATTATTTTGTATTAATTTTTTTTTTTAAATTATATATTCAAGATATGAGATTTACGGTCTTTAAGACTCCGAAAACAAGACAAGACAGGTTATGGACGCTCTATGAAGGCGTGACTATTTGGATTTAAGGTTTTCAAACCGATTTATTTTCATACCCTATCATGTTTGTAGCACATAGAGATTTGATGCCAATTTTCATCTTGTTTCAGGGTTCCGGGATACCTTAAATCTCATATCCTAGAAACCTTAGGGTAAGTAAGGTTTCAGATTTAGGACATTACAACCATATTATTTTCATACCCTATCATGCTTGTAGCACATACGGAGTTGATACATTCGAATAATACGATAATGAAGTCAAAATTACACTATACTTAACTTATTATTTTCATAATCTTAATCTTGAAACCCATAGAGTGTCCATAACATGTCTTTTCTTGTTTTTGGTGTGCCAAAGACCCTAAATCTCATATCTTGAATATTAAATAATTTTAAAAAAAAATAAAAAATAATAATTAATAAGTAAAAAAATTGATAATAATAAACAATTCTATTTTTATTTTTATTTTTTAATATAAAAATAGTCACGCCCACGCATTTATTTTTATTTTTTAATAAAATATCTTGCTCCCGCGTTGCGTACGTGTGACTGTTTTGAGTGTAAAAATGCGTATCTAGCGTTCGCGTTTTGTTATTATATTTTTAATTTTAACTTTCCTTCAGCGTAGGAAATAAGCAACTTTTGATTTCCAAATCTATTTTGTTCTACAATCCAGGATGGGATGTTTTGGGTTCCTCCCCACAATGACCATAGGTTTAGACCCGGTTTCAGATCTGGGGCTTAGGGGTTTGTTTGTTCTTAAATGGTTTCACGTTTGCTACCACTTGACCAGAAAAGAATCAAGAGATGGACCCAATTTGAGAAAGGATTGAGAGGGGGGTATTTGCTTGCTTGAATAGATTTTTCCATCCCCTTATTAGCTTGAAACACCAACAGGGAGGAAGAAGGCAGAATCAGGTTATGAGGCACCACTCCACCACCGAAGGGGGCGTCGGGCGAGGGGAGCTCAGGGAGGAAGATCCAGTTGTCGCCGGCACGGAGAGTTGCATATCGATTGGTGTTGGGAGCCTGGTGAAGGCGGCGGAAGGATGAGAGTTTCTGGCGTTGGACTGTTCACTCGAGGCGGATAATAACCAAACATGGAGTAGATCTGAGTTTTAATGGCATAAACCGACTCTAGGTTGGCTAAGGGAGTCTGGTGGCAGCGGGGTACCCTTAAAGCGGCGGTGGTGGGGAGTTATCCCTAGAGCGGCGGCGGAGCGGGGTTACCCCTAGAGTTGTGGTGGAGGGGGGTTACCCCTAAAGTTGTGGTGGTGGGGGTTTACCCATAGAACGAGAGGCGATGACGGGGGATTGCCCCAAGAGCAAGCGGAGGAGCGGGGGTTACCCCTAGAACGGCGGCAGAGCTCGGAAGAGCGGCGTCAGGAGCATATTTGGGAGGTAAAGTCTGATTGGGTGCTTCATTGAAGAGGGATGTGCTCGAAGAAGTCGACGACGACAGGGGGATTGCCCCTAAAGCGACGGTGGTGGGTATAGTTGGTGACTGGCTGAGGGTGGTGGCTGAAGGAGTTTTAGGGTTAGGAAGGTGAGGGTTTTTGTTTTCTTTGGGAGCGTTTTACATATTTGGGTTTTCCAGTAGTGGTATTTTATTTATCGTAATAAACCTCCATTCTTGAATGGACTCTCATCAAAGGGTGAACACTAGACTTATATTTAAGTGATCAAGTGCAAATGGATGAACTCCAACGTTAACCAGTCAACTTTTTTATTTTTTATTTTTTTCTCGAAACCAACTTTTTTTCATGTGCACATGTTTTGCAATGTATGTGCATAGATATTGATAGGTGCCATTTCAGGCACCTTAACTAGTGATTATTGACATGTTTTAGATGAAGTTTTGGCGTAGATTTAGGCTAAGTCTGTAATCCAGAAGAATAGTTGAGAAGTGAAGATATCATAGGATTTACAGCTTAGTGGAGATGATGGAAGATGGAGGAGAAGATCTGTTAGAATTCATGGAGGAAGGCTACCATTACTTGGTAGTACAGGGAGCAGATGAAGAAGATTGAAGAAGCTGGCCCTTACCGCCCCGCGCCATAAGCCACCGTGACCCGACGGTGAATCTCAGAGAAGGGGCAATACAGAAAGCCACCGCCCCGCGGTGAATTATACCGCCCCGCGGTGGAGGATGACGCCTCGCGGCCAGCGTTGATTTATTTCCTTTTTAGTACTTTCGACTTTATAATTGTTAATTATTTACTTTCCTTATTTGCTAGGTTAGTTTTCTAAAACCTATTTAAGAACCTTTTCTAGTTTTTTGTAAGGGAGAGTTAGTTCGGTCCTCTCTTTTTATTCATTCCACTTCTAGGGTTTGAACGAATGGAGAGCTAAACACCTTTGTTTCGCTAGACAATTGAAGCATTGCAATGAATTGGTTGTGAGATTTCTATTCCTTGTTCTTTATCTTATAAAGTTGGATTAATTCTCTTGAGCATATTATCTATTGGTTTATGTTGATTCTTCTAGCGTAGCTAGCTAGGTTTTTCGACATTTACCATAGTGCTAGGATTTGCATATAGGGGTTCCGAGTGCTTATCTAGTGGCAAACTCGATTGTTGCGTATAGGGGTTCCGAGCGCGCAATCGTGAGTGAGAATCAGTTGCATGCGAGTATTAATACGTATCCTATATCCTTGTGTGTATTGCTATTGCTTTGTTGGTGGTAAAGTATACCGACAACTGTGAGAATCAGTGGTACTTCACCATTGGCATAGTGATAAGTCTATCGACAACTGTGAGAATCGATAGTACTTAAGATCAGGGTGAGAATAACTATAAGATTGTAAAAAGAACTTGGAACAATAGTTTTCAGTGATCAACCTATTTCATCTGCTGTGTGGATATTTGTCTAGTGGAATACTTTTCCTCATCATATTTCTTCTTTTGTTAACACTTGCATCTTTGTTACTCTGCAATTACCCCAAAACCCCCTTGTTACTTGTTAGTCACACGTTATTGCATACAGATAACCGACTCCCTGTGGGATCGACCTTGACTTGCTTGCTATACTCTTTAGTAGGTGAATTAGGATTTCTTTGACAGGAAAACGACACCGGTTTCCGGCCTTGTCAAATTTGGCACCGTTGCCGGGGAGTCAAATACTCTATTTGTGATTATTTGTGATTGACTGCGGTGTGGATCTATCTTATCGTCCGCACCTTTGATACTGATTCGCTACTTGTTGAAGTTGATACAGAGACAGGTACGAATGACTCAGACAGTTGACTGTGCCAGATCTGGCACAACAGCCATTGGCTGTAATCATTCCACCACTTGCTGATGGTGTGACATTTGAACTCAGAACAGGAGTGATATGGTTGCTCCCAAGATATTATGGACGAAGTGGCGAAGACCCCATTATTCATTTGGGTAAATTCCACAACGTCGTTATGAGCATTAAACCAGCCAACGTCACTGAAGATCAGATTAAAATGAGAGCCTTCGGGTTTACTCTTAAGAACGATGCTGAGGACTGGTACTATCATCTGCCTGGCGGAAGCATAGATTCATGGGCTGAGCTACATAGACATTCCTCGCATAATATTTCCCAACCAAGATGGTGAACGCCTTAAAAAGGGAAATTGCCAGTATTGAACAAGGAGAGGATGAGATCCTTTATGACTATTGTGAGCGGTTCAAACGACTTTGCTCTAGTTGCCCGTTCCATGGTTTTGACAAGAAAGCTATGGTACTCTATGTTTACAATGGGCTGCTAGATGATGAAAGAAGAATCATAGATGCTACTTGTGGTGGTAGTATCTTGAATATGACCCCTGATGCAGCCATGATTAAACTTCATGATATGGCTGAGGGCACAAGGGATTTCGATGAAACCCCAAAGATCAGAGGAGTTAATGCTATCAATTCCAATGATGCACATCTAATGCAAGAGATTACTTCATTGAAAAAGGTTATTGTGAAGATGAGTACAAAAGAAGCACCCCAACAGCACAACGCTTGTGGAATTTGCGTTGACCTATTTCACAACACCAACGCTTGTCCCCAACTTCAGGATGCCACTACTGCTGAAGTATACGCTGCTGGAGGTTATGGGCCGATTAGACCTAGACAAGATCAACAACAGCTACAACAACCACCACCACAACCTCACTTTGATGAGCCACCAGCAGCTCCCCAAGCTAGTAGCCCCCCTTCAACTGAAGATATGCTCAAGACCTTAACAATGCACTTCACAACGCATGTGCATACTACTGAGGCCAGCATCAAGAGCATGAAGGAGACCGTGGTTAATCTATCAGATATGGTCGCTAGGTTGGACAAAAGGGATGTGCAAGAAAGTGTAAATGCTGTGACCCTCCGAAGTGGCAAAGATTTACAAGTCGCTCCTACTGCTGAAAAGGACGAAAAAACCGAAATTGAAGATGGGCAAATTCCACCGCCCCGCGGCGATCCCACCGCGACCCGGTGGCAGCTCCCAGTTATTCTGAGTCGACACTGTCGCCCCGCGGTGAGCCCACCGCCCCGCGGTGAAAGCCCAGAGATCGATCATAATGAAGAAGAGGACCCCTATGTTCGTCCATATTTCCCTCCTCTTGGGTCTGAAAAGCCCCCTGCCCCC
Source organism: Rheum nobile (assembly GCA_027886185.1). NCBI lineage: Eukaryota > Viridiplantae > Streptophyta > Magnoliopsida > Caryophyllales > Polygonaceae > Rheum > Rheum nobile. The sequence goes on from WOAB01000056.1 coordinate 1,923,463, forward strand.
TTTCCGGAGGCACTAAAGGAAATGAGAGTGATTGACGACAAGGATCTCTTCGACACTTTCAGTAAATATGAAGTGAACATCCCCCTCCTCAAGCTTGTCAAGAGTGTACCTAGGTATGCTAAGTTTCTAAAGGAGCTATACACCATCAAAAGAAATCAAAAGCTGAAGGGCAAGGAAAAAGTCAAGGTTAGCGAACGCGTATCCGCTGTATTCCAGAGGCGTATGCCAAAGAAGTGCGGCGATCCAGGTATGTGGAGCATTCCTTGAATTATTGGTGACACTAAATTTGATAGAGCCATGCTTGATCTTGGTGCTTCCATTAATGTTTTGCCCTATTCTCTCTATGAATCTCTTGGACTCGGACCTCTGCAGGAAACAGGAATTGTAATTCAATTAGCTGATAGGTCTAGTGTCTACCCTAGAGGAATAGTAGAGGACGTTCTTGTTATGGTTGATAAATTGATATTCCCTGCAGATTTTTATGTCTTAGATATGGAAACAGATACAAAGGCAACCCCTATACTGTTAGGTAGGCCATTTTTGAAAACTGCTAAGACTAAACTTGATTTGCAAAGTGGGACACTTTACATGGAATTTGATGGGGAGAAGGTGGAATATAACATATATAAAGCTATGAAACACCCCAATGAAGACCATTCTTTATGCTCAATTGATGTGATTGACTCTATCGCACAAGATGTATTTGATATTTCTGGTCCTGATGAGCTGCAATCCATTGTTGAGAATAATTTGGATTTGTCCCATGAGGAATACTCTTTGCCATCTAACATGCAGGAAGTCATAGCTCAGCTGGATGCATATGGTAAGTATCCTTTAGATCCTTTGGGCGTTGGCCCCACTTTACTAAATCCGAGCGAGAAGCTTGTTCCCTCTGTTGAACAGGCCCCTGAGATTGAATTGAAGCCGCTGCCAGATCACCTCAAGTACGCCTTTCTTGGAGCCAGCGACACTCTGCCAATCATTGTGTCTAGTAAGCTATCTGCAGATCAGGAAATGAAGTTATTAGGCGTGCTCAGGGAGTACAAGACTGCGATAGGATGGACCATTGCAGACATAAAAGGAATAAGTCCCTCAACTTGTATGCATAGGATCCTACTCGAAGATGGAGCCAAACCATCCAGGCAGCCGCAGAGAAGGCTCAATCCTCCAATGATGGAAGTGGTCAAGAAGGAAGTGCTGAAACTTCTCAAAGCTGATATGATCTTCCCTATTTCAGATAGCCAATGGGTAAGCCCAACCCAGGTTGTCCCTAAGAAAGGAGGTATCACTATAGTGGAAAATCAACAAGGGGATTTAGTTCCTACAAGGACCACCACATGATGGAGGGTGTGCATTGACTATCGTAAGCTGAATGCGGTAACTCGAAAATATCATTTTCCCCTGCCCTTTATTGATCAAATGCTAGAACGCCTCGCTGGGCGCCCATATTACTGCTTTCTCGATGGGTATTCAGGATATTTTCAGGTAGCCATTGCGCCAGAAGACCAAGAGAAAACCACTTTTACATGTTCCTTTGGCACCTTTGCATACCGCAGAATGCCATTTGGATTGTGTAACACACCCGGTACCTTTCAACGATGTATGGTTAGTATCTTTTCTGAATATGTTGAGAAATTTATTGAGGTATTCATGGATGACTTCACAGTGCATGGGACTAGCTTTGATTCATGTTTGAACCATTTGGCACTTGTACTTAAAAGATGTGTTGAAACCAATTTGGTTTTGAATTATGAAAAGTGTCATTTTATGGTAGAACAGGGGATAGTACTTGGTCATATCGTCTCTGCTAGGGGTATCGAGGTCGATAAGGCAAAGATTGATGTGATTCAGTCTTTGCCTTATCCTACTAATATGCGTGAAGTGCGTTCCTTTTTAGGTCATGCAGGTTTTTATCGAAGATTTATCAAGGACTTCTCTAAGATCTCTTCGCCCCTATGCGAGTTACTGAAGAAGGATGTGACCTATGCGTTCACCGACGAGTGTAAGAAGGCGTTTGATTGCTTGAGAGAATGCCTGACAAGTGCACCTATCATTCAGGCACCTGACTGGTCTCAGCCGTTTGAGATCATGTGTGACGCCAGTGACTATGCAGTTAGAGCAGTTCTAGGACAGAAAGTGGGACGTGCCTCCCATGTGATTCATTATGCCTCCATGACTCTGAATGGAGCCCAAAGGAACTACTCCACCACTGAGAAGGAAATGCTAGCGGTTGTCTTTGCCTTGGAGAAGTTTAGGCAATATCTTTTGGGAGTAAAGGTGATTATCTATACAGATCATGATGCCCTTTGTTACCTCATGACGAAGAAAGAAGCAAAGCTAAGATTAATCCGATGGGTTCTCCTTCTCACTGAATTTGATGTGGAGATACGTGATAAAAAGGGAGCGGAGAACCTAGTGGCTGATCACCTGAGTAGGCTCGTACATGAGGAAGATAAGCCCGGAGAACAGAGCCCCATTCACGGCACCTTCCCAGATGACACACTCTTTATGATCGATGGAAGTTCAGGAAGTGCTCACCACCCCGCGGTCCCCATCACCGCGACCCGGCGAGCCGTAGCCAGTAAAAAGCTGGAGGATCCGCCGCCCCGCGGTGACGTTCACCGTGACCCGATGGTATATTTACTTGATAACCAGGGAAGCTCACCGCGGCCCGCGGCGACAGTACCGCCCCGCGGCAACATCTTCGGTGTTACACTTTGCTCTGTAGACACTTCTGATCCCCCTCCTCGCATAGCCATAGACGTCTTCGGAATCCGCTCTTTCAGGCCATGGTACGCAGATATCGTGAATTACTTGGTTCATGAGGAACTACCCCCGTATTACACTAGAGCTCAAAAGGCGAAGGTACCGTCATTATGTGTGGGATGATCCCTACCTATGGAAACATTGTGTCGATCAGGTAGTGCGCCGATGCCTTCCAGACAATGAGGTACAATATGTCCTTAACTTTTGTCATTCTGAAGCATGTGGGGGTCATTTTGGAGCAAATAGGACTGCTAGGAAAGTATTGGAAACATGATTCTATTGGCCACACATCTTTCAGGATCTTTACGCCTTTTGTAAATCCTGTGACCGATGCCAAAGGGTGGGAAATATCACCAGGAGGAATGAGATGCCGCAATCATCATTAATCTTTTATGAGGTCTTTGATGTTTGGGGTATGGACTTTATGGGACCTTTTCCTAGCTCTAATGGTAATCTTTATATATTGCTTGCGGTGGACTACGTTTCCAAGTGGGTGGAAGCGAAGGCCACCAGGACTGATGATTCTAAAGTTGTGGCAAGTTTTCTTAAGGAGAACATTTTCTCAAGATTTGGGATACCCAAAGCTTTAATTAGTGACAGGGGAACCCATTTCTGCAACAAGACTGTGACTGCCCTACTGAAGAGGTATCACGTCACCCAGAGAATATCGACGGCCTATCACCCTCAAACTAATGGGCAGGCCGAGAACTCCAACAGAGTGATTAAATCTATCCTGGAGAAAACAGTGGTAGCTAATCGGAAGGATTGGAGTACCAAACTCAATGATGCACTATGGGCATACCGCACAGCTTTCAAAACTCCAATAGGAATGTCTCCCTTCCGGTTAGTATTTGGAAAAGCTTGCCACCTACCTGTAGAGCTTGAGCATAAAGCGTGGTGGGCAATAAAGAAATGCAACATGCAACTGGATGAAGTGGGAGATTTCCGGAAGCTACAGCTGCAAGAACTAGAAGAGTTGCGCCTTGAGTCTTATGAGAACTCTGTTAGCTATAAGGCGAAGACCAAGCAGTGGCATGACAAGCAAATTCTGAGAAAGGATTTTAAGCCAGGGGATAAGGTCCTCCTATTTCAATCTCGGCTTAAGCTCTTCGCTGGGAAGCTGAGATCCAAGTGGACGGGTCCTTATGAAATTGCTGAAGTACACCCCCATGGCGCCGTGGGACTGATTAACCCCAAGACAAGCAACATTTTCAAAGTGAACGGCCACAAATTGAAACCTTATTATGAAGGCTTTGACCCGACCCATGTTGATGCGGTAAGTTTTGAGTCCCCTGAAGCTGCAATCTGATAGGCCACAGCCTATGTCGAGCCAACGACGTTAACCAAGGCGCTGATCGGGAGGCAACCCGAGGTATTTTCCTTTTCCCTTTTCTCTTCTTTTGATTTCTTCTTTTCTTAGACTTTTTTTTCGTAGTTTCTTTTGCTTTGTTTCGTTCGCCTGCTACTAACGTTTCAGGTACGAAAGTAAATGGAGGCGAGTTCAACTCCCCAGAAACCTCTTCGCCGGCCCGTGGCAACCTTCACCTTTCCGCGGTGAGTCCCACCGCCCCGCGGTGAGACCTGGGTAATGTCACTCAATCCCAATTTTTTTTTTTAAAATGTTTTGTTTTCAAAAATATTTTCCAAGTTCGATACGAAGGATTTGACGGTGTCAGTTGGATCGCCCTGCAGTCCGGTACCTGGTATTTACCTTCTTCACACTCATTAAACACTCCCGCCAAAGCCCTAATCCCCTCATTCTTTTTCTTCCCTTCTCTCTCTCTCTCTCTCTCTCTCTCTCTCTCTCTCTCTCTCTCTCTCTCTCTCTCTCTCTCTCTCTCTCTCTCTCTCTCTCTCTCTCTCTCTCTCTCTCTCTCTCTCTCTCTCTCTCTGCCGCGCCCCCTTTCCCCTCTCCAACCTCAAACCTCAAATCCCCAAATTTCCCTTGTTCTCAGCCTTGGTTGTAAAAGATCCTTACCTCCAACCGTCAAATTTGTTTCCTATTCCCATACCACCACATTGCACCCATCCGACCACCCTGTGGTGTTTTTTAGAGAAGGGTGGTGTTTTGAAGTTTTGGAGGTGTGATTGGAGGAAGTTGCGTGTTGTCTAGGCTCATCGGAGGGTGAAAAGAGGAGTAATAGCACAGTGGCCGCCTCGCGCGAGTCATGGTTTTTGTTTGGAGGAGACGATGAATAGTACTGCCCCACGACAGCCCTACCGCGGCCCGGCGTTGCTTTTCAGTAGAAGTTCCTGGCCCTCTTCGCCGCCCCGCGGTGACCCCTTGGTGAACCCCGCCCTTGGTTTGTAAGTCCTCTTTGCTTAGCTCTTTGACCCCAACGCATTCAATTCCTTTCATTATGCCGAGAGCTAGGAAGGTTGGCATGACTATAGAGGAGAATGAGGCGTATGATGTGGTTGCGACGAGACCTGTGCACTCGCCTCACTTCTTTGATGGAGGCGCTTTGGATGTGTTGGGTTTGTTAGAGATGGTCCAACTGTGCTTGGATAGGATGGGATTGGGTGGTTTTCTGGACAAGTGTGCGCCTGCATTCCCTGAGCTTTGTTACCAATTCATCGCCACCTTGTCCAGATATATTGAGAGGCGCACTATTAATGGTGAAGTGCGCAAGGTGCTGACGGGCATAATGTTTAAGTATGAGGGACGGGCTTACGAAATGCCAGTGGAAGAAATCAGGGAGTTGTTGGGTGTGTCGAGACCACCTACTGCTGGGTGGAAGCAGGGTCCCAATGAGGCTGACATTAGAGAATTCTGGACTACCGCTACGGGAATGTCCACTTATCAAAAGGGGAAGGCGACCAGCAACAAGCTCGTGCATCCTTGTCTCCGCTTAGTTTATACAGTGCTGATGCGGTCCTTTTGTGGAAGTGTGGAGGATAGGAAGACCTCTCTGAAGCGCCTTGCTGTGCTCTCTCTGATGATCGACCCTTTGGATGAGGAGACTCCTGGTTGGGTTATGATATGGCTGCACGAGCTGAAGAGGATTCGGGAGGGTGCGGCGCGAGATATTGTTCAGGGAGGTCTGATCACCTTAGTTGTTGCGGCCAAGATTCAGACAGATACTATTCCTCAGCCGATCATGCATGTTCGCTACGACATCCCTTGTCTGCGACGGTGTGGTATGCTGAACAACTCCTCTGATCAGCTCCTCTGGTGCTCTTATGGAGGACACGTGCTGCACCTTCCTCGCCAATTTACCTATCCGCGGGATTTCACGCAGTGGTTCATCCCGTCGGACGCTGAGGTTGTTTCTTCTGAGTCTGAGGATAATCCCTGGGCCGCGATCCCTATGGATACTGATCCACCACCGTCTGCTGCTGTGCCGATGGACGTCGAGCCCTTCTCCTATGCTGCTGCCTCCTCTGCTTCGGCATTTGAGGCCCCTTGGGATGAGGTGTTCGCTCGTTTTGAGGCCTTCTCTCTGCGTCAGCACACTGAGAATGTGGGTATGCTGACTCGCTTGCAGACCTTGCAGACCGATATTGAGAGCAACATCACGAGCAAGTTGAGTTCCGCTGAGGCATACATGCGGGAGCAGTACTTTGGTCGGTATCCACCTCCGTCGAGCTATCCACCGTATCCACCTTTTTAGTGAGTTTATTTTCTTTCCCCCTATTCAGTTTTGTCTTCATCTCTACATTGAGGACAATGTGTGTTTCAAGTGTGGGGAGGGATTTAGACTTACTGCATTTCATAGTTAATGTACAGTTTATTTCTATTACATCTCATTTTAGATTCGAGTATTTCTAAAAAAAAAAAAAATACTTGAAAAAGGCAATCAAAATCTTGGGATGAGCTGAAAACCCGAAAGAGCGGTTCAGGTAAAAAACAGGTAGTCCGACTGGTATAGACCGGTGCAAAAATGGACTGGAGTAATGTGAGTACATGTGAGATGTCTAGTAAAATGAAATGAGTGGCTAGGTGAAAACCCGAGAGGGCGCCTAGGCAAGATGAGCGTAAAGAAAAAGGAGTGATTTTAGGATCATTCTGGAGTTGGCGTCATAAGCAGAGGTGATATAAGGAGTTTGTGATACCCCGTATTTTGTAAGGTTATTTTGGGAATTTTGGAATTTTCCTGAGTACCCGTTTAGTACGTCGGATTTAATTCAGGTAGCTTGAGACATTCTGTAATGTGCTCTGTATCTGTAATATTTTTCTCAGTGAAATAAAATACAGACGACGTGCTTCAGATGTTTATACGCGTTCGATAATTTTTATCCTGGGTTAATGTCTTGCTCGTTCAAAAGCTGAATGGGCGGGAAAAGGCAAAAACGACGACCGCCGTACAGTAACGGCGCCCGCCGTCGCTGGGCCCGAAATGTCAGGCCGTCGTCTCCTACTATGGGCTCGCCAGGGCTAGGAACGGCGACCTCCGTAATTACGGCGCCCGTCGCGGCCCGCCGTAGGCAAAGTTGCGGCGCCCGCCGTGATTACCCAGAGGTCATTACCCGTTGGTCGCCGACGAGCTCTGGCCGCGCTGATCTAGCCCTGCTCGGCCTCGTCTAGGGTGATGATGATGTTCCCATTGCTTTGGCTATAAAAGGAGGTGTTGGGGGAAGGGTTTTGAGCCATCCCAGCACCGAATCTCTGCCAAAATTTTGCCTCGTCGGAGTGTTAGCTTCGCCGGATTTCGGAAGCTTCGTTGGTGTCGGTTGGTGGTGTTTCCAGAAGCCCTTGTGAAGCCTTTTGGTTGCCTTTGGAGGTTGGAACCCAAGCAAGGCAAAAAGGGGTTGAAACGCGCATCATTTGGGTGAGTTTTTCTCTCGTTCTGTCGTCGGAGTTCTTCACGGCGACCGCCGTGTTCTTTACGGCGCCCGTCGTGATGAATGCGGCGACCGCCGCCAAGAACGGCGCCCGCCGTGATGAATGCGGCGACCGCCGCCAAGAACGGAGACCGCCGCCAGTGCCCAGAATGCCTTCGTGGCTTTGGCTTAGTTGGTTGTCGTCGTGGCGTCTTTCCTTTCGATTTCTTTCGCCGTGTTTAGATTCGTGCTGTTGTTATGTCGGATCTAACTCAGGGTTCTTTTTATGGGTCGACTCGAAGGTGTTTGTGCTAGCGGAGCTATACCCGTGTCGAGCCCGGAATCTCGTCGTTGTCGTTAGGCTTGTTTCTATTCTGCGGATTAAGGCAAGTGGCGGTTCGCTCTTGCTCATTCGTTCCATATTTACATTAATTATCAGTAGTTTATCTGAGTAATTAATTTGGAATGAATACTCTGTTTGTCTGGAAATGGTTTTGGTAAACTGTTTTGGAAAACAAAATATTGATATTATAATAGGTTGTATATCTGTTAGAACAACGCTATTATCTGTGATTGCCTTTCAGGCCTTTATGTGGAGTTATTCTATAACTGTTATTGTGTTGTAACTGTTAGTTAACACTGTTAGATATGAACGTTACTCGGACTCGGTCCAGTCGTTTCTTTATAATCTGGTATCGGGGTGGCTCGTCTCCATCTGGTACTATTCTAAGATCATGATCAGTCTCTTTCACAAGTGTGTAGAGGCAGGACACTTAGCTGGTGTCACAAACCTTCCGGTGTGCGTCACTCTCGACGAAACGTATACTAAGATGTGTCGTCCCAATGGTGGGGTACACATGTAAAAGTCTAATAACGTGATGCGTGTTTTTGAAATATAAATCAGATAAGTGCTACTCGACGCACATAATTAATAAACCTTCGGCGAGTAGTGCAGCTAAGTTATAGTGCAGCTAGGAAAACTCGTCTCGACTTTGATCATAGTACGTTCTCTTTCCAATCTGGATTCGCTGTATGCGATGAGGTTGGTCGTGAACCGAAGCATCTCAGTCAACTTTTAAATCATTGTTGTATGATTCTGTAAACATTCCAGATGTGTCATATTTCATTAAAGACTCAATCTCTTGGAGTCTCTTTTCGAGTCGGTTTTTGTGAAGATTCAGTCTTCCAGAATCTTCTCTTGTGCATACCTCTTGTTTATTCCAGTAGGAGTATGATGGTTGACTATCGTCATCGATTATTATTCGAGAAGCGATGAGTCTAACCTAATACGACTGCTTCGAATCATTCTGCTTTATACCCTTGCTAGTCTATTCAAGTAGACTAACCCACGAACTTTGTTCTCCGCATGTGGGCTGGTGTCATCCGTTCGATTCGGCACATCAGATCGAAAGTAGCTCAGAAGAATAGAAGGACTATGGAGTCGACGGTGGTTTTTGAACGTTTTAATTATTTCTTTAATCAGGTTGAGATCTTTTGGACAATGACTTTGGTTGTAATGTGTTTTATAAGACTTCCGCTGTATTTGGTTTAAACTCTGTGTTGACCTATTCGGGATTGGGTTGTAATCCCGTAACTCATGTTTCTTTAACAATGTTATGTTTTGGAATTGAATGCTTTGATCATTATGTATCATTTGTATTTCATAAATTGTATTTAAATGGTAAAGCCTTGGGTGATCTCGGTAAGGAACACTGGGGTCACTGGCGGTAATACCTTTCCAAAAGGGTTAAGTTTTGGGGGTGTTACAGTTGTGATATCAGAGCAAAAGGTTTTTAAAACGGGTTTGGGATTTTTATAAACCATTTATCCGTTTTCGAAAATGCTTTAAAAAGGGCTCTGAATTTTCAAAGTAAAAAGAATTTAAAAATACCGTTCATAGTCATGTCTTCTGGATAGTCTGATATAGTAAGCTTGCTTCTATGTCTAGAAAGACTAATTCCTTCCTCGTTATCCTATAGGAGATGAGTGCATGTCTCTCTCAAAAGAAGGGGTCGGAAGATGCCGAGATGGATTCACCGTCTCCCGAGAGGCTAGACTTCCCTATACCCCAGAGGTGCTTCGAGGTTGGAGGCCCGAGCAGCCCACCTGAGGAGATCAAGCATGTGCTTCCTGAGTCGGTAGTCCTGGTGTCAAGGAATGTTGTAGTTCCTGTGACAGCGCCAGTGGAGCCACCAAGGGAGGAAGCAATGCAAGAAGATGAATCGTCTAGGTACGCGAGAGGGTACTACAATGACGATTACCTGATGGATATGATTATTGAAGGGAGCGAGGAGGAAGATGAAGAAGAGGACTCCATAGAGGATGACCCCGAAGAGGAAGAAGAGGAAGAGGACCCCATAGAGGATGACCCCGAAGAGAAAGAGGACCCCATCGAGGATGATCCCGAGGAGGATACCGAGATGGACCTCAGCAGACAAAACCAGGATTCCGATGACTTGAGGCACTTGCTGGTGGATAGTCAGGAAACGGGGATGCAATTTATTCACCCCAGTACAGAGTTACCACCTATGCAAGAGTTGCCACCAGTGCCAGAGTACGCACCCATGTCAAAAGCTGATTGGGAGACACTGTATACCGAGTATGGTATTAGGAGAAGTGACAGGGAATCTCAGTCTATCCCTACTCCAAGAAGAAGGAGGTCAGAATCCGAGCTGCAGGAGATCCTCCGCCAGAGCGAGGTAATCTCTGCAGAACAGCAGCGTCGGAGGGATGAGCTGATCGCCAGTACTCAGAGGAGGGCTGGGATAGGAGGGCCAGTCATGGACGACCCATACTTTACCATGACTGAGATAGGACCATGTGCTTCAGGGTGAAGCAGGGCGCGTAGTCCATCGTCAGATTCCGATGGAGAGCCCCGCCCGAAGAAGCCTTGCATGAGAAGTCTTCCGTATAGGAAACATTTTGGGACGCCATGAGATGGATCAACGTGCCTAGAATAGTTCCCTTTTTCCTAGTATTTCCGCATGTACCGTGTAAAACATTCCAGTATTGCGGCATGTACCTTGTAAAATACTACGATCTCCGAGCAATTTGGTCCTGACACTCGAAAGATCGACTTATGTGTGGCTTGTATAATAGTTCCAGTTCATCTATAAAATACCCAGTTGATCCATTTCTGAGTGATTTTGCTACATTAAGTTTATGAAATAAATATTAATGTATGAAATACTTGGAATTGGATCGGTAAACAGATGGTGAACACAAGAAACACGACTCGAGCTGGTGTTGGGACCAGTCAGGATCCCAGACCAACCGCAAGGGATGTCACTCAAGACGAGCATGAGTCTGAGTCCCGCAATCATCCTAGACGCGAAGGTCAAGATCAGACCCAAGCACCAATGACTTTTGATGCTACAATGTTAGAGGCAATTCGAAGAATGGTCATGCAAGCAGTGACTGATATACTGCGACCAAGTGTGCCTCAAGCTCAAGAAGTGCCTACTCAACCACCGGTTCCGAGGTTTGGGGAGCCAGAAAACCATGCTGCCCAGGAGAATGCCGTCAGGGCTAGAGACAGCTATGGTCGCGCTCTTAAGACCATCACTTCCATGAGGCCCGATTGCTATAACGGGAAAGGGAAGCCAGTAGCAGTGACTCATTGGCTCTCCCATATGGAGAGGTTGTTTCGGAACGTGGAGTGTACTGAGGCCGAGAAGGTCCATATCGCTTCTCTTCAGCTGAAGGAGGAGGCTAGCGAGTGGTGGGAGAGCACAGGTTTGACAGAGAGCCCAGTGTTGACTTGGTCGATGTTCAAAACCAAGATGGTTGATCGTTTTTTCTCTCGTGTTATGAGAGAAGAGAAGCATAAAGAGTTCTTGTACCCAAAGACGGATGGTCTGAAAGTGACCGAGTTAGCATCTAAGTTCAATCATCTTTTACAGTACGCCCCTACCGAGATTACCAGCGAGGCCCAAAAGATCTGGTACTTCCACGAGTGGATGAGCCCGGATATCAAGCCGTTAATGGTGCACCACACATGCTCTACATTGGAGCAGTATGTGGATTGTGCCTATAAGCTGGAGGTAACTCTAGAGGAGTCGACCAAGAGGCGCAACCGACGGAAGTCGATGCAGAACCAGAACCAGGGAGGTGGCTTTAAGCGCCCTGCGCCACCGTCTAACTTTGCCAAGTCCGGCCGAGCTAAGACGGAGATGACGCAAGAAGGATCGACTCAGCAGTCAGGGCAGACCAGGAGTTCAGTTCAGTGTTATAACTGTGGTATTGCTGGGCACAAGAGTAATGAGTGTCAGAAGGAGAAGAGGTCGTGCTTTGGGTGTGGACGTGATGGTCATCTGCAGAAGTTCTGCAAGTAGGGGAAGCAGAAGGGAGTAGAGTCGCAACAAGGGTCAGTTCATCAGAGCAACCGACCTAGGTTCAAGCCTGCCGAGACTCCCAGCCCGTCAGTGCAGACGACTGCTCAGAACAAGGGAAATGCCCCAGCTGTTTCTGGAAGTCAGGGTCAACGCTTGTACGAGATGCGTGAAGCAGATGGACCCAATGCTCCAATTGCTCAAGGTACTTTATACCTTCACTCTACTTCAGTGTGTATTCTATTTGATTCTGGTGCTACGCATTCCTTTATTTCGGATAGCTGTGTTAGCAAGTTAGACTTAGTGTGCAACGATTCGTGCGACCCTTTCGTCGTTAGTCTTCCTAATGGAGAACGTTTGGTGGGAACCAAGCATCTGTCCGACTTTCCGATTACCATTCAGGGTAGGGAATTCGAGGCAGATCTAATCTGCATAGCCATGGCTCCATACGACATTATCCTCGGTATGGATTGGCTGACGCGTCACAAGGCGGTGATCGACTTCAGTTCAAGAACGGTGACGGTGTCATCTGGGGGCCAGTTCGTGTGCAAGTTCAAAGGTCAAAATGACGCTGATAACGGCAAGCTGATCAATGCGATGGCTGCGTTTAAGCTACTACGACAATGATGTGTCGGGTACCTTTGCTACTTGGATTCGCCCGCGACGGATGGACCTGAGGTTCTTGATATTCCTATAGTTAGGGAGTTTTCGGATGTCTTTCCGAAAGAAATTCCTGGATTACCCCCGAACCGTGACATAGAGTTTTCAATTGATCTTGAGCCTGGTACGGCGCCGATTTCCAAATCACCGTATCAGATGGCTCCAGCTGAGATGCAAGAATTGAAGTGTAACACCCCCAAATTTATAACCCATTTGGAAAGGTATTACCGCCAGTGACCTCGGTGTTCCTTACCGAAGCCACCCAACGCTTTACCGGTTTAAACACAAATCATAACCAATAAGTATGGTACAGAATTACCATAACTTTCATTTAAAACATAGTCGCGGAATTTCAACATCATTCCAAATGCGACAAAATACAGATTCATTACAATACAGCGGAAGACTTAAAATAATTTACAAGAGTATTGACCTTAGTAGTCAATGCCCAAAGATCGTAGCGTGATTAAAACATTTTTAAACACCGTTCACGTTCATAGTCGATCTAGCCTTTTTGGACCTGCATGTGCCGAAACGGACGGACGACACCACCATGACGTTGCAGATAAATAGAATACAAGGGGTTAGTCTAATGAATAGACTAAGCAAGGGCGTAAAACATTAACAATTAATTCACACAAATGCTGACACAAGCAGTTCCACATATCAACAAATCACATCAAAGCCCTCAAGTGTTAACTAAACAGTTTAAACACATCAATAAATCACATCAAGCCCTCGAGTGTTAACTAAACAGTTAAACTCATCAACAGATCACATCAAAGCCTCAAGTATTAACTAAACAGTTAAACACGTCAACAAATCACATCAAAACCTCAAGTGTTAACTAAACAGTTAAACACATCAACAAATCACATCAAGCCCTCGAGTGTTAACTAAACAGTTAAACACATCAACAGATCACATCAAGCCCTCGAGTGTTAACTAAACAGTTAAACTCATCAACAGATCACATCAAATCCTCAAGTGTTAACTAAACAGTTAAACACATCAACAGATCACATCAAATCCTCAAGTGTTAACCAAACAGTTAAACACATCAACAAATCACATCAAGCCCTCGAGTGTTAACTAAATAGTTAAACACATCAACAGATCACATCAAGGTCTGAATCTTACAGAACCACATAACGATGATTTAAGAACTGACTAAGATGTTTCGGTTCACGACCAACCTCATTGCTTACAGCGAATCCAGATTGGAAAGAGAACGTACTCTGATCAAAAGTCAATACGAGCTTTCCTAGCTGCACTATTTACTTAGTTGCACTACTCGCCAAGGGTATATTAATCATGTGCTACGACGGCACTTATCTTATTTAATTCCAAAACGCGCATCACGTTATAGGCTTTTAAATATATGTATCGCCATGAGGGACATATAGGACATATGTTTCGCCATGAGGGACATACTCCTGAATGGGACGAATCCCAAGATTTGTAGCACCAGCTTTGTGCCACCATCTCTATACCCGAGTATAGAGATCGATCATGACCCATCAAATGGTTTTTGGGTTTATCACCCTTTGCACCATTAATCATTATTAAGAAACGACTGGACCTCGAATAGTCCATCGTTCCTACGAATACTCGTGCTAACTAAACAATTCAACACAACAATAATCATATCAAAGCCCTCCAGGCTAATATCATAAATATATATCTATAATAGCGTTGTTCTAGCAGATATACAACCTATTATAATATCATGTTCTTTTCATATTGTTGCCCTCCCGACAATCCTCATATATATTTATAATAGCGTTGTTCTAACAGATATACAACCTATTATAATATCATATTTTAATCCATATCATTTATCAAAACTGTTCTCAACAAAACATTAAATCATTCCAAATTAATTAACAATCAAACCATTGATAATTAATGGAAATATGGAATGATGAGCAAGAGCGAACCGCCACTTGTCTGGAGTAGATTCGGCGATGAATCTAGACGAGACGACTACTGATTATATCCTTCCCGAGGATATGGCCTAAGCTTCAGATAGCTCCAACGGATTACGAGTCCACACGCGATCCAGCGAATCACGTTCTAACTAACAAATTAATTAATTATCAATTAATTTGCCTGGACGAACTTAAGGAATTAAATTTAATAAATTTTTATGATTATAAATCATAAAAATATTTATTAAATTTTCCTATAGAAAAATACAGATGAAAGGGAATCGAAATTATACCGCTCGTATAATTTCGGGTTAAATCTGGACTGGATTGAATTTGGGCTTATCGGCCCAACTGGAGCTAATTAAGTGGAGGGTCCCACTTTCACTATTCCCCTTCTTCAACCTTGCAACAACACATCACAACAACAACACGTAACAGCATTACAGCAATAACACGCAGCTCGGCAGCACAGCTCGGCGCCGGGCGGAGCAACGGTGGCACACAGGAGCCAACAACGGCCTCGTCGGTGGCGTCTTCATCGTCGGAAGAAGCAGCAACCACAGCAACGGGAAGCAGCAGCTCCGACGTCTTCGCACAGTAGCTGCTCGGCAGCGGTTTCGCGGCGCCTCGTCGGTGGCTCGTCTTCGCCGGGGAGGAGCAGCAGTCAGCCACACGAGACACACGACATCAGCAGCGGCGACTCCAAGAAGGAGCTTGCCTTGTCGTCGGCGGGAAGATGATGTCCGAGAGGGAGAGAGAGAGAGAGAGAGAGAGAGAGAGATCGAGCAAGGGTGCCCATCAGCTCTCCATCGATCTCCTTATAACGCCCCAAGAGGAGCCCGACCAGCTGTGAACAGAAGTCGTAGGCGGATGCCACATCCCCGACACATTTGGGCACGTTGCAGCTAAGGATAAGATTGCATATGGATATGATAAGATTTGATCTGGAGGATAAGATTGGTATGGGTTTTAAACCCCGGAAATTATATGTTTGTATCCAAACAAATATTCTAAGTCCCGAAAATACATCGAATGTATTTTATACCACTCACGGAATTATTTCGGATATCATGGATGTTACGGAAAATCCGAACTCCACTGAAAGCGAAATAATTAATTTGAACGAAGGTTGAGAAAATTACCCAAATGCCCTTACTAAAATTGAGGGGTATTACATCACTACCCCCTTAAGAAAAGTTTCGACCCCGAAACTTGCATTGATAAACTAATGGGTGACTGGAATCACCTCAATCTCACTACCTGAGTCCAGGCCTAGTGTAATGACCTGGGCCAGCCACCCTTCCGGTGCCGCCGAGTCGTTAACATGGGTCGTCGCCCATACACTCTTGCCACATCTAGTAGGTTAGAGAAGAGACTCGACAAGTTAACAGCCCGGCCCATCACAGGGATGCAGCCCATACACCCCAACCCTACCTTGGGGGCTCCACCTATAACAGACAGCCATT
Organism: Rheum nobile; assembly: GCA_027886185.1. Lineage (NCBI taxonomy): Eukaryota > Viridiplantae > Streptophyta > Magnoliopsida > Caryophyllales > Polygonaceae > Rheum > Rheum nobile. The sequence continues at coordinate 1,939,381 of WOAB01000056.1, forward strand.
TCCAATAGGTTGTTGGTGAGTCTCGAACCTGAAACCTCATTTTTATCACTCTTTCGAAGGCAGAGATGATACTACTATCTCGCATATTCTATCTCCATATGCTATACTTGTACTAACTCATGACCATTATCAAAGTCATGATCACCACAATAGACTCGCTATACTTTAATTATGAGAATACACATTCTCTTTCACTTACCTCTAAACTTCTTTCAAAGTATATACCCAAACTTCCTTAGGTTAGTATCCTTAACCAATTTGGTCTTCATAACTTATATTGCCAACATCGAACTACCTATTCGATCATGTATCCACTTACAACATATTGTCTATATTCCTTACTCTTACTAGAATAGATGTAATCATCCACAGGATTACCATTACCTTAACCAGAGTATCCATTACAAAAATCTCCAATATAACTTCGTTGTTATGCCTTATTTCTCCTAAAGACCTTAATATTCTTATATAGAAGAATATAACATCTCTCTACTAACTTCCTTTCGACAATCCAATTATCAAGTATATACATAGAAATCAAGTGTACCGCAACTTAGTACCTCTTTGTCATATCTTTAACTCATATCTTCCCACAATTGGTCACCTTAATAAACATGGCCACCTTTTCCTCAAGTCTATTTGATATCGTCTGTCACCTTATCTCTATGTATTATGCCATGTAATCATTCTCACTATATCCACAAGATCCTGACCACTATATAATAATGGTCTCCAAAATCATCATAACTACATTACTGTACCTCCAATAGGAGAACACGCATTTCCAATTTCCTTATATAAACAATCCCAAGTTCACACATTAACTTCTCATAACTCTGATATTAAACCTTAATAACACATTACAACTTCAATTTCCTTAAAGGTACCTTCCACAATTCCTCCTTTTGTCGGAAAGTAAGTTTGACCTTATGCCATTTCTAACCAAAAATCCTTACAAGAATAATTTAACACATCTCTTTAAACAATTTCTAACTTAACTCCTTTAAGATTCAAGAACAACCATAATATCTTATTCCTACGTTCCTCGAAACATATCACATAAGATATTACTCCTATCTCCTCCAAGAGAGTGATACCATAAGCCTTATAGATGACATACTCACAAGATGTCAATCCTTGACAATTCCCAAGAGTCATAACTCTTCATCATTTGGAAATTCCACTTATCGAGTCCAACGACTCGTACTGTCTTAAATGACTTATTTCTAACTTAAAATCCTTATATTTCTCACACAATCTATTATCCATCCATGACTTAATCGCATCATTTCCTTATATTACCTCAAACGAATCTCAAATAGATCTCCCCAAAGGATACCTATGATTTCGCATATTTGGCTTTTCCAAAAGCTTTAACCATTGGTCCTACATGGGTCATACTTACTTATGATCCCGACCATCATAACTCCAGATTTCACAGTCTTACTCAAGATCGCAAAATAGGGAAAACGAGTTCTTATCGAACTATTCCTTTAATCAACTTATTCCTTCACAACACTTTATCTACACTAATGCATACAGCATGATTCCACTACTAGGCATTCCGGACTTTACACTAGTCCACCTCTATATACTTTTAGTGGAACAAAAATCTCAAGTACACAAGTGAGATATAACTCTTAATCTCATTAACTCCACATAACCTATACCTCCAAACACTAGGAATATGATGTCTCAAGAAGAAACAAATATTTCCATAACTTCTCCCAATATCCTTATTTCCTAAAAGATACTCATAAATGAACACTTTAGGCATCAGACTCTTCTAGCCTTGCCTTACGAGGTCTTCCTCCAGGTTCTCATCGGAAGTTCCCTCTGAATCTTCCCTCGGATCTTCCCCCTCTCGAGGATCTTCCTCAGGGTTTTCCTCTGGATCTTCCTCCTTCTAAGGATCTTCCGCAGGATCTTCCTCCTCTAGAGGATCTTCCTTCTTCTGAGGATCTTCCTCGGGATCTCCCCTAGGATTTTCCTCTCCTTGAGGATCTTCCTTAGGATCTTCCTCGGGATTTTCCTTAGAGTTCCTTTGGAAATTGCTTCCATTTAAACGTCTTTATTACAATATCTCATTGGCCTACCTTAACGGCTCAACGAACTCTACCATAGGTTCATCCCACGAATTCTCATACGGATGCAAATCCCGACTGCATCGAGCATTCATCCTCCGTATTCGTTTTCTCAATAATGAATGTCAACGACTATGACATCACACTTTAGACATTAAAACTCCTAAGAGTGATTCTTTAATTATCCCATATATCAATGTAATAAAATCACTTAGAATAGATCAACTTGGTAATTCTATAGATGAATTATGAACAGAGAGCACAAGATTCATCTACACAAATCTCCCAAGCGTTCACACCAAATTACTCGGAGATTACAGCACTAGGATATTAAGTACTACCAACTCAGGAAGTACATACTTGATACCTTCGAGGGGACTACTAGGTCCTCTAACCTCGAAATATCTCTGAGAAACAGAGAAATCTAACATTACTAGAGATGATAGAATCATCTCGGCATCTTCCGAGTCCTTTCAAAAGAATAGGCAAACACCTATGTCTTACAACAACAAGAATAGGTTAGTCTTTCTAGATATAGAGGTAACTCTCATACCTCTCATATCAGACTAAAGAAGGCACGACTATGAACGGTATTTATTTCAAATTCGTTTGAAAGACATTTTCCAGTTCAAAACGGGAAATAGTTTTAGAAGGATAAAACCTTTCAAAACACCCAACCTGTTTTAAAAACAAACTTTAGCTCTGATACCAACTCTGTAACACCCCCAAATTTATAACCCATTTGGAAAGGTATTACCGCCAGTGACCCCGGTGTTCCTTACCGAAGCCACCCAAGGCTTTATCGGTTTAAACACAAATCATAACCAATAAGTATGGTACAAAATTACCATAACTTTCATTTAAAACATAGTCGCGGAATTTCAACATCATTCCAAATGCGACAAAATACAGATTCATTACAATACAGCGGAAGACTTAAAATAATTTACAAGAGTATTGACCTTAGTAGTCAATGCCCAAAGATCGTAGCCTGATTAAAACATTTTTAAACACCGTTCACGTTCATAGTCGATCTAGCCTTTTTGGACCTACATGTGCCGAAACGGACGGACGACACCACCATGACGTTGCAGATAAATAGAATACAAGGGGTTAGTCTAATGAATAGACTAAGCAAGGGCGTAAAACATTAACAATTAATTCACACAAATGCTGACACAAGCAGTTCCACATATCAACAAATCACATCAAAGCCCTCAAGTGTTAACTAAACAGTTTAAACACATCAATAAATCACATCAAGCCCTCGAGTGTTAACTAAACAGTTAAACTCATCAACAGATCACATCAAATCCTCAAGTGTTAACTAAACAGTTAAACACATCAACAAATCAAATCAAAGCCTCAAGTATTAACTAAACAGTTAAACACGTCAACAAATCACATCAAAACCTCAAGTGTTAACTAAACAGTTAAACACATCAACAAATCACATCAAGCCCTCGAGTGTTAACTAAACAGTTAAACTCATCAACAGATCACATCAAATCCTCAAGTGTTAACTAAACAGTTAAACACATCAACAAATCACATCAAAGCCTCAAGTGTTAACCAAATAGTTAAACACATCAACAAATCACATCAAGCCCTCGAGTGTTAACTAAATAGTTAAACACATCAACAGATCACATCAAGGTCTGAATCTTACAGAACCACATAACGATGATTTAAGAACTGACTAAGATGTTTCAGTTCACGACCAACCTCATCGCTTACAGCGAATCCAGATTGGAAAGAGAACGTACTCTGATCAAAAGTCAATACGAGCTTTCCTAGCTGCACTATTTACTTAGTTGCACTACTCGCCAAGGGTATATTAATCATGTGCTACGACGGCACTTATCTTATTTAATTCCAAAACGCGCATCACGTTATAGGCTTTTAAATATATGTATCGCCATGAGGGACATATAGGACATATGTTTCGCCATGAGGGACATACTCCTGAATGGGACGGATCCCAAGATTTGTAGCACCAGCTTTGTGCCACCATCTCTATACCCGAGTATAGAGATCGGTCATGACCCACCAAATGGTTTTTGGGTTTATCACTCTTTGCACCATTAATCATTATTAAGAAACGACTGGACCTCGAATAGTCCATCGTTCCTACGAATACTCGTGCTAACTAAACAATTCAACACAGTAATAATCATATCAAAGCCCTCCAGGCTAATATCATAAATATATATCTATAATAGCGTTGTTCTAGCAGATATACAACCTATTATAATATCATATTCTTTTCATATTGTTGCCCTCCCGACAATCCTCATATATATTTATAATAGCGTTGTTCTAACAGATATACAATCTATTATAATATCATATTTTAATCCATATCATTTATCAAAACTGTTCTCAACAAAACATTAAATCATTCCAAATTAATTAACAATCAAACCATTGATAATTAATGGAAATATGGAATGATGAGCAAGAGCGAACCGCCACTTGCCTGGAGTTGATTCGGCGATGAATCTAGACGAGACGACTACTGATTATATCCTTCCCGAGGATATGGCCTAAGCTTCAGATATCTCCAACGGATTACGAGTCCACACGCGATCCATCGAATCACGTTCTAACTAACAAATTAATTAATTATCAATTAATTTGCCTGGACGAACTTAAGGAATTAAATTTAATAAATTTTTATGATTATAAATCATAAAAATATTTATTAAATTTTCCTATAGAAAAATACGGATGAAAGGGAATCGAAATTATACCGCTCGTATAATTTCGGGTTAAATCTGGACTGGATTGAATTTGGGCTTATCGGCCCAACTGGAGCTAATTAAGTGGAGGGTCCCACTTTCACTATTCCCCTTCTTCAACCTTGCAACAGCACATCACAACAACAACACGTAACAGCATTACAGCAATAACACGCAGCTCGGCAGCACAGCTCGGCGCCGGGCGGAGCAACGGTGGCACACAGGAGCCAACAACGGCCTCGTCGGTGGCGTCTTCATCGTCGGAAGAAGCAGCAACCACAGCAACGGGAAGCAGCAGCTCCGACGTCTTCGCACAGCAGCTGCTCGGCAGCGGTTTCGCGGCGCCTCGTCGGTGGCTCGTCTTCGCCGGGGAGGAGCAGCAGTCAGCCACACAAGACACACGACATCAGCAGCGGCGACTCCAAGAAGGAGCTTGCCTTGTCGTCGGCGGGAAGATGATGTCCGAGAGGGAGAGAGAGAGAGAGAGAGAGAGAGAGCAAGGGTGCCCATCAGCTCTCCATCGATCTCCTTATAACGCCCCAAGAGGAGCCCGACCAGCTGTGAACAGAAGTCGTAGGCGGATGCCACATCCCCGACACATTTGGGCACGTTGCAGCTAAGGATAAGATTGCATATGGATATGATAAGATTTGATCTGGAGGATAAGATTGGTATGGGTTTTAAACCCCGGAAATTATATGTTTGTATCCAAACAAATATTCTAAGTCCCGAAAATACATCGAATGTATTTTATACCACTCACGGAATTATTTCGGATATCATGGATGTTACGGAAAATCCGAACTCCACTGAAAGCGAAATAATTAATTTGAACGAAGGTTGAGAAAATTACCCAAATGCCCTTACTAAAATTGAGGGGTATTACATGAAGAATCAACTTGAAGATCTTCTTGACAAAGGTTATGTCAGGCCGAGTGCATCGCCGTGGGGTGCTCCGGTATTGTTCGTCAAAAAGAAGGACGGATCGTTCCGACTTTGTATCGACTACCGAGAGTTGAACAAGGTGACGATCAAGAACAAGTATCCTTTGCCTAGGATTGATGACCTGTTGGACCAGTTGCAGGGAGCAAATGTTTTCTCCAAGATCGACCTGAGATCTGGATATCATCAACTCAGGATTCGTGAGCAGTACATTCCTAGAACTGCGTTTAGGACCAGATATGGTCATTACGAGTTCGTAGTGATGCATTTTGGGCTTACAAATGCTCCAGCTGTCTTTATGGATTTGATGAACCGATGTTTTCACCAGTACTTGGATAAGTTCGTGGTGGTCTTCATCGACGATATTCTGATCTATTCTCCGAATGAAGAAGTCCACGAGGAACATCTGCGGATTGCCTTGTCAATCCTTAGACAACATCAGCTTTTTGCTAAATTGTCTAAATGTGAATTCTGGATAAAGGAAGTGGCTTTCTTAGGCCACGTGATCAATAAAAATGGGGTTATGGTTGATCCCCAAAAGATTGAAGCGGTGGCTAATTGGACACAACCCCAGAACGTGAAGGAGGTGCGCAGTTTTCTTGGACTTACCGGATATTACAGAAGGTTCATAGAAGGATTTTCAAAGATCGCTCTACCTATGACCAACCTACTCCGCAGGATTCACAAGAAGTTTGTTTGGAATGACAAGTGCGAGGCCAGTTTCTAGGAGTTGAAGTGACGGCTGACCTCGGCACCCGTGTTAGCACTCCCAGAGGGGAACGACGATAATGTGGTCTATAGTGATGCTTCAAAGTGTGGTCTTGGTTGTGTTTTAATGCAGAGGGGCAGAGTTATTGCTTATGCATCCAGGCAACTCAAGACGTACGAAAAAAACTATCCGACACATGATCTTGAGCTAGCAGCGGTTGTCTTTGCGCTGGAGATTTGGAGGCATTACCTCTACGGTATAAGATGCCAAGTCTTCACCGACCACAAAAGTCTCAAGTATATATTTACTCAAAAGGAGCTAAATATGAGACAACGCCGCTGGCTAGAGTTGCTCAAAGACTACGACATGGAGTTGCTGTATCATCCGGGCAAGGCTAATGTAGTAGCTGATGCACTAAGCCGGAACGTACGATACTGTAGTTGCTCTACTTACTGCTCAAACCAAGCTAAACCAAGAGTCATGCGACATTGAAGTCTTGTATGACCAGTGTAGAGGGTACCTGAGTATGATGGAAATTCAGGCTACACTACTGGATCAGATCAAAGAAAAGCAAGTCGATGACATCATCTTGGTGAAGTTAAGCAGTGAAGTGATGGATGGGAAATCTCTCAGTTTTGTGGTTCAGGATGATGGATCACTTTGGTTTTAGGATCGGATCTGTGTGCCTGACACAGAAGGTCTTTGTCAGTTGGTGATGAGAGAAGCTCATTCACCTGCTTATTCTGTGCATTCTGGCTCTAACAAGATGTACAAGGATCTCAGGAAAAAGTTTTGGTGGCCAAACATGAAGTGGGACGTAGCAGACTTTGTGGCAAAGTGCTTAACTTGCCAGAAGGTCAAGATTGAATACTGCAGGCCAGGTGGTGAGTTGCTACCTCTCCCTGTGCCAGAATGGAAATGGGAAGATATTGCCATGGACTTCGTCATTGGGCTACCGAAGACTCGAAATCAGAGAGATGCTATCTGGGTAATTGTGGATAGACTTACGAAGAGTGCTCATTTCATAGCCATCAAGACCACATGGGAAACCCAGAAGTTAGCAGAAGTCTACCAGATGGAGATTGTCCGCTTACATGGCATTCCTAAGACCATTGTATCGGACCGAGATGGCCGTTTCATGTCAAGGTTCTGGCAGGAACTTCATAAGGCTATGGGAACCGAGTTGAGGTTCAGCACCGCGTTTCATCCTCAGACAAATGGCCAGTCTGAAAGGACCATCCAGACCTTGGAGGATATGTTTAGAGCTTGTGTACTTGATCGTCCGACTAGCTGGGAGGACAGCTTGAGTCTGATTGAGTTCACGTACAACAATAGCTGGCATGCTACAATCAAGATGGCTTCGTTTGAAGCTTTGTATGGTCGCAGATGCAGATCTCTGATTTGTTGGGATGATAATGTCGACAAAATTCTGCTTGGACCAGAGTTGGTCGAAAGGACGGCTTCAGATATTGCTTTGATCAGACAAAGGATGTTGACCGCTCAGAGTCGACAGAAGTCCTACGCAGATCGGAAGCGCAGGACTGTCGAGTTCGAGGTCGGTGACAAGGTTTTTGTCAAGGTGTCGCCATCCAAAGGAGTTTTCAGATTTGGTAAGCATAGGAAGCTTAACCCTCGTTACGTGGGACCATTCGAGATTCTAGATAGAGTAGGATCTCTAGCGTACCGCTTGGCGTTGCCGCCATCGGCTCATCCAGTGCATAATGTGTTCCATGTATCTCTGCTCAGAAAGTATGTGCCAGATGAGTCTCATGTGCTGAGTTATGAGGACATCGAGATTCAAGCTAATGGTACTTATGAAGAATTGCCCGTGCGCATTTTGGAGCGTCGGGAGAAGCATTTGCGTAGCAAGATCGTACCGTTGGTACGGATTCAGTGGTCCAAGTCTGGATCGGAGGAAGTTACTTGGGAAACGTGGGAAACCGAGTCAGATATGCTCATGCGTTTTCCCGAGTTATTTTCGACCTAAGTTTCGGGGTCGAAACTTCTTTTAAGGGGGAGGAGATGTGATACCCCGTATTTTGTAAGGTTATTTTGGGAATTTTGGAATTTTCCCGAGTACCCGTTTAGTACGTCGGATTTAATTCAGGTATCTTGAGACATTCTGTAATGTGCTCTGTATCTGTAATATTTTTCTCAGTGAAATAAAATACAAACGACGTGCTTCGGATGTTTATACGCATTCGCGTACGATAATTTTTATCCCGGGTTAATGTCTTGCTCGTTCAAAAGCTGAATGGGCGGGAAAAGGCAAAAACGGCGACCGTCGTACAATAACGGCGCCCGCCGTCGCTGGGCCCGAAGTGTCAGGCTGTCGTCTCCTACTCTGGGCTCACCAGGGCTAGGAACGGCGACCGCCGTAATTACGGCGCCCGCCGTAGGCAAAGTTGCGGCGCCCGCCGTGATTACCCAGAGGTCATTACCCGTTGGTCGCCGGCGAGCTCTGGCCGCGCCGATCTTGCCCTGCTCGGCCTCGTCTAGGGTGATGATGATGTTCCCATTGCTTTGGCTATAAAAGGAGGTGTTGGGGGAAGGGTTTTGAGCCATCCCAGCACCGAATCTCTGCCAAAATTTCGCCTCGTCGGAGTGTTAGCTTCGCCGGATTTCGGAAGCTTCGTTGGTGTCGGTTGGTGGTGTTTCCAGAAGCCCTTGTGAAGCCTTTTGGTTGCCTTTGGAGGTTGGAACCCAGGCAAGGCAAAAAGGGGTCGAAACGCGCATCATTTGGGTGAGTTTTTCTCTCGTTCTGTCATCGGAGTTCTTCACGGCGACCGCCGTGTTCTTTACGGCGCCCGCCGCCAAGAACGGCGCCCGCCGTGATGAATGCGGCGACCGCCGCCAGTGCACAGAATGCCTTCGTGGCTTTGGCTTGGTTGGTTGTCGTCGTGGCGTCTTTCCTTTCGATTTCTTTCGCCGTGTTTAGATTCGTGTTGTTGTTATGTCGGATCTAACTCAGGGTTCCTTTTATGGGTCGACTCGAAGGTGTTTGTGCTAGCGGAGCTATACCCGTGTCGAGCCCGGAATCTCGTCGTTGTCGTTAGGCTTGTTTCTATTCCGTGGATTAAGGCAAGTGGCGGTTCGCTCTTGCTCATTCGTTCCATATTTACATTAATTATCAGTAGTTTATCTGAGTAATTAATTTGGAATGAATACTCTGTTTGTCTGGAAATGGTTTTGGTAAACTGTTTTGGAAAACAAAATATTGATATTATAATAGGTTGTATATTTGTTAGAACAGCGCTATTATCTGTGATCGCCTTTCGGGCCTTTATGTGGAGTTATTCTGTAACTGTTATTGTGCTGTAACTGTTAGTTAGCACTGTTAGATAGGAACGTTACTCGGACTCGGTCCAGTCGTTTCTTTATAATCTGGTATCGGGGTGGCTCGTCTCCATCTGGTACTATTCTAAGATCATGATCGGTCTCTTTCACAAGTGTGTAGAGGCAGGACACTTAGCTGGTGTCACAAACCTTCCGGTGTGCGTCACTCTCGACGAAACGTATACTAAGATGTGTCGTCCCAATGGTGGGGTACACATGTAAAAGTCTATAAACGTGATGCATGTTTTTGAAACATAAATCATATAAGTGCTACTCGACGCACATAATTAATAAACCTTCGGCGAGTAGTGCAGCTAAGTTATAGTGCAGCTAGGAAAACTCATCTCGACTTTGATCATAGTACGTTCTCTTTCCAATCTGGATTCGCTGTATGCGATGAGGTTGGTCGTGAACCAAAGCATCTCAGTCAACTTTTAAATCATTGTTGTATGATTCTGTAAACATTCCAGATTTGTCATATTTCCTTAAAGACTCAATCTCTTGGAGTCTCTTTTCGAGTCGATTTCTGTGAAGATTCAGTCTTCCAGAATCTTCTCTTGTGCATACCTCTTGTTTATTACAGTAGGAGTATGATGGTTGACTATCGTCATCAATTATTATTCGAGAAGCGATGAGTCTAACCTAATACGACTGCTTCGAACCATTCTGCTTTATACCCTGCTAGTCTATTCAAGTAGACTAACCCACGAACTTTGTTCTCCGCATGTGGGCTAGTGTCATCCGTTCGATTCGGCACATCAGATCGAAAGTAGCTCAGAAGAATAGAAGGACTATGGAGTCGATGGTGGTTTTTGAACGTTTTAATTATTTCTTTAATCAGGTTGAGATCTTTTGGACAATGACTTTGGTTGTAATGTGTTTTATAAGACTTCCGCTGTATTTGGTTTAAACTCTGTGTTGACCTATTCGGGATTGGGTTGTAATCTCGTAACTCATGTTTCTTTAACAATGTTATGTTTTGGAATTGAATGCTTTGATCATTATGTATCATTTGTATTTCATAAATTGTATTTAAATGGTAAAGCCTTAGGTGATCTCGATAAGGAACACTAGGGTCACTGGCGGTAATACCTTTCCAAAAGGGTTAAGTTTTGGGGGTGTTACAGAGTTCGGGTAGGTCACTCTGGAGCAATAAGGAGCTAGACAGGAGTTAGGATTAGATTTATCTCGCATCACTTGTTTTGATTGTCTGGAGCTGATTGTTGAGTTGTTGTAGTCACTGGTATCATGTTTGCTCATACTTCCTGAGGCCTTGGTGTTTGATGAGTGGACTATGATTAGTTCTGATTTACTCGGGACGAGTAAAGGTCTAAGTATGGGGATATTTGATAGGTGCCATTTCAGGCACCTTAACTAGTGATTATTGACATGTTTTAGATGGAGTTTTAGCGTAGATTTAGGCTAAGTCTGTAATCCAGAAGAATAGTTGAGAAGTGAAGATACCATAGGATTTACAGCTTAATGGAGATGATGGAAGATGGAGGAGAAGATCTGCTAGAATTCATGGAGGAAGGCTACCATTACTTGGTAGTACAAGGAGCAGATGAAGAAGATTGAAGAAGCTGGCCCTTACCGCCCCGCGCCACAAGCCACCGCGACCCGGCGGTGAATCTCAGAGAAGGGGCAATACAAAAAGCACCGCCCCGCGGTGAATTATACCGCCCCGCGGTGGAGGATGACGCCTCGCGGACAGCGTTGATTTATTTCCTTTTTAGTACTTTTGACTTTATAATTGTTAATTATTTACTTTCCTTATTTGCTAGGTTAGTTTTCTAAAACCTATTTAAGAACCTTTTCTAGTTTTTTGTAAGGGAGAGTTAGTTCGGTCCTTTCTTTTTATTCATTCCACTTCTAGGGTTTGAACGAATGGAGAGCTAAACACCTTTGTTTCGCTAGACAATTGAAGCATTGCAATGAATTGGTTGTGAGATTTATATTCTTTGTTCTTTATCTTATAAAGTTGGATTAATTCTCTTGAGCATATTATCTATTGGTTTATGTTGATTCTTCTAGCGTAGCTAACTAGGTTTTTCGACATTTACCATAGTGCTAGGATTTGCATATAGGGGTTCCGAGTGCTTATCTAGTGGCAAACACGATTGTTGCGTATAGGGGTTCCGAGCGCGCAATCATGAGTGAGAATCAGTTGCATGCGAGTATTAATACGTCGTTCTATTTGCATGTATCCTATATCCTTGTGTGTATTGCTATTGCTTTGTTGGTGGTAAAGTATACCGACAACTGTGAGAATCGGTGGTACTTCACCATTGGCATAGTGATAAGTCTATCGACAACTGTGAGAATCGATAGTACTTAAGATCAGGGTGGGAACAACTATAAGATTGTAAAAAGAACTTGGAACAATAGTTTTCAGTGATCAACCTATTTCATCTGCTGTGTGGATATTTGTCTAGTCGAATACTTTTCCTCATCATATTTCTTCTTCTATTAACACTTGCATCTTTGTTACTCTGCAATTACCCCAAAACCCCCTTGTTACTTGTTAGTCACACGTTATTGCATACAGATAACCGACTCCATGTGGGATCGACCTTGACTTGCTTGCTATACTCTTTAGTAGGTGAATTAGGATTTCTTTGACAGGAAAACGACACCGGTTTCCGGCCTTGTCAGATATTGACTCAAATGTTCATATATTTTGACATATCTTTTTTTTCCCGAGCCTTTTTTCTCGAGGCCAATTTTTCTTTTCTCGGGCGAAATTTTTAGTATCCAGGCCAAAATTTTCTATGCAAGATTTTATGCACATCAAACTGACCAAACTTTTATCGCTCCTAAAATGTCGAGGCCATATTTTTTTTGCACATACAGTACAAACATTATGCACATTCACGCCAATTTGCATGCACATTCAATGCATTACGTGTGAAATGCAAACGTTTATGCATGTATGTGCATGGATAATGGCTTGTATGTGCACCTAATTTGTATTAGGTCTGCACATACAGTGCAAGCATTATGCACATTCAAGCCAATCTGCATGCACATCCAGTGCATTGCGTGTGAAGTGCATACGTCTATGCGTATATGTGCATGGATAATGACTTATATATATATGCACCTAATTTGTACTAGGTGACCTGAGTTTTAGACCGTGTGTGGATAAATGTTGAAGTGCATACGTTTTTGCATGTATATGAACATAAATTTGTCTACATGTGCATGTATTTTTAGACTAGATGTGCAATTCATTTAGTTTTCTAACATATATTGAGTTTTTTTTAAAGTGCGTGACTTCTGCATCAATGTGCATAACTTTTACACTGAATGTGCATTACAAATTTTGGCCCGAAAAAAAAATCGCTCAAGAAGTCATATGCATGGTGCATGCCCCTTTTAATGAAAGTTTAATCATATTCTTTGGATTTGTCTTCATCCAAGGGCTATGAGGCATTCTCATTTTACATGATTAGGGTTGTTCATCGGTCCAAAACCAAACCGAACTGAAACCGTATATCAAAATTTTATGGACCGAACCGAACATACTCGGTTTGGTTCGGGTTCAGTTCGGTTTTATTTGGTTCGGTTCGGTTTTGGTCCGAAATAACCGAATATTTTGAAATTAGGTTATTGAAGCGGATTTAGTGCACAAAACCGAATTAGACCGAACCGAACTTGGACCGAACTGGATCGAACTTGGACCGAACTAGACCGAACTTGGACCGAACTAGACCGAACTGGACCGAACCGAATAAGGTTGTACTAGTTTATCTAGAAATTTAGGATTTTATTTTTATTTTTAAATATTCAATTTTGACCGAACCGAACCGAATATTATTTTTATGCGAACCAAATATAGATCGATTCGACTTCGATTCGGTTCGATTAAAAAACGAATAAAAGTCGACCGATAAACAACCCTATACATGATAATAAACATTCTCACTTGATTAATTCTCTAATAATATTATATATATATATAATTTGTTCATTTTGGACCCACAACGTTGATGTGTGATTTTGTATTTATTTTTCCCTTTTTAACCTAATTTACATCATCAACAATCAAGATCATCCACAACATCATGTAACAATCTTAAGATTGATATTTACTGAATATTCTTTATTCAAACGAACCATTCTATGCCATGGAATGTCATTTTTTGACTATTTTCTAAACAATTAATATGAAAGTGAATCATCATCTAATGCATCGATGTTTTCGCCAGTACTTGGATAAGTTCGTGGTGGTCTTCATCGATGGGATTTTGATCTATTCCTCGAGCGTGGAAGCTCATGTGGAACATCTTTGGATTATTTTGTTAGTCCTTAGACAAAATCGGTTGTACGCGAAGTTGTCTAAGTGTGACTTTTGGAGCAAGGAAATGGATTTCTTAGGCCGTGTGATCAGTAAAGATAGGGTTATGATTGATCCCCAGAAGAAGCGGTAGCTATTTGGAAGCGGCCTCAGGTTGTGAATGAGGTGCGCAGTTTTCTAAGACTTGCTGGATGTTACAGACAGTTCGTAGAAGGATTTTTCTAAGATCGCCCTACCAATGTCTGACCGAGATTACTTGGGAAAATTGGGAGACTGAAGAGGATATGCTTAGACGCTTTCCCGAGTTGTTTTCGGCCTAGAAATAATCAAGTTTCGGGGTCGAAACTTCTTTTAAGGGGGAGGTAATGTAATATCCCTCATTTTATAAGGGTATTTTGGAATTTTTCCAACTCCCGTATTACAAGTCGGATTAAATTCAGAGAAGTTCAGACATTCGGTAATATGTTTGATCTCTGTAATATTTTTTCTGAGTAATATAAAATACAGTTAACATGTGTTCAAGGTTAAATAGTCGTTCGTGTACGAATATATTTAACCCGGGGTTAAGAAGATTAACCCAATGTCAAAACGGACAAAAAGGGGCGAAAAAGGCCTTGACCGCACCCCGCGGTCATTCTGCCGCACCCGCGCGAAGGCCAACAGCTGAGGCGGTCACTAGGCGCCACCGCACCCTGCCGCACCCCGCGGTGGGATATTTTTCTTCGGCAGTGTTATCCTCTTCCCCTGCAAGTGGTGCCGGTTGTCAGGCCTAGCCTCGCCTAGCCTTCCTTGCTAGTCTCCTGCTTGTTCCCTGCTGGGGGAGCTCTTGGTTTGCTATAAAAGGGGTCGAAATCAGAAAGGGAGAGAGTTTCATCTTCCTCCTCTGTTTTCTCCTCTATTTTCTCCATTGAAGCACCAAGCTTTGAGCTTTGTTGTGAAGGTGTTAGAATCCCTTTGAGTGTTGGAAAAGGTACTCCTAAGTGGTATTAGAAGGTCTAAGGTGTTGGGAGATCGAACCATAATCGAATCGAAAGCAAACAACTCGAGTTGGGTGAGTTTTCTGAACTTTGCTGTCGCGAGCTCGCCACTGTAACACCACCGCACCCCGCGGTAAGAGCTCCACCGCACCCGCGGCGAGCCTTGTCCGAGTGTGTGTTCTTGGGTGTGTGGTCTTGGGCGAGGCTTGACTCCTTCGATTCTTTTAGTATTCTTTTAGATTCATACATGGATATTGAATCTAACTTAGGGTCTCGTTATGGGTCGTTTCTTAGGGATCTGGTATTCGAGATATGTCCCTGCTTCTGACCCAGGAACCCGTTGTCTCTAAGCTTTGCTTAAGCTTCTGTGGATCTAAGGCAAGTGGCGGTTCGCTCTTGCTCATCATTCCATATTTCAATTAATTATCAATTGTTTAGTTGTTAATTAATTTGGGATGATTTACTGTTTTCGTTGGGAACAGTTTTGATAACTGTTTGTGATTTAAAAGGAGATATTATAATAGGTTATATATATGTTAGAACAACGCTATTATATATATATGATTAAAACATGATATTATACTAGGTTGTATATCTGCGAGAACAACGCTAGTATAGATATATGTTTTTGATGTTGGCCATGATGGTTGTGATGTGGATTATTACTGTGTTGAACTGTTTAGTTAACACGAGTATTCGTAGGAACGTTACTGGGACCCTGGGGTTCAGTCGTTTCTTGATAATTATTGGTTGAGAGGGCATCGGAGACCCTGACACCAACTGGCGGATCATGATCGTCCTCTATCCGAGTATAGAGGTGGTGCACTTAGCTAGTGTCACAAATCTTGGGAAGGATTCTCTTCGATATATGTCCCTCATGACGAAACATATATCTAAAAGCTTATAACGTGATGTGTGTTTTGGAATTAAATGAGATAAGTGCCGTTGTCGCACATAATTAATATATCCTTGGGCGAGTAGTGCAGCTAGGAAATCTCGTTTTGGCTTTGATCAGAATAAAGTTCTCTTTCCAATCTGGATTCGCCCTGGGGCGGTGAGATTGGTCGTGAGCCGAAACATCAAGTTGTTTTTGAACGTTTGTATGATATTATTAATGTTCCCCAACATTTGTCATGTTTTCGATAAGACTCAATTCGTTGGAGTCTTCTTTTGGGTTTGATTGCTGTGAGACTCGGTCTCCAAAATCTTCTCTTAATCATGTCTTTTCATGTATTCTAGTAGGAGTATGGTGGTTGACTATCGTCATCGGTTTTGATTCGAGAGACGATGAGTCTAACCTAATACGACTACTTCGAACCACTCTGCTTTGTACTCTTGCTTAGTCTTTCATTAGACTAACCAACCATAATTGTTCTCTGCATGGTTGGCTGGTGTCATCCGTTTGATTCGGCACATCAGATAGGTTGCCATCCGGTGAAGGCTAGAACGACTATAGAGGCGAACGGTGTTTTGACAAGTTTATTCAGGTTGAGATCATTGACGAGTGATCATTGCGATCAAGACCCTTTGTTAATTATTTTAAAAGACTTCCGCTGTGTTAAATATGTTTTGTGTAAAGACTTCCGCTGTAATGAACCTGATTATGTATTTTGATGTATTTGGAATTATGCTAAAATTCTGAGACTTGGTTTTAATAAAAGTTATGATATGTTGTATTATAACTGTGGTTTAATGATTTATATCAACTGAAAAAGCCTTGGGTGATATCGGACAGTTCGTCTGAGGTCACTGACGGTAATACTTTCAAGAGGTTATTTGGGAGTGTTATACTATTTGAGAGGAAATATAGGGATTCTAATATGTCACCATTAACCAACAAATTCACAAGAGACAAAAAAATATATAAGAAAACCTCTCAATAAAAATGCTCTAAATGTTCTCATTTACTAATATATTTTTAAAAAAAAGGTATTTGGTGGCCTAGAAAGCATGTGTATAATTGACAAGCGTTATACACATGATTCAATGTGTGTTCGTGCTATGCACGATTCTGTGTCATGTTTAACTCTATATTATTATTATTTATAATTAGATTATTTGATATTTTTAATATATTAGTGTATTTTATAAAATTTACACGATCAAATTTATCATAATTTATGATTGGTTTCTAAATAACGAAACGATATATATGAGGTATTCTATTTTATGGTACTAATTAGTATGTTATTATTGTTAAATGAAATGAAACAAAATTACTTTGTCAACTTTGTAACAAAAGTTGTATAATCCTATCTTATATCAAATTATTATATAGAAGTTGTTTAAACACCCACTATTTAGGTGTTATTTCAAGTATTTAAAAAAAAATATTGTACTGTTACCATCTTCTTAGGATATTTTATTCAAATTTTTAAGTTCTTATTTTTGTTTATGATTAGATTGGTTGATCTTTTTTATATATCAGTATAATTCTATAAAATATGTAGTAGTCAATATATTATCACCTCACAAAGAATGTATTTTTTTTTTATCTCATATACAATTAGGGAGTGTTCGGTATTCTTGTGCATTAAGTGAGTTGAAGTTGAAATACTCACTTCAACTACCACTTCAACTCACATTTTCCTTAATGTCCCCCCCTAACATTAAGCAATTTGCTTCAACCCCCACTTAAACTCCCTAACTTAAACTCACTTCAACCCCCAAAAACCACTTGCCGAACGCACCCTTACTATTTATAAGCTAATAATAAAATCCATATTTTGATATTATTTGAAATATTATGTAAGCGTTATTTTAAAGAATCAATATATGTACCTTTGATATGTTGTTATTAATTATTTAATACCTTCTCAATTGACATATATGTAATATGGATTAAAAAATTTGTGAAATATTTGATTATGAATGAGTTTTTGACATTATTTTGAGATATTGTCAAAAAACAACAAATATGTGCAGATTATGATATTCGACATGTCGATAAAAAAGTTAATGTATATACACAATTAAATTATAAAATTATAACACCTTATAAGTTGAAATTGCTAATATTTATGTTTATATTTGTATATTCTTACTCGTGTATTCTACTATTAATGTTGAGCACTTATTAGTTAAACAATAACTTTACATTAGCAAAACAAATCCTAAAAAATAAATTATGAACAATTTCTTAAATTTAAAATATTTTGTATTTTTTCATTTATTTATCTTTAGATCATTTTATAAAATATATTATATTTAAATATTCTAAATAACAATTTAATGAATTTACATTTGTTTAATATCTTCATCTTTAATTTATGGGATTTTAAAATTTGTTTGATGTTAAATATATCTTAAAAAGAAAATAGAGAAAATTATATATAAAAAAAGGATATTTAGTAGATGATTTTATTGCACAATAAGTCAACTTTTCTTGTTAGAATATAGATTGTATGCAGATGTTAAAAGGTCCAATCCCAACCGGTCAAAACATGCCAGTTTACACGGTTCGTGATTTTTACCTGTTGAGTCACAAATTCGATATCGGTCAAGGTGAGTTTTTCGTCATTAAAGTAATAAATAAGGGTTCGTTTGGCAATTAACATTATAATGACATTATCATTTATATAAAATAGTTTTTAAAAAAAGTATTTATGAATCATTGAAAATTGTGTCGGGTTAAATATTTATACAAAACAAGTGTGTTTGGGCATCTTATGTTATAATGACTTTTTCATTCATTCTATCTGCTTATCCCTGTATTCTACACCTCTCTGTCGCTTTGCCCACGCCGTCGACCTGAACCTCGTCCTCCATTGTCCACGAGATTCACCTTCCACGCCCTCCTTCGTCGTTGCTGGCATCCACCTTCCACACCGCCCTCCATCGTCGCCAAAATCTGGCCATTGTTCACACCACCCCCCGTCGTTGTCGACATCTTGATCAAACACGGGTCCGGGCCGAGCCAGACCCATTTTTTCAACTCGTTTAAGCGGGCCGAGTCCGGACCAGACTCGTTATTCGGGCCAGAACCCTTAACTGAACCTACCCAGAATTCCTGGTCGGGCCGGCCGTCATTCTCAAGAATATTTTAATTTTGTATTCTCTAAATTAATTATTTAATACTATTATTAATAAGAAAATGATAAATAATTTTAAATTAGAATTTTTTATTATATATTTTTATAATAATTAAAAATAATATACGGATCAGGCCATTAGAACCTAAACATATAATCATACCGCGTCCAGTTGGGCCGGGCCAAACGGCCCGTTAGGATTTTAATCCTTATCCGAACCCATATTATTAGGCCCGACCCGGACCAAACCGTGTTTGCCCAGCCTACCGGCATCCACCATCGCTGATATCCACCAAATCTCTAATTCCTCTCTCAATATCACCATAGCCTACTACATCGGACTGATTCGTTGTAAATTGTTGAGATCCATCGCACATACACACCACCCATAAGTCACCCACCTCTTTTAGATCCGCCATGCCCTGATTCAAAACCACAACCATCCCGGAGCAACCGCCACTAGCCCGCTGTAATTGAAGTACCTCTTTCCTTTCTCTCAACATCACCATAGCTGGTGGATATGGTTTAATTTTTGTACGCTTGTTGAAGGCTAGGGTGCATAGAATTGGGGGAAATGGAGGAAATAAGCAAACAAAAACTTGTACAGAAAAAGTCATTATTTGATTAAAATATTTGAGTGCCAAACACTATTATAGAGAATAAGTATTTATATATAAAAATGGAATTGTAAATGGGTCAGACGAATAAAACCTAAATCAATAAATGAATAAATTAATTAAGTAAAAAATAAAAGGAATTTTTTAAGCTAATAAGAATTTCATATTTAATAATAATCCATTTTAAATATTAGTTTAACATTTTTTTTAATAGTTAATTCCTTGTATTTTAGAAAATAATTTTTAAATTAAAATTTTTAATATGGGACTATGGACACATTACAAAAATCGAAAATAAAATTCTATTAACAAAAGAGAAAAAAACGGCGCCACCAGAACCGTCCGATCTAGTGGACCCGTGCTGCTTTGAAGTCAAACCTCCCACAAAGAAAATTGGCTGAGTTGGTCACCACTGCAAACCGCCAAAATCGAGAGGTGGAGGAGATGAGGCACCAGTCAAAGCCCATCACCGGCCCGCTCGAGGATGACCACGACCCTTCACGTCCGGGCCTTGTCGGGCCGGGCCTCACAGGCGTCGGACTCCGTAAGAAGGGGATCGGAGTTAGGGCGTGGCTGATGCTTGATTCCACGGGCCAGGCGCAGGTTGTGGAGGCCGGGAAGCACGCAATCATGAGGCGAACGGGTCTTCCGGCCCGCGATCTCCGGATCCTCGACCCGCTCCTGTCGTATCCTTCCACGGTTCTCGGGAGAGAGAGAGCGATCGTCATCAATTTGGAGCATATCAAGGCGATCATCACCGCTCAGGAGGTTTTGCTGCTCAATTCCAGAGATCCTTCTGTTACGCCTTTCGTCGAGGAGCTCCAGAGACGCCTCCTCCGTCTCCATCAAGCCTCCGAGAATCAGGTCGGTTGAATTGACTCAATTGAATTGAGTTGACTTGTTTGGGATCACTGTTGAATTGATTGAATTAGGGTTTTGCTTATTTAAGAGCTTTCTTTTTGCCAACTGATAAGTAATATGCTGTCATGATTTCTTGGCGTTTTAAAATTGATGGATTGAAATGTTTTTTTGTTGTTGTTTCTTGGCAAAGGAGCTTGAACTCGTATTTCAGTGCTCCGAAACTGTGCTTCTTACTGAGAATGTGTGTTTAAGATTTAGTTGATCTAGTTTGTAATCGATTAAGGTTTGTTTGTGACTTAGATATAGAGACATGGGGGAAGAATTGAAGCTACAATTCTACACTAAACTAAACAATGTTCCTGATTCGTGTGATTAGCATCGAATCAAAGAGGAAGTTTTCAATTTTGCCTCAATACTTCTTCAAACCTTCTTTCCAGTCCTTTTTTGAACTTCCTTTTATCCTATTTGATTCTCTCCGTCAAAGAGTTCCTCGTCTTTTCACTGCTTCCTTTAGGTAGTTATGGCCAAAAGCATCAAAATCACTATTCCCTCAGGTTATTTTTATTAGAGGCAAAACCTGTTTATAATTTTTCTTCTTCTTTTATCATTCTTATTCAAACCAAATATACATTTAGGAGAGAGTGAACGGGAACTGCATTGTAAGTATCCGACAACTTGTACATGCTACACTCCCATATGGCATCATACTCTTGCATGGAGAGTCATCACTCATATATTTTTGGGTTTGGACTGTTTTTTTAATGATATACACAAGTACATGCTACCTTTTCCTGTGCACCATTTATCTTGTGCAAATGATCAAATTTGTCTTGGCATTACTTTATACTGCATGCTATTATAGAGTTCCTTTACATAAGGAGCCTCTTCCTACATAGGAGTTCTGACACTATTCTCTTGTTCCAACTTAATTCAAAGTTATGTCCTTTTCGTTCTCTAATTTACTTTGCAATTTGCATCCCTAAACCCAAATATCTAGAGCTCTGTTTTCTGCAAAATCCTTAGGATTACACTCTTCACTTCTACAGCCTCTGTAACACCAAGAGTGCTAAACTTATGCTCCATGATAAAATCATGATTTTTTATCGAAAAATATGCCTCATATCCTATTCATTGCATCTTTCATAATAGATGAGAATGGACAGCTCCAATTCTCATTATCCCCTATAAAATCATGATTTTCACTTGGATGTTATTGTATTTATCACTGAACCTTGTTTTCTGGTTTCTGAGTTGCTATACAGGAGGTTAGAGTTGGTGAAACTAATGCTGCATGGACAAAGTTGTATGATCTAGATGAGCCACAATCTCAGGATGTCAGCCCTCCAAATGAGTCTTATGGCTTCCCTCCACGCGAGGGAGCTGATGATGATGCTAAGGGGGAGGACAAACAAGACTTTAAGAGTCCGGACGGAGTCAAGGTTCTTCCTTTTGAGTTTATTGCTCTGGAAGCTTGTCTTGAAGCTGCTTGCAGCAGCTTAGACAGTGAGGTATGATGTGCTTTTTTGTGCATTTGCAAAGTATAGGGGACAAGTGCTACACTGCTTTACTCTTAGCTTTTTGGCTTTGATACACTACATTCCTCATGTGGTTCTGTGAATATTTTCTCATTCACTATGGGCAATATTTGATTCAGGCAAGAACTTTGGAGCAAGAAGCTCATCCAGCCTTGGATAAGCTAACTTCAAAAATTAGTACCCTGAATTTGGAACGTGTTCGCCAAATTAAAAGTCGCTTGGTCGCAATAACTGGACGTGTTCAGAAGGCAAGTGTTTGTAATCTGTTTTCTGGCTGAACCGCCTCTCTTCCCCGCCCCGCCCCACTTCTAATGCCCATTCTTTGATGTTCACTTTCTTATACATTGCTGAATAGAGGTAGTTTCTTTTCACATTATTATATACTAAACTCCAAGGGTCTGACTATCGCATGTTGTGACAAAGGATTTATATCCTTTTCTATATTTTTTTCCCAAAAGATGAAGTGTAGAATCAGTTATGCATGTGTAAGTGTCGTCTATTATATTCTCAAGCATTCTCCATAGTGAGCATCTTCTCACTTTGATTTTGCTCACAATAGTGATTGTTGAAACTATGCCATTGGATCATATTCATCCTGTTGACATTCATCCTTGATGCGCACTGAACTTCCTGTCAATCCATTCCGAAGGCAGTGAAAGTTGTAATATACATTTTTTGTTATGTGCTATACTGTCTTAAAAGTGTTTCAACTGCCTTATTCTCTATTTATTTAACTAAATGATAGGATACATGAGTTGATTGATCACATTGGCATTGTATTCCTTATGTCATGCACCTACTTTACATCAAGCTTTAATATGCATACAGTCGATATCCCACCTTTTATTTCAGGTAATTTTGCGTCCATATACTTCTGTGTTTAATAGGTAAAGTTTCTTTTGTTTCCAGGTGCGGGATGAACTGGAGCATCTCTTAGATGATGATGAAGACATGGCAGAGATGTATTTAACTGAAAAATTGGCTGAGAATCTTGAAAGCTCTTCTGTTACTTCAGTTGATGATCATGACGATGATGATGATGGGATTCCTCAATCAGAATCTGTTGGAAGGTTGTTGTCTTTTGGCCAGTAGTACTTCTTTCGCTTTTAACATTTGCGTTTAGGTTTCCGAATTCTTAATCGTGTGATATATTAGGATGCCTGCTGAAATATCATCAGAAGCTAATGAGGTCTCAGGTTGCTATG
Organism: Rheum nobile; assembly: GCA_027886185.1. Taxonomy (NCBI): domain Eukaryota; kingdom Viridiplantae; phylum Streptophyta; class Magnoliopsida; order Caryophyllales; family Polygonaceae; genus Rheum; species Rheum nobile. The sequence continues at coordinate 1,962,719 of WOAB01000056.1, forward strand.
ATAGTGATCTTCTTAACCCAAGTAACCTTGAAAAAGGTTTCTATGGTGCATCTAATCTAGGCCGAGAGAGCCGAGGGACACATACAAGTACTACACGCAGTGCCATAAGCAAGCAACTTGATGTGGAGGAGCTTGAAATGCTTTTAGAGGCATACTTTGTTCAAATTGATGGTACACTGAATAAGCTAACTACGGTATGCATTTTACACCTCATTAAGTTATCTAACTAATGCTTGATGTTTGTCCCTAACCTCCTTTTGAAGCGGTCTGATTTATGAAGCTTAATATTCAAATTACATTTTTCTTACTGCAGTTTGTGAGACTGCCAGAGTCTCAATTATTTTGTAGTAGAAATTTGTTCTGGAGTCATTTTACAGATGGGAAGATATACTTGTTAGCTTTCTTACCCCTCGTTTGGTTGAACATGTGAAATTAAGGTTCTGGAAATTTAGCTACTTCCTAGGAATTGTAAATTGCTGGAAACTACGAAATCATGTTTGGTTCGAAATTGTTGTTTTTATATTAACATAGGAAGTAATAATATTTTCATTTAAAAACGCAGGAAATAGAACTTACCTACCTCTTCAAGGTAAGTGCAATTCCTTTGATTTGGAGGAATTGCAACTTCCTATGAAGTAAATTCACACGTTTTATTTTTGAACCAAACACAAGAAATAAATATACTTCCTGGGAAAGTTCAACTTCTTGGGAAGTATAGCACGAACCAAACGAGGGCTTATTACTTTATTGAAGTCCTTGTTTACTAAGGTAAATCACAAGCATAAATACATCGCTGTTGTTCGCCAGATTTGACTTTCTAACTAAACCGGCTTGCAAAAACTTGTTGCATTCTAGCAGATCTACTCTGTAGTTTCTTGTTGACTTGATTGAAACTCTAGCCAGAAAGTTAAAACTTTAAGTGTTTATCTATCTTACTTTCTGCTGAAGAGCTCATGGGTACCCACATAAATAATCTTGAGAAAAGAGAAGTTTTGATACATGAGATGAGGGATTGCCAAAGACTGCTATTCTTCCGAAACTTGAGATGAGGGATTACCAAAGACTGGTACCGATACTTGAGGTGAGGGATTTGAGCTTATGGGTACCTACATAAAGTTAATGATATACATGTACAGATGTACTACAAATGAGGGATTTGAGATGAGGGATACTTGAGGTGAGGGATTTGATTTGAGCTCATGGGTACCCTCAAGCTAACCATAAATGAGGGATTTCCAAAGAGTGGTATTCTTCCTGTACTACAAACTACAAAGTTAATAATATACCTGTTTGGACAAGAAAGGATTTGAGATGATGTACAAGGATGCAGCAGAGAAGACAATGGAAGAAAGAGATTGGGAAGGGATATTCTGATTTTAGCTTTACCTATGGTGCATAAGCTACTGTTTAAGCCAAAATCTATGATAGCCGGCCATCAATAAAAATGTCTTGTAGAGGACCAATGGATTCATGATTCTAATGCATTTTTTATGAAATGGACATGTTTTTATGGTGTTTTTCTAGGTTTCAGAGCCTTGGCTACTTCAGTGGATTTGTTTCCATCTGCAATGCTTAATTCTGTCTTTCAATTGTCCAATTATATAATACTTCAGTAGACAATATTCTTACTGGGACTTGTATCTTCTCTTGACCATTTATGTTTGGGCCCAAGCTCCGGGAGTATGTTGATGACACCGAGGATTACATCAACATCATGCTTGATGACAAACAAAACCATCTCTTACAAATGGGAGTTATGCTTACCACTGCAACCTTGGTGGTGAGTGCATTCGTTGTTGTGGTTGGTATCTTCGGTATGAACATACACATTTCTCTCTTCAACGACGAAGAGCTTGGGAAGCACAAGTTCTGGTGGACTGTCGGTGGAGGCACCGCAGGCAGTATTTTCCTCTATATCGCTGCAATAGCTTGGTGCAAGCATAAACGTTTGCTGGAGTGAATCAACTACTACTATAAACCACTTGAAAAGGTAACAAGAGTCATATTATCTCAGTGCATGCTAGTTTTGCTAACAACTCCAACGTTTAACTGTGAATCATTGCTGTAATTTCTTACACCAACTCTGATTTAATACAGCTACCTTATGGAGTATATATTATGCCACTGTTGCTCACCTCTTGGATGTCTCCATTGTAACTTCACCAGGTAACTCTGTACCATGCACATAAATTGAAATGACAATATCAAGCGATCTTTGTAATTTATCTGCTGCTGCTGCTGTTGGTGCTCGTGTTCTTGTGAGTATGTGCATTGTGGTTAAAGAAGAATCTGTTCAGCTGAATAATTAAAAAAACATGATAAAGTTTATTGTTACTTGGAACTCTTGAAGGCTACAATAAGCATTATTGTGAATGTCGCTTTGCTTCTAGATATCTTGTTTCTTGGTTTGTCAAATGTTTGGCTAAACTTAATAGCTGGTATAACCTAATTTGACAAGGATATCTCCTTAGTCCTTTCTCTGGAACGCAAATGAATAAAGGAGAATATGCTAAAACTTGCTTGCAGGGACAGTAGCATTTTTTACATGTAAAGGTATTACTTCTGCTCAAGCCCATGTTGGTTATATGAGACAATTTACATATATATTTCTGACGTTAAAGGATTTCAGAAAAAAACGAGCTCTGGAAAACATGAACTTTGCTAAAACCCCAATTAAAAATGGGTAGAATAATAGAAGCAATCTTGTGTCTTTTTATTGTAATTATTGACATTGGATTGTTATGTCAAGGTTGTTTGCTATGCATTTTGCTAAAATTCCTGGATTTGTGAATGGTGAAAAGATTCTTGTCAAGAGGTTAGTTTGGTTCACGATTAATATCCTAGGAACTAGGAAGTATGTTTTCTCAATAAGTAATCCAAAGTTAAATACAAAATTTGAGGAAATTGTATTAGGTGAATAAGATTTCTTGTTTTTTGCTATATTGACCCACAATCTCTTACTCCCATAAAGTGTAGCTTGAATTAAGCAAAATACAGATTTTGCTCACAGAAAGTAAATATAATTAACCAAGTTTTCAGTCTTTCACCAACCTGAAATTCCTTGTTGCCAGGAATTATTCCCATGTTGAACTGAACAAGCACTAAAAACACACATAAATAACATCTTATCTTATTTATCAACACATAAGAACAACACTTATACTTATTTGCACACCTTGATGATTCATAACCAAGAACACTGCAATCTTTCCAAGGACACCCAGAAAATACACATGAAAGTATAGTTTCAGAAAGAGTGAGTTCTGGTAAAGACTTTCTTGAGGGCTCGCAGGCTAAAAGATTTGGACTTGTTCAAGCTACGGTTCCTGGGGCCCGCTGTGGCTGCTTCCTCTGCATCTTCTTCAAGTGTTAAGTTGTCTTCTGGGTTCCAAAACTTGGCCTCTTTTCTCTTGTTCTTGATGGTGGAGAGGACGTCGTATTTGTTGCATATTCCCCATACCGTCACCTTCTGCTGCCCAAAGTCCACGTTCACTGAGTATATCCCTGCATTTTGTGCCTTTCACATGAGCAATATAAGCATATCTTTCTTTCTTCTTTACTTTGTTTTGCTCTGGTCTTTGCTTAGACTGAATTTGGGATAGCTTCTTTCATCTTAAATGGAAAACTTAGCAATACTATCTTTGGGTGCACACCATTTCGCATTTGTCCTTGAAGCTATTCTCGTTGCCTAAGGTGCGTTTGGATTGCAGCTTATAATGCATTAAATTATGCACCTTAAGAATTAGGTCAATAGAAAAAACTAACCTACTTAGGGCATTTGGTTTGAGTTTATGGAAACGGTAATGGAAAGGAAACGAATCTAGTCTATATTAGCGTCATGATACATTGATAAAAAAAAATATCTTAGTTTGGGGTTCTAAAATTTGTGTGCTAAGACAATGAAGAAATGAAATGATTTCATCATTTTACAACCATCAAAACCATCCTTATATTGAGGAAACAAATACCTCCATTATAGTGCCAAGAGAAGGAAGAAAGAAAATGATTTCATCATTTGATCAATGAATAATGACTATAAATTGGACTAGATTCGTTTCTTTTTCATTACGAGTCCATAATTTAAACCAAACGGCCCCTTAAACTGACCAAATTTAATAAATTTAGCAATATAGGCTTATATTTATGTAACTTCATGACTTTAAGTATGTATATATTGGGGACCACAAAATCTATATATAACAATCATTATAATAAAATTGGTGCAAGATAGAATTTTGCATGCAATATATGCTTATATGATTAGCTAAACTTCTTTTTCTTCTTTCTCAATCATCATAATCAAATTGGTGCTTCCTACCCAAAAAAAAATCAAATTGGTGCAAGATAGAATTTTGAGAAAAAATAAATCCTAACATAAATGCATTTAATATTGCATGCATGAGTTACCTTTGAGATGGGATAATGCTTTCTTAACTTTCCTGTCACAACCATAGGAATACAAAGGCACCTTCATTTCCACATATTGTGCCTCAACACTACTCTTGTAGCTTGAAGCTGGGATTATCTGTAAATCTTCCATTACGTAACCTTAATTCGAATTAACCTTCGCCTTCTTCCGTTCAGTCTTCGTAAGCCCAGAAAACGCCCCGGAGATTACAAACTTGTGTCGTGTTATGTCAATGGGTTTGTAATTTCTATATATATAGGAAACCTGGGAGAAGTGTTCTTGTTATTAAAAGAATTAATGCAGAAAAGAGAAGCTAAACATATGCTTTGATTCCCTTGGAATTTACATGTCACGTTCTATGTTTCTTTTTTCCCTTTCACTAATCATGATCAGCTTTGTTTGCTTAGGCGAAAATTGGATCAAATATATAAAAGTAGAAATCTAGAGCTTTTTTTTTTTGCTTTGCTTAATTGAGATTGTCGTTTATGCTTTTTTCCATTGAATAGAGGCACTATTTGGGAAATGGAATCTTGTGATGAACACTTTTTACGTGCAGTTTTTGTAGACCTTTTTTCAAAAGATAAAACAAACCTTTCAAGAAGAAAAAAAACACATGGGAGTTTTTGGAGGGTCTTTTTGATTTGTGAGTCACAAAGGCATGATGTTGATGTCCATAAAGAAGGGGAAAAGTTCTTTAATTGAGACTTGTTAATTGAATTGAGCAAATTCTTTCATTTGACCTATTAATCAAGTTTAGCATGTCGAGTTTGGGTCTTGTGACTTCTGAAATGAACAATCTAAACCAAATTCTTTTCTGTTCTTTGAGCAATTAATGGATTGGGTAATTTCTCACAAGCTGGAAGATACTAGATCCAAATCATAACTTATTAGATTTGTTTAATTAGATCAAGTTTAATTAATGGAAGTTAAGGTTTAGAAAAAATTAAGAAAAAAGGGTAAGATCAAAATACCCGCAAGAGGAAGACTAATATCGGTAGTGTTGGCCCCGGTTCATGAAGCGGCGGAGACCTTGAATAAGAAACGATTCACTGATTTTTACATACCCAATTCAGACTCGATTCTGGTTTGATTTGGAATCCGATTTAAAAATAAAAAACTTAAAAAAATGATAAAAATTTAAAAATTATTTAATATTTTTTAATTAAATTAAGAAATTTAGACTTAAAAATTAACACTAACCTTACAATTTTAACTTAATAATATTTTTTAACCAAATTGTTAATGATATTTAATGTATTCTTTTATATAAATTCAACATGCGGTCCAAGATACCCTTGACCTTTCGGAACCTTGACCGTCGCAAATTTAACCGAGTTTGATCCGGTTCAGTTCTACCGTTTGGTTCGGGTTTGGACAACCCTTAAGTACTCTCGAAATGAAGTAGAAAAGGTCCCACATGAGACGAGTGTCAAGCCATGGTGAACTATGGTGAACTATTTATCGATTCACTTCCGATTACGACACGTGTCATAACATAGACGATTGCGATTACAATTTGTAAGTATCACGAAGTACATATACGATTGCTGCATCGGGCCGATAAAAAATACAGGTATTTAAATAGTGTCAAAGGTATAAAATATCATTTATTTATTTTTTGATAAACATTAGAACCCTTTTAAAAAGAAAGGTTAACTTAAATCATCCGAATGGATAATCTTTACAAACTGAGTACCAAAACTGTCAAAAGTATAGTTCAGACTAATGAACTCATATCTACTGTTAAGAAGACGAGCCACTGTAGTAGCAGAAGTAGCTGGAGAAAGAAGACGCTGAAATGACTGAAGGACAATTGTTGGAATATGGTGGGCTGTAAGAAAGTCTATTGCACGATTAGCCTCACGAAAACAGTGATATACCTGAAAGGAAGCAAAAGAACCAAGTAAAGCAGAAATGTCATTAATAATGGTATGAATTTTTCAAGGAACTTTCCAAGTGACCCTTATAGAGTTAATGACAACAAGATTGTCCTCTTCTATAACTAGATGTCGAACCCGAAGCTGAGCAACTCGTTGAATACCAAATAGCGCAGTGAGGGCTTTAGCTTTAAGTGCAGAAGTGGATGAAATATTGTCGCGATGAAAGGACAAAATGGTCCCATGATGGTCTCGCAGAAGGTATCCAAAATGCGAAGACGCGTTCTGCTTCCTGTTGGATCTATCAAAGTTTAGTTTAACCTAGCTGATTGGAGGCTTCTTCCAGGTCTGATTCGTAGGACGTTGGTTGTTACATTTTATAGGTGCTGAGATTGTAGAGTTAATTGAAGTATTCCAATCTTAGAGGTGGAAAAATGTCTGTTGTGACAGGCATGATTGAGGGTTGAGGTTATCTTTGTGGAAGATAAGATTATTTCTATAATTTCAGATAGACCATTATAAAAAAGGTAAGGAAAGTATTTGAATACCTTGAAGTACCTAATAAGAACTACTTCATTGCAAATGGCCTAAGTTGAACAAGCCCAACAATTCTTTTTTTCTTTTTGATGAGGAAAGAATTAGACGGGTCCTAGCAACGATGCAAGGTCCGGCCTAGAGCATCCATTTGGATGAGAACACGAAGTTCTGGGTTTGATTCCAAGGCAAATCTCGAAGGTGAGAAGCTGAGTTTAGCAATTTGATCAGCAGAGCGGTTCACCTCCCGAAAAACATGTCTTATAAGGACTTCCTGAAAAGAACGGAGATCGATGAGGATGTCAGCGATGACTATTTCAATTTCCCAAGGGCAAGTCCAAGTGCCTAAGATGGAGTTGATAAGGCACAAATTGTCCCCTTCGATTTCGATTTTATTAAGACGAAGGGAAACAACTGTTTTGATACTGTTTTTCAGGGCTAGGGTTTCTGCCATTAGGACGGAGAGGCATCCGTATTGTTTGTTGGACATATGGATTGTTTCAGCATATTCATTTCTGATGATGAAACCCGTACCTGTTTTACCATTTCGTATTTTCGTACCATCAAAATTTATTTTGCAAAATCCTGGTTTTGGTTTATCCCATTTAATGTTTTTAGTCTTACGCCTAATGGCTGGGTTGGGTTTTTTAGTTGTTGTTTCATCTGTATCTGATACCTTAGTTTTATTCCAATTCTGGATTAGGGTTTTGGAGAGAAGCCAAAATTGTTGAGTACATTTAGAATGAACTCCCATTCTATTTTATCGTAAGCTTTTTCCATATCCAGTTTAATAGCAATCCATCCTTCTTTTCCCTTCTTAGCCCGAAAGGAGTGAAAAATTTCATGTGCTATGAGGATATTGTCTTGTATGGCACGATCTGCAACAAAGGCACCTTGTAGGGGGTGAATGAGCTTATTTAAAATGGGTTTTAATCTTTCTGTTAATATTTTAGAGATGACCTTATAAATTGTGGAACAAAGGCTAATCGGTCGGTAATGGTTTGTTGAGTTGGGATTATCAAACTTGGGTATTAGAGTAATGAATGTGTGGTTTATTTGTTTGAGAAGTTTACCTGAATGAAAAAAGCTTTTAACCGCTTTAATGACGAGTGGTCCAACAATGTGCCAATATTTTTGGTAGAACAGAGCGGACATTCCATCTGGTCTTGGTGATTGTAACACTCCGTAATTTTTAAGGGTATTTTGAATTATTTTTAAATTTTTCTTATGCCCGTTTTGCTAGACGGATTTAATTCAGTGAGTCTCGGACCTTCTCAAAAGGGGTCTGAGCTCTGTAAAATTTTCCGAGCATTATATAATACAGTTGAGGTATTTTCGGGGTTAATGTATCGTTAATGTACGAATATATTTAACCCGGAGTTAAGAAATTTAATCCAAACCAAGTTCGGATAAGAATTAACGAAGTCGGCCTTTAAACTGCGACTTGACGCGACTTGCCGCGATCTGCAGCGACCTACCGCGACTCGCCGCGCTCGCGGTAATGCCAATGCCAGGCCGTGTCGTCTTCCTCGTGAAGGCGGCCACTGTAGCACTCTGTTTTTTTCTCTATTTTTGGGGCAAGCAAGTGGCTCGATCCACTTGGCTTTGGCTTGTCCCCTTGTCCCCGGTTTGTTCCCCCTTTGGTGGCTCAGATTTGTGCTATAAAAGGGCTCGAACCGATGCCTTCTTTCTCTCTTCTTCTTCCTTCTTTTCTCTTCATTTTCTCTGTTTTTCTCCCCTCTGAAATCGCCATTTTCGGGGCTGTTTAAGCTCGATTCGAGAAGGCTCACGAGTTGGAGAAGGTTGCCCAAGTGTTTGACTAAAGCTTTGAGGTGTTGGGAGATCGAACCATAGACAAATCGAAGGCAAACAAATCGGTTTGGGGTAAGAAAAAACTCCATGGGAGCTGTCGAGCTTCGCCAGTGTCATGCCACACGAATACCGCGACTGGCCGCGACTCGCCGCGATCGCGGTGAGGGCGTCCGAGTTGTGTGTCTTGTTGGTTTGGCTTTGGGCTTTGCTCGTTTCCTTTGATTTCTTCTTGTATTCTTTTAGATTCATATATAAGTGTATGGAATCTAAGTTAGGATCTTGTTATGGGTCGTTTCCTAGGGATTTTTATTCCAGATCTGTCCCCGTTTTGGACTCAGGGACCCGTTCTTAAGCTTTGTTTGAGCTCGTCTATTCCAGACAAGTGGTTGTGAATTAATTTGAAATAATTAAAATCTGATATTATATTAGGTTGTATTTCTGCTAGAATCAATGCTAATATAAGAGATATGCTGTAATCATGTGGCTTGAGATTTTGATATGATTCGTTGATGTGTTGAACCGTTTGAGTTAGCACTTGAGATTGTGATGTGATTTGTGATATGTGGAACTGCTTGTGATGTGTTTGTGTGAATTATTGGTGAAACCCTTGCTTAGTCTATTCATTAGACTAACTCTTGTATTTTTATATTCCTATAACGTCATGGGGGTGTCGTCCGTCCGTTTCGGCACATGCAGATCCGAGGAGGCAAGAAGCGACTATGAGGATGGACGGTGTTTTGTTTTCGACAACTTGTTTTGTCGTTTTGTATTTAAAAGATTTCCGCTGTTGCATTTCTGATTATTGGGTCGTTTTTGGAATCGTGTAATTCTGCGACCATGTGGTTTAATAAAAGTTATGATTTTAGTATTGTAACTATGTTTAAGACAGTTATGTCGTTGGAAAAGCATGGGGTGACTTCGGAGTTTACGTCCGGAGTCATCGGCAGTAACGCTTTCAAATAGGGTTAAATTTGAGGGTGTTACAGATTTGGTATCAGAGCCGAAAGTTTTTAAAACGGGTTTTGGGATTTAATGGACCATTTACTTGTTTTGTTTGAAAGTGTTTTCAAACGGCTCTTGTGAACTCACGGGCGGCACCGGCACCGTTGGGTGACTGGGTGGCTTGGTGGCTGGGGTAGCTTGGCCTGGTGATGTTACAGGTCCGGTTTGAAATATTTTCATTCGTTGAAATATTTTCACTTGTTTGAAATATTTGCGAAGGCTCTAAATTTTCAAAAGTGAAAAGGTTACACCGTTCATAGTCGTGCCTTCTATAGTCTGATACGAAAGTTTGCTTCTGTGTCTAGAAAGACTAAGATTATCTGTTAGTCGCCCGAAGGTTAAGGGTGCAGTTCTCTTCAGAAGGAACTCGGATAAAGTCGAGGTGGTTTCACCATCTCCAGTTAGACTCGAGTTTAGTTCTCTTGTCGGGATTTGAGGTTGTAGATTTGGGTGTTACCCAGTCTTTTGATTTGAATGGTTGTGTTAGTAAGTTTAAGAACGCAGCAAGGTTGTAAAACTTTTGTTGTAAATATTCTTGCTAATATAAATATTTGGTTTGAACCAAGCGTTTGTCAGATGTCTCGATTGCCATTCAGGGTGAAGTTTGAGACAGCTGCGTAGCAAGGTGGTACCTTTGGTACGAGTTTTGTGCTCCAAGTTAGAAACCGAAGAGGTTACTTGGGAGACTGAGACGGGTGTACTTAGATACTTTCCCTACTTGTTGTCGGCCTTGATAATGCAAGTTTCGGGGTCGAAACTTAAAATAAGGGGGTAGTAATGTAACACCCCGTAATTTTTAAGGGTATTTTGAATTATTTTTAAATTTTTCTTATGCCCGTTTTGCTAGACGGATTTAATTCAGTGAGTCTCGGACCTTCTCAAAAGGGGTCTGAGCTCTGTAAAATTTTCCGAGCATTATATAATACAATTGAGGTGTTTTCGGGGTTAATGTATCGTTAATGTACGAATATATTTAACCCGGAGTTAAGAAATTTAATCCAAACCAAGTTCGGATAAGAATTAACGAAGTCGGCCTTTAAACCGCGACTTGACGCGACTTGCCGCGATCTGCAGCGACCTACCGCGACTCGCCGCGCTCGCGGTAATGCCAATGCCAGGCCGTGTCGTCTTCCTCATGAAGGCGGCCACTGTAGCACTCTGTTTTTTTCTCTGTTTTTGGGGCAGGCAAGTGGCTCGATCCACTTGGCTTTGGCTTGTCCCCTTGTCCCCGGTTTGTTCCCCCTTTGGTGGCTCAGATTTGTGCTTTAAAAGGGCTCGAACCGATGCCTTCTTTCTCTCTTCTTCTTCCTTCTTTTCTCTTCATTTTCTCTGTTTTTCTCCCCTCTGAAATCGCCATTTTGGGGGCTGTTTAAGCTCGATTCGAGAAGGCTCACGAGTTGGAGAAGGTTGCCCAAGTGTTTGACTAAAGCTTTGAGGTGTTGGGAGATCGAACCATAGACAAATCGAAGGCAAACAAATCGGTTTGGGGTAAGAAAAAACTCCATGGGAGCTGTCGAGCTTCGCCAGTGTCATGCCACACGAATACCGCGACTGGCCGCGACTCGCCGCGATCGCGGTGAGGGCGTCCGAGTTGTGTGTCTTGTTGGTTTGGCTTTGGGCTTTGCTCGTTTCCTTTGATTTCTTCTTGTATTCTTTTAGATTCATATATAAGTGTATGGAATCTAAGTTAGGATCTTGTTATGGGTCGTTTCCTAGGGATTTTTATTCCAGATCTGTCCCCGTTTTGGACTCAGGGACCCGTTCTTAAGCTTTGTTTGAGCTCGTCTATTCCAGGCAAGTGGTTGTGAATTAATTTGAAATAATTAAAATCTGATATTATATTAGGTTGTATTTCTGCTAGAATCAACGCTAATATAAGAGATATGTTGTAATCATGTGGCTTGAGATTTTGATATGATTCGTTGATGTGTTGAACCGTTTGAGTTAGCACTTGAGATTGTGATGTGATTTGTGATATGTGGAACTGCTTGTGATGTGTTTGTGTGAATTATTGGTGAAGCCCTTGCTTAGTCTATTCATTAGACTAACTCTTGTATTTTTATATTCCTGTAACGTCATGGGGGTGTCGTCCGTCCGTTTCGGCACATGCAGATCCGAGGAGGCAAGAAGCGACTATGAGGATGGACGGTGTTTTGTTTTCGACAACTTGTTTTGTCGTTTTGTATTTAAAAGATTTCCGCTGTTGCATTTCTGATTATTGGGTCGTTTTTGGAATCGTGTAATTCCGCGACCATGTGGTTTAATAAAAGTTATGATTTTAGTATTGTAACTATGTTTAAGACAATTATGTCGTTGGAAAAGCATGGGGTGACTTCGGGGTTTACGTCCGGAGTCATCGGCAGTAACGCTTTCAAATAGGGTTAAATTTGGGGGTGTTAAAGTGATTTATCGTTGCCAATGTTGAAGATAGTGTTCTTGACTTTCTCATTTGTCACATTCCTTGTCAGAGATAAGTTATCCTGATTCGTGACCTCTTTGGTTATGTTTCCAAGCAACTTGTGAAGGTTGTGATTATTAATTATTCCCTTTTTAAATCTTTTTTCGAAATCTAAGCGGATTTCATTTCTAATATTTTCAAGACCAATAATGATCGTTTCTTCTTGAGTTCTAATCTCACGTATGATTTTACGGCTTCTTTTTCCATTCGCGATGCGATGGAAATAGTTTGTATTTGTGTCAATAGATTTAATATGCTTGGTTTTGGCTCTCTGACTCTAATATTTTTTTGTGAAAGGAGAGTAGACACTCTTTTTTATTGATAAGTCTATTTTGTTTGTTAATTAAGGTTTGATTTGTGTTAGAAATTATTTCTTTTTGGATCTCTAATAGCTCCAATTCAGTTTCTTTGATTTGGTTGAAGATGTTGCCAAATGTGGTTTTATTCCACTTTTTGGTAGAGACTTTAAGAGCAAAGGTTTTTTTTAACAAGATTGAACATGTGGGAACCTTGGGATTCAATTCACCATGCTTATTTAACTAAGTTTTCAAAGTCTTTTCTAGTTGTCCACATTCTTTCAAATTTGAAAGGTTGTGCCTTTATAGGGTTAGGATTTTCAAGCTCCATCGAGATGGGGCAGTGATCCGATGAAGTAAATGCATGATTTTTGGTAAAAATGCCAGGAAACCATTGGATGATTTGGTCGTGAACAAGGACCCGGTCTAATTTCTCATAAATATTGTTAATTTCAGTATGATTTTTACGCCAGGTGAATTCACCTCTTTTAGTGGGGATATTAAGGAGGTCGCAACTATTTCTAAAGTTGTGAAGTCTTTCGAATCTTGAGTAGATATTACCACTACCACCTTTTTTCCCAAGGGAGACTCAATTTCATTGAGATCACCAATGACGATGCACAGTAAATGAGTTTGGGAGATAAAGTTAGTAAGTGTGTTCCAGAATTCATTTTTTCATTCTCTTTTGGTGGCGCATAAGAGAAAATTATCATGATAGAGTAATTTTTATCAATGATTTTGTATTTGATTGCTATAAATCTTTTGTCGATATGTGCTAGTTCGCAAATTTCATTATAGAATTGGTATGATTTCCACATGACGCATAGTCCACCAGAGAAACCCAAAGCAGGCAAAGAGTGGATGGTGTCAAACCCGACTTTAAGCCAGAGACTTTTAATAGGTTCTTGGTTGGTCCTTGTTTCAACAAGTGCCATAATTTGGATACTTTCGATCTTGCAAAGTGCTTCAATATCAGTCCAAAGAGTTTTACGACCGATTCCTCGACAATTCCAGAGGCAAATCTTCATAAAAAACCAAGGAGATATTTTGCAAGTAAATTTGGTCTTGCCATAGAGATGGGATTTTTATTGAAAATTTGGTACTTTAAAATTCCTTTCTTATGTTGATCATTCCAGAGGTTAAGCTTGTTTTGGTTTTAGAAAACAGTCTTATTAAGAACATTAGTCCAGTAAAGCCATTTAACTTCATCCTGAAGCTTGTTTGATCTGCTTATGATCTTTATGTTATTAGTTTCTGGAGCCCAATAAAGGCCCTTTATTGCATTGTTGTTAGAATATTGGTATGGGCTTAGAAAGCCTTGTAAGAATATGTGGTTTATAGTTTGCTGCTTGGGTCATTTTTTGACAATTTGGTCATTAAAATTTTGCAGATAACATAAGAACCAAAGGTAATGGACAACAGATGTATACAAAGGTTGGAAAACCAAATGGGGTTGGTACTGAATTAATTCCAAGAGTTCAGCAGAGAACAAGGTAGAAATAGTGCCAAGGTGATCTCTGAGGACTCTAAATCCAGCAGAGCATAAGCATGAAGTGCAAAGACCTAGATTAGAGGTCTTGTGAGGATTGCTTCCAGTTTCCTGGGAGGGCCAGAGCACCATCCAATGTGCAAAGCAGGTTGATTTGTCATTTAACATTTAATCATTTAACATTTCCCGGTTGCTCCAAACAGCTACCACCAAAAAGAAATGGTGATGCTTGTTAGTATAATAGCAGTTGAGTGTCATCTGTACATCAAAACAGAAATTGGTGAGGGTGTTGTAATGATAACTGTGTATAGAGCAGCTCAGCTTATTAAAGGTAGCAGTAGTAATAACCATGAGATAATAATGATGAAAGCAGATAGTTGCATTTGCATAGTGATAATCGTAGGTATACCAAGAATCCATTATAGAGATTAAAGGAGGAAGGTAGAGTTCATGTTCAGAGTTCAGGATGTTGCATTTCTTTTGTTTGGAATTAGGAGCCAAAAGAAATACATCCCACAAAATTCCAGTGTTCAAATCGGATCTGTTGGTTGATTTCGAGTCCGAAGACTCTCCTTTATGAGTATACATTCCTGTGAAGGAGATGAGCTCAAGTGTACATTTTGGCTTTTTGTTAATCACTGTGAAGTTGGCTTGTGAAGCCATCAAAATAGGGGATTTAACAACTTGCTTCTTTCCTTTATCCATAAGGGAAGAGGACCAAAGGAGTTTGCACCACACAATTAAGTACCATAAAAAAGGAAGATCCTTGCAGTGAGGGTTAACCTCAATGTGTTTCAAGCAGGCTTGTGAAGCCTTAGAGTCCACAACTCCATCAACCTTGTAGGTAGTTTGGATATAAGAGTGATAGGGTTTGAAAACTAATTCAGATATATAATCCAAGAGGAATAACTCAATACAACAGGCACATAAGCAAGCAGTAATCAGATTACCTATAATGGATATGGGGATTAAGTAGTTTGGGGATAAAGGGATTTCAGTGTTATAGCATTTAGGGGTGGAAAGATTCGTAGCAAGATAGAGCTTAAGCCAGGGAGGTAAGGAAGGATAGAACCTGTAATTGCCCAGGTGTTGAGAAGAAGCATGAACCCAATCGAACATTGGGCACATCTGTCTAATCATTGACGACTTCACAGAAAGCCGTCGCTTTAGTTCTGGTCCATGCCATGGGAGAGTCCACCACCAGAAATTCCAGCGGCTCCACCACACAAGACGAGGGGAGGAGATTTGATTCGAAGAGCCAAGAGGAGTCCACCCAACTCTCACTTTCGCCTTTGGGAGGTCATACCGATTCAAAGCGATCGTCATCGAAACAGGATCTGCGGCCTTATCCCTTTCAAGATCCCAGAAATAGACCAAGTGAGATTGGTCACAAACCTTCGTGAAGGGGAGACAGGTAGGGTTTGGAGATCTTCCATGGTTGTGTTTTGAGCCAGAAAACCTAAAGAACGGATCTTCAGAGAGCATAACAAAAGGCTTTGTTGGATGGGTACCAAATTTCGTACTGTCTTTCAACAATCTATGAGATCTGGGAGAGGGAGAGGATCGCAGCAGTGGAGCTACAAGGTTGAGTTGCCGATCGGAGGCATTTTTTTTGGTTGAGTTGTTGTTGTGTTTGGCGGCTAGGCAGGGGTTGAAGGAGCAAGCCCAGCAGTTCTAAATATGGATTGTTCTTCAACCTTCATTATTTTTTGGATTAAAAATTTTTCTTCAAAATTTTTGGGTCAGGTTTTTAGGTAGGATCTATGTTCTTGGACACTACTGAGTACTGAGTAATGATGTGTCAGGTTTCATGTGGTCGCCTACTCAGTTTGTTTCATTTGGATAAGGCTACTTCCAAGATTTGTTCTTCTCTCTTTCTTTATAAATATTTTTGTCATATTAACTCACAAATTCTATCCAATTTGAAATCTGACAAGAATAAATCCAAAGTTTTTGATCTAAGAAGTGACAATCTAGCATTGGAGTTAGTTTGCAATAGATTCAGATGGTATTGAGGCGCATACACATCAATGGACATTCTAACATTAAAGTTGAATACATAATTTTATATGGGTCTAGATATTATTTTATTGAGGGAATTGGGTCTAGGTCGAAATCTTATAATTTTATATCGATTTTTCTAAGAAGTAAGAACTCGTTATAGATTGATTACTTTGAATTTTATTTATTTAATATTTTTTATAGGGTCTATTTTTTCCTATTTGGGTTTAGTTTCTAAAACCGAAACTAAATATATGCCTTGGGAAATAAATTAGTTTGGGATGTTAACCAACTAGAGGCGCTAAAAATGTGTTATAAAATGTTTCCTTAGAAATGCCCTATATTAAGAGCAACCTCATTGATAATCCATGAGTAGTAGTTTGGTAAAAACTTATGAACTCTGCCTCTTTCTAACATTGTATTAACATCTAAGGAGCCTCAAAATGCAGTAACAGTTTCAAGGTGGCTCTGAAAATTCACAGATTGAGGAAGGATTCTCACTACTAGTTACACCATTTAAGTAAAATCTAGATTACATCCCAAAATGCAGTACAAGTTTCAAGGTGCTAATGATCTACAAAAACAGAACAGCCCTCTTAAGTTAAACAGCCAGGTACCAAATAGGCAAATACTACTGAATTAAGGTCAGGATAGCAAAGCTAATTTGAGAAGAGATTACAACTATACCTTGAACATACACATCATCGGCACAACACTCGTTCAGAGCCCGCTCATCATGGTTGTCATACATGGCGAGTTATTTGAGGAGCTCTCCAATGGCAGAAGAACACCAAGAACATGATCATCAGTAATGCAATTGCAATCACGTAGAAGGGTCTGAAGCCGCTGCAGAAAATGACGTTGTAAATCTTCTTCTTTATTGTTTTCCTGATTGACTTCTGCTTGCTGGTTTTCCTTGGTACAGGAAGTGGTGCACTTTCTTCACTGCTCTCTGAGCTTTTCTCTTCATCTTCACTTGGCTGGTATTCCTCGTCGTTAGCCAAGGGCTCGGTTGCACATTGCAGCTCTATTGTTGGACCTGTTGGTTTCATTAAGAAGATTCTCCTGTTTGCTGTTCCCTGGTTGAATCGGTTGGTGGGGAGTGAAGTATTTGGCCTGGTCCGTGTCCTTATCTTGATTCCACGGTCAGCCCTTTCATCAACCATACCGGATTGCTGGTACGGGTTTGAGTATTGTATTGTACAAATGCTTTTTGCCTCTAAGCTTGGTGTGTTGCAGAAATGTTCGAGAGCAGCATCAGAGAATAAGTCGTCATCTGCATATGAAGGCGGCTGAAGTAGATGCACATTCCCCGTGGACTCATGTGAAGAATGGTTAAAGGCACTGGAGTTGGTGAAAACTGAATGATGCTGAAAATGAATTGGAAAAAAAGGTGAATCAAAATGATGTAATGTGGGCAAAAAACTAGGGAGTATATTTCAATAAAGCCCGCATCATAGGCTGCAATTTTGTATGAGTTTTGCAGACAATTGTTGGTACTTGGTATGTCAGCCTCAGTATTATTTCAACTCTCTTAATAGTTTTGTGCATAAAGATAGCTGCACAGGCTTGGCCATATCTAAGCATCAATGTAGCAAGTAGCAACCAATTATTTGTGAAATCATAAATGCAAGCATTATAGAGACTTTTGCTACCTGCAATTGAGTTGCTTCGACATCTGAACCACTGCAGGAGCCACCTTCTTTCTTTAATACATTGTCTAAGGACACGCCATCCATATTCTTGTAATCAAAACCTTCAATGATCGGCACCTCAGAATTCCAGGTTTCGGAGGGGTAATCCTCAGGATTGATTAGCACAGAATCAAGGAAATCAGAAATGGCTTTATCGCTGTCGCTTTTCTGAAATTGCATTGCACCAGGAGGAATACCAAATCCAGCAGTGTCAATTTGATCCATGATAGCTGTTCCTCGTCTTGCATGCATTTGATGCAGAGGAGGGAGTGACGTCTCTGGGACATAGAAGTACTGTATAGCATCATCGATCTCTGAACTTACCTGATATGAACAAATAACACATTAGCTTAATGTCTATCCTTACGCTTATAACAACACACGTTTTTTCCAATAATCAAGTTACAATGCTTCACGCACCTCAGGAGTGCTTATTTTATTCTGTTGAACATCATCACAATTGTTAACACTGTTGCTATTACTCTGGGCAGGCATTGACAAATCGGAGATCAAGTACTCTGACACTTGGGCACCCTTGTTAACATTATTTCCTGGATTCTCTATACTCTGTGCACATGATACAGGAGATTGCTGAAGAAGAGCAGAATCTGACTGTAATCCTCCATGTGGAGTCGAATTGGTTATTGTTGGAGAACAAACAATTGCTTCACCTTCATCGAAATTGGAACCTTCATCATCATCAGTTTGTTTCTTATCATCGTGTTTCTTGAATAGACGACAAAGAACATAAGGCCCCTGAATCAAAGGAACAAAGAGGACAAAACTCAACAATTGAGGGGGTGCATCATAAGTATAGAATAAGATGTTGAACATGATCATTCATAAGAAGTTCTGATCAGCATATAAGAATATCTACAAAAAAAAGAACAGCAGAAACTCCAGAGAAGCAAAGCAAATAGTTGAGATTTTTTCCTAAGTTATGCATTCATCTTAAGTGGAGTATCGTGAGTACTAAGCATCATTTATTAAATCCCAAAGGAAACCCACAATAATTGCTAGTACTTAGTATCCTTCTGCATCAAAAAGATACAATACTCAAAAGGAGATCACAAATATAGTTCAAAAGAAAAAGCTTCATAATCCAATCCTAATTTTATGACCTAACAAAAACTCAATTACCAAAGAGGTGATCTTAGAAACAAGCACAAAAGATAATCAAAGTGAAAGGTTCCATTAACTTCAGCTGTCTATGTACTAATATTGTTGATGCAACAAAGTCTACTCAACTACAATTCAACCAACTTATAGGCATAGCCTTGCACTCCAACCATCACTTTGCAAGCATAATCCCCATTCTCCTATACAAAAGCAAAAGAAAGCGACAAAGAAGCTAAGTTTCATTTCACAAGCAAGCAGTTGACCTATGGACATTGGACAAGCTCAAAAGCGAAGCACCTATTCAGCAAGCTATGTTTGAACATCTTAGAAAATTACTTCTTTCTTTCAAACATTACACCAATCAGGCAACAGACACTAGGTAAACATGTAAAGACACATCATTGTGCAAGTTGAAGCTCAGAAAGGGTAGTAAACTATACCTAACTCAAACATCAAATGAATACACAAAGACACAAGCGCGATTGAAAATTTCCACACCAAAAAAAATAGTGTAAAGAAACAAGGATATGAAAGAAACCTGGCCAGGGTGAGTGCCATCAAGCTCACTGAGGGTGGTACGATACTCATGGATGACCCAATGAGTTCTCTCGCCCTTGGGAGCACGGCCCATGTAGAAAACAAGTGTCTTCTTCATCCCAATCAATCCCAGTGTCCTCGACACGATTCTTCTGTCTTTCCCAGTTGCTTTCCAGTAGCCTTTTCCCGTTGCCCGATTCGACCTCTGGCCATTTGGATACTTCCGGTCACGCGGACAGAAGAAAAACCACTCTCGATCAACTGTCTGTATGATCGATAAATCTGAACCCAAGCAATGAAGCATTGCGCAGCAAAGCAGGCCATCAGCGCCATTCAAGTCGAATCAAAAGCAATTACGTACAAGAAACAACGAAAACCCCTAAAAAAGCAGCCGATAAACAGTATATCTAGATCTGCAAACAGTTCAGAAACCCTAAAACTTTCCATCACCAATTCATTTCGATTAATAGCTCGACCGACAATCGCATTATAACTAGCACCTCAGACTGTACACGATTTTTTTCATGATTACCAAACCTCGAAACAATTTTTCCGAGGAAAAACTGAGAGAAATCACGATCACAATAAAATACGAAATTCACTTTCCGGCAGACAAGATGATCGGAAAACTTAAACCGAAATAAAATATAAAAACAAAGGGGAGAGTAAACAAATAACCTGGCAAATCCCAAGGCTCCACCTTGCAGACATCAACTTCTCTGATTACACTCACATCCTTCTCGTTTCCATTGATCTTAAGCCGAAGGTAGTGATCAATGAGTTCAACATCGGTCGGCCTGAATCTGAACCCCAACGGTAGATTTTCAAATGGCAGAACCGCCATTCCACACAGACACACACCAAAACAAAAAACACAGAAGCTCAAACTCTGCAAATCCAAACAACAACTACAATTTCTTCTTCTACCCTGAATTTTTTTTGCTTCTTTTTTTCTCCAGAATTTGATCGGAGGTTTTAGTTTTTTTTTTTGCTGGATTTTGGGCGATTGATTGGAAGAGCGAAGAGCAAAAAGAGGGAGTAGGAAGGTGAGAGAGTAGACGGTAAAAGAGAAAGTTGAAATAGCGAGGGGGAGGTAGAGGTCGCACCTGAGAAATGAAAAAGACAAAACAAAGTGATAAATTGAAATGACGAAAGCGCCCCTGTTGCCTTAGCCGCGTTGCTTTAGCGATGAAATTCCAAATATGACCTTTGGAAGCTGCCATTGGTTTGACTTCTTTTGGACGAGTGGTTTTTTTTTTTTTTTTTTTTTTGATAGGGAAATATTTCAAGAATCCAAAACGAGTGCTTTTGCTTATAAATAGACGGTCTTTATAATGAGCGCTCTTTTTAAAGAGAAGAATTGCAATTTTTTAAAATTTATTTTTCATGAAGTAAGTTTTTGGGATTTATAATTTTTAAAAATTAAATTTGGTTAATATTTTAATTATGTCATATTGAAAATTACATTTTGTTTGGTTGAATGTGAGGAGTTTGCAGGAATTTATATAAAATTACTACTATAATCCTATAAATATAATGGGGGAAGAAAATCTTGAGAGAAGATAATATTTTGAGAGATGGTAATTAGGTGATTTGGGGATTAAAATAATAGGAAAATAAAATCTTACTTATCCTCTTATAGGTAAGTGTATTTTCTGTATAATGGAGGAATTAAAAATCCCATGAATTTAAATATATGAGTTTTTTAGATAGAAAAATGGTAATCAAACACATATACTTGATTCCACTTCCTGAGATATTTAAATTCTTATAAATTTGCTTCCAAACCAAACAAGCACTGACATCCTTTTGAAAATTCTTAATCTATATAAATTATTTTAGATGAACTTCAAAATTTAACAAATCTTAAGTGTTTGTTTGGTTGAATGTGAGAAGTGTAATTCCTAGGAAGTTACTTCATGTGAAATCAAAACATGAGAATTTAAATTCATGGGAATTGGTAAATTATGTTTGGTTAAAATCTAAATCATGGGAAATATAGGGGAAGAAAATCTTACTCACCCCTCCATAGGTGATTGTACTTCCTATGTTTTGTAGGAATTGAAAATCTCATGAATTAAATATCTGCATTTTTTAAAAACAAAAAGGTCAACCAAACACATATATTTGATATCACTTCTCAAGTAATTTAAAATCATGAGAATTTACTTCCCAACCAAACGAGCACTAAGTGTTGGGTTGGACTGCGATATCTGGTTAAAAATGTATGCATTTGAAAGCCCATATATTTTAGTTGTGTGCTTGGTTAAAATTTTGGATTCAAACCAGGCCTTACAATATGTTTTATCTACTATTATATTTAAGCTCTCCTTTTTTAACTCACCCATATTCAAGAAAAATGGAAGGTTTCCTAACCCCATTCCTAGAGTATTTGGAATTCTTAATCTCATTTCAAAAATCTCAAACAAACCATAACAATCAAATTGGGTTTTTCCAACCCCTCCCAACCCAAACCCCATATGGCCATATCCCAACCTCCCTTACCAAGTACACCCGAACTGTTTTAGGGCTTGTTTGGTCATTAGGTTATAAATTGTTTATTTGAAAAAAGAATATTTTTTCTTTTCTTCAAAACTTCCTATATCACCTAAAATTTAAAATACCAAAAACTCTTTATAAACATACTTAACAAATAAACGCTTAGTTTGAAAGTTGGAACTCAACACTAGTATTGGTTTTTAGTTTGGGGCTAAATGGGAATTTGCGTAGATATTGGTATCCAAGGGGTTTTAGTACAAAGAGTTTGACGTGAGAAAGGGTGGCGGGGTTGAGTGGGCCCATCGTTGAAAGTAGATGGAGACTTTCATACGAGAGTGACTTCGGGCCCAAGTACCCGTATATCACTCATTTGATATTCGGGCTATACCACATTTATGGCTCATGTCAAAGAGGTTATCAAATGGGAGTTTAATCAAGAGGAAAGGCTCAATTTTCACATAAACAGCACGCACAAGTCTCTTTAGTTCGAAATTGGGCCCGTGATTCCCTATTGTTTTAATACGCGGGACAATTATTTTCAAAAGCATTTTGAAAGTGTTTTTTTAGGGACAATTGTTTAACAGTATTTTCTCTTTAGGGACAGTTGAAAATTGTCTCCATATGTTTCTTGAAGTGTCTCTTTAGGGACAGTTGTCCCCAAAGGTATTTTGAAGTGTTTTTTTAGAGACAGTTATTTAACAATATTTTATCTCTAGAGACAGTTGGAAATTGTCTCTTTAGGGACATTTTTCAATTGTCTCCATATGCTTCTTGAAGTGTCTCTTTAGGGACAGTTGTCCCCAAAGGCATTTTGAAAGTGTTTTTTTTAGGGACAGTTGTTTAACAATATGTTCTCTCTAAGGACAGATGAAAATTGTCTCTTTAGGGACAATTGGGAACTGTCCCATATGCGTTTCTGAAGTGCCTCTTTAGGGACAGTTGTCCCCAAAGTCATTTTGGAAGTGTCTTTTTCAGGGATAATTGTTCAACAATACTTTCTCTTTTCGGGACAGTTGGAAACTGTCTGAGAGGCTTCTTTAAAGTGCCTTTATTGGGATAGTTGTCCCCATATATCTCTTGGAAGTGGGGACAATTGTTTAACTATATTGTGTTTCTAGGGACACTTAGAAATTGTATCTTTAGAGTCTGTTGGAAATTGTCCCCAGTTGCGTAGGCACGATAGAAATCCTTAACGAGTTTCATCAGCTCTGGTCGCTTCCTGTAGTACATTTATGCCCTTCGGCGATCGTCTCGACGAAAAGCAGATTCGCGACGTCGAATCCGTTCACCACCGCCTTTTCTTGGGCTTCACGTGCTTCCAGATCCTCAATTTACGCCCCTCCATTACCAAATTCTTGTTCCGCATCAGGTGGAGAGAGCTCTTCAATGTCAAGAAATCCATTAACGACGTCATCGTCCCTCTAATCAGAGTGCGAAAGCCCCAAAACGACGATGTATCGGCTTACGTCGACTCCCTGTTGGAGCTCGAAGACGACGATAATGGCGGGACAATCAAGAGAAAGATGAAAGAGGAGGAGATCATCACGGCGTGCTCGGAGTTCCTAAACGTCGGAACCGACACAACGGCCACCGCTCTCCAATGGATACTCGCGAACCTGGTAAAAAATCAGCGGATCCAAGCGAAGCTCTACGACGAAATCCGCAGCGTCGTCGGCGCCCGAGACAGAGGAGAAATCGAGGAAGAAGACCTGTGGAAGATGGAGTATCTGAAGGCGGTGGTGATGGAGGGGCTAAGGCGGCACCCGCCGGGGCACTTCGTCCTCCCTCACGCGGTGACCAAGGAGGTGGAGCTGGAAGGCTACCGCATCCCGAATCTGCGACGGGGGTGGTTTCTTCTAACCTAGAGGGTCAAGCGGCTTATATTCATAATTAGGATCCTAAATTTGCTATTCAAGTCCTCTTAAGGAGTCATTTATCCTAAGTATGATTTAATTAATGGCTTTAATACCTCATCCTTGTTTACATAAATTCAGAAAATCTTGCGTGAATTCATAAAATCTTCAGATTATGTTTTGTAAGTTGGAGAATATTGCGCAAATTCATAAAATCTTCATATTCTTACTTCAAAAAGTGCTCAAGTATGGTCACCACGTGATTGTTTCTTTTAGCTTATTAATATTTAACGTAGGATTTCTTAGCAAATTTGTACCAAAATTTGCCCAAACTCAATTTGAGTATTTTGATCTTTTATTATTTAGTCTTGAGAGAGAAAATGGAACTTATATGTGGCCATGAGGGAGTAAGAACAATACTAATTGAGTTGACAAATTTATTAGCAATTACCAACCTTCAGTTGATCTAGTGGTATGACATTAGACTCCCTTAAACGATTTATTTGTTAGTTTGTGTATTAACAGTATTCCGATCTGAACTTAGAACGGTTTTATCCGGTCAAACCACGCAATCAAGATAAAAAAATAAAAAAAATTATTAGCAATTTAAAATCTAATACAGGTACGTTGATGCATGAATAACATAAAATCTCCTGATTTTTTGGTTTTTTTTTGGGTGAAAATAGTGAGGAGCATGGGATGATAATTCTACTTTATAGTATAGCTAAAAAGTGTTGGGTGATGGGTCACGATATTGGATCGATCGATCGATCCTTAGTGGTTGCTCATATTTTGGTCCACCACTTTGGGCTAGCCATGGCTCCATCGACACCGCAAACTCATAAAGTATACTTAGGATATATGGTCTTTAAATTCCTTCAACAACTTGTCTTTGTGGTGTTATGTCAATATAATTGATGCCCGTAAATGGTTGAACACATACATAGATATGAGGTGACAAAGAGATTTCAAGAAGAAAAATATTCTTCAAAAATTTAATTTTGATAGATCTAAAATGGTGATAATACTACTCATATTTTCCATAATAGAGAATAAAATTATATACATTGATAAAATAAATATAATATGTATCTCTGTATTCTGGACGAAGGAACTTTTTGCTCTCTTGAAAGGGAGTCATGACGATTTTCAGACCGGGTATGAAAAATATTACAATTAAAGGTGATAATTTAGTAATTTTTAATAGTATTTTGATAAATCTTGCGAAATTAATACACAATAATTTCTTTTTGTATATACTATGTTATATAAAAAACCCAACTATTACTTTTAGAAATGCTTTATATAATTTAAATTGAGTGTAAATAATTAGGGGTGTTCATCCGGTCCAGACCGGACCAGATTTTTTCAAAAGTGTGGACCGGAGACTGGACCGGACCTATTTGGTTCGGTCCGGTCCAAGACCGGTTTAGACCGGATATTATTTTTTTTTTTAAAAAAATTCTTATTTAATATCTAAAAAACATTTATACTCCTAACTTATTAACTTAAGAAAAATATCTATAAAAAAATAACATTTAAACTCCTAATTTATTTATTTTTTAATTTTTTTCCGGGTTTGGACCGAAACCGGATTAAGGAAAAACCTTGGACCGGAGACAGGACCGTAATTTCACCGGTCCGGTCTGGTCTTTTCCGGTCCGGACCGATTTTGAACACCCCTATAAATAATCTTTGTCAATACCCGCAAGATCGGATATGGACAAAGAGTCCAACCCTAAGGCTGATAAGCCCGACCCATATTTATTTATATATTTTACATATAAATATCAAATTATTACTGATATAAATGCTTTACATAATTTAAATTGAGTGTAAATAATTATTATTATTATAACGAAATGAGCAAGTGAAAGCAACCATTTAGAAAATTGATGACTATTGTATTTATTATTGTATGACATATTAACTTATTGTAGAGTTTGGGAACTAAATATTTTAAATTTTGTAATATGCGTTATTTTATAAGAAGAAGATGAACTAAAAGTACAATTTCAATAATAAAAAAATGATACATTTTTGTAATAATTAGAAATTATTTATATACCAAAGCACTTAAATCCATGCGAGTCTTGCGAGCCCATCCAGACAGTGGACGGATACGGACATGATACTAAGCCCTATTCCCATACCCGACACGCTCGAATCAGAATAAATGGACAAAATTTTAAGGTCAAGCCCGTTACATCTTCCACCCGGGTTAAAAAAATACCCACATCTACAAAAATGAAGTATCCATCAAGCTTTTTTGCTCTACACTCTTCTAGAGCTTCCACCGCGCCATGGATTGCTCCTCCACTGGCCGGAGCTTTCACTGCCTTAAAATTCCACCTTCTCTCCTCCGTCTCCGGCACCAAACAATGAATTTCTCCGACATCGGCCGATTATGTACCTCCTTCCAAGCCAACTTCACAAACCCACAACTCTCTCGTGTATCAACCCACTTACCCTTAATTTAATAGCATAAAATGAAAATTAGGTAGTACCCAATAAAGTGAAACCAAGTGGTGTTCGGAAATAAGAAAATCAAATGAAATGGCGAACCTAGCTATACCGAATAGGGTAATCCAATGCAAAAAAAATAGGCTTTGTGTGGCGCATGATTTTGAAGGTTTTAATATTAGTGAAGCAGTAGGAAACGCAAGGATTAACAAGCGTTAAATTTGGATTGAAATTAAGTTTGTAAGCGACAAATTTAAATGATAAATTCTGGAATCCACCAAAAAGTAAGAGAAACTCTTAGGATTTTGATTGAATAAAAGATAACTGCCTCCAACAATTGAAAAGTGTTTAAATACGGAAAACGAAACCCTAAAATAAAATTAAAGCAAAACAGAATTAAAATATAAATTACTGAAAATATTAAAATACTGGTTTGAGTCTCGAAACGATCTCGGATGGCCTAAAAAGCCCATAAGTCATAGCATAGCAATGAGTTTGACTCGTTAGGCCGGCCCGCTTCCCGAAAACATATTATAATAGTTAATCTGACACCAAACGCCAAATGTGCACAAAACCACCGGACGAACCCTTGCGACGATCAACCTCCTCTTCAATGCGCACATCCAGTTAGGTATTTGGTGAAGCAAAGTTTGGAGATTTTATTGAAATTTTGGATGGTTAAACGACACAATAGATTATTTTTGTGTAAAAAAGATGGTAGTGAAGGTCTTAAGAAGTTTGAGAATATTGTGTGGTAACTTATATTACATAATATCGTCTATGATAATTTTGAATGTAATATTACACAGTCAAATACTCATTTGGAGAGTTAAATATAAAAAGCCAAATACCCACCTAAAATTTACACATTCAAAAAACTCTAAAAAAAAAAACTAGGCTCTTAAAATCCTTATTTTGCCTAATGGAGATAATTCAGATAATACAATAAGTTTTTCTTAAATCCTAATGATATTCTCCCTACATTTTGTACATTAGGCATAGAATAAGAATCATCACATAGGAATATAATTAGGATACCTAGGAAAAACCAAGATGCTTCTTTTGGTCAGGGACATAAAAAGGTTTGGGCGGCCACATGTGGAGGAGCCTTGTTCTATTTGCTTTAATTCGTGTATTATCTCTTCATTTATCACAACCAAATCTATTTATTGCGAGGTGGAAGCTGACATTTCATGATGATTTTGTTTGATGCTGGTATGATGTTGGGTTAATTAGTTTTAGTTTATAAGTTTGTAATATGCAGTATGTAGTACATAAGGATCATATGTTAAAATATCAATATAAAATTAAAGTACTTAGAACAATTTTATTGGGGGTTTTTAGGGATTTTTTGGATGATTTAATTGCTAAAAGCCTCTAGGTGTAATGTTGTATTTTATTGGGGCTTTTAGCTTTATTTATATTACAATTATATCTATTTCTTTACATTAAATTACAAATACACTCTTTATTATATTAAATTATAGTTATATCTCTTATTATATATTAAATTAAAATATTAATATTTAAAAAAAAGCATACATAAAATTTATTAATGTTATATTAATTTAATTATTTTGCTATATTATTTATTTAAAATTAAGAACAAATATTAAAAATCAAATGAAATTAACGACAAACATACATTGATATTAAAAAAAAAGAGCGATGCATAGATTTAATAAAATACAAGACAACACGTTAAAACAACATAAACTAAAGCAAATGACCGAATCTAACGACAAACATCAGACGATACATGACTTAATAATTAAAAACAACACATAACACTGAAACAATCTAATTATTGCCATGAAGGTCTCAAACAACACATAACACCGAAACAGTCTAATTTGTGAATTTTGTAAGAGGAGTTGCATGTAGTTCATATTATAAGGATCATACGCATCTATAGCTGTCAAAAAATTACTAAATCCGTTTTACCGACATTACCGACCCGCTTTTGGACCCGACCCGATCGAAAATTTTGATAACCCGAAGTTACCGAACCCGAATTTACTGAGACCGAACCCGACCAATCCGAACCCGATCCGATTAACGAATAAATGTGGAGTATTAATAAAATATAACATAAAATAATATGATAATTGGCATATAAATAATGATAATATGCTTAATATCCTAAAAAAAAAGAACATTGTTGTACTTATATAATTTTTTATAATGTAGAAATTTATAAAATAAAAAATAAAAAAAAAAAAAAAAAAAATATGATTTTGGTCTACTAATATCAATTACATTAAATCATCTAATAATATTATTATTTTAATCCATTTCAACTTATTTTGACATATTTAAATTAGTTTTAACTATTTAATAATATTTAAATAGTGAACAAAATATTTAAAAAATGACGCTCTTGACCCGTTGGTTAACCCGAACCGCCCACTGACCTGTAATGACCCGACCGGCTTGACATGTTATCCGAAATGACCCGACCCGTTCTCAACCCGAACCAAAAATAACCGAACCGAACCCGACTTGACCGACCCGATTGACAGCTCTATACGCATCTAATGACAAATCCTCAAAGTTATTTGAGATGTCATATTGGTTTTGATTCATGATGAAAGAACAGAAGAGAGGAATTAGAGGTTACAAGAGATAAATAATAGAATGAGAATAGAGGATTGTTTGAGTTTTGCAATTACAACTATATCTTATTTATAGGCAAATAAAAAATCATTTATATTTTTTTTCTATTTTGTTAAATTATTAAAAAAGTAGTTAGTACACCAAAAATAATCCACTCATAAACTTACCTACCCTTTATTTACTCTCCATTTACTATCCCACTATAAATTAGCATCAATTATTTTAGTTAGTACATATTTATAATTTAAAATAATCCTAAATAATAATAATATGATTTATTTGGACTTAATTATATTAAAATTTGTCAAAATTAATACATAAAATTTATTTACAATGTAATTTTCATATAAATAAATTAAATTGGTATTAATTATATTTTAAACCACCAAAAATAATAATAAAATAATTTATTTTCACTTATTGATACCGATAATACAAAAAACAAATCTACAAAATATATCAAAAAGGATGTCTATAGATAGAGAAAAATGTAATTAGAATTATGATTTTTTTCTTAATTTGCCAATATTTATATAAATCATTTTTTTTTAAAATAACGAACGACCATGAATAAATCTTGGTCGGTTGGACGTGCCACGCGATGCGCATCAGACGCGCGAGCACGTGCCGCATGACACTGACACGCGAGGAGAAGGGTTGAGGCACATTTGGAAATCTGGCAAAACGATGTCGTTTTTGGTGCACATCAAGGCAAAAAAAATGCGGCCAAACAACCCTTATTTATTTCATCTTGGGACGGTTCCGAAATTGGGCTAAATCTTGGGACTATTGCTGGGTCTTTTAGCCCCTTTCCATTTTTTTTTTATTATATCCACCCTAAAAGCTTTATGCTAAAAGACCCGGTTAAAATTGTCCTTATAAATTATTCTTTTTTATTCTAACATAAAAGCAATTTCACGTCCGGGGTTGATGCAATAAATAATTAAGGAAAAACTATCAAAAATAATCTCAACTTTTATTAATAAATCAAAAATATCTTAACTTTCAAGTCAATAAAAATTAATCTCAATTTTCAATTCATGAACCAAAAATAATATAAATGCTTTTTTCGGTTCAAATTTGGGTTATTCAATATCAACATTACACATTTACACCTAATAAGAGATGGGCTTGGTTCAAGTGAGGACGCGTGTGGAGGAAAGGAATGAGAACCAATCAGATGCGTTCAATAATTCGACCGCGCCGAATTTTTCAGCAAAAATTCGGGAAAAATTTGAAAAAACGGGAAAAATTCGGATAAAAAAATGGATATGTGTGCACATAAAATACATTGTTGTGTGCATACGCTAGAACGTGTGTGTTCATATATCATAACGTATGTGTGCATGTGATATCAGTGCGTGTGCATGCCTGGAAACAAGTGTTCATGCTCAGAGACATGTGTGCATATCAAATACATTGTTGTGTGCATACTCCACAACGTGTGTGTGCATATGCTCAGCGTGTGTGCATGCCCAAAAACATGTGTGCTCATGCATTGGAATAATACGTGTGTTCATACGCCTCAACGTGTGTGTTCATACGTCACAACATGTGTGTGCAAATGGCCTTAGTGTATGCATGTCCAAAAACATGTGTATGCATAGTCCATGGCTTATGTTTACGGGTCACATCGAGTGTGTTCATACGCTACAACGTGTGTGTGCATACGCAATAACGTGTGTGTGCATGTCTGAACAACACTTGTGTGCATTGCCAGCAGAAGAGCGTGTGCAAAAGGGAATAATACGGCCGAATTTTTTGGGAATAATACGGCCGTGTCTGTTTTTTTCGCGTCCTTAATCCTTTCCTAAAGTTCCATCCTCACTAGATCTTTTCCCATAAGAGATCTTGTACACAGGAGAATCACTTATAACGTCCAACTACAAAGAGACCTCGAGTACGCATAATCAGTTTAGTCGAAATCTTAACTGAAAAAAATCATTTACGCTTTTTTTGGTTAAAGGATTGAAAGTGGGATTATTTTTAGTTGACTTGAAAGTTTAGATTATTTTTAGTCAATAGTTAAAGTTAGGATTATTATTGATAATTTTTTCAATATTAAATTGCACGTCTCTCTATTTTTGATTTGTTGTATAAATTTTTGAAAATGTCCCTCATATTGATTAAAGGCCAATTAGCAATTTAGCATGGATACCCCAATCTATAAAATTCTTTGCAGATACCATATGGCCAAGCATGCCTTTTTGGGTATTTTTGCAATAAATTCAGTTTTATTGTACTCTTTTATTTAAGTTAAAAAAATAGAAAATTAGTTTATTTTTTTTAAAGAAAAGATAAAAATTAAAAAAAGGAAAAAACTTATATTGGCACGTTTATTTCCATCACGAAAAAAAATCTTCAAACATAAATACTTAAAGAAAAGGAAAATAAAAGATACTTGAGATATTCTTGGTAAAGTAATCTCTCCATGCGAATTTGGCGCATTTTTCTTCAACTATTCCGCCAAAATGTCAAGGTATTTTGGCTTCCAAAATCTTGGACGTGTGACATTTATTTTGTTATGGTTGACAGGATAATATTCGGTTTATGACAAGAACTTTAAGGTTAAAAGTTCTAGATACTTCACTTGTGATGTTAAACTTCCAAAGAAGAATTAATGTTCCGATGACATTCAAACTTCAATAGGATTGTAAACCAAAAATAAAATATTTATAGCTTGGTCACATTGAATTTCTTAGTTAAAGACAAATATTTTGTTGGTAATTAATATAGGCCATTGTTATTTCACGCACCGGCAAAATTGTTATTTCACGCACCGGTTCGTCCGTGACGTGCCAAATGAAGTCGCCCGTGACGAACGAAAGAACTCCGCCCCTGACGAACGAAAGCACCCCGTCCGTGACGCACCAACCCCGTCCGTGCGTCACGGATGAACATTCTGATCTGTGACACGATTTTGGAATCGCTATAACTTTTGATTCTCTGGTCCAAACGCGCTGAAATTTGGAGGAGTTATAGTTGACATCTTGATCTTTAATATGACGTTGGAATCACTCAATTCGGAGTTACGTAGAAAAATGTATACTTCTCCAAAGACGGGATAAATAAATAGAGATCTCTTAAGCGCCAAGGCGAGTAGAGATATCTCAAACCATTAGAAAGAAGAGATATATACGATTGCTTCAAAACAAATGAGAAATATTTGACAATCGAGATGAAAGAAGCTTTCTATTATTTTTATGTATGACCAATCTTATTGAAATTATAAGCATTATCAAGACTCTAATTTGGCCAAATATAGTTCATTTTAATGTCGGTGTGTATATTAATTGCACTATACTTTTAGATTCTTACTTTAATAACATATGATTTAATGTCGGTGTGTCACATAGTTTTTTTTGCAATATATATACATAAAATATATTTTATATTGTTTCATGAATATATTACTTAAAGTTTTGTTACCTTTATGGAATAAATCATTCTCATGCATATTTATAAAAGAAACTTATGTTTAATTGTCTGATTCTTACTTTAATAACATATGATTTACTTGAACTACATAATCCTTCTCTAATTTTTTAGCATGCTAAAACAATTTAATTATTATAATATTTTTTGTTAGTCAATAGCATCTTATATTATCAATTGATATACCGTTAAATATATAGTATATATTTATCCAAACATGTACATGACACATGGACATATAGTAGTTATGTACTATTAACAGACTCTAATAAATGTTTTTCTTTTCAAAAACCGGTTTATCTAGGTCTTTGTTTTGAATTACAATGCAAACTCTATCAAGTCATATAATTTAAAAACTGAACATAATCAGAATATGTTTATAAACAGTTACTTTATTGATGTTAACATCAATAAAAGAAACTTAATTTAACGCCTTAGTTCATTTGTGACGGACGAAACATGTTCATCCGTGACGGACGAAGCATTTTCATCTGTGACGGATGAACATGTTTCGTCTGTCACGGATGAACATGTTTCGTCCGTCACGGATGAACATGTTGATCTGCAACACGATTTTGGAATCGCCATAACGTACTTTTGATTCCCTAGTCCAAACGCGCTGAAATTTGGAGGAGTTATAGTTGACATCTTGATCTTTAATCTAACGTTGGAATCACTCAATTCGGAGTTACGTAGAAAACGTTATACTTATCCAAAGACGGGACAAAGAAATAGAGATCTCTTAAGCACCAAGACGAGTACAATAGCATTTAAGTCGGATTACAATAGCATTGCAATAATGGATCACAATAGCATTACAATGTGCGAGTACAATAGCATTTAAGTCGCCTTACGACCTCGTCTTTTTCTTGTAGAAGAAGGTTCGAACGCCATCAGCTGAGAAACGAACGGAGAAGTATCTCTACTCGCTTTGACGCTTAAAAGATCTCTATTTCTTTGTCCTGTCTTTGGAGAAGTATAACTTTTTCTACGTAATTCCGAATTGAGTGATTCCAACGTCAGATTAAAGATCAAGATGTCAACTATAACTCCTCCAAATTTCAGCCCATTTGGACCAGAGAATCAAAAGTTATGGCGATTCCAAAATCGTGTCGCGGATCAGAATGTTCATCCGTGACGCACGGATTGGGTTGGTGCGTCACGGACGGAGTGCTTTCGTTCGTCACGGGCGGAGTGCTTTCGTTCGTCACGGGCGACTTCATTTGGTACGTCACGGACGAACCGGTGCGTGAAATAGCAATTTTGCCGGTGCGTGAAATAGAAATCGTGTTAATATATTGTAGGTTTAACTTTAAATTGATGGGAAACTATTTCTATTGAATGAACATCATACATGTTTTTAAAAATTATAATAACAAATCTGATTATATGTATCTTCTTTTTAATTAATGAGATTTCCACTAGCGAATTATCATTTGATTTTTCCGTTAAAAAATCATGATCTTATGGCTTCCAAAATCCGTGTCACGTAGGGGTGTTCATCCGGACCGGACCGGATTTTTTCAAAAATCTGGACCGGAGACCGGACCAGACCTATTCGGTCCGGTCCAATTCCGGTCCGGTCCAGGACCGATTAGACCGTTTTTTTTTTAATAATTAAATTATTATTTAAAATCTATAAAAAATATCTAAAAAACATATATACTCTTAACTTATTAAAATAAAAAAAATATCTATAAAAAAATACATATAAATCTCCCAAAAAACATATAAATTAAAAAAAATTAAAAATCCGGTCTACTGGTCCGGACCGGATTTTTTCCGGGTTTGGACCAGACCGGATTAAGGAAATTACCTGGACCGGAGACCGGACCGTATTTTCACCGGTCCGGTCCGGTCCGGTCCTCTTTTGAACACCCCTAGTGTCACGTGTGACATTTATTGTGTTATGGTTGACCAGATTACACTCGATTAGTGACATGAAATTTAACGTTGAAAGTTTCAAATAATCCACTCGTGAGACAACTAGGGGTGGGCATGGGCAGTTAACCGAGATCTCGGTAAACTAGTCTTCGGTTAGTAGTTTTCTAATACTATACCATTAACCTTGGTTAACCGAACATCGGTTAATTGAAATTTCGATACGGTTAATCGGTTAACCATAAGACTAAAAATAACCGAAAACGTCTTTGAAAATACTTTAAGATGTTGTTTTACTGATAATTTTTACTTAATTTTCTTGATTAGTGGCATTAGAAGGTAAGAGCAAATATGAGTAATCTTTAAGCGTATGAGTTAGACAATTTTAAGATAATTCATGCTAAATGATTCATGGCTAAACGGTTACAAATAATCCAAACTGGCATTACAAGTAATTCAACAATATTTATACATACAAATTGGATAAGTTATTTATTATGACTTTAACGTGCATTATATTACTACTTCATTACATTAAACAATTTATTCTAGATATATTTTTCCACGTGTCAATGTAAGGCTATACTTCTTAGCAACTTTTACAATAGATTAAAACAACTTAGTTTTATACAACTTTATAACACTCAATTTCATTAGATGATGTTCAGAAGGATGAAAAAGTCCATATAACTACGTAATATATTAAGAATCATTACAAAGAACAATTGGTTATTCATATTTTTTTTACACATGAGATATGTAGATGCATGATAGGGAGTTTTGGAATGCCTCCAAGAGAATCTCGTAGTAAATATGTTAAAATGGAGTTAATCTATTGTAAACCAAAGCCATGCATGTATATAGAGCGAGGGAGAATTGATCTAATTAATCATTTGTCATAAGGATGGGCAAAAGTAGACCGGACCGTAAATTTATACAACTTTATAGCACTCAATTTCATAAGATGGTGTTCGGAAGGATGAAAAAGTCCATATAACTATGTAATATATTAAGAGTCATTACAAAGAACAATTGGTTATTCATAGTTTTTATTACACATGAGATATGTAGATGTATGATAGGGAGTTTTGGAATGCCTCCAAGAGAATCTCGTAATAAATATGTTAAAATTGAGTTAATCTCTTGTAAACCAAAGCCATGCATGTATAAAGAGCGAGGGAGAATTGAACTAATTAATCATTTGTCACATGCAACATCTAAATGAGTCTTCAACCACTAGACTAGCTTAATAAAGTCTTTCCATTGCTAAAAACATATTATTCATATGTTCGGTTAACCAAAGGTGAAAATATTACTAATCGTAACCATACCAAAAAAACGTAATTTTATTCGGTCGGTTAATTGTACCAAACTTTCGGTAAATGTTCGGTACGGTTAACCGAAAAAGGGTCGGTTTCTCGGTTTTTTTGGGCAGTTATTTTGGTTTCAGTTTTTCATGCCCACCCCTACTCGTTAAGTGAAAATTTCGAAAAAAGAATGAATGTTTAATGACAATGAAACTTTAACAAACTAAATAGTAAAACCATAAACAACATTTATAGCTTGGTTACATGTAACTTTTGAGTTAAAGACGAACATTTTGTTGTTAATTTAGTAATTCTTAGGTCTAGCTTCGAATTTCGATGGGAAATAACTATTTCTATCAAATGAACACCATATATGTTTTATAACAAATTTGATTATATGTATCTTCTTTTTAAACAATGAGATGTCTACTAACACATTGTCCTATGCTTTCCCCGCTAAAAAATCACGATCTTTTGGCTTCCAAAATCAATGTCATGTGCGGCATTTATTGTGTTATGTTTGACATGATAACACTCGATTGGTGACAGGAAATTTAAAGTTGAAAGTTTCAAATAATTAACTTGTGACGTTAAAATTCCAAAGAAGAATGAATGGTATCATGACACTGAAACTTTTTTTGGGACAAACGACACTAAATCTTTAACAAGTTAAATAGTAAAACCAGAAACAATATTTCTAACTTGGCCACATGTAACTTTTTAGTTAAAGACAAATATTTTACCGACAATCTAGTAAATCTTAAATCTAACTTTGAATTTTGATGGGAAACTTTTTTTTTCTATCAAATGAGTCAAAAGACTACTTCTTCTCCCTTGGTAATCAACTATTTATTTTCACCATACATTAAATTAAATGTATTCTTTAACATTTATCAATTTAAGGAGAAAGTGAAGAATTGTGTATCCGAATCCAATTCTTATATCAGAAGACAAGAAAAAGAAGTCTATTAAAAAAAACTGATTGTGTTTGTCTTTTTTTTGTCGAACTCTTAAATACATATTGAGTTCTTCTATTCCATATCAGCCAAATAGAAAATCTGTGGTTGGCTAAATAGTATTGCATCTTCATGTTGAGTGGATATGCAAATCAAGGGGGGAAATAGTCCTTCAATCATTTATTTGAAGCTGCAATACTAATTAGCCAACTAATTTTTTTGA
This sequence comes from Rheum nobile, assembly GCA_027886185.1. NCBI lineage: Eukaryota > Viridiplantae > Streptophyta > Magnoliopsida > Caryophyllales > Polygonaceae > Rheum > Rheum nobile. The sequence continues at coordinate 1,999,179 of WOAB01000056.1, forward strand.
ATCATACATCAAAGTCATACATGGTTCATTATTTCTAAGTTGTACATAAGATACATATGCAAATTAGCAGTCGATTTCATGCTTGAATCAAGGAAAAATAATCAAGAGAACTAGCACAGTATTTGGCTTCTTTATGAAAATCTACAATAACTTTTCCTTATGTAGATCAACACCATCCCAATATCCATCTCATTCTGACTTCTTTTACTGCACACAATTTATTCACCATAATCAGCTGAATTTCAAACTACTACTGAAATTCGATTGAAAATGTAAATGACGAGAAATGAACAATGATACTCACTCGTTTTTCCTCTTCCATTTTGGCCTTAATGAAGGATTACATAGCTACACTAGCAATAAAAGCTCTTTAGCCGGCAAATCAGATACCTTTTTTCCCACCCCTAATGATAATCACTTGATTAAATTGGATTTACTTCAAGGCTTATGATCCAATGCTTTCTCAACATTGCTAATTTACTACACACTCCTCACATTCAACAGTCTCGACGACGTTTCCGGTGAAGGACCCGTCGACCTAGGCTCTAATCATGGTGGTGCCTTCCTAGATTTGGCAAAGTGCATCGCCGAGATGGAGGCACCGACAGACGATGGGGATTGCAAAAAAAATGGTATTGTTGAAGAAAAGATCATAGTCGGCTACAGAGAGATCTTTGTTCTCATCAACACCGAGAGATTCAAGGATTTGCGTTCATACGGGATTTGATGACAACGGGGAGTGTGATGACACACTTAACCTCCTTGATAAGAGACAAATCCTCCATCCAGAAGTTACCCTGACAGAAGGTGACATAATCGACGACAAAGTGGCAACAAGCACCGATAGACTCGTCGATCTTGGCCTTGTCACGGGTGGAGACCCAGGGCCGTCCAATCAAATTCGGAGGCCCTGTGCAATAAGTTAAGTCATAAATAATGTATGATATATATGTAGGTGTGGTATCACCTTAACTAAAGAGTGAAAATCTTATATGAAAGATTAAAAAATATAAATGAAGTAAAGTAAATTTATTAAAAAAATTGAAATAATTAAAAAATGAAAAAAATATAAATCAATAAGATTACTTTCTTTAAATAAGAAGACAATTTTTTTTATTTGAAAGTTCTATTTAAAATAGTTTTTATTAGAAGAAATATGTTACAAATATTAGATGATACACATTATTAGATTAGACATAAATTAAAATATTGAATATAGAAACAAATGAGAACTATCAAATAGGAAAACAAGACTTCAATTTGAACGGTCGGAGGAGGATGCACTCGAGATTGATTAACCAGTAACCGCGGATTAAATGAACAATATGTTTAAAAGAAGGATAAAAATGAGGGGATTATATAATCGAACACACGACTTCACCACATATGCAATGCGCTTCCACTGCCAGTCATCTACGATGTTTATGTTTTGTTTTCTCTAATACACTCAGTTTTAATATATGAGGCCCTAATATTTTGGGGGGCCTGTTCAATTAGGCCTTTTGCACATCCCCATGGACGGGCATGTGGAGACCTCGACGGTTGTGCCGCTAGGAGGATTTGAGCTTATCCGACCTTGATCGAGAGCGAAGTGGAGGTGTTCTTGTTGTCGAAATCAGTGGCGACAATGGTGATGCTTTAGAATTTTCGGTTCGAGATTTCAAACAGAGAGAAGGACAACAATGGTTGTTTCAGTTTTAGGGTTTTCGTGGAAGGGAGTCGATCAACAATCGATTTCGTGGGTTCTAAAAGTTTGATTTTTGAGGAAAAAAAGAAGAGATTTTAAAGCTTTGGTTGAGCGTGACAATGGTGATTTTACCGGATGCAAAGAGTGGATATGGGTTTTGGAGAAAGATGAAGAATAAGAGGGCAAAGGATAGTTCATTCATATTCTTTTTCATATGATTTATTTTTAATTATTACTTTGCTTTTAAAATTGAAAGAAAAATATAAATGAACTATCAAATTTATATTTTCTTTATAAATGAATTTTCTAGAACTTGGGTATTTTCACAATTATTTTGGGCAACTTTTTAATTAATTTGACCATTGATGCACAAGGTATTTTTGTAAAGTAAAAAAATATGGGGTATAGATTACTAATTCCACTTGATTACAACTCATATGTTTCGAACTACCAGAACGATTCTAGACCCACATGCTTATGTGTCATTTTCTTATTAATTATCTTTTCCATTTTTATTTTCATTTGTAAATTAAATAATTTGAACTAGTTCATAACCCGTGCCATGCACGGATATTTTTATTAGGGTGATGTTTTAGTATAGCTTTAACATCACTTTTACGTGTATATTTAATAAAAATTTATCTTAAAGTGATGTATTTTTATATAGTTTATGAAGAAATATTAATCATAAACTCACAATATTAGTAAAAAAAGAAGAAAATTTGAATAATATTGTTCACATGTATCATGATAAATTTGTAAAAATTAAACGGAAAATGATATGATAAAGGATATATTATCACATCAATATATAATATTAGAAGATATTTAATTGAGCATACCAAAAAAAAAAAAAAATTGATGAAAAATATGGTAGCTTTTTGTGGTAAGAATGATCTCTTTAATAAAAATCGTGTTTTATCAATTCAATATATATAAAATTTTATATATATTGAATTTTTTGACTCAACGATATTGTTCCTATTGCAATGATAAAAGTAAATGTTATTTTATATGAATGTTGAATAATTTTCCATTTATCAGTATTTTCTTCAACAGAAAAATTTGATATTTTGTATATGGAATACTCCTTGATCATTTGTGAAAATTTATTGACAAAATAACTTGGGATGGTAGATTCAATCCACGAATTCTGCATGAAAAAAATAACAGTTCATTAGTAATGTATATAATAAAAATTAATTGCTGAAAATGAAAATATAATATAGTGTCTCTGAAATATATTAACCTTTTCATCTATCATAACCATGTGAATTAAGTCTCTTTCTTTATAATTTTTTTTCTTCCACATGCCAACAATACGAACTTTGAGTGTTCAAATACTTTTCACTTCAGTAATTTCTTCAATATAATTGGCCATTGGAATACCTAAATAATGTAAACATGCATTTTTAGATATATGTGAGCAGGATGCAATACATATAAATGTCATATTGTAAGCTTAAAAAAGTAAATAGAGATGCATAAACTGATTCTCAAATATCAAACTTCTGCTCCAATACGTAATGCACTACATAGACCGGAATAATCTATATATAAGAATCTGAACTTTTTTTCCTTATATAAAAAGGGAAGATATGATTTACTAATTGTGGACAAATATGTAAATCAAATCAAAGAACATAGTTTTTTGGAAGAATTCAGTTTTGTTTTGAACTCAAATAACAGAACCGATTTTTTAGGCATAATTCAGTTTTATAATTATATCAGATTTGGTTTTAATAATTGTGGACAAATATGTAAATCACATGGGTTTTAATTGAAAATAAAAAAAAGTTCAGCAATGTAGGATACAATTTCAAGTTCAAAGATTTGTTAGGATAAAAGTTCATCAACGTAGGTTTTAATTCAAAGATTTGTCAGACAGTTAAATGATTAGTTCTTCTTAAAAAAATTAGAATGTGGTGAGATTTTATAGATGGGCTGCATTCAGTTATTGTTGTGAGATTTCATTAAACAACAATATCTAATTGGGCTTTACATGAAAATTAAAAAAAACTTCAGCTACGTAGGATACAATTTCAAATTCAAAAGTTGGTTAATGCTAGTAAATAATCGGAGGCATTAAATTTTGTTATTATAATCATAAGCTACACAAATAATCGGGTTTGATTTTGTACTCAAATCACATAACCGATTTGTTACGTTGTTGTGAGATTTCACTTTTTTTTATTTATGAAAGATTATTGTGAGATTTTACTTTGTTTAAAGGTTGTTGTGAGATTTCATTAATCAACCATATCCTATTGTTTTTTTAATAAAAAAATATGAGCTTATTGTTATATAAATATAAGCTTTGATATATTAGGTATATAAATATAATCTTATTGTTTGTATTTTTTTATAAAGAACTTATCACATTCATATATATAAACATTCAACAAAGTTGTATATATATATATATGATTTATATATTCAAAGTTAGTTATGATTATATAAGCTTATTAGTTATATAAGCTTATACGGTGGTCAAAGTTCAAATATATAAGCTTTGATATATTAGTTATATAAATATAAGCTTATTGTTTGTATTTTTTTTATAAAAAAAATCATCACCTTTGTAATATCCCTCATTTTATAAGGATAGTTTGGAATTTTTCCAACTCCCGTATTACAAGTCGGATTAATTTCAGAGAAGTTCGGACATTCGGTAATATGTTTGATCTCTGTAATATTTTTTCCGAGTAATATAAAATACAGTTAACATGTGTTCAAGGTTAAATAGTCGTTCGTGTACGAATATATTTAACCCAGGGTTAAGAAGATTAACCCAAAGTCAAAACAGACAAAAAGGGGCGAAAAAGGCCTTGACCGCACCCCGCGGTCATTCTGCCGCACCCGCGGCGAAGGCCAACAGCTGAGGCGGTCTTCGTCTTCGCGATAAGGCTTGGCTGCAACTCGCCGGAGTTGTCAGGCCTAGGCAGCCCAAGTGGCACCTAGCCTTGCTCCCTGGTCTCCTTGCTTGTCCCCTCTGAGGAGGCTCGTTTTTGGGCTATAAAAGGAGTTGAAATCAGAAGTCAAGCGTCATCTTCCTCCTCTCCTCTGTTTTCTCCATTGAAGCATCAAGCTTTGAGCTTTGTTGTGAAGGTGTTCAAATCCCTTTGAGTGTTGGAAAAGGTACTCCTAAGTGGTATTAGAAGATCTAAGGTGTTGGGAGATCGAACCATAATCAAATCGAAAGCAAACGAAGTGATTGGGTGAGTTTTCTCCATTAAAACACTATCGCAAGCTCGCCACTGTAACACCACCGCACCCCGCGGTAAGAGCTCCACCGCACCCGCGGCGAGCCTTGTCCGAGTGTGTGTTCTTGGGTGTTTGGCTTGGGGCAAGGCTTGATTCCTTTGATTCTTTTCCTATTCTTTTAGATTCAATTATGTAGATATTGAATCTAACTTAGGATTTCTTTATGGGTCGATCCGAAAGAATCTGTGTTGCCAGATCTGTCTGTGTTTCGAGCCCGGAAATCCCATCATCGTCTTTAAGCTTCTGCGGATCTATGGCAAGTGGCGGTTCGCTCTTGCTTATCATTCCATATTTCCATTAATTATCAATTGTTTAGTTGTTAATTAATTTGGGATGATTTACTGTTTTCGTTGGGAACAGTTTTGATTACTGTTTGTGATTTTAAAAGATATTATAATAGGTTGTATATCTGTTAGAACAACGCTATTATATATATATGTGTGATTTAAAACATGATATTATACTAGGTTGTATATCTACTAGAACAACGCTAGTATAGATATATGTTTTTGATGTTGGCCATGATGGTTGTGATGTGGATTATTACTGTGTTGAATTGTTTAGTTAGCACTAGTAGTTAGGAACGTTGGACTCGTTGAGGTCCAGTCGTTTCTTGATAATTATTGGTTGAGAGGGCATCGGAGACCCTGACACCAACTGGCGGATCATGATCGTCCTCTATCCGAGTATAGAGGTGGTGCACTTAGCTAGTGTCACAAACCTTGGGAAGGATTCCCTTCTATATGTCCCTCATGACGAAACATATATCTAAAAGCTTATAATGTGATGTGTGTTTTGGAATTAAATGAGATAAGTACCGTTGTCACACATAATTAATATACCCTTGGGCGAGTAGTGCAGCTAGGCAATAGTGCAGCTAGGAAATCTCGTCTTGACTTTGATCAGAGTAAAGTTCTCTTTTCAATATGGATTCGCTTTGAGCGGTGAGGTTGGTCGTGAACCGAAACATCAAGTCGTTTTGAACGCTTGTGTGATTTATTTATGTTCCCCAACATTTGTCATGCTTCCGATAAGACTCAGTTCGTTGGAGTCTTCTTTTGGAATTGATTGTTGTGAGATTCGGTCTCCAGAATCTTCTCTTGTTCATGTCTCTTCATATGTTTCAGTAGAGTATGGTGGTTGACTATCGTTATCGGTTGTGATTCGAGGAGCGATGAGTCTAACCTAATACGTCTACTTCGAATCACTCTGCTTTGTACCCTTGCTTAGTCTTTCATTAGACTAACCAACCGTAATTATTCTCTGCATGGTTGGCTGGTGTCATCCGTTCGATTCGGCACATTAGATAAGTTGTCGTCCTGTGAAGGCTAGAACGACTATGAAGGCAAACGATGTTTTTGATAAGTTTATCCAGGTTAAGATCCTTGGCGGGTGATCATTGCGATCAAGACCCTTTTGTTGGTTATTTAAAGACTTCCGCTGTGTTAAATATGTTTTGTGTAAAGACTTCCGCTGTAATGAACCTGATTTTGTATTTTGTCGTACTTGGAATTGTGTTGTAATTCCGCGACTATGGTTTAATTGAAAGTTACGATATTTTGTATCATAATTGTTGTTTGATGATTTATATCAACTGGTAAAGCCTTGGGTGACATCGGACAGAACGTCTGAGGTCACTGGCGGTAATGCCTTCAAGGTTATATATTTGGGGGTGTTACAGACTTGGTATCAGAGTCGAAAATTATTTTTTTTCGGGTTGAGATTTTATAAATCATTTACTCGTTTTAAATTGAGAAATGTTTTCGAGGGCCAAAAGTAAGCTGAAGATTTTAAAATTATAAAAAATAAAATTATATATGTATAATTAATGAATAAGGCCAATGTAAATTAAAAAAAATATTATATTAAAATAAGATTTATGTTTTTCAAGAAAATATATGTAGCTAAACAATGAGGATCCGAAATTGTTGTTACACCTTCAACGATACTTGTAAAAGTCATAATATAAAACAATAATTTCTTAATATTTACGAAAATAATAATATACGTAAGGTTACGAAACTAATATTTATCATAACAAGCTACTTTATGATATAAAATATTATGTTGTAGATATTTTATTTGCATATGGAAAAGAACTAAAGAAGTGACATCAACCTAATAAACATGATATTATCTCGTATGTATTTATTATAATGAATATTAAAAATAATTATTGAAAAATAAGGTGGAACTCAATATTTGAATATATTTATTTAAATGATTATTAAAAAGGTATTTTTCATTTTAATTACTCAAAAAAGATAAAATAAAAGGCAAGCTCAATTTAAAATTCCATGCATATATTCACAATGGATATTATATTTGACCCTTATATTAAGTTAAAATATTTATATAACAATTTTATCGTAGAATATAAATGTGAAAATTAATATCCAAATAAAATAAAATATTTATATTAGATCAAAGGTACTGTTCATACAAAAAAATTGAGTTATTTGATGAAAGTTTGAAGATTTTTATATTATAAATTTAGTTAGTTTAAGGAAAAAAGTAAACTAAAAATATGATTAATCGCAAAATAACACGTAAGAAAAGTTGATCCATGATTGTTTTGGTGTCTCGAAGGGGGATATGAGATCAAACGAAGGGAAAAAATAATTTTGATATTTTAACTTTTTGTTAAAATAAATATATAAAATAATTCAGCAAAATATATATATATATAAATATTACAAATCACCTAGATAAATCACATTTTTTTAGTTTTTTCTAATTACGTAATGGACCCGTCTAAAGTTTTAAGATTTTGATTTTAATTTATATCCTTACTTATAGAAAACGATAACTGAAAAGTTATTTGAATAATTAATTAATCAATAGTGGATGATTTATGTAGGTGTAAAGTTATCTCAAATTCAAATACTTTTAAAATTTGTATACGTACTACATTTAATTTACTTTTGATAATGTGTATAATCATATGAAATTGAAAGTTTGTTACAATAAAGATTTATCTAGATTTTTTAGTTCAAACTTTTTGTTTGATTTTACAAAATTTTCTTGGTTGTTTATAATTGATATTTCACGGTTTGTTAGTGAATATTTTCTTGGTGATTAACAAACTCAATTTAATTTTTTAAAACTGAAAATTACATTTTGCAAAATGATAAGTAATAAGCCCATAGAAACATTGTAAAATCGGAAAATGGAGACCATGTATTTTTTATAGAAAATTATAATCAAATAAAAGTTGTTAAATGGGAACGTACAATATACATTCGTTAAAAATCTGATATGATATCATTGTTGTTAAAATTGAAAGGTTTAGAAGAAAATCTCAAGATTATATAAATTAAGTTTGTTAAGATACATTAGTCTGAAATTTTACTAAATTGTTAATAAAATATGTATGTGTAATAATATAATATAGTGGGTTGAATTATAAAAGCACATGTACTGTGAGTTGAAAATTGTATATATTGTATGATTTTGGCCCATAAATTTATATATATATCATACTATATATGCAAAGTCATAAAAATAATATTACTAATTACATAAATGAATATAAGATGTACTTTATATATAAGTTTAGTAGGAATTCTATCATATATTAGTTTGACAGATATAAGCTTATTTTTTGCAATTTGTAGAGATCAAAATTTATAAAAAAATGTATAAGCATTCAACAAAGTTGCATATAGTTTTTATATATTTGAAGTTAGGTGTGATTAGATATTGTGGTTTAAATTGAAATATAATGTTAAGAAAAAAAAAGTGCATTAATAACAAAATGACATGTAGGATTTGTGGGGCCAAAAACATTTTGGTGGCTCGAAATTCAATAGCTTTAATATATATAGATGGACCATAAAATTTATTCGGGTCATTTTACTCTAAATGGGCCATAAATTTGTATGTGTAATAATATAATATAGTGGGCTTGATTATAAAAGCACATGTACTATGAGTTGGAAATTGTATATATTGTATGATTTTGGCCCATAAATTTTTATAGGTCAAATTATATATGCAAACGCATGAAACTATTATTACTAATTACATAAATGAATATAAGATGTATTTTATATATAAGTTTAGTAAGAAATCTATCATATATTATAAGCTTATTGTATGTGTAATTTGTAGAAATTAAATTTTATAAAAAAGTTGTATATAGTTTTTATATATTTGAAGTTAGTTGTGATTAGATATTGTGATTTAAAATTTTAAATATTTGAAGTTAGTTGTGATTAGATATTGTGATTTAAATTAAATAGAATTATTAATATAAAAATAAATTGGATTAACCACAAATTGACACTTAGGATTTGTGGGGCCATAATCAATATGGTGGCTTCAAATTCCTTTGCTTTAATATATATATATATAGATGTTAAGAAAAAAAGTGCATTAATAACAAAATGACATGTAAGATTTGTGGAGCCAAAAACATTTTGGTGGCTCGAAATTCAATAGCTTTAATATATATAGATGGACCATAAAATTTATTCGGGTCATTTTACTCTAAATGGGCCATAAATTTGTATGTGTAATAATATAATATAGTGGGCTTGATTATAAAAGTACATGTACTATGAGTTGGAAATTGTATATATTGTATGATTTTGGCCCATAAATTTATATAGGTCAAATTATATATGCAAACGCATGAAATTAATATTACTAATTACATAAATGAATATAAGATGTATTATATATATAAGTTTAGTAAGAAATCTATCATATATTATAAGCTTATTGTATGTGTAATTTGTAGAAATTAAATTTTATAAAAAAGTTGTATATAGTTTTATATATTTGAAGTTAGTTGTGATTAGATATTGTGATTAAAAATTTTAAATATTTGAAGTTAGTTGTGATTAGATATTGTGATTTAAATTAAATAGAATTATTAATATAAAAATAAATTTGATTAATCATAAATTGACACCTAGAATTCCGGTGAAGAAGACCTCTTAGAGAAAGAATAAGGATGAACTCCATCCGTAGGATGGAGTTGATCCAAAGGCCACAAGCTATGTGTAGGAGGTGGGCCCGCGCGTGCAATATCCAGGTTTTTGGATTGAAAAATAGCGGGCTTCCAAGAAAAACCGTTCGCTCTCTTCTCTTTTCGATTCTCTCATTCAATTCCTCAAATCAAACCACAAACCGTTCGCTCTCTTCTCGATTCTCTCTTTCAATTTCTGAAATCGAACTTCCGCTGCACCTACAACGGATCACTCAAGCATTTCGAGGCGATTTCCAGCGATTCGAAACCCTAAACCCTAGAAAAGGTAGATTGCAAGTGGAACACAATAAGGTCAAAGATTGCAAGTGGAACACAAGGTATATTTTCAGTTGTTCAGTTGATGAATCATCACGATTTCGGTATGCATTTTATACAGTATGCAAAGGTAGATGTAGAGATTTCTCACTAAATACATAATCGCAAAAGGTAGATGTAGAGATTTCTCACTAAATACATACTCTGATTTGAACTTGTTTCTATATATGTGACTGAATATAACTCTGTGCATAATAGATCATTAAAAAGTACATGACTCGCTGCTTTTGCTCTAACATGTGTGTGTAGATGCATGACTGAAAGAGTGTTGGTGTATGAGTAAGTGTTTCTAGGTGCATGACTTAGTATGTGATGGTGTTTGAGTAACTATGTGTGTAGATGCAATAGTTCATGAGCCTATTTATATAGGTGCATGACTGAAAATGAATTGGTGCATGAGTAAGTGTTTATAGGTGTATAAGCTAATATGCCTATTTGTATAGGTGCATGACTGAAAATGGATTGGTGCATGAGACAGTGTTTATAGGTGCATAAGCTAATGAACGTTGGTGTATAAGTAAATTTGTTTCTTGATGCATGAATGAATATATATGTGTACATGAGTCAGAGAATATGAGTGCATGAGTAAGTGTTTCTAGGTGCATGACTTAGTTTGTGATGGTGTATGAGTAACTATATGTGTATGTGCCTTGGTCTTTGTATGCAGGTGCTTGAGTTAAGAGTGTGTAGATGCATGAGCCTAACATATGGTTATGTGAATAATACTGTCAATTATGAATGATATATGTGTATAATATGTAGGAAAAAGCAAGCATGGTGATGACAAAAATCCACCCCATATAGTGAATGAGTTAAGATATGGTACAATAATCATTAGTCAAACATCAGTCCAACTTACATCACCAAGCAAAACTAAAAAAAAATCCAGATCTCAAGCTAAAACAAAACAACTAGATCCAGTTACTACAAATACAACTTCGCCATCACCATCAATAACAAAAAGAGTAACAAGATCACAAAAATATATAGACACTGGTAAGTCAAATAGAAATATAAATGCATGAGTCAAATAGAAATACAAATGCATGACTAATTAATAACTGAAAATGCATGAGTTATTTCTTATTGGTGCATGAGTTATTTCTTTGTAATTTCTTGTTGGTGCATGAGTTGGTATGTTAGTGCATGACTTAATATCTGATATTGCATGACTAATTACTTGTTGGTGCATGAGTATGTTTGTGCACCAATAAACAACCACTCATGCACTTTTACAATATCAGTCACAAGCAAAAGCACTTATATGTGCAGCTTTACAAACACACTTATACACCAATAAACAAGCACTCATGCATAAGTATGTTTGCAAAGATGCATGAATAACTGCTTGTGCTTGTGTTTAAAAATGTGTGCATGAACAAATTCTTATGCACCATGAATTAACAGAGAGTGAAGAACAACAAAATGTGCAACCTTCGACAATGCATGGAGATGCACACCCTCCCACTCCTCTGGCTGGTAAGCTAATGCTCATCATAACTCTTTAATTTTTAATCACCATGGATTTGTTAATCAATATCTAATGCTTTTGAGTTTTGAACACAGGGAAGAGAAAAAAGAGCCAGGCAAAGGGGCCTCAGAAATCAAAAAGGCCAAGGGTCTTGGATGAAGATAACAGTGATAGTGAGGATGTACCTATTGCTGAGATGCTTTTGAAAATAGAGAGGAAAGCTGCAGGAGAAAGGAAGTCTGCTGGTAAAAAGGTTGTTGCAGACAGAAAAGGGAAGGCCAGGATGAAGATTGATGAGGAGAGGAAGACAAAGAAAACAAAGAAACATGTGAGGGGTGATAGAGAGAAGGTGGGGAATGTGTTTGTTTTAGAATCCAAGATCCCAAAGCTGGGGAACAAAAAAGGAATTCTAGAACTGAGGAAGGACTACACAATGCTGGTGTGTAGAACATCGCCCTCTGTTATTTCCACCTACGTGCTTTCCCAATCTGATTTCACACCCAACCAGAGAAATGATGTAGTGGAAATGGGCTTTGAAAGTGTGATCCACTGGGATATAAAAGACATGCCTATGAGGCTAGGTCATTATGTCTGCAGTAGGTTTCACCCTCTCAATTCTACAATAAAACTTACTGATGGGAGGAAGATACCGGTTACGAATACTGATGGCTATGATTATCTTGGCATTCCAAAGGGAGAGGTTGAGATTGACTTACCTAAATCACTCACAAATGAGGAGATTCTGGAGAGACTGAAAGATGATTTTCCAGGGAAGGATATCAGGAATTTGACGGCCACCGACATCTTGAAGGAAATGAAACAATATGATGGAGGGCCATGGTTTAAGAGATATTTCATTCTGCTGTTTGTCAACACAATTGTTGAATCTTATTCCAGTGGGAAAATAAACCTGAAGATTCTTCAATTGCTGGAGAATGTTGATGAAATAAGGAACTTCAATTGGAGCTCTTTATTTTACAAGGCACTTATCAATTGCTCTATTGCATGGGAATCCGACAAGTAGAGTCGATTTCTTGATAAGATCATCTTCGCCCAGACCCATCCCTTTGAGGGAGTCGAAGGTCAAGAGATTGGTTGAACTTCCTGTATCGATTAGTACTCTACGTATCAAACAGTTCCCAATAGACAAAGAGATTACCAGACCATCGTGATGGTTTTCCGATCCGTCGGCATCGAACTCGTCGAACGTGACCGTTGGGAGGTCGGAGACCCTGGTTTGTCTAAATTCTGGCATCTCGGGTTTACTGATAGGTGCCATTTCATGTACCTTTACTAGCAATTATTAGCATTATTTAGAGGAGTTTATGACTAGATTTGAGGTTAAGTCTGTAATCCAGAAGATGTGGAGAGAATTGAAGATATCCAGGGATTTACAGCTTAATGAAGGATGGAGAAGATGAAGATGGATGAGGATCCGCTTGAAGACTAATTGGAGAAGGCTACCAACACTTGGTAGTATGGAAGAGCGGAAGAGAAGAAGTGAAGAGTTGAAGAAAGGAGAGGGCGGGTGTCACCGCCCCGCGGTGGGCACGTAACGCCTCGCGGCCAGCGAAGACATTATTTCCTAATTTGCAATTCCGGATTTCCTATTTTTATTTTCTTATTTCCTTTAGTATTATTTCTAGGTTTAGCTTATTTTCCCTAGCCTATTTAAGACCTCTTTCCAGGTCTTGAGTAGGCAGACACTTTTTATTATCATCGTAGTTTTCTTTTCTCAATTAGGGTTTCATTTTGCATCTCAATGGAGCACTAATTTCCCCTTTTTCTACTAGACATTTGAAGCAATACAGTTGATTTGTTTGTGAGATTTCTATTCCTTGTTCTTATTCTTATATGTGTTGGTTTAATTCTCTTGATATTATTGAATATTGATTTATCGTTATTCTTCTTAGCCTGATCAAATTGCTAGGATTTGCATATAGTGGAATACGAGTGCATATCTAGTAGCAAACACAATTGTTGCATATAGTGGAATACGAGTGTGCAATTGTGAGAGAGAATTATTTGCATGTTGAATAGTAAGGTTTTCTTCTATTTGCATGTATCTTATACCCTTGTATGAATGCTATTGATTTATTAGTGGTAAGGTTTTCTTCCATTGATATTGTAGTAAGTACTATCAACAACTGTCTGAATTGGTAGTTATTTACGATCAGGGTAGGAACAACCATAAGAATAGTTAAAGAACTTGGATTTAATAGATTTCAGTGATCAAATTACATCTTTGTATTGTGGATCTCGTTCTAGTGGAACTACTTTCCCCAAATCATATTCTCAATCAACTAAAGCTGTTTACTTTACTCTGTTTGATAACCAAAACCCCCCTTCCTTATTACTTGTTGATTATAATTGCATACTTCATCAGATCTTCCCTGTGTGTTCGACCCTTACTTGCTTGCTATACATCTGTTTAGTAGGTTTGTTAGGACTTTTACTTTGATTAGGCCATTCAACGATATTTGCATTGCATATTTCGGCCACGTCAAAATTGGCGTCGTTGCCGGGGAAGTTTTCTGTTTTGTTGTGTGTTTTTGTGATTGACTTTGGTGGAGACCTATCTTATGGTTGACACTCGTAGTACTGACTCCCCTCTAGCTGCTTTTGATCCAGAAAACGACAGATCATTCCGTGCGAACCTATGCGATCAAGGAGAAGAAGAAGCAGAGGTTGAAACAGTTGAAACAGTTGAGACAGTTGAGACGACTGAGCCTGTTGATATCCCTCCTGCTGCAATGGCCGAAACTCTGAGAGAACTGACTGAATCGAACATTGGGGCACAACCCCCCTTGGTTGTCGTCATTCCTGCACTTGACGAAGGGGTGAACTTTGAGCTGAAATCTGGAGTTGTTGCTTATCTCCCGAAATTCCATGGTTTGAGTGGAGAGGACCCGATATCTCATCTGGGTAAATTCCACAATGTCTGCATGACTATGAAGCCAAGGAATGTGACGGAGGATCAAATCAAGATGAGAGCCTTTGGTTTTTCTTTGCTAGACTCTGCTAGCGACTGGTATTATCACTTGCCGCCAGGGACCATAAATACCTGGACTAAACCGCACAAGGCGTTTCTTGACAAGTACTTCCCAACAAAGAAGGCGAATGCTTTGAAAAAGGCAATTGCTAACATTGAGCAGGGTGTTGATGAGACGCTATATGACTATCTTGAGCGGTACAAGAGGCTTTGCTCTAGCTGCCCGTTCCACGGATACGCCAAACAGGATCTTGTTCTCTACTTACACAATGGTCTGCTCGATCAAGAGAGAAGGATGGTTGACGCTGCATGCGGTGGGAGCATTCTTAATCTGACACCGGACGCAGCCATGGATAGATTTCAGGAGATGAGTGAGAGTACCGGGAGCTTTGGTAAGACGTACCAGAGAAAGGGAGTCAATGCTGTGACTCTTGCAGGACCTAGCCCTGTGCTGAATGAGTTAGCTGAGTTGAAGGAGATGGTGAATAGAATGGCAAACCAAAACACTCCTCAACAAGTCAAAGCATGTGGGATTTGCTGTGATCAATTCCACCCTACTGATGCTTGTCCTCAGCTACAAGAAGAAGGTACTGCTGAAGTAAATGTTGTAGGAGGTTACGGACCCCCTAGACCGCGTTTTGATGGACAACCCAACTACAATCCGAGAGGGTGAGACCACCCGGGTTTCAGATGAAGCGACCCACAAGGTGGTCAACAACCATTACAACAGCAATACCAGCAGAGAGCCCCATACCAATAGAGGCCCCAAGGCCAATATACTTCTGCTACTACTGAAGAGATGTTCAAGACCTTGACCCAGCACTTCGCCACTTATGTTCAGACTACTGAATCAAGCATAAAGAATATGGAGAGGCAGATTGGCCAACTGGCTGATGTTGTCACCAAGATTGACCAGAGGACATCAAATTCCTTGCCATCTCAGACTACAGTGAATCCGAGGGAAAATGTGAGTGCCATCACCCTCCGAAGTGGAAAGCAACTGGTCGTTCCTCCTAGTGCTAAAAAGGAGAGCGAATTTGAGATGGAGAAAATCGGCGACCGCCCCGCAGTGGACTCCACCGCGACCCGGCGGCGAGTTGGATCTGAGGCCAATGAAGAAGAATGCATGTCACCGCCCCGCGGCAACACTGACCGCGACCCGGCGGTGAGCCTCAGTTATCCCTCCTCACACCCACCGCCCCGCGGCGATGACCACCGCCCCGCGGTGAGACCACCGCGACCCGGCATCCAAAATCCCAACTCCACCGATGAGGTTGGTGTTGATACTTATGTTCGTCCGGTCTTTCCCCCTCTTGGTTCCGAGAAACCACCAGCACCTTTTCCCGAGGCGCTAAAGGCTAGAAGGGTCGCCGACGACAATGATCTTTTTGAGACATTCTGAAATTGTGAAGTGAACATCCCTCTTCTTAAGCTTATTAAGGCTATCCCTCGATATGCTAAGTTTTTGAAGGAGCTGTGCACCGTTAAGATGACACAAAAGCTGAAGGTCCAGAAGAAGGTTCCGGTTGGTGAGCATGCCTCTGCAGTATTTCAAAGGCGTTTGCCTGAGAAGTGCAAGGATCCAGGTACGTTTACTATTCCTATTGCTATAGGTGAGCATCGATTTGAGAAGGCCTTGTTAGACTTGGGTACCTCTATTAATGTTATGCCTTACTCATTGATTGAAACTTTAGGAGTAGGACCTTTGCATGATACTAATATTGTGATTCAACTTGCTGATGGTTCTTGTGTGCCCCTTAAGGGTATTGTGGAGGATATTCTTGTTAAGATATGTCCCTTAATTTTCCCTGCTGATTTCTTCGTTATGGATATGGACTATGATGAGCAGGTTGCTCATGTTATGTTAGGTCGACCTTTTATGAAAACATCCATGATGAAGATTGATGTGGATAGTGGTACTTTGACTATGGAGTTCGATGGAGTAATTTTTGAGCATAATATTCATAAGGTCAACTCCATTGAATTGCCCTCCCTTTGCTGCATTAGTGATATTGATAATCCTATTCAGGAAAATGTTAAAACTAGTGTAGTAGAGACTATAGTTGAATACTCTGCTATTGCTGAACCTATTGATTTGCATGAGCGTGATGTCTTACTTGATGACATAGGAGAGTCCATTCCCTCTATTTTGGGCACTTGCCCCCCTGCACTAACCATACAAGGTAGTAAGCCTTTATCTAGTGTCGTGCAGCATGATCAGGTTGAGCCCTATCGGCCCCCACATCGCTCTAAATATGGGGGAGATGCTCCAAAGGAAGCAATTATGGAGTCATTGGCTAAGAGGGAACATGGTCTAAGGTTCAAGCCTTTCCATGGAAGGTTCCAACAGGAGGAGACAAGTAGAAGGATTCTGAGGGGATCCTGTTCTAGGTGGTAATTAATTCGAAGTACGTCGAGCCAACGACGTTAACTAAGGCGTTGTCCGGGAGGCAACCCGAGGTAGTTTTTCCTTGATTTTTCTTTCTCTTCGATTAATTTCGTAGTTTCTTTGGCTTTGTTTCGTTCGCCTGTCGCTAACATTCCAGGTACGAAAGTAAATGGAGAGGAGACGGTTTTCCCAGTTTGTTCACCACGTCCCGGTGACAATTTCGCCGCCCCGCGGTAGAGTCCACCGTCCCGCGGCGAATTTCTGGTCTACTTTCTCAACCCCTAAAAAAAAATATGGTAAATAAGGATTTGACGGATTGGGCTCCTTTTGGCCCATTTTCCTATTTGGGCCATGTACATAACCGGCCCCATCACCCTTTTTTCCTATTCCCTTTCCCTAACCTAGCCTCCACTCTCACAAACACTCCATACCCAACCCCTCTCAAGCTCTCCCAAGCCAATTCACCATTTTTCCTACCAAACCCTCATGTCCTAAGTCCGAATTTAGCCTCCAATTTCATTAACCTTGAGTTTCTTTGCCCCAATTTGGAGTCTAGCCTCACAAAAAAAAGCCAAACACAAAATCCCAACGCCTCACGTCGCCCACCACTGCGTCGCCAGCCACCGCCCGGCGGCGACCCCCACCGCGACCCGGCGTGAAGTCCCAATTATCTCACCGCGACCCGACGACACATCCACCGCCTCGCGGTGAGATCACCAGGCAGTGTTTTCGCTCATTTTGTAAGTCCTTTTTGGTCGCCTTTTGTTTTGAGCATCCCAATTCATTACTTATGGCACCTAGAGCTAGGAAGCAGGACGTTATGAGGGAGGAGAATGAGGTGTATAACATTGTGAAGGAGAGGAAGGTGTTGACTACTAAGTTCTTTGACAAGCCGACATTGCTTGAGTTTGGTATGTTGGAGTGTGTATCTCTTTGTTTAGCAGAGTGTGGCCTGGGGACTTTCCTGAATAAGTCCGTTGATGCTTATCTGGAGCTGTGCTATTAGTTCATTGCCTCTTGTAAGAGGTATTCTGATGGTTCCACCGACAAGAGGTTGACGAAGATCACGTTCAAGTATAATGGTCGTGAGTATGCTTTGTCTGCTGGTGAGATTCGTGATGCCCTGGGCATTACAAAGGAGCCATCCGATGGGTGGTCTGGTGGTCTGGCTGAGGAGGATATGATGGAGTTTTGGGAGGCGGCCACGAATAGGAAGTTCAAGAAGGGTCAGGAGGTGAATTCGAGGTTGGTGAACCCTTGCTTAAAGTTGATCCATAAGGTGTTGATGAGAGACTTCTTTGGCCATGCTGATGATGGTAAGTGTAACACCCCCAAATTTTAACCCATTTGGAAAGGTATTACCGTCAGTGACCTCGGTTTTCACATCGAAGCCACCCCATGCTTTACCATTGAAACACAATTCATAAGAACAATTATGATACAAAATTACCATAACTTTCATTTAAAACATAGTCGCGGAATTTCAACACAATTCCAAATACGACAAAATACAGAGTTATTACAATACAGCGGAAGACTTAAAATAATTTACAAGAGTATTGACTTCAGTAGTCAACGCCCAAAGATCGTAGCCTGATTAAAACATTGTCAAAACACCGTTCATCTTCATAGTCGTTCTAGCCTTCATGGATCCTGCAACCTATCTGATGTGTCGAAACGGACGGACGACACCAACCATGACGATGCAGATAACAAAAATACTGTGGGTTAGTCTACTGAATAGACTAGCAAGTGACCAAAGCAGAAGGTTCGAAGTAGTCGTGCTAGGTTTAAACTCATCATCCCTCGAATAATAACCGAGTATGATAGTCAACCTTCACACTCCTACTGGAATACAACAAGAGATATGCAAAAGAGACGACTCTGGAAGACTGAATCTCCACAGAGACTGTCCCGAAAGAGACTCCAAGAGATTGAGTCTTAAGGAAATATGACAAGTCTGGAACATTATAGTTTCACATATATATATATAACGTTTAAAAACTGACGAGATGTTTCGGTTCACAACCAACCTCACCGCTTAACGCGAATCCAGATTGGTAAGAGAACCACACCCCTATCATATCTATTGTAAGGCTCAATCATCCAACCATCCATCACCATCAATCCAACGCTCCAGATTAATACTTCCGTTTTACCATAACTCCCGTTTTTCCGGAGTGTTCCTCTACCTTATCATCCCTAAAATTTATATCAACTCTATGCCTTACCTGATTTCTTTCAAGGAATACTGCTTGATGATATGAACCCTACTAATTGCAAGTCTTTCACTCCAAGAAAAGTATCCAGTCTCTCTATAAAAAGTAAAAACCATGTTAATAACTGCACTCTATACTACTCTCATTACCTGTTTGCTAAATCTTTCCCCTTGTCTAAGGATATAGGGAAAGATAAATCACTCTGTTTTGTAACCCTCCTCTCTGTTGCCTCTTATGCTTCTCACACAGAAACAACCAATCTTAGCTTTGCTAAGTACACAACAAATCCTCCTTTGTACTCTGGAAAAAAAGAGAGAGGAAAAAGCACCCTCTAAACAAACATTCTATAAGGATCTGTGGGTCATCAGATCCTTAAATTATATTGATAAGTTAGGGGAAAAAAATGATACACCTGTTGATTTAAACTCCCTGCTGAAACTAGATCACAATTCTTATATTATATGGGATCAAAAATTAACATTTACTTGGTTTCTGCAGGTTCCAAGTTTTCTACATTTGTGTTTGAATCTCATCTCATATATACCAATAGAATTCAGAAAGCAAATCTTAACCCCTATTTTGTCTATCCTTTTTTTTCCTGCACAATTTGGATCATGTCCCTCACACTCTCTCATAATTGGACTAGTCTCAATTTGTTAATAAATTGTAGGTGCTCAGTATTAATCATAAACTTACTTCTAGATGACATCAGTTAGGGGTGTTCAAAAATGGCCCGGACCGGAAAAGACCGGACCGGTGAAATTACGGTTCGGTCTCCAGTCCATGATTTCCCCTTAATCCGGGTCCGGTCCAAACCCGAAAAAAAACCGGTTCGGACCGATGGACCGTTTTTTTTTTTTTAAATATATAAAATAATAAATTAGGAGTTTAAATGTTTTTTTTATAGATATTTTTCTTAATTTAATAAGTTAGGAATATAAATATTTTTTAGATATTTTTTTTAGATATTAAATAAGAATTTTATTTTATTTTATTTTTAAATAAGGACCGGTCCGACCTTTTAAAAAAATCCGGTTCGGACCGGATGAACACCCCTAACATGAGTGTGTACAAGCCTAAACCACATAAACTTACTACTCCAATGGCAATTTTTACACCATAAAATAATTCATAGCATGTTAAATATTGAAATTTATTAGCATTAATTATTTAATGTATATTTTAAATATCCAAACAATTTAAAAACTTATTTCTTTTTTCTTTAAATATATATGCACATCTAAATAAACCCATCATAATAAACCCATCATAATAAACAAGAATAACTTTTGCTATATTCTAACTATTCCAAACTTTTTACTTAATTGTTTGATGTTTACCGTAATCATTGCCTATGACCCCTATTGATGATTTTATTTAATCACAATTGATAGTTATGTTTACGTAAATAATAGAATTTTAAAAAATGGAAAATTCTTGTTGATACCCCTAAGTTTAGGGTTATTCATGTTAATGTCCCACGATTAAGTTTTTTTTCGGTTCGTGTCCCTAAGGTTTGGGTTTGTTTGCTTTGTAACCAAATTTGTTCATGTGTGTACCATTCCAGTTCAAATTGATTAAATCCAAGGCCACCATTGTGTTCCTCGCCCTCAAATTAGTAAGATTTGACTTCTAAAATACTCAAATCCATGTGTGAACCATGTCAATCTAAATTTCGTAGCAACAACTCGTTTACGACCTTAAGAGTTCAAATCAAAATGGTTCGAGTATGGATTTGATTGTTTTAGGAGTCAAATCCTACTAAGTTGAGGTCAATAAACATAATGATGAACTTCGATTTAATCAATTTGAACTGGAATGGTACACACATGAAAAAGTTTGACCACAAAGCAAAGAAACCCAAACCTTAAGGGCATCAACCGGGAAAAAAACTTAATCGTGAGACATCAACAGGAATAACCCTAAACTCAAGGGCACCAACATTAATTTCCCTTTAAAAAATTAGCTAATAGTATATAATTTTGAAAAACAATATGCTCAATTTTTCAATAAAACATACAAGATTTTGGGAGAAAGTCAAGAATCTCTCTCTCTAATATATATATATATATATATATATATATATATATATTGGTTCTAGTAAAACAACCCTTTATGGTAAAACGAAAGTACAAATAAGGGTCTTTAGATTAAAACTAAATCAATGGCCCGGATCTGATCTAAAAGGGTGCAAATTGGGCCGGTGAAATCAACCACACCCAATTGCTTCATATCCGAAAATTATGGGATTTGATTTTACCCATAATATTTCTTAAATTAACCGATATCTGTAACTTCCTATTTCATTATCCTCTCTTGCGTCCCTCTCTCCATCGTCTCAACCTCCATTGATGCCTCCGTTGAAACCCTAGAAATCGAAGCCATAATCGTAAGTCGTCTTCTTCATCTGCCTCGGCGATTAGTTGAAGTTGGAGGAAGAAAGCGCAATGGCGAAGCAAACTACCCACTCCAATTCGGATCCACCGCCTTCCGACCGCCCTGTCCGCGTCTATGCCGACGGTATCTATGATCTCTTCCACTACGGCCATGAGCGTTCCCTCGAACAAGCCAAATTTGGCCCAATTTGCACCCTTTGTCCGCCGAGAAAGTGGTGTAAGGGCTTCCACAGACGAGGAAGAATTGGAGATTTGAGAGGCTGGAGATGGCTCGGAGCGGTGCGGTGAAGTGGTCGCCGATGGATCTGGGCGGCGCGGGTGATGGTGAAGGTCTGTGCGTGGCTCGATAGTCGTTCGCTAGTCTGGGCTCGGGGCAGGGTTCGCCGGAGCGGGTCTGGTGTGGTCGCAGGTGGTGGCGAGGGGGATCACCGACAACAGAGGTGGTCGGGGCAAGGCGCGGTAGAGGAGCGAACACCAGCAGGGGCGGCTCCGTGTGGGTGTGCGACGGTGGTTCACGGGTCGGGGTCGATGCAGGGCAGCAGGTGGTGTTGGTGGATCTGGCTGGGCGTGGGTGTGGTGGTTGGACACGACGGGCACGGTGGTGGACCGGGTGCAGGTCGATCAGCAGCAGTGGCTCCAAGCAGTGGGTTCGATGGTGGGGCTAGTGAAGATGGGTGAGAGACGGTATTGTATTTACTGTTATTGTTTTTTTTGCTTTTGTTTTTACTGTTATTGATCTCAAACAGTAATGAAGGTATTGTAATCTTTGCAAATTTGATCTTCTGCTTGCATTTTGGTTTTGCAATTGTTGTTGATGTCACTTTGAATAATGCGACATTTGCAGGAATTGCTTTTGAAATTTGGAGATCTCTTGAATCTGTATTCCATTGGGAGGATTTTGTAGTCTACTGTTTGGGGAACAAGGCGGCAGCGGCGAGGAGAGTGACTCTGGTGGCAGCCATTAGAGAAACGCTAATTTTTTGAAGCCTAAATCCTCTTGGTTTATTACTCTAATGTTGATGTTCATATTTTGCATTATGATATTCATGTTAACAATATTGTTATTCACAGTGTTACAGTTTGTGTGTTTTGATATTTATGTTTCGGATATTGTATATTTGATATTCAGTTTATCTGTGGTGTTATTCATACAAATGCTTTTGATATTCATATTGGATGTAGGTCTCATGCGTTGAGTATTTGATATTTATGATGTGATATTCACCTAAACTCTAAATAATCATCATGTGCGAATTAAACTCTGAATATTGACAATGTTTTTATGAATATCGACTACTTACTTGTATGACTATGCGTACAAAATACGTGAATATCATCACATATGGAATGAATATCGCTATTATAGTATTCAAATTGCTTGTTGATGGTGTTGTTTGTACTATTTGCAATTGATATTCAAATTGTATGATATGATATTCACTATAATGTTGTTCATATTCATGAGGTTTCATGCGCTGAATAGTCGATATTCAAAATTTATGATGTGATATTCAAAATGTATGATGTGATATTCAATATAATGTTGTTGATCTTCAGGTTGATCGTGCGACTGTGCGACCCAAAATCGACGCGACAATGTCATTGTTAAACCTTACCGCCATGAATCAAAGCTTCGAAGATATTGGATGGTGATATTCGTGTAGTTAGGTGATGATATTCATGTACTTGGGTGACTATATTAATGTAATTGGGTGGTGGGCGATATTCACAAAATGGGTAGTGATATTCACAAATTGAGTGGTGATATTCATGTGATTAATTGAGATATTCATGTAACTTAGTGTGATATTCATATTATCAAGTGGTGAAATTCATGATTTAAGTGATGATATTCACATTTTAAAGATATTAAATATTCACTTATTAAATAGAAATCGATATTCAAGCAAACATGAACGATATTCATTAACAAATGATCGATATTCGTGAACACATTAACGATATTCACGAACGCTGAAAAATCATTAAACGAGGAGAACGGATTTAAATCTAAACGAATTTAAAATGTTCTTACCATTTAAATTTTAAATATTTGAAGAATCTCATTCTCTCTCCAATCTGCAGATTTACCATATCAGGATTTCTTTTTAATTAATATTCTCCACATTATATGGTAACTACTTTTTAATCCCTATTATTATGGAAACACTCCCACCACAACTAATATACACTCTCTTAATTCATCCGTCCATCACCCTCCATCCAACGTCCCAAATTAATACATCCGTTTTACCACAATTCTCGTTTTACCTGAGCGTGCCCCTATATATATATATTAAAGGCCAATTAGCATGGATACTCCAATCTATAAAATTCTTTGCAGAAATACACCACAATATACCATATGGCCAAGCATGCCTTTTTGGGCATTTTTGCAATAAATTCAATTTTATTATACTTTTCTTTTAAGTTAAAAAAATAGAAAAATAGTTTAAATTTTTTTTCAAAAAGAAAAGGAAAAAAAGGAAAAAACTTATCTTGGCACGTTTATTTCCATTCCAAAAATAAATACTTAAAAAAAAAGGAAAATAAAAGATACTTGAGATATTCTTGGTAAGGTAATCTCTCCATGCGAATTTGGCGCATTTTCCTTCAACTATTCCGCCAAAAAGTCAAGGTATTTTGGCTTCCAAAATTTACGACGTGTGTGACATTTATTTTGTTATGGTTGACATGATAATATTCGGTTTATGACATGAACTTTAAGGTTAAAGTTGTAGATACTTCACTTGTGATGTTAAACTTCCAAAGAAGAATGAATGTTCCGATGACATTCAAACTTTAATAGAATTGTAAACCAAAAATAATATATTTCTAGCTTGTTCACATTGAATTTCTTAGTTAAAGACAAATATTTTGTTGGTAACTAATATCTTGTAGGTTTAACTTTAAATTGATGAGAAACTATTTCTATCGAATGAACATCATACATGTTTTTAAAAATTATAATAACAAGTCTGATTATATGTATCTTCTTTTTAACTAATGAGATCTCCACTAGCGAATTATCATTTGATTTTCCCGCTAAAAAAATCATGATCTTTTGGCTACCAAAATCCGTGTCACGTGTGACAATTATTGTGTTATGGGTGACCGGATAACACTCAATTAGTGAGAGGAAATTTAACATTGAAAGTTTCAAATATTCCACTCGTGACGTAAAAATTTCAAAAAATAATGAATGTTTAATGACAATGAAACTTTAACAAACTAAATAGTAAAACCATAAACAACATTTATAGCTTGGTCACAAGTCACTTTTGAGTTAAAGACGAACATTTTGTTGTTAATTTAGTAATTCTTAGGTTTAGCTTCGAATTTCGTTGGGAAATAACTATTTCTATCAAATGAACACCATACATGTTTTATAACAAATTTGATTATATATATATATATCTTCTTTTTAAACAATGAGATGTCTACTAGCACATTATCCTATGCTTTCCCTGCTAAAAATCACGATATTTTGGCTTCCAAAATCAATGTCATGTGTGGCATTTATTGTGTTATGTTTGACATTATAACACTCGATTGGTGACATAAAATTTAAAGTTGAACGTTTCAAATAATTAACTTGTGATGTTAAAATTCCAAAGAAGAATGAATGGTATAATGACACTGAAACTCTTTTTGGGACAAACGACACTAAATCGTTAACAAGTTAAATAGTAAAACCAGAAACAATATTTCTAACTTGGCCACATGTAACTTTTTAGTTAAAGACAAATATT
Organism: Rheum nobile; assembly: GCA_027886185.1. NCBI lineage: Eukaryota > Viridiplantae > Streptophyta > Magnoliopsida > Caryophyllales > Polygonaceae > Rheum > Rheum nobile. The sequence continues at coordinate 2,024,660 of WOAB01000056.1, forward strand.
TTACTGACAATCTAGTAAATCTTAGATCTAACTTTGAATTTTGACGGGAAACTTTTTTTCTATCAAATGAGCCAAAAAACTACTTCTTCTCCCTTGGTAATCAACTATTTTTTTTCACCATACATTAAATTAAATGTATTCTTTAACATTTATCAGTTTAAGAAGAAAGTGAAGAATTGTGTATCCGGATCCAATTTTTATACCAGAAGACAAGAAAAAGAAGATGTCTTTTTTTAAAAAAAAATTGATTGTGTTTGTCTTTTTCTGTCGAACTCTTAAATACATATTGAGTTCTTCTATTCCATACCGGGCAAATAGATAATATGTGGTTGGCTAAATAGTATTGCAGCTTCATGTTGAGTGGATAGGCAAGTCAAGGGGGAAAATAGTCCTTCGGTCATTTATTTGAAGCCATAATACTAATTAGCCAACTAATTATTTTGAATCATACATCAAAGTCATACATGGTTCATTATTTATAAGTTGTACATAAGATACATATGCAAATTAGCAGCTGATTTCATGCTTGAATCAAGGAAAAGTAATCAAGAGAACTAGCACATTATTTGGCTTCTTTATGAAAATCTACAGTCATTTTTCCTTATGCAGATCAACACCATCCTAATATCCATCTCATTTTGACTTCTTTTACTGTACACAATTTATTCACCATAATCAGCTGATTTTCAAACTACTACTGAAATTCGATTGAAAATATAAATGACGAGAAATGAACAAAGATACTCACTTATTTTTCCTCTTCCTTTTTGGCCTTAATGAATGATTACATAGCTATACCAGCAATAAAAGCTCTTTAACATGCAAATTAGACACCTTTTTCCCACCCCTAATGATAGTCACTTGATTAAATTGGATTTATTTCAAGGCTTATGATCCAATGCTTTCTCAACATTGCTAATTTACTACACACTCCTCACATTCTGTAACACCCCCAAATAACCTCTTGAAAGCATTACCGCCAGTGACCTCAGACGTACTGTCCAATGTCACCCAAGGCTTTTCCAGTTGATATAAATCATCGAACAACATTTATGATACAAAATACCATAACTTTCATTTAAAACAAAGTCTCGGAATTTCAACAAAATTCCAAATACATCGGAAGACTTAATACAAACATATTTAACACAGCGGAAGACTTTAAATAAACAACAAAAGAGTCTTGATCGCAATGATCACCCGCCAAGGATCTCAACCTGAATAAACTTGTCAAAACACCGTTCGCTTCTATAGTCGTTCTAGTCTTCACGGGATGACAACTTATCTGATGTGCTGAATCGAACGGATGACACCAGCCAACCATGCAGAGAACAATTATGGTTGGTTAGTCTAATGAAAGACTAAGCAAGGGTACAAAGCAAAGTGGTTCGAAGTAGACGTATTAGGTTAGACTCATCGCTCCTCGAATCACAACCGATAACGATAGTCAACCACCATACTTCTACTGAATATATGAAAAGGCATGATCAAGAGAAGATTCTGGAGACCGAGTCTCATAGCAATCAATCCCAAAAGAAGATTCCAACGAAATGAGCCTCATCGAAAACATGACAAAAGTTGGGGAACATTAATAATCACACAAGCGTTCAAAAACGACTTGATGTTTCGGTTCACGACCAACCTCACCGCTCAAAGCGAATCCAGATTGAAAAGAGAACGTTACTCTGATCAAAGTCAAGACGAGATTTCCTAGCTGCACTATTGCCTAGCTGTACTACTCGCCCAAGGGTATATTAATTATGTGCGACAACGGCACTTATCTCATTAAATTCCAAAACACACATCGCATTATAAGCTTTTAGATATATGTTTCGCCATGAGGGACATATATCGAAGGGAATCCTTCCCAAGGTTTGTGACAGTAGCTAAGTGCACCACCTCTATACTCGGATAGAGGACGATCATGATCCGCCAGTTGGTGTCAGGGTCTCCGATGCCCTCTCAACCAATAATTATCAAGAAACGACTGGACCCCAGGGTCCCAGTAACGTTCCTACGAATACTCGTACTAACTAAACAGTTCAACACAGTAATAATCCATATCACAACCATCATGGCCAACATCAAAAACATATATCTATACTAGCGTTGTTCTAACAGATATACAACCCAGTATAATATCATGTTTTAATCACATATATAATAGCATTGTTCTAACAGATATACAACCTATTATAATATCATCTTTTAATCAATTCATTTAACAAAACTGTTCCCAATGAACAATAAATCAGTAGATCATCCCAAATTAATTAACAACTAAACAACTGATAATTAATTGAAATATGGAATGATGAGCAAGAGCGAACCGCCACTTGCCTTAGATCCGCAGAAGCTTAAGCAAAGCTTAGAGACGACGAGTTCCTGGGTCCGAAACTGGGACAGATCTTGGATTATAAATCCCTAAGAAACGACCCATAACGAGACCCTAAGTTAGATTCAATATCCACATATATGAATCTAAAAGAATACGAAAAGAATCGAAGGAGCCAAGCCTCGCCCAAGACCACACACCCAAGAACACACACTCAGACAAGGCTCGCCGCGGGTGCGGTGGAGCCTCTGCCGCGGGTGCGGCCAGGTTACAGTGGTGAAGGTCGTGACAAATTTTCGATGGAGAACTCACCCAAATCAATTCGTTCGACTTTGATTCGTTCTTGGTTTGATCTCCCAACACCTTAGGCCTTTGAATACCACTTAGGAGTACCTTTTTATCACTCAAAGGTATCTCGATCACCCTCTCACACCAAGCTCAAAAGCTTGAACAACAATGGAGAAATTCAGAGGAGAAAGGTGAAGTGCCCTTTGACTTCTGAATTCAACCCCCTTTTATAATCCATCAGTGAGCTTCCTCAGAGGGGACAAGCAAGGAGACCAGCTGGGAACAAGGGAACAACAAGTGGAGCAACTTGCTCGGCCAAGGATAAGATTTTCAGAAATCTTATCGCGACGAAGATGGCTTGCACCGCGGGGTGCGGTGGAGACTCTGTTGCCGCCTCCAAATTTGGCCTTCGCCGCGGGTGCGGCCACTTGACCGCGGGGTGCGGTCAAGGCCATTCTTCACCTTTTTGACCGTTTTGACTTTGGGTTAATCTTCTTAACCCCGGATTAAATATATTCGTACACGAACGACTATTTAACCCCGAAAATACGTCAACTGTATTTTATATTACTCAGAAAAATATTACAGAGATCAAACATATTACCGAATGTCTGAACTTCTCTGAAATTAATCCGACTTGTAATACGGGAGTTGGAAAAATTCCAAAATACCCTTATAAAATGAGGGATATTACACATTCAACCGTCTCGATGACGTTTCCGGTGAAGGACCCGTCGACCTAGGTTCTAATCATGGTGGTGCCTTCCTGGATTCGACAAAGTGCCTCACTGAGATGGCGGCACCGACAGACGATGAGGATTGCAAAAAATGGTCTCGTTGAAGAAAAGATCATAGTCGGCTACGAAGAGAACTTCATTCTCATCAACGCCGAGAGATTTAAGGATTTGCGTTCATGCGGGATTTGACGACAATGGGGAGTGTGATGACACTCTTAACCTCCTTGATAAGAGACAGATCCTCCACACGGAAGATACCCTGACAGAAGGTGACAAAATCGACGACAGAGTGGCAACAAGCACTAATAGACTCGTCGATCTTGACCTCGTCACGGGTGGAGACCTCGACGATGGTGCCGCTAGGAGGATTTGAGCTTATCCGACCTTGATCGAGAGCGAAGTGAAGGTGTTCTTGTTGTCGAAATCAGAGGTGACAATGGTGGTGCTTTAGGATTTTTGGTTCGAGATTTCAAAAAGAGAGAAGAACAACAATGGTTGTTTCAATTTTAGGGTTTTCGTGGAAGGGAGTCGCTCAAAAATCGATTTCGTGGGTTCTAAAAGTTTGATTTTTGAGGAAAAAAAGAAGAGATTTTAGAGCTTTGGTTGAGTGTGACAATGGTGATTTTACCGGATGGAGATAGTGAATATGAGTCTTGGAGAAAGATGAAGAATAAGAGGGTAAAAGATAGTTCATTCATATAATTTTTCTTATGATTTAATTTTTAATTATTACTTTGTTTTTAAAATTGAAAGAAAAATATAAATGAACTATCGAATTTATATTTTCTTTATAAATGAATTTTCTAGAATTTGGGTATTTTTGCAATTAGTTTGGGCAACTTTTTAATTAATTTGACCATTGATGCAACACTATAAAAAACAAGGTATTTTTGTAAAGTAATTAAAAAAATGGGATATAGATTACTAATTCCACTTGATTAAAATTCAAAACACAAGTTTTATTTTCCAAACTATTTATATGCCTGCTCTGAAGTAGTACGTAAAATATGATGTTACCGCAACAGTAAAAATAAAAGGAATCAGCGGAAAACTATCTTCTTACCTATGTATAATGTACTCCATTTTTGGGCATATGCTGAAAGGTAAATAGTCAGTACTGAGTTCTAAATTAAGTAAACATGGGATTCTCACTAATTAATACATCAACGTACCTTTTTTTCATTTTTGGAACGCATCAACCCATACCTACTCAATTATCTCTATTATTTTTCCCCAAATAAGTAATTGTGATCTATTTCTACTACATAGTTTTTATATTTTTTTCTTTGTTTATCAAGATATCAAAATGAAAATTGGTGTCTCTGAATTTAGGATTATTTATGTTGGTGTCTCATGATTAAGTTTTTTTCGGTTGGTATTCCTAGGGTTTTGATTTGTTCGCTTTGTGACCGTAATTTTTCATATCCGTATCCTTTCGGTTCGAATTGATCAAATCCAAGCTCATAATTATGTTTATTTCCCTCAACTTAGTAGGATTCGACTCCTAAAATAAGTAAATTTATACTTGAACCATTCCGATTTGAATTATTAAGGTCGGTAACGGATTGTTGCTTCGGAATTCAAATCGACATGGTTCAGACATGAATTTGGGTATTTAGGAGTCAAATCTTACTAATTGAGGGCGATGTGTACTTGAATTTAATCAATTTGAACCGGAATGATAAAAATATGAAAAAATCGGTAACGAAACAAACAAACTAAAACCTTAGGGGTATCAACCGAAAAAAACTTAATCATATGACACCAACGAGCTCCAACAAGAATTTTCCCATAAAAATTAATGCATTAATGTTGCCAGCTAAAAGTTAAGGAAAATACCACTTTGGTACAAGTAAAGGTGGGTTACTCTAAAGTATATACAAGTTTATTGAGGTATTTTCTCTTTTTAGTTTAATTGACAAATATAATTTTACCTTGGTTTTTCACTTGATGAACACTAAAAAACTAAAATCTAGATACAATGAATGACTATTATATTGTTTCAAAATCAGTTAACCCTTCTTCTTTTCCTAAGCTATTGTTTTTTATTTTATTAAGAAATAAATGTATAATGAATAAAAGAATGAGGCAAAGCTTACTTATCGATCATCACATTCTTGTAGCATTTACTATCGAGTCACGTGGAATGAGATCTAGTAGAGTTGTAAATTTATAATTCTTCTGTAAATAAATTTAAGCATTTGTGAGAGGGTATACAACCTTTAAGTAGGAGTACTACATATAATTAATTACTAGGATTTTTTTTTGATAGCAGATTAAAAATACTAGTAGTAGAGATTAAGATTATGATCGAAGGATCATAATTAAGCGCACACATACACGTAGGGAGTCCATCTTAGTACATGAGAAACATATGCAAATTATTGAAATAATGAAAGCACGTGCAGATGGATGGAGCAGCACGTGACTAGCAGGGCTTGGAGCAGAAGCAACGGCGGCGGAGGCCGACGCAGCTGCCGGAGGGGAAGCCCTCAGTCTGGCACACGGTGGCGCAGTTGCTGCCTCTAACGCAGGGGCCCTTGAAATGGTGGCTCGGTGACTCGCATATTCTTGCTTCCACCACCACTGTCCCCATCTCTTTTAATTCATTCATTATAATTAAGTTAGTCATATCACTATTAATTAACAATAATTAATTAAGGAAAATCGATTAATTAATGTGTAAATACCTGAGGCAGTGACGAGAAGCAGGAGAAGAAGAAGAGGGGAAAGCATACGAATGGGGCGCTCCATTATCATAAACCTCTCTCTCTCTAGACAGCTTGCACTCGGTACTCTCGTTGCTCTAGTGCAGGGTCTTTTTATAGCCGGTTGCAATTAACAAAGTACACGTTTTTTAATTCATGTCATTTTTTATTTGTCCGTTCAAATTTTAAATTAGATTATTTTTTATTTTTTGTAACTAAAATGATATAAATCTTATATAATGGAAATAAAAAGCTAATTATTAAAAAAATAAAAATAAATATACCAACTATCATATTTGAACAAAAAATATTATCACTATATTGATATTTAGCAAAAATAATACAAGTCCACTTTCTAGATCACACCAATTTTTCTCTCAGGTTTTGCGACGCCAAACATCTGACCTATAAAAAATATTACAATCGTGAAGAACTACAATATTTTAGATCTTATATGATATCCTTAATTTCCAAATCTTCAATCGCGAAGAACCTTCATGCGTTAATCGGTGTCGAGGCCTCCGTCATCGTCTTTCGAGTTTTGACGAGTACAGGATGTACAACTTCATGATCAAGTCGTGCTCGCGAGTGTATGCATGACTGGACGTAGTGTCCGTTCGCCCACCCCGACAAGAACGCTCACCGTCGGGACCCACTCTGACACAGCTCGTACAATTGTGTTCCCTGCTTAGGAGCTCAAGAAAGGAAGTTGATATCCGACCTAGCTAGTATCAAAGCCGACCATGTAAAGACGAAACATGTAACTAGAATGCTTTTTTTTTTGCGAAAGATATAGTGGATGACGTGTAATATTTTATTTCAGGTTTCAACGTCCACGTGTACAAAAGTGACGAAAAATTGGTCGAAAAACTTGCATGTATCATTTTTGGTAAATATCAACATAAATTGGTTATGCATTTACAAATTCTAAAGTTTGTGTTATTTTTGGTTCGAAATTAATAATTCTAGTCATTTTCCCTAAAAAAATAGTAACATAATCTATTGTGAATCTTCTGCTACGAGATAGGCTACCATTATTGTATGTTTCATAACGTAAAGTAGGACATCATATCAATATATCCCAAATGGGGCAGGAGCTAATTGCACCTGCAGTGGTGCTGCAGACACCACTGCAGGGCCGTCTGATCAAACGGTGTTTGACACCGTTTGAGGAGTTCATTTTTTTTTTAATTTCTGTAGTTTAGAACGGTGATTAGCACCGTTCTAAACTTATGTTTTTTTTATTTTCTGAATTTAAAACGGTGAGTAGCACCGTTTTAATAATTTTTTTTTTGTTAAAACGGGAACTATCGCCGTTTGATTTTTTTTTTAATTTTATGGGATTAAAACGGGGATTATCACCGTTTGAATTTTATTTGACTCACAGCTACGAATGGCTCCTAGGGGAGATGCTCGTAGGGATGCAGAATGCAGAATGGACAATCGGAGGGATGCAGGGTAAGGGGGATGCAGAGGAGAAGAGGGAATATGGTAAAAAATAATAATTTTTAGCTTTCTATAAATGGATTCGGAAGAGAAGAGGATGGTAAAATTTTTGAAATTGTTAGTTGAGTTTCAAAGAAAGAATTAGGTGATTAAAAAGAAGAAGAAGAAATCAAAGGTGGATTAGGAGATATTATCCTAATGTCGTGGTCAAATGAAGATGTCGGAGAATCCATTCAAGAGGTATGTAAATTAAATTGGATTAATTATTATTTATTTAATGTCATATAAATTAAACTTTTGTAAATTGCATGATTAATTTATCAGATGCTTAATTTATCAAATCGTTCAAAACTCCACTCTTATTTAGGGTAAATTGCATGCGCATGATTAATCATACACCAAAACTCCACTCTCATTAACTGTAAATTGCATATAAATTGATTTAATTATGTTAGTTTATTTAATTATTTAACTATGTTAATTTCACTCTCATTTACTGTAATTAATCATATAGCAAAATTCCACTCTCATTTATTTAACTATGATAGTTGATTTAATTATGTTGTCATTGCTTAATTTATATATTTACTTAAGACATATAATATCTTTAATTTATAGATTAAATAACAAGAGTAATAACTTGTAGATTTTAATTTATGTAAATATGATTGTTATTCCTAATGTGAATGAGACATGTTTGGTTGGAACGAACGATTGGTCTGTAATTGGATTTTAAAATGAATTTTACCATGGTAGGTTGTTTTATCATTTGAATTTTAAAAGGAATTTTACCATGGTATTATTGTAATGTAAATATATTATATTACTTTTTACTGTAATTATATATATTATGTAAATATATTATGTTATTATGTAATTACTATAATATCTTAATTTATATGTTTGCTTAATTTATATGTTTTACTGTAATTTATATGTTTCCTTAAGGCATATAAACTCCACTCTGATTTACTGTAATTATATATTATGTTACTTTTTTAATGTCATTGATTCAAGTGTATATATTTTAGATTCAAGTTAATATCACATATATAATTTGTAAAAGTTAAAGTCATAAACAATTGTATTTTTTAAATAATGTTTGTTTTGCATATAATTTCCACGATTTTATAGATTAGATTCAAGTGTATACATTATTTTAATGTAAATAGTTTGAAACTTGTTATAGTGTATGTACATTTATTCAAATAAAAGTTAATATCACATATATAATTTGTAAAAGTTAAAGTCATAAACAATTGTATTTTTTAAATAATGTTTGTTTTGCATATAATTTCCACTATTTTATTATACATGTTTATTTTATTTGTAAAATTAATATATATGTTATTGGAAAGTTAGAATTGGACAAAAAAAGCATGAATATTTAAAATACTTTGAATTATAAATATTATATTTTATACATCATTGAAAATTTATTGTGTTGGATGTTTATTATACTAAACTAATACATGTTAAAATATATGGAATTAATGGCAGAATTTTACCTCGTACTTCCAAACGAGCTACAAGTGGTCGGATCGTGAGTCCATGTTAGCTTGGGCACGCGAACAAGGAACTAGACTTAACATGGTGTTGACTATTCAGAAATCCTGGGAGCGAAAAGTCATACTGGCATGCGAGAAGTCGGGAAGCTATCGGTCGTTCAAGGATGTATTGATAAAAAAGACGCGTACAAAGAAGAGCAATTGTCCATTCGTGCTGAACGGGGTGATGCATAAGGATGGGTCATGGATGTTGTATGTGGAATGCGGTACACATGATCATGATCTTGCGACGAGCTTGGAGGGTCATGCCTATGTCGGACGCCTGACTGAGCATCAAAAAAGCGTTGTCAAGACATTGACGCAAGCGTCCGCAAAGCCGAAGATGATTATGACCTTCTTACGACAGACGTATAACAGGGTCTTTACGTCGAGGAAGCAAATCTACAACATTCGGCAATAGTTTCACTCTGAAGAGATGGATGGTATGACTGTAACCCAGTACACCCTCTCATATTTATTTAGCTTTGGTTACTATATCAATCCCCGAAGGCTACATGGACATGACGATGTGGTTCAAAACTTGTTTTGGGCTCACCCTCATTCCATTCATCTGCTGAGCTTGTTCCCTTACGTCGTCATCATGGATTCGACATACAAGACAAATAGGTCAATAGTTCCGACATTACAAATTTTGAGAAATTTTACTCATTACTGTAGCATGGTTAGAGTCGTTTTAATACTTTCTTATAAACCGATTATAGGTACAATTTGCCCCTTGTTGAGATCGTCGGCTTTACGTGCACGGGACATACCTTCAACATTGCCTATTCGTTCATGGCACGTGAGAATCTCGACCACTACGAATGGACACTCAGAGAGTTGGCACACTTGTTCGCTCAAGTCGGCAAGAGGCCAACGACGATAGTCACGGATCGAGATTTGGCTGAGGTCAAAGCTGTAGGCCATGTATTCCCCGATGCCCAACATCTATTGTGTTGGATACATATACTGCACAATTGCAGGGCCTTTGTCCTCACCGTGACGCATAATGGCGGTCTAGCAGATGGATTCATGAAAGCGTGTCGGTTACTATTCAACTCGAAATCCGAGTATACATACTACGCGCGCCTCCGTGAGATGCAAGAGACCTACACTGGTTTTATGGGTTACCTTATGACTACGTGGCTTGGGCCTTATAGAGAACGTATCGTCAGAGCCTGGACTGATACCAAACTTCATTTGATCACAAGGACCACGAATAGGTAAAGTGATTTAAGTTTATTGTGTATAGGTTGTTGGTGTATCAATGTGTTTATTTATAAAATATTCTTCATGTGTCTGTAGAGTTGAGGGCGCGCACTCTGTGCTTAAAGATGGGATTGAAAACAGACCCGTATTAGGTTTCAACACACTAGCACAGAAGATCCATCAACTCACAGTAGACCATGTTGGTGTAGTGAGAGGAAACATGGAAATGGATCGTAATACGATCCCAACCGCAGTGTTGAGGCTACGAGCACCTTACGAGAATCTGTTTAGTCTGCTACTGAACAAAGTGTCAAAATTGTGTTTGGACACAATGTTGGGCACAGTAGATAGAATCTTGAACCCGAAATATAAATTTGATGTCTCTGTTTGCAATGACGGTTGGTGGAGGGTGGTCAGAGGGCTTCCATGCGGACATGATTTGTTCGAAGCGATGGCAAACAGCACCCTTATCCAGCCTGACCAAATCCACCTATTCTGGAAACAAGTGAAATGGGAAGGTGTTACAGATGTAAAAATGATCCAAGGGGTCAACATGGCATTCACGGAAGAGGAATCTAAGTTTTGTTCCGTAATTAGTGATTTTTTGGGAAGCAGGATGAGCTATGATGACCTGCACCGGGTTAATTCGGCATACGATGACGGGAAAATTCCAGGAAGGTCCTCACTTCAGGAGCCGCCCAGTAGCTCATTTATAACAAAGGGGAGGCGAAGAAATGATTCAACAAAAAAGGATAAGACTTGGATGGAGCACGCAGAAGAAGCCATATTAACCAAGTCCAAGTCGATGGGCGACTCAACATTGAAGCGTCAGAGTAGTCGGGGAAAACGCGGACGTCATAAGGCACCACTCAGCGGGTCGGTGCTCGGGCCCGAAAAGGAAAAACCAGAGGAAGCTTTTGGGGTGAATTTTGGTATTCGAAATGTGGACTCATTCATGTTCGTATACATGACCAAAGCCTTAAACGTTGCGGGAGACGGCCATTGTGGCTACTGTTCACTTGCTGAGTTACTTGGGTTGGGCCAGGGTGAATGGAAGCAGGTTCGAAGGACGATGGCGACAGAGCTGAAAAGAAACATCCATGTGTACAAAGCAATGGAGCATATACTTGTCACCAAATTGCCTGATCTGTTGCACAACATAAACTACACTGGTGATAATTGCATGCAACATCAATGGATGGAGATGCCGATGTGTGGCTTGATTTTTGCTACAGCGTACCAAAAAGCGTTGGTGATGTTGTCATGGAACGGTGCACATACAAGTCTACCGATGATTTCCCACCTTTCCAGCGACCGCCCTCCTACAGACGTTCTTACAGTCGCCTTAGTCGGCGATTGTAACCATTTTGTACCGGTAAAAATGTTGTCACTCGTCTTTAATTTAACGTTTCCTACTTGTTTTCATTTTAATAAAATTAATCATATGTTGTAGGTATGGTTGTATAAAGATGCCCCAATTCCTCCCATTGTTGGTTTGTGGAGGAACTACCACCATTCTAGTGTTGATAATTGGGATCAAGCATTTCAGCAGCGGATAGCAGACTTCCAACGATATCGTATGGAGAATGGTCGCCCTATCGCATGAGGATCATATTGTAACTTCGTTTGTTGTCATTTTCGTATAATTAGGATCATAATGTAATGAATATTGTAACTTCGTTTGTTGTCATTTTCGAAAAATGGGTATATATCCTACTCGATTATTAAAGTGTACTGATTTATTATTCATTTAGTATATTATTAAAATCAATCTGTTTATTTTCCCCTAAACACGAACATGTAAAATATATGAAGAAATAAATACGAAAAAAATGTAACATATACAATTAATAATAATGTAACAAATTATTATTAATAAAAACCGAAAAATGGAAGGTAAAAGATAATAAATTAAATAGAAAAAAAATGGAAGGAGGGAGGGAATAAACACGGGGGAGAGAATTAATTTTTGAAAGCCTAAATTTTCAAACCAAAATGGAAGGCGGGAGCCAAGGGGAAGGGAGCAAAACGGGGCCCAGAACCGTTTATTTTCGGAGGGCCAACTGGTTGCCATCGTGGCGGGAGGCGATTCGGGAGGGGGGCTCGGATTGCCAAGGTGGCAAACGGGGGCCAGAACCGTTTTCTCCCTACCCCAGATTTCATCAAACGTGTTCCAAAACCGTTTTCGGATTGCCAACGTGGCAAATCCGACGACTGGCGACGCCTTTCCTTTGATATCCCGTATTTGATTTTAACGGCCCGATTTATCACCCCTCGGATTAACCTCTCATTTTTTTCCTATAAATACCCAAACCCTTCCCCTCTCAAACTCACAATTCAACTCTCATTTTCTACTATCAATTTCCTACTCTCATTTTAAACACTTTTTTACGCACTTATTTAGTCTCTCCTAATACAAGATGCCTCCAAAGGACGCCAATCAAGGGAAAAGACACTCATCATTATGGGTATATTTTATTCTATACTTATATTTAATTTGTATTAATTTCCGTTATCGTCATTTTAATAGTTGTCGTTTAATACTCGTCTTAAATTGATAGAGATTATATATTTAATTTGTATTAATTTCCGTTATCGTCATTTTAATAGTTGTCGTTTAATACTCGTCTTAAATTGATAGAGATTATATATTTAATTTGTATTAATTTCCGTTATCGTCATTTTAATAGTTGTCGTTTAATACTCGTCTTAAATTGATAGAGATTATATATTTAATTTGTATTAATTTCCGTTATCGTCATTTTAATAGTTGTCGTTTAATACTCGTCTTAAATTGATAGAGATTATATATTTAATTTGTATTAATTTCCGTTATCGTCATTTTAATAGTTGTCGTTTAATACTCGTCTTAAATTTGCTAGAAATCATTTTCAAGAGGCATTGGCTTCGGGGGTTCCCGACACGTTTCAGAACGCGGAGTCACGCAATCGGCTCGTAATCGTAATGATTCGCGAAGGGCTCAAGAGAGGGAACATGAGGAGCAAGTGGACCTCCCTCATGGCCAAAGTGCATCCCCCCCCCCCCCCCCCCCCCCAACCCACCCACCCAACTTTCATTGACCGCCCCTCGAGCCAGCACTAGTGTCGTTCCCTCAAGTAGTAGTACGAGGACGCCATCAGCATCAAGGCTGCACCGCTCTGCTAGCACTAGACACGATCATTCGTCCACTGGTGCATCCTCCTCTCGTGCAACCGCCTCCCATGCAACTGACAGTGTAACGGGAGGAGATATGGAGGATGACGATACATACGGCGGCCCTCAGGAGGGTGACATTCCATATGGTGGGCCTCAGGAGGGTAACATTCCATACGGCGGGCCTCTGGATCGTCAACTCCTATGGGATTACGACACACACATAGCTAGATTTGTGTATGCCGATAACGATAATGGAAAATATGTAAGTGTCAACTTCAACGCTTATCATATGCATTTTTTAGTACTTTTCTTAATATTTTATTTATGCACATGTTCGTTTTTAATTTTATTTAAACCTTTATGTTCAGAAAAATAAATGTTTAAGGGCGCTGACACGGTCAAAGACCCTGAACTTTTGGAAAGACCTAATCGCGAATGATAACCAAGCAAAGTGGTATAGGTTGGCAGCTCGCAGCGGCCTCCTTGGATTTTTGAATCTCAAGTACAAGGGGATGGATAGTGCACTCATTTCAGCTTTCGTGGAGCGGTGGCACCCGGAAACAAAAAGTTTTCACTTTTCATGGGGTGAAATTACCATTACACTCCACGATGTCTTTCAGATCCTGAATATGCCAATCCAAGGCAGTGCTGTACATACACCATTCGAAGATGTCGAATTAATTATGGATATCAACTCGAAGATGGGCATTCCAATACAAGCATTAAAAGCGGCAAAGACGAAATCTGGTTTTAATTGCAAATGGCTCAATGAATTTTTGACGACGACGACGGGGAAATCTGACAGTCTTATAGCCTCTGGGTTTTTGGCCGTTTTGCTTGGTAGCACGTTGTTTCCCGACAAGTCGGGGAACAAAATCAAGCTATCTTTATTTCAGCTGCTATGGGAACACAATGAGACAAGGCAATACGCATGGGGTGCTGCTACGCTTGCCTACTTGTATAGACAGCTTGGTATGGCAAGTCGTGCAGAAGCCGCTCAAATTTTTGGTTGCCTTTTGCTCCTTCATGTAAGGATCCAAAACTCTTTCTTTTATTGTCATCTCAAATAATTATTTCTCAAACTTTACTTGCCTAAAGTTTGCTTATTTTCGTGCAGGACTGGATTTGGAGCTACTTTCCTAAGTTTAGGGGCCACTTAAATCTGTCTCAAAACGACCCAAGAAATGAAGGCCCACGGGCGGCCCACATCGATCCTCGATCGCCAAAAGAAGATTGTAGCATCAGGGTCAAGGAAATGAGGCTTTCACTGGACTTATTACGACCCGATGAGGTACTACACTTTCATTATTCATTTTACATTAATTAATTTTCATTTAAATTTATGCAACACATGCTCAAACTCTTATGTGTATAGGTCGTATGGAAGCCGTGGGACAATGTTCAACCTCAACACTACCGCATATCGATGTACAGAGGAACTCTGAAGTGCATGAAATTCAGTGAACCTTATATGCCTGATCGAGTGACTCGTCAATTCGGTAAGGTTCAACCGATTCCCATTGACCCGATTCGCCCCAAGAGTAGAACCAGACACGTGATGCTATATAATTACGAGGCAGTGTTCTTTTCCACGGACGACCATTGGGATGAACTGCCCAACTACCAATCCCCGATTCTGAGGCTATCCAATTGTATCACAAGCACGCATACGGTGGATGGCTACGTTTCATGGTTGCAACGTCTTTCTCATCCTTACATGTATGCGGATTCCAAGAGTGTGATGGAAAACGAACGTCCCATGCCCGCATACATAGAATCTGTTATCAAAATTAATCATATACAAGGGATAATCAACGAGACCCTTCGCCAGTTGGATACAATGCCAGACTTGCAAATCGCAAAAGCGGTGCTACAACGGATCCATGCGCTTGTGAATGTACAACTGGTTGAAGCTCCAATTGCAGAGGCTGTTGAACCAGAAGGGTATGTACCAGTTCGGGAAACACAATACGAGGAGCACGGGACACAATATGGGTCATCCACAGGTCCAAGTACAGGGCAAGGGTATCAAGGTCCATACTTCGGCCAAGGATACCAAGTCACACCGTCGGCTGGAGGTCCAAGCTTTGGGCAAGCATTCCAAGGCCCACCGTTCCCACCGGCAACAGGAGGTCCAAGCTATGGGCAAGCATTCCAAGGGCCACCGTTCGGAGTGCCGACAGGGTTCGGGGAGCAAGCATTCCAAGGCCCACCGTTCGCACAAGCTACAGGACGTCCAAGCTATGGGCAAGGGCAACCGTTCGAAGTGCCGACAGGGTTCGGGGGGCAGTACAGGGAAACGAGTGGATTCATGAATTTACTTGGATCTGTCCAAGAGTACCGACAATACGGAGAAGGGTATCATCCACCGTACGGGACAGGTTATGGACAAGGGTAGGAGAGAAGAAATGAGGGGAACAATTAAATAAATCTTTTGTAATACCTTAATCTAAATTTTATTGACTTTAGTTCATTAATATTTTATTTTTTATGATTTGAATTTATTTGATATGTTAATATAAATTTGTTAATTTTTTTTTAACAAAATAAAATACATAAATTTCATTATATTTTTAAATAAATTACATAAACCCCATAAAAATAATATCCAAATATCCCATAAACCCCCATTAAAATCCCCAAAATTCACTCTTTTATTTTTTTTAAAGAAAAATTCGTAAACGGTGGTTAACACCGTTTATATTTACAAAACAAAATTTGCAAACGGTAGTCAACACCGTTTATATTTAAAAAACTGGATTAAATTTTTTTTTACAACAAAAATTGGAGTTTACAACAACAAAAAAATAAATCCAAACGGTGGTTAATACCGTTTTAAAATTTAAAAAAACATTAAAAATTCTTTTTCAACAAAAAATGGAGTTTACAAAAAAAAAAAAAAAAATCCCAAACGGTGGTTAACACCGTTTTGAAATTTAAAAAAAAAAAAAAAAAAATCCAACAGAAATTGGAGTTTACAAAAAAAAAAAAAAAATTTGGCCAAACGATGGTTAACACCGTTTTAAAATTATAAAAAATAAAAAATGGATCAAACGGTTTCTCTCACCGTTTACCCTAACGAACGGACCCAAACTTTCATACGGTGGAAGTAGTAATCCCCCCCAAATGGAATCTTCAATCCATTTTATCTCATTTCTCTATGTCACATCATCCAAGACCCCAGATAAACTTTTACCATTTTATCAATGGATTTTTATTTTAAGATCTAACACCTTATTAATTTTTCTTCATTTGAAATTATAAATATATCCCTTATAACTTTCTATTTACAACTGATAAAATAATAATATATTGTACATTATGAGTAGTAATAATCTTATATAAATTATATAGTTATAATAATTTTGTTACTATTTTTTGTATTATATATAACATTGTAATATAAGTTACTAATAATAAAAGAAATTTAAAGAATAAACATCATTACTTAAAGTGAAACATAAAGCAAAATACATCACAAAATATCCTAATTTTCATCGTCATTAGACCCAAATTTTGACAGATGTTCTCCACCAAATTCAACCTAAGTTGGTAATGTATATTCTTATCCCGAGGTCGAATTCTGTTCACGGTGAAGCTCCTCATATTGGCCTATTGGTTAAGTTTTCATATCCAAGTTAAACCCTCCATTTTCTCTTTCATCAAAGTAAGGAATTTCATATCCATCATATTTAACACCCCCGACTTATATCGGTAGTGTCACACGTCAGTGATCTCAGACGTTACTGTCCAAAGTCACCCTAGGCTTTAATCGAAACAATTAAGCTTAAATAAGTATATTAAATAACGAAAGGATAATCAGCGGAAGACATTTTAAATGAAACTCAATCTTTTATTAAAAGATCTCTCGTAAAATGAGAAGGACGGTTTTACATCAAAGTGAAATTACAGCGGAAAGCTTTTATAATAAACCCTATTACATGACTCGTTTATAGGAATATACATTAAAGTAATACTTAATAACCTTAAAACAATGTCACTTAATCTTCAACTGCAAGCCTCTTCTTCGATTGGTTACTTCAAGTCTTCGGAGACCAACCACTGATGTGCCGTATAGGACGGATGACACCAACCAACCATGCAAGGAATAAAACTCGGTTGGTTAGTCTAATGAAAGACTATGCAAGAGTACAAACAGAATGGTTCAAGTGATCGTAACCGTTTACTATCATTGTCTCTCGAATAATAACCGAAGGAACGATACATAACCCAGAACTTTCACGGATTTATAAAAGAAGGTATGCAATGAAAAGAAGACTCCAAAGGAAATGAGTCTTATAGGAAACGTATGACAAATGTTTGGGAACGTTAAGTTTTCACACACAAGTTTTAAAACACGACCTTGATTATTTGGGTCCACGACCAACCTCACCGCGTAATACGAATCCAGATTGGAAAGATGACTTACTCTAACAAGAGTTCGGGCGGTTTTCACGTTGTACTCCTCGCCCGAGGGTTTATTAATTATGTGCATAACCGCACCTATCTTATTTAATTCTAAAAATGACATTAATGTTGAAGCTTTTAATTTCACATCTCGTAATGAGACATTGGGAATAAATCCCTTAAGATTGGGAATACATCCCGAAGATTGGCACCAACTGAGTGCACCACCCCTATATTCGGATAGGGATAGGTCATGACCAAAAGAGTGTTAGGGCACTTACTTCCTAACACCAAAGTTATAAAGAAACGACTAATCCTCGTAAGGAATTAACGTTTCTACGAATACTCGTGTTAAACTAGCATTTAAGTTCACATTTAAATCCACACCAAAACTCATTACATTAATATCATACAAAACTATATAATAGCGTTGTTTCTAGAAATATATACCCTATTATAAAGTCATATTTTAACACATCGTTTAATTAAATCTGTTCTCAAACAGAAAACAACAACTTTTATCCCATCTTAATTAACAATCAATTAATTGATAATCAAGGGAAACATGTCATAATGAGCAAAAGCGAACCACCACTTGCCTTAGTCTAGACGAATCGAAGATGTCGGGTTCCGAGATCTGGAGACTGGAATCTGAGTAC
Organism: Rheum nobile; assembly: GCA_027886185.1. Classification (NCBI taxonomy): domain Eukaryota; kingdom Viridiplantae; phylum Streptophyta; class Magnoliopsida; order Caryophyllales; family Polygonaceae; genus Rheum; species Rheum nobile. Next base: position 2,043,152 of record WOAB01000056.1, read on the forward strand.
GGATTCCTACGACGACGACGAGATAAAAGACGGAACCCTAAGTTAGATACGACACGAATAAACGAAACGAACGAAAGGAAAAAGGAAGCCTAAGCCACGACCGTGGTTGCCAAAGCCCCGATCGCGCTTGTTGGGCAAGGCCGCGGTCGCGGCTGGCATATCTGCGGTTGCGGTTTCCTGGGCTCAAGCCATAGTCGCGATGGGCATAACCGTGGTCGCGGATGCCCATCCCGACGACGGCTTGGAGGCGGGCTCGAGCTTACCCACGACGATGACGACTTCCTTCACCACCGCGAACACCACCACTCCAAGGCTTCCCAAGGCACTTTCGGCGACCACCAACAACTCCGACGACGACTAGAAAACTCTGGCCATAAAGTTTTAACGAGAGAGAGATGAGAGAACTGTGGATGGAGAAGAAGGCTGATCTGGGCTCCTATTTATAGCCAAGGAGGAGGAGCCGTTCACCCCCACACTGGCAACTCAACCGGTTGCCCTCCCCTCACCGGCGAGCGTTGAATAAACGAGGGAAATATCGAGTGTCGGCGTTCGAAAACAGAGGAAGGAGAAGACGAACCAGATATCCGCGGTCGCGGAAACAGGGCCGCGATCGCGGTTTGGCTCTGGGCGAATCCGCACCCGCGGATTCAATCCGCGGTCGCGGAACTGCCGCGATCGCGTCACTTGGCCTTTGGTCGCGGGTCTCGTTTGAGGATGATATGTGATATATTGTATAGCGCATCTAGTGGTTATTAGCATGATTTAGGTGATGTTTGGATATGCTTTGATGGTGATTCTGTAATCCAGAAGAGAAGACGAGAAGTGAAGAAATCATGGGATTTACAGAGGTTTCAAGTGCATTGAAGAGTAGAAGAACAGTATGCTGAATTCAATTGGTTCGTTCTCTTTACTCAGATGTCCAAATGGAGTGATTCCAATTAGAGGAGTTAGATCTTGAAGTCTACTGAAAGTCCTCAAAATATGAGTGCAATCCGAGTTGGGAATCAAAAGTTATGGCGTTTTTACGAAAGTGTCGTAGAAGCTGGAGCCTCTGGAGACCCACCGCAGGGTGCGGTGGGTGTTGCCGCACCCGCGGTGACGACGCACTGAAGACTTTTCTCGGCTTATTTCCGAGATCTTTTATCTGTTTTTATTTTATTTCTGAAACTTTGTTTCCAAGTTTGTTATTTCCTTTTATTTATTTCTGGATTTTTTGCCCTAGTATTTAAGGTTATTTCTAAGACTTTGTTTAGATGACCCTAGTTGCCACCTTTCATAGTTTTTCTCTCACAAATCCTATGGAGAACTAAACATCCATTGTTGCACTTGACGTTGTGAAGCCTTCAATTGATTGGTTGTGAGTTTTCTACTCTTATTCGTTTTCCTATCTAGTTGTATTAATTCTTTTGCGCTTGAATGTTTATTGAATCTTATTGGTTTATCTAGACTGATCACATAGGTTTATTGATATTATCCATATAAATAGGACTTGTGATTCCGGGTTCGAGTTGCATATCTAGTAGCAAACACGATTTATATAAGCGGGTTGCGAGTGTTCATCGTGAGAGAGAGTTAATTGCATGCTTATAGTAACGGGTTGTTTCTATCGCATGTATCTTGTTGAATCCTTGGTTGAATGCTATTGCTTTGTTGAGTCTTGAAGGTTTTCGGATTTGATTTAGTAATAAGTACTATTAGGGCTGGTAGAACTAATAGTTACATATGATCGGGATAAGAACAACTAAAGGAAAGATAAGAACTTGAGATTGATAGAATTCAGTGATCAATCATATCTCTTGTTGTGTGGATCTTTGTCAGGTATGACGCTTTTCCCAATCATATTCATAACCTTTGCATGCGAATCTGTTTACTTGTCTACTTGTTATTTGGTTACGAAAATCATACAAACCCCCTCTAGTTCCTAGTTGGTGACTTGCAATTACTTGAATTGATAATCTGATTCTCTGTGAGATTCGACCCTTACTTGCCCAAACTACTTGTTTAGCTTTGTTAGGATTATTTTGTTTAGGTGTCACGACAATGCCTATCAAATTTGGCATCGTTGCCGGGGAATCAAAATTTCTGTTTTTGTGGTTTTGTTTGTTACCAACTTTCGTGTGGACCTATCTTACGGTCCACACTCGTGCTACTGATTTCTTTTTCTTTGTTACATATATGGAGTTCTGGGGAGAGCCGCGATATGACCCATACTCCTACGCATACACTCCAGGGTGGAGAGATTACCCCAATTCGAGTTATGGGTACCGGCAATATCCTCCATATGGTCATGACTACCAGGAGTTCTACCCAGAGCCAAAATCGTTCTACCAGCAGGGTACTCCACGGTAGTACAATCCGGCCTATGAGCATAGCCCGCCAGTGTCCAATCCAAGTTCCTCCATGTCAATTGAAGATATGCTCCAAGCTTTGACTAAACATTTCACTACTCATGTTCAAGCTACGGCGTCGAGCATAAAGAATTTAGAGACGCAGATGGGGCAAATGGCTGAAGCGATCACTAGGATTGATGCAAGAACTTCGGGAAATCTACCATCTCAAACGGTAGTTAACCCGAGAGCAAATGTTAGTGCCGTGACGCTCAGAAGTGGTAAGCAGCTGAACGTCGCTCCTAGTGCTGAAGAGGACGACACAGAAGACGAGAACTCTCTGTCGAGTTCACCGTACCCGCGGCCGGAACACCGCACCCGCGGTGGGACTCCAGAAGACCGACCACACCCCGCGCCACTCTCACCGCACCCGCGGCACTCTTGCCGCACCCGCGGTGACGGTGAACAAAATCTCGAGAATTCCTCTGCTGACATCACCGCACCCACGGTGGATTCTGACCGCACCCGCGGTGGACCTTCTAGAGTTGTGAAAGAGCCCTATGTCGACACCTATGTTCATCCGTAATTTCCCCCTCTCGGTTCTGAGAAGCCTCCCGCACCTTTCCCTGAGGCTCTGAAGGACACCCAAAAGGTGGAGAACGACAAAGGTTTATTTGACACCTTCAGTAGCTGCAAGGCGAACGTTCCTTTGGTCACACTGGCAAACAGCGTCCCTCGCTGCACAGAAGTTTTAAGGGCGCTGGGCAATATCAAAAAGAAACCAAAGGGGAAGTACAAGAAGGAAGCCTTGATTCAAGTGGCGGATTTTTACATGTTGGATATGAGGCAGGATAAGCATGCAGCCCCTGAGATGTTGGGTAAACAATTCCTAAAGATGGCAAGTGCATTCATTGATATGAACAGCGGTCCACCCATCATGAAGTGCAGGAGGACGGGGGTCAAGCTCGACATGGAATATACAAAGAGGCATCCCCCTGATATAGATCCCAGGAGTTCAGTTGTTGTGAGCAACCCGAGTTGAGGTTGTCTGAGTAGGATGTCGAGCCACGACAATAACTAAGGCGCTGTCCGGGAGGAAACCCGAGGTATGTTTTTCTTTCTTTGTTTTTCATTCTTTGTTTTTTCATTTGTTTTTAGTGTGTTATTGCTTTGTTTTTTTTTCTTTGTTTCCGACTAACCTGCAGGGAGGAAACCGTATGCGAATTGAAGAAGGTGTTTCCCACACCATTGTAAGTCTTCGTTTGCCCTACACTGAAAATAAAATTTCCGAAAAAACCTTAAACGGGGATCAACAAAAAAAAAACCGGAAAAACCTTAAACAGATTTAAAAAAAAAGAAGAAGAAGAAGGTTTTACCGAAGCCTAGTTGTCCAGAGTTCCCCATGGAGAGACGGTGCGCATCATGTTGTCAAAGGAGGAGACATTAGCCCTACACATTATTTGACAACGATGATGGCCCTACAATTGACAGCTGAGGAGGAGGAACACTAGAGCCCCCATCACGATTACATATGGGCTCCACCATGTGTTCGTTGAAGGCCGTGCAGCCCCAACATCTTTGCAAAGCCACTACTCACCAAACTGGTTTCCTCTTGGTTGCACGGTAGGAGAAAACTATGGAGTTGATGAAGACACCCGCCCAACACTGGAGACCTGGGCGTTACTGAGTATACCGCCAGCAACAACGAAAGTGTCCAAGCAGCTCGGCGACGTTGTGAGTTATTTTTTTGCTTTTCCCTGTGCTTCTATTCTTTTTGTCTTTCATTACATTGAGGACAATGCAATGTTTAAGCATGGGGGAGAGTTCTATACTTGCTACGTTGTTGAGGAGAGAAAAGAAATGAAAAAGGCAAAATGTTGAAAAAAGGCAAAAAATTGAAATCCTAGGATAAGTCGAAAACCCGAAAGGGCGACTTAGGTAAGAAGCAGGTGGCTTGGACCAGCATTAGGCTGGGGTAATAATTGGTCAAGAGTGATGTGAGTATATTATGAGCCCATCTATTGAAAAATGAAATGAGTGGCTTGGTGAAAACCCAAAAGGGCGCCTTGGTAAAATGAGTGAAAAGAATAAGAGTGATTTTTAGGATTCCTCATTTTTCATGGCGTGGTGACATAAGAAGAGGTGATATAAGGAGGATTCGGGTAGGTCACTCTGGGAGGTATAAGAAGATAGATGGGAGACTAGGATTAGAACTTATTCACTCTATGGTGTTCGGGATAAGCTTGGGGGAAGTACTCTGCTTTCCTTTAAGTTTGATTGTGTGGGGTGTTGATTTGAGGAGTTGTATGTTATGTTTTGCATCACTTGTTTGGTTGTCTTGGAGCTTATTGTTGATGTGTTGTAACTACTAGTGTCATATTTTCTTGTGCTTCCTGAAGCCTTGGGGTTGAATTTGGAGGAATAGGTTGACTTTAGCTTACTCGAGGACGAGCAAGGTTTAAGCATGGGGGAATTTGATATGCGATATATTGTATAGCGCATCTAGTGGTTATTAGCATGATTTAGGTGATGTTTGGATATGCTTTGATGGTGATTCTGTAATCCAGAAGAGAAGACGAGAAGTGAAGAAATCATGGGATTTACAGAGGTTTGAAGTGTATTGAAGAGTAGAAGAACAGTGTGCTGAATTCAATTGGTTCGTTCTCTTTACTCGGATGTCCAAATGAAGTGATTCCAATTCGAGGAGTTAGATCTTGAAGTCTACTACAAGTCCTCAAAATATGAGCGCAATCCGAGTTGGGAATCAAAAGTTATGGCGTTTTTACAGAAGTGTCACAGAAGTTGGAGCCTCTGGAGACACACCGCACCCCGCGGTGGGTGTTGCCGCACCCGCAGTGACGACGCGCTGAAGACTTTTCTCGGCTTATTTCCGAGATATTTTATCTGTTTTTATTTTATTTCTGAAACTTTGTTTCCAAGTTTGTTATTTCCTTTTATTTATTTCTGGATTTTTTGCCCTAGTATTTAAGGTTATTTCTAAGACTTTGTTTAGATGACCCTAGTTGCCACCTTTCATAGTTTTTCTCTCACAAACCCTATGGAGAACTAAACCTCCATTGTTGCACTTGACGTTGTGAAGCCTTCAATTGATTGGTTGTGAGTTTTCTACTCTTGTTCGTTTTCCTATCTAGTTGTATTAATTCTCTTGCGCTTGAATGTTTATTGAATCTTATTGGTTTATCTAGACTGATCACCTAGGTTTATTGATATTATCCATATAGCTAGGACTTGTGATTCCGGGTTCGGGTTGCATATCTAGTAGCAAACACGATTTACATAAGCGGGTTGCGAGTGTTCATCGTGAGAGAGAGTTAATTGCATGCTTATAGTAACGGGTTGTTTCTATTGCATGTATCTTGTTGAATCTTTGGTTGAATGCTATTGCTTTGTTGAGTCTTGAAGGTTTTCAGATTTGATTTAGTAATAAGTACTATTAGGGCTGGTAGAACTAATAGTAACATATGATCGGGATAAGAACAACTAAAGGAAAGATAAGAACTTGAGATTGATAGAATTCAGTGATCAACCATATCTCTTGTTGTGTGGATCTTTGTCAGGTGTGACGCTTTTCCCAATCATATTCACAACCTTTGCCTGCGAATCTGTTTACTTGTCTACTTGTTATTTGGTTACGAAAATCATACAACCCCCTCCCCCCCCTAGTTCCTAGTTGGTGACTTGCAATTACTTGAATTGATAATCTGATTCTCTGTGGGATTCGACCCTTACTTGCCCAAACTACTTGTTTAGGTTTGTTAGGATTATTTTGTTTAGGTGTCACGACAACGCCTATCAGAGGACATGCTAAATTTTATTATTTTTAGCATTCCCAAATACTCTATGACCCAAAATCTTATTAAACACACAATAATACGTTCAAAAGATTATTACAGAGATTACAGAAATTGCCCGATACGTTTTTCTTACAAAACGACAGTTCGAGACTTTTAGGGGTTATTACAATACTACCCCCTTAAAAAAAGTTTCGACCCCGAAACTAACATCACTAAGGTAGAGGGACCGGTTTCACCATTAACCTCACTACCTGAACTTAGTATCCTTAATCATTTTTCCTTGAAATTAACCATGGAAAGTCGATCCGTTTCCTCACCATGGTTACTCCATACAATACCTCTTAGTTTATCCACAAGATTATAACTATCTTAAAATCATAGTCTCTAAAATTATCACAACGGTCTTATTACACCTTAAGCTTGAAAACACACTTTTTCCTTTAAGCGTTTCGCCTAACCACCAACTCCCAAAGTTTATACATTGTCTCCTTATAACTCCACTTAGTACCTCCAATTGTCATATAGTCCTACTCCTTACATACATAGCTCACCTATTTCCTTGGTTACCTTAATTAAATTTGACCCTTGTGCCATATCTTAACCCAAAATCTTTACGCATATGATTCCTTAATTTTCCACAATTAACCACACCGCATCCTATTCCTGTTTATCTCAACATGATTTAATAATCCGTCCCACAAGATTATAATCTTGTTTTACCCAAATGTGTCATACGATCACCTTAATAGACGTAGGTCACTTTTTCCTCAAGTCCAGTTGATAACATCCACATACTTATTTTATGCCACACTATTGATCCTCCAAAATCATAACAAACTTTTACCGGTTGAGTTTGTTATTCACCCATAAATCCTTAAACAACCAGTTGTCCTCACACGATTTATTATCCCAAATCAAGCACCCTTTTACTTTACTGATATTCACTATTTACCCAAGACTTAATCACATTAACACTTCTCGTATCATCATCTCATTATATCATTTCCTTAAGAATACCTCATAACGAAACCTCAAATAGGTCTTCCAAAATAATACTTATGATTTCGCACACTTAACTTTCCAAAAAGCTTTTAACACTGGTCTCATAGTGGATACACTCATTTATAAACCTCATAAACATAACTCTTGGGTTCTAAAGTTTACTCAAGATCGTATTAGAGTACGATCATCTTAGAGAAAACGACTCCTTATGAAATACATATCTTATACATTTATTCACTTAAATATATAATTTATACAACTCATCCCATCTAATGCTCAGAGTATACACATGAGGAATAGCCTCAAACTCCATAGAGCATTACTACACACACCAAATCCTTCTAGCAAGGAATCCTTACAACATTATCCTCTCGAGACAATGCTCATGACTTCGAGCAAAGGGAAAAGATAATGTCAATGCCCAACTTGACATTATTTCAGGAAAATAGAGGGGTTTTTATGAATAGTTTCGACCTCGAAACTAGCGCTAATAAGGTAGGGAACAATCACACATGTCCCAACCCAACATTGTCCTTTATGAGTCCAAACAGTCTTTATCCACTCGTGACATGTACTACTTTTGGCACTCAAGGATTCTCGTATGAACGAACAACTTGCAATAGTAACGAATTTAGTAATTTTCGGAACAAGGAAACACTTCTTTATTATTCGAAACATTACATTAAAACAACTGATAGAAAGTCGAACAGACAGATTACTAAACTATGGAGACTATCGACACAAGTCATTGTTCCTTATTCTAAAAAAAACTCAACAAAAATACAACTACTCGTTCAGGGACTCATTCTCATTGGAGTGACGAATCACAAAGAGTCGTTGCCCCTGACCTGAAGACTCCATAGGCGCCTTGCCTTTATTACGAGCAATAGATTGCTCAGGAGCAGACACCTCTGGCTTTGGGTTCTGCCCATTGCCAACATTTGAGGCCTGATATGATTGCGTTGGTCCTTGACCCTTCTGCCTACAATATGTTTTCATGTGGCCTTCCTTCCCACAATTGTAACATACCCGCTTCTCCTTTTGGCAATTAAAACTTTTATGCCCAGCTTCACCACAGTTGTGGCATTGAATCACTCTGCTACTCCAACCTGAGCCTCTGGCGGAGTCAGACTGAGTCATCTCGATCTTAGCGCGACCAGATCGACTTCTCAAACTTGGTGCTCGTTTGGTTGAATAGGGAAATGTAATTCCTAGGAAATTACTTCATGTGAAATCAAAACATGGGAATTTGAATTCATGGAAATTGGTAAATTATGTTTGGTTAAAATCTAAATCATGGGAAATATGGCGGAAGAAAATCTTACCCATCCCTCCCTAGGTAATTGCACTTTCTATGTTTTGTAGGAATTGAAAATCCCATGAATTCAAATATCTGGATTTTTCAGAAACAAAAAGCCAACCAAACACATATATTTGATATCACTTCCCAAAGTATTTAAAATCATGGGAATTTAATTCCCAACCAAACAAGCACTCGGTGGGCGATGTCAGTCGCTTGAATGTACCAACCTGGCGGTTCTGTTGCCCACCCCTTCCTTTATTCTGTTTCTCCCGCTTTCGGGCAGATTCTTCCAGTGTGGCCTCTATTTTGTAGGTTGCATCCACATATTTCTCTAACGTAGAACAACCGTGACGCACTATCAAATGTTTGATTTCTGGATGCATCCATCCATGGAAGTACCAGATCTTTTGTTCTTCACTCGACACTTCCGGTCCAGCATATTGCAACAAGTGATTGAACTTAGCTGCAAGCTTAGTCACCTTCAACTCATCGATCTTAGGGTAAAGGAACTCTTTATGCTTCTCCTCCCTCATAGCACGGGAAAAGAAATGGTCAGTCATCTTTGTTTTGAACATACCCCAGTTCATGATCACTTAAACCAGTGCTCTTCCACCATTCGCTAGCCACATCCTTAAGTTGAAGGGAGGTGATGTGCACTTTCTCAGCCTCAGTGCACTCGACATTCCTAAACAACCGTTCCATATGCGAGAACCAATACACCACTCTGACTGGTTCTCCAGTACCGTCGTAACTGTCAGGCCTCATTGAGCTTATGGCCTTCAAGCCTCGACCGTAATTTCCTATGTTCCTGACGGCATCGACCTGAGGTACATGATCCACTGGCTCCTCAAATTCAAGAATAACCTGAGGAAATGGACCACCTTGTGCTTGCGGTGCAACTGGCCGAATTATATCGGTAACCGTCTGCATAACAATCCCACAAATGGCCTCTATGGCCGCAACATCGAACACCACCTGAGGGTTAGCCTGAACTTTGGCCAATGCCTGCGAGGTTATTGTGAGAGACAAACTCGCTCTCCTCCCCCTGATTAGCGGCGCTTCTCAGATTCAGCCTTGGGTTGTTACTCGGCCCAGCTCCGGCATGGATTGTGTTTCTTGTGTTCATCATCTGTTGATGAACCATAACGTCAGTTTTAAACTTTTCCGATTTATACACGACACTTAGTCAATTACGTTATGATACGAATTATAAGGGTCCAAACTAATAACTTTATATTAGTCTGACTGACCATCCACCATTAACCTCAAAACAATCTTCTTCCCTTTACTTGAGAATGGATCCATTAGGAGAAATGTCAACCTTTAAATGACATTAAACCTAAGGAGAGACAATATCCCTAAGAATGGATCTAAAGAATAAGTAATAACTCAAAGCTTGCAGAAGTTTGAAAAACCACTTATTATTAAACCTTATACTTTATACATATAAATCTTATATACTTAACTTGGTAAAATTCATTATTTATATAGTTATTTCCTTGGAATAAAGACATTATTATTTCTTTGTAAACTCTTACAAAAATCCAACCCATACTTTTTAAAGTTATAACACAACTTAATTTTTAAACGTTTATAACATTATATTATAAAAGTACCATGAAAAGTAATGCTTAACACAAGAGAGTTTAAACATTACTTTTAACACCATTTCGAATACCATTTTATTCATTTATTATTAGGATACTATTACTTTTAAATTTCATAAACCTTAAGCAATTTCAAAACCTTAAATTTAGTACTGACATTAAAACTCTCGAAATTCCTTTTTAATAGAAAATAGGTTGAAAATAGTTTCGAAATTAATTTTCGAAAATTCTCAAACCTAACAGTAGGCCAAGAGTTTTAAAATCATTGCTCTGATACCATACTTGTAACACCCCCGACTTATGTCGGTAGTGCCACACGTCAGTGACCTCAGACGTTACTGTCCAAAGTCACCCTAGGCTTTAATCAGAACAATTAAGCTTAAATAAGTATATTAAATAATGAAAGGATAATCAGCGGAAGATATTTTAAATGAAACTCAATCTTTTATTAAAAGATCTCTCGTAAAATGAGAAGGACGGTTTTACATCAAAGTGAAATTACAGCGGAAGGCTTTTATAATAAACCCTATTACATGACTCGTTTATAGGAATATACATTAAAGTAATACTTAATAACCTTAAAACACTGTCACTTAATCTTCAACTGCAAGCCTCTTCTTCGATTGGTTACTTCAAGTCTTCGGGGACCAACCACTGATGTGACGTATAGGACGGATGACACCAGCCAACCATGCAAGGAATAAAACTCGGTTGGTTAGTCTAATGACCGATACGTTTCGGTCATTTACCGTCCGGACCGGAAAGACTGAATTTCAGAATTTTTGCCATTTTAATTATTCGATTACGGTCCGGACTGTAAAAATTACACCCAAAATTGTAATGGATTGTTTTATAATTTTTACGGTCCGGACCATAAATGTCAAATTCTTGGACCGTGGACCGAACCGTGACGGTCCGGTCTACTTTTGTCCATTCGTAGTTGTATGTCTTATGAGTTTAGTCGTCTAAGATACTCATCACCAAAAAAAGTTATGATCTCATCAAGAAACCGTGACAAGCACTTTCTTGTAGTGTCACCAAGACAAAGATATTCATCACAAGCATCTGCAGCAACTCCATAAGCCAATATGCATATAGCACTCGTACATTTTTGTAATGCACATAAACCAAGCCTATCAGTTGCATCTGGTCTTTGTTGAAAGTACTTAATTCTGGTGGAAAGCTTTTCAACAATGCGTATATAAGAAAACATTCTTACTCATTCGAAACCTATGTCGAAAGACATCATCTGGCTAAGTCGCCATCTCAGATATATAATCGTTGCATTGTTGGGAACCCCTTCTTCTTTTCCTTTTTCAATATGGGTTCGTCGACTTCTTCTTCTTGAACTTCTAGGTTGATCGCCTTCTCTACGATGTTGAGCAGTTTATTAAAGTTGTTCAAATACAACTTGCCACTAGTTGAATGACGCTTCTAGCTAACCATCTGTTTTAGAGCTATTAGTAGATAGAAAAAGGTTAGAAATTGATGGGATTGATTGTGGCTAGACATTTTTGCATATGAGAATACAACTTGTTTTACTTGATACAAATTGTAGGATGAATACCATCATTTGTATAGCCATATTAAGAATCACATGCATGTTACTAGTCAATTAATGCATGCAAAAGCAGGGCATCAATTACATCTCCTTGTAATTTTTGTCTTTGCAAGCAAGACACCAATTATTTGTTTGCAAGCAAGGCATTAATTATTTGTCTTTGCAAACATGACATCAATTATTTTTCAGAAATTGACTACTCTCTACAAAAGCATGCATGTTTATCAATTATTTTTAGATAAATTGACTACTCCTTGTAAAGCACAATGACATCAACTTTTTCCTCCTTACTTTAAGTGACTAGTTTTGTTTGCATATTAACTTCCTACAAGGCATCAATTATTTGTTTGCAAGCAAGACATCAATTATTTGTCTTTGCAAGTCGGAAATTAAATATAATTAATGAACTACTCTATGTAAAAGCATGCACGCACATCAATTATTTTTAAGATGAATTGACTATTTCCTGTAAAAGCACAAGGGCATCAATTATTTTTCATATGAATTGACCACACAATTTGTAAACATTCAAAATAAACATTAACATTAAGCATGTATTACATTAACTAAAAACAAACACACATACAAACCTTAAATCATAAACAAACACACATGCAAACCATAAATCATAAAATAAACACACATATAAATCCTAATTACCACACATGCAAACCTTATAACGTTCAGATAAAAATTTGAACGTCATAAGTCCATGAACTTATGACTTTCAGAAGCTTCCTTTCTAGCTCATAATCATCATTGTTGGTTGTTAATACCAATTTCTTTCCTTTTTTAGCATTCTTTATACCCATTGTACTAGGGGTGTTCATCGGTCCAGAACCGAACCGAATAAAACCAAAACCGAAATCACGAAAAATCTGAACCGAAAACCGAACCGATTAAAATAGGTTCGGTTCGGTTTTGTTCGGTTCGGTTTCGGTTAAAACCGAACAAACCGAACAGTGAAAAATATGTGAACCGATTGTGAACCGAAAACCGAATAGACCGAAAAACCGAACAAAAACCGAATAAACCGAAACCGATGAACATCCCTGATCGAACAAAACCGAACCCGAACCTCAACAGTCAGCACTTCAGCGAGCGGTTCAGTTTTTATTTATTTATTATTTTTCTATTGATAAAAATCTTTTTTTAAATTGGTTTAAACCGAACCTGAACCGAACCGAAAACCGAAATGTAATATTTTCAAAACCGAAAACCGAACCGAATTAAATCGGTTCGGTTTCGGTTCGGTTCGGTCCAAAACCGAAAAAACCGAAACCGATGAACATCCCTACATTGTACAATCAATAGTATAGTTAATTAACATACTTATTGGAGTCTTTGGATCAGGGTTAGAAGAATCACCTTCATTATATGCCCTCAATCTTTTTAAGCTACAACTTCCTAAGCTTTGATTGACCCGGTTAAACTTTTGCATGTAATCAAAACTCCATTTTGACTCATCAATGAGAATTCTCCATGTGTGTTCTTCCCGAAAGTTGTATCTGTATCAACAAGATAATTTCGATGAACTTTTCTATTAAATATCTTTCTTTGACTCACCGCGCTAGCTCTTTATTTTGAAGCATGTTCATAACAACCAATAAAATTTGCAACATTTGCATTAACCTTCTACCATCTAGACTTACATTTGTTTATATCTCGTGTGACTTTATGTGATTGCTTCCATTGTATGTAGTACTCTACAACTCGCCTCCAAAATACTTTTGACATCTGATCAATGTTGATGCTTGAATCAATACTTGTGTTGATCCAACCACTAATGAGAAGTACATCATCTTTGCGACTCCAAAAAGGTATAATTAGTTCACTAGGATCATCATTGGCACGATCGTGACCCCGACAACGACGTTGAGGTTGAGATAATTCATCATTACCCTCTTGTTGGGTATTAACTACCGTATTGAAATATCCAAAGGTTGAGAACTTTATGATTGATGAGTTTCCATTAGCCTGAACTCTGATGTGAGGGGTGTATAAAATAAGCACTTGGATTATCATAAAAATGAGAGATGAGTTGAGCATAATATTGTACATCGTTGTAAGAAGAATTTGGGTTTGGATTCATATTGAAGAAATTTGATAAAGGAGAAAGAGAATGAGTTGGTTTTGCAAATGAGAAGAGTAGTACATATCCATATATATAGACAATATTTTCATCTTTCTTTTTTTAATTAAAACAAAGATAATACAAAATAATATGTTATATAAGTATATTTTTTTGTATTTGAATTTGATATGTAATGCACGTTTTTAACTGTATTTTAATTAAAGTACAAAAAATAGGTATTTTAAGTATTATAATAACCTAAAAAATACATTGTATTTTAAAGTAGATCAAATATATATAATATTGGTGTCAATGGATAGCTAAAAAAGAATCATAATTTTTTTTATAACTTTTATAAATGCCAAAATGGAATTTTATTATAAACTATTTTGACCGTCATGAATAAATCTAAGCCGTTAATTTACAAGTCAAACACTGCGTCGCCGTACGCGTGATAGGTGTTATTTCATACACCTTTACTAGCAATTATTAGCATGATTTGGAGGAGTTTATGAGTAGTTTTGAGGCTAAGTCTACAGTCCCGACATTGTGGAAAGAAGTGAAGATATCCCAGGATTTGCAGCTTAGATGGAGATGATGAGGATGGAGATGGATCTGCTGGGGCATACTTGGAGAAGACTACCAACAGTTGGTAGTAATGAAGAGCAGCAAGAGAAGCAACAGGAGAGAGTGAGCGAGTTCACCGCCCCGCGGCGATCCTCACCGCGACCCGGCGGTGACTCCCAGAGAAGCTTGACGCCCCGCGGTGAGAGACTGACGCCCCGCGGTGGATCTCACCGCCCCGCGGTGGCCGTGTTAAATGCCGCGCGCCCAGAGACATTTATTTCCTTTTATTTCGTTCAGACTTTGTTATTTTATTATTCTGTTTCCTTTATTGTTTACATTAGTTTAACCTAGTTTTCTTATAACTATAAAAAGCCCTCTTTCTAGGTTAAGAGGCAAAGACACAACTTTGCTTTACATCAGACGTTATTTTCCCTTAGTTTTCATTCTTGTTTGAATGGAGAACTAACTTCCCTTTGTTCTACTAGACGATTGAAGCAATACAGTTGATGTGTTTGTGAGATTTCTATTCCTTGTTCTTATCCTTATATCGATTATTGATTTCTTGTTGTTCTTCTTAGCCTGATCAACTAGGTTGAATACTTTTTATCAATTGCTAGGACTGCATATAAGGGTTCCGAGTACATATCTAGTGGCATACACGATTGTGCGTATAGGGGTCCCGAGCGTACAATTGTGAGTGAGAATCAGTTGCATGTTAAGTAGTAAGGTGTCTTTCTATTTGCATGTATCCTATATCCTTGTGTGTATTGATATTACTTTGTTGGTGGTAAAGTATACCGACAACTGTGAGAATCGGTGGTGCTTTATCATTGACATAGTAATAAGTCTATCGACAACTGTGAGAATCGATAGTGCTTAAGATCAAGGTGGGAACAACTATAAGGATAGTAAAAGAACTTGGATTTAATAGATTTCTGTGATCAAATTATATCTCTGTATTGTGGATCTCGCTCTAGTAGGACTACTTTCCCCATTATATTTTCTCTACTCAACCAAACTTGTTTGCCTTGCTTGCTTTGTTCTTTCTTGATAACTAAACCCCCTTGCTTGTTACTTGTCATTCACGATTTCATACTGCATCAGATCTTCCATGTGGGTTCGACCATTGCTTGCTTACTATACATCTGTTTAGTAGGTTTGTTAGGACTTTTTACTTTGATAAGGCTAATCAACGATACTTGCATTGCGCAATTTTAGCCCGTCAACGCGCGACGCGTGGCGTTGTTCCCCCGACTGAAGCAGCGTGATACACTAATACACTATGTATTTGCTCTATTTGACACAAAATGCGTCGTTTTGGTAGGTGGTTCTTCTTCCTCTCTCCCTCTCCTATGTAGACATAAGTCCATAACATAATTTCCCAAAATTAGACAACGAAATTGCACTTCATGGGATCCCGATAATGCATGACGTACTGACTTCATAATTTTCTCCATCTATATACTCCCTTTGTCTCTTAATATAGTTTCGATATTCTTTTTTGGGTGTCCCTAAATATTGTTCTTGTTTTTTATTTTTGTCATTTTGGTCATAATTTTCGACCCAAAATACCCTCATAAAACCCTCTTTTTCCACTCTCTATCCCCATTTAATACCCCACCTACCCCACATAATACTCCCTCCCTTTAATACTCCACCCACTCCACTAAATACCCCCCTCACTCACCATTTTTCTAGCTCTCTTTTTATTCTCTCCATTGCTGCTCTCATTCAAACTGCACCGCTCCCTCTAAAACTCTAGATCTCACTCAATTTTTATGTTTCGATTCCTCGAATTTTCTGATTTCTTCATCTATACAAATAGATCTCATCCTCCATCTCTCTGTTTTGATTCTTCAATTTTTTTGGATTTGCATGTTTAATTTGTGTCTCTTCATCCGACATCACTTAATATAGTTTTGGTATTCCTTTTTGACTTGTGGAATTGTTACAGCGATAATTTTTGTCATATTACTCCTTTTCATTTTGTAATCCTGTTAGTTTAGTGCAATTAATACAATCTATACTCTCTTTTTTTCTCTTTAATTCCTATGCATTTTGAAAAATAGGAATTATATTAAGGAACAGAGTGAGTATATCATATCATATGCATGATTAACTGGACCAAAAAAATTACAAAAATAAAAATGAAAGGAAGATGCAGTGATCGATCAATGAAGATGGCAGAAAAGTACTCAGAAGTCACGAGGGGTGACAGATACAGTTCAGCGTGATGCAGCCAGCATGGGTACCCTGCCCTTTCTTCTTTGATTTGCCAACTTTCAGCTTTCCTGAAAGCTTTCTCAAAAAAAAAAAAAGCTTTCCTGAAAGAGAGAAATAAACAAATTGAATTCACACATAACGTACACAGTGGCTCCACCTTGTTGTTTTAACTAGTATGAATTTATTCGTCTTTGAATGATAACTATCGTGGAAGATAAACGACCTACATATTAACATATACACTATCCATATGTTATATAATTTTAATTCTAGATCGCACTGATTTTAACCTAATATATATATATATATATTATATAAAAGATGAGAAAGTATGACGTGTGAAAAATTATTAACGTTAGAATATATATAAGTTTGTACAAGTATATGTATATGTGTTTGATTGTATGTAAGATATTTTGTTAAGTAAAACTCATTCACATACATGTAAATAAATTTTTAATGTGTATAGGTTTGTGCATATATGTGCATATGTTTTTGTCTTTATGTGTACACTCGCACATTAATAATAATTGTTTGCACCTAATCCAAACTATTAATAAATATTCAAATTATTTTACGTTTGTAAAATTATAAGTATATTTGTTGGAACAATGATGTTCCCTCTATTTTTGATGATGATATATCCAATTATACTTTATGGTTTTATTATGACTCTGAGTTTCAAGAACAATCGAAAGACAAGGAACGATGAAAATCATGTGAATAATCAAAACAGGATATGCAAGGAACAAAGAAGTCAACAATGGAACAATGCGCGCCTGTGCAAAATGAAGAGTTAAGACGCGCGTTGGTGAGAAGGAAAATACAAGCTAGGGAACAATGCCAAGGAACGATGATGAGACGCGCACGCTGTTAGCCTTGTCGAATCTTTAAATTTTGGAAAGATATCTTTGAAAACGTCTTGGGCCGCAAGGAAGAAATTTGTTAAAGATTTAATTGTTAAAAAAAGATTGTTTAGAAATATTTGATTTGATTTCCTTAAGTAAAACTAGGGTAAATCAATAAGATATTTTATAGATTATAAGTATGGGAAGAAGTGATCATCATTGGACACACACAATGACGGAACCAGAAAATTTTGTAAGAGGGGTCACACAATCATACAGTCATACATGGCGGAGTGACAAAATAGGAGTGAATGGACGAGACAAAAATATTAATATTAACTAAATAATTTGAACAAGTTAAATTTTATCTAAAATATTGTCCTACATAATTTTTATAATACATACCAAATTTATTATATATATACAAGTAAGAAATTTATTTCTTTTTTTAAGACAAAGATGTTTCAATAACTTAAAACATTTTATGATATATAAAAATGAGATACTATTATTACTAAAATATAATAAAATATATTTTAGACTGAACTTTTAATATAAAACTTATTTGTTGATAATTGATTAAAGACTTGAAAATGAATCCTAAACTTTATTAATGAAATATGCTAAATAAATAAAGAGTTGAAAGTGATGTAAAACAACTAGAGCTGTCAAAAAATTACCGAACCCGTTTTACCGACCTGACCAACCCGCTTTTGGACCCGACCCGACCGAAATTTTTGATAACCCGAAGTTACCGAACCCGAGTTTACCGAGACCGAACCCGACCCGATTAACGAATAAATGTGGAGTATTAATAAAATATAATATAAAATAATATGATAAATGACATATAAATAATGATGATATGCTTAATATCCTAAAAAAAATTGTTGTACTTATATAATTTTTTATAATATAGAAATTTATAAATTAATAAATTAAAATTAAAATTTAAAATAAAATATGATTTTGGTCTACTAAAATCAATTACATTAAAATAATTATTAATATTATTATTATTTTAATCCATTTCAACTTATTTTGACATATTTAAATTAGTTTTTAACTATTTAATAATATTTAAATAGTGAACAAAATATTTAAAAAATGACGCTCTTGACCCGTTGGTTAACCCGAACCGCCCGCTGACCTGTATTGACCCGATCGGCTTGACCTGTTATCCGAAATGACCCGACCCGTTCTCAAGCCGAACCGAAAATAACCGAACCCGACTTGACCGACCCGATTGACAGCTCTAAAAACAACACATGATTTCAATCGAGAAAGACATTGCGCTAGGGATTACAAGGAAAATAAAATGGGGGACGAGCTAGTTTGAAGTTTCGAACACGGGATCTATTCAAATTAGGCTATGGAGTTTGTCATCTGCACAACAACGCTTTATAAACCTTTTCTTTGGAAATGCTACAGTGACTCTTTACCTACGACAAAACGTCTTAATAGGTACTTCAATAGGGTTCTTTTTCAATGCGTGTTTTGTAACTCATCTGTCGAGGATTCCAATCATTTATTTTTTAAATGTCCATTTACTTTACGATCCATACAACTTCTTCAAACGTTAATTGGTCATCCTTATAGCTGCGACTTTGACAATGACTTTTACACTAATTTGGAATTTTTCAATTCCAGAAGTAGAGATATAATTCCAGTTCTTTTTCTTTGGTAGAATCTTTGGAAAGACCACAATGCTTTAATATTTAGAAAGGTTCCTTTTAATATTCATACAACAGTTAACTGTGCTTTTATTTTCTACAATGACTGGACGCGGTCTTTTTCGGAGTCCGCTTCCTTCTCGTCTAAAATTAAGAAGAAGAATTGTAGAATATTTTCTCATTGGAGAAAACCTCCTCCTAATTGTATTAAATTAAATTTCGATGCTTCGGTAAAAGTTAATGATTCTACACATATTGGATATATATTCCGTAACCATTCTGGTGCGGTGGTTTTCTTAGACCATAGGCAGATTCTCTGCTCCACACCTCTTAAAGCTGAGGCTTTGGCCGCTCTTGAGTGCCTTCGTAAGGCTATTTCACATTGTTTTATGCAAATAGTTCTCGAGGGAGATAATCTGACTGTAATTAATTCCATTTGTGGAATATGGAAAATTCCATGGGAAATTTCTCCCATAATTATGGAAACTAGATCTTTGTTACATGGCTTGGATTTTTTTCAGGTCCACCACTGCTACCGAGAGTCTAACAAAGCCGTTGATTTCCTGGCTACTTCCAACATTCCTTCCACTGTTCTTCGCAGTGCTACTTCGGAGTTCCTTTCAACTCAACATGTGTAACACCCCCGATTTATACCTCGGTAGTGTCACATGCCAGTGACCTCAGACGTTCTGTCCGATGTCACCCCAGGCTTTGGTCGGAACATTTAAACTTAAATGAACATATTAAATAATGAATTAAACAGCGGAAGACATTTGTACAAGAAACTTAACCCTTTATATTAAAATATCTCTCTTCAACGAGGAGATGATTTTACAACAGAGTGTTAATACAGCGGAAGACTTTAAATCACACAGCGGAAGACTTTTAAGAATCTTTACAATTTAAAACACTTAACAACTTAAATCTTCATCTGCAAGCCTCTTATCCTTCAACAGGTTACTATGACTTCTGGATCAACCCCTGATGTGCCGAATCGAACGGATGACACCAGCCAACCATGTAGAGAACAATTGTGGTAGGTTAGTCTAATGAAAGACTATGCAAGGGTACAAGCAGAGTGGTTCGAGTGATCGTAACCGTTTACTATCACTGTCCCTCGACTAATAACCGAAGGAACGATATATAAACCCGGTACTTTCACTGAATGATTAACAATTAGATATGCGCTGAAGAGAAGACTCCAACTGAAATGAGCCTTATAGGAAATTATGATGAATGTTTGGGAACGTTTAAAGTTTCACACAAGCTTTTAAACAACTTGCTTTACGAAAATATGTGCATCACCGCACTATCTTAATCACAACGGCACTTATCTTAATCACAACGACACTTAACTTAAAATAGGAGAACACACATTTCTCATTTCCTTAAATGAGAAATCCCGAGCTCACATGTTACTTCTTATAATCAGACATTCAACCTTAATAACCTCGAATCTTACAACCTCAACTTCCTTAAAGATACTTCCCACAATTCCATTATTCATTAACATCAGAATTGGTCCTTATGCCAAATTCTAACTTAAGATCCTTTCGGTAATGACTTAACCTATTCCTTTACTCACTTTATAACCTAAACTTTCAAGATTCCTTAACTTTCTCCAGACATAATCACCACACTCTATGTTCCTCGAAACGGATCACATGAGATATTACTCTTAATTCCTCAAGACATCATTCTGGAAATGATTCATCCTCCTCAATGCTTATAACACAACTCACCTATGAAAGGTAACTCTTAATCTCTTATAACATTAACTCCACACATTTACCATTAATCACTTCATCCTCTAGATTACTTCTAGAGAGATTAATCGGTTCCTCAATCGCGACATCAACTTTATTCCCATACATTATGCCATGTAATAACTCTTACTATAACCACTTAATCACACTCACATCAACGTTAAGACTTTTAATATTATTAAGAACAACTACAAAGCTTTAAACCTTAGGGTGACAATTATGTCCACCCAAATTAATACAACTACCAAAGCTTATTAATTATGTGCTTAACCGCACTTATCTTATTAAATTACAACACACACAATTATTACGACTTTTAATTATTATTCTGAGTAACAACGGAAGTTATTACACTGGGTGACCTTACGTTCACCCCGATACACTGGCGAGGTGCTTAATTAATTTACCGCCGTTAAATTAATCCGAGTAACAACGGAAGTTTAATACACTGGGTGGTGTTACGTCCACCCCGATACGCTAGCTAGGCGCTTAAACCCCTCCTACCTTAAGCGGGTGGTAGGAAGTTTCACGATTAAAGAAACGACTAATCCTTAACCAGATTAGTGTTCCTACGAACATTAAGTTATAAAGAAACGACTAATCCTTACCTGGACTAGTGTTTCTACGAACATTAAGTTATAAAGAAACGACTAATCCTTACCTGGACTAGTGTTCCTACGAACATTAAGTTATAAAGAAATGACAAATCCTTACTTGGACTTAGCGTTCCCACGATTATTAAATTACAAAGAAACGACAAATCCTTAGTTGGACTTAGCGTTCCTACAAACTCGCGTGCTATTCTAGCATTAAAGTTAACATTAAATTCACAATAATACCATCACAGTAATTAACACACAATACTCGTGCTAACTAAACAGTTCAACACAATAATAATCCATATTAAAGCCCTCTAGGCAACATATATCTATAATAGCGTTGATCTAGCAGATAAACAACCTATTATAACATCACCTTTTTAATTACGTTATTTATGAAATTAGTTCCCAAACAACAGTTCACTCCAATTTAATTAACAATTAAACAATTGATAATTAATGAAACATGGAATGATTAAGCAAGAGCGAACCGCCACTTGTCTGGAGTAGATTCGGTGATGAATCTAGACAAGACGACTATTGAAGATATCCTTTCCGAGGATATGGCTTAAGCTTTAGAATATTCCTAGCAGAGTACGAGTCCACACGCGACCCAGCAGATCACGTTCTAACGCTCGAATAATCTCGGATTAAAATCCGGACTGGAATGGAACTTGGGCTTCTCGGCCCAACAACAAACTCATTAACAAGGGAGGGGGCCCCACCTTGCTTCTTCTTCCTCGATCAACAGCACATCAACAACACCACAACAACACGCAGTAACAGCGGAGGAGGAGAGGCGAGCGACGGTCCGGTCCGGGTCGAGCTCGCCGGAGGGGACGACCGAGCTGGGTGGCTCGCCGTAGGAGCTTCACCGGGAAGAGCACGGCTGACGACGATGGCAAAACAGGGGACGGGACACGACGCTGGCGGGAAGAAGACCGAGAGGAAGGAGAGATGGTGTGATTTCAGCTTCTCCAATGAGCTCCTTAAATAGCTCCAGGAGAAGCCCCGACCAGCCCCCGACCACGCATGCAGGAATTGAATTCAGGTGCCACTTCCCCGACAAATTTGGGCAAGTTGCACGCAGGAGGAAAATTGCAGCGCACAGGGATAAGATTGCAAGAGAGGATAATATTGGATATGGGTTATAAACCCGAAAATTATATGTTTGTATCCAAACAAATATTCTAAGTCCCGAAAATACATCGAATGTATTTTATACCACTCAGGAAATTATTACGGAGATCATGGATATTACTGAAAATCCAAACTCCACTCAAAGCGAAAAAAAAATTAACGAACGAAGGATGGGAAAAATTACCCAAATACCCTTACTAAAAATTGAGGGATATTACAACATGAGCGTGCTCAGATTCATCAATCTCGACTCCATTATCTAGATTTGAGCTCGAATGTTTAGTTAGCTTGTAAATCCTTTGTAAAAATCATCTGTTGCGATGATTTAAGTATGCCTTATGGTTTGTAAGGATACCTTCTGTTTGCCTGTATTAAAATAAAATGCTTTATAAACCTTATCTAAATTGACTATAATATATATGGAGCTTGGGAAGAAAGGGGGGACGTGGGACCCCGCTGCCCCCCTTGGTTCCGCCTTTGGACACACATGAATGCAGTATTTCCAAGAGTTAGAGCATTCGGAGAAGAAGAAGGAGAAGAAACACTTGCAAGTACGAAGCTTTGATAAGTTGAGTACTTGATAAGGTTTTTGGTGTCTAAGGTGTTGTTAGAAATATTACATGTAGAAGTCTAGATATCCAGGAGTTAACTAGATTGGGATAAGACTTGTTCGATTGTAATTCCAGTATTAATAACACAACTAGACATTTGAAATCCTATTAGGGTAAAACCTAGGGGTAGAGATTTTTCTCAGTCAACTAGTTGGTTGATTGAGTTTTTATCTCTAAGGAACGTAGCTACTATTACTCTGTTATCAGTTATTATATTCCGATGTCCAAGGAACAGTTCTACCGTTCCTTGTACTAACACACTCGATTCTACAATATTGATAGTGAGACATAAGTTTATGGCATAATTATATCTTTAATTAAAATAATTTTTACTATACATTATTTTCTCAATTATATAATATTAAACAATATTTATATAATATAAATTAATTATGAAAGTATATTCTTTATATCGAAATACAAACAAAATTGACATAAAAGAGTTGTACATAAATATAAAATATAATTATTATATTTGATGTTGCGGTAAATTATGGAAACCAAAAGACTTATATATAATGTGACTTAATGAAGGGGGGCATGTGACCTTAGTCAATTGCTTTAGTACTAGTGAACATGTCCGTGCTACGCACGGGCTATATAATTTTGTTTTATTAATTTTTTATTTCTATTTTTTAAATGAAGATTAAAAAAATATAATTGATTTTATTTATGAATTAGTTTTAAAGTTCTACAAATCAATTCTACTATTCTAGTCATCTTTATAAAAAATTATATATTAAGAGTTTCTTCTTTATTTTATCATATTTGTATCAATATCAAAAAAATGCACATGGAATAATTAGAGAATGTGCGTCAATGACTTATAAAATGAGTCTTCAATACATCTATTGGATTCAATTATTTGAGTAAATTGGGTTCGATTATAATGGTTAAGTACTTGTATAGTAAACTACATGGAGGGGAAATGTTTGTGTAGAAAAAGCATGGAATAATAAAACCAAGATGATAGGTTAATTTGTGTCTTTGTTTATAATTATTAATCATATATTGCATGATCTTGTTTATTTTAAGGGTTTATTTAATTTGTTTTTTTCTAATTTCTCCTTTAAATTTAGCAAATGTCATTTCAATCTATTAGTTGAATTTATTATTGTAAGTTATAAAGCTATTAGGAAAGTAAAGTAATTAATTTTTTTCCTTAAATGGGGAATAAATAGATTTCAATTGACTGCAGTTTTTTTTTTGAAATTTCTCATAGATAGTGCATACAAAAGTATATTTTCAATTTCATAATGTGAAAATTATCAGATTATACGATATATATTCTATCAAAATAACTATTAAAAATACTTTAAAAATACATCTAACTTGATTACAATCAACATTGTTCATACCGAAATTCATAGCCCAAAAAACCGGAGATCAGGAAGAGAATAGTAATGATCCCATTCGAGTTTGCACCATAGTTTCGTTTGTAGAGTACTTCTGCAAATAAGGCATAAATAAGGATTGTTTTTTTGAAATGAATCAGAAAATGGAGTACAAACTTGCCAAATGTTGGTTTATTCAATAAAATATCAACAATGTGGGCATGACTTTTACAAAATATATAAAAATTAGGAAGGAGAAGCAAAAGGATGAATTCGATATAGATAAAAACAATCAAAGGAACATGTGGCAAGAGATATGTCGATATGGGAATGGAAGGCATGGATGAAAAAATAGTTCCCGTATTTATATGGAATATTATACATTTGATTTGAAATTGTTCATGAATGTAATGACGTCTAGAGATTCTCGTAACAGTATACCATATGGTTATCAATCAATCTTTTTAAATGGGCTAATATATAGAATGAAAACACGTGAAACGTTTTGAACATATGAACAAACTTTAGTATTTTAACCGATCAAAATGAAACGTTTTCTAACTAAATTAAGAAGGACCATTATTATTATTATCAATTAATTGATTATGTTACGTATTATTGTCCCGTCTACATGATTCAATTAATAAAAGGAAGAAGAAAAATGTACTACACACTTGGAACCCTCTAATTCTAACCAATATTAAATTGATTACAAATTTCAATTATGCTACTTGACCCAGACTTAGATATACTAACATATGATGAATGACCCAAACTTAGATATACAAACTTTGACCCAAAATGTGTCTCAAATTCTTCTATTGGATTCATGTATCCGAAATGACAGATTAATATATGTCCTAATTGTAAATCATATATTGCATGATATTGTTTATTCTGAGGCTTTGGTTAATTTTGAGCATTGTATACATATAATACATATATTTATACTAACTGAAATAGTTTAATAGTAACTAAAATTCTACTTCATAATTATGTTTATAGTTTATTGGCATACTAGTTAAAATTGTTTATTACTAATTAAAAGTGTTTAATTTATAGGCTAAGTAAATGAACATTAATTTATCAAAAACTCTATTATATGCAGATATATATAGATAGATATAGAGAAAAAGGAACATGAATAAATTATGCCAAACGAAAAAATGTAACAAATTTGAAATTCGAATCAAACTTATGATTTAAGTTATCAACGTACAAAAATTGTGTACGTGATAACATTTTCATCTATGATATGGGTATTATAATGGTATTTATGCTGATAATGTTGGTTGTGGCGTTGATTTTAATAATTAAAATGGTTTGTATATAAGAGAAGATATAGATTATAATGGAATGTAAATAGTCGTATAGCCCAAAACTCTTTTTTGGAAATAAATATGATTTTATGTGTGATTCTTTTAAGGTGTAAGTGAGTAAATATTTACCAAAAATCTTATATTTATGCATATATATAATTAGAGAGATTATATTAGAATTAGGAGTAACATTTTACCGAAAATATTCTATTTATACAAATATATATTTAGAGAGATTATATTAGAATTAGGAGTATATCATTTCTATATTTTATATGTTGTTATTTAGGCAAAACACTTTCTTCTATGTGTTGATTTTGTGTGTGATACTTCATACTTCTAAGGTGTAATCAAGAAGAGAGACATTTATGGTAAAAAACTCTATTTTATATTATATATAGATTCTTATTACATGTGAAGAATTTCCACATGAATAATGTTAGTTTTGAATTTCATCTATATTTGAATGCTAATTTTATATTAGTTCCACTCTATTTCTGATAAAATGTAATTTTATGATAAAATGATGTCATTGGTAGATTTACTAAAAAAAGAAAAATTATTTTTTCTATCATTTAAGAGGATGAACATTAATGGTCTAGGATTGCATTTTACATTATATATAGATTATAATGTAACAACCGAGATTTGTGATTGGTTTATGAACATTAGAGGGCTATTATGTCAATAAGAACATTTCATTTTCAAGGTTCAAGTGATGACAAATAACTCTAAGGTTAAGAGTACTGGGAAGAGAGCGGTATTAGGATGGATGACCTACTGAAAAGTCCTCGTGTTGGATTGGGATGACAATTCTAAGGCTCAGGCTTTACAGATAAAATATAGATTTTAATTATTTTAATGAAAAGTATCATGTGAGAAAGATTTCTCACATAAGAAATGAGAATATGTGATAGCACTTGGATCTATGAGGAAAATCAAAGGCTAGAATTAGACGTTCATTAAAAGGCCATAACCTCATTTAGAGGGTTTACCACTATTCAAACAAGTGCGTTGACCACCGGTGACTCGACCAATTTTTTTTTCCAGACCAATTTTTTGGACATTTTTTTTCCCGGGCCAATTTATTTTCCATGCGTGTGTACCTCAGATGAAATGTACACAAGTTTTGGCATGCATGTGTGTGCATAAATATTTACCTATATGTGCAACTAAATTGTATTGTTTGTACATCGTTTTTCTGGTAAAATGTACATGAATTTAAAGTGCGTGTGCATAACTTTTGAAGAACATACGTTTTTGCTTGTATGTGCATAGATAATGACTTGTATGTGCCTCTAATTTGTATTAGGTCTGCATATATCGTGGTAAAATTGAAATCATATTTTTTTCTTGTATGTGCACATAATCTAATCACAATATTCATCTTATTTGTATTAGATGTACATATAGGATTCTTTTATACTGGAAATGTTCATGGATTTTTTAGACTGTGTGCTTGACTTTATAAAGTGCATAAGTTTTTTTATCTAGATGTGCATATAAATTGTCCTACATGTGTAAATTTCCTTCAACAACAATCCTTAGAGACATAAACCGAAAATTATAATATTTGAATATAACCAAAAGGGGCTTGATCAAGTGAGAATGTGGCTTATGGTATAAAATGAGAATGAACCTCCACTCTTGGATGGACTTTCATCCAAGGGTGGAGATATAAGCTTCATTTAAGTGGTCATGTGTCATGCACATGACCACTTAAGTGGATCAACGCCGGCGTTGACCTTTTTTTTTTTTACCCAAAATATATTTTTTTTGGGCAGAATTTTCATTTTCTGGGCCAAAATTTTCTATGCACATTCCTTGCAAAATTTATGCACATTCCAACATGATTTCATGCACTTTTGACCGGCGTAAAACCGATCAACTTTTTTTTTACGGGGCCAACTTTTTTTTCTTTGGGTGATTTTTTTGTATCCGGCCCAAAATTTTCTATGCACATTCACGCAAGATTGCATGCACTTCTAACTGTTCAAGCTTTTTTTCTCCTAAAATGTTTATTTTCGGGGTCCAGATTTTTTCCGCACATCCAGTGCAAACATTATGTACATTCAAGCCATTTTTCACGCACATTCAAGTCATTACGTGTGAAGTGCATACATGCATGTATGTGTATGGATAATGGCTTGTATGTGCACATGATTTGTACTAGCATATACAATGCAAACATTATGCACATTCAAGCCAATTTGCATGCACATCCAATGCAATACGTGTGAAGTGCATACATCTATGTGTGTATGTGCATGAATAATGGCTTGTTTGTGCACCTAATTTGCACTATGAGTGCATATATCGTGTTTGTGTTGAAAATGTGCATGAGTTTTAGACCGTGTGTGGATTATTATTGAAGTGCATGAGTTTTTGCATGTACGTGCACATAGAATAGTCGGAAATTTTGCCTGGTACCCTTCAGTTTTGGTCTTTTTCGCGAAATCCCCACAGGTTTTGACATTTTCGCCCGATAACCCTCAGTTTTTGACCCATTTTGCCATATACCCTTCCGTTATTAATCTGTCATAAATCCGTTAAATTAAAAAAAAAGACGTAAAAGGAAAAAAACATAAACGACGACGCGAAGGCTGCTTCTTCCTCAGCGGGTAAAGAAGAGGACGACGCCGGCGGGGGCTGCTTCTTCCTCAATTTCGTGAGAACGGACGACGCCGGCGGGAGAACGGACGACGTACGGGCTAGACGACGGCGCGAAGGGCTGGGCGGCGCGAGGGCTGGGCTGCGCGAAGGGAAGGGGCCTGGACGACGGCGCGAAGGGGCCTGGACGACGGCGCCAAGCGACGGCCACCGACGGTTTGAAGCTTCGAGGTACGTATGCACTTATGAAATTTCATTTAGATTTGGGATTTTAGAAATTTAGGTTTTAGGGATTTGACTGAATTTAGGTTTTAGGGATTTGAACTCTCGCTCAATGATGCTCTTGAACTCTCGAACTCTCACTCCTGATGTGGAAGAGTCTGCATTTGGGAATTACCTGGTCTGAGTTTCTGCATTTTTTTGGTCTGAGTTTGTGCATTCTTTCTGCAATTGAGTCCTTCCATTGGAAGCTTAAATTCGAACGAGATCACTGAATGACAATAGATAGATAACAGGTTGAAGTAAAATACAAAGTTGAATGACTACATAAATACAGCTGAGAAGACACCTCTCTTAAACACAATGCTGATACTAATTCAACCTTCATTCTCCTGTAGTATAATTATATTGTATCCATTCATGTTTTTCTGGGTTAATTCTGTGTACCATCTATTCTGTATCAATTGATGATTTTCGTGGTGTCTGGTATCTGGGGAATTAAAATGTATGTGCATGTTTTTGCAGAATGTTCCGTATGTTTTTGTGCCCTCAAAGCAAGCTCTTGGCCGGGCTTGTGGTGTCACAAGGCCGGTGATAGCTTGCTCTGTGACCAGCAATGAAGGAAGCCAATTGAAAACCCAAATAAACCAACTGAAGGTGCCTTGCTAAAACTAGCATTATAGAATCAGTCAATTAGTAACATATATCTAGAATTCCTTTTGCTTCAATTTTCTACATATATATTGAGGATGAATCGACCACCTTTTACTTTTCAGTGTACATTCTTGCTTGTACTATTGAACATGTCATTGATCCTTGCTCATGAATCATTGTTTTAGTGTGTGTATGAAGTTCCAGGGAGTGAGAGTTGAGAAAGCATGGTGAGTTTCAAGAATAGATATATGGTAATGGAGATTTTCCTAGACCCGAACAAGGATCTCATAGTAGATGATCCTATTATCATTACCCAATTCAATGTGGCCAAGGCTATTAAAGACAACATCCTTGTGAATTTCGGCGAGTGTGGCCTGGCCTCTTCTCTTTTCAGGTTACTTTGTTTCCTCTCTAGTTTTGAGTCTTTTGAACCTAAGCATGTTGTTTTCTGTAGTTAAGTACGTCAATCCCGTTACCAAGATGTGCGTAATCAGATCTTCAAGGAAGGAGCATCAGATGATCTGGTCTATAGTTACAATGATCAAAAGCATTGGAAATTGCTTAGTGTTGTTTAATTTGCTTGATTTGAGTGGTGAGTACATAATTTCATTGACTTGAGTCTCTTCATTTTCTCTTGTTATGTCAAGCAAGACGATATTAAAGCTTAGCTTGTATTTCGTAGGGAGCATCCGAGCATGTAAAGATGCAGCTTTGAGTAGGGATGCACAATATTGGACCGGACCGGAAACCCGGACCGGACCCGACCAAAATTTTCCGGGTCGGTCCAGGACCGATATATTATCGGTCCGGTCCACAGGTCATGATTTTGGGGAAAACCGGGTTCCGGGTCGGGTCTGGACCGGACCGGCATTTTCCGGGCTGGACCGGTGGACCGGTTTATATATATACTATTAAATTTTTAATATTCTATTTCTATTTTCTAATTACCTTATGCGTGCTGTAGCCTGTAGCCGGCCCTAATCAAAACACAATTTCTGAATTTCTCACCCTCACAGTCACAGGTGTGAGGCGAGTAGGCGACCGTCTTCTCCTTCGAGTCTTCGACCTTCGTCTTCTCCGGCGACCTCGTTCGAGACCTTCATCTTCTCCGGCGTCCGCGACTCCGCATCTCACATCTGGTTCGGTCTGGCTTCTCCCTACCTTCAGTCGACGCGACCTCCTTATTGTCTCCCTCCATTCGCAGGAATCGCAGCGGTGCACCACATCGTCGCCGGACTCCAAGTCGCACCAGCGGTGGCGGCGCATCTTCTCCCTACCTTCTCAGTCCTTCTCGTCTTCTCCAGCAGCCAGGTTCGAATCATTCGATTACTTTAGGATTCAAATTGATTATAATCCGGTTTGAATCATTCGATAACTGATTCCAATCCATTCAATGTAATTGAGTGGTTTTGCTGCTTGCAAACAGAAATATGAGTAAATCAATATCCTTGGGATTGTCTACGAAAGTTTCATGCAATGTAAGAGTAAGACTCGTAAATTGGTGGGGGGTTTTGGTTTTGTGTAATTTGTGATATTAGTGTAGATAAAAACAATGTATTCTTTTGTTTGATGATGGACAGATGACTACTGAGCAAAGTCATGAGTCTCCTGAACATTTTGAAGAAGTTGATGCTGAAGTGGAGAACAATGACAATGCAGGCTCTTCAAAAAAAGAAGCAACAAGGGAACCTGTCAAAAAGAGGAGAAAAGGAACGAAGTCAGATTATTGGGTTACTTATGATGAATATAGGGATGAGAACAATCAGTTAAGGTGTAAGTGTAAATTCTGCGGGAATACTTATGCTTGTGATCCAAACACGGTTGGCAACAAGAATGTGAAGCGCCATTGGGAGAGATGCAAGAAGAATCCAGCAAACTTGGGAAAAGGTACGCAAACTCAACTTGTCCTAGATAATATGGGTGATAGTGACATGCAAATGAGATCTTGGAGCTTTGATCAAAATGTGGTATGAGAGTCTGTTGTTGAAATGGTCATTAGGGATGAGATGTCTTTTAAATCTGTTGAGAAGGATGGCTTGAAAAGAGCATTTGCTGCGGCTTGCCCTCTGTTTAAGATGCCCTCTCGTACGACAATTCAGCGTGATTGTTTTAAGCTTTATATTAGGGAAAGACAAAAGTTGAAAGAGCTTTTGAGAGATACTTGTCAGCGGGTTTGTGTGACTACAGATACTTGGACCTCCTCACAAAGGAACAATTATATGTGTGTCACTATTCATTATATTGATAAATATTGGAATCTGCAAAGGAAGATTGTTAATTTTTGTATTATCACTACTCATAAGGGACGGGATATTGGCAGGGCACTTGAGGATTGTTTGAGCTATTGGGATTTGGATAAGAAGCTTTTAACTGTTATTGTTGATAATGTTTCTTCAAACGATGTTGCTTGTGCTTATATGTCTGAGATGGCAATTGAAAAGGGCTGCATTACTGAGGGCAAATATTTACATATGAGATGTATGGCACACATTCTAAATTTGATTGTGCAGGATGGCATCAAGGAATGTGGTCAGCATGTTGATAAGCTTCGAGCTGTGATTAAGTATGTTAGAAGTTCTCCTTCTAGAGCACATGCTTTCAAACAGCTAGCTGAGAAATTGAAGGTGGAGTACAACAAAGAATTGAAAACTGGTCTCTCTGGTCAGGGCTGCGGCTTATGAGTTGTTTGATCGATACGTGAGTTGTTATGTTGTCTCGGATGGTCAAGATGTTGAGTCAGTTTCAAATCCCTTGATTGAGAATGAGAGTTCAAGCTGGATGCAAGAAGTGAATGAAAAGATGACTAGAGGAAACCCAGACCGAGATGATATTTCAAGATCAGAGTTTGATTTGTACTTGCATGAAAGAAATGAAGCAAAAGAGAGTGATGTTTTGAAATGGTGGAGACTTAATGGGCCTAGATATCCTATCCTTTCACGTATGGCACGTGATGTACTAGCCATTCCGATCACTACAGTTCCTTCTGAGTCTACATTTAGCACGGGAGGACGAGTCCTTACGGACTATAGAAGTCGTTTGAAGCCTAAAGTAAGTCACTTATGTACTTATATTATGCAAATGCTAACTAGATATGCTCATAGCCTTATTTAATATATTATTATATACTTATACTATGTTATTTTTGGCAAAAGAATGTACAAGCACTTGTTTGCACTCAAGATTGGTTGCGTTTACATACAAGGACAAAGGAAGGTAAAGATGTCGATGATGAATCGGAGGATGACGATGATGAAGGTAATTAATATTGAATTTGACATTTCTGATTTTCTAATTGTGTTGATATAATTAATATTGAATTTCATTAATTTATGATTTTTTTTAATGGTAAATGATTAGATGAGAATGATGAAGGAACATTCTATGCTTGATGAGGCGATATTCTTTGCTTGATGTATGGTTGAATGGGTAAGGTTTTTTCATTCTAACATTGTCTATATAATTTCTACTTAGACAACGAATTGAATGGGTTTGTTTATTATTTGTAGGTGATACATGAAGTAAACCAAGTGATTCATCCAGTAGTCGAAGTTTTGAACTTTTGAAGTCATGAAGAACATAAGAAGCTCTATGGACTTTCGTTTAATGATTTTGTTGAATACATTATCTACTTAGACTTTCGTTTAATACAGTATTTTGTTGAATGATTTTGCCATTTTGGAGTTTTTCCCACTATAATACATTATCTACTTAGACTTTTTATATTAAATTATTAATTATAATGAGATTATGATGAACTATTAGGCTATTAGCTTAATATGCAAATAGGTACCAATAGCTCAAACCGAGCCGGGCGGCCCGGGCCGTCAACACTATGGAGTAATGAGTATGGACCGTTATAGCCAAAAATAACAAATCGGGTTTTCCGGTCCGGACCGGGACCGGACCGGATAGATCGGGTCCGGTCCGGTCCACGGGTCACTTTTTCATAAAAAGTCGGTCCACCTGTCCGATCCGGACCAGAGTTCTCCGGTCCGGGTCGGTCCGGGTCGACCCGGTTGTGCATCCCTAGCTTTGAGGTGTGAGGAAGCAAAATTCGAGCAATATAAGTTCACCGAAGAGATTGCCTCACCGAAGAGATTAAACTGCAGATGCATAATTGTCTTGAGAAGATTAAGTTACTAGAACACTAAAAGGAGTAAAAGCACATACCCTTCTGTTTTGGCCTATTATTAGTGGTTACACTACTGATGAAAGTACATTGTTTTTAACCCATCGTTTGGATTGTAATCTCTGTGGCGAATTCAAGCATTTGTAAACAATAACTACTAAGCACTTTTTCATATAGAATAGATCTTGATATTAGTTGATCTAATATCAGTTGTTTGCTAATGTGCAATTGTTTTTGCAGTCTATTGAGTTGTTGGATCATATTAAGTTTGATCATGGGTACACTGCCAACAACCCTCCCATTCTATACGTGAGTGATTAATTATGTTCATGACCATTTCAACTGTAAAAGAGCATGCAGTAGAATCAAGCATGAGACTGAATTAATGTGTACACATAGTAGATTGGTTACTCACACACCCCTTGTAATTTTTTTTAACAGAAAAGAGATACTAGTATTAAGTGGAATCATAAGATAACAACGAATTCAGCTCAAGGGGAAGATCAACAGAAATATTACAAAGAAAAAGCTCAGGAGGGCGTAGATCAGCAGAAATATTGGGTCAGGCGAGGCACCTTCAAAAACTCTTTTATTTCTAGCACACCAGACGCACCATAAGATGCCCGCCCAAAGCTCTGCCTTCGAAGCCTCCAAGTTCGAGATAATATGGGAGAAAAATTCAAGCACAGAACCTGATCTCAAGCCCCATTCGAACTGGACAAGCTCCAGACACCAGAAACTCTTTGTAATTTCAGTTACTGGAGATCATACACGAGTTCAATTATGAGCAACGACGAGCTTTTCTGCAGTTTGTAACCGGTGCACCCCGACTTCCTCCTGGTGGATTAAGCGCCCTGAATCCCAAACTAACCATTGTTCGGAAGCATCAATACTTAGAATTTTAAACTGTGTGTATTATTTTGTGATACAAAATTTGTAAATGAGGAAAATATATTGCATTAAAACAAAACAAATGGCACACTCCTAGGTTCAATGATATGTCTTGTTAGCTTACATCTATATCCCTAAACAGTTGAATGCATACTCCTACTCATCTGTCAGTACTTTGAAATTTTGAATTACCATTTCATGCACCAATCATCAGAGTTAAGCTCACATCAAAACCAAACATCAAATCACATAAGCATCTTTGACTGGCAATTATGCCAAACACAACTAAGCGCATCTCAAATCACATAAGCAACTTCTGCATGATGCCAAGCATAACCTAAAAGTGATATAAGTTATGGCATTCAATGTAGATTATAAGTAAAACATGATAATAAAATGAGAAAAATGACAGCTTCATCTCACCATGATCCACAACGATTTCCTAGACACAAAAACAAAGCAGATCAAAATTGTACAAAAAAAAGCAACAAGTGAAGCTTAACACATCCATCACTCTTCTAAACTAAGCTGAACCCTGGCCTTTTATACACATCCTTGCACTTCATCAGCTTCCTTATATTAGGCTTTATTTATACCTTGAAAACTCAACATATAAATCAAGTACACAAGCAGAAAATGCTCAACACTTAACATCAACATATGAAGTAATGATGTAAATTCTCAACACTAACATTAACATATGAAGTCAATGCAGAAATGGACACACAGAGAATCATTAACCCTAGCAATTTACAGTTTAATCTACATTTCAATTTCAATTCAATTTTCAGTTACGAGAGTGCTATCCCACTAAACCTAAATTTCTAAAATCCCAAATCTGAACGAAATTTCAAAAGTAGAGACGTACCTCGAAGCTTCAAACCACCGGTGGTCGTCCCTTGGCGCCGTCGTCCAGCCATGCCCCTTCGCGCCGTCGTCCAGCCCCGTCTTCAAAACAAACAGGGTCACTGTCGTCCAGCCTCGCCGGTGGTCGTCCCTTCGCACCGTCGTTAGAACTGAGGGTGGCTTTCAAAGGAAATGGAAGAGGAAGAAACATCCTCGGGTTTGGCTGGGAAGAGCAAGGAAGAAGACGATAAGGAGTTTTTATCATTTTCCTTTTTACGTCTTTTTACTTTACTTTTTTTTTAATTAAATTTAACGGATTTTTAACTGAAGGTGGACGGAAGGGTATATGGCGAAATGAGTCAAAAACTAAGGGTTACCGGACGAAAATATCAAAACATGTGGGGATTTCGCGAAAAAGACCAAAACTGAAGGGTAATAGGCGAAATTTCCGTAGAATAGTATACTTGTGCATTTATTTTTGTACTAGATGTGAGATTCATTTAGTTTTTAACATACATTGCTCTTTTTTTTCGAAAGTACATGAAATTCTGAAGAAATGTGTATAAAAAATTTTGGCTCAGAAAATAAAAATTCCGTTTCAAAAAAACAAATTTTGGACCCAAAAATAAAAAATAAAAAATTGATCGATCAACGTCGGCGTTGACCGCCGGTGACCGGAGTTGACCGACATTGACCGTCGGAGTTCGACGTTGACCGACAATGAAAGTTTGACCAAGGAGTCATGTGCATGACACATGCCCCTTTAATGAAAGTTTGATCCAAGCCCTTGAATTTGTCTCCATTCAAGGGTTACAAGATCATTCTCATTTTACACTATAATGATCATTCTCATATGATCAAATTCCATAACCAAAATACCATTACACTTACGAACACCAACCCAAATTTTCATTTCTTTTGCAATCACTCAAAAAGAGTTTAAACACCATGTCTTCAAGATGGTGATTTCAAAAGGGATTGCATAAAAAATAAAACATACAATAATTATTTGCATCTAGAGAGAGGGAATCTCCCTTTTCTCTAAAAACCACAAAAATCAAAGGGATTATCCCCACTCAAACAAAGGTGTAAACCTCCTTCAACAACAATAACATCAAGAGATTATCGCCTACTATCAACCAAAGGAAACCCTCGTATTCCACGAAACACCCTATCAAAAACCAACACCACGGGATTCCTCTATCAATGGAGAAACACACCATCAAAAACCAAAATCAAGGAAAACTCTCATCATGGAGAAACACCCACCAAGGGAAACCTCCGCCAATGCGGAAACACCCCATAACAACCAACACCAAGGAAAAATCCCTACAAATTCTACGAGAAAATCTCCTACCAACAACTGACGCCCTTAAGGGAAACCCCACCACCACTTGTAAATCTAAAAAAAAAAAAAAAAAACAAGGATACTAAACATCTGATTAAACAAGTAAGCCTTTAATGTAAAAAAAAATACAAACTTCAAACAATCTCACCTTGTTTTTCTACAATAGAGAAATAAAGAGGGTATGAATACCAAGATCAATCCTCTATCTAAAAATCTCACAACACTATGAATTTACCAAGAGCGGTCCTCTACCTAACAATCAAACATCAACAAGGAGGAAACCCCTCAGAAAACTTTCAACTAAAAGAAAAAACAAAGGGAAACCCTCCTAAACACAAGCGAAAACATCAACTAGACACACCCTAACAAGACCAAATTCCCTCAGCATGTTAATAATTGAATAATTATTTCGAACGATCTCGTTCTCTTACTTCTTCTCAAACGACACCGCTTTCGTACCGAGAAACAACCATGATTTGGGCTCCATCCTAGATCCGGTGGTCTTGGTTCACTTTGGCGGTGCACCAACCTGTATCTAAGTCGCTAGTTGACGAAGATCATCTCCAATTTCATACCCGAACGAACACAAAGCCCCTCAAACCTTAGATCCACCTTAGTTTCAATCGAATAACACTGGACTACGCCATCCAACCTCCGATCAAACAAGATCCATGTCGTTCACCCCTGCCAAACGATGCGAGCCACCTCTAAATTGTCATCATGCTAGAACCCTCTCATCGGCTCGACCCACGCTTGAACCGCCGGTTTCCGTCAAATGAATTGTGTCCTTTAATCAAAGGTAACAAGCATGTTACCCTTCAGTTAATACATAACGTCTTGACTTAATCCCTAAACAGTTAGGGCGACCGCTTCAGGTCTATATCACCCCATTCAATTTGAGTCAGTTTTTTTTTAACACACCCTCTCTTCCGCTATCTGCCCATCCGTTTTTTATCCTTTTGATGGTGTGTCCTTTTTATTGTTTTTCTAATCTTGCATTTCCTTGATTTCTCAGGGAGTCAGAGCTGATGGAAATTCCAATCTAAGTGATGAAATAGGGAAAAAGCTTAGTTTGAGAAGTGCTGCAGCTGGCTTAAAGTATGTCTGGCTCCAATTAAACTGCTATTGGTTTCTTGACAATCTAAAAAGATAATTGCTCATATGTATATTTTGTCTTTGGTATTTTAGTGTTTCCCCTGTTTTCCTTTCATATTCTCCCGACTGCTCATTAAACATGATTTTAATCTGTAAAGATCTTCTAATAAAACATTCATATAATACTAATCCCTAAACAGTTGTTGCTGCTGCCTCGCCATTTCAAGAAGGTTTCTTAGAGGTTTAGAAACGTTTCGAAGGGAGAATATGAAACAAGGATGCTAAATTGCTAATGGAGGAATTGTGATTGAGTGTTTTAGGCCTAATTACATATCAAGCCCCAAAATATGATTCTTTACCATGAACACATACTAGAAAAAACTCAACAATAATAATAGAATAGCTTAAAACCATTCCATAATAATAATAAGGCAATTTTACGTTAACCAAATTGTAGATTAATAACCCAAGTTTGATATTCACAAGATGGAAACACAAAAAAATAAATAAAATGGAACAACAAATAAACTAAGGTAAAGGGTGGTACTATGCATTTTTTTCGTTTTATTAAGCAACTTTTTTATATTATAAAATTGGCCTAAGTTAATTATCGCCCTTGAGAGCTATTTCCATAATTGATGTATATGCATGGAAGGGTTTGATATGCAAAATCAATATGTATAGACAGACTTGATGTACAAAACCAACATGTACGGACATTCGGACAAGTTTAATGTGCATAACCAACATGCAGGTTGACGTGCTTATTTAACTGGCATAACACATGTCAACGTGTTTTTCAAATAACCTTAGCAATAATTCCTAGATTCATGAAGATATAGAACAACATATAGGTTATCATGCTTGCACAAAACGTAGGAGCTTTCTATCACTGCACCATTCGGAGTGATTAGTTACCAAATACTTGGCATTCATATTTTCATATCGAAACATATCATGTGATGTATACTTCGTAACTCATCCACCGTGTTTTTTATCCTTATCGCTTGACATTATTTTGAATGACACTTTAATAACATGAAGATTTGAAGTGTGGGTTAAAACCCAATTTCTAAATTTTGTTGTGATATTGGCGTTTTTGTGATTGAGAATAAATAAAGGCAAAAAACTTTTATTTAATAGTGTAATTTCCCGTACGACATTAGGGTTAACAATGACGTATCATTTTTTACCGAATCTGATAAGTTTTTAACTGTTGTACGTACATGTTTAATGTTTTATAATAAGAGATAAATAGCTTACATGAATGTATTTTTAAATGAAAATATATACCCATACACGTCAAAACCTACAGTGGGTTATTGGTTTGCTTAGACAACATTGATATGTATGTTGGCTTTGCTCATCTATAGACTATAGTTGATATGCATATTTGAATAGCATGTCATCTAATGTCGCGCATGTGTTTTTTTTCTTTTAAATTGATTATTTTGCATGTCAATAATGTCTGTGCTTTACCGATTTGCACATCTGTAGCATCTGTGCATTTATGGTTTGCGCAGCCAACGCATTTATGCATTTGTGGATTGCACATACAATATCGACGATGGCTGATTTATTATAATTTTCAACATTTTAGGTGTTGCGTACTATTTACAAAAACATGCATAGTAGACGTAAAAACTAAAACCAGGACAAGGGATTTACTCGAGTAAACTAGATTATTAACCCAAGTTTGCCAATGCACAATTGGAACCCAACCCAATCCTATTTCAACAATCAATATTATCTTTGTGGACCCATTTTTTCAAGCTTGATGTCAATTATTCACTGCAATTGTGGAGCTGAACTATGGTGAAGATTGAGTTGTTCTGGTCGTAACCGTGGTCGTGTTCTAGGTTCTTGAAGATTTTTTTTTTTTATGGAGGCAACGTCATGGTTGAGGCTCTTGAATATCCTGATCATTTAGGTGAGGACAACGTCATGGTGGTCCATTCAGCACGTCCACAAGATTGATCATGTCTGACCCATTTTCCAATAGCGCTTTCCTTCGATCGTGCTTTGCTCGTCACTCTCCCTAGATCTTTTAGACTCTTTAATTACTTTATTGTAATTTATTTGCTTGATTTGGTATTTTATTCTGCCCGATTGTGTCTGGCACCAATTTATCGGCATTTCTATTTATCTTATATCCTAGGTAAATCGATTTTTTACCTTATAAAAAAGGGTTCTTCTAACCTATGCACCTAATGCATAGGTTAAGAACCTTATTTTAGAAAATTGTACTTATGTATAAAAAAAATTTTAGATGGATTTAAGCATTTTCAGAAAATAGTTTTTAAAATAAAAAGGATTATCCTATGTCTTAATAGTATAGAAAAACCGTATAAAAAAACTAAAAAAATTCTAATGATTTATGTAAATTTCCTCATATTCTGTTGCTTTTGTGTAGAAAGCTCCAAAATTAGGGTGGAATCGGTTAAAATTTTGCCATTATCCAATTGTATCAAGTTTTCAGCTCTACGCTCTCTGAGGAGAGCAGGCAAAGTCCGCTGAGAGCCTGAGAGAGATGCTATCATCTTCATCCATGATTAAATTCTGCAACATAATCACCGCAATCCCAATCTTCTCAGCAACATTCAGAGCAAAAGAAACAACGAAAACAACATTCCCGCCAAATCAATTAATTCGTTTGCGAGTAAGCGCCCGCTCAAACGCTTCGCTGAACGCCAATTCGAATCCGCTTCGCCAAAGTTCAAATTCCGAAGAAATCGGCATCAAGCCGACTGTGATCATCGACAGTCTCAGAGTCCTGGGATGGGACACGCTATGCGACGTCGTTTCGTCCTTCGCCTGCACTTCATTGGGTTCCGAAGCCACCAAGGTTTGTGTTGCTCTGTTTGTTGCGTTCTCTGGTTGTGATTACTGTGTTTTTTCGGTGTTTTCTTACCTGAAATGGTGTGGTTTGATAGGAGCAATTGTGGTCTCTTGATCAGACTTACGAGGAGAGCTTGAGATTACTCAAAGAGACCAACGCGGCCGTGGAAATTCACAAGTTCAATAATGTGATTCTGGACCTTGGTGGAGTTGACAGCTTGCTGGTCAGTACTAACCTAGGTTTACTTCTTCTTTTTTGTTTGGGGATTAGTTCGGCTACAAGATTGTTTGTTTAAGTGGAGTATATTCAAACCGTTGAAGAGCAAAATTGCAGTAACTAGGGGCATCATTTAGAATTTGAATTGCTTGGTTTGGTTTCTGATGCTCTTAAATGAATGATCCTAGCTGTCTTTTACTTTTTCCAAGAATTGGCAACAAAAGTGTATATGGCAAAGCATCAGTATATTATCACAGCTGATGCTACTTTGTTGCTCTTGCAGTGAATTGATCACTTTGTTAGGTTAGAGTTGGTTATTGGAGTCTTTAAATTAGCTTGCCCTGTAGGAATTTTGTAAAATATCCTCCACTTGAGGGATAAAATAAAGTTACTTACTGCACTTATCAATTTATTTTGCATTGAAGATATACTACATTGAATTGAAAGAGATTGGTCTTCTGTGTATTTTCTTGTTTGATGAACAATGGGCTTTTTGTTTGCTGGCTGTTGCATCATTACTGATAAAGTAGACAGAAAGTTTGTCCATTTGCTGTGGATTGATGGAGAAGTTTCATGTAATAGGTCAGATCTGCTATTCAAAATGCTCAAAAGGGTTTTCCCATGAATGGAAAGGAAGCAATTTCTATTGCAAACATGCTCCAGTTTGCTGATACTCTACAGGTCTCTCTTAAAGCTGCACTTAAAGAAAATTCTGACATGTACACCCGTTT
The DNA here is from genome assembly GCA_027886185.1 of Rheum nobile. Lineage (NCBI taxonomy): Eukaryota > Viridiplantae > Streptophyta > Magnoliopsida > Caryophyllales > Polygonaceae > Rheum > Rheum nobile. Next base: position 2,084,499 of record WOAB01000056.1, read on the forward strand.
CATGCCCTTGATTGAAATGGTAAGCATGATATTACAACTTTGGGCAAATGCCTAGCTGTCTTCCCACATTTCACATTATGTATGGCATTGACATCTATGTTTGGTTTTCATCTTCTATTTGTTTGTCCTTCCCAATATTTTCACAGATTTCAGCTTGGAGCATTAACAGATCACTTGTCAAGTTAATAGTGCAAGTCATTGATGAAGATGGAACGGTTAAAGACTCAGCGGTTCGTTATCTTAAATTCCAATGTTTGTATCATCCTATTAAGCATTAGAGTTTTATTTGCTTTTGTGTGAAATATAAAAAAGATTGTGAATCAATTATAATAAATCCATATTTTGTTATTCCTTTCGCATTGGATGTTCCAATCATCAGAGTAGTCAGTGCACAAAATCAGTTTGATACAGCTGCGTATTATACTCTTCCTAGCCTTTTGAATATACATTTGCACTCCATCCTTACATTTTCTTGTCACGGCTTGCCCATACTCATGTTATTATTCTTTTTTCAATTTTAGATTCCGAAACTTAAACAAGCAAGGCGGCGGGTGCAAGAGCTTGAAAAAAAGGTGAGGGCTTATTCTGAACTTGACTTACTCCTTTCCCTTATTTTGTGATAGTAAGTAGTGTCCCACTTTGCACCGAGTATGTCCATTATGACTTATGAGTGTAAAGCACTCCCTCACAAGTTTTAAAGCTGCTTCAGTATATTTGCTCGAAGTTGAATCCTCAAGTCGAGGGAGAAGAGACCTTACCATTCCATCTCATCTATTGTGGCTATCCTTTTATTGCCCGAATTATTTATCAATTTCATGTATCCTTTTTCCCATAGTTGGGCCTCTATCCTTTCACGTGCAAATGTCTTACATTAATGATTGGTGAGACGCAAGCTGATTGAGTTGAAGTAACGTAATCTGAGCAGAAGAAGATTTTGTCCTATACAATTCACTTTTGCTTGATTGCTTCTAAGCTCTATTTTCTTTGTTCTGTACTAGCAATTGCCTTATCTTGCATTGATGATATGTTAATTGTTTTCTCTCTCTATGATATACCTTTGAGTAACTAAAAGATAAATGCTAAGGGAATTATAGATAGGGGTAACTAGGAGTCTACGGGTTAATTAAGGTTTGTAATACTTGACTAAGCTTGTAAAGGTGGTGGAACAACTTGGTTTGAAGGTCTTTGTTTTCGGTTTGCGAGAAGATCTCTGATAGGTGTTAGGAAGAGAGAGCGATGAGGTTAACCGATGAATCAACACCCAACATTAAAGGTGAGGTATTGGATTGTATTGTATAGATGTTTGTAGGAATTGGTTGGAGCTAAATGGGTTGGGAAGAAAAATGTATGAAGAACATTACAAAAAAGCTTTCTTAGGTAACAATTTCAAACTTTGTATTAATAAGTAAAGTGTGCAAGTATGAAGTCTATTAACAAATATCTTTTGTTAACAGCGACTTTTGCATATCTTCAAACTTGCAAATATCTTTTCTGTGCTGCAATACAATAATGAGGAAAATCAGACCTTTGGTGCGTGTTGAGGATTATGCTGCACAACTTTTATCAGCAACTATCTTTTGTTATCAGTGACTTGTGTGCAAGATTTATCTATTTTTGACTCCCCTTTTAGCCTGCTTGATTGTATTTTATTTTTTCAACTTCTTTTCCAGCTGTACCAGTTAATGAACAACCTAGTCGATACTCAACTGAAGACAACACCTGCAGGAGGATGGGTATATTGTAGGCCTTTCTGTAAAGATTTTAGGTTGCCTTTTTCTTTTAATCTTCTTTCTGTTTGTTGAGCTAAATAACTATAATCCAGGAGGTCAGCAACATTGACGGAAGATGGTGCATAAGATCCGGGACTGATGATTTAACAGGCTTCAACGGACTACTACTGTCCAGGTATTGCATATTAATTTCCTGTAGTTGCTTTGCATACCCTGTTGATCTGCAAAGGACATTAATCAGATGGTTGTACAGATGCTTTTTCTCAGATGATCACATACTTGCAGAAACACAAGAATTCACTAGTTATTAGTTGAAAAGGAATCTTAACTGTACTCTATAAGTATTGTCTGTTTATGCAGTCTACATTTGACATGTGCTATATTTAAAAAAAAAATTGAAGTACTTGGATAAGATTCACTAGTGTGTCCCAGTTTTTGGTACTAATTTGCTAGTAACTGAGTTTTTTTTACCTTCTTTTGATGTGATGTGAGCTTGGCAATTAAATTTACAACTCATTTCTTGGAATAATCATGAACCTGGAAGCTGATTGCTTCGTAATTTAATATTCATTATTATGGTTGAACCTCTTGCCACTAAGTGGAAAAATATTTGGGTAGTCACCTCAGCTTACTCTTCTTTGGTTCATTTTATAAATACACATGATGCACTTCCAAGATATTTGGAATTTTATGCCATTCAGTTGAGGCTTGTCTTGATAGTTATGTTTACGGAAGCTTGGCCTTGACCAAGATATACACAAATATACAATGTAACAATTACTCTCTTGTATCCTGCATAAACAGTATCGTTGGGGTTGTTTGTCCCATGGCCGAGGGTGGCATCGGTGCACGATTAGGATGCAAGTAGCCTTGTTAATAAAGCATGCTTGCTGTCTTGGTGTTCGTGTTGTATAACATGGAGCCGTTTGCAAATATATCTTTATCTGAACTTTTTTTCCTGCTTGTAGTGGATCTCATGTGGGGAACATCATAGAGCCACTTTCTTCCGTTCCACTAAATGACGAGTTGCAAGAAGCAATGACTTTGGTAGCAGAAGCGGAAGCGGAAGTGCTTTTTGAGTTGACAACAAAGGTTGGCTGATGTTATTAGTCAATATTGTTTCTTATGTAGTTGTATACTAAACACATTTTGGTACATTTCTGGGCAGATGCAAATGGAGCTTGAGGACTTGCAAAACTTGTTGAAGGATATAATTCAACTCGATGTTGTGAGTTATTTTCAGCTACCTTATATAAATGAATTGTTAGATGCTGCTTTGACCAGAAGTGAGCAACACCTTATGTCCTTATGTAGTTTTCAGGGTTGCAGTTCTTCAGTGTGCTTGTTTGTTTTCTATATTGCTTGTCATATATTCTGGAGATTCTTTCAAATTAAAGAATTAAGGCTATGAGTAGTTATTATTATATGTAATTCGTACTCCATCCAAATGCACTATGCATCCTTCCATAGCTTCCATAATCGTCGGACTGGATACAAATTATTCAATTACATTTGCGAAGTGATGGGATTTTGGTGTGAATAAACTTTTGTAGTCTTACATTTGCTTTCTTTATAATGTTAGGTCAATGCACGAGCATCTTACAGCCTCACATTTGGAGGAGTGTGTCCTGAGTTGCTACCTGCAGATGATAATATTAGTTCTTTATCTGCAGAAGCTCAAGCTTCTATATACTCGTACAATGCCCAGAAAGAATGGAACTTATATCTCCCCAAAGCTTATCACCCTTTACTACTTCAACAATATCGACAGAAATTGAAGAAGGCTAGAGAAGACGTTGCTAATGCTAGAGCTGTAAGATGAGTGAGATATTCTGTTAATCTATGTTTTCTTTCTTTGATTTAGTTAATAGTTTGAAAGATATTTTCACATTTTAATTTTATTACATTCCATGTTTTGTCATTAATGTGTGCTTTCATTATCTTTCCTATCCTTGCCTCATCAGTATATTTCTATTTCTTACATCTTGACTACGAATAATCTGTAACAGTTCTTTTTCTCCTTAGGAAATCAGGAGGAGAAGGTCACATGAAGAGACTATCCGTCAAAAAGAAGCAACAGATATAGATCTTCCCATGTTACAATCAAAGGTATTTCACATTTTTGGAGCAGCTTGGGCTTACTTCTAGAGTCATATTTACACATTGGTTTTGAGTTTCTTATGTCCAGGTAACTGAATTGGAGGAAGCTCAACCAGTGCCAGTTGATTTTTTCATTGATAAGAAAACCAGAGTTCTACTTATAACTGGCCCTAATGCTGGTGGCAAAACCATTTGCCTGAAAACAGTTGGATTAGCTTCCATGATGGCAAAATCAGGTTGAGCTAACATATATACTTCTGCTCTTATCATTGAACCTTTTGTCCCAAATCCCAATATTTTGATGCTTTGTGGCATTTTACTGGTCTTTCACTCTTTCAATTATTTATGGGTTTTTCTTCCTATCATTTCTCATGAAATAATATTAGTTCCTGTTGGGCTTCCACAGATGAAATCTTATTTATGTTTTCCTTGTTGAGTCAATGAGATAAAACAATGTTCCTGTTCTCTATTCTAGCCAGTATTCCTTCTTTTTATATGTTATTTGATCTTTCATGTTGCTTGTGATAAATCTGATGAAATTATGACTTGGATTAGAATGCTCTTCTGGGAAGTGATAACTCTTTCTTTCTTCTGAAAACAACTACTCATTTCTTATGGGACAGATATGTTGGAAAAGTCTGTATATTTGTTTAGGGAAATTACTTTTCTGATGGGCATATCGAAAAGGAATATTTATTAGGTCTTTACTATGTTTTGTAGAGGCAAGTTAAATGTGAGTGACACCAGGTCTATGGTCTTACAGTCGAATTCAGATTGAAACTCTAAAATTGCTTCTTAAACTGAATTAACTGATATGGACTATTTTGTACTAATAACGATATATTCACTACTTTGTACTTATATTATATGTGTGTTCTGAAACTTATGCTGCTAAAAAAATTGACTGTCCAGATATGTCTAATAAATGCTGTTTCATTGTCCCAATTGATGATATCTATCTACGATTTATTTGGCTTGTTCATTGATAATCTTAATCGATCCACTCCAACAACTTTCTAACGGCATCTCATTATTTCTCAGGCTTATACGTTTTGTGTTCAGAGTCTGTGCGGATCCCTTGGTTTGATTCTGTTTTTGCTGATATTGGTGATACACAGTCATTGTCTCAGTCTCTGTCAACCTTTTCTGGTCACCTTAAAAAAATTAGTGTGAGTTGGATGAACTATTAACTTCCATTTATATTATGGTAGACATGCTATTTGTTGCAATATGACATTTGAACAATATAGAAAAGTATATTTACTCTGAAGTTGCATTCAGTTTATTCTGTGTTGCCATGAGCCTGGACTTATTAATTCAAGCTATTTTTTCTTGGTCTTCGATGGCATGCTTTGATGGTGTAATTGAAAGAGATGTTTATGATTTCCCAAGTTCTATGAGATGGTTACATTTTCAGTTAATACTTAATGCAAGATAAACGTAAAATATGTTAGATACTAAATTAGTTCTCAAGCTACCATGGATTTTTAAGACCTTTCACAAGAAAAAAGAAAGAGGAAACTAAACTTATAGTGAATGATCAAAAGCTTATTTTAAGATTATTGGACATCAAAACTCGGTGGCAAAGTCAAAATTAAAGCAACTCCTTTTTCTACTTAGAGATCATATATTATGACACACATGCAGTAGGTTGTTAGCACCAATATGCAGTAAAGTCCACAGATAAAAAGAAAAATAAAGTTCAGGATTGAAGTTCTCACTGCATTGACTCCACAGTGGATGCAATATTTTGGGTTTAAGTTCATTTTTTTACCTCTTTATGCCTGGATGTCTGTAGGGTGGTGAGGGAGGGGTAGCAGGAGGCAGAAAATGGCATTTAAGCTACCTGCTCAGTGGAGGTCATCTGTCATGCATCATACACCATATTTGACAAATATAAGCATTTCTCAGCAATTGCATTTTGTTGGAACTTTCTTAAGGGGACAAACATTAAATGTAAGATACCTGTTCATTTCATGACATGTTTCTTGGATTCACTAAATTGCACTAAGATGTCCAGAGCTAAATTCACAGTTTGTGAAACTGTGAAAAGACATTATTGCTACTGGTTATCTCCCTTGGCATCATGATGTCCATTTTTTTTTTGCCTTTCGGTTCATGTACGGATGTTAACATACTCTACTGTTTTCATACAGGACATCCGAGCAAGATCCTCCAGCCAATCATTGGTGCTCTTGGATGAAGTATGTTTCAATAATCCATGTCTGTAAGATATTATACCTCCGTGAAATCATTGGTGCAAGGAAGCTGATTTACATAATATTTGATATACTTTTTGGGTTTCAGGTGGATTAACTGAATAACTGATTGAGCTGGCTTTATTGGGTTTGAATTGGCGTTTACCAGGAAGTTGAACTAGATTTAGCTTTGATCGTCTAATTTGTTTGCTGACCTCTTCTTATCCATTATTTCAGCCCAAATAGGCTTTGTGAAATAGAAGCAAGCGCAAGTTGTTTTTCCAAATATTAATTAGTGATTCTGTCTATTGAAAGATTTATTTGTCCTCCTTTTTCCTGTCTTGTAGCTAACAATTTCTTGTATTTCAGATTGGTGCTGGAACCAACCCTTTGGAAGGGGCTGCACTTGGCATGTCTGTATTGGAATCCTTTGCTGAAGCTGGTGCCTTATTAACAATAGCCACAACACATCATGGTGAACTCAAAACCCTAAAATATAGGTATTATAATGTGACTTTGCTCGTGTTAGGTACTGTAATTTACATGTTTTGCTTCAACAATCATCATCGACCAACTCAACTTCACCAAACCCCAAAAAGGAAAAAGAAGAAGTTGTTCTACATCATTGTAAACATGAAAATGCCAAGTGATTGATATCCTTTTTTTAATTATTTTACTCATATCTTCAGCAATGCTGCCTTTGAAAATGCATGCATGGAGTTTGATGAAGTGAACTTGAAGCCAACTTACAAGATCCTTTGGGGAGTTCCAGGTTACTTTCTCAAAACTTTATTTTGAGAATCACTAATTATCTGAGGTCTGTAGTTTTCATATGTGGTGGATGATGACTTCTTACACTAAGTCACTTTGATTTGAAAGTTCTGTGTCACTTTAAAGTTTGTTTGAGAAGCATTTGGGTTTTAGAGACTTTATACTCATTTTATAGTGAAACAACAATAATAGTAGGAGATAGTAGCCAAATTTAGTTAATAGTGAAATAATGATACTTTGTATAATTTCTCAATGCGCTTCAATTGTGAAAGCCAAAAGTTGCTACTCACCGTATAAGAAGTCTTAGTAAGTAGCGTCGTATAAAAAATCTGAACTATCTTTATAATAATATGCTGGTGACGAAACAAGTTATTTTTGGGAATCTTAGGGCTAGGGGTGTGCAGATTCGGACCGGACCGGACCGAAAATGCCCGGACCGGACTGGACCAGGTGAATTACAGTCCGGTCCCCGGTCCACATATTTCTAAAATTCCGGTTCCGGTCCAGTCCGGTCCAAACTCGGCCGGTTTCCGGTCCGGACTGGATGGACCGGTTTTTTATTGTTTTTAAATTTTATATATTAATATTTCATAACACTATTAAAAATTAGTTTCTACTATAAATATAAATTAATAACAAAATTTATTGTCTAATTTTATACACAATAGTTATAAAAATAGAAAAAATAATTAAATTTTAATTTATATAAAACAAATAAATAAAAAAATACGTTTACCGATCCAAGACCGGACCGGAAAAAGCGGTCCAGTCTCCGGTCCAAGGATTGTAAAAATTTCGGTCCATCGGACCGGACCAGAAAAAGCGGTCCGGTATGGACCGGATGCACAGCTCTTGTTAGGGCCTATTCATCAAAAGACACTTTACTGGTGATCAAAAGATTGCAAGGGCCATTTTTATCTCTCCACTGTTTCTCATCCCGGAAAATGCTATATAATCATCTTAGTTCATTTTCTTAGCCTTCATTTTCTAACTTAGCATAACCCTGAATCTGTGATGTCAATTTCAGGACGTTCAAATGCAATCAACATAGCAGAAAGGTTGGGCCTTCCTGAGAAAATCATAGATAGTGCCCGTGAGCTATATGGAACAACTAGCTCAGAAATAGATGAGGTAATAGGTTGGATATGCTACAATATGAAGCCGTGGAAGATAAGGAGTTGGAAACTCAGGCTTGGAACTTTTTTCACTGAAATTTTAAACGAAACTCTTCTGGGTTTAACTTTTTCTGCACTACAGAAATTCCATAATGAAATGTAAGTATGTTTTGGAACATGTTCTTGAGGGATGTTATTGCGGACTGCTGGGTGGATTCCTGGGAAACAATAGAGATGAACGCGTCTCTGTATCATTGCTGATTATATATATTGCCTTTTCTATTTATGTGGTTGTTACACTAGTATTTGTTAATTTTGTCTTACAATATGCAGGTTATAGCTGACATGGAGAAGTTCAAGTTAGATACTGAAGAAAAAGTACGTGAAGCAGGACACTATCTGAAGTAAGAATGATATAATTAAGTTCACCTAGATTCGGTTCAAATGAAAATGCCTGAATTTTTTTATTTTTGTGGCATTTAGTTTTTGGCTATTGGGTACAAATTAAGTTGAAGTTAGATTGGGTTTAAATTGAGATTTCAATATTTTCACAACAAGACATGAAATTTGACAAAGGTTTTCACTTAGGAGTCGCATTTTAATTTTGCTAAGCACTATAAACTTGTGTAAGTTGGAAGAGCGTCATTTATGTATTGATTGAGTGCAGCTGACATGTAAAGGATTTAAAAGCAGAATGGAAATGTTTTTTGACATGTCTTTTCTTAGTACCTCCAAACAACTCCTTTATTTCTTCAACCATGTGAAACATTTGTCTCATCAAAGATCATTCTTTCAATCTCCATGATCCTCTCTCTCTTCATGCTCCCAGATATCTTGATCTCCAAACACAGTAACCATGATCAAATGTCAAGAATCATTGTTATGATAGTCGATTTGTCAATTCATTGTTTTTTCTAAGTCGAATGAAGTGATTTATCTTTTTCTCATGCTGTTATTCTACACATGAAGGGACAGACTTGTGAAATGTTTGATGAATTAGAGGCTCTCAAGGAATCCATTGCTTTCCTTCAACAGCAATGACAAAAATATTTTGTTCTTGGAAAATAATTTTCATTGATATAAATATGGCAATCATCCTCGTTGCATGCCACCATCAAATAGGAGATTAAGACATGGTTATTTCCCCTTATTAAGGAAGTAAACCATTTTCTTGAGGATCCAACACTAACACTACTTTTAATGTAATAGTATTATCTTCCATTTGGTTGTAAATTTGAAGTATATGTTTTGATATTGATGATTTGATGTTTATGTTTCAAGGGTGTCAAGAGATCTTCACCAGAAGCTACTTCTAACGCAAAGGAAGCTCAATGAACATTCTTCTAATCTGAGATACAGAAAGATGCAGCAGATATCTGAGGCAGCATCTATGGCACGATTAGTTCTTCACAAGAAGAAACAACAGTACCGTACAACTGCCATTCAATCTTCTCAGAAGCTCCAACAGGAGAATAGCCAACATATTAAAGCAAGTAAAAACCAGCACTCAGCTTCAGATGATAAAGTTTTTGCACAAACAAATAAGACACCTATTGTCAAAGAGACCAGAAAACCATCATCTGGTATGTGTGTCTATAATTCTTGTTTTGTTCTGAATTTTTCTGCCATGTGACGAACTTCTTCTCATTTGATCTCTACAAAACTGCAGATATCATGAAAGTGCCTCCTAAGGTTGGTGATGAAGTGCATGTTCCTTCTCTTGGTATGAAGGCAAAAATTCTTAAAATTGAACCGTATAAGGATGAGATTGTTGTCCAGGCTGGAAATCTCAAATTGAAGCTAAAAGCAGCGGATGTTAAAAGTTGAAGCTAAGGTACGGCACTGCTTTACTAAATCATCAACATTGTTGTAAATTGTAATAGTTATATTGATTATTTCTTTGACAGATTTGAGTTCTTATAAGAAACATTTTTTTTGGGTTGATGATAATTAGAGACAATTAAAAGTGGATTTTTGTATTGCTTTTGCTTATTGGATAGCAACTACTAGTATTATTCAGAATAGGAAGTCGGTAGACTCATGTGTACGTCACCGCCCACCAATTTTGAGCTTGCTTATATTTTTGGATCTATTGAGTCCATAATAGTACAAAAATCTTATTCCATTACCACAAAAGTGACTTTTATTGAGTTCTCTCAATTTAATGATCAAAACAATTCCAAAGTTACAAAAGACTAAGAGAACTTAGAAAAAACAAAACAAAGACAAATAATGAAGAAAAGTAGTAGCATTGATTTTGCTCTCTTTCACCAACTCCATCTCTTCTCATATTTTTGATATTATATGAGTAGGGAAAATTAGGGTTGTTTGGTGAATATATTTATAAAGATTTTTTTTTTTTTTAAGTATTTTTTTTTGTAAAAGTAGTTTTTAAAATTTAAAATTTGTGAGGTATGGGAAAATGGATGGAAAAAATACTTTTTTATGAATAAAGTCTTTATAAATAGATGACCAAATAAGACCTTAGATGGATCATTATATCAAGCCTTTTCCACATCAATCTGACCATTTCTGCCAGATTCACCATCAATATCCCTAAAGTCTGTTGTCGTGTCAAGGAAGTAAAGCATGAAAACGAGCGACACACAACTTAGAAACATCGGTATAGGCCCGAAAATCCACAGGAATACGGGGAACGAGAAGTAGAATGCTCGTAACCCTAGCGACCAGAAGTAGCTTCCTCGGTTGACTATCCTCACGACGTACTCTGCAGTAAGATACGGCGTCGCTAACTTCTTGAAGGGCACGTTCACGAGGACGCTTGCGTGGCTAAAGTACCTGATTGATTGCACGTTGAACAAGAACGCCACGAGGAAGCAGACGAGGATGCTAAAGAACTTGACGGTGGAGGTGAGGGCGCTGGTGTCACCCAAAATGTAGCCTATGGATTGGCCCTTGCCGTTGATGAGGACGGCTATGACGGAGCTCAACATGATGGCGGTTGATGCGAGTAGGGTAGATGCCATTATGTTGTTTCTCAGGGTTTGCACTGCTAGCACTCCGTTCTTGGAAGAATCCTGCCGTGAAAATGAACGTCGATTATGTGTATGATTAAGTAATTACTTGGAATAAACTTGAAATAATCCAAAGCATTAAAAAAGTGTATTTTTTATTTTAAGACCTTAATTGAAGGTGAAGTAACTTAGGCTACCTTCGGCAAAGCTTTTCTAGATTAATGGAGCTTCACTTTAATTTTAATCTATTTGATGAGTGTTCGGTAAAAAAAACGTCAATCTAGCTTAAGTAACTTGTTGCAGACTAATGTAACTTAATTTTGCCAATTTTTTTAATGCGACCCTAAAATTGTTGAAGATTAATAAATTGATTTTTTTTTCTCATTTCAGCTTGCAATACTGAAGATAAACTATATTTTAAAATAATTAAACTAATAAATACAGTTTCAACTCTAACTAATCATTTAGCTTCATCTAATCATTCAATTTTAACTCTTATTTTAGTGGATATATATTGAACGGAGCCTTAAAAAATGTAATCAACCCCTTACACCGACGACCCCGTAATATCAACTAAATCCAAGTAACCGGAAGGACAATGCTTGCTTGGTGTCATTGTCAATTTTTGTTTTCCTCTGATGTTTAAAATATGACATATTGTATCAGTACGGTCATCATAAAATTTCAAAATTGCTAACTTAGACAAAATCTTTCCAAGATTATGTTTTCTAGTTTTGCAAGAAGCTATAATAAAAGATGATGGCGCGAAACAAGTTGTAGGAGTATATATGAACTACGTACCTCAATCATGGCATGAACCCAAAAGCTGCGATTAATAGCATTGATGCCAATGACGGTCTTGGTAGGGCTCTTCATGATGCATTGCCAGAGCCACACGTGGTAGCCCACCAGCACCACCAGACCACTTGGCACCAAGATGTAATCCAGCATTTGCTCCTCCATTTCCTCTCTCAATATGATATTGTAACGTACGTGCGACTCTTAGCCAACTCGATCGGTCAATTCCTGTTAGCTTACGAGTGCGAATCTAAGCACACTAGCTTATTAGCTAGCAGGGTTGCTCGAGGGAACGTTGATCGGTCAACGTTGATTTAGGTACATGTTACCATGGGAAGGATGTGTGAATTTATAAGTGAAGGTGGATGGAGTTTTTAGTGAAGTTCGGACGTGGAAAGGAAAGGAAAGGCGGCCTTAATGGTGGCTCAGCCTGATGCAGCATACGGGAGAACATTCTCTTGAACACACTATCTAATATACTAATATGCCACCCAATTAATTAATTAAATCCCATTAACTTTAATATAATTAATTCATCTATATTGGGTTTGTGACTTTGTTCATTATATTGGCCCTTATTGGGTTAATTTGGGTTTAGTATGTTCCGATAGATGAATTATGGGGTATTTTTTATGGTTTATGTGTCGCTTGGAATCAGGGTTTAGAAAGATGATTGTTGAGTCTGACTCTTAATTGGCTATCTTGCTCTTTAAGAAGACCCTCTCGCAATCTCACCATTTTCACAGTCTGGTTTTTTAGTGTCAAGGCTTTCTATGTAGAGACTAAACTATCCAATTTCGTCACATTTTTCTGGAGGCTAACTCTGTTGCCGATCATAGCTTTTTCGTATTCTTTAGGCTTTCATGTCCTAGATGAACCTCCTAGTAGTGTTGTTTTATTTTTGTTCGATGATGTAAGGGGTAGGACTACCTCTGGTTGATTACTTATAGTCTTGTTTTCATTTTAATAAAGCTTGAAGAGTGTCACATTTTCTTTGACCGAAAAAATTAATTAATCTATATCTATATATTATACTAAAATCCTAATTATCTCTCTTACGTGTCAGCCCGTTAAATATGTCATGTAGACAAATCTCAATATACAATTGAAATTTCAGTTTTCCCTAATTTTGATATTTACATATTCTATTTCTTATTTACTTATCTGTTTACCTAAAATCTTACCTTAATTATACAAATATTATCATCTCAAAGATTATTTATATCTTTATATCTTATTAGTTTCTTCTTATTTGTAAATAAAATTATTCATAATATATTTTTACCTTATTAATTACAATACTTCTTATAGTTTTAATACTTAAATTTATATAATTGGTAACATGTAATTGAACACAATTGGTAAGGTATATATGATCCATGATGAAAACGTGATATAATTTAACTATTTTTTACATTTTAGTTCATTATACATAATTAATAATTCAATCTAAACTTATATATATTTTCTTATTCAGTTATTTATATGAAATTCCTAATTTATTTTCCATATTTATATACAAATTTGCATATATATTTTCAATTCTAATCATACAAAAATCTTATCATCATATGTGTTAAAAGATTAAGCTTATAATTTACTAGATTATATTTTGTAAATATTTAATAATATTTCAATCTCGAATTTTATCAACCAAATCACGCATAAGATACGAGGACATATGTTATTTTATAACTAATTACCAAGTCATTCCCATAGTGTATTCTCCCTTTTATATTAATTACTTATTACTTATTTGGGGTGATCAAACACACCCTTAACGTATTTTCAGAGTTCTTTAGCAATTATATATAGCTAGCTACTTATGAATTTTAGTTTACCTGGAAATTTTAAAAACAAATGCAATAAACATATAATATATACACGATTTTTATTTCACGCACGGATGAAATTGCTATTTCACGCATCGTTTCGTCCGTCACGGACCATGTGTATCCGTTCGTGACAGACCATGTTCATCCGTCCGTGATGGATGGATCACTTTGGTCCGTCACGGACGGATTCACATGGTCCATGACGAACGAAGTAAACAACTAGAAAATTGAATGTTACTTGTCCTCACCTAACAACATTAACTATCCCGTCATATCTCATCAATATTACGGCCAAAATTAAACCCTAAACCTCTCCATCACTCTTCCCTTTCCCTCCCACAACACATCTTCCATTCATTAATTTCCAAGAGTTCTTTTCCATGGCAAATGAAGATGATGATTTTTCCAACTTCAATGGTGGAGAAGATGTTTCAAGGGGTTATCATTACAATGAGGTATATTTTTTAAGCTTTTACTTTACATGTTAGTAAAAGTTAAGAATTTTTATGGTTTTTTCTTGTGAATGTATATGTTTAAGTTGTTCTTACCCCAAAACAAACACTTTGTTAAGGTAATTTCAATAGTTGTGACTATATGTTCATAAAAACTTCATCTTTAATTAAGTTGTACTAAAAAGTTGTAGAATTTGTGTGCAAAACTACATGTTTGATTGTTTGGGCTTTGTTATATTGAGTGCAAAACTTCATCTTTGTTCGGTGACTGTTTTTTGAAAGAAAAACAGTCCGTGACGGATGGACGTGTTCAATCCGTCACGAATGTATGTCATTCATCCGTCACGAATGGATGTCATTCATACGTGACGGATGGGGTGCTACCATCTGTGACGGATGAAATGTGTCTATTCGTCACAGATGGATGTGTTTGACAGAAATTGGATTCTTACATGCTTCTATGCTAACTTGTTTTTTTACTTCAATAAGAGAACAATATCGTGAACATCGGTATTAATAATATGTCCCTGAATGATGCGTGGGACATGGCACCACCGTCCTTCTCACTTGGGTTGTTCGGCGAACCTATGGCGCCTCAACAACCTCATATGTCGGGATTAGATTATTTTGCTCATAGTGGAATTCCCTCCGTAAGGTGGTAGGCTCCACCTAAGTATGGGTTTCCGGCATTACACACACAGCCGCAGTTTTATTATCCTATACCTGAAGAAGTGATTGTTTCGGAAGATTATTCAGAGAAGTTTACCACGGGTGAAGTATTCGGCTCCAGAGATGATGCAATTAAATGGGCTAGACAGATTGCCTTTAATAATCACTTATGCATCACTATTGGTCGGGATAGAAACTTTGGTGGAGGAAGTCTTCGGAAGTCATGGATGTTGTGTGAAAAAGCGGGAATTTACATTCCTAAAGATGAAAACAGAGTAAGGCAAAGAACAAGGAGCAAATAATATGATTGTCCATTCAGATTGTTGTGTCAAGAAAAACCGATGACTCATACACAATCAAGGTAGTTGTTGGAACCCACAACCATGTCATTGGTGATGACTTGTACAGGCATGCATTAGCTGGCAGGATGACACCTGAGCAGAAGAAGTTGTGTAAGGTCATGACAGAAAATCATAGTAAACCATCAAAGATTGCAACAACACTTAACCAGGACCCGAACAACTGCACTAAAATAAAGCAAGTGTACAATGAAGTGTACAATGTCCGACATGGTGGGATGGAAGGAAGAACCGTGGTCCAAGAGTTCTTCCATAAGTGTAAGGAGAACAACTACTTTATGGAGTATAGGTCGGATCCAGCGACGAATAAGATCGCTGACATTTTCTTTGCCAGTCCAGATTCCATGAAACTCCTAAATGCATTTCCGTACGTCCTTTTGCTAGACTCTACATATAGCACTAACAGGTTAGTATAGCACATCTACATGCTACATATACTTGTTGATATGTTTATTAATTATGCATGACACATCTTCTTGTGCATGTATGACTTGCCTTTCCTCGAAATAATAGGAGTCACGTCTACATGGAAGAACTATAATGTGGCAGGGGCGTTTCTACAGCATGAGACAGAAGACAAATACGTGTGGACCGCACAACAACTTCTTAAAATGTGCAAAAAGTGTCAAGTAACACCGACATGCCTAGTGACAGATCGTGAAAAGGCCTTGATGAATGCATTAGATAGACTCTTTCCAAGTGCCAAGTCTATCCTTTGTAGGCGCCATGTGAAGAAGAACATAGAGGACAATGCTAGGAAGGAGATGAAGGATAAAAGCTTGGGTACAAGGCTTGCAAATGCATACTATAATTTATTCAAGCAAACAACTGTACCCGAGTACGAGATGAAGTTGCGTAGAATTCAGTCGGAATGGAGGGTTTGGCCATGTCTGACTCAGTATGTAAGAAACAGCTGGCTGATCCCGTACAGGGAAAGACTTGTGTCAGCTTGGACAAATACTGTTTTCACGCTTGGAACGTCAACGACAAATAGGTTAGTGCATTGTCTAATTTGTACTGCATTCTCATTTGCTATATTTTGGGGGCTTTCTGTTATCTGCATAGCTTTCTATTTATGTTATCTGCATAAGTGGTTCATCACGTATGGATGCACATCTTACGTGACGGACGAAAGTTTCTGGTCCATCACGTGTGGATGGAATCCACACGTGACGGACGAAAGAGTTTCATTTGTCACGTATGAAGAGCATCCATACGTGACAGACATATTATACAGATAACAGAAATGTCTCGTATGATCAAACTTTAAACTCTTTTGTACTATATATAGGGTTGAAGGGGCACACTCTAATTTGAAAGGCTTCTTGACTACTCGACATGGCAGTCTAGACACGATATTCGGTCAATATCATTTAAAGATGGGTAACCAAGTGAAGGAAATCAAGGGGACCTTTAACGAGAGTGCACAGAACATGATGATGCTTGTGACAGGGACTGATGTTTTCAAGCTGTTGAAATACAAAGTATCTAAGGTTGTACTTGACCGCTTGACTGAGGAATACATAAAAGGGAAAAATCCATTTTATGACAGTACCTGCACATGCCAGATGAGGGTGAAAGATGGATTGTCGTGTGTGCATGACATCGCTAGATATGTGATGAGTTCAATCCCTATTAAGCCTTCAGCGTTGCATCCGTTTTGGAGACGAATGAGTTTGTCAGAAGTGCAAGACGAAGGTGAGGCTGAGGTGAAGCGCAAAGTCGCGAGATCTTTGTTGGATCAATTTTATACGGATCAGTTCCCTAATCTGTCAGCAGATGATCAAGAAAAATGTGTCTCGTGACTTTACGACATCGCTCGCCCCGAGGGGACCAGTTTGCAAGAGCCGGCTATTGTGAGGCATAAGGGACGGCCAATGGGAGCTCCAAACAAAGATAGCACTAAAATACATCCTTTTTCATGGGAGTACACAGACAAAGAGATGGAAAGGACACCTCCCAAGAAACAACGAGGTAGGCCACCAAAGCCCACTAGTACACCTTCACCAAGCCCTACAGCTCCTATCACTCCTTTGAGGCTATCTAAGGTTAGAGCTCCTAAGAATCCAGTGGGTCAAATGTTTTCACCATATTTTCATGCTCCACAGTCCTTCATTACAGACTTTGAACCGTATAAGGATATAGTTCCGCCGTGTATGCACGAACACATGAACGGTTACTTTGATATTGTTGGTGATGGAAACTGTGGATACAGAGCCGTTGCAGATCAAATAGGCATCGGGCATGAACAATGGAGGATCGTCCGACAATCCATGATTGATAAGGTGAAAGAAATTATGCCATTGTATGTTAAGACTTGCATCTTTCCGACGACGCTGGATACAGTACTGGAACAACTTACATGGTTTGACGATGGGATGGTCCCAGTGAAGACTTGGATGGTGCTTCCAGATATGGGTTGTCTGGTCGCTTCTGCATTCAATTGTGCAGTTGTCGTGGTGGGTGGTATAAACCCTACTTTCTTGCCTTTGCAAGCGGTTCCACATCATTCCAGGGGTGCTAAGCTAAAGACGATATGCATCTTCCATGTTCAGAAGGAGAGTTATTTTATTTCGGTATGGTAATAATCATTTAATCATTTTTTATTGATAATTTAAACTCATGCATTAACTAGGCAAGTGAATACGTTCTCCATTCTTTTGTAGATGGCCCTATCAGAGGCGTCACCTAGGTAAGTGAAGTTGCTGCTTTTAAGGGCAGCAACTTCGTCCGTGACAGATGGATTTGATCCGTCCGTAAACTTGGTGTGTCACGGGCCAATTAGTGCAGTAAATAGCAATTTATCCGATGCGTGAAATAATAAGGGCCAATATATAGTCGATTGAAAATAAGGGGAAACCCTAGATTCAAAGCATACTCTAACCTTTAGCTATGATGTTATAAAAATAATTGAATAATATAAACATGTAACGCATGTCTGCGATAAGTCAGGGTAATTCCAAATATAATAAAGATGTAAGGGAATCGAATTGATTCTCGATATTAATCTTTAAACTAATAATTTTAGTATAATTTTTTACGAACATGCATGCTTTAAAAATCTTTGATATATCCTGACAATTAGGAGTTATATATGATCAACAGTAATATATAATAAACTTTTTTGAGAGAGAACGAAACATATATAGTAATGTCAGAATATATGTTGGATACTTGTTTTTTTCGGTGAATAAAAGCTATTTAGGTCGTTATAACGGAAGAATGAAGAATCGAACCCGTAACATCAAAAATATAATTTAGACCTCTATAATAGAAAATAAAAAAATCGAATTCATGAGCCCGAGATCATATGATATTATACTTATCAATCAGTTTAGTTGGGATACTATCTTTTAGAACCACTACAAATCTAATCTTGCAATCACAATATTATTCCAATGGTTTACCAAGAGAAATACTCTTTAATTTGGTGTAGATGATGCAAACCTAATTTCGTCCATTGAGATGCTGACTTACTATAATATATAAACTGTTTTTTTAATCTATGTTATTGTGCATTGTAATGTAATCTAATCCTATATTGTAACAAACACTAAGCTTTGTATTCAGTTTAATATGCAAACACTTAGGTTAGGTAGAAGTTAGGGGCGAGGGGAGTAGGACTCGAGCCACCTTGAACCATCACTGAGTCATGTGGGTGCCTTGTGACTTAGTCATTTGTGGCTAAGACACTTTAATTGGGCCATATATTGCCCGGTGTTATTCTTGAGGTGATTTGGGAATGTTCTTCAGTGTTGAGTTTATTGGGCCGTCTCCTCCGTTTGGGCCTGGACGTCTTCACTAAATGAAACATTACGTTTCATCTCTCTGGAGTCTTTCCACCTGACGACGAATACGTCGAAGCTTTGAGGCATTTAGCTAGGGCTTGGGTATATAAACCCTTGAAAGCTCTATAGTGTCATCATTCTCTCGCTTTTTTCTCTGTGACGTTTTGGATTCTTCAGAGTGTTTTGCTCTCTGTGAGCGATGAACACTCTGTTACTTCCCTGACAATTCCTTTGAGAGCTTGAGACCACAAAAAGAGAAAGATAGAGACACGAGAACGAGAGGGATCTAGAGAGCTCGGTGGCAGTTCTGTGTGCAAGGCTTTGCTAAAAGCCTTGCGGTGTCCTCTAGGGGACTTTCTTCCCTTCTCGACTTGTTTTTTGTTTTGTTTTGTGCCTTGTTTCTTTTCTGTCATTTGCTTTTGCCGCTTTTGTGCTTGTATGTAATTGGAACTGGCTTGTGACTTTTGTTGTACTTTTGTTGTTTAGTGGATTGGGTGAGTCTCCCCTCTTAAGGCTTCGCAAACCTAGGACTTTCGTCCGAACTGTGTAAACAACCCTCGTGCTCACTAGCTTTGCTTTACGTTTTTCGAGTTTTTCGTCCTTAATTAAAACCTTTCTCACTCTCTTGAGCAATCGAAAGCGGATAGAAATTGTGAACAACATGCATATGTTAAGAATCTTATTTTAAATTTTTTCATTTAAGATTTTTTATTTTAAGGTTTTTATTTTTCTAAAGGATTTAAAATTTCTCAAAAAATATTAATCTATAACTTTAAAAAATCTCTGATATAAATATAATTTTTCTAACAGACATAGATTAAGAATCTCATACTGAGAAACTAAATCCAATAAAATAAGTAAAAGATTCTATAAAAGATTAATAAAATCTTCGGATATGTTGGAAACGAATCTAAATAAATATACGTAGTATCGGATATAAACATTTTTTTTTTTGTAAAAGTAGGATGAAGGTAGCAGAAATGAAATTACTCATGTGTGTCCCACTAATTTCAACATGCATTACAACTTTTAAAAGCACTAACCATCCCAACAATATATATTTATTTATAAAGGAGGGTTTGGGTATGGACGACAAAAATGATTCACAGAGATATATTATCTAAAAATGCATATTTAACTTTAAAGAATTGGCCTAAGAGCATCCTTAATGGTGTAACTGTGAGTATCAAAAGCATTTAAAAAAAAATAAAAAAAAATATAATGTCAAATTTGATGGAGTATTCTATGTATTGTTTTTGGGTATCACTTGTTTGATACCCAATCTGACATAAAGACTGACATATTTGGGGTCCACTTTAGCAATTTTTAACATTAAAATAATTAGCAAATCTAGTGTGGATCTCTATACCGAGTAAATACTATACATGCACAACCACCCTATTCTATATATGCACAACCATCCTAATTTAATTTAATACATACATGCACAACCACCCTAATCTACAACCATTAGCATTCAATTTGAACTTAGTCAAATTTTATTGAAAATAGGCGTTAGTAGCATTTTATTGAAAGGCAATGGCTAAATACACGCGAGAATGTAGTTAAATGGACGCGAAACTACACGCTTAAGCTAAGCGTCCGGTTTTACACGTTTAGCTTAAGCTAAGCGTCCGGTTTTACACGCTTAGCCAAAGGTTACTGAAATATGGTTTGGCTTCCAATTTTCTTCGATCCGATACTCGCAAGCTTCAACCGGTGTTTCGATGTCGAGCAATTGAAATTTCGATCTTGAATAAATCGGAGGGAGGAGATGATGAACGAAGCGGGAGCAGCCGGAGGGAGAGCGTTGTGGTCGATGCCGAGAGCTCTTGCGGTTACTGTAAATCCGGCAGCCGTTCCAGCATCTCTCACGGTCTTATCCTCTCTCTCCACCTCTTGTTCATTTTCTCGAATTTGTTGATCTTTAGAAGATAATAGAATCTTTCACCATGTTTACACTTATATAGTGCTTTCTGTGAAGCTTTTGCTATATTGTGTAGATTAAACCGATGCATTACAGTCCTAAATTCGGAATTTGAGGAAAGGTTGGATCAGAAATTACATTTTAAGGCAGATGATTATTTTATAAAGTCTGGAGCTTTGCCAATTAGGTTCGTTGTTTTAAACATATGTGCTAAGATCAAGTGTAAATGTATGTGATTAGTCTTGGAATTGTGTTTCATGTGGACTCTCCTGTTTGAGATTGTTAAATCCGGTTGAATTTCACAATTAGTGAATCATATTTCTTACAGATATATTCTGGCTTGTGGAGACAAAAGCAAGTCATGGTCGATATGGTTTCAAAGTAGTTAATGTAATTTGTGTTGTTGGAATTGGTTGAATTGATATTTAGTCGAAAGTAGTTAATGTAATTTTCTTCGTTAATGATATTTCGCATATTCGTTTTCACGCATTCATAGGATTTAACACAATCCTGTCATGATTCCATATATATCCTGACGGGTTCAATATGGACTAGTTTGGGTTAAATTGATATGATACAATCTTGTCATGACTTCATATATATCATGACAGGTTCAATATGGTTTGAGATAATCCTACCAACCAACATAAGTGGCAGTCCATATCCCATAGAAAGAATAGAGAATGATAAAAATAGGAAAAAAATACATAACCAATCCTATCATACTCACTGACCTGTCCTGTCTTCTTTAATATGGTTTGAAATTACGCGACATTATCATAAAGTACTATATTACATAAAACGAAAATAAATAACATGCTTCACAAAGTACTAGATATTACACATATTATCATAAAGTACTAAATATTACATGACATAAGATAATCACTATACTAAAATGCATTCCAAAATACATCATAAAGTACTAATACATGATATTAGATAGTCACTACACTAAAGTACTAAATAAATACTGAATATTAGATAAATACATCTCATGCATAAGATAGTCACTATACTAAAGTACTAAATAAATACTAAATATTAGATAAACACACTAAAGTACTAAATAAATACTAAATATTAGGAACACTTATATAAGTTCATCATGATGTTTTTTGAAAGCCCAAAGCTTTATAACCTGAGCAGCATAATTAGTTTATTGGATAGGCAGGACATATTCCAAATTTTCACCACAAAGTATGGTTTTTCCAGATACAAAAGTACACCACAAAACAAGTTTACAGAGTATGCAGATGTGCCATGCAGAAATCTTGTCTACTCAATTTAACCTAAAAACTTCAAGCATTAAAGCGAGAGGGAGTCAATATATGAGCTCTAACTTTGCAGTATATGAATATATGAGCTCTGTTATAAACTTTGCAGTATCAGATATATGATGCTGATGCACAAGAGCCCAAGGCAGGGTGAAGGAATATTATTTTGGGTAAGGTACACAGGAAAAGTGGACCATTTCTCCCAAGCAAGCACATCATTCTCGAATCTACCAAACGAAACCGAGACTTCAAGCGTCGCCTCCAAATCTCCCATCTGCTAATTTAATCATACATGAAGCAGATGAAAAATCCATCCAAAAACCCAAGCAAACGAGCAACAAACTTATACGTTGATATAATACATAAGTTCTTTGATAATTAATTTGCTTAATAGTTCATGCTTAGATTTGATTCTTTTGACATATGTAGTTTGTAGGTATAATGAATTTCATTCGTGACATTTATATCGTTAAAGTCGATAATAAAATTTGTAATGGATGACAAGAATTTAAGGTTGATAGTATGAAAAATATAAACTTCTCTGACATTGTAATTGTTCATTCCGACAATACAAATATACCATGTAATAAAAATATGAACACCACTGACATTAAGTATTCGTCCAATGATAATTGCACGCAATACAAATATACCATGTGACAAAAATATGAACACCACTGACATGAAGTATTCGTCCAATGATAATTCGTGCATTTGTACCATGTGCCCAAGGAGATTGGCGTTTTCACATGTATTGTGCATATCGACATTGCGGATGATAGAATTGAACGTGTTGTTTTCCTCTTGGCTGAAGATGAAGTCTCCAAAGCTTTGGCATCTGAGAAACCATATAACATACCACTTGAAATAAGGAAAGCAATTGTGTAGTAAGAGATCCAAACTCTTGAAAGATCTCTTACCACTCATATTACTTTTGAACCTAGTTAATGTAATTTGCTCATGACTTTTTCTTGTGAACTTTCTTTTCTTCGAAGACAGAAACAAGTCATGGTCGATATGGTTTCAAAGTAGTTAATGTAATTTGTGTTGTTGGAATTGGTTGAATTCATATTTAGTCAAAAGTAGTTAATGTAATTTTCTTCGTTAATGATATTTCGCATATTCGTTTTCGCGCATTCATAGAATTTAACACAATCCTGTCATGACTCCATATATATCCTGACGGGTTCAATACGGACTAGTTTGGGTTAAATTGATATGACACAATCCTGTCATGATTCCATATATATCATGACAAGATCAATATGATTTGAAATAATCCTACCGACCAACATGAGTGACAGTCCAGATCACATAAGAAAAAGAAGAGAATGATTAAAATAGGAAGAAAATACATCGGCAACCAGTTGATAGTATGAAAATTTTCTAATGGATGACAAGAATTTAAGGTTGATAGTATGAAAAATATAAACTTCTCTGACATTGTAATTGTTCATTCCAACAATACAACTATACCATGTGACAAAATTGTTCATTCCGATATTATATTTGTTCAATCCGAGAAAATACCTAAAAGCATAGACTGGGATACACGTATACATGATTCGTACATCTTAATAATAGACTGTGATTTTTAGCCAACTTTATGGGAGAGAGATGATTCCTTCTGGTAGGTTACATTATGATTCCTTATGGCAGGTTACATTATGGGAGAGAGATTTCAACAAGAGGAAGAAAACTCCCAAAGTCCCAATGACAATATATATAAAGAACTTTTTTTTATATATCATGTCAGGGATGTACTCCTAAAAAGGAGTTAGTAGGGTTAATATCATGTCACAGTTCTTTATTTGTCTTGTCTGGGATGTACTTATCTTCGTAAATATCAGAGAATCCCCTATGTCAGTACTTTAACAGACATCCAACATCCATCTTACATTCATCTTGTCATGCTACTTTATAATACGTACATTATAAAGTAAATATCCCTCCCATTTTTTTTACACAACTGTCATTTAACTGTCTAACTGCCATGTAACTTCCATTTAATTGCCATGTAACCCATGTAACCCATTTAACTGTCCTTTAACTTGCACACATATAACTGTCATTTAATTGAAACTTAACTACCACATCTTTGTTGATTGAATATGAAATGACACTTAAATGGTACGTATCCTGTCATGCCATTTAGGTAAGCTTGTCACGTATGTTTTGTGACATTTAACTGGAACTTAACTACCATATGTTGTTTATAGGTATTATATATTTTGACAAAAAAAACTTATCACTTATAAGTTGATATAATACATAAGTTCTTTGATAACGAATTTGCTTAATAATTCATGCTTGTATTTGAGTCTTTTGACATATGTTGTTTATAGGTAGAATGAATTTCATTGGTTATATTTATTTCGTTAAAGTCGACAATAAAATTTCTAATGGATGGCAAGAATTTAAGGTTGATAGTATGAAAAATATAAACTTCTCTGACATTGTTATTGTTCATTCCGACATTATAATTGTTCAATCCGAGAAAATACTTGAAAGCATAGACTAGGATACACATACACGTACACATGATTCATACATCTTAATAATTGATGACAATGTCCATTTTCATTAAACTATATTTTACTACAAGTTATTCTTTTCTTGTTGACTTTGTATCACTTCAAACTTTGCTACAGAGATCTAAAATATAGCAAAGCTCAAAGAAACCATGTAAAAATGACCATTAAGAAATTTTTAAGAATGCCTATACATGCATGGAGCAACAAATACAAAGAACCTCTCTTCCGTTCTCGAGTGTTACGAGTTACTGGTCTTATCTCCTGGCGAGCTTGACCTGGTGAGTAGTGTCATTATTAATGATGTTGTTGTTGTTATTGTTGTTAATAGTGTCATCTTCATCCTTGTTCACAGTGTTCAAGTCAATTAACCCATCCATCATGGCAGAGGAATCCTAGTACATTTTTGCTTGTTTTTCCTTTCTACTTTTGCAGAATAAAGGGTAAACTTTGGCGCCAGTGTTGGATGAACACCCTATCCACAAGTGGGTGTGACCATACATCACGGGCCATGAAATGTGGCTATATCATCTGTGAAATGGAAGGCTGCTCATCAGCTGCCAGAGGAACAACTCCAACCTACAACAAACATATGTTGTTCGCCATTGATCAGGTCATGTGTGCATGTATATACATAATCGTGCTAAATGCTATACTGGATTCATCGGTCTCTCAAAATATAAGCTACAAATACTGAAAAATATAGTGGATAAGTGAACTCACCAGTTCTTTGTACTTGAGTATGTAGAACATTTCCAGATATCGGCGGGTCTCTCTTTGCTCTAATTTAGACACTTCCAAAACCCGTAAACTCCAGCTAAAGTCATCAGCCTTTCAGAATATATCTTCCATGTGTACCTAACAAAAGTTAAGATTGTTCATTATTGATGACCAAGAAACTAGAACCTTCATCAAGAGGTGTAGACATCCTCGTAATCAAGTGCATAACCAAGCTGTTAACAGTAAAAATCAAATTGACAGTATACACCAACATGCCAAACAACCTTAAGCACAGATGACAGAAAATATGCATGTACAGATTACACAAGCATTATGTAAATAGATTTGCTTCACATTAGCTAAGAGTTCGAAATTATAATTGTGAAATCACCTGTTGCAAAAATTTCCCAGTGCTATGTATTATAGTGTGAATGTGAGGCAATAAGCAGTTCTATGAAAATTGGCACTGAAGCCAACAAGAAACTCTAGTATATAGCTGTGCAGAAGAACACCACATACAATTATGCTGACCATCTTGGAGGTAATTCTAGTGATTTTCTACTTGCTGAACAAATTATTAGCTCTTTAAGAAAGCCAGCGAAAGCAGATTGATTCCAACAAGCATTACAATTTATAGGCATAAGAAGTATAACATTTATTAGAAAAAATTATATACCACCTATATCAGAAGTGATGCACAGTTTTATGCTATGCAGAAGTAAACTAGATCCAAAACAACTCACAAGTAATAGTGATCAAACAGTTTAGTCAGTAGTGACATAAATCACCAGTTGCTACCTATGATAAAGTCTACAGCTTGATGCGTCCAGTTTGCAAAGTTGTCCCCATCGATCTGCATGTGGAACAAATAATCACATAAGGAATGAACGTGGTGGTTCAAATATTGTTGAGAATTGAGAACTAGGAAGCATATAATTGATTGCAAAGATGCAATCTCTCAAGAAAGAATTGGTGCTACAAAGGTCCAAGAGAATATCAGCAAAAAGCCTCAAAAGTTCTATGTTATCTTCATAGTTGGATTCTGTTAATCATTGAACAAAGAAACAAATTAGACTTCCATAGCACATCTTAAATCCTTTTCAATGCACAAGTTTAGGTTATTTTGGAGGATCCACAAAGCCATCGCTTGAAGTAGTTAACAGTCGATAAATCCACAAAGTTTTACATATGCCATAAAGATCTGGCCAATGGCAAGCCAGCAACACAAAATTGATAGCAAAAAGTTCCATTAACCCCAGCATCACATTTAGAAAAACCACCTCATCTATTTCAAAATCAGATACGAAGCCTCTACACAATTATCTTTATACAAAGACAAGAAAGCAGACCAGAACTCAGTCAAAAATTGATGTGTCTCTACATTTTCACTCATGACTCAATGTTTGATATGCATCCATACTTGTACACTCATAATCAGCAATAACCCAACCAAGAGTGAGCAATATGCAACATTTTTTTCCTTTGACAACCAGCTGCTCTATCTTTACATCACTTCCTCTTGCCTCCTTGACATGGATATGCTAGAACTACCCTAGGAAACTAACCCATAGGAAGCCACTATGACAGACTGGATGATATGGAAATTTTATGTTCCATCAATTTCCACTTCCCCACTTCTCTGGCACTCAACTATCAAATTAAGCTACAACCTCTAAACTATGCTAACAGATTGATAAACTTGGCTAAGAATTTCATAGTTAGAAGTTAATCGATTATATAATATAGTAACTAGTGGCTTCTAAAAAGATAACCTAGGCAACTGAACAATAGCAAAATGGAAAACCCCGCATGTACCATTTACAATTTTTCTGCATCTAAATTTTTTTTACTTAATGAGGTATGATTACAAATAAGCAACAGGA
Source organism: Rheum nobile (assembly GCA_027886185.1). NCBI lineage: Eukaryota > Viridiplantae > Streptophyta > Magnoliopsida > Caryophyllales > Polygonaceae > Rheum > Rheum nobile. The sequence goes on from WOAB01000056.1 coordinate 2,111,627, forward strand.
AAGGTTGCTCTGTGCAACTGAGGAAAAAATAATCTACAAAGATCTAAGACAAGTACACAACAGAACTATAATCCATTCAATGAATCAATTCCAGCCACTTACGTAATAAGTATGCGCCCAAGAAACAGATTTAAGATAACCTTTATGTATACTGTCTGATGGTTTAGGTGAACACAAGAGCAAAACAGTAAATATGATTGAACATCATTCTTCAACCTGTAAACATCGAGGGAATAACAGAATCGCTTGATCTTCTCTTTCTTTTCTCCTTGAGACTTACTGTAACAAGCAAAAATGAAACAAAAAGTGCAGATTCTTAAGACTCAAAACGAACTTCAATTGGTGACCTGAAGATAGCGATGATAAATCTAGACCTTGTCTGTGAAATCTTGGGCGAAGAGCATCATTCAATCTGCGATTGTAGGCGCTGCTTTCCGGTAACTGATTAGGGCTAAGTTTCCCTAAATTGGAGAAGAAATAGCATTTGCAAGCCGCAATCTGCGGGTACAGATGGCCAAGGGAACCATTCTCGAGCTCCTTGAGATACTCGTTGAGCCACAAAATCTCCTACTTCCGATCTTTGGCCTGAAAATCGTTCGGAGAAGAGCGACTAGAAGTAAGCTTCGATCGGAGAAGAGCGACGGCGATTGCAAGTTTGATTGTCTGATCTGGAATCGCATTAGAAGTGATTGATGTTGTCGTTGTTGTTTGTTGGGAAAGATTTGAGTTGGAAGCCTACTCTTCGTCAACCGTCGTCGACATCGTCCTCAACATCGTCAATCCGCCACTACGAGCTCCCAAACGGCGGCGGCCCTCTCCCATTCCCAACCCTAACCCTAGCCTCCCTCCCTCTCTCCTCCGCTGCGTGGGAGGAAGAATCGGAATCCCCTCATCCAATGAAAGAAACAGGCGGTGGAGGCGAATGAGCAATCCAGGGAAAAGAACGAGGATGAAGTGGAGGTGAATGACAAAATTTAGGGTTCTAAGAATCTGGAATTAGAAATTTTAAAAAAATTTACCTTTTGAATTTAAATTTGATTTCAATTTCAGTTAATTTTTTTAGGATTTTCAAGTTTTTAGGATTTTCAAAATTTAACTTTTTCTTTTAATATTTTATTGTTATGTTATATTTTATTTTCCAAAAGAAAAAAAAAATTGATTTTAATTTATCTTCTTATTTGGGGGTATTTTTGCAAAAAAAAGAGGGGAAAAAGTCAATAGGGTATATTTGCAAAAAACAAAGAGGGTAGGATAAAATTACAAATGCATTAGTAAAAGAGGGTATTGATTGCTATTACTCTATGTAAATTTCTCTATAAGTGTTCTCTAAGTCCTTTGGTCTTCCATGTGGCGCCATCCCCTCACCCTAAATTTTCCTTCTACCAAAAAAATAATCTAAAAATGCATATTTAAGCATTATTATGCAATTCAGTTCATTTTTGTATTGAATATGAACTTTTTTTATTTTTTAGAAGTGCACATTTAGACATTTAGTATAAAAAAATACATTTTCATAAATGTGAATGTTTCAACATAAAGATATGAACCTTGTGTACGTTTGCAATGTAAGACTTGTCAAATATTGATCCCTTCTTTTATTAAATATATAGATTGATTTACTGTGAACTTTACTATTGACAGGCATTTTAGCAAGACAAGCATGGCCATGTTTTCTCGATCATATCATTAGTTATATATGATGAAGAACAAGACAAACAATAGATGACCAAACTCTAGCTTTATTTAGTCAAAAACATATGCATATCTTTTTCAGGAAAAAATAAGATAGTGTTAGTCTAGCTCAATTAACTCACCACTCACCACCGATGGTTCAGGTAAGTGGTACTGATATAGCGCGGACTTGCATATATTAGGGGATTTACAACAAACTTTACTTCCATTACATATATATATATGCAAATAAATTGACCCACCATCCTCCACTCAAAAAAAATAATAATACTCCACCCGTTTTATAACTATGGTAAGAGATATATCACACAAGGACGGTGATGTGCTTCTGCCCACCATGACTACCACCGAGGAAGAATAAACTATGAACATTCGCTCAGAAGGGCCAATAACAAGATCGTGCGTCAAAACCATCGTCAACGCGACACAATCCATGGTTGTCCGCGTCGTCGCTATCCAAGGAACGCAAGAGACCGCGTTCTCTCTCAAGCGCCTTCAACCAAGTCCAAAGAACGCGTTCTCTGTCAATCTCCTCTCAATCATCCATTGAACACGATCTTTTGAATTGTTTGCAATTTCTGAACGTTATTATTTTAGTTATTTCTTTTGGGGTGTGTGTTCCACGCGTGTCGCGTGGGCTAGCCCATTAAGCGAGACTCGGCTCATCTGAGTCCCGCTATGTATTATAAAAGGTCATCTCGACCTTCTGTACTAGGGACTCTTCATTTTAATCTAAGACTAATTGTTGAGAGCTTTTGCCTCCATTCTCTTAGATCGGCGTCACCCCAAACTCTTACTTCGCATCCCCATTCCTCCGATGCCGACGCTACGGCTTCGCTCGTCTCTCGAGCCACCATCAACCGTCACGTTCTCCAACCCACACGAGGCCCCAAATACCGCGTTCCACTCATCCAACCACAGGAGCAACCCGACGACTTCCCACCAAGATCATAGATTTGGCATTCACAAGCAGGAACGCATCAACTGGCATCAGAGCCTTTGATCTTGTAAGTCGCTTGTCAAGTCCCATTTGTTCACAATTTTTTCTTCTCCATCATCTTGCTTCCGCCATTGTCACAAAAAAAAATTCTCTTCAAACACATGCTAGTCCTTTCAGTTTCTACAAGAGAATCTATTGGCCGATTAATTGATTGATCCACGTGCGAAAATTGTGTGATTTGTTTGCATGAAATCTGCGTAATTAATTGATTGATTTCCTTAATTAATTGCTTAAATTTTGCTAAATATATCTTGCCATATTTTCTTGTGTTGACCGTCATAAATCTGCATTAAATCTTCTCTCTCCTATCGTGTAAATCTCGCTATTTCTTTCCATAAGTTACTTAGCCGTTTGTTTTTATTTTGTTTCATTTAATTCTTATCCGATCTTCAATCAAAGACTAAGATCTCGGATTTGAATTTCAAATTCAAAAAAAGAGAGTCAAAGTCGCATTTCAAAAAAAAAAGAACGCGACAATTCAAAAAAACAAGAGAAGGAAAGCCAAAATAAGGCAACCTTCTTCCCTCAACGGCTAGGCTCATCTTCTTCATCTCTCCACCGTCTAGTGTCACACTTGAAGGTGTGTCTTGTGTGTACGCGTTGTTTACGCAAGAGGTTAGGACTTTTTTTTTTGGTTTCGTTTCCTTTTGTGCTTGCATATCACACTTGCTTTGCTTGCCTTTAGCCTCCCTCACGGGCAAAAGAACGCGCCCTCCTACGTGAACACTTGTTACTTGTTGAGTGCTTACTTGTTCTTTGGTTTTGTATTGTCTTTTGTTCGTTTTTACTCGCGATGTCTGGTCATATTGTGATAGGTAGCCTCACGGCACCCACCGGTGGGAATGTCCAAGGAGATGGCAACAACCACCACCACAGCAAAACATCGCGCCACATGAAGTGGTCCCACTCGCCAATCCTCCCCAACAAGACCCCATTCTGGAGCTCTCGGAGGAACAACACGAGATCCAAGAACTTAGGCGCCAAGTTGCCCAATTTCAAGCCATGCAACGCGTCGCACCGACACAACCCACACCAACTTTAATGGTCCCTATGGACACCCTGGGCGCACCGCGTCACACTAAAGCCGGACCAAGTCAACAACGCGTGGACAAGGGAAAAGGAGTGATCGAAAGCCGCCAAGGCTATGTGTCGCATCGCGAACGATATGCACCGCGGGCAACACCAGCCGGCTATGACAGCGACTCCGACCGCGATGAAGATGCACATGGTGAGTACTCTGAACCCTTTGACTTCCATGACGGGTATGAAGCCAAAGGAACAAGATGCCGCGGCGAAATTGCCTCAACACCACTTGCAGGCCGAGCCAGGCGAGAAGAACGCAACTCCGGTTTGCCGCGTCGATCCAATCGCGCCCCAGATGCCGAGCCGCGTCAGCGTCGCCATGATCCCACTCCAGTTCCTTTCGACGTTAATGACCACCTTGGCCATCAAAGCGTGCGCACTCCGCGTTATGGCTCCGATGGCTATGGTTCGACGACGTCGACTGTCCATGATGACTTCCATGAGTTCGATGACGAGGAGATGGATGACGCAGGGCTCGTCAATCCAGGCTCCTTCCACCCTCCCCTGGGTGATCCCATTGAACTCCAAGATAGGCCAGCGGACTGGATCCCTCCTCCACTCCAACCAATCAGACAACAACATCGCGTTGTGGGGGACAACACGCGTGACTTTCGTGGCCAACACCACGAGAACATAGCGCGTGACTTTCGTGGCCAACACAATGCACCTGTTCAAAGACGAAGACAAGGACGCACTGACAACAACGCGCCTCCTAGGGACTTCGTCAATGCAAATGACCTGGCTCGCCAAGCTCGCCGTCCTCATCATCGCGAAGTGGAAGCTGCACAACGCGCTTATGCACCTCAACCTGCTCAACAACCACCAAGGCTAAGCCGCCATGAGGTAAAAGTAAAAATTGAGCATTTCTTTGGCGAATATGACCCCGTTGTGTTTCTTGAGTGGGTACAGGCTACAGAGTACACGCTCTGATATTGTCGCGTTCCCACAGAGGAGCATGTTGCCGCGGCAACCCTACATTTTAGAGGGGATGCACGCGTTTGGTACCACAGGTTTGTGGACGATCGCGTTCGTCGACACCTTGCTCCCATCACAGATTGGCACCAGCTCGTATATGTCATGACACAGAAGTACGTGCCAGCTGACTATAGAAATCAAATGCGAATGGAGATCGCAATGGCGCATCAAGGCTCCAAAACACCTCTAGAGTTCTTCTCTCAGCTGGAGGACATGTACTACAAAGCTAGCATCAGTGTCGCCCCGTCCATACTGCGAACGAAATTTCTGAGTGGCTTGAATGTGTCCATCCATGACCAACTCGAGATATTACCCATCAAGGATCTGAACACCTTGACGCACACCGCAATGCAAATCTACAACCAGCAATCGCATCGCCGTCAATCCTCTTGGCAAACTCCGGGTCAAAGAATGTATGATTCTAACTCTGGTCAATCCCCTTCTACTAATGTGTGCGGTCCACCCACAAGAACCACCGCATCACATCAAAGCCGACAGGGGAAGATCGCGATATCTTCCACCAATGCTCCTCGCGCGACGCCAACAAAGGGCACATCACCAACTCCAGAGCGCGCGCGTGACTTGGAGTGTTTCAAGTGTGGAGGACGAGGGCACTACCAGAGAAATTGTCCAAACAACAAGAAAGTCTTCTTCTCAAGCATCGCTGCAGGATATGAGTCTTATGAGGAGGAGGACACACCCCTTGAGACCATAGAGGAAGGATTCGAAGATGACGATGAGGCTTACACATGTGAAGCCACCGCGCTACATGAAGGCACACCACTGAGCCTTGTCATGCGACGTCTCCTCACCGTCAAGGAAGCAACCCTTGTCGACCAACGCGAGAATCTATTCCACACGCGTTGCTTGGTCAAGACCGCGTCCTTGAGTGTCATCATCGATGGAGGCAGCTGCTGCAATATCATCAATGAAAAGGTGGTCAACCATTTTAACCCGCCAACCACTCCTCACCCACAACCTTATGGGCTACAATGGATTTCATCGAGTTCTGGTAATACTGTAACTCGTCAATGTCTTATTTCTTTCTCCATTGGTCAATATACAGATTCGGTCCTTTGTGATGTCATTGTAATGGACGCCACACATCTTTTGTTAGGGCGCCCATGGCAATTCGACAGGTGTGTTCTTCACGATGACTATTTAAACACTTATGTGTTTACTTACCACGGGAAACGCATCACGCTCTTACCAATGTCTCCTCATGAGATTTTACAGGATCAGGTTGAGCGTGATCGACAGAAGGCTATGGAAGCAGCAAAGAATCCAAGTACAAGTAGCTCGCGTTCTTCCATTGGGCACGAAGTCGCCACCACCGGCAACGCGTCCAATGGTCGAACGCGTTCCAATGAAGGCACAAAGACCGAGCAAAAAAGCTCCAAGTTGAAAGGCACTTGTGAGCATAGACTGCTTCTGGCGCGGCCAAGTGACCTCACTGCCACCTTGAGCGGCAAGGCCCCATGTTTCCTATTGGTGCCAACGCCATTCATGTCGGAGGACCACATCACGGAAGCTTTGCCGAGCGCGATCTCCCAGTTGCTCGATGAGTTCAAGGACACATTCCCAGAGGAGCTTCCATAAGGCCTTCCCCCTTTACGAGGCATTGAGCACCAAATTGATTTGGTGCCTGGTGCCTCACTCCCAAATTGTGCTGCCTATCGTGCTGGACCAGAAGAAACCAAGGAGCTACAGCGCCAAGTGCAAGAACTTCTGGATCGCGGCTACGTAAGGGAATCCCTAAGCCCTTGCGCGGTCCTCATGATCCTAGTGCCAAAAAAAGATGGATCATGGCGCATGTGTGTCAACTGCCGCGCCATCAATTAGATCACAGTCAAGTACAGACATCCAATACCGCGCCTGAACGACATGCTCGATGAGCTGCATGGCGCGACCCACTTCACCAAGATTGACTTGAAGAGCGGATATCACCAGATTCGCATGAAAGAGGGTGATGAATGGAAGACCCTGTTCAAGATCAAATATGGGCTTTATGAATGGCTAGTCATGCCGTTTGGTCTCACCAACGTGCCAAGCACGTTCATGAGGCTCATGAACCATGTGTTGAGAGAATATCTTAGGAAATTTGTTGTCGTGTACTTTGATGATATTCTGGTGTACTCGCGTAGTTTAGACAATCATGTAAAGCACCTTAGGCTTGTGTTAGAGTGCTTGAAACACGAACAATTGTATGCCAATCTTGGCAAGTGTCATTTTGCATCTGACACTACAAACTTTCTGGGCTACGTGGTCTCCAAGGATGGACTCCGCGTAGATGAAGACAAAGTGAAGGCCATCCGAGATTGGCCAACACCCACAACACCAATAATGGTTAGAAGCTTCCTTGGCTTGGCAGGCTTCTACATGCGATTTGTTCGCGACTTCAGCTCCATCTCCGCGCCACTCCATGAGCTCACAAAGAAAGGCACCGCGGTGAATTGGAAAGAGACCCACAACCACGCGTTCAACGCGTTGAAAGAGGCCTTGTGCAACGCGCCACTGCTTCAACTACCAGACTTCACCAAGCACTTTGAAGTGGAATGTGACGCGTCCAATGTGGGAATTGGTGGAGTCCTCCACCAAGAGAAGAGGCACATCGCGTACTTCAGCGAGAAGCTCACAGGGGCAACTCTACGACAAGGAGCTCTACGCTCTTGTTCGCGTACTCAAAACATGGCAATACTACCTCTGGCCACGCGAGTTCGTGATCCACTCGGACCACGCCGCCATCAGCTATCTGAAGAGTCAAGCCTACCTAAGTCGCCGCCATGCGCGTTGGGTAGAATTCATGGAGACGTTTCCATACGTCGTTATGCATAAAAAAGGTAAGGAGAATGTGATCGCCGACGTCCTTTCTCGCATGTATGTTCTCCTTACTCATCTTCAATCTAAACTCCTTGGCTTCGCGTTGATTAAAGAATTATATTTGATTGATCCATTCTTTAAGCCAATTGTAGAACACTGCCTTAGGGACCGCGAGTTTGAGACATATTTCTTTCATGAGGGATATCTTTACAAAGTCGGGCGCCTGTGCATTCCTATCTCACCCATTAGGAAACTCCTCATCCAAGAAGCCCATGAAGGACGCGGTCATTTTGGGGTAACCAAGACTCTGGCTGCTCTTCGCGAGCATTTCTTTTGGCCGCGCATGACCACTCAGGTGACGCGATATTGCACAAGTTGTGTCACGTGTCAACGCGCAAAATCTACTTCCCATCCTTATGGCCTCTACACGCCTTTGCCCATCCCATTACGCCCTTGGGAAGATTTGTCTATGGACTTCATCACAGGTTTGCCTCTCTCTCGTAAGGGTAAAGATTCAATCTTTGTAGTTGTGGACAAGTTTTCTAAAATGGCCCATTTTATCGCGTGCAAGACCACACACTCTGCTACTGAAATCACCGCGTTGTTCTTTGACAACGTGGTCCGTTTACATGGGATACCTAAGTCTGTCATGAGTGATCGTGATACAAAATTCGTAGGCCTTTTCTGGAGAACACTTTAGGGGAAGTTGGGTACCAAACTTTTGTTTTCAACTAGCTACCACCCATAAACAGATGGACAAACTGAGATGACCAATCGAACCCTAGGAGCCCTCCTTAGGACCATGCTCAAATCCAACCCAAAGCGTTGGGAAGACTTACTTGCAATTGTTGAGATTTCTTACAACAGGTCCAGGCACTCCGCGACCAAGCTCACCCCGTTCGAGGTGGTCTATGGACGAAACCCAATAACTCCGCTAGACATGTTGCCGCGGCCTCTGAAGAACAATGAACACCCTAGCGCGGCCAACCGCGCCGCGATGATCAAGGACTTACATCAAAGAACGCGGGCTCAACTGGAACGCCGCGCTGATCAATATGCAACACAGCACAACCGTGGGCGCCACCGCGTTATATTTGCCCCCGGGGACTTGGTATGGGTGCATCTTCGCAAAGGCCGTTTTTCGGCTAAGTGCAAATCCAAGCTGGCCCAACGCGGTGATGGCCCTTTCCGTATAGTGAAGGCCATTGGCGACAACGCATACGAGATCGAGCTCCCACCAGACTACGGTGTCCACGCGACCTTCAACGCCGCCGACCTGGAACCATACGTGGAACCAGAATTCGATGATGGTGAAGCGGGGACGCTTCACAGCCAAGTGGGGGAGGGTGATGCGCTTCTGCCCACCATGACTGCCACCGAGGAAGAAGAAGCTATGAGCATTCGCTCAGAAGGGCCAATAACAAGATCGCGCGCCAAAGCCATCGTCAACGCGACACAATCCATGGTTGTCCGCGTCGTCGCTAGCCAAGGAACGCAAGAGACCGCGTTCTCTCTCAAGTGCCTTCAACCAAGTCCAGAGAACGCGTTCTCTGTCAATCTCCTCTCAATCATCCATTGAACGCGATCTTTTGAATTGTTTGCAATTTCTGAACGTTATTATTTTAGTTATTTCTTTTGGGGCGTGTGTTCCACGCGTGTCGCGTGGGCTAGCCCATTAAGCGAGACTCGGCCCATCCGAGTCCCGCTATGTATTATAAAAGGCCATCTCGACCTTCTGTACTAGGGACGCTTCATTTTAATCTAAGACTAATTGTTGAGAGCTTTTGCCTCCATTCTCTTAGATCGGCGTCACCCCAAACTCTTACTTCGCATCCCCATTCCTCCGCTGCCGACGCTACGGCTTCGCTCGTCTCTCGAGCCACCATCAACCATCACGTTCTCCAACCCACACGAGGCCCCAAACACCGCGTTCCACTCATCCAACCACAGGAGCAACCCGGCGACTTCCCACCAAGATCATAGATCCGGCATTCACAAGCAGGAACGCATCAGACGGGGCTTATGAAAGGAGTGAGGATGCCCCAGAGTCGTATAATCAAGAAAATGGACTGTTCAGATCGCGAAGGTAAAATATCGGGAAAAATTCGGCACATCCGAATTTTTCGTGAAAAAAAACGAGTATCGTGTGCATACACATGATGTTCCGTATGCACACACATACGTTGTTTTCATGTGCACACACAAGTCATTTCTATATGTTGTGCACACATATTATTTTTGTAGGTTTTCATACATATGCACATACACATGTTATTTCATACGCACTCTTAGGTCATCTTCGTACTGCATTTCATATGCACAAATAGGTCATTTCACATGCTCACCGTAATATAATTCACATGCACACTAAAGTATATTTCAAATGCACACAGTTGTTTATTCCATATGAACGTATGTGTTTATACATGCACACGGTAGTGCATTTCACATGCACACAACCAGTGGCAGACCCATGATTACTCGAAGAGGGGATGCATATAGTCGAAAGCCTTTGCTCCATTTAGTATTCGATCTATCGATATTATTATCAATTATTTTGATTCATTATGATTATTTGAAGACTATGTATTTGAAATTAATGACTTCTACGAGCTAAATTTGTACATAAACTACACACAAAAATCTATATAACTAATAATTAATTAATATAATCAAATAATTCAAAAATAAATCATAAACCAAATCATACAATTTTTTAAATAACAAACAAGGCTTTAAATCAAAAAAAAAAAATGAAATCATAAACAAGGATTTAAATCACTCATTAGTAAACAACATCGAACGATACTTTTATTTTTTACAAGGGTTGGGACAACGGTTATTTAAGGAAAGCGTTGTCTATAGTTTTGTATAGGGTTGAGAAAGCGGTTTTCTAAAAAAAGCATTGTGTATTGTGTTTCCATAATAGATAGAAAGCGGTTTTTGTAGAAAAGCATTGTCTTCAATCTTTTACAAAATGTTGTGAAGGGGGGCGGGATAGCGCTTTTTCCTTAATAATCGTTGTCCCATTTGACAATTTTCCAAAAAAATACCTATCTCGGCGGAGCCCAACGGGGGAGGCCGCTCACTCAAGCCCTCTTGAGTCTGTCACTGCACACAACAATGTATTTCACATTCACATGTGTGTGTTGTATGTGCATGCGAATCCGGTTTTTCACAAATAATCCGATCGTGTGAACTTTTGAAACACAATTTGGGCGTCCTTACTCCTCTCTTAAGCACCCATCTTGACCGAATCTTTTCCATTATTCTTTTAGCCATTCAATTTTGTTTCAACATAGTTGTTTGTTTATATCTACATTTTATATGTCTTTCTAATAAATTTTAATAAATTAATTCGAGAATGATGATACTGGAAGAAAAAAAAATGGAAACATATTTGTATATTTAATGGAGTACTCAAGTGTATAATATTTGTCTTTTGACCCCAAAAAAAGTGTATAATAATTATCTAAAAAGACTTATTATGGACAGAGTACTTATTAATTCGACCGGGAAAATGTGAAAAGAAGTGTTGTTTTAAAACATGCTTGCTAAACAAAGCAGGAAAAAGACAACGTTGTAGGTGAAGTGAGTGAAGTCCACCAAAGCTAGGTCATACCAAATTAATTGCATTAATTGCTGGAATCCATCAGTGATTTTTTTAATAATGGGAAATTTAATTTGCAGTCCTTAATTGATTTAAAATTTGTTCGGTTCGCAGAGACTGAATTGAATTGAAATTAAATTGGGTATAAAATTGAACTGAAGCTGTAAGGTAAATTTTAAGCTGACGACTGAACTAGACTGAAACTAAACTGAAATAGATGACTGAATTCAATAAAACTGAACTGGGGGTTGTATATTTTTTTTGTTAAGTTAAGTCACCTCAAATCAAAAAAGTCGTGATTTCTAGCTTAAATTTTTTGAGTAAGTTCAGTCGTTTTAAGTCACTTTAAGTCGACTTAAATTTTTGGCAAACCGAACGGACTTTGTAAGTAAGTTCAGTCATCCTGACTTAAATTTTTAATTAAATTTAGTTAAGTTATTTTAAGTCGACTTAACTGACGAACTGAACGGATCCTTAAATTCATTTAAATTTAGGTCAGTGACTCAAAGAGTGTCACCACATTTCCAGCCAATTGGAGTAATTAATTAACTAAACAAGGTTAAGCAGGAAATTGAAAATAATAAGCTTGCCTAAATCCAAAGGTCAACCAATCCAAAAAAAACTAACGGGATCGTCTCCACCACAAAGGACTCGACATTGAGGTCGTCTCGCTAGTGTTGACACCACAAGCGGCGTCCCAATTTTTCTTGCGAATGAGAATGAATTTCTGAAAACGACTCTGTAAGAGCGCGTTTTACTTTTTCTTTTTCTTACAATATTAATGTTTTTTTAAGCTTAACGAAATTAATATAACTTTGATAAACCACGCGAATTACGTCAAACAGACAAAATTTCCTTACATAAAATCACCTTTTAACTTTCAAATATTTTGTGATTTTACAGGATACAGAATATAGATATCGAGATAACAAATACTTAGCTTCCATTCTTCAAACTGGAATGTCCATGGCCAGGGTAATTATTTGGACTAGGCCTGAATTTAGTCCCATAGCCCATTTTAGATATGGGCCAAAACCCATGAATGTAAACCGCAGTGGGGGCATTGTGTAAAACATGTGTTATACAACAAGTACAATACAAAACACACTAAAAATTTGAGTCTACTATATAATAAACATAGAGAATGTGAATTTATTTGAGCAAATGACACCTTTCTGCAATATTGCATTTCTACAGATCGACAATCTCTTTTACATGCACTACTTAGATTTTCATCATTATTAAACCAAAACCATAAACTTATTCCATCAACGTACTTGTAAACAAAAAAAAAGGCCTAAAAACACATTCAAGCCAAAACAAAGGGTGAATTCCACATAACCAACCATCCCTTATATATAAGTTAATTTGCACAATCCTTAATTTAATAAAAATACTTCATTTAACCACCATCAATTGGTACTTTGTCATCAAATAGTCACCCCAAAACTAAAATCGTCAAAAATCGCCAGCTTTTCACAAAATAACGAAAACATCCTTCTAGCAGTTAAGGTCAATTATTTTACACAAAATTATTTCCATCATTTAAAAAGGAAAAATAACAACGTTCAACCATTTTCATGCTTAGGGTAGTGACTTAGTATTATACAAACATTTTTAAACTAATTAAGGATATAGTTTTGTGCAAATATGACCAATATAAGGGACAACTAAGTGAAATCCACCCCCAAAATAGAACCAAATAAAAGAAACATAGTCCAGTACATTATAGAAGATAATAATAAATATTAAGCAGTTTGGTTTAATTTATTAGTAGCTAGTTCTTGAAGAGCTCCAAGCAGTGGTCCTGGTCCAGGTTCCTGGACCAGAACTTCTTGAAGTACTCGGCGTAGGTGAAGTCCCTATACATCGAGCCCGTCTCCCCCGTCTTCAGGGGAGGCGGCGTGCTTATCAGGGCGTGGTCTGCTGGGCAGAGGAACGACGCCACCGAGATCCTTGGCTTGCTTGTGTTCACCGTCGCTCTGTGCCACACGCTCTTGTATGTCCCGTTACTTAACGCCTGCATCAGCGAATAGTCAATAGTCCATTTTGTGATTCATTAGTTTTAATTGATGGAAATTATCAAATATGACAAGTATATTTTGAAAGAAATAATATAAAATATCCACTGTAGTCAATCAATGTGAATAAACCATAAAATAGACTATGAATGTGGATTCGAGGATCTTTACTCCCAATACAATGCTATTACACTTTTGACAAGCTCCATAGTTTTTTGGAAAGGCTGCTCGCGATGTGTGTCTGTCGTTGGTTCAATGAAATTTTTACACACGGGAAATCGAATATAGGCTTTAATGGACTTTAAGCTATTGGGCCAACCCATTAGATTTAAGTAGGTCCGACTTTTTTTTGTCCAAGTATATAGTAACGTTGCTCGTGGTGTGTATCCAAGGAAATTTTTGCACACAGGGGAATCAAGGATGAGTTGGGTAAATGACCCATGTGCGACGTTTTTATTAAGAAACTAACCCCCTCCCCCTAAACCCTAAACCCCAAAAAACAATATTTTAGAGAGAGAAAAAACAAAGAAGATGGAGAGAAAAAAATAATAAAATAAGCTAGTAAGGGTAGGAAAAATACATAAAAACTAATAGGAGTAGTTTTGTTAATTGAAAACTTTTAAAGGACCAATGAGCCCAAAATCATCGAGAATCAAAGATAGGATTTAGCGGGCTTTAAACCATTGGGCCAACATGTTGGGTTTAAGTAGGCCCAGCTTCGAGGAGCTAGGTCCGTTCCAAATGATATTGTATACTTGTCATTATGTACAATGCGTTAAGTTTGGGATCATTACAATCATACAACTACTCCAACAAAGGCCCCTCAATGTTGCATTTCTGTATGTTAGTGATCCCATTTGGTGATTTCTAGCTCTATTGCAACAAAGCCCCCTCAATATTACATTTGTGTATGTTAGTTTTAGAATTAAGACTACTTAATTGGAAGAAGTAATATTAGTTAATCATGATCACTATATTACCCGTGATAAAACTACTTAATTGGAACTTCAATCATTGTTTAGAGTATGCATCTTCAAATTAGAATAAGGTAAATTATTCCATTGACTACTATGTGAGATCAAATTACCCTAGAATGTATAGGATCAATGATATACCAATATGTATGTATGTACGTATAAATACCTGCAACTGGTCACCAATGTTGACAACAAAGGCGTCAGGGTGAGGCTTAACAGAGAGCCAGGAGCCGTCGATGAGGACCTGGAGGCCAGCGACTTGGGAGTCTTGGAGGAGGATGGTGAGGGCGTTGGGGTCGGTGTGGGCGGGTAGCCCGAAAGTGAGTTCGGGCTCGGGGCAGGGCGGGTAGAAGTTGATGGCCATGTGTTGGCCTTGTTCTCCTAGCACTTGGGTTATGTAGTGCTTCTCAAGCCCTAGACTCTCTGATATGGCCTCTTCTAGTCTCATCCCTAGGCTTCTCACCTCCATGCAGTACTTGCTCACTATATCCCTGTACAATTATACATATGTGTGTGTAAAATGTGAGCACTCTTATATTTAAAACAAGTTTGTTTAAAAAAAGCTAGAGAGCCAAATTAATCTTCAATGTGTAAAAGCAATGTAACAAATTTATTCACCCACTATGTACTTCTATTTATTTCGTCTAACTGATTATCTATAATACTATTTATATTTGTTTATCATTTTTTCATGTGATAATATTGACATAAAATCCATCTTGATTAATCTACATATTTTAAAGTTTTCTAATTTTTTTTGTATAACCATTCAAATATTAGTAAAATACGGGTGAAAGGTTTAATTGGTGATGGGAAAAAATGATTTAAAAAAAATGAGTCGGATGATAAAATGATTTTACGATTCTACCAAATTAACCATGCCATTTTCACTCCTTCAATCTAAACCAAATAACATTCTTCTGGTGGGTTTCTAAGGTGGGCTTGTTATGATTAAAAAGAAAGATAATCAGCCATGTGGTGAGGAAATCTCAAACCTTTTACATTTCTTTTAGATGGGTTGCTCCTTTTTGTCAATTATGTCTTAATAAATTCGGTTTTTTTAACTTATTTCCTCGTTATATAGTGTATAGGTTGAGAACATTGTACTTCCTCTTGATTACCATCGACAATCAAGTTGTACTTCATTCTAACAAGTGGCCAAGAGTTAGCAAGCAACTTTGGTTAAAATCTTTTACTCACTGAGAAGTGAAACCCTGTAATTAGATTGTCCTGAAGATGGATGCGGTGGGAAGAAGTGGCCAATTTTTTTAATAAATCTTATTATATGAACTATAACTCCTAGCATTTTTATTCCAATATGCTTTAAGAAGACTTTGATTGATATCATCTATTTATAGGCTTATATTTTTTTAAGTATTTTCTTTGAAGATAATATTTTTTATATTTTTGTAGGGATAATTAAGAAGATAGTATTTTCAAATAATATGCTGAAAAAGGCTACTAAACGTATAACATGTGAGAATCAACCTTGCGCACCCCACTAAGGCACTAACATAAACATAGTTGATTTGGTCCAAACAAGACTAGTATTATCCCATACTCTACATATTAGCGACACTCCTTTTAATTCTAAGAAGTTGGCCTAGAAAAATATTTGTCAAAATCTGACAAAAGTAGGTTTGACCCTTATTACTCTTTTTGAGGAGGAATGTATAATTAGACCATCTTTAACCATACTTTATATGAGTATTATAGACATAAAAAAATAATTAAAAAAGTGTTTGATTTTATGAGTAAATCAATAAAGCAATATCATATGTTTAATACTCTACTCTAAAACTCCTCTTAAATTACTAAAAAAAACTGACATTTTTATTTTTATTTTTTATAATACCCTAAAATACTTCAATATCACCATTAAAGGCGGTCTTATAAAACGTTCTTTAAATTTAAAGTTTTTTTATACTTTACGCTAAGACGTCGATCACCTCCTCATTCGAAACGAACAAATAAAGATATCCTTTTAATTAAAGAGGCCAAAAATTCAAATATTGGACCACCCAATTACAATTAGAACCCATTAATCATTTACCAAAATAATGCCTAATAATCTACTAGTTTTCTCTAATTGTTTCGTTTATTAAGTGTCCGTTTGGTTTGAATTGTAGAAACGGTAACATAAAGAAAATAAATCTATGTCTAATTTATTGTCATTATTCATTGATCAAATAGATAAAATAATTTTCTATATTCTTTTTTTTTTTTGCCATTTGATGAAGGTAGTTGTTCCTCACTGTTATAATGAGTTCTAAAATGATGAAATTATTTATTTTTCACTTTCTCTTGATATACAGAATTTAGAATTTCAATTCAAAATGAAAAATTTAATCAATATATAATAATGTTAAAATATATAATAGATTTATTTTATTTTCGTTACTGTTTTCATAAATTCGAACTAAACGAGGGATAAGTGTAGAAGACGATCGATCTCCTTACACCAATCAATCCTCATCTCTAATTTTAGTAGACAATAAAACATGTCACCTCATAACTTACTTCTTTGATTGACTTATTCTATGTAGTACATTTTTAATATCTTATCCGTCTTAATCATCTAGAAACTATCGTCAGAGTTGTTCTTATTCAAACAATTCGGTGCATCTATTTCTTCATTTAAACATTTTCTCAAAAACCTTATACTTATCTTGTTGGTAGTGAGCGAAGAAGAAAATTGCTAAAACTTCTAGTTGATGTAGATGGTAATTTTGTTGCCATACCTTAATTAATATACAAGTCATAATTTCTCGAACAAGTTATACAAAATAGTTTTTAATGTAGGTTATTCGATCGTGTAATATTATTTAGGGAAATTCTTGTTGGTGTCCCTGAGTTTATGGTTATTCCTGTTGGTGTTCCATGATTAAGTTTTTTCCTGTTGGTATCCCTAAGGTTTTGATTTGTTCGCTTTGTAACCGAAATTTTTCATATCCGTATCATTTCGGTTCGAATTGGTCAAATCGAAGCTCATCATTATGTTTATTGACCTCAACTTAGTAGGATTCGACTCCTAAAACAATCAAATCCATACCCGAACCATTCCGATTTGAATTCTTAAGGTCGAAACGGGTTGTTGCTTCGGAATTCAAATCGACATGGTTCGGACATGAATTTGGGTATTTTATGAGTCAAATCTTACTAATTTGATGGCGAGGAACACAATGGTAGACTTGGATTTAATCAATTTGAACTAAAATGGTACAAACATGAAAAATTTCGATTACAAAGCGAACAAACCCAAACCTTAGGGACACCAACAAGAAAAAAACTTAATCGTGGGACATCAACATGAATAACTCTAAACTCAAGGGCACAAACCGGAATTTCCCTATTATTTATTAAAAATAAACTTGTATTAGCTTCACATTAAGGGTTTGTTTGGATAGCTAATTATACAAGTCATTATATTTGGCCATCTAAATAGACTTTAAATCTACTTAGTTTGTAGTACATAGTATACTCCTTCGAATATTATGAAAATTACTTTATATTATGAAAATTATAGTGTTTAAAATATTTTTGTTATAATAAAAGATTACATATGAATGGATAAATAACATTTCAAACCCTTCACAAATTCAGTTAACATTTATAATTAACAATAATTTAAGTGTAGGCATTTAGTTATAAACAAATCATCAATAATTGGTAAGAGTTTCGTTTGTAAAATTGATTTTTGAAGTCATTGTGGGTGATTTGTTTTACTTTATTACTCCATTGTTTTATTTTATTTTTGAAGGGTTATTACTCCATTATTTTGAGCTTTTCTAAGGGACTGTATAAGTTGTCGTATTTTCTAGTTGTAGCATTTAGGGTTTGTTTGGTAGAGTATTTATAAAGAATTTTTTATTGATAAATAGTTAAGAAGTATGTTTTTGTAAAAAAATATGTTTAGCAAAAAAAAAATAGTTTTTATAGATTTGTGTGTATTTTGTTAGAAAAGTGAGAGTGATGAAAAAAATAAAAATAAATTATTACACATTTATTAAAATTAATAAAAGTAGATTTTTAAAATAAGATATTTATAAATAAAAAATATTTTGGCCAAATAAGATATTAATTGTTTATTTACTACTGTTGGACAAACAAAGAAGATTTGGTGCGCTTACGTCAACACGGTTTTGGTGAGTGACATCAGTCTTAGGGGGGCCCAGTGATGTCATCCATCTGAATCAGTATATGTCATCACTCTTTTAATCGTCACCTCGTAAATCAACGGCCAGATGCTACAAGTAAAAAAAAAAAAAAAAAGGAAAAACCCATGTCGACGGTACTGTCTCTAGATTTTATTTTTATTTGTTTTGAGGTATTTATATCATTATAATAAAAGATTTAAATACATATATTCGGGGTATTTTATCGTAAACGTCTATCACTAAAAAAAAATAAAAAAATATTATGATAAATTTAAAATTAATGGTTTTTATCCGTATGAATATTATGGTCTAGTTTTCAATAAATTTTAATACCAATATAAGTAATATCTTATAAAAAAAATAGTATAAAATCAGCATCTCAAGTAAGGTTTTTACACTTAGTTTTTGTCCTTACTAGACATTTATGTCATTCATATATATACATAGATAATACTTCCTCCGTATAAAAAAAAGTTGTCATTTTAGCCCATAATTTTTATAGAGAAAAAATTATCATCTTAAGTGTTTAGGTAATAATTTATTAGTGAGTTACGATAATTGACATCGAAAATTGTATTTTTGGCTCTTTTTATATAAAATTTTCATGTGTATTGACTACAATTGAGATGAGTTATTAAGTAATTGTAAATTTTAAGAAAAAATTTATGAAAATATATGATAATTATTACATTTTTTAATAAGTGTGTCAAACTCTAAAATGACAATCTTTTTTATACAGAGGGAGTATTATATTTTTTTTATTCAATATTTATATTGGAAAAATGTCACGTGTCCTGAGTTAGTTTTATGTTAGGGTTCACTTATTTCAATTTTGGAAGTAGAGAGGGTGTTTTTGTGGAATTATTTTACAAGTGTCAGCAAATTACATGAGTGTGGTTTTGTGGAGACAATTAGAATTCTTGTTTGATAAGTATATCAAATTGAAATGTTTTAACTCTATAAAACCATTATAAAATAACAAATGATTAATTATAATGATTATTCTTACAAATATAAATGGTTAGCATGTGTCTCAAGACACGTATTAGAAAAAAAACGTTACTAAAATTATAGAGAATGAAAAGTGAATTTAAATTTCCATAACTGAGTGGTGGTCCAACTATCACAATGTGAATCTATTTAATGTGGTGAGTTACTCGTATGCTAAAGATGCTTATTTTAATGGCTTTTTATTGTACATATTCTAATAAGTCCATTTTTAATAATAATTTTTTTAGTCATTAATTTAATTTAATTTTTAAAAATTTATCTATTTTCTATTAGAAAATATTTTAAAAAGGATGAACCTATTTTAAAAAAATTAAAAATTCTAAAAAATTAATTTATAATCGAAACTTTTTATATAAGACATCTTAATCTATATCAGTTAAAAAAATCATTTTAATTAATAGGCTCAAATCCGACCAAATTTTGTACTTCTCACATAAATTTCTGGTCTATTTACTCATAGACTGATGCGTTTAGAGTATAGAAATGATAAGTGAAGTGACATTTTCATAATTGAGTGGTGGTCCATCTATTATGGAGTGAATATAATACCGCTGTGAATTATTTGTAAGTTGTAAAAATACTTTATTTAATACGCTCAAATTTAAGCTTTTGTAGGTGGATTTTTCGTTTAATTAGGTTGGATTATTTTAAATAGCATAAACGTATGTACCTAACCAAGTCTATTGCTTATGTAAATTTCATGTCTATTGGTTCATAATTTTTAAAAGAACTACTCCATTTATCAAGAAACTGTGGACCTTGTGAGATTATATTGATTTGCAAGAAATATATTTTACGATTTTCTAACATATACACTTACTTAGACCATAGGTTAATGCACCTATATTTGTTTATTAATCTTTGAACTTTTCAATAGAGTTTATTCTGTTTAGATGACTGGATTTTTATAAGTTTGGACAATTTGTATGAGATTTAATTTGTTTCTTTTTGAGAAACTTATTTCTAAACGTGGGTGGTGGACCGGTGTTGCACTTTGGTTATCTGCCACAAATCATATGTCGATATTGTGATTAAAAGTTGCCCTTGCTCTTCCACAAAATATCAAGCTGACTCACTTTTTCCCCCGACGTACTTTCTGTAACCTTTTTTAAGCACGTGTTAAGAAAGACACGTGGCCCATATCGTTTGGTTTTACAGCGTTTAAGTACTCTAAATAATTTAAGGAGTAATGATCATATGAAGAGACTGTTTAAGATGTAAAATGATGATTAATTTTAGTCATTATATTGTAGAAATGAAGAATTAGGATTAAAACACATAGAGTAGTAAACTTGTAGATAGCGTTGTGCATCCGGTCTAGACCGGATCGGATCGCTTTTTTCGGTCCGGTCCGATGAACCAGAATTTTTACAATCCTTGGACTGGTAAACATATTTTTTTATTTTTTAGTTTTATATAAATGAAAAATTAATTATTTTTCCTATTTTTATAACTATTATATATAATTATAGACAATATATTTTGTTATTTTTTTATATTTATAGTAGGAATTAATTTTTAATAGTGTTCTGATATATTAATATATAAAATTAAATTAAAAACAATAGAAAACCGGTCCATCCGATCCGGAATTTTAGAAATATGTGGACCACAGATCGGACCGTAATTCCCCCGGTCCGGTCCGGGCATTTTCGGTCCGGTCTGGTCCGGTTTTCCGATCCGGTCCGAATCTGCACACCCCTACTTGTAGATAAAACCAAAAAATTTAATTTTTTATATATATATTTTAATTATTATTTTCGAAATTATTTTTTCCAAAAAAAAATTGATTTTTTTTCCGAAATTTTTTCCCCAAAATTAAGTTTTTTCTCCAAAAATATTTTTTATTTTTTCATGAATATTTTCCTGAAAAAATTAGTATCATGCACTTTAACATACTACTCATGCACTTTAATATATTTACATATTTACTTAATTTTAGATTACTAAACATGCACTTTAATATATTTACACGCTAAACATGCACTTTGAATTCATCATTGATGCACTTTTAGTGCTTATTTATGCACTTGATATATAAATTAATTAAATAAATATTTTTTGAAATATATACGGGAAAAAAAAAAATTTGAAAAAAAAGTTAATTTTCAAACAAAAAAAATTGAAAATAAATAAATATATTTTTAAAATATTAATTTTGAAAAAATATTTTTTAATAATAAAATAATAATATTTACAATTTTGTCATTCCAATCTTATCCATCCATCTCTTAGATTTTATGGCTCTAATTACTCCTCACTTTACACCCTAAGATTATTATGTATTTGAACCCTACTCATAATTTAAGAAATTTGTTATAGAAAAGTTGTACTATATCTATTTTATATATAATATTTGGCCTTTTTAAATATGATTCATGATTTTATATTTGATTTTTTACATGTAATTAGTACTATTTTTTTTTAAATAATTAGATCTAGTTTCAAATCACTGTTTTTTTATTTTAACTATTCACATTCTTTATTAATTACTCGTTAAAATACCCGTTTTTCTTCTACTTATAGTTTGTCTTAAGGAGTGCAAAATGAGCAAAAATATCAAAATATTGCGAAACGGAGAGAGTATTGAATATTATACTTGGAGATTTTAACTTATTTTATTAAATTTGAATATTTTTATTTATTATAATAGTTTTTAAAATAATTTTGTAACATACTACCTTTCCATTTTTCATATACTCCCTCTGTTAGGTAATACTAGTTATTTTAGTTTTTGACATAATATTATGAAATGCAATTACAAAGCTAAGGTATTTTTTTTTAAATCTACAATTTAATATTTATTCATTTTATTTCTAATCAATGAATAAAGAGAATTTACATAAATAATGTCAATATGTGTAATTTTTAATAACATATCTTAATTTATCAACAAATTATTATCTTATAAAATGATAAATGTTTTCTAAAAAATTAAAATTACACTTATTTCTTAAGATATAAAGTATATTATATGAGAAAAATAAAAAAGAGAATCTTCGGTACTAAAAAAGATGCCTTCTTTCATACAACTGTGAAAAAAAAGCGTTTCACAAATACAGGGAAAAAAATAGTAGTGGCTATAGTAAAATATTTTGGAGAAAAATATCTTTTGAGGTGAATAAAGGGCCGTATGCTAAATAAGTTGAGAAATTTATTAGAATAATGGTACTTTTCGGTGTATTCAGTAAGAACAAATAAGTTGAATAAAATATTGAGCAATGATGACTGATTAAAGTGGAAAAAAGGTAAACTGACATGAAAAATACAGTAAGTGATTGAATATGAACGATAAAATGCGATTCCGCCCGTTATGTTAATAGTATTATCTTCTTTTTACTTCCCTATACGAAGGACACAAATTATTTAAAAGAAACGTTACGAGTCTCAGAAAGTGGGTCTGCACTAGTTCTGAAACTATGATGAAAAAAGTATTTTAATTAAATGTCATGCGATCACACACTACACTCACCTTTCTGGCTTTTTTATTTTAGTTACCCGAAAAAAAGTTCTAGGTGTTTAATAGTATAGAAAAAGAGTTAAATTGAGTTTATTTTGTTATAGGTCATAGGCTTATTACAACTATATCGTCAAATTGAAGGTCTGGTCGGGTTGATTTTGTTTTTAAAAAATATCTAAAACAATGTAGATATTTGATAGTATGACTAAATTAAAGGAATTTCATGGATAAATATCTCACCACCTACACATGATACGGAGTATATATGAGAACGCCTTTTTTTTGAAGAAAAGTAAAAGCGAATTTGGAGTTGATAACGATAAAAATACATATTAATGGTGCAGTTTTTGACAAGGACAAATTAAACAGCAAGGTAAATAGTGAGATTTTTTTTGGGGTCAAATGGTAAATAGTGAGATATGTTATGTACGTGTAGTGCACACTTAAATATCTACCAAAAAAAAAATTGTAGGATTTGTGCATGTTTAATGTTATACTATTCCATGCTACGTTATCGTAAAATATGTGTATCACAGTACATAGAGAATGAGTAAGAACATACTTGAAATTGGCGGGAATGGAGGGCCATTCAGGTACGTACTGAGGAAGAGGCCAGCAATGGAGCCTGAGATAGTCTCTCCAGTTGTGAACCTGCTCCTTCCTCACATTAAAGCTAGTTGAAAGCCTCATTGTCTTGGTGGGGTCGTCTGAGTAAAGCTTCATCTTCTCCTCCACCGGAAGACCGAAAAACTCCTCCGCTATCTTTATCATATCCTCCACCGCCTCCTTTCTCACTCCGTGGTTCACCACCTATTACGAAAAATTTACGTGACGTGAATAACACATAACGAAAAACACTTGAGCTCGAGGATAGTGTATACACTATCCTCGAGCTCTAGGTTAAGAGCCCGATTCTCTTAACCTTTTTTAGGGTTATTTGTAAAATCAGAATCGTAAACCTAGAAAGTAGTTAGAGAAAATGACAGGTTATATACGATAATACCTATCATTTTAGCCTCACTTGTGTCAGAAAATGACAAGGGAAGAAAACTTGACCCATTTTAAAAAACGGGTAGAAAGTTTGAAATGAAAATGACAATACTTGATAGATAGATTATTAATTTAATTAAGAATAAAAAATTACCCACCTGAAAAAAGCCGAAATTGTGGCAAGCATGATGGATTTGGTGGATGATGAAAGATCTATCAGGATGAGAAAGATCAATTAGAGGAACATTTGGGCAGTCGGAGACTTGGGAGAGATTAGGTCGTTCGGATTCAGGCCTCACATACTTCTCCGGGAGGCTGCTGTACTTGATTCCTGATGACAATACCTTTATATGGTGATCCATATATGCTTAATTAAATTTGCTTACAATAAAACTTAATTAAGTAATTTTGTTAAGAAAAAGGAAGGAGAAAAGCAGGGTGTGGGAGAAGGTAGGTTCGAGGAAGGAGAGAGGAGGAAAGATGTCAACTGATGTGCTTTGCAGGCATCTTATATATATAGATAGAAGATAGAGTACACCGGGCTCCGCCGAAACTAATACGGCAATCCTTGATGATTAACAAGATGCACTAATTAAAAAATTAAGAATTTATTTGGAAAATCAGATTTTATTATTATTAATTAATTAATTAATTTGGTCTATATTTTTCAATATCATTCAAATGTCAGAATTTAAGTAAAAAAGTATTCATACTTGTAAAACAAATTAAGCCTAAATGTATATTTTTAATGGAAATTTCGTTTGATAATCCCGAAATTTAACGTAATTTAAGAGGTGTATTAAAATTTGATGTATTTCATATGGTAATCTTAATCAGATTTGAATAAAATTCACCCCATACCCAGTCCGTTAAAATTAACCTAAATTCGTTAATTTTATGATTGAAAGAAAAAGAAACTAAAAATTAAAAAGAAAAGGAAAACCAGACGTTTATCTATGTTCTTGTTGTGTACCCGCAAAGTACAACTCTACGTTATTCTCTAAAGTCGACGGCGGTCAACGTCAACTGGCTCTCATTCGTTCGTGTTGTTGACAACCTTCTCTTCAATCGCGTCTCTCTCATTACCCTCTCTCTCTCTCTCTCTCTCTCTCTCTCTCTCTCTCTCTCTCTCTCTCTCTCTCTCTCTAATGACTCTTCCAGCACTCCACCTGCCATAGTCTTCTCTGTTACCGATTTTTTCTCCGTCAGGAACAACCTCCTCCTTCTACGACTTCGCTGGAAACGTTGATCTCGCCAAAATTCACCGCTTCTCCACCTTTCATCCTCTCACCACCTCCTTGGTTGATTCTCCACCCGCCGCCAATGATACGTGGCAAACTCCTTCACCACGATAGATGTTTGGTCCCGTTTTGGAGATAAGATTTGGGTTTCCTTCGCCTTTTGTAACTCAACCAAAACTTGATTAAAGGAATTAAGAACTTGATTGAATGAAGAACACAAGAACTCAATTGCAAATAACGAACGAATAGGAATCAGAAACGTTTGGGGATGAGAAACACACAAGAATCTAGTCAGATGCTTATGTCTTCAAATCTGCCTCCTCAAGAAGAAAGGAGTGTACTTAAGTAATAGTAGGGTTTTACCAAAAACTCTAAAGGCTAAAAATGTAAACAATCTCGTTTAAAACAATCCCGAAATAAAAACTCGAAAAAGCGCCGACTGTGCACGGACAACCAAGTAGTCCGTGTAGTTGCACATGCATAGGGTGCAACTAATACAGAACCTTGTGCATGGTTTGTGCACATGGGGTGTACGGTTTGCCAAAGGCTCGTGCAACTACACATGCACAGACCGATTCTGTACAGAACCTTGTACACGATCCGTGCAAGGGTGGTGCACAATTCATCACTTAGCCTATGCACTTGGGGCTGCTCTTCACCGTGTGGCTCGCACGGCTCATGCATGGGTGGTGCATAGTTCATCACTCAATTCGTGCACTTGGGCTACTTCATCGTGTGGCTCGCACAGCCGATGTGTTTAATGCAAGCTCATGCCCTCTGCTTGGATTAGTAATGTGACTAGCCTTGCCTTCCAAGGCTCGTCTATGGTGGCGGCCAAGCGTCGGATGAGTCCGGTTGTCGCTTCCTCGATCTTTTTAGCCTGAGCCTTTGTGATCGTACTTTCTGTGGGCACTCGAATCATGTCCTCGACGTCTCTCTTAGTCATCGTCGGGCATGGGTCATCATTCTCCCCTTCTTGAACTTGAATCGTCCTTGATTCGTCATCGGAGAAGTCATGGGCAATGTAGGGAGAAAGGTCAGCGGCATTGAATGTGGAATGCACGCCATAATCACATGGAACTTTCAAGTGGTAAGCACTGTCCCCAGTTGGGGAACCATTCTTTCCTCAAGTTGAACCACACAAAGTTGCTGGCTTCAAAAACTAGCTTCATCTTGCCCTTGTCTGTCTGGTGCTTGTATTTCTCAACACACCTCTCAAGTTGTACCCGAGTACGCTCATGAAGCGCTCTCACAAACTCATCATGCATAGATGCATCAAAGTGTTCCTTCTCCTTCATGGATTGGGGTGCCTCCATAGTACGAAATAAAGTACCCATTGTCTGATTAGTTACCTCTGTTTGTCCGTCAGTTTCTAGATGACATGAAGTGGAAAATAAAACTTAGTCCCCAACTTAGACCACAAGGTCTTCCAAAAATAACTCAAAAACTTAGCATCACGGTCACAGAAACAATAGTGCAAGGGATACCATGTAGCATCCCCGACTTATGTTGTGACCTCATACTTTAATGTTCAAAGTCATCCAAGGCTTAATCCGAACAATTTATACATAAAATAAATAAATATTCAATAAAATACAAGAGTAGCGGAACACTTTTGATATAAATCATATTTATTAATATTCTCCTAGGATATTGAGGAGACTAGTTTTACAAAACAATATGAAATTATAGCGGAAGGCTTTACATAAACAAAAATTACATGACTAGATTATCTAACACTTTCACCTATTACTTTAATAAAGAAAATTAAACCTTATATTCAAACCACTTTGAAAATACTTCAAAAAATAAATTTCAACTGCAAGCCTTCTTCTCCTATTCGTTACTTCTAGATAACCTGAGACACATGGAGTGATGTGTCGTATGGGAGGGATGACACCAACCAACCATGCAAGGAAAAATTGTGATTGATTAGTCTAATGAAAGACTAAGCAAGACTATTTTATGTGAGGTTGTGTGTGGTCATATCTAGTTACTATTATTGTTTTTCGAATGAAAGCTGATAGACGATAAATAACTAAAATACTTTCATTGAAACGAAGGATGAACAAAAGAGATGTACGTCAAAAGAATACCCGAATTGAATGCGAGTATTATGGAAAGAAATTATGATTTGTTTGGGAACGCTATAAGTCAACACACAACATATATAAAACTCCATTGAATAATTGGATCTGATCAACCTCATCGCATAATGCGAATTCAGATTGCAAAGACGATCCGCTTAAACTGGAGCACGAGCGGTTTTTAAGTTGTACTTCTCGCTCAAAGTTTATTAATTACGTGCTCGTAGGACTTATCTTATTTGATTTCAACACACCACACACATATATATATATCGATAATAACTATCAGTCTAGATACGAAATCTATTTTATGCACACAAGTGTTCCCAAATACTTAATCAGGTTATAGAGATTACCCAAATAATTAACCATTAATTTCAATATTAATTGTCGATCAAAAGATGAATTGGAATTACAAGAGTGAATCACCACTTGCCTTAAGTCATTTTGTCAAAAAAATAATATATTCGATTAATTACGAGACACGATTAATTCTTTACACATGTCCTAACAACATTATTGCAAATAAATAAATAAATAAATTTATTTATAGTTTCTAATAACCAATCTTAACCTTAATGCATTATATAGTTTTATAATGTTAATATTAAGATTTTCCTAATCAAAATATTACTACAAATAATCTAATTAGTTTTAATCTTAATTAAATTAATCCTAGATTTATTTAATTAAGATAATTCATCTTAATTAAATTAAGTTAAATGAAAATAATATTAAAAACACTCGGACGAACAACCATACCGCAAAAATAGGGTGTTCGAGGACGCAACTTCGCAGGGCTCGTTCGGGCTCGTTTGGAACCCAAATGGGTCGAGACTAGTTGTAATATCCCGGATTTGTAATCCTTTATAAGGATTAAAGTGCTACTCATGTCAACAAAAGTTCTTCTTTTTCAGGGTTCAAGTGAGGATAATTTTTTTTAAAGTTAAGCATGCTAGGACGGGAGTAGTATCAGGATGAGTGATCTCATGAGCATGGGTTGGCATGGGATGACGCTCCTAAGAGCATCTTTAACTAAGTCCCATAGAATGAGTCTTTTAGGGGGGTTTTGGGGGAATTATTTGCTAAAAGACCCATGATGTATTGGGGGCTTTTAGGAGAGACTTTTATGTTTAGTTTAAATTATAATTATATCATTTTTTTATATAAAAATTACAATGTAATTTTCATATAAAGAAATTAAATTGGTATGTATTTTATTTTAAACACCAATAATAAAATAAAATGATTTATTTTCACTTAATGATACCTATAATACAAAAAAATATTAAAATCTATCAAATATATACAAAATGGATGTCTATGGATAGAAAAAAATGTAATTAAAATTATTGTATTTTTTTTAAGCAACCAATTTTTAAATATATGAATTTTAAAAAACAAATAACGGACGGTCATAAATAAATTTTGGCCGTCCGTTGATTGTCACGTGACGCGCATCGTGCGCGCCAATCAGAGAGCGTCACATGGCACTTTGATGTCAAAAAAATGAGCATGGGACGGGTCCCGTTCCCCCCCCCCCCCAATTTGAATATTTTAATACAAAAAAATCTAAAAAACCCTCTTATGAGACCCTGATAAATAAGTGGGTTGTGGGTCGTTCCAATTTGATAAATATAGTGTGGCTGGATTCGTTGCAATGAGACATTTCACCAAGACTTGGAATTAAAGTCGGAGGTGGGTTGTGGTGGTCGAAAAACAAGTGGGTTCATATCAATATTATAGAATAGAGCTTTGACCGATCCCACTTTAAGTGGGTCGATGGTAGCTCAAACGACGTCCAAATCGAGCAAGGTCGGTGGCTATGGACTTGCAGCGTTGTAAGCTATCTCCAGATGTGGTAGGCGCCGGCAAAGCTAGAACATCGGCTTCGAAAATTGGCCCCAACAGTAGCGAGTGAAAAAACAGAGGACGAATGTGGAACGAGATGGTTTTTGATTGATTTGAATGACGAATTCGAGTAGAAATGACTCGAATTTATAAGATATATGTTCCATTCAATGTCAAGAATAAGATCACAGATTTCTCTCGCTGAATTTAATTCGAATTGGATCGAATTTTTGAGAATTTCTTTCGTATGAATCACGAATGCGTCATTCATTTCCAAGCGAATCTGTCGCTATTTAAGCAATTGATCTCGAATATATGGGGTTTTGATTCACATTGATCTAATTTTCAAAATCCATGTCCCCATTTCGCCCAATTCTTGAAGACGAGCTCGAATTTCGCGATTGAAGTGAGCCCTAGGCGCGGCTGAACAGAGGAGGAAGAAGATGGGGTGTGTTCACGCTCGACCACCCCCTTATTTCACCTAATTATAAAATGTTGCCCAACCTTTCGAAGTTGTAGCAAAATTGCCCCAATTTAAAATTTTAAAAATTATAAAGCTTTCCAAACTTATTTTATAAATTTAACCTAAGCTTAATTATACATCTTAACCCAAGTTTAAGGTGAAAGAAAATTGAATTAAGCTTGTCTTATACTTAATTCTTATTTTCTCTTAAGTTTAAGAAAATCTAAATCATAATTAACATGATGTTAATATCAATTTAAATAATTCATGTTAAATTGACAAGTTTATTTAAATTATTATTAATATAAGGTTAACATAAATTTAAATAATCAATAACTTAAAGAGATAACATACTTATGTTAAGAATTTTTCTATCCCTACATGGAATAAACATAACAAATTGTATAATTATGATATTCAAACTTTCCAAAACTAAATTCATGTTTACACTTAATAATTAATTTCTACATTATATTATTGTAACTCATATGATAATTTGTACAAAAATTATCTTAATATAATATTTGGACTTAAGTTAATAAAAATTTAAATTACTCTTTAATAGAAGAAATAAAATAAAATTCATAAATTTTATGTATATTAAAATAAAGTTACAATAATGCCCTTCTAATTTAAGGTGAGTTATTACACACCATGTAACCTAACTATCTCACTAAAGAAAAGGTCAATTATGAAATAAGCCATCTTAGAAAACCTATCAACAACAACAAAGATTGAATATATATCTCCCCTTCTTAGTCCGAGGCAATCCATAATAAAGTTCATCGAAATGTCCTCCCATGGAGTCGTGTGAATAAGAATAGGAGTATTTAATCCATGGGGGTTCAACCTAGACTTAGCTTTCAAACAAGCACACAACAATTGCAAAAACGCAACACATATTGACTCATATTAGGCCAAAAGAAATGTTCATGTAAAGCATACAAAGTCTTAGTAACCCAAAATGGCCTCCAAGGCCTCCCTCATGGGCCTTCTGCACTAACAATATACGTATAGATGAGCAAGGACTACACAATTTTCCAGATTTAAACAAGTAGTCATCATCTATATAAAAGTTGTTCAAGGCTCCCTTAGTCAAGCAATGACCATAAATATCCTTAAAGGACACATCAAACACATAAAGCTCCTTAATCAAAGCAAAACCAAGTAACTTAGCATCCAATTGGTTCAAGAGGACATACCCGCGAGAAAGGGGATCGACGACCACATTCTCCTTGTCCTTCTTATGTTAATGACGTAGGGAAACGTCACTCTACCCATTTGGCATGTCGCCTGCTAAGCTTGCTTTGGCCCTTCAAGTATGCCAACGCCTCATGGTCGGAGTGAATGACGAACTCTTTAGGCCACAAGTAGTGTTGTCAAGTGCGTAATACCCGAATAAGAGCATAGAGCTCTTTATCATAAGTGGGGTAGTTCAACTCAGCGCCACTAAGCTTCTCGCTAAGGTAAGCAATGGGACACCCCTCTTGTAGGAAGATTCCTCCAATCCCAATCCCAATCCCAGAAGTGTCGCACTCCACCTCAAAGGTCTTGGTGAAGTCCGAAAGTTGAAGCAACAGAGCGTGGCAGAGGTGATCCTTGAGGGCATGTAAAGCGTCATGGGACTACTTCCAAACAAACGGAGTTGTCTTCTTGGTTCGCTCGGTCAATGGGGCTGCAATGGAGTTGAAGTCGCGCATAAAATGTCGATAGAACCCAACTAGACCGAGGAAAGAGTGCATCATTGTGGGGGTAGTAGGTACGAGCCACTCTTGTACGACCTTGATCTTATCTTCATCAATCTTGAGACCATCGTTGCAAACAACAAAACCAAGGAAAACAATAGATTCGGAATAGAAAGTGCATTTCTTAAGGTTAACATAGAGTTTCTCCTTGCGGAGAATTCCAATAAATGGCCCTAAGATGATCTACATGCTCACCTAAAGTTTTGCTATAGACAAGAATATCATCAAAATAGACAACACGAATTGCTCTAAGTAGGCCTTAAGAACATTATTCATGAGCCTCATAAAGGTGCTAGGGTCATTGGTAAAACCAAAAGGCATCACTAACCGCTCGTAAAAGCCATGCTTAGTTTTAAATGCTATTTTCCATTCATCACCCTCATTCATGCGAATTTGATGGTAACCACTCTTTAAATTTATCTTAGAAAATAGGGTATCACCATGCAATTCATCCAACATATAATAAGTCTAGGGATAAGGTGATGATACTTAACTGTGATTTGGTTGATCGCCCTGCAATCAACACGCATTCTCCATGTTCCATCCTTCTTAGTGTAATACCCTGGATTTTTAATCTTTTATGAGGATTAAAGTGCTACCCATGTCAACAAGAGCTCTTTTATTTCATGGTTCAAGTGAGGACAAAGAACTATGAAGTTAAGCGTGCTAGGGCGGGAGTAGTACCAGGATGAGTGACCTCCTGGGAAGTTCCCGGGTTGGCATGGGATAACGCTTCTAAGGCCTCGAGCCTTACACTTAGGCACCAAAATGACCGGAACGACGCATGGGCTAAGGCTCTCACGAACATAGCCTATGCCATCAACTTTTAGACTTGTCGTTGAAGCTTATTGGTCTCCTCTGGGTTAGCTCTATAAGCGGCGCGATTCGGGAGGGAGGCACCTGGAGC
This sequence comes from Rheum nobile, assembly GCA_027886185.1. Taxonomy (NCBI): domain Eukaryota; kingdom Viridiplantae; phylum Streptophyta; class Magnoliopsida; order Caryophyllales; family Polygonaceae; genus Rheum; species Rheum nobile. The sequence continues at coordinate 2,143,717 of WOAB01000056.1, forward strand.
GAAATCAATCTGATGCTCGATCCCTCACACCGATGGGAGTCCATTTGGAAGGTCCTCGGGTAGCACATCAGTAGAGTCCTACAAAAGGGATTAAATAGCCTGAGGTAAGTGTGTAACATCACTCATGGCGAGAAATTAATCTTTATAAACAAGAAGTAAACAAGAGTGTCCTCTCTGAATAGCTTGAGTAATGTCACCAAACGAATTACGTTAAGAGGTTACCAAGCGAAATTTTCATTTTTTAAAGTTAATTTAACTGTTGAGAAAGGATGAAATCGTGAGATTAAATGATTGACAAATTTAAAGTTTTATAAGAAAAGATTATATCAACGAATAAATAACTAAAAATAGAGTGTAAGTCAAGTAATTGTAGAGATTGATTAAAAAATATCTGTAAGAGAAAATTTGGACGATAGAGGTATGGTAGAGTTGTCAATATTTGACATGATCTGGCCCGTGTTTTATGGGTCATAATTCATAATTTTTTTTATCCAACTCATAGCAAATCCGACCCACCTAACCTGCAAGTTTGTGGGTCGGGCCTCCCCATTGAAATGTGTAATTGCTTTTTTTGTTTATGTTATATCATATTTATATATATATATATATTAAATATTATAATATATTTTGTAATTAAATTGTTGTATAATAGTAATATTTTTTATTTAATTAAAATATTATTTTAATAATTATTTTTTGTAAAAAAAACTTTGACAGCATTTTGGACAAGTTAGGTCTACCCGTACTTGTATTCGATTTGTAATAATCCGACCGGCAATTAATCCGTAAATTTTAATCCATACATAAATCAACTCATGAATAACTCGATTAGATACGCATAAACCCGATCCGGTGGCCGGTGGCGTACATCTTTAATTTAATGTATTTAATTATTTATTATGGTAGCTAATCTCACGTCATTAGTATGGTATTCCTGCTGTCAATCCCAAAGTAAAATTTCCGTGAAACTTCCAGTTTGATTATTGTATCAACTGTTTATTTTCTTAATTAAGGATTTTCGAATTTGATTGCGTGATCTTTAGGGTTATACACACACACTCTCACTTAAAAATTACTATAAAAATATTTTAATATTTAAAATTAATAATTAAAATTTAGGATTTAAGATTTATAATTTAAAAATTATGATTTATAATTTATAATTTTAGAGTATAAAATAATAATGTGAACTTCATAGGGTTGGTGATCCTAAGGGTCATCCAATAAATGATTGGATTACCCAATTATCCTCCACAAATTTTCTAACTTGTACTTTTAGGATATATATTAAAAAAACTACTTGAAAGAATTATATTTGTTATTATTTATTTTTGATAAATTTAATTTTTTAAGAATAACTTTTTTTCTTATAATAAGCTTTTAATCTATAAATATAGCTTAGAAAAATTGATTTTGTTATATATATATTTTTGTGTGTGTTATTGTGTTGTGTGTATATTGTTTTTTTATACAAGGTAAACACTAGGACCCCTTCTAAATCAGAAGGACAGTCCTACATCATCGCAATTGATGATCTTTACAAAAAAATTATAGAAATTATCATAACAAGAGTTTAGACTGAAGAACACATATCTAGAATTAGGCAGATCTTGTCCAGTGAATGCGTTAGATGAAAGGATCCGCTGAATCCTCTTGAAACCTGATGGATTAATGTCTTGAGTAGCAAGGAAATTTGTTGCGTGATTAGCTTCTCTGAAACTGTTATGTACCTGTATAGCATCAAAGGAAGAAAGTAATGTAGTAATGTCAACAATAATGGTATGTATTTCTTAGGGAATTCTGCAAATACCCTTGATAGAGTTAATGATGACTAAATTGTCACCTTATATAACTAATTGTTTTATGTTTAGGCCTATCGTTTGATGAATGCCATAAAGAGATGCATATGTTTCAGTTTGCAGAACAGTGGTATCGAAATTCGTTTGCGGTGAATGGAAATAATGAATACCGCCATTATTGTTACAAATTAAGTATCCAATGTGTGATGAAATGTCTAGTTTTTTAGATTCATCAAAAGTTAACCTAGCCTAATCATGAGAGGGCCTTTTCCAAGTCCTATTAGTAGTACGTGTTTTGTTACGTTTAATGGAGAGCTTAAGAGGTGTGGGAAGGGAGAGGTCGAAGTGATCCAATTCTAAAATTGAAAGTGTGCTTGATCTGAGGGGAGGCAGTTTGGTCATTATCATTGCTTTGAAAAATTATTGTGTTTCGGTGATTCCAAATAGTCTACCATAAGAATAACATTGGTTCAGGCGAGATGTTTGAGGTTCTAAAATAGTTGAAATTAGTTAAGAAGTCCGGTGTAAATTGGAGGGAGAATGAGCAGTTCAGTTGCTTTTCAATATTTGTAATCATCTTCTAGGTGAAGGAACAAGTAAAAAATAGATGGTGAAAATCTTCATTATCTGAATTACAAAGACTACATTGAGATGAGACTTTTAAGAAATACCGATTTAATCCTTTTGTAGTTAGAAGAGAGTCGGAAAAGGCTTTCCAAAGGAAATGTTGGATTTTGGGTGAATTTGCATGCACATTCACGTAAGATTTTATGCACATCAAATCGGGTAAAAAACAATTTGCGTCTAAATTGTTTCTCTTCGGGCCAAATTTTTTTATGCACATCCAATGCAAGAGTAAAGCACTTTAAGCCAATTTGCATGCACATATTTTAAATTACCAATACACGTTAAAAAATTAAATGGATTGCACATCCAATACAAAAATATATGCACATGTAAACTAATTGATGTGCACATAGATGCAAAAAAATATGCACTTAAAAATTCATTCACATACGGTTTAAAGCTCACGCACTGTAAGACCCGAGGCCTTAGAAGCGTCATCCCATGTCAACCCGGAAACTTTCCAGGAGGTCACTCATCCTCGTACTACTCCCGTCCTAGCACGCTTAACTTCATAGTTCTTTGTCCTCACTTGAACCATGAAAAAGAAGAACTCTCTTGTTGACATGGGTAGCACTCTAATCCTTATAAAGGATTATAAATTCGGGGTATTACAATCACCCACACTTAAACCCTTGACGACCCCGTCAAGGCCCAAAGACCACCTTCTGGGTCGAGCGACCGCCCACCGGACCAAGCCCACTCGTAACCCAGAGTCGGCTCTGATGCCATTTGTAAGACCCGAGGCCTTAGACGCGTCATCCCATGCCAACCCGAGAACTTCCCAGGAGGTCACCCATCCGGGTACTACTCCCGCCCTAGCACACTTAACTTCATAGTTCTTTTGTCCTCACTTGAACCATGAAAATGAAGAGCTCTTATTGACATGGATAACACTCTAATCCTTATAAAGGATTACAAATCCGGGGTATTACATGCACATTTCAATACAAACACGACATATGCACACCTAGTATAAATTATGTGCACATACAAATCATTATCCATGCACACACGCAAAAACATATGCACTTTACACGTCATGCACACACGGTTTAAAACTTGTGCACACTTTTATCTGAAAAACGTATGCACACATGGTGCGTGCGTGAAAAAAAATCCTTTGAAAGTATAAATAAAAATTTGTCGGACAAAATTGTGCACACACATGTCAATATTTATGCACACATGTGCACATTTGATCTCAGGTGCACACACAAAAAAATTGCTCATGGAAATAAAAATAATCTCTCAAAACTTGTGCACATACGAGTCAATATATATGCACTTATGCACACACATGCCAAAACATGTGCACATTTCATCTCAGGTGTGTGCGCAAAAAAATGAGAAGAAAAATATTTGGTTTGTCAAAATTTGTGCACATACGGGTCAATATCTATGCACACATTGCCAAAACATGTGCATATACGATCTTAGATGGGCACGCGAAAAAAATAGCCGCGAAAATAAATAAATAAAAATTGAGAAATTGTCTCTTTGAAGTTTCTCTGATGCGTTCGTCAAATTGAAGGGAATGAGATGGGAAGATTTGTGAGAACTTGAAGAGTAGAATCATTGAAATCGCCCTAAATTGCTGAAATCGCTTTTGAAGGAGTTCGATTTTGAGGAAGATGAAAATGAGGAAGAATTTGAGGCATCGTTCGTTAAATTGAAGGGAATGATTAGCGTGTGTCTTCCAAACTATAACCCTTTAATGAAGGCGCGTGCTATCATTTTCCTTTGGGGCTTTCTCCAATGCATGTTTTGGGTTGTTTGCAACATAATGATGAACGACCCGTAGGCAGATATAGTTCTCAGGGGAGCGCCCCCTCACCCGAACCTCACCGTTGAAAAAATCATATGATAACTGTATCAAACATCATCACATAATAATGTATATATTGTAAAAGGAAATAATATAATTTTAGATGTATTTGCTAAAATCATAACATAATAGTTTTTACTTAAAAAAGGAAATCAAGATCATCTATAAATATTTTATATAATATTAATAAAGTAAAATAAAATACAGATAAATTAAATGATGACATGTTGACAATATAAAGGTGTTATAAGGCTTTACAAACGTTCTACTTTAATATTATACTAGTGTATCTCCCCGTACCTTATACGAGTATAGTTGTCAAATTATTTTTTACTATGAATAGCATATTTCATTCCTTATATCTTGTATGGATGTAACGTCCAGTTGTTTTGTAAGTAATTGGATAGTGGTATTGAAAAAATATATAACTTTTCTCATTTCAAGTAAAATATATTATGAAAAATAAAAGAATTTTGTAAAAAAATCTTACTACATAAGGTTTAATAGATCACTTTTTATATTTTTTCATAAGAAGTTATAAATTATTATAATGTTAGGCTATATGTTTGTTAACCTCATAAATCTTATAATGTATAGCACTTATGGATGATTAATTAAGGAATTAAATATCTTTACATATGGGTATATTAATAAACCTAAAATTGTCTTAAACACTCAAATTAAGACAACTAATCGAAAATGACATCAAATTTTATTTTTATTTTACATTAATTAAAATACCTATACTTCGAGATAAAGTAGTATGGTTGCACTTAGTGTTAAACTTATAAATTCACTTGATAAGAAAACAAATCACAATATTCATTTCCTTTTGACTTTGTTAAATTTAAAATTTTTGTTTGCTTTTAAAGCAGATTCGTAACGTTTATTAGACATTGTTTTGTTATTGTTTAATAATAATGAAGAACCAATTAAAAGCGGTTGTAAATAATGTGGCGGAGAAGAACATCGGAAAGTGAAAAATATATAAAAAATAAAAAAATAAAATTAAATACACGTATTAAATGAAAAAGAACTCAAATATTTGGTGTGACTTAATCTTTTATAAAGTCTTGGCTTTTCAATTATTATATTAGAAAAATACTAGATTACACTCTAATTATTGCCAAAGAAAACAAGAGAAAAAGGGAAGTGTGTCCACGGAATTCTCGATTCAATTAAGCTATTAAATGACCATATACATATGACATATCCATATCCATATCCATATCCATATCCATATCCACGTACATGGCACCATTCTTATTTGTGACGCTAAATGCATGTACATGTATATATTCTCCAAATCTTGTCATTTCTTTCGCAAAAACATCCGTTTATCATCACTCAAATTTTGGGCCACATGTTCCCCAAAGTTTATGAGGCCACGTTGACACCTTTTCCCCCCCTCTTTTGAGTTATCCCACTTGTACACTAGCTATCCAACAATATACTAGTATATAATTTAACTTAGATATCACTAAAATTAGGGCGTTATAAAAAAGCGCAATAAGAAATAAAAACGCTTAGCGGTTTTTTAAAAAACCGCTAAGACGTACAAAAACGCTTAGCGGTTTTTTAAAAAAACCGCTAAGACGTACAAAAACGCTTAGCGGTTTTTTTAAAAAACCGCTAAGACGTACAAAAACGCTTAGCGGTTTTTTTAAAAAACCGCTAAGACGTACAAAAACGCTTAGCGATTTTTTTTAAAAATCGCTAAGACGTATAAAAACGCTTAAAGTTTTCAATTTTATAGCGCTTTTTACAAAAAAAACGCTAAGAGTTCTGAAACACTCTTAGCGCGCTATAATACATTTCAGTTTTTTTTTTAAAATGTAAAATATTCTCTTAGCGCTTTTAAAAAAAAAACGCTAAGAGTTTTGAAACACTCTTAGCGTTTTTTGGTAAAAAACGCTATAATAAATTTCAATTTTTTTATTTTAAAAATGTTAAAACATTTTCTTAGCGCTTTTAAACAAAAATCGCTATAATAAATTTACCAGTAAAAATTTTAGGGCAATTTTTTTTGCCTTGCCTCTTCCCGCTACCCTGTTTCATCTCTCGCGCCCTAATTTTTGCCTTACCACATCTGCGAAGACGACGATCCTTTAGATTCCTCTCTCCCGTGGTTTGCCTCTCGCCCCGTAGCCCCTATTTTTCTCTGTCGCCGGCGGTTTCCTCTCGCGCCCCGTAGCCTCTCTTTTTCTCTGTCGCCGACCGTTTCCTCTCGCGCCCAAGCTTCCAGAAGCTCATCTCGGCGGCTCATCTCGGTATCGTCTTCGCAGAAGCTTCTTTCGTTGCCTTCTCTCAGTGGCTTCTCTCGCCGATGCGTTTTCTTGCTGAATTAAACTCAATTAGTTTTCGTTGTTACAATTGCTGAACCAAACCTTGCTCGTGGTTGTGATATTGCTACACCAAACCTTGATATTTGTTGTTGCGTCTATCTCCTTCCCAGGAGCATAAGCAAGCCCTAATTTTAGTATCAAATACTAATCTGAACTTACATTTCTCAATTCATATCTGGCTAGACACTTCTGCAGATTCTGCTGTTCTACTGTTGTTGATTATACTGATTGTTTCTTCTGATTCTGCTGTTGTTGTTGCTCACTCTTTTGCATTTGAAGTTGTTCTTATGTTGTTGTTGTTGCTCACTATTTTTACATTTAATTTGAAGTTGTTCTTAGATGTGATCTCGACCAGTTTCAATCTACACGCTTTTTCTGATTTTTTGTAAGCTCAAATATTTACAAGTCTATCAAAGTTTTTTGAACTTCTTTCAGTTTAAAATTTTAAAGTATCCGTTGAAAGAAATTTGAATGCACTGCATTGAAAGTATATATAATTTCTAGCTTTTTCAGTTTTGAAATATCCGATGCTGGTGAAAGAAATTTTAACTTGTATTTATGATCTCTTTGGTGAGAATTTTATGTTTTGGAGATTTTGAGATTGATTTAATGGGTGAGTGGTAATTTGAATATATATGGGTGCACAGGGGTTTGTTGAAGCACTGGTGCAGTTCCTGAAGTCATCTGTTTATGAAAGGAATGCATTAGCTCAAGAAATTGGTGTTATGGCTCTATTTAACATTGTTGTCAAGAACAACAGGTTATTTTCGTTACTGACATATGTACAACTTTTTACACGCTTACTTGACTGCAGAATTGCATGATTAAGAGTCCTTAGCAAATGTGGTGCTTTACTGAATGTTTTCCAGCATTGTTTCCTTGATCAATATCATTGAAAGGAAATGTGGTGCTTTATTGCTTTTGTTCATTAAGAGTCATTAGCCAATGTGGTCCTTTTTGTTCAGTAAGAATCAATAGCGCATTGATTCGAACTGTTGGATGTCATAATTTGATGGATTTTCATATTTTGTCATGTGTTTAAATGTAGGCAATTCTTCATAGGTTTTTATCTCTTCCAATGTGATTGTGGTTTGTGTGGTTATCCAAATGTGAAATTGAAGCTGAATGTTTTCAAGCAAAAATACTATGATATTCATAATAGTAGACATATATATAGGTTACTCTCTTCAAGGGATTAAGGAATGCTTGACATATGATTTCTACTACTAGATTATGTTCCCTGTTACTTGTCACTTAATACAAGTTGTTACTCTGATCACTTGTATGATTCAGCTCTAACTTGTTAGAAAATTTTACTGGCATGTTTGTAAACTTGGGCCATTTTCTGTAATTAATGATTAAGTGCGGGTGAGGTTGTTAGGCCATTGCAGAGGCTTATAAGGAGCTCTATCCTTTTCTTCTTTATCTTCTTCCCTCATCTCTTTCATTTCTATCCTTTCTTCCATTGTTATGGAGGATTGAGCTATTGTTGTATCCGGGATACAACACTATTTATCATTGGAATTTATAATTTAGCATGTTTGATTTTGACTATTGACAGTTGTATAGTATGCATTATAACAACTGAGATCTGTTTGTTACACCTTGTACTTGCTATTGTGAGTTTGACTCATACTAGATTAGATTAATATTATAGATGCGTAGCACATATTCCACTGGACTTCTTGCTGTCTGTCTTACTGGGTTTGTAGCATAAGTGTTTGATTACCATGTACAGCTCGTGATCCTTCTTGTTGATATAAAAGCTAACATGTACAGCTCAGGTTTTCTTAGTAAAATTTGAGTAGCTATGGTGTAGGCTTTTGAGTTCTCCATTGTGTTTGCATTGGCACTGGCATTCTTCTTTCTGATAGAAACTAGCTAGTTTGTTCAAAGCATGAAAATAATGAAACCAACCATTTATCCAATTCAGCTTCACGTCCTTGTGGAATATGAGACAGTGGAGGCAACAGAGAAAGCGGTCAGTAGATATGTCTTTTATGTTATAGTTATGCATATTATTGATACTAAGCTTTGATAAATAATAAAGTTCTATCTCCTCTACAATAAAATCTGGCATGCTGTCACTTTAAATGATGAAAAGGACTGGAGGAATGGCTTGCGTGTTCAACTTCTTCAGAAGCGAATGGTATGGTATTGCATTGCATCGTATTCTTCCTCCTCTGTAACACTGAATAACGTCTTTTCTTTGCTGCAGGCATATGGTTTGGGACGAAAAGCATGGAAGGGATCTGATGCTGACAAGGTTAGCCATACCAGGCCAGCTCCTATAGCTAATGAGGATAATCACAAGACAAATGAAAGCCATGATGACACACACCAAGTTCAAGTATGCATCGCAATTGCTCTGCTTGTGCTCTTTGACTTTATCATTGCAATGACTCAACAAAATTCTCTTTGCACTTTCAGGATGGGGAAGAAGAAAAAGATGGAAAGAGAGGTCAAAACCGTAGATCAAAGGGATAGAAACACCGGGGTAACGACGGGATGGGTATGTAGACGAATATACTTTTGAGTATCTTGTTAACACCAAAGCATAATTTTAATTTCATTCTCTTGTTTCCTTTGTACATATTTAGGTCATGGAAGCATTACTTCTGCACACATAGAAGCTGCAAAGCCGCCTCCTGGCCCTCGCATGCCTGACGGAACAAAAGGGTTTACCATGGGTCGCGGACGCCCTCTGGTGGCAACTCAAGTTTAGTGCAATGTTGGGTGTCACGTTAAGGTATGTCAGTTACATGTCTATGTATGTAGTTTTATAGTAGGGAATGGATTTTTGAGTAAATTGGTCTCAGCTCACAAGGGGAAAACTGTAAATGGCTGCCCTTGGAGTTGTGGGTTTCCAGGATGGATTACAAGCGAAGGTCTTTGTGGAGGAGGTGACGGTGTGTTTTGGTAACTATATGCTCATCATATCGAACTACTATATTTGAATGCACTTTTATTCTCGTTCTGTTAATTTTTATTTCAATGTTGTTTTCATGAAATTCCATTGCCACTTTATTTGTAGACTGAGCATCAAGCTTGCATTCCTGTATGAAACTGTGGTGTCGTTACGGTGCATTATTGAATTCTTGCAGAGCTTATCCACCAAAATATAGTGGTGATAATACTTTTAATTGCTTGAGTGTAAGAAGTTTTGGTGTATCCTGTTGTACACTTCTCTTTTTCGAATTTTAGATAACAACTATTTTCTAGATCCGTCTTACTAGGTTAGCTGCAATTGCATTTGCTGGGCTTTTTTTTTTAAAATTTTGGAACATATATTATAGCGGTTTTTTTACAAAAGACTGCTATAATTTTTTTTTAAATATTTTTTGGAACATATATTATAGCGGTTTTTTGTAAAAAAACCGCTATAATATATGATAAATTATAGCGGTCTTTTGTAAAAAAACGCTATAATTTTTTTTTTGGAACATATATTATAGCGGTTTTTGTAAAAAACCGCTATGCGTGTTTTGTAAAAAAACGCTATGCGTGTTTTAGTTTTTTATTATAAAAAAACAAAATTATAGCGTTTTTTTTTTAAAAACGCTATGCGTGCTTTTTTTTATAGCGATATTAATAACTATTAACACACGTGCTTAGATAGCGCTTGGATTAGCGCTATCCGCTTCATAAAAAACCGCTATCTCAAGGTATTTCTGTACTAGTGAATAGATCTCATGCATTCATCGATCATGAATTGGTCTAGTGATTATATATAGTACTGCGCCCATACCTTGATATTTAAGCGTGAAATTTCTTGGTGGTATGGAGTTTGCTTATAGGTGGAAGGGTCAATTTTTTAAATGGGCCATACAATTAATACTGTGAAAGTCCGTGTGCCCATAGACTGAGAATCGTGCGGATACGAGCGTATAAGTGTAAATAGGCCCAGTACATAAGCCCAATGAAGTTCCATTCTAAAATCAATTGATAATAGGAGGAGTAGTCCATCAAGCTTATATATTAGGCAAGTTATGTCTCAACTTTAGATGTGGGATGTTTATATTCCAACACATCCCCGCAAGTGCAACGGGCGGACAATTGGCCAGACCCAGTTGACACTTGGACAAACGGGTGTGGGTGAGCATCTCAATCTCTTTATAGCCAGACCCAACCAATCCAAGAAAGGGATCCAGGACCGAACTCATTCTGATACCATGTAAAAGTCTGCGGGCCCATAGACTGGGGGTCGTGCGAACACGAGAACATAAGCGCAGATAGACCCAGTACATAAGCCCAATGAGATTTCATCATAAAATCAATTGACAATAGGAGGAGTAGTTCATCAAACTTATATAGTAGACAATTTATGTCCCAACTTTAGATGTGAAATATTTATATTCCAACAAATACCCACTATATGAAAGCGACTTTGGCCGATCGAACATGATACGTGATGATCTTCCGAATCTTCACATATTATAGGTTTTGTCTTTGTGTCAAGTTTCTCAACCAAATTTGCACGTCTTTCCTCACCTTTTTCTTAATCTTAATTAACTTGATGAATCAAGTCAAGACAACACTCTTGTGTTTGATTCAATCACGATCTCACAAACTCTCACACAAAAACACACAAGTAAGAATGCTTGAAAGATATGACTTTCGTGTTAAAGATAGTCTCGGCCAAGGAAATCAAAACTTTTAAAACTTATTAATTCAATTCTAAAACGTGTGTATAATTAAAATGCAATAAAGCTTGACTAATCTTAGGGTCCGTTTGGATATCCTCGTAGAATGCATTATTTTGCATTAAATCATCAATTTAATGCAAGATAATGCATTCTCAAAGGAATCCAAACAGACCCTTATCTAATAATGTATAAATCACTAAAATGTCATAAAATGACAAAACATATAAGCTAGGATAGGAAATGCGCCTTCATGACTCAAGGTGGTTCGATCGCTCGCCATTGGACTCGTCGGACAAACTAGTGCTAGAAACTTGCCCGAGCCAACTCATGAACCTCTCGGCGCTCTTTAGACCATTAGCTAGCCCTTGGTGAGCACTCCAATTTTTTTTTTGTGTATTTTTATCGAGGGTCTTGTTTTCACCAGAAAATTTTGTGTTTCGCATCGGGTCAGATAAACGCAACGATGTAGCGTTCAAAAAAAAAAGGGAAACGCTACGAATTTGCGTTTGAGTAAACCCGGTTCAAGGTAAACGCAATTTGGTAGCGTTTATATTTTGGGGGGTTCAATAAAAATTGCTTGACAAAAGGGAAATCTGGGGAAAAAAAATCGCTTTCGAACGCTACGTAATAGCGTATTTAAACGCTATGTTGTAGCGTTAAAAAACGCTTTGCATTTGAACGCTACACCGTAGCATTCAAAAACACTATATAATCGCGTCGTCTTCTTCTTCCCCGAGCCCTTTTCCTTTTAAAATTTAATTTCCAAAACCCTAATGTCTAACGGCGGCGGCGACGAGGCAGGAGCGACGGCGGTGGTCCCAGATCTGTTGGCGATAGGTGCAACGGCGGTGGCGGAGGCTGGAGGAGTGACAACGGTGGCGGAGGCTGGAGGTGAGACGCCGGTGGCGGAGGCGGGAGCGGAGGCGGGAGGAGAGAGGAGGAAGAAGACTGTGGAGGAGGCGGTGGTGGAGGAGGCGGGATTCGAGACGGTGGTGGAGGAGGAGGCGGCGACAGAGTTTCCCATGGAGGCGGCGGCGGGAAAGGGTCCGATTGAGGAGGCGGCTGTGAGGAGGACGACTCCAGAGGAGGTGGCTCCGATTTCATGTCCGGCGGCGGCGGCAGAGGTGGCGGAAGAGAACACGCTCTTTGTGGCGGCGGTCGGAGCGACAGCGGTGGCGCAGTCGGAGCGGCAGTCGTCGACGTGGGATGAGACGGTGTCGTCTATGATCGAGGCGAGCAGATCGAAGAGTGTTTCGGTGGTTCTAAAGCCGAAACGACGTACTTGTGAGGTATTTTATGAATTAATAATTATTTATATTTAGATATTATTTAAATATTTATAATATATTAATTATTTGTTTATATATGATAATTGAAATACATTCGTAGTTAAATTATAATAGGGAAATATAATTGAACGTCCAAATATTAGAGAGATTTTAGGTATAAATAACTTATGAATGTAAGAAATGATATTAATAAGCAAGAAATAAATGAAAGAATAATTAAAATTTCATAATAAATGTATGTTAATTGATAATTTATACCATGTTAAAATATTAAAGTTGGAAATGTAGATTTATTATAATTAAAATCAAATAATTAAATAATGATTTAAAATAGCGGAAAAAAATAGCTTTATTAAATTAATTAAAATAACATAATTAGGGAAATCTTATTTCTAATATATGTATTAAAAATTATCTTTATGATTAAAATCTAATTTTTCTTATAATTAAAATCTCATTTTTCTTATAATCTTTATATATGTATTATAATTTGAATGAAAAAACCCAAAAAATAATCTATTAAGTAAATTATTCCCCGTAATTTTTGATTAAATATGATATATTGGAGGGTTTTCGATGGCGGTTTGGCTCGTATAGACGGGATACGGAGCACCGCCGCGTTACTGCTTCCGCCCGCAAGCAAACGGGGGCAGATGTTTCCGGGCAGAAGAAGAAGAAGAAGCAGCATCGACGTCCCGTCCATAGCGATGATCCCGTCCCTGGATTGGAGGACGTTGATATCGTCATGGAGGACCCGCCCCAGCAGGACCCCATTCCCGAGCCCATACCTGAGCCCATTCCCGAGCCTAGACACGAGCCTAGACCCGAGCCTATACCCGAGCCTATACCCGACCCCATTCCCGCCCGTCCCCAAGCTCCTTACGGTAAGCTTATGTCATCTTTCGACCATCACATTGCGCATAGGATATGGCATCATCCTAGGGAGGCCCCTCGTCGTCTACGTGTTCATACACGTCCACGCTATCTCGATTTCTGGAGAGTGCATCGCCTTATTCCTAGAGGGGAGGTGGTTGAGGGTAGCTGGTGGTATTACACTTCACTGAGCTGGCTGACCGGTCTCCACGCGCTTCAGTTTGGAAGTGTGGACCACATCCCCATTTCTGCTTTTGTTGAGAGGTGGCATCTAGAGACCAACAACTTCCATTTTCCGTGGGGCGAGATTACCGTCACACTTCATGACGTCAAGCTGATCATGGGGCTGCCTATCAAGGGATACGCTGTTAGTGAGGTACTAGATGATGCAGCTGTGGCCGATTTATGGCATGAGGTTTTTGACTACGACCCAAAGGAGGTGAGGAAGTGGATCGCGACAGCTGGGGTTGACGCATGGGACTTCGTGCACGACGTTCGTTAGATGATTTTGCTGGGCGAGGACCCCATGTCTTGTGCAGCATGGTATTTATTCCACTTGTTGGGGTCCAGCTTGTTCGTGAACAAGTCCACGAACAAGCTCAAGTGTCAGTTGTTGCCCTTGTGTGTGGATCATGAGCGTACCCAGCGGACGGCCTGGGGAGCTGGAGTTCTCGCCTGCCTATACAGGAACCTAGGTGAGGCTTCACGTGGGGAGGCCAGGAGCATAGCCGGTTGTTGTTTGCTACTCCAGGTAAAAACGTTGCTAATATTTTAATCTTTGTATATTATACCGAACTTTAAAACTACCATTTCAGAAATTAGGGTTTAAATTTATTTTGCGACGATGTAAATGTGGATATGGGCGTACTTTCCTTGGTTTCCCGGTCATCCGCATCCCCAGGTTAGGAGAGCCGACGATGACCGATATTGGGACATAGAGCTTACCGCCACGTCCTTGACGAGTATCGGCGTGAGGATGTAAGTACATGATTCTATTTTTTTTTATTACCGTATAATGATTACTCGTAACATTGATGTTTTTTTATGTTTGTAGGTGCGGTGGATGCCACACAGTCAGCTGGATTTCCATTCGGGGTATAGAGCTTCTACATATCGAGGCACGATATGCTTCTAGACGATAGTAGAGCCATACATGCCTGACCACGTGGCACGCCAGTTTGGACGGATCAAGAGCAAGTATTTGTTGCCAAAGAGTGATGATCTGTTGGAGCAACTACAGGGAGCAAAAGTTTTCTCCAAGATCGACCAGAGATCTGGTTTTCATCAGCTCAGGATTCGTGATGATGATATTCCAAGGATTGCATTTCGGACAAGAGATAGTCACTACGAGTTTGTAGTCATGTCATCTGGATCTACGAATGCTCCAGGAGTTTTCATGAACCTAGTGCATCGATGTTTTAGACCAGTACTTGAATAAGTTCATAGTGGTCTTCATCAATGGCATTTTGATTTTTTCCCGAGCAAGGAAGCTCACAGGGAACATCTGCGGATTGCTTTATCAGTCCTTAGACCAAGTCGGCTGTACGCAAAGTGGGCTAAGTGTGATTGTTGGATCTAGAAGTGGCTTTCTTAGGCCATGTGATCAATAAGAATGAGGTTATGGTTATTCCCCAGAAGAGTGAATCAGTAGTTGTTTGGAAGCGGCCTCAGAGGGTGAGCGAGATGCACAGTTTCCTAGAGGTTGCAGGACATTATAGACAGTTCATGGAAGGATTTTTTTTTCCTAAGATCTCTCCACCTATGACCAGTCTGTCCACAAGGTTCACCAGAAGTTTGTCTTGGATGACAAGTACAAGACCAGTTTTTAAGAAGTTGAACCAGTATCTGACTTATGCACCAGTTTTGGCATTGTCGGAAGGAATGATGGTTATATGGTCTATAGTAATGCTTCGAGAAATGGGTTGGGATGTGTCTTTGATGCAGAGGGGCAAGGTTATTGCATACGCATCTAGACAATTGAAAACCTATGAAGCAAACTAACCAACACATGACCTAGAACTAGCAGCAATAGTATTTGCATTGGAAACTGAGGTTACTTGGGTGACCCAGAGGTCAGCAGAAGTTTTTCTCCAGAAGATTGTTCGTTTACATGGCATTCCTAAGACCATTGTATCGGATCGAGATGGCCGATTCATGTCAAGTTTATAGCAAGAACTTCACAAGGCCATGGGAACTGAATTGAGATTCAACAGCGTTTTATCCTCAGACAGATGGTCAGTCTGAAAATACCATCTAGACCCTGGAAGATATGCTAAGAAGCATACGTACTCGATCATCCGACTAGCTGGGAAGACGGCCTAGGTCTGATTGAGTTCACATACGATAATAGCTGGCATGCTACGATCAAGATGGCCTAGTTCGAAGCTTTGTATGGTCTCAGATGCAGATCTCCGACTTGTTGGGATGAGAAGGCCGACAAGATTCTGGTTGGATCAGAGTTGGTCGGAAGGACAGTTTTAGACATTACTTTGATTAAGACAGAGAATGTTGACCATTCAGAGTCGACAAAAGTCTTACGCAGACCAGAAGCGTAGAACTGCCAAGTTCAAGGTTGGTGGCAAGGTACTTGTCAGAGTATCGCCATCCAAGGAGTATTCAGGTTTGGTAAGCGTGTGAAGCTTAACCCTCGCTATGTGGGACCATTCGAGATTCTGGTTAGAGTAGGATCTCTAGCGTACCGTTTGGCATTTCCGCCATCGGCACACCCAGTGCATAATGTGTTCCACGTATCATTGCTAAGGAAATTCATGCCAAGATGAGTCTCGTGTGCTGAGCTATAAGGACATCGAGATTCAGGCAAATGATACTTGAGAGGAGATGCCTGTGCGCATTCTCGAGTGCTGTGTGAAGCAACTGCGCAACGAGATCGTACTGTTGGTACGAATTCTGTGGTCCAAGTCTGGGACAGAAGAAGTTACTTGGGAAACCTGAGAAACTGAGGCGGATATGCTTAGACGCTTTCCCGAGTTGTTTTCGGGGTCAAAACTTCTTTTAAGGGGGAGGTGATGTAATATCCCTCAATTTTTAGTAAGGATATTCGGGTAATTTTTCCCAACCTTCACTAATTAATTATTTCGCTTTCAGTGAAGTTCGGATTTTCTGAGATAACCATGACATCCGTATTAATTCCTTGAGTGATATAATATACATTTAATGTATTTTCGGGACTTAGAATATTTGTTTGGAGACAAACAGATAATTCCCGGGTTAAATACCCATCCTCATTTTAATATTCTAAAACCCCACTCCGAGCCTCTCCCAGCATGCTCACCTCGAGCCACGTGCTGCCGAAAGCCCTCCCCGGATTTGCGCCGGATTTGTCACCGCTCGAGCTCCGTGTTTGTCGGACATTTGCCCCCTGTTCTTGGCTATATATGGAGCTGGATGATGGAGAGGCTAAAGACACACGAGACCTCCTCTGTTCCTCGCTGGAGCTGCCGCCTCCCCTGCTCTGTTTTCACCTTCTCCCTCTCGGTTGTCCTTCCCACTGGCGACCCGAGATCCGGCGAGCTCGACCAGCCCAGCCAACGGTCCCTTCTTCCCCGGTGAGCCGCGGCCAGCTTCGGCGTGAGGCCGTTGAGGTGCCGTGTTGCTGCCGTCGATCTGCGCCAGTGGAGTGGTGCTGCTGAGTTGCGCCTCCGGAGCCGCCACTGCTGGCTGTTGCTGGTGGTCGCTACCCCCGACGTCGACGAGAACCTTCCCGGTGTGTCCATGGTGGAAGCCGAGCTCCCTGGGTTGATCGGTTTGGTTGCTGCATGTGTTACGTGATTTGGGTGAGGGAGAGGTTGAAGATGAACAGTGTCGGGTGGGCCCCCTTTCCTTTGTTTTGTTCTGATGGGCCGAAGACCCATTTAGCCATCCAGTCCAAATTCAACCCGAAATTATTCGAGCGGTATAATTTCGATCCCCTTTCGTCCGTATTTTTCTTAGGAAAATTTAATAAATATTTTATGATTTAATATCATAGAAATTTATTAAGTATAATTCCTTAAATTCGTCCAGTCATATTAATTGATAGATAATTAATTTGTCAGTTAGAACGTGATTTGCTAGATCGCGTGTGGACTCGTTTTCTGGTAGAAATATTCTGAAGCTTAAGCCATATCCTCGGAAAGGATATTTTCGGTAGTCGTCTCATCCAGATTCATCGCCGAATCTATTCCAGGCAAGTGGCGGTTCACTCTTGCTCATCGTTCCATATTTACATTAATTATCAGTTGTTTATCTGAGTAATTAATTTGGAATGATTATTGTGTTCATCTGGAAACGGTTTTGTTAATTGTTTTGGAAAACTAAAATATGATATTATAATAGGTTGTATATCTGTTAGAACAACACTATTATATATATATGTGAATTAATACAGATATTATAATAGGTTGTATATTGTTAGAACAACGCTATTTTATCTGTAACGGGCCTTGAGGGCATTGTTATGAGTTATTGTTGTGTTGAACTGTTTAGTTAGCACGAGTATTCGTAGGAACGCTACTGTGTATCTCATTGCGAGTGCTAGTCGTTTCTTGATAACCCGGTGGTTAGGATTTAGTTCCTACCATCCTTCTCTAATGCCGTTTGTAGGGATTTAGTTCCCGACTCCGCCTTGAGGGATTTAGTTCCTGCGGGATTTAGTTCCCGATTCGACTCTTGGGATTTAGTTCCCGAGTCAACTCCGCTCCTAGGGATTTAGTTCCCGCGAGACTTAGTTCTCGATTCGACTCTTGGGATTTAGTTCCCGAGTCAACTCCGTCCATGGATTTAGTTCCCGACGGTATCTCTTTATCCCGATGGATGAGATGATGTAAAAGCCTATAACGTGATGTGCGTTTTGGAATTAAATAAGATAAAGTGCCCGAGTGCACATAATTAATATACCTTTGGCGAGTAGTGCAGCTAAGTTATAGTGCAGCTAGGAAAACTCGTCTCGACTTTGATCATAGTACGTTCTCTTTCCAATCTGGATTCGCTGTATGCGACGAGGTTGGTCGTGAACCGAAGCATCTCAGTCAACTTTTAAATCATTGTTGTATGATGCTGTAAACATTCCAGATTTGTCATATTTCCTTAAAGACTCAATCTCTTGGAGTCTCTTTTCGAGTCGATTTCTATGAAGATGAAGTCTTCCAGAATCTTCTCTCATGCATACCTCTTGTTGTTATTCCGTGAAAGTGCCGGGTTATGTATCGTCCCTTCGGTTATTTTTCGAGAGACAATGATAGTAAACGGTTACGATCACTCGAACCACTCTGCTTTTTACCCTTGCTAGTCTATTCAAGTAGACTAACCCACGAACATTGTTCTCCGCATGTGGGCTGATGTCATCCGTTCGATTCGGCACATCAGATAGAGCGAAGATGAGGAGACTAGATTGAATATGAAGACGACGGTTGTTTTTGGATGTTTTAATAATTACTTTTAATCAGGTTGAGATCCTTGGGCAGGTGATCATTACGATCACAACCCTTTTTGTAATATCTTTTATAAGTCTTCCGCTGTACTTTGTTTAAACTCTGTGTTTGGCCTATTCGGGATTAGGTTGTAATCCCGTAACTCATGTTTCATTTGATTGAGGTTTTATTTTGGATACTTTGATCATTATGTATCATTGTATGCCTTAAATTGTATTTAAACCGGTAAAGCCTTGGGTGATCTCGGTAAGGAACACTGGGGTCACTGGCGGTAATACCTTTCCAAATGGGTTAAGATTTGGGGTGTTACAGTTGGCGGTAGGTGCAACGGCGGTGGCGGAGGCTGGAGGAGTGACAACGGTGGTGGAGGCTGGAGGAGAGACGCCGGTGGCGGAGGCGGAAGGAGAGACGCCAGTGGCGGAGGCGGGAGGAGAGAGGAGGAAGAAGACTGTGGAGGAGGCGGTGGTGGAGGAGGCGGGATTCGAGACGGTGGTGGAGGAGGAGGCGGCGACAGAGTTTCCCATGGAGGCGGCGGCGGGAAAGGGTCCGATTGAGGAGGCGGCTGCGAGGAGGACGACTCCGGAGGAGGTGGCTCCGATTTCATGTCCGGCGGCGGCAGCAGAGGTGGCGGAAGAGAACACACTCTTTGTGGCGGCGACGGTTGGAAGTGTGGACCACATCCTCATTTCTGCTTTTGTTGAGAGGTGGCATCCAGAGACCAACAACTTCCATTTTCCGTGGGGCGAGATTACCGTCACACTTCATGACGTCAAGAGGATCATGGGGCTGCCTATCGAGGGATACGCTGTTAGTGAGGTACTAGATGACGCAGCTGTGGCCGATTTATGGCATGAGGTTTTTGACTATGACCCAAAGGAGGTGAGGAAGTGGATCGCGATAGCTGGGGTTGACGCATGGGACTTCGTGCATGACGTTCGTTAGATGATTTTGCTGGGCGAGGACCCCATGTCTTGTGCAGCAGGGTATTTATTCCACTTGTTGGGGTCCAACTTGTTCGTGAACAAGTCCACGAACAAGCTCAAGTGTCAGTTGTTGCCCTTGTGTGTGGATCATGAGCGTACCCAGCGGACGACCTGGGGAGCTGGAGTTCTCGCCTGCCTATACAGGAACCTAGGTGAGGCTTCACGTGGGGAGGCCAGGAGCATAGCCGGTTGTTGTTTGCTACTCCAGGTAAAAACGTTGCTAATCTTTTAATCTTTGTATATTGTACCGAACTTTAAAACTACCATTTCAGAAATTAGGGTTTAAATTTATTTTGCGACGATTGTAAATGTGGATATGGGCGTACTTTCCTTGGTTTCCCGATCATCCGCATCCCCAGGTTAGGAGAGCCGACGATGACCGATATTGGGACATAGAGCTTACCACCACGTCCTTGACGAGTATCGGCGTGAGGATGTAAGTACATGATTCTATTTTTTTTATTACCGTATAATGATTACTCGTAACATTGATGTTTTTTTATGGTTGTAGGTGCGATGGATGCCACACAGTCAGCTGGATTTCCATTCGGGGTATAGAGCTTCTACATATCGAGGCACGATATGCTTCTAGACGATAGTAGAGCCGTACATGCCTGACCACGTGGCACGCCAGTTTGGACGGATCCAGAGCATGCCTCTAGACCCGATATTGGGACATACAGTTGAACGCCGTGCAAGTCTAAAGGGGAAAAAGGCTTACAAGCTGGAGATTGATGCCCACTGGGACGGTTGGGATCGCTTGGATGAGCATCTTTGCGCTGAGCTCTTATCCAGTCCGTTGGCTGTCGTTGATTATGATATGGATGAGGAGTATCTCGATTGGTTCCTTCCCATTTCTCATCCATATGTCAGACACGACGCCACTGAGATACCTCATCCTAGACGCCATGCTGTTCCGGCTTTGGATGCATCTCGGGTATGTTTAGGTTCTAGAATCTGTCATATTACGTATTTATAATTTTCTTATAAAGTTTATTCACTTTACATTATACGATAACGAGCACAACGATTGAACATGGTGAGGGCGCATGTCCGGGAGGTTATTATGCGAGGAGGTGGCGGGATGGAGGAATGGCAGAGGATTGCGGATATTATCGATGACGACGAGATACCTGTTGCTGATCCACCGATGCGGGCGTCACAACGACAGTCCGAGAGCCAGTTTTCGACGGGTGATTCATCAGCCGCCCCACGACCCAGAGTGTCATCTATGTACGAGATGGGTTCATCATCTAGGTCGGCGGCCGTGCAGGAAGCAGTTGAGCGAGAAGCACGTGATCGGGAGATGGCAGAGCGTTTGCAGGCTAGGCTAGAGAGGGGTTCGGATAGCGACGATGATTAGGATAAAGAGCGTTTGCAGTGGATGTTAGTATCTCTTTTGTAGTTACATTTTGTATTATATTTGTCCGTAGTATCTCGATGCAATTGCAGTTCCTTTGAAAGCTCATGTCGCACGTAGTCGTAACTCTATTCCCCCAACCCTAATAGTACAGACAAGGAACGGTACCCACAATGACCGTCACCTTGTACGTCTTCTACTCGGGTGATGTAGTTGAACATGAAAGGGTCGACATTTCATACGCCCCAATTAAAGTCGAGGTGATAAACAATTTTCCCTTTTCTTGGATCAACTTCAATTTTGGGCGGAATCGGACCAGTGCCACTCTCTTTGTTGTCAGAAACTCTTTTGGTGTCTCCAACAGGCATCGGAGAAGGTTCTGATCCAACAGACGATTGAATGCTATCTGACTTCCTCTTCTTCTTCTTCTTCTTTTCCTCCTTCTCCTTCTTCCTCTTCCTTTCCTCATCCTTCTTCTTTTTTTCCTCCTTTTTTTTATTCCTTCTTCTTTTGCTCCTCCTCCTTGTGCTCCAACCAAGTGAGGTCCCTCTTGGTCGAGTCCTTCTTAGGTCTCCCCTTACTAGTATCTGTGCACGGGGGCTCTCCCAAGGTGGAAGTGCTCGGTTTATGGAAGTCATCGTACCTTGTTGTGAGAATGCATAACAGCTCATCGGGCATTTCCTTTCCTTGCCAGTCTTGGATCAGCTTCTTCATTAAGACATCTTGTCTTGAAATATGCTCAGTATCATCACTTCCGAGATCTTCTTGGCCTACTCCTTCCCACTTTATTTGTTTCCAAAATAAATGGATTTCACTTGGCAATATTGGGATACCAGCCTCTACATATCTCTTGATCGTGTGTGCGCAAGACAACCCAAGCGAGGATCTCCACCATACATCGCGGCATTCTTCATCAGGTATCTTTCCCTCCTTTGCCCGAATAGCTTGTTTGTATAGTAATCTTATGCACTCGTCCGATATGTTGTACACAAGGCGACTGAACAAAATCTTCACCCATTGGGGCCCATCCTTTATGACGGCGGCCAACTTAAAACTGCTCTGCTCCATAGACCCCCTAATGACACGTATCTGATCATTCATAAAATGCTAATTCATATTATTTTCCCCATATGCACAAATTAGTACAAATGGAAATAATACAACGAGCCCAAAAGATTACACGCACCTGATCCGTGAACATATTGTCAATGTGTACTACGATCGTGTCAAACCCTCCAATAGATGATTTTAGGGTGTCCTTCAGCATAGCGTGCTGAGACTCGACCCTGACAAATAATACTCATGTTATACATCATAAAGAATAATACGTATCTAACGAGAAAATATGTTATATAATTTACCTATTTGATGATCTTGTGGCGAAATGAAGAATATGATTAGACCATGCATCAACTAACTTCTTTTTGTGCTCGTTAAGCCAAACTTCCTCGACGTACTTCATAAACGTACCTTTCTTCCACTTGTCCCTCAAATACTTAAGACGGGACTCATACACATCCTCCATGAGTGACCTCAACAACCAACGGATATTCCCCGTAAAATTCTTAACACTTTTGTTGCACATATTCCCGGTGACCCTTGCTTCAACATTGCGGTTCACATGGACCCTGCATAGCAAATGGTGTGCATTGGGAAAGACTATTGGTACAACCTTCACAGCGGCCAAATCTCGGTCTGACATGATCGTCGTAGGTTCTTTTTTACCGAACACGGATTTCAAACGCCGCAGGGCCCATAAGTAGTGCTCCGTTGTCTCATTTCGCATGAATACGATGGCAATACAGAAGTTAAGGTTTGTGCAAGTGAACCCAACAAACTCCAAACACGGCATACCGTACTTATACATGTACATTAAAAAAGAAAATAAGATGCAATTATATAGTATAAATGTAGTGAAAAGTTAAAACTAAAGATTACCTGTTGGTCTTGTAAGTTGTATCCATAATGACCACGTGGGGGAACAAACCCAACAAGTGCTTCGAGTCGGGGTGACTAATAAAAAGATCACTCACAACCTCCTTCACCACATACTTCCCCTTTTGTTTCATCTTAACCTTAACCCTTTCAACGTCCGCATAATATCCTTTAGACCTTAGAAATTCCAACGTGAATTGCGTCACCGTCAAATGGCCCCTGGATTTCTTCCTCTCCCTAGCCTTGCAAGTGTACACTTGACTCCTTGATGTCAAGCATTTCAGGTCTACTCTGACAAAAAGAGAAATAATGTTCTTCGGCATCGAGCCGGTGGCAGACAACAACTTCACCGCCTCGATTTGTTCCGCATCAAGGCGTCCAACAAAAGCATGCCATATTAAGGATGTTGGGATGTCATGGGTGTGCCATCCACAGATGACCTTTAAGCTCCACTTACTCTCTTTTGATAACAACCCGTGCATCTGAAACGGACAATCGCTCTTCTTTGTCCTCATTGATCGGTTTGATTTGGTGGTTGGCTCGCAACCTTCCACCGCCTTCTTCTTCACCGGTCTGTATGAACCAGACTTCTCACATGATAGTATCACCTTTCGATCCCATGATTTTTGTATGACAATCAAAATGTTCAATTCCTTGCCCACTGAACGAACCCATTGAATCATACTCTGTCTATCATCCCATTCTTCATCCGTAGTAAAATGCGAAGAAAAATCGTCACTCACAAAGTTGGTGCCACTAGAATCATCCTATTTATTTCACAAACATTAGTATTCATTATAAACATTGGTATTCATTATAAATCTACACCAACAAAGTGTTCTATACCTAACCTAATGTTCTACCTTGAAAATCATGGTGCAAATATGAAACACGTAGAAAATTAAAACATTTGTCCGTTCTCCTCATTTACCTAAATTTAAATACGAAGCGTTTCCAATTCTACGCTAATTACATAATTTATCACATTTCTACAGTAACATGATAATGTGCACTAACATAATTTATCACATTTCTACAGTAACATGATAATTTATCACAATTCTACGCTAATATAAGAATATGTCACATTCTATACTAATATAATTTATCACATTCTATACTAATATACATACAATATCTCTAGCACAGAATTATTACTAATAATAATAAGTTAACATATAACTTATCACTAATAATGTGACTAACATACATATAATATCTACAAGATATAATGTACAACTACTACACTAACATAATAATATTAAATCCATAGTATACGTACCAGTACTGTATTTTCACTAATCGATTCAAGACCGGGCCCATCGACTACACTTGAGAACGAAATTCTCTCTTACTATTGTGCTTTGAAATTTTGTACATGTGAAGAAGGCATATGGAAGAAACAAATATATACAAGTTCAAAAATGAGACCGTTGGAAAAAGTGGGAATTGTACACGCTACTACATAGCGTGTAAAAATCAAACGGTAACTTGCAAACGCTACATGCCCTTTTCAAACGGTAACTTGTACACGCTACGTAGTAGCGTTTTATCGAATCGATTTTTTTTATAGGTTAAATCCCATTATGCATTTTTTTTTTATTTTGGGTCATTTCATGTCATCCGAAATATGAATATAATATTAAATACATACTAGTACATGTCATCCAAAAAATACATACATAACAATCTATGGAATCTTACAAAATCCCGCCAGCCGACCTATTAAATGTAACACCCCCGACTTATTGTCGGAAATGCCACACGCCAGTGACCTCAGACGTTACTGTCCGATGTCACCCTAGGCTTTAATCGAAACAATTAAACTTAAAGGAATATATTAATTAACGAAAGATTAAACAGCGGAAGACATTTAAATATGAAATTCAACCCTTTTATTAAAAGATCTCCCATCAAACGAGAGTAGTGTTTTTACAACAAAGTTAAATCTCAGCGGAAGACTTATAAATTACACAGCGGAAGACTTTTTAGAATAAACCTATTACATGACTAGGTTATAACAATATATTAAAGTAATAGTTGACAACCTTAAAACACTAACACTTAAATCTTCAACTGCAAGCCTCTTCTTCAATTGGTTACTTCAAGTCTTCGGGAACCAACCACTGATGTGCCGTATAGGACGAATGACACCATCCAACCATGCAAGGAATAAAACCCAGTTGGTTAGTCTAATGAAAGACTATGTAAGGGTGAAAACAGAATGGTTCTAGTGATCGTAACCGTTTACTATCATTGTCGCTCGAATAATAACTAAAGGAACGATATATAACCCGAAACTTTTACGGAATGATTAGAATATACATGCATTGAAAAGAAGACTCCAAAGGAATTGAGTCTTATGGGAAATGTATGAAGAGAAGACTCCAAAAGATTGAGTCTTATGGGAAAGTATGACAAATATTTGGGAACGTTATAGTTTTTATACAAGCGTTTAAAAATGACTTGATCATTTGGGTCAACGACCAACCTCACCGCGCAATGCGAATCCAGATTGGAAAGAAGACTTACTCTAACCGAAGTCCGGGCGGTTTCCACGTTGTACTCCTCGCTCGAGGGTATATTAATTATGTGCATAATCGCACTTATCTTCTTAAATTCCAAAATGCATATTTATGTTAAAGCTTTTATCATATAATATATCATCTCGATACGAGAGATATCTTGGGAATAAATCCCGATTGTTGGCACCAGCTGTGTGCACCTCCCCTATACTCGGATAGGGGATAGTCATGACCAGGAAATGGTGTTAGGGCTTGGACATCCTATCCACCATGGTTATAAAGAAACGACTAGACCTCGCAAGGTATATAGTGTTCCTACGAATACTCGTTCTAACTATATATGTATAAGTTCACACATAAAATCCACACCAATACCATCATGATAATAACAGATAGAATAGCATTATTTCTAGCAATATATACAACCTATCATAATATCACATTTTATATCATATCATTTATAAAATATATTCCCAAACGAAAACAATAATTCATCCCAATTTAATTAACAATCCGAAATAATTGATAATTAACGGAAACATGGAATGATAAGCAAGAGCGAACCACCACTTGCCTTGATCGAGATGAACGAATGACGACGGGTTTCTGGGTCCGGGAACTGGAAACGGAATCGGATTGCGGATTCCTACGACGCCAACGAACCCACAACGAAACCCTAGGTTAGATTCGATAAATAATAATACAGATCTAAGGAAACAAAAGAAACGAGGGTCCTAACTATGACTGGATCGTCCAAGGCCACGATCGCGTTTGCTAAGGCAATTCGCGGTCGCAGCTTGGATTCCGCGGTCGCGGATGTCTGGACATCGTCCGCGGTCGCGGCTGTTCATGTCCGCGGTCGCGGCCATGAACCCGACAACCCTAATCGGACAAATCCTCACCGGCGACGACACGACGAGGCTCCGAACGAGAGGGCTTCATCTCCTGGCACCACGACGCCTCTACTGCACCACCACTCGACCACTAAAACCACCGGCGAGAGCTCCGACGATACAAGAACTCCGGCGACACGAGCGAGAGAGAGAGATTGGATTTCGGATGCTCCAACCCTCCATCTGATCCCTCCTTTTATAGCCACCGAGCACCCCAACTCCCGGCCAGACGAACCGCTCCAAATCCCCCCCGACGAATCGACGGCCATCTCAACCGACAAAGCCATTGAAGACGAGGATGAAGCGTTTTCCGCGGTCGCGGAAAAATGCCTGTTCGCGAGGCTGACGACGCATCATTTTCCGCGGTCACGGAAATCTTCCGCGATCGCGAAAAAGGCTTGTTCACGTCCTTTTGCCCGGGAAACGATTGAACACGTGGGAATTATTACAGAGATTATATTATAATGCTCAGGGAATTATTACAGAGATTATACGCGTGACAGAAGTTCCGAATTTCGCCTAACGCGTCACGATTACAGAACGAGTGTTGAGAAAATTACCCAAATACCCTTACTAAAAAATGAGGGGTATTACATCACTACCCCCTTAAGAGAAGTTTTGACCCCGAAACTTGGCTGATAACAACCCGGAGATGCGACCTAATACTAAGTTACACAACCGTATAAGTTTAACCATGTCTAACCCATTTCACACTTTGTAAAATTGGTGCAGACATTTCTAAGTTAAAATCTATAAGTTGGTTCAAATTACAGTTAACGTCAGGTTAACCATAATTTAGACCCTTCTCAACCTAAGAGAATTCTATAACTTGCTTTCACCAAACATACATTCTATCATATTACCCCTATGGTAACATGAGGATTATTACATTACTACCCCCTTAAAAGAGTTTCGACCCCGAAACTAGCATTGCTAAACTAAAGGGTCCGATTTCACCATAATCTTATTACCTGATCTTAATATCCTTAATCATCTCATCCTTGTACTTGCTCCTAGGAAAACGATCCGTTTCCTCAATCATAGCACTCTCTCGCATATCCTATCACCATGTGCTACACTTGCATTAACTCGTGACTATATCCACAAAGTCATAATTACCTTAGGATAATTGTCTCCCAAAATCATCGCACTAGTCTCGCTATACCTTAAGCATGAGATCACACATTTCTCTTCCAACTTTCTCTTTATAAACCTCTCTCAGTGTACATACCTTATCCTCCTTAAGTTGATATCCTTAAACGAGTTTGGTTTTCACAATCTATGTCACCAAAATCGAACTATTTATTCGATCATGATTCCCCTTACAACATACTGCCTACATTCCTTACTCTCGTTAGAACAGATATGATCATCCACAAGATTACCATTTCCTTAATCACAGTATCCATTATAATCTCCAATATAACCTCGTTATATTGCCCTATTCCTCATAAAGACCTTGAAGTCCTCAACCAGAAGAATACAACATCTCTCTACTAACTTCCTTTCGACAGTCAGATCCTCAAAGTACATACATAGAATTCAACTATACTTCAACTTAGTACCTCCACTTGTCATATAGACCTTACTCCTTACATACATGGCTCACCTATTTCATTGGTTACCTTAATCACATTTGGCCCTTGTGCCATATCTTAACTCAAAATCTTTTACTCATGTGATCCCACAAGTAATCACACCACAACCTATGTCCGATTATCTCAACATGATCTAATAATCCATTTCAAAAGATTATACTCTCGTTTTACCCAAACGTACCATACGATCACCTTAATAGACGTAGGTTGCCTTTTCCTCAAGTCCACTTGATATCATCCACATTCTTACATTATGCCACACTATTTGACCTTCAAAATCGTAGCAAACTGTTACCGGTCGAGTTTGCTATTCACCCAAAAATCCTTAAGTAACCAGTTGTCCTTATACGATTTATTATCCCAAATCAAGCACTCTTTTGCTTTACGGATATTTACCATTTATCCAAGATTACCCTAACGTACTCCATTATTAAAGTTCTAACTTAAACCTTTAAGGTTCCTCAACTCTATTTACTCAAAATACATATTAATGAACGATGTCTTGCCATCACAATCCATCACTTCACATCCTAAATCCTTCAATGTCTATATACGAGTAACATTCGTTACTTTACTCCTTAAACGCACATATGACAATTTCCCATGCTACATCCTTTGGTATCAATATCTTCTGAATAACCTAGTCCTTATTCCATAACCCTTCAATCTTAAATGAGCTTTCTCCCGAAACAGTCGTTCCACAACTTAATTTCCAGAAAGTGCTATATCATTGGCCTTACGTCCCACCCACTTAAAATCCTCATATCAAGCCTTGTAAAAACTCTAGATATCATAACTCCATACCTCTTAAAGGTACACTTCACTGATTCAGCTCCTTGGCCCAATTAAAATTGGCCCTAAAGCTCACTTCCAACTTAAAACCTCTAGTTTCCTCAAACAAGATCGTGATAAGTCAATTAGCACAATTGCCGCCAATCACTTTATTTTCCCTAAACGTGACATCAAGTCGCCTTTAATAGACGTCGATCACTCTCCATCCAATACTTATGTCGTTTCTCTTAAGAAAGCCTCATAACGAAACCTCGGATGAATCTTCCAAAATAATATCTATGACTTCACACCCTTGGGTCCTGAGGTTTTACTCAAGGTCGTAATAGAGTACGATCTTTTCAGAGGAACTGACCCCCCTATGAACTATCTCTGGAATACATTTATTTTCTTCTCAGCAATCTATCCTTATAGATGACTATAGAATGACCTCACAACTAGGCATTCTAATCTTCATATAGTTCACTCCTACGTACTTTTACCACAACAAATGTTCAGGGTACACATATGAGAGAGAAAAAAAATTATTCGTCCCATAGAGCATTAACCACATACATTTGTTTCCTTTACATTAAGGAATTTTGGTAAAACTCAAATCACGAGATAACGCTCGTCCACTCAAAAAAGGGAGTAATTATTGTCATACCGATGTGACATTACTCCAAGAACAAAGAGAGATTCCTAAGAATGGATCTAGTAATTCAGTAATGGAGTCGCCCCTGGTGTTAACCATGTAGGGAACGAACACCTAAGCTCTATACGTTATCCCTCCTTTATGAGTCATGACAGCCCTTATCCACACATGATATAACTGTTTTTGGCACTCACAGAGTCTCGTATGAATGAACAGTTTGCAATAGTAACGAATCTAGTAATTTCCAGAACAAGGAAACACTTCTTTATTATTCGAAATATTACATAAAACAACTGATAGAAAGTCGAATAGACAGATTACTAAACTATGGAGACTATCGACACAAGTCATAGCTCCCTATTCTTAAAAACTTACAAAATTCTACCACTCGCACATGGTTTCCCTCCCGTCGGGGTGACGTATCACAAAGAGTCGTTGCTCTTGACCCGAAGATTCCATAGGCGCCTTGCCTTTATCACATGTAACAGATGGCTCCAGAGCAGACACTTCCGTCCTTGGGTTTTGCCCACAGCTAGCCATTGAGGCCTGGCATGCTTGTGTTGGCTTTAGGCCCTTCTTCCTACAGTATGCCTTCATATGGCCTTTCCTCCCACACTTGTAACATATCCTCTTTGCCTTTGGGCAACTAGGACTCTTGTGCCCAGCTTTACCACAGTTGTGGCATTGAATCACGCCGTTACTCTAGCCTGAGCCTTTGGCGGAGCCAGCCTGAGTCGCCTTGGTCTTAGTACGACCAGACTTCTCGAACTTGGTGGGCGACGCCGTCCGCTTGAACGAGCGAGCCATGCGATTCTGTTGCCTACCCTTTGCCTTAATTTGTGCCTCCACACTAGCTGCGACTTGAGGTATGGGGGGCGCTTGGGCTTGCGGTATCACCTGGCCCATTAATACTTCGACCACTAGCCCCACTATTTGCCCAATGATCGTCGCATTTAGCACAATCGGGGCAGGAGGTGGAACTCCCCTTGCAGCCTAGGGGTCCGCTTGTCCCTGAAGAACATCCTGTCGCAGGGTCGGTTCATTATTACGTGAGCCAGATCCCGCGTCTTCCCCTTGTGGATTAGCACTTCTCAGTCGAATTCGAGAATCGTTGCTAGGACTTCCGTTAGCTGCCTGGTTTGTGAATCGAGTGTCCATTATGTGTTGATGAACCATAATGTTAGTTTAGAACTTTTCCAACTTGTACATGACACTAAGTCAATTACGTTATGATACGATTTATAAGGGTCCAAACTAATAACTCTATATCAGTCTGACTGACCCACCACCTTTAACCGCAGAAACGACCTTCTTCTGACTTACTTGAAAGTGGGAACTCTAGGAGAAATGTCAACCTTTAAATGACAATAAACCTAGGGAGAAACGATATTCCTAAGAATGGATCTAAGGAATAAGTAACAACTCGAAGCTTGCAGAAGTTTGGAAAACCACTTAGACGTTACTGTCCGATGTCACCATAGGCTTTAATCGGAACAATTAAACTTAAAGGAACATATTAATTAACGAAAGATTAAACAGCGAAAGACATTTAAATATGAAACTCAACCCTTTTATTAAAAGATCTCCCATCAAACGAGAGTAGTGTTTTTACAACAAAATTAAATCTCAGCGGAAGACTTATAAATTACACAGCGGAAGACTTTTTCGAATAAACCTATTACATGACTAGGTTATAACAATATATTAAAGTAATAGTTGACAACCTTAAAACACTAACACTTAAATCTTCAACTGCAAGCCTCTTCTTCAATTGGTTACTTCAAGTCTTCGGGAACCAACCACTGATGTGCCGTATAGGACGGATGACACCAGCCAACCATGCAAGGAATAAAACCCGGTTGGTTAGTCTAATGAAAGACTATGCAAGGGTGAAAACAGAATGGTTCTAGTGATCGTAACCGTTTACTATCATTGTCCCTCGAATAATAACCGAAGGAACGATATATAACTCGAAACTTTCACGGAATGATTAGAATAGACATGCATTGAAAAGAAGACTCCAAAAGAATTGAGTCTTATGGGAAATGTATGAAGAGAAGACTCCAAAAGATCGAGTCTTATGAGAAAGTATGACAAATGTTTGGGAACGTTATAGTTTTTATACAAGCGTTTAAAAATGACTTGATCATTTGGGTCAATGACCAACCTCACCGCGCAATGCGAATCCAGATTGGAAAGAAGACTTACTCTAACCGAAGGCCGGGCGGTTTCCACGTTGTACTCCTCGCCCGAGGGTATATTAATTATGTGCATAATCGCACTTATCTTCTTAAATTCCAAAATGCACATTTACGTTAAAGCTTTTATCATATAATATATCATCTCGATACGAGAGATATCTTGGGAATAAATCCCGATTGTTGGCACCGACTGTGTGCACCTCCCCTATACTCGGATAGGGGATAGTCATGACCAGGAAAGGGTGTTAGGGCTTGGACATCCTATCCACCACGATTATAAAGAAACGGCTAGACCTCGCAAGGTACATAGCGTTCCTACGAATACTCGTTCTAACTATATATGTATAAGTTCACACATAAAATCCACACCAATACCATCATGGTAATAACAGATAGAATAGCGTTGTTTCTAGCAATATATACAACCTATCATAATATCACATTTTATATCATATTATTTATAAAATCTGTTCCCAAACGAAAACAACAATTCATCCCAATTTAATTAACAATCCGAAATAATTGATAATTAACGGAAACATGGAATGATAAGCAAGAGAGAACCGCCACTTGCCTTGATCGAGATGAACGAATGACGACGGGTTTCTGTGTCCGGGAACTGGAAACGGAATCGGATTGTGGATTCCTACGACGCCAACGAACCCACAACGAAACCCTAGGTTAGATTCGATAAATAATAATACGGATCTAAGGAAACGAAAGAAACGAGGGTCCCATCCGTGACCGGATCGTCCAAGGCCACGATCGCGTTTGCTAAGGCAATCCACGGTCACGGCTTGGATTCCGCAGTCGCGGATGTCTGGACATCGTCCGTGGTCGCGGCTGTTCATGTCCGCGGTCGCGGCCATGAACCCGACAACCCTAATCGGACAAATCCTCACCGGGGACGACACGACGAGGCTCCGAACGAGAGGGCTTCGTCTCCTGGCACCACGACGCCTCTACTGCACCACCACTCGACCACTAAAACCACCGGCGAGAGCTCTGACGATACGAGAACTCTGGCGACACGAGCGAGAGAGAGAGATTGGATTTCGAAATGCTCCAACCCTCCATCCGAGCCCTCCTTTTATAGCCACCGAGCACCCTAACTCCCGGCCAGACGAACCGCTCCAAATCCCCCCCCGACGAATCGAAGACCATCTCAACCGACGAAGCCATTGAAGACGAGGACGAAGCGTTTTCTGTGGTCGCGGAAAAATGCATGTTCGCGAGGCTGACGACGCATCATTTTCCGCGATCGCGGAAATCTTCCGCGGTCGCGGAAAAGGCCTGTTCGCGTCCTTTTGCCCGGGAAGCGATTGAACACGTGCTAAAACCTTGCAATAACTAATATTTGTACCCAAACAAATACTTTAAGCCTCGAAAATACATCGAATGTATATTATAATGCTCATGGAATTATTACAGAGATTATACGCGTTACAGAAATTCCGAATTTCGCCTAACGCGTCACGATTACAGAACGAGGGTTGAGAAAATTACCCAAATACCCTTACTAAAAAATAAGGGGTATTACATTAAATGCGTACTAGTAATATCCATAATCTTTGAATATTCTAACGTGGTATATAACTTGGGGACGCCGACCTATTATTTCAAATAGTAATACATCGTTAATTTCCAATCTATGGAATCTTACAAAATCCCGCCAGCCATTGCCAAATCTGAATCGATTCCCACTCGTTGCGATATACACACGCAAATTAGCATTACGACAATCCAGGGTGACTTCCGTTGTTGCTGCAGAACTCAAGAATCTCAAAGCATGCTCCCTTGGGATGCTCTGCATATTAGTAAGTGCATTTAAAGTTGATATTATAATCAAAACCGAATCATAAATTTACATTATGAAGGATGCGGTGCCTACCAGCCGATATTCTGGGTAGACCTTCGTTTGATTTAATACAACAATGAAACTCTTCTGAGGATCACTTCGCATAGCTACATCTCTTTCTAATGCTGAATTTGCAGCATCTCCAGCATCATCATCATCTCCAGTACCGTCCGATGTGTAGCTGTTGTCTTCTTCGACAACAGATGAATTTGAGTCATCGCTGATTACTATCACATTTCTAGACGACGAAGCCATACTAACTTTTGGAGAATTAAAACAAAATAAGATAGGAGAAGGGTGTATAAGTTATGGTGAAATTGTTTGTATTTATAGGGTGAAATAGAGTCGTTGGAAAAATGATCGTTATTTAAACGCTACGTCGTAGCGTTTAAGAGTAAACGGTAACTTTAAACATTCATTTAAAATGGTCATTTTTTCATTTGAAATGCAAACGGTAATGTTAAACGCTACGTAGTAGTGTTTAAAGTTACCGTTTGAACTGTAAACGCTACGTAGTAGCGTTTACAATTCTCATGGGTTCGAAAACCGGGTCTATTTTAAACGCAATTCAATAGGGTTTAAAATGGAACCGGTTTAATCGAACCCATTTTTTTTTTTTCAAATATCATTAATTCTTAAAAAAAACACAATTAAACGCCACATTGTTGTGTTTAAAAAAAAAGTAAACGCTACCAGGTTGTGTTCACAACCTTGTGCGAAATCAAAAAAATACGCTGCAAAACCGAACACCCATTTTTATTGTATTTTTGTGTATTTTTATTTTAAATATGTTTTTTTAATGTTTTTTTTCTAGATTTTTTTTAATTATTTAAAATAAATAGTTTTTTATACTTTTATTGTATTTTTGTGTATTTTTATTTTAAATATGTATTTTTAATATTATTTTTTCTAGAAGCTTTTTTTTTAATTATTTTTGTAGAGCTTACTAGTAATTTTTCAAAATTATTAATTAGCTTTTGAAGAAAGTAGTTTTATTTGAGGAAGTATTACATCTATTTTTTTTTTTTTTTTTGTAAAGTAGGTATCTTTTACATGTTACAAGTTGGAATAATTACGGCTTAAAGTATTTTCTGCTATGAAAGGTCTCAAAAGTTGAATACACAATAATTGTTTGATTGCGTATTTTCGAAAAGACTTAATAAAATCTATTTAGATTGAAGATATTTTTGTAAGATTTAATAATATGATATGTCTAAAGACTTTATCAAATTATAAACCTATGTGATTCCTTATATTTATATTTATTATTTATTATTATAATAATAAATTATTTTAGCGTTCATTGAACTAAAATCTTGCATCCGCCCATGGATGTCGGGTGAGTCTTTGTGGGCACTAGTGGGTGTGGCTCGAGCTAGGCGATCCAAGCCTGGCTTGGTCAAGCTTAAGATGAACAATTTGAATCATGGAGGATGTGGAGAATCCTTGTAGAAAGAATGTGTTCGTGCAACTAGAATGAGTGTCATTGATGGCCTTGCACAAGTGATTTATCCATTGTAGCGGGGAGATGTATTTTTGGGCCCAACTGTCAAGCCCAACACATAAGTCCAATGAGGTTTCATCATAAAATCAATTGACAATAGGAGAAGTAATCCATCTACTTATATACTAGTCTTGGATAACCCACACTTTCGATGTGAGACTCTCAATTGACCCTCAACAATTTCTCCCTCACTTGAGGGTCCCACACAGGGTTCCACAAACCACGCCTGGCTCAGCCGAACCGTCGGCTCTGATACCAATTGTAGCAGTGATAAGAACTTTTGGACCCAACTGCCAAGCCCAACACATAAGTCTAATGGGATTCCATCCTAAAATCAATTGGCAATAGAAGGAGTAGCCCTTCTACTTATATACTAGTTTTGGATAACCCATACTTTCGATGTGGGACTCTCAATTGACCCTCAACATCCATGATTCAGGGTCCTCGTCGTCAAGCTAAGAAGAAAGTCATCAAACCGGGCTAGACCAAAAAATATTTCTTTCATCCTCATCTAAAAATTTTCTACAAGTTTATTTCGGGGAAGAGAATTTAAAGTCGTCAACTAAATTAAGAGGTTAGTTCAATGGAGTATATCAATTTCGACTCTTATTCATCTCTTTAAGAGGAGTTATATACAATCGACATTGTAAGTGATCGACGATGTGACAACAAGCTTATTGAACTCCTTTTTTTGTTAGAAATTAGTGATATATATACACGTTTATTTTTCAACGCATAGGTAAAATTGCTTTTCAGCGCATAGGGCCCTCACGTAACGTGATGAGCCATGCCACACGTTACATGAGGTAAAAATAGTGTCACACGTTACGTGTGGTTATGATCCACACTTAACGTTTGGTCATGCTCCACACGTAACGTGTGGATCATAACCACACGTAACGTGTGACACTATTTTTACCTCACGTAAGTAGTGGAGTTGTTACATGAAGAGGATCTACCACTCTCTTCACGTTAAGTAGACCTATTTTTTTGATTAAGTAACATTATACGAAGTATTTCGGTCTTCTTCGCTTAGTATCGAGTTTTACAATAAGATTGAAGTTACGATCGTATTGACTCATTTACATTGCTATAACCATTCTTCCCTTCCAATGTAAAGTTATCGATCGTGCCACCCTCATTCAACCTAAAGATAGCGTATGTTTAAAGTTTATGGTTTATGACATGTAATAGTTGTAGTATTTATTTGTGTTTCAATGTTGTGTATGAACCATACTATTGTTTCTAAATAGGCATTAGGGGAGGGTTACCCCCATTGTGTAGCCCAACTTGTATTAATCTTTATAAGAAGAATACAAAATGATCATCAACCTAGAAGACAAAACAAATTGTTCATTATGCTGGTTGACTACAACCACATTTAGCACACAATACAGAAAAGAATACAAATTGATCATAAACTTAGAAAAAAATAGAGAAAATATATGACACTGCTTTAGCGTTTGAAGAAATTAGGATAGTCTTTGGTAAACGTTCGCTTCATATGATATATCTGCTTTGCTAAATTTGCTTGCACCCTACAAAGGTTGATAGTACATAAACAACATTACACAAAAGATACGACATTAATCACCTACGATGTATATCATTTAGTAGATTGAAGTTATACCTACGAATGTTATCAAGATCTTTAACAAGATCTTGATTTTCCTTAACAAGATCTTATTTTTCCTGCCATTGTTGTCGAATAACCGCGTGTACCCTATCCTCGTACATTGGATCAATCCACTCCCTGAAACGACACCTTACTTCTGGGCATCCCCAATACCTCCTTCCGTAGTTCCACTACAAATCCCAAGTTCGGACAACGGCTTTCAAATTACAATGGCATAGCCTATCTGCGTTTGTTGATGATTTGGATGAAGATGCCATTATTTGTTGTAGTGTTTGGTTTCCTACAAATATCATGAATCCATTAATATAAAAAATTAGGGTTACTAAATCGATAAAAACTGGAAGAAGAAGCTTACCCAAAAGTGTATCTTTAGGCACCGCTTGTGTTGGAATTGTTGTAGTGAACAAACAATCCTAATGCTTCTTATAGAGTGACAACTAATAACCAACCTCAAAACCTCAAAACCCTAAACCCTAAATCTCAAAACCCAAAAACCTAAATATTAACCCTAAATCCTAAACCCCAAACCCTAAACCCTAAACCTAAACCTAAACCCTAAACCCTTAAGAGAAAAAGAAGTAACACGTTACGTGTGAATAAACTCAACACGTTACGTGTGGTAGATGCTCACACGTAACGTGTGGGATAACATCCCACGTAACGTGTGGTTTCGCCTGTTGTAAAACGCATTGAATTAACCGTCTTGTCCCCACCTAACTGAATTAATGGTCCCCTCTTCATCTTCCCCGGCTAAGCCCCAATTTTGAGCCTAAACCCTTCATTTGAAACACTCAAAAATTTGTGTTTTACACTCTCATTTTTTGTAAAAAAAATGGACAATATGAACAACAATGATTATTGGAACAACAATGTCGAAGAGGATCCACTTCCGAATGAGGTAATTTCCGTTATTTAAAGTTAAAGTTTTCATTTTTTGTTAGGGACATGTTCAAAGTTTTGAACTTTAGTTGTTTAGGGTTTAGAAAACAATACATGATATTTGTTGTTTAGGGTTTAACCAAGTTTCACTTGCTAGATTTTCAAAGTTTTGAACTTGATATTTGTTGTTTAGGTATTAGAAACCAAGTCTTACATGCTAGATTTTGAGGGATACATGTGTAAGAAAGCGAGATTCACGTTATATTGAAGAACAGTTTCACACGATATGCCCTATGTGTGTCCACACGTAACGTGTGAAACATGTCCACACGTACGTGTGAAACATGTGCCAGATTGTGGTTTCACACGTTACGTGTGGACATGTATTGCACTTAACGTGTGCAGCATGTCCACACGTTACGTGTGAAACCACAACCAGATTCTGGTTTCTGGCGGTTTTTGTGCCTTCTGTAAAAGGGTACGGTTTAGGGCACGGTTTGTCACAAACCGTGCGATTTACCAGAATGTGGTTTCTGGTGGGTTATTACACATTTATATAGAGAGTATTTACGTGTCTTTAAATTCTTGTCTAAGAATGCTTCCTTAAAGGGAATTATGGTTTCACAGTTAATTAGTTCACTCCTTGATGAGACGATTCCATGTGTAT
The DNA here is from genome assembly GCA_027886185.1 of Rheum nobile. Taxonomy (NCBI): domain Eukaryota; kingdom Viridiplantae; phylum Streptophyta; class Magnoliopsida; order Caryophyllales; family Polygonaceae; genus Rheum; species Rheum nobile. The sequence continues at coordinate 2,182,012 of WOAB01000056.1, forward strand.
GCAGGCGAACTATTATTTGTACGAGGGGTTAAACAATATTTCCCTCGATCACTGGAGCACCCCACAAAAATCATTTTCTGGTTGGGAAACACCTCATCAACCGTTGCCGGAATGAAACACACCATCTGACTGTAAAACACCAGATGATATACCATCCTTCTCACTTGGATCGTTTGACTATAGTTGGCTGCCTCGAGAAGCATCTTTATCTCATGAAGAGACTGTTTTGGGGCGAAAAGATCAGACGACCTAAATCGCCTTAGACGGGGTTACTAGTCGATCGGACTATGGGAAATAATCCAAACCAAGCAAATAATAGATAAACAAGAAATAAATATATAATAGTAGGATGATTTTATTAGATATCGTATGAATCGGATTAGATCGCAATACAACTTATCGTAATAAAATCAGAGATCGAGTGGGACTCGACCGGTGACTTGTGAGTGGCGACCGGCAGGGGTCAGGCGTAGGCAGCCGTTTGGAGAGCTAGATGGAGAGCGAGAGTGCTATTTTGGTGAGTTTGCTAAGTGAGAATACGTGTCCCATGCGTAATTGTGAGTTCCCTGATCTTATCTTCTTCGTCGTTCCAAATATGGTAAGTCTTTTACTCTTGTGACCGTTTATGCTTCGGCCGAATATTCCATTTTCAATGCTCGGAGTGATGGTGAAGATTGCGCCATTAAATCTCTGCGTTTATGGTGGTTTAAAGGCAGTGGCCGTTGCGTGATCTAGCATTTAATGCTTGGCGAGATCCTCGCGATCCTGTCGGAAGGCATTCGACCAGAGACGTCTCGTCGGATCCTCTGGGCTTTCTTCTTCGATCTTCCGATTGGCAATGGGCTTGGGCTCGACCGATTTGACCCATCTTCTCTGGAGAATCCAGGCCCAACAATAGCCCCAAGTTGCTATGGGCTTACGGTTTAGGCAACTTGACCGGAATCCGTGGCAACTTCTCTAAACGCGATCTCCACCTTCCAATTTGGCGCGTTTGCTCAGGGCTACGTGGCGCGTGATCGAGGCATGATGCGACGCCTCTGCAGGCCTTCACTTCCCTCCATAAATTCGTAGCAGAAGGAATCGATTACTCTTCATCATCTTCCTTTGCAAGTTTCTGGTAAGCCTCTTGGTTTCTCTTTGCCATTTGCTTTCTAATTTCCTCCCCTCTCTATTCTCGACATGGTCTCTCTCGAGGCTTCTGAGTCGTCGAAGACTCTTTCCGATGCCGGAGAGGGCGATACTTCTCCTCATTTCCTCCTAACGGAGTAGGACGCGCTGGTTAGCAATTTGTCGGAGGCAGAGCTGGTCCAAGTCCTCGAAGTCGGAGGCTTTCCTCCGGAGATGATTGCTACGCTGCCTGAGCCGGACGAGAGGGCCGACACGCGCTACGAAGGGTGGATTTGCTTCTATGTGTACCCGTTTAGGATAGGGCATAAGTTCCCATTCTCTCCTCTTGTTAGAGATTTTCTAGCTACCTTGGCGTCAGCGCCGTGTCAAGTGATGCCTCAAGCTTGGAGAGTCCTTAGGGTTTTAGACTTAGTGAATGAGCAAACTGGTGCTGGTTTTGATTTCGATGCCTTGTGGTATAATTACTTCATTGGGTCGAAGAGTTCTTCCCGTGTGCAACTGCGTGCCCGACGAGGTCGGAAGCCTTTGGTGCAAACTCCCGATGTGAACGACCGTGGATGGGGATCGAAATACTTTTTTGTCAAACGATCTTCTCTGGAGAAGGAAGGAGAATGTCCTTTTCTGTTGTCGGAGTGGCGGATCGACAGTATGTACTTTGTTTTCTCTTTCACGCGTTTATGCGTTTTTAACACTCTGTTTTTAACTTTCCCTTTTTGTAGTCCCTGAACCGGAAGAATTGGAAGTTAGCAGCCGATCGGAGGCTTTGTCAAAGATTGTGCTTGAAGTTCCCGCGTCTGAGAGGAAATTCTTCAACGTCAATTTGTTGGCGCCAACTCCTCCCCCACAGGAAGATATGTCGAATGTTTCTTCATCCCGTGCGAAAGGTAGACTTTTGGCTTTAGGAATCTTTTTGTTGTTTTTCGCTTTGTCGTGTATTTTAGGATTTCTCCCTTTTTGATGCTCTGTCGTGTCAGGTTCCCCTGGTGGTCGGTCGAGTGCTCGACTGAGAGTGGCGTCTGGAAAAGGTTTGATCGAGCAAAGGAAAGCTGCAGCTAAGGCAGCGTCGAGTAAGCCGGTCCTGACTGACCTGTCGACTGCGACGAAAGCTGGCTCTAAGAGAAAAATGAGCGCTCGTTCCGACAATGCTAAGGTGGAGGACATCCCTAAGAAGAAAGGCGTGACTGCCGAAGGGGTTGACAAGATTGGTGTCGCTGGGCCATCGATCGTTGATCTCTTCCGTGCTTAAGATCCGACTTTGAAGTCGGAGGTTAAGGATGTTTCTCCCCTGGACTGCATTGGCGAAGCAGGCAGTTCCGCGTGGAGGGTACGTTGGCCCTTGTCTTGTGCGTTTTTGTATTTCTTTTGTTTCGACTTCGCTTTCTGAGTTGTGTATTTGCGTTGTCGTATGCCTTTTTGTCAGGCTTTTCAGTATTTCTTGGGAGCTTATTCCGGTGTCCAAGCAATGCTTGCTAAGGCTGAGGACATGGCTGCTAGGTCAGAGTCCGACCTCGCCTCTTTGAGGACCAAGCTAGAGGGAGCGGAGAGTCGCTGTCGTGAGACTGAGCGTCGTCTCACCAGGGAGCTGAAGAGCTGTCAAGGGGAGCTGGTCGCATGTCAGAGGGAGTTTGAAGAGTGCAGGGCAGGCATTGAGGAGGAAGTGAAGCGGGCTCGGATTGCCGACGGTCAGATTGCTGGCGACGTTGGGGCCTTCTACGCGGTGAAATCGCGCATCGAGATGATTGAAGAATTCAATGAGGGTAAGCATGAGCTCTGGGACCTGAAGGCGGAGAGGGAGACTTTGGACTCTATGTTCCCAAAAGGCGACGTCAAGAGCTGTTCTGCTTAGCCGGCGTCGGAGAGGAGGCGGTGGATGAAGGTGTCGATGATGACGAAGCTCATTCTGACGATGCCAAGCCGGCCGACAAGACAGCCCCATTGGAGCCAGCCCCCGTCGAAGATAATGTTGGTGTGTCTGATGCTTGACTTATTTATTCCCTTTGTGTTGGGTTTTTAAACATTTGGTGTCTGTATGTTTTGGCGACCCGTCCACCATCGCGGGTCGCAAGATGTTTCTGTTTGATGAAGTCCTACAGATGTGTAGACAGACAATTATGGTTTGGCGACCCGTCCACCATCGCGGGTCGCGTATTTATAGAAAATGCTTCTTATTTCGATGCAAAAATGTGTTTTTACACATAGAATTGTATACTAGCGTGTTTCGTACATATTTGTGATAGATAGCAAGTTGCCGACGACGTTTAGTATGTCGTGTATGTCGGTTTCGCCCGTGTGCTCCGTCGAGTGGGGTTTCACCGTATGTATGTATGTAGAGCAGGCCTGCGATGTGTTTGTGTATGTGTTAGTCATGACGTTATGCCGGGGAGGTAAGCAATATATAATAAGGTGTTTGTTCCTTATGTTTAATTGCGTGAATGTAATAAGGTATTGTACCTTATGTTTTGTATAAGGCAGACGGTGTGCCGACGTGCCTGTGTTGTCATCTCCCCGTAATCCGATCGATCGTGTAATGTAAGCGCTATATGCGGATGACAGGATCCATTTACGGACGATTGGGTCCAATGTAAATGTTGTTCTGCATTTGTATTTTTGTAAGGAGGAAGTCCTCGTTTGGTGTCAGGGCGATGATGTATAAAGGAAAGTGGTGATGTATATGCGATAGCATGCGATACATATGCGATAGATGGCAAAGTACATGCGATAACATGCGATATGTATGCGACAAATGGCAATGTACATGCGATAACGTGCGAAATGTATGCGACAGATGGCAATATACATGCGATAACATGCGATATGTATGCGACAGATGGCAATGTACAAGCGATAACATGCGATATGTATGCGACATGTGGCAATGTACATGCGATAACATGCGATATGTATGCGACAGGTGGCAATGCACATGCGATAACATGCGATATGTATGCGATGCATAGAGTTTTGTGTGATGTTTTTACCTTATTGGTTCAGAAATGGTAGAGCTTAAGATGTGCTGCGTTCCAACTCCTCGGGATTGGTTGTCCGTCTTTGTCTTCTAGTTGATATGCTCCTTGTCCGACCACTTCGGTGATCAAGTAAGGTCCTTCCCATTGTGGTGCTAGCTTTCCGTCGGATGGGTTCTTGGTGTTCTGGAATGTCTTCCTTATGACCCAGTCTCCGACCTTGAATGCCTTGATCCGGACGTTCTTGTTGTAGCTCCTCGCGACTTGTTGTTGGAACTTGACCATTCTGATTCGGGCTTTCTCCCTGATTTCGTCCACAGTGTCGAGATTATGTGCTAGTTCGATGTCGTTTTGTTTGTTTATTTGGAGGTTGCAGCGAGCGGTCAGAACCAGTAGCTCAACCGGGATGACTGATTCGCTCCCGTAGACGAGAGAGAAAGGCGATTGCCCAGTCGCATTCTTTGGAGTGGTCCTGTCGGACCAAAGAATGAGTGGGAGCTCGTCTGCCCATTTGCCTTTAGCCCCTGTGAGGCGTTTCTTGAGGTTGTTGATAATGATCTTGTTGCTGGATTCGGCCTGTCCGTTGGATTGCGGATACCGAGGTGTAGATGTAAACAATTTGATGTTCCATTGGTCGCAAAACGTTCGAGTCTTGTGACTGATGAATTGAGAGCCGTTGTCGCACACGATTTCGGATGGGACGCCAAATCTGCATAAGATGTTGCGTTTTATGAATGAAATGACGTGTTGATCTTTTACCTCTCTGTAGGCTTCGGCTTCGATCCATTTAGAGAAGTAGTATGTCATAGCGAGGAAGAAGACTCTTTGACCCGACGCGGGAGGGATCTTTCCGATGATGTCCATTCCCCATCTCATAAAGGGCCATGGAGCTAGGGTCGGATGGAGGAGCTCCGATGGTTGATGACATACGGGTGCGTGCCGCTGACAGGCGTCGCACCTCTTGGTGTATTCCATGGCGTCTTTGTTCATCGTTAGCCAATAGTACCCGTTTCGTAGGGCCTTTCCTGAGAGGCTTCGTCCGCCGGTGTGGTTGCCACACTCTCCTTCGTGTAATGATTGTAAGATATGTCTGACTTCTGGAGTCTTAAGGCATCGTAGGAGTAGCCCTGTAACAGATCTTTTATACAAGATGTTGTCAATAATATCGTAAGAGAGTGCTTGTACCTTAAGCTTTTTTGCTTCTGTCTTGTCGTCTGGTAAAATACCATCTTTTAGCCACTTGATGTAAGGTAGCATCCAGTCGTCATTGGTGTCGACGATGTCTTCTTCTGGTCGATCGCCTATCTCCATGGCGACGGGTTCTTCAAGTGGTGTTGTCAACTCGATGGATGTCTTTGGGACGGCCGGCGTCATAACGTGGGCCAATGGTATGTGTGGAAATTCTTTTGGGTCTAGGACGGATCCCAGATTGGCGAGCGCGTCGGCTTGGGAGTTAAGATCCCTGGGTACCTGTCGGATGTTGAATGTTTGGAATTGTCCGATCAGTTTCTTGGCTACCTCCAGGTAGGCTATCATTCTGGTGTCTTTGGCATTGTACGATCCCTGTATTTGGTTTACGACCAGTAAGGAGTCGCAAACAACTTCGATCTCTTGGACTCCCAGACCGTGAGCCAAGATAAGTCCGAATATGAGTGCTTCGTACTCAACCTCGTTGTTAGTCGCATCCCACTCACATCTGACAGCCTGGGCTATCTTGTCCCCCTGTGGCGATTTCAGTACGACCCCAAGCCCCGATCCTCTGGCATTCGATGCCCCATCTGTGTGGAGCTCCCATGTACCTGTCTCGTCTGTCGCGAGTAGTTGATTTGCTTCTTTTGCGGCTTCTTCCTCTAGGGTCGGACTGAAATCGGCCACAAAGTCGGCTAATGTTTGTGACTTGATCGTTGTCCTCGGCTCGTACTCGATGTCGTAACCACTGAGGTGTATGGCCCATTTTGTCATTCTTCCTGTGAACTCGGGTTTCCTCATGATAGCCCTCATGTGATGATTAGTGCGCACAGTGATAGTATGGGATTCAAAGTATGGTTTGAGCTTGTTCGAATCCATTACTAATGATAATACGAGTTTTTCAAGTGACGAATACCTCGTTTCTGCCGATAATAGCGTCCGACTGACATAGTATACTGGCGACTGTTTGCCATCTTCTTCTCTGACCAGTACACCGCTTATGGCCGATTCCGACACTGCAAGATAAAGAAATAAGGGCTCGTCGCCTTTAGGTTTGGTTAGTAACATAGGACTGGCTAGATAGTCCTTGAGGTTCTGAAATGCTGCTTCATGTTCCTCCGTCCATTGAAAGGACTTATTTTTCTTGAGCGCGTCGTGGAATGGTTTGCACTTATCGGATGATTTCGAGATGAACCTGTTCAGAGCTGTTATCCGACCTGTGAGCTTCTGTACGTCTTTGATGCATCGGGGGGGGTCGGAGGTTGATGAGAGCCTTGATCTGTTCCGGGTTGGCCTCTATTCCTCTTTGTGTCACCATATATCCTAAGAACTTCCCTGACGACACTCCGAAGGAGCACTTAGTAGGGTTTAGTTTCATATTGTACCTTTTGAGTACCTCGAAGCTGTCGCGTAGGTGGTCGACGTGATCTTCTTTCTTTTTGGACTTGACCAACATGTCGTCGATATAGACTTCCATTGTGTCTCCGATTTGGTCTTTGAAAATTTTGTTGACCAATCATTGGTATGTAGCCCCTGCATTTTTCAGACCAAAGGGCATTACTTTGTAGCAATAGATACCTTGACTGGTGATGAACGCTGTTTTTTCTCGATCGTCGGGATCCATAAGGATTTGATTGTAGCCACTGAAGGCGTCCATGAAGGTGAGCATTTCGTGCCCTGCTGTGGCGTCGACCATAGCGTCGATGTGAGGTAGAGGAAATGAATCTTTGGGACACGCCTTGTTGAGGTCTGTGAAGTCGATGCAGACTCTCCATTTGCCGTTCTTCTTCTGGACCACGACCACGTTGGCCAGCCATTCAGGGTAGTGGACTTCCCTGATTTTTCCGGTTTCCAATAAGCTTTTGACTTCGTTGTCGATTATTTTGTTCCGCTCGGGGGCGAATTTCCTGCGTTTTTGCTTAACAGGGGGATGAGATGGATCCACATTTAATTTATGAGTAATAACGTTGGGAGATATCCCGACCATATCCTCATGTGACCATGCGAAACAGTCGGCGTTGGTCCTGAGAAAGTCGAGAAGTTGTTGTTTGGTCGAGTCGTCCAGGTCCGACCCGACCCTTACCGTTTGGTTTGGCTTTGAAGGGTCTAGTGCGATCTCGTCGAGTTTCTCCATTTCTGGTTCAACGTATCGACTAGGTCCTTCGCCAATCTGTGGTTGCTATACGATCTTGTGTTCGACTGCGTTCTTCATGGAAGCGACATAGCATTCCTTTGCGGTCCTTTGATCTCCTTTGATTTCTTGGACTCCCCACTCGGTGGGGAATTTGATGACTTGATGATATGTTGAAGGTACTGCCTTCATGGCGTGTATCCACGGCCTGCCAAGAATACAATTGTAGGGAGACGGACAGTCTAGGACTAAGAATTTAACCTGTCGGTTGATTCCTCCAGCGTATGTGGTCAGAATGATTTCGCCAGTCGTGTGCTTAACCTCACCTCTGAACCCGACCAGTGGGGTCGATTTCTTGATTAGGTCGTTCTCAGTTAGACCCATTTCTTTGAGAGCGTCGAGGGTCAAGAGGTTTGTCAAACTTCCTGTATCGATTAGTACTCTCCGGATTAAGCAATTACCAATGGACAAAAAGATTACCAGACCGTCATGGTGACTATCCGACCCGTCAGAGTCGTATTCGTCGAATGTGACCGTCGGAAGGTTAGATGCCCTCCTTGGTTTGAATTCCGATGCTTCGGGCTTGTCGCCTTTGCTTTCCTTGGCGTGTCGCTTAGCTGCGGAGTACGTGTTCCCGCATATGTCGGATCCACCTGAAATGGTATTGACAACTTTCGTATGGATAGGAGATGGGGGTTTGTTCTGTTTTACCTGATCTCGGCGTTCCATGGTGGCTTTTGCCCGTTCCGAGATGACGTCGCGTAACAGCCCCTGTGATAGCAGCCTAGCGACCTCCTTTCGTAGGGCGATGCACTCGTCGGTCGAATGACCATGGTCGCCGTGGAATTCACACCATCGACTCATGTCCTTCTTGACGTCCGGTCGGTCGCTCTTTCGGGGCCATCTTACGTCTTTTCCATACTTGTCGAAACTCTTGATGAGCTCCGACACGGAAACGTTGAAGTTATAAGACTGGACCCTAGGAGGCAACACAGAACCGTCTCTCCATTCTTGTGAACTGTCTTGGAAAGAATTTACCTGTTTTGCTTCGTTTCGATTACGAGAATAGGGATGTGGACGTCTGTCCCGACGATTGTCGGAGGTGCGATCGGATGGATCGGGTCCGCGCGAGGCTTTACGCGACTCACGGTCCTCTTCCAGCCTTACCTCGGCCATAGTTTTGGATTGCACATCTTCGAAACTTTTGCAGGGATACTTGGTAATCTCGTCGTAGAGATTGCTGTCTTTGACCAGGCCTTGTCGGAATGCTTCGATAGACGTTGTGACGTCACAGTGGGGGATTCCCACTTTCTCTTTGTTGTACCTGTTAAGATAATTTCGGAGAGGTTCATTGTACCTTTGTGTGACTCGATATAGGTCACTCGATTGTTTCTCATGCTTCTGACTGCTGGCGAACTGGCTCTTAAAAGAGTTGACCAGATCCGCAAATGATGTGATCGTTCCCTGAGGCAAACGCATAAACCAAGTTAGTGCGGGGCCCGCGAGGGTCGTGCCAAAGCTTTTGCACATGACAGCCTCGCGACTCTCCCTTGAAACAGATGCAGCCATTAGTTTTTGTTTATAGAGAGAGATATGGTCATCTGGATCGGTGGTGCCGTCGAATGTCGCCATGTTGGGGAGATGGAACTTCTTGGGGATCTCGACCCTTGCGATTTCTTCGACGAACGGGGATTCTTCGAATCCGCCGGACGCTTCTCTCTCGATCGGCTGCGGGACTCCTGGGAGCCTATTGAAACGATCGTCGATTGCCTTCATGTGTCGGTCGAACGTTTGCTGAAAAAGGGCCATGACATCTGGCGGATTGGTAACCTGTGTTTCGTCGATTCGGGCCCCAACAGACCCGATCGGTGTAGGAAAGGTGACATGGTTAGTCGAGAATGGACTAGCGAAAGGAGTTCAAGACGTACCCTCAGTGTGTCCGGGACGTCGTATGCTGGGAGGCGTTGGCTCGATATTGTCCATGTCGAGGCGCGTTCGGGCGCCGCCGCGGACGGGCGCGTTTCGAGATCCTGAGGCCACTGATTGTACCTACGACTTAAGAGACTCGTTCTCACGGGTTAGTTGCGCGATCTCGGCTTCGGATTGGGTTGACAAAGCGGCTAGGGCTTCGGTTTTCTGACGTTGCTGAGCTAGTTCCTCTTGAAGGGCGGCCATTTTTTGAGAGAGTTCTTGGAACTGGGTTGGAGTAGGATTTTCGATTGGGTTTTCTGTGGTTTGGGTTTCGTCTTCGAGACGTGGTTCTTGGTTATCAATAGGGGGGTCAATAGCCATGGTCGGAAGATTCCGGAAAGGTGATCGGCAAGTTGCCCCACGGTGGGCGCCAAATTGTTTTGGGGCGAAAAGATCGGACGACCTAAATCGCCTTAGACGGGGTTACTAGTCGATCAGACGATGGGAAATAATCCAAACCAAGCAAATAATAGATAAACAAGAAATAAATATATAATAGTAAGATGATTTTATTAGATATCATATGAATCGGATTAGATCGCAATACAACTTATCGTAATAAAATCAGAGATCGAGTGAGACTCGACCGGTGACTTGTGAGTGGCGACCGGCAGGGGTCAGACGTAGGCAGCCGTTTGGAGAGCTAGATGGAGAGCGAGAGTGCTATTCTGGTGAGTTTGCTAAGTGAGAATGCGTGTCCCCTGCGTAATTGTGAGTTCCCTGATCTTATCTTCTTCGTCGTTCCAAATATGGTAAGTCTTTCAATGCTCGGAGTGATGGTGAAGATTGCGCCATTAAATCTCTGCGTTTATGGTGGTTTGAAGGCAGTGGCCGTTGCGTGATCTAGCATTTAATGCTTGGCGAGATCCTCGCGATCCTGTCGGAAGGCATTCGACCAGAGACGTCTCGTCGGATCCTCTGGGCTTTCTTCTTCGATCTTCCGATTGGCAATGGGCTTGGGCTCGACCGATTTGACCCATCTTCTCTGGAGAATCCAGGCCCAACAAAGACTAAGAATTCGGCTTCTGCTAACCCATAATTTTGCTTTCCATCCCTATACACACAACCTCAGTTTAGTGCAACAGTTCTTCTATGAGTGCAATGAGAAGGGATACTTCATGGAGCATAGATTCAATACGGAGACCAATAAGATAACAAATATCTTCTTCGCAAGCCCGGACCAGTTGTCGCTGCTGAAGGCATTCCCGTACATTGTGTTGCTAGACTCTACATACGCAACTAACAAGAGGATTTTCATCAAAATTTTACCAAAATTCAACAAAACTAACACTTCTTAAACAAATCCAACAAAACTACCACTTGCATTTGGCTATTTTCATACAAATCCAACAAAAACCCTAAACACCCTTTCATACAAATCTATCAAGTTTCTACAATTTCATACAAAATAACTACTTCAAAATTAACCATCAAATGCAAATAACTACTTCAAAATTACACAAAAACAACAAATACAAGAACAAAAACACTAAAACAATATGAATCTACAATAACCGTAAAAAAAACTTAAAAATAAAAATAAAAATTAACAAGATATGGGATGTTACTAACCTTTCAAGGATATCGATCTACATAACGTGCAGATCTTGTTGATTCGTAACGAGGAGACTAGCTAGATGCGTAACGTGGGAAGAGAGCAATTTGAGGAGGCGAGCGGCGGTTTAGGTTAGAGACTCCCCACGTTACGTGGGGAGCCTGTTCCCACGTAACGTGGGGAGCCTCTCCTCACGTAACGTGGGGAGCCTCTCCTCACGTTACGTGGGGAGCCTATGCGCTGATTTTTTTTTTTGAATATGCGTTAAAAAGTAAGGGCCTATATATATAGATTAGAGATTTTTCACAAGGTCGATCATATGGTTTTTGGTTGTTAATGTTGAGTGTTTGGACTTTATACTCCCTCCATTCACTTTTACATGTCATTTTAGAGTTTTACACATATTACGGAAATTATTGAATATGTTTTGAAAATACATTTTTTTTCTCAATTTAATCACCCACCACTAGAGCTGTCAAAAAGTGATCGAACCCGTTTTACCGACCTGACCGACCCGCTTTTGGACCCGACCCGATCTGACCAAAATTTTTGGTAACCCGAATTTACCGAACCCGACCAACCCGAACCTGACCCGATTAACGATCAAATGTGGAGTATTAATAAAATATAACATAAAATTTATATGATAAATGACATATAAATAATGATAATATGCTCAATTATCCTAAAAAAAACATTATTGTGCTTATATAATTTTTATAATTCAGAAATTTATAAATTAATATAATATAACGTTAAATTAAAAATAAAATATAATTTTGGTCTACTAATATCAATTACATTATTTTGACAAATTTAAAATATGATTTTGGTCTACTAATATCAATTACATTTATTTTATTTCAACTTATTTTGACAAATTTAAATTAGGTTTTAACTATTTAATAGTATTTAAATAGTGAACAAAATATTTATAAAATGACGCTCTTGACCCGTTGGTCAACCCGATTTGCCCGTTGACCTGACTTGGCTTGACTTGTTATCCGAAATGACCCGATCCGTTCTCAATCCGAACCCGAAATAACCGAACTGAACCCGACTTGACCGACCGATTGACAGGTCTACCCACCACCATTTAGAACCAATAGATGAAGATAAAATAATCAACATTACCAAGTTTCAATACACATTTTATAATTTATATGTGATAAATTGTCTTGAAATCCTATAAGGATAAATATTTATGAACAAATTTTAAAGGCTAAAAGGACATCTAAAAGTGAACAGAGAGTAATATTTTACATGTCAATTATGAATAGTAATCCAAATTTATTTTTCTTGTATGTTAGGTGTCACTTTTTTTTTGGTCGGATATGTTAGGTGCCACTTAGTCTACTACAAAGGGGTAGTCCAATTTTAAATAAGATACCCTAAACTTTTATAATTGTGAAAATTGACCTCAACTATGGATTAACGAAATTAACCTTAGTGTTGTGGTGAGTCCGGTGATGAGATTTTCAATCGTCGATGACTTGTTATTTACACTCCTTTTTACAAATCTCCACTTTTAAAAAATCCCATCTAAAAACTCGTAGTAATACCTCCATTTTTATAGTAAGAGTCTGTTTTATCTAATCCTAATATTATATTATATATATGCCATCTACCTCCATTTTTATAGTAAGAGTCTGTTTTATCTAATCCTAATATTATATTATATATATACCATATATGGTGATGAATGTTGGCAGTTGATATATATGATAATTTTAGAAATTTTAAAACTTTCTGCTATTTTCTATAGTTTTGTGGTAGAAAAAGATGAAGTACTCTCACAACTTAATTTATATAAAATAGAGAACTATGTAGTAATTATATGAGCATAGTCAATCATCTAACATCATCTAACAAAACCGTAAAAAAAAACATTCAGAACATGGAGAAGGATCAAATGCGCGTACCTCTTATAATAAGTTGAGTGAACGTATATACACCGTTCAGATATCATCATCCAATGGTTCAGAATCGCACCATAATTTTAATTAAAAGAGGACATGGAGGGACATAAGAGTAATTTGGCTTGTATCTTTCTTCTCCCAGAGCTCCAGCGAAAGGCGTGCGTTCCAAAATCGCCATGATTTCCCACAATCTCTCTAACTCCGCCACCGCCGTCTACCTTTGCTCTTCGTCTAACTTCGCCATCGCATCCAGCCGTGACCGAGTCCGATACAAATCATATCGAATTTGTGGTTAATTTTTGGATGTTGTGGTTATGATAGGGGTTCCGTGGACGGAGAAAGAGCATAAATTGTTCCTGCTCGGGCTGCAGAAAGTCGGGAAAGGCGACTGGAGAGGGATTTCGAGAAACTTCGTGAAGACTCGGACTCCGACTCAGGTCGCTAGCCATGGGCAAAAGTACTTTCTCTGCCGGAGCAATCTCAATCGTCGGCGCCGCAGATCTAGCCTCCTTCAACACAAGCTTAGAGAGAGAGAAAGAGAGATCGCGGATCAAATGGAAGCCTTCGACATTGAATTCGTTCGCAGGTTCCCGCCTCTTTCTCTTCAATATTTCCTAGTCGTAATTTAGGTTATCTTGTGATTCTCATTCGATTGTCCCCTTCTGCAGTTAAGCGATGTTCTCAGAGACGCCGTCGATTTCGCATCTTTATCCGCATCGAATTCCGAAAGTTTATTTCGAGAGTGCGTTCAAAGCTTGGAGGTAATTCTGCTCTTGCTTTTAGTAGCTCCCAATTTGTGCTTTATCTGTCTGTTTGCCAACAAATTTGCCTAATAACTTCGAGCATTTTAGGCCCGGGTAGAGCAAATTGTGTCGGAGTACTCGGATGTTCAATTTCTCAAGGAGAATGATCTGAGTACGTGCTCTATCAAACAAAATTTGATATTGCAAATGTAGTTCATTTTGTTTCCTTTTTCCCAGTATATATGAAAATTTACTGAATTCAATATGTCTTGGGTTTAATAGTTTGTGTCCATGTTCTTTTCTTGTCATCCAGGAAGTTAATAATGGGTTTAATGTGCTTGTAGGTCTTTGTTTGGAACAATTGACAGTGGAGCTAAAGACTACTGAAGCTGAAAATGGTGACCTCTGTAATGAAATTGAGGAGCTTAAACAAACTCACATGGCAAGTAAGGTGTTTTCCTGAAGGACTGTTCTTAGCTGAGCAAGTGAGTTTGCAGTTTGCTGTTTTATTTCATGAATGTCACCAAAATTGACCTTGTGTATTATCTGTTAAGGTGTTTGCTGAAATGGTGGCCAGAGAAGTCTATGTGCTGCTATCACATGTGAGATGGAGCACTAGAACTAATCAGTGTACTATCACATGAGGATCTTCATGCTATAAGGCAACAAATACAATCATGATAATTGTCAAGAATGATATAGTACATGACAACAAGGATACGAAGTATCATGGTATCTGATTCATAAGGTGTTTGTCATTTGTCAATTGTTTTACCAAGATGCAGTTTTCCATTGCCAATACCTCAGCTAGTTGGTTGCTCTAGGGTTGCATTATGCTTATATCAAGAAATTGAAGCTTGACATATCATTGGCTGCTGTTGTGTACTCTGTAAGGAAATCCCCGGATGCTTGTCTTTAGTTTATTTGTTTGTTTTGATTGTGTTCTTCTGCTGTAGGGACTGCTTGGATCATGCTTGGGGAACTCCATTCACGCGTGGGTCCTACACCGCAAAGGACTCGTTTACATTGCAATGTTCAAGCCACTGTCAATTGCAATTGTTGCAGCCATGGGTGTCATGTTCCTTGGTTTGACCTTAGCAGCCACATATATGAAAAAATCATGCACATTTGACATGAGTTTGGGAAGAGACTGCAACAGTGAGTTGGAATTGTTTGATGACTAATGAGAAATTGGTTGTATGAACATTAACAGTCAGACATTCAGCAAAACAGTCACAAGAACAATACTCAGGTCATATGCATTATTGTGCTTGCCATATAATGCCACAATGCAATATACTTGTGATATTGAGTATTGAGATCTGCATATCACAAGATGAGTGACCAGCTAGCAAACAACAGTTGCCATTGAAGGAGTTTATGTGTTCATAATATTGAAAATATACATACTAAAGCCAAAGCCAGAGAGCCTTAACGTAATAAAATGTTTCCAAGATATCATTCGGTAGAAACAGACTACTGAAACTAAAAGCAAAATACATACCCCTAAGTCTATATATACATGAAAAGAAGAATCAATTGAATTGTCCATCACAAAACGAAAGAAAGAGGGTAAGTTTTAGCAATTTAGCCTATCTTTTAAAAAAATCTTAAACTTTATATTTCGACAAGGTATATTGTACATTGTACAATATAAAACAAAAAACTTATGAACCTGAAAGATAAAAAAACTCAAGAACTTCTATAAAAAATTCATGAACCTATAAGACAAAACTCATGAACCTGCTAGTTAAAACTCGTGAACTTCCAAGTTAAAACTCATGAACCTATAAGATAAACTTATTAAACAACGAGATAAAAAACTCATGAACCTGCAAGATAAAAAAAAACTCAAGAATCTCAGAAAATACCCATGAACCTGTAAAACAAAACTAATGAACCTATAATATAAAACTCATGAACCTGCTAGTTAAAACTCATGAACCTGGAAGTTAAAACTCATGAACCTATAAGATAAAACTTATTAAACTACAAGATAAAAACTCATGAACCTGCAAGATAAAAAAACTCAAGAACCTCAGAAAAAATCCATGAACCTGTAAGACAAAACTAATGAACCTGTAAGACAAAACTCATGAACCTGCTAGTTAAAACTCATGAACCTTAGAAAAATTTCATAAACTTGTAAAATAAAACTCATGAACCTATACGCCATACTCATGAACCTACAAGTTAAAACTCATGAACCAGTTCAAATGCATGAACCTACAAGGAAAAACTCATAAACCTGCAAGATTATCGACTTAAACTTCTCTTGTACGGTTTATCAACCTCTAAAATGTAGCCTATGAGGGATTTGAACCCACATCCATGTGAATAAACACATTGCTCTACCATTTGAGCTAATAGGCTATGACAACCAATACACAATTTCAGCCTTTTGTCATTCAAATTCAACACATGAAAGACGAACTGCACAAACCCAAAATCAAAGCTTTACATTCAAGTCCAAGAGTATAAAAACTCATGAATTTACAAGATAAAAAAACCCAAGAACCTCAGAAAAAACCCTTAAACTTGTAAGACAAAACTAATGAACATGTAAGACAAAACTCATGAACTTGCTAGTTAAAACTCATGAACCTTAGAAAAATCTCATAAACTTGTAAAATAAAACTCATGAACCTATACGTCATACTCATGAACCTACAAGTTAAAACTCATGAACCTACAAGTTAAAACTCATGAACCTATAAGTTCAAATGCATGAACCTGCAAGATTATCGACTTAAACTTCTCTTGTACGGTTGATCAACCTCTAAAATGTAGCCTATGAGGGATTTGAACCCACATCCATGTGAATAAATACATTGCTCTACCATTTGAGCTAATAGGCTATGACAACCAATACACAATTTCAGCCTTTTGTCATTCAAATTCAACACATGAAAGACGAACTGCACAAACCCAAAATCAAAGCTTTACATTCAAGTCCAAGAATATAAAAAACTCATGAACTTGCAAGATAAAAAAACTCAAAAACCTCAGAAAAAACCCATGAACTTGTAAAACAAAACTAATGAACCTGTAAGACAAAACTCATGAACCTTAGAAAAATCTCATATTCTCATAAACTTGTAAATAAAAATCATGAACCTATACGCTATAACTCATGAACCTACAAGTTAAAACTCATGAACCTACAAGTTCAAATGCATGAACCTACAAGGAAAAACTCATGAACCTGCAAGATTATAAGCTTAAACTTCTCTTATAGGGTTTATCAACCTCTAAAATATAGCATATGAGGGATTTGAACCCACATCCATGTGAATAAACACATTGCTCTACCATTTAAGCTAATAGGCTAAGATATTAACTCATGAACCAAATAGTTGTCTATATCAAATGATTAGTATCATAATAAGGGAAAAACAATTGCAGAAGTGTAAATACTTTATAATTATTGAGCTTGCATATATCATATATGAGCTTAATGAATAGAATCAAACAATTGCAGATCTGGACTAAATTGATTATCTGTAGTACTTATCCCAATAGAAATGCAGAGGACCAAACACAAAGCATGTTTCAAGTACAACAGACTTCACTAGCCCCAAAACTCAACAATTGAAAACTTCAAATCATGAAATCTTAACCCCACAATAACAACACATGCCTTGTTCGTTTCTTGCAGTGAAGATAATCATTCCAGTCTCATCTCCAACCAAACACTCAGTAATTTGCATTTGACGCATTTGAGGGCCATCTGGACGACCCCTCTGCATGACTAGCTTTGAGTCAACCACCTTTACAGTAAGAGTGTGGCCAACTGTACCAGTCCTTAGCTGATCCACTTTTGTAAACACTAGCTTCCTCATTCCTGTATTTGATTCAGCCATTGTCCAATACCTTCACAAAAGTCACAATAGAATCCAAGTCAAAGGTGATTTTCAGTGCCTTCAAGTGGAAACTTGCACAATTTCATAATGGATGAAATCGCAAAACATATAATCAGCAATGAGGATGATTGAAGATAATTAGCATTACAATAACAGACTCCTACAGAACTTGCATGTTAAAATCAACAGGTGCATATCGCGACAGAAAATTATCATAGATTCAACACCAATTCTCCATGATTTGCATGAAAAGAGAAGCACTTTAAGAAATATTCGAACTCCTAGCAATCACAGCAGTAGGATGAGAAACCCTAGAAACAAAATTACACCAAATCCATTGCTTACAAATCAGAAATAAAACTCGTAGAAGTATATTTGCCTAAATCACCGCAATTACCTGTAACTAGGGTTTATAATTCGATTGATTGAGGGAGAGAAAGATAGACGCGAGGTCCCAACCAGCTTAAGTAAGAAACTGTCGACTTACTTCATCCTTGAGGTCCCAATCGTCAAATTCAGTCCCCACAGCTGGACGGACATGACTGTCTCTTTCTTTGGGAACTTCATTTTCACTCCCTTCGACAAACAATTTACATTTCAGATTTAACAAACCAAAGAACAGGATCGAGCAGTAGAATTGACAAAACTGTACCTTCTGATAGAAAGGGTGAAGATAGTTTCTGATTCCTCGAAAGTACGGGCTCCTGATATCAATCGCAACATAGAAAAAGAGTTCAAGTCAGAAAAATTCAAAGCATCAACAATCTAGACGATAAATCAAAAAAGTGAATCACAAGAGTTACGCATGATCAGAAGTAAATAAAGGATTACAACGGGAGTGGAAGCTGGAGCATCGAAAGATGAAACGAGATGGCGACGATCAGTGTATCTGACTCCAAAAACAGCGTAAGAAACAGGCCATGGATTTCAACAAAATCACAATCAGGCTGCAGTGATTTGTTCTTGGCATGACGGAGCGAGAAACCTCAGGAGCTTCGCTTTAAATTGCTCGGAATCAGAAACCCTAGGATTACAATTCTCCATCGCATCTTCTTCCGGCGCCTTGAGCTTCGCTACCTCCTCGCATATGATTTTCTTGTCCTGGAACACGATCGCCTTCTTCGGCGAGGCCTACAACTCCGCCGGACGTTGGAGCTCAACTCCTCGTGGATCTCGCTCTCGGCATTGGCGGCGCCGGAGGAGTGAGTGATGTGACCGGACTTGGCGAAGAGAGCGACGACAATCTCGTTTCCGAGGAAGAAAACGAAGACAGGGCTGGCGACGGCGGCGGATAGTCGACAGAAGTAGTCGGTGGAGGCCTTGACGGCGAGCGGCGCACGAGCTGAGAGCCAGGTGAGGAGAGCATGGCGGCGAAGAGCTCACGAAGCGGAAGGAGCAGAAAGTAGAAGGTTTTAAAGGTTAGTGGTATAATCGTCTTTCTGTCCTATTTTTTTTCTAAAAGTACAAAATTTCCACTGTGTTCATTCTAACTAGCGTGAAGGCTTTTTTTCTTTATAGTTGCTCCATCTGAACCGTTAATTCTCTTTATCCTATGGTGGAAATTAGTACTCATGATTTATCTTAAGAAAGAAGTGTGCCAGAACGGGACTCTTCAGAACATATTTTAACAAATGATAGCCTAAAGAAAAAGAAATGTAAAATTAAATAACCAGTAAGTCATTCAATTACCTGACGGAATTGAATTATCCAATCCGTTATTCTCAATAGTTATCTCTAAAGTTTAGTTTTTTTCTTCTTTGTAATTTGCCCTATTTTGACACTTTAAATACTCCTAGAAGACTCGTGGACAATCAAAGGTCGGCAACATCGATGAAGACACAAGTTTTGAGTGTGACATTAATTCATATGTCGACCGTATGAAATGGTTCAAGACTCTCAAGAGTCAACTTGACTTGTGAATTAAGCCAAGCCAAGCCAAAAAGTCTATTCTACTTGTATCTCTCTTTTTCTCTTATCATGAATCATGATATAATCACATATGATTTACAAACCGTGCTTTTTGTCAATGGAATTTAATTAGTTGGAAACCGTCCAACTATTGTAAAAAGGTCGTTTATAGTGATAAATAACAAGAGCCATCCATTTTGAAACAATGAAATATATATTAGAATGAAAGGTCTATCCTCTTACATCCGCATACACCTTATCACTTCTCATGATCATGGTTTGATCATTGGTCCTCATCGATTTTTTTGGAACTATTTTTTTTTCTCTTTTTCAAACCAAATTCCTCCAAACCAGTTTTTTGTCCCTTAAACTATTTTTTTCTTACTTCATGAAAACACATTTTAAAGGTTGAACAATATGCAACTATGTTTAAACACTTTAATTTGTTCAAATATATAAGAAATTTTTTCAAATTTATTACATAAAAGTTTAAACTTATACGAAAAATAAAGTTGAACAATAATTCAGTAAAATTTCATCATTTGTCTAATAAACTTGAACTTTAGTTTGTAAGATAGTCCAAACTTAATACAAATAAAAAAAATCAATCCTAAACAAAAATTGTTCAAACATTAAACAACTCAAATTGTTCAAATATAAGCGCATTTTATTCAAAATGAATGCAAAATGTTCGAATTTAAGAAAATAAAAAGTTACATAATAATTCATTAAAGTTTGAACAATTGTCCAATAAAATTGAACTTTTGTTCATAAGATAATTCAAACTCAAAACAATGCAAGATGTTCAAAACATATCACAACTCAAATTGTTCAAACAAAAATACAGATTGTTCAGACATAAATGCAAAGTGTTCAAATTTAAGAAAACATAAAGTTGAACAATAATTATTAAAGTTTGAGCAATTGTTCAAACTCATATACATTTGTAGATACATTTTCTTAACTTTAGCAATTGTTCAAACGCATATTACAATTGTTCAACTTTATATACATAGTAAATTTACAATTGTTTAACTGTAAGATATAATTGTTCAACTTTATATACATAGTAATTACAGTTATTCAACTTTAAAATGAAATTATTCTACATTAATATACAATTATTCAACTTTAACATCCAATTGCTCAACTTTATATATATAGTAAATATAATTGTTCAATTAATAAAAAAATCATGATGAAAATATATATAAAAAAAAAACTTAACCCAAAAAAAATAAAAAACGTTCACGTTGAGTTGTTGACGAATCAATAAAATTGAATGTGATAAAGAATATTATAATTTTAAGATGGTTGATCTAGATTATTCATCATATAAATTTACCTATATATATGTATTTACTTTTGTAAAGTAAATATATATATATATAGAGTGCCTATGATTTATAGATTAAAGCTTTACAGAGAGAGGAAAAAGAATCTGTACATAATTTTTATTGATTTGGAAAAGGCCTATGATAGAATGCCTAGAGACCTTCTATGGGATTGCTTGGAGGCTAAAGGGATTTCAGGAACGTTTATTAGGATTTTGAAGGATATGTACGAGGACACAGAGACCAGTGTCTGCACACCAGGGGGTGATTCTGCTTACTTCCAGGTGAAAGTGGGGTTGCACTAAGGGTCGGCGTTAAGCCCTTTTCTGTTCACGATTATAATGGATGTTTTGACGAGCGACTTGCAGAGGGAGGTCCCTTGGTGTATGCTTTTCGCTGATGATATTGTTTTGGTTGATGAATCCAGAGCAAGGGTTAACACAAGATTGGAGGAGTGGAAGAATGCTTTGGAGACAAAGGGATTCAAGCTTAGTCGAGCGAAGACAGAGTATGTAGAGTTCAGTTTTGGTCCAGTGGCAGAGGAGGAGTCTGACGTGATGTTGGGGGAGCATATTGTACAGAAGAGAGAGAGTTTCAGGTACCTCGGCTCGGTCATGCAGAGTAACGGAGGTATTGACGCGGATTTACAACATAGAATTCAATCGGGTTGGCTTAGATGGAGAAGGGCATCTGGAGTGCTGTGTGACAAGAAGGTCCCTCTCAAGCTAAAAGGAAAATTATTTTCGACAGTGATCCGACCAGCCATTTTGTATGGTGCAGAATGT
The DNA here is from genome assembly GCA_027886185.1 of Rheum nobile. Classification (NCBI taxonomy): domain Eukaryota; kingdom Viridiplantae; phylum Streptophyta; class Magnoliopsida; order Caryophyllales; family Polygonaceae; genus Rheum; species Rheum nobile. The sequence goes on from WOAB01000056.1 coordinate 2,203,500, forward strand.
TGGCCGATAAATAAGGCGCAGGAGCAGAGGTTGATGGTAGCAGAGATGAGGATGTTACACTGGATGTGTGGCTACACGAGGCTAGATAGAATCTGAAACAAAGTTATACGGGGAAAAGTTGGAGTGGCTACTATTCAGGATAAATTGCGAGAATCTAGACTACGTTGGTTTGGGCACGTGCAGAGGAGGCCTACTAATGCGCATGTGCGCAAATGTGAGGAGTTAGCGGCAGTACAGTTTCGTCGGGGCAGAGGGAGACCTAAGAAGAATTGGATGGAGGTCATTAGAAAAGACCTCGCCTTTTTGTCTCTCACAGCGTCTATGGCTCAGGACAGGTCTTTTTGGAGGGATATGATTCGCATTACAGAGGGTTAGTCGAACAGGGGATCCATGTGGCGCTCTGAATCTCTTCTACATATTTTTCTCTTTTTCTCTATTTCGGTTCCCTTTATACTCATTTTTCCACTCTCGCTCTTTTTAGTGGGTCTTTCGAGGATACATCCACCCGACTAGTCTCGGGGTTCGGATGGAATCATCTTGACTCCCTCATACATATGTCGCAGACGGGTCAATCCACTGGGTTGTTGTATATGTATTTACTTTTGGTGAATACCTTTTTTTTTATAGGAGGTGAATACCTAAGTCATCAGATAAGACACGGATGTGATTGTATAACGTACGTAGCCACATTATAAACCACTCGACACGTCTTCGTATAAATCAACTAGGTTGCTGATCAATTAGGTTATATTTAACCAACTTGTTATAATAATATTTAGATAACTCGTAGATGATGTAATGTCTATAGTTAAAAGATCGATCAAAATTTAGAATTTGTGAGTACATAATTCTGTACCACAGTAAATTTGTAAAAGGAAACGATTGATCTCCCTACGAATGAACAATGGATGCGAAGAGCGATAAAATGGACACGAGATTTGTTGACCCAGTTCACCATGAATGACTATATCTGGAGGCTACCAAGACAGGATCCTCAATATGATATCGATCACCATTACAATCAAACATGTGTTTTCTCTAGAGAGGAAGGAGATGAAAAGGAGGCTGTAAACTTATCCAGCCCTTGGTTTCTATGTAGGTTTAGGTTATTAAATATATTCTCTTCTTAGTAAATGGGCCTCATTAAACCAAATGGGCCTCATCTACTACTATTGGAAAGTGCACACTTTTCCCTGTCAATTTGCCCCTCGGGTTTTCGAGGTTGTTTCAGGCTCGGGAAGCCGAATCATCGCTGCGCTCAAGCTTCTTGCCGACCTGTATGTAACGATCTTTACCAGGCTCTGTTGAAGTCGACACTCAAATGCTCCGGTTCGCTCAGGCTTAGTTGTCGTTGAAGTTTTTGATGCTCGACTTGGTGTCGCTCAATCAGGTGTTGTTGTTGGCGATCTTGGAGTTGAGTCGCCCAAACAAGGCACCCACCCTGATCTAGGTAAATCTCGACGAAACGCTTTGCAACTTAGCTTTTCAATTCCACGACGCTAGCTGACGTGCGTACAGAAGATGAGTTTTTGACTTTCTGTAAGGTGGCACGGTCTGGGCCCTTTATGCACGGTTTGCACCAAACCGTGCATGACTACAAAACCTCAAAATTCCGCTGTCTGGAAGAGTGCACGGTCTAGGACCACCCTGCACGGTTTGCAGCAAACCGTGCAGGTTTACTGAGTCTTAGCTTTTGGCCTTCTGGCGACCAAAACGGTTTGGGGTAGCTCTGCACGGTTTGCTGCAAACCGTGCAGGCCCCCAGAAACTTGTATTTGTGGTTTTCTGAAGCAACTGAGTGCCCATACGACCCAATCTCGATCGTTTTCCATCAACTCAGATTAATTTGTCACTAATCGAATAAGCCGATCTATATATTTCGATCGTGGGAGTTCCGACCCTGAATCACTAATCAAAATGCCCGGACCTGGAGGAGTTCCGACCACGAGTCACCTACCAGAGTGCTCTGATCTGGAGGTAGCTCTACAAGAAGTCACCCAATGATGGACGCCACTGCAGGCCAGTTTTGAACTCGATGTTAGGACTGTCATAACTGACGCCCTCAAAGGTTCTAATTGTTTCTCCCCGACCTTCTGAACTGAGGTCGTGGGATTTCCGACCCAAGGCTGCTAATCAAAGCGTCTGGATCTGGAAGGTTCCGACCATGAGTCACCTACCAAAGTGCCCCGATCTGGAGGTAGCTCTACAAGAAGTCGCCCAATGATGGACGCCACTATAGGCCAGTTTCGAACTCTTTGCGAGACTGTCTAAACTGACGCCTCAAAGGTTCTAATTGATTCTCCCCGACCTTCTGAACTGAGGTCGTGGGATTTCCGACCCAAGGCTGCTAATCAAAGCGTATGGATCTGGAAGATTTCCGATTCGGAGTCACTATCACTAAGTGCCCCGAATCTGGAGATGGCCCTACGAGAAGTCGCCCGATTACGGACGCCACTGTAGGCCGGTTTTGAACTCTTTGCGGGACTGTCTAAACTGACGCCCCCAAAGGCTCTATTGGACACTCAACGTGCTACTCGTATCAGCATCTCCGTTGGACGCTTTCGACGTCCTACGTGAGTATACTCGTCTCGGTATCAACATAGGAGCCTCAATCTTAAGTCAACGCGATGTGCGTTGCCCGAAAAATATGACATAAGTCTGAAAAGTTCATGACAAAATGCTCATAATGTAAAAAGACCAAATGTTCAAGGATGATCCTTTGAGGGGCTCGTTAAAATCTCTTCAAGTTGGAGTCGCTTCAAGTACGCTGAGTCGCTCTACCTCCAACGTCTTCCAACTTGTCCGAGCCAATGCCCCTGCTTGCATCTGTCACCCATGCTCCCCAGCTTGCATGCTTCGATGTACCTTGGCTAATTGGAAGGATGACGCATCTCGTGCCCTTGTTGCTCATAGGCTGATATGACATAGAGTGGTGACAGCTCATGCCCCAGTGGCCCGTAGTCATGTTGCTTTAAGCTTCCTATAATTTGTTAGATGACATGTCCATAGACATCAAATCAATTGATCAGTGACACTATCATGCTCTTGATACGGCCTAGAAATATTAGATTGACGATTTAACGACACCGCTCAATCATTACAACCTGCTAGCTGACATGCTCATAGATATCAAATCAATTGTGCAATGACATTATCATGCTTTCAATGCAGTTCAAGATAGATCAGGTTGACAATTTAATAATATTGCTCAATCCTAATTGTAATTTAACTCTCCACAACAATCAACACATATCGATAATTTCTAAAGTATGCATTGTAATCAAAGAGAATGGTAGAAACTTAGCTGGAGAATAGTTTCAATCGCGCATGCTCAAGTTTTTCTTCGAATGACATTCATCTGGCTCGTAGCATGCTTACACTACCGCTCGTTGTCGATCGTAATTGTCGGTCTTTGGTAGCCAATGCTTGGATCTCATGTCCGCTTTCATTAGCGATTTGCTCCAAGCTCGTACCGGCATGGCATAAACATATAATAATTACATCATAATTATATAAAATTATTTTGCATATACTATTTGCAAAAAATAATTGAGGTTATTTTAAACGAATAATATTAAATGTCACAAATTACCGATAGGGTTGAAATTAACCCGGGTAAATTTGGTCTCCTCGCTCCATTCCGAAGATCACACTGTTGATGGCGTACCAAGAAAATAGGCCCAAACAAACTGAATGGCCCATTCAACTTTTGGGGATGGCCCATTAGCAAAATTAGGCCAACTACGGCCCACCGAGAATTCCTCCAGCACAAATCATCGTCTCCCTCCTCACGCAAGGACGTCGCCGACCACGCACCCTACGGCGTTTCCTAGCATGCCCTCGTCTGCGCTTTCCTTCTGGTGGTGCTGGTGGCGCCTGCCGACGACGGCCTCCCTGGTGGGCATTCTTCGGCGAGGCACGTGGCGCCCGGTGCCAGGAGGGATCGATTCCTCCCTGCGGAGCGGGGTCCCGAATTCTCGGACGGAGCCCCCCGGCGCGGCAAAGCCTGCAATCGTCGTCGGTCAGATGGCCGCCCTCCGGCCCTGGAAGTGGAGGATGAAGCTCTGGCCGCCCTCCGTCGCCGGAACTCCCCTCGCTCTCGTCGCGCTCCCGGATCTGTGCCGCCCTCTCCCCCGACGCCTCCGGGGACTTGTTGCGCTTCCAGATCCGAACGGACCCGGCCGCTAGGGCTCCGATGGCGCTCGAGGAACCGTGGTCGCGGCTAGCCCTACCGCGGTCGCGACCCTCTCTGAATCGAGCGGATCTCGCGATCTCGCCCATCCGAAGCATCAGCCAACTGCCGGAATGTGAACGGAATTGTTCCAGATGCACTGCTTTTTGTTCTCCGTATCGTATTCATCGTAATCGTTTCCCACAGATGGCGCCAAATGTGAGTACATAATTCTGTACCACAGTAAATTTGTAAAAGGAAACGATTGATCTCCCTACGAATGAACAATGGATGCGAAGAGCGATAAAATAGACACGAGATTTGTTGACCCAATTCGCCATGAATGACTATATCTGGAGGCTACCAAGCCAGGATCCTCAATATGATATTGATCACCATTACAATCAAACATGTGTTTTCTCTAGAGAGGAAGGAGATGAAAATGAGGCTGTAAACTTATCCAGCCCTTGGTTTCTAGGTAGGTTTAGGTTATTAAATATCTCATCTTCTTAGTAAATGGGCCTCATTAAACCAAATGGGCCTCACCTACTACTATTGGAAAGTGCACACTTTCCATCCTGGGCGAAAAAACACGCACTCCGTTTTGTTAAACCTCGCACTCCATCCTGGGCGACACCTAGTGCAGCCCAGAAAACTCGATTTTCTTAGGCTGCACTAGGTGCCGCCCAGGGTTGGTTCAATTTTTTTTAATTAAAAGTATGATTTAAATTAATTTTAAAAATATCCGGTTCAGTGAACCGGTTTTGTGGACGGCACCGGATTTAATTTTGGGAAAGGGTTTATGGGCGGCACGACTTGCCGTCCACAAAACCGGTTCACTGAAACCAGATTCTGGACGGCACTATGTGCAGCCCAGGGAGTGTACGATTGAAATTTAACGATCAATTGGGCTGCACATCGTGCCGCCCAGAATTTTCCGTTTTAGTCTTAACGGTCATGTGGCCGGCTATATATATGGGAGATGTAATAGTAGTTGTACCACCATTGAAATACACCCCAAAAAAACTTCAAACACTTTGTAATTTTCCGGCTATATATATGTCGTCGTCAAGCGATCCTTGTTGGAGGGGGTTGTCGGAGTCGTCTTCGAGCGCGCCCACGTCTCTAGATGATGAAGTTGATTTTCAGTCGCCGATTTCTCCTCAGTACTTCAGGGTACGTAATATTTTTTATTTTTTTTTGTATAAAGTGATTAGATATTAACTGTACTAAGTCTTTCAAATGTTGACTGTTTAGAAATAATGCATAATTTTTGTATATTAATTTGTATAAATTTAACTATTAATTAGTCTCTAATGTACTAATTTTTGTATATAAATAGGGTGATTCTAGTGATGATGAATTTATAGCAATCGACTTCTCATCCCATTTTACTACTAATGAGATATTTCCGAGTATGGAGGGATTGAGGGAGTGGGTGCAAAAGGTCGGTTTTAGTCTTTTTATGGTGATACTACTAAATCATCAAATCCTAGAAGGATTATATTTTATTGTAAGAGATCCGGGTTACCTAGGTCCGACAAGAAAAAGAAGTTAGTCGATGGTAAAAAGGTCAGCCCGATACGAGTGAATAAAGCTAGGTCAAAGAAAAAGGGTTGTCCCTTTTTGTTGCATGGTAATTTTAGGGAAGGAAATGCTATTAGAGATCCTGGGTGGACCATATCGGTTGTTAGAGGATGCCATAACCATATGCTTTCGACCACCTTGATTGGTCATGCATTTGCTTCTCGACTTACGAAGGAGCAACGTAGAAAAGTGATGATTGATACTGCGGCGGGTGCAAGACCCAAGGTTATTTCTACACAGATTAGGAATGAATATACGAGTTCAACAGTATCGATGAGGCAAGTGTACACTGTTAGGGCTAAGGAGATGTTGAAATCCCTGGGCAATCTGAATGTGACACAATGGTCATTGGGGTTTTTGAAGGACAAAGGCTATTTGTTGGACACCGCTACTAAAACGAGGGAAGATGGGAATGAGGTATTGTCGTGCTTGTTTGTTTCTCATCCAGACGCTCGACATTTGTTGTGGGTGTTCCCTAATGTCGTCATCATGGATTCGACGTACAAAACCAACAGGTAAACCTTACTCGTTTTAGTATTATGAGTAGATAATGGTATTTTGGGCGAGTTTGAAGTTTATTTTGTGTTGGATTTATAGGTACGGTATGCCACTGTTCCATATTGTTGGGTTTACTTACACCAACTTCACATATTGTATTGCTCTTGCGTTCATGGAAAGGGAGACGGCAAGCCACTATGCATGGGCATTGACACGATTGAAGTGGTTGTTCGGGGGGAAAAGTCCCGTATGCATCATGTCTGATCGAGAGCTAGGACTGATCAAGGATGCCGATAAGGTGTTGCCGAAGGTTCGGCATCATTTGTGTCAAGTCCATGTAGACCGTAATGTGAAGGCATATGCTAAGTCGATGAACATTGACGAGAAGAAATTCTCGGGAAGTATTCGTCGGATGATGAGGTCTCACACAAAGAAGGAGTATGGAGAGCGACTTGCTCACTTTAAGGAGACATGGAATAAAGGCCTTGTGCATTATGTGGAGGAAACTTGGTTTAATCACCATAAGAAAAAGCTAGTTGCGGCATGGTGCGATGATGTTCTCCATTTTGCCACAAGAACATCAAACATGTAACTTTCAAACAAACATTTGCAATCAAATTGGGTTTTAAAATTCATTTAGTAAATTGTAAACGATTATATTATTTTCAGGGTTAAGGGTCAGCACTTTATGCTTAAGGACATGATTGAGACATCCGTTGGAGGGTTCGACACAATTGTGCAACACATCGACAACATGTTTGTTGATCAGCATCGAAAGATCCGATTTGAGATGACCAAGAACTGCACTGCCTTTCCCATGGAGATAGTAAATGGCCCTGAGTGGGTTAAGGTCTTATTCAAGCGCATCCTTGAAAAGTGCTTTGAGAAATGCTTGAGAATGTTGTATGCTCAAGCTGTATTAGCAAAGGAGGGGGAAATTGGGGACAAATGTGATGATTTTTGGTGGAAGTCCACACTAGGACTGCCTTGCCCACACACAATTAAGGTGTATGTGGAAACGGGTTACCTGTTGGTGCCTGAAGAAGTTGATATTTTCTGAAAGCAGATCAGATGGGAAGGGGTAGATGCTAAGGATCTTGATATCGATGATGGTGTTGCAATCACAACGGATAATGTCACGGTGCAGGACTTCTTTGAAGAGTTCTTTTGTGGGAAAGTTGATGGATTTAGGTTGAAGAAGATGGCGGAAAAGTGGCGTGAGATTGATGACCCTACATCATGTCAGACTGAAGACCCGCCACGTGGTGAGACCAAGAAGGGGAGGCCTAGGATGAATGCGAGAAAGACCGGCACCAAGAGGAATATGGGTTGGGACGAGTATGTGGATGCAAAAAGTAAGAAGATGAAGGAGAAGCAGAATATGAAGGATATGGATAAGGAGCTGGGAGTGGAAGAGGAGGATGCGACTGCAGAGAAAGAGACGACCAATGTGAAATCCTCCGTGGGATCAAAATCGTCTGTAGGATCGAAAGGATGTCCTACTAGCGGAAGACCTCGCAGTGGAGTCTCAACAGCAAAGGCGAGTGCCACTAAACCTGGAAAGTGCAGATCTGCTTCAAACAAGTCCAAATCGGCTTCAAACAAGTCGTTCAAGTATCTCGGCTTCAACTGGGGACATGAGAATATTGATCATTTCATGCTCGCATACATTTCTAGTGTACAAAGTGTCAAAGGCGATGGTCATTGCGGGTTTCGTTCCCTTGCCGTTTTACTATGTCGCCGAGAAGAGGAGTACGTTGATGTCCGATTAGAGGTTTCGAAGCACCTCCAGACACATCGAGCCAACTACATAGAGCTGCTTGGGGAGGAAGAGTTCACGGTGGAAGCATTTGTTAGGAAATTGAATTATATTGCTTCACTGTGCACAAGGAACTTCTGGTGTATAATGCCTATTACTGGTTTGATGTTTGCCATGGAACACCAAGTGGCGGTTGTTGTCTTATCATGGTTTGGACCGCACACATGTCTTCCATTGTGGGGGGCCCCGGGTGCTGAGCCTCCGACAAAAGTTTATGTGATAGCACATGTAGGCAAGAGAGACCATTACGTACCGGTACGTGGAGCGCTACTCTCTGGTATTTGCTTATTCTTTCATAAATTGTTATAATTTTATTGTTTATGTTTACAGGTTTGGCTTGTTGATGATCGTTGTCCAATTCTACCGCCTCCGAGGCAGTGGTTCATTTACAAGGACCCAAGTGTTGATGGATGGGATAGTCATGAGCGCTTTAAGGATAGGTTCAAGAATTATGTAGAGGAGCGAGCGGAACAAGGGCGACCCGACATACTTACCTAGGCTTTTTGGATTGTAATTGACTCTATATATGTCATTGTATTTCAATTTGCTTAGTTTGATTGAGATTGACCGGATATTGTGTTTATAATCGTTTGTTTTCATTCGAATTGTTGTTGATTCGGGAAAATGCAATACGAGACAATAATATTACTTGGGAATCATTAACAAATACACGCACACATAAACGTTAAAGCGTACACTAGTTGAACATTAATCATAAAAAGCTATCTAATTCTCATCAGAATCGGTCTCCCCTCCATCATCAAAGCTACCGTTGTCCACCTCAGATTCTGGATCTTCTAAAAGACCCGGGATATGACGTTTCGGGTGTACAGCCTCGGTGTAAAGGGTGACTGGAACACCAGGTCTGTAAAGAGATATAATTTTAGCTACGTGTTCCTCATCTACCACCTCACAGAGTCGGGGAGGATCCACACCCGGTGGAAAGTAAAAATCTGACCAGGGCGAACCCCAGTTGTTGGATTGTAAAATAACGTCATGAACAAGTAACCTAATGATAACCCCCCCTCTCCAGGCAAGACATCCCTCATACGCAACATGCGGACCTCGCCACCTTCGTATCCATGGAAAAACATGTCCATCCCACTTCGTTGGCGTATCATTCGATTGTAGGTGATTCGCCCATTTTGGTAAACTTTGAGAACCAAAGGCGCCATTAGAACAAATAGAACACACGAAAAGTTTGTGAGAAGTTATGGAGTGGTAATTGTGTGGATGAGTAGATGATTTCGTTGCGTATTTATAAGGGTTCATGACAGGCAAAATATGACCATTTTGGGCGGCACATAGTGTAGCACAGGGTGGTTTACTTGGGCGGCAACCGGTGCCGTCCAAAAGGGTACCTTTGGGCTGCACTAGGTACCGTCCACGAGGGTACCTGTGAGATGGGATTGTTGGTTGAGTTTGTGTACCCCTTTGTGCTGCACTAGGTGCCGTCCATGAGGTTTCAATACGATACAATCATATGTTATAACGATATGATACAACTATAAGATATAAATAGGATACAATCATATGATATATAACCATAGTAATCATATGTTATAACAAAAATAGATACAATCATATGTTATATAACTATAAGATATAATCATATGTTATATAACTATAGGGTATAGCCATATGTTATATAACTATAAGATATAAATAGGATATAATCATATGATATATAACCATAGTAATCATATGTTATAACAAAATTAGATACAATCATATGTTATATAACTATAAGATACAATCATATGTTATATAACTATAGGGTATAGCCATATGTTATATAACTATAAGATATAAATAGGATACAATCATATGATATATAACCATAGTAATAATATGTTATAACAAAATTAGATACAATCATATGTTATATAACTATAAGATACAATCATATGTTATATAACTATAGGGTATAGCCATATGTTATATAACTATAGGATATAATCGTAGTATATAACGAAATTAATTAGATATAATCATATGTGTGGTTGGGCTGCACCAGGTGTCGTCCAGATGTGATATAAATCATATGTGTGGGCTGCACCATGTGCCGCCCAGAATAGTTATTTGGGATGCACCTCGTGCCGTCCAGCATGCCTATTAATACCACAGACAAATTCATCTCTTCCACATCCAAGGAGCCATTCAACTTCGGTGGTGAAGAAAAATTCTCCTCAAGATCAGCAAATTTCATTCTCGTTAAAAATATATTATTCATGCATTTTTGGCTTTATTTATTTTTTCAGGGTGTATACATTGCGATTAAAAAAATATTATTTCAGATCTAAGAAATCAAGATCGTGGGGTAGTATGGCTCCGTCGTCCAGCACGTCCAACAGTTCATTGGCTCTGGGTTCAATGTGCCAATGCAATTTCCCGGTCGTTTTGTACACTTACGACAGGCCCATTCACTATAAAAGAAGGTACCTCGCATGCAAGGATTATATCCCAATGGAGCGGGATGGGGAAATGAGAGGTTGTCGTAGCTTCAAGTGGGTTGATCCACCATACGACGACAATGCTGCCAAGATTATCAGAGAATTGGTGCGGGAAAGAGATAAGCTTCAGAAGCTGTGCGAAACCCTTTCAGATTCAAACTGGAAGTTAAAGAGGAAGATATTTTATCGGGGTTACGATATAACAAAATAAGTTATAACTATGTTTTTTTTATTAGATAAGTCGTCAATTGTATGAATAATGTTATTATTACAGCATTGAGTTGGTGTCATTGCCTTGTGTCCATTATACTCTTGACCGAGTCAAGAGTTCTACAGAAGGATGAGCATTCGATGACCAGGTTGAACATGCTGATCTGCTCCTTTTCCTAGCTGCAGTACAGAAATACTTGGAATCTTCAAATTTCAAAATTTGTAGATTGCAAGTATTTCTGTGATGCAGCTAGGAGAAGGAGCATATCAGCATGTTCGACCTGGTGATCGAATGCTCATCATTTTTTAGAACTCTTGACTCGGTCAAGAGGATAATGGACACAATGCAATGACACCAACTCAATGTTGTAATAATAACATTATTGCTGTTAGTTATTAAATAAGTCTTCAAATGTATGAATAATATTATTGTTACAGCATTGAGTTGGAGTCATTGCCTGGTGGCCATTATCCCATTGACGGCCTGAAGAATCCTAAAGGAGGGTGATCCTACAATGACCAAGGTCGTCCCCATCGAACCTTCTGATTTGACCCTTTTTTCTGGCAGCGGCACAGAAATATCCTTTACGATTCTTCAGGCGGTCAATGGGATAATCTGCACAACGCAATGACACCAACTCAATCCTGTAGTTATTTGGATGTAATCGTGTGGATTTGTAATGATGTATTATATTTCATAGTTTTAATGAAGTAATCTATTATCGAGTTTGGATGAAAATAACAAAACAAAAATCTACAAAAAGCAATATTGTATAAACAAAGAAGTCATAGTAACATATACCCAAAAAAATGAACAAGCTGGACGGCACATGTAGCCCATAACTCGGCTGTACCATATAGCCCAAGAAATGAACCTGCTGGGCTGCACCTGTTGCCGCCCATAACTGGGTTGCACCATGTGCTGCCCATAATAGTCAAATTTGTCACAAACGGCCATATGAAATGGCTATAAATAGAAACTCCATTATTGTTGCTCATCCTTCATATTACTATAAAAATAAACCTCGTATTACCCTCTATGTCATCACCAAGTCCAAGTCGTTATATTACTTACCGCCACGCTATGCCTTTGAAAATCTATCGGGGCAGACAATTGGTCCGGATTGACGGGGCCCAAGAGGTGGGCTATTCACACCGTTATGAAGGGGGGACCGTAGAGGTGATAGAAGACATCGTTATCGCTGGGTTAGAGTCCTTGGAGTTCGTGAAGTTAATTGTTGGAGAGGAGTGGCCCGCTGTGAGAAGGGTCTTTTATTACCCGTACTCCGCCACCTTACCAATCGTGAGGAGGTTTCTTTGTACGTGGTCGGCGACATTGTCTTTCGCATGGGGTAGGACCTTCACGAGTACATGTTTATGTGTTTTTTAGAATGTTTATGTGTTTTTTTTTTATTCCGAATGTTGGATTGTATTCTATGAAGTAATTGATCATCGATTTCTTGTAGAAATAACCAAACGAAAATCTAAAAAAACCAATATGGATGAACAAAGAAGTCAAACTAGAAATAAATATTTTACAAACTATCAAAATCACTATCCAAGGACACACATAAACTCTCAGAATCACTACCCAATGACACACCTAAACCCGAATCCACGCTCGGTGCCCAATCTGGAGGATCCACCGGCATAGGTTGAGACGCTGCCTGTTGAGCTGCTGCACGCTCTTCTGCCATCCTAGATGATTTGGCCTTCTCTCTATCAAATATAGTCTCGCCTACACTAGAGGGCTGGGAAGACATCTATGATGCTCCTACAAGCGGAGGAGCTACAGGGATGACGTCACTGGCAAGTATGTCATATATATGTTGAAAGTGTCGCAAACACCCTAAACCACCTGCCTCTATAACCTCCTGAAGAAAGGCTTTGCCCATCGCCACACGCTGCAAATGAAAACAAACATTTTAAATATATAGACTTCCCTAAAATAACTAATAAGAATAAAATGGGAGAAGAAACATACCCTTTGCAAGTTGATAGCCAGAGGTGGGCCTCTACAAATACGACGCTGGACTGGCGCATTCGGACTCACGTAAGGATGCGACACCTGTAGATACCAGTCCAAGTACGCATCGTGGACATCCCAAGCCATTGTGGCAAGAGGACTCGTCAAGATGTAGGGGCAAAGATGATGCTCAAGCTCGTCTCACCTGTGCCAATGTGGGTCAAAGTACAATTGGTATCGCCTCGTCCCCCTAAAATCATGAGGACGCACTGCAACCCGAGGCTCTATGATATCGAAGGGCCTGCTCTATCGATAACCGAACTGTCGGGTAAGCCTATCCGGCATGTAGAGCTCCTCTACACTGAGAAAACGAATAGTCTCTCGATACGTGGAGGCCCTATGAGCACCTCAGAAATCAAGACCCTCATACGGCATCCACCGTATCTGCAATTAACCCCAAAATACAAAACATATATTAATTCATTAAGCCTATCTTATAGTATATTAAAATGGAATAAGAATACGTACATCCTCTGGCCTATACTCGTCCAGTATCCGTCTATAGTGTAACTGGTTGCGACTTAAACGGACAGGGGTCCGGCCAATGCAATATCGTGCAGCGCGTCGAAGGTCGTCATCCGCACCTTCCTTGAGGTTAGGGTTGCCCGTGAAGTATACAAAGTACGTCCAAATTCAAACCTGCGTATGGAGGAATAAAGACATTAGTTATAAATAATTAAACACCGTATATTAATGATTTAAATTACAATCGAACTATAATAAAGGTCTACCTCTAAGAGACGTGCGCAACCGGCCAACTGTGCAGCTCCGCGTCGAGAAGCCTCTCCGAGGTTTCTAAAAAGGAGCGCTAGAACCCCGATGCCCCAAGCTGTATGAACGACACGCTCCCAATCCACAAAAAGAGGTAACAACGTAGTCCTCAGCTTGTTCGTCGACTTGTCAACGAAAATACTAGCCGACATGGTGTGCCACAAGAAACCAGCTGCTATATCATCTGGATATACACCCTCCTCAATCGTCCTCAACATATGCCTCCCTAGCTGAAATTGCTTGATCCAGCCCTTCCTAAGGTCACAGACCATGTCAGCATCATCCTCATATAAATTGTACTTCGAATCAATGCCAAACATGTACTCAAACAATGCCTCACACTCCACCAGCTCGCTATCCTGACGGGACCATGGTGATGTCACCTCAAATCCCTCAATCGGCAGCCCTAGAATCATCATAACGTCATGTAGCGTAGGACCTATTTCGCCGAAGGGAAAGTGGAAGGTGTTCGTCTCTGGATGTCATCGCTCAACGAACGCTGAAATGAGGGTGTGATCAGCATTACCGAACTGAAAATCAAGCAAACCGGTCAACCCCGTCTGCTGAGCAATCCAAAACCAGGAACCCTCCTCAAGGACCTCTCTGGGAATACGATCCCTCCAAAACGCAAACTGTATAGGGCGTGTCTGAACCCTCAAAGTCTTAACAACGTCCTCTAGAGGGTCCAATAACGCCTTCCTCCATATCAGCTCCGCAATGTGCGTATCAAAGTTCCTCAACACAGAAGGAAACTGCTAAGCTGGCTCAGGCTGAGGTGGGTCCTGCTGAGGTGGGTCCTCCTGAGGTGGGTCCTCCTAAGGTGGCTGCTGCTCTCGTGGATCCTGCTCTCGTGCATCCTGCTCTCGTGGATCCTGCTCTGGTAGGCCGGTAGTAAAGTTTGGATCCTCAGTAGCTGTAGTGGTAGGGGCATCCTCCATAACCACGTCCTCATCTGAACGGATGGGACCAACATCGTCCTCACTAAGCACCTCCGTGTCCTGTGATACACCCACAACCCTCCTCTTGCGAGCAGATGCAGTAGTAGGGCGACTGTCTCGATCCGATCGTTTGATTTTACCCAATACATCCTATTTTGCCACAAGAAATATAATTATTTTCATTTTACTATTATTTTATGTATTTATAATAACTTTTAGTTACATATACCTTAGCAATTGTTAAAGAAAATTATTTTCTTTATAAAATCAATATATTAAATATTTTCATTTTCATTAGGGCAATCTACGCAATATAAATCTAAACAACTATTATAAATAAATTAATAATTGTTTTTTTATACATAACAAAATTGAGCCAATTACCTATAATGTCATTTTTAATTATGATTAAATACAACAAAAACTAAGTCTAAAAATCTACAATTACAGTACAAAATTTATTAAAGAAATTACATTTAATAAATTAAAAATAATGAGAAAAAACATACCTTTTCGGTCGGCCTCCGTTCATATTTCTGGTTTTGACGAACAGGATTTCCGTCCAACTCATCCACCGCCTCCATAGCAACCCCTAGAGCGACGTCGAAAGAATTGTCTGCCCCGATATCCACCTCCTCGGTCCTAGCCGGCAATCTATCCTCCTCGTCGCCGACAACCTCCTTGCCCGAAACGACACCGCCAACCTCCTCGCCCGAAACGACACCGCCGCCGCCAGCACCGCCAACCTCCTCTACGCTCGCCGACAATTCTACAGTCGGAGATCTGGGCGGCACCTCGTGCAGCCCAGATCCCTCCTCGTCCCCGGATCTGGGCGGCACCTCGTGCAGCCCAGAACTCTCCTCTTCCGCCCCGGCGACGACTCTCCTCCGCCTCGACTAAGCCGGAAAGCCGCCGCTGAGTCCGCCGTCGAGTCTAGTGTCTCGGCGCCGCCGGGATCTTTCGCCGCCACCATCTCTCTCTCCTCCCTTTCAACCGCCGCCCATATCTCATCCTGAAGTAGTTCGTCAATGGATACCATTTCGCCGGGATCCGCCATGTCTCTCACCTCCCTTTCAACTCTCTTTTCTTGAAACAAAATTTTCGCCGGAATCTCGCCTTTCAACTCTCTCGGAGAAGACGATCTCGACGGTATTTATTGCCGCCGAGATCAGTTTTTATTTATCTGTCAAAGGTGGGCGGCACCTATTGCCGCCCACATTCAAATTTTGAAATCAATTGTGGGCGGCAAGTATTGCCGCCCATGTTCAAATTTTGAACATTATTTGGGTGGCAAGTATTGCCGCCCACAGTTAAACCGAGTTGAAAAAACAAATCTAATTTTTTTTAAAATAATATAAAATTCTTAAACCGGGTTCGATAAAAAAAAATTATGGGCGGCAATACATGCAGCCCAACTTCTGAAGCGGGTTTTCGAAAACCCGGTTTGTCTGGGCTGCACTAGGTGCCGCCCAGGATGGAGTGCGAGGTTGAAAATTTGGGAGTGCGCGGTTTGTCGCCGTAAATAAATGTATAGATATCAAGTATTTTTATTGTGTAATATCTGAAACTTTTAAATGAATAAATACCTTATATAGTTATATGCAAAATTACTTGATTTTTGTTCTCCGCAAAAGCATACAAACTACGTTTTTCAAACCTAACTATCTTATCTTATATACATATAAGATTGGGTGGTTACCCCATTAATTGCCTACATTAATTATGTTTACAATTATATTTATATAATTATTATTGCAAACTAGAAATCGAAGCCCGTGCTTCGCACGGGCCTTTTGTGTATATGTTATCGCGGTTTAAATGTGAATTTGTAATATATGGATTGTTGTTGCATGTTTTATCTTAAATGATATATTATTTGATATGTATTTAATGTAATATCTAAGTATTTTAGGTATAAAATAATATGATCGCATGGAAAATGGTTAAATTTTATTATAGTTAAGTCTATGTAAGATTTTTTTTGTTATGTAAATGACAATTGTTGGTAATATTTTAAGGTATGGTATCAAATTGTAAGAGTTTGGAATGAAAAAAACCTATGATCACAGTTATATAATTTAATATTTAGTATTTTAAGTAGATAATATAAGATGTTCAATGATTAATGTTAAATAATCTACCTTTTTTAAAAAAAAAACTTGGGATATATTTGAAGTACATAATATAACATCAATTTAAAAATACTATAATATTCATGATATTTAAAAAAAGTCCCCTTTTTTATTTAATATAAATAAAATATGAGTCACTTCTTTAGGTTAAATTATGTAATCATAAATCATTAATATAATAGAATGTAAATTGTAGTTTTTTTTTTGTTTTTTAATGGCAACAACAATAAATATAGATAAACGTAAAAGTTGAGTTTCACATACATTTAGTCTTTATTGTACAACATGCGAAATATTATGGGTCATTGGATCAAGGAGATGGAGGGCTGAGATTAAAAGGGTGAAAAAGAGTAAATAGTGACGCGGTGACATAATCGTAAATACGGCGAACTTTTTTTTCCCTGGCCAACAACTTTTTATATATATATATATTTTTCATCTCTAATTGTTTTGCAATTATTGACGTTCGCATATAAGTACTACATGTTCATTTTTTTATACCGTAAGGTTCACATATAACATGTTCATGTTCAAACTCATGTCTTTGCACATTTAGTGCTTATTTGCGAACTTCAGTGCACAAATAAGTAAATGTTAAGAACTTATTTGTGAACCTTCTATATAGGTTATTCCAGAATGATCAGGGGACGATAAGATTTTTTTTTTCCGTCTTTGATCGTTCTGAAATAGACAATTATTGACGTTCACATATAAGTACTAAATGTTCATTATTTTATGTCGTCAAGTTCACATATAACATGTTCAAACACATCATTTAGAGCTTATTTGTAAACTTCAGTGCACAAATAAATGAACGATAAGAGCTTATTGGTGAACCTTTTATATATTGTTATTACCATTACATCATTCGATTAGCTAATGAAGAATTTGCTTCTTCTTCTTTTTCCAAAACCTTGATCAATATTATTTCATTAAATCTAAAATTTCACTTATAAAATTCAAGTTAACAGAACTGATCAATACATATAGCGACTTTTCATATTTCTAATCCTAAAATCATTTTTAAATTAAATATACATTTTTTTCTTTGTACCTATCCATGCTTACTCTTATTGGAAAAATTATAATTATAAATTTCACTTTAATAAAAAATAAATAGAGTAAATAATGTAATAACTTTTGGGAAAAGCATGTGCATGTTGTGCATAACTAAGTGAGGACAAGCCAAAAGAACATATATATGTAATAGGATTTGAACCATATAATTAATGAATCTTTTATCCCATGGATTAAAGGGACTAAAAATACAAGTACATAAACTTAAACTATTAAAGATGACATCAACTAAACTCAAGGTCTCGTTGCTTGCTACCTCTAAATAAAGCTTAAGTGAGGTTTGTTAAAAAGGACTACACAATTTTTTTGTTTAAGGCTTATTTGATCGATAACAATATAACGATACCTCAATTGATCATCCTATTTCCACATCGCCACCTGAAATTCATCAATCACTTTCAACAATTAAATAGACACAAAGATAAACTATTATAAACTTATACAAAAACACTTAGCATGTTCTAAATAAATAGTTGTTTTACAATCACAAATTGGATATAATATGGATGTTTACAACTGTTTTGGTGGGTAATAGAAAGAGTACAAACCATCTGACATTCTCCAAGAACCATATACTTGCAATTCCAATAAACTTACATGAAGACATGCATTAGACACTAACGCAAACCAAATTCGAACAAAAGTAGCGAGAGTTTGTTGAAAGAAGAAACTCGGTCTAGTAATAAAATAAATCAACAAATCATATTAGCTTACTAAAAAACTAAAAGATTAGACAAATATTTATTATTAGTTCAAACAACTACCATGAAGCTAGACACCGAAAATCAATGCATCATATTCAAACAACAATAACATCTAAATTTGTAGCCCATCACGCTATGAAGGACAAAGGTACATGGTGTATGAGTTTACTATGTGAAGGATGATGTATGGATCGATTCCTCAACGTGGATACATGACCTATTTATCCAGCCACCTTTGCTTCACATTCAACTCAATGCCTATTTTTAAGAGTATAAATAGAGGAGTTAACTGGGCGTTTCCAATCCACATTCAACACATAACTTTTCTTTTAAAGTAAAATAAATACTAATAGTAGTTACAGAAAATGAAAGGAGTTTACATACGTGACTGTTCAAAATTAATTAGTATTATTTATCAAAATTTAACGCCTTTCATCTATTGGGGTGGAATGCAGAAGTTACTCTATCACTAATTTTTTTATTCTAACCGTAGACAAAATGCTTTAGTCGGTTGAATAAATACAATAACCATATATAATCAAATAAAAGCCTATATATAATATATTAGATGGATATAATAGAACAACTATGATAAAGAAAACAATACTATGTGTTGGAATATTCAGATTTTCAAAGTTATACTTAAAACAACATAAGAGATTATTAAAACTATATTAAGTATGTCAATTAAGTTGGGCTTATCGTAAGTTCAAAAAAGAATGATACATGTATATTAGCAAATTGTGGGATATTGGATTATCGTAAGTTCAATAAGAAATGGTATATTTACATTACCTAATTGCTAATGTTCATGTCTTTCTAGTAGGCTGATCCCGTGCCCCGCACAGGGGAAAATGTAAAGTTTTTCTTATTATATATGAATATTAAATTTAAAGTAGTAAATAGTACTTATTTTGTTTTATATTATAGTGATTATTTATTTATCATGTAATTTAGGTTCAATTTTTTTAAGTAGGGTCTACTAATAATATCAACTTATGCAGGGGTGGGTTCCTACACTGTCACTTAGACACAAGAGCTGGGAATGGACATGATTGTCATTGTTAAAAACGGAAAACTACCAGGAGAACAAATGCTACCCCTCTTCAATAAATGCCACCATAATCATAACCACCGGCAACACCACCACACCCACAAGTGAAAGCCGAGTTCGGGAACGAAAACTCGTCCAACCCCCAAAACTCCACCGAGTCCGACTCAGTGGTGACCACTTCCTCCCACTGCTTCAGACCCAGCAGACTCTCCAGTTTCGAAATCTGGTCGATTAGCTCCATCTCACCAGCCTTCGGCAACCAGTACCTGAAACCCGCATCCATTTCCACCACCGTCTTATTCGGTTCTAGGCACGGCCTTTTGATCGACGCCGGAGCAGAATCCGTAGGCGGGTTGGGGAAATTGAGCTTGGCTTTGTCGTCGCGGATGCGCCGAGCCGCCCTGTCGTTGGCTCGATCGGCTTCCTTCGGCGTGGCGAAGGTTCCAAGCCAGACCCGAGCGCTCGGGCCCCTTTAGTCGGGTCACGGATCTCGGTGGCCCATTTCCCCCATAGCCTCCGCCTAATCCCTCTATACACACTCTTCCTCACCGGCTTCTCCTTTTCCGTCGCCCGAGCTCCGCCACCGCGTTTCTTCTCATGAATCGACTTTTCACGGCCAACCGATCCTATACAATTTCCAACCAAAAAAAACACCCGCAAATTTAGAGTATATGAAATCCAAGAACCTTGTTCCCTTAAAAAGACCTTTACCAGTTAAGAGTTCAAAATCCAATAGTAATAAGAAGCCGATGACAGCAGCCTTCCCATTGATCAACTCATTACTTCCAGGGAAACCAAAAGCTTCTTGGTTTTCATTCACAACCATTTCGATCTGTTCAAAGCACCAAACAAAGTTTCTTTCACAATAATGTAAAACATGAAAAGCACAAATGGAAACATACAAACAAAAACTGAAAGTTGTAAGGTCAATGATTATGCCTACAAGTATACCTCATCCACGTTTGGTTGCAGTTACACCAGGTTGAGCTGGTGATGTTATATAGGTGGTGATGAGGGATGAGTAAATGATGATGATAAATTTTGGGATGTTTAATTTTCAACAGGTACACAATTCAGACTTTTCAATTGTCTTCTATGGAATTTGGACTGTTTTCTAGACATTTGTAATTATTGTACAATTTGTGACTCCTTAATTTTAAGCAAGCCTAAGGCTTTTGTAGGATCGTACGTTGTTAGTTAACAAGGGAACTGGGAGTCCAGTTCCTAAGCAGCGGAATAAGTAAAGAATAGCAATTTCAAGACAAGTTCCTTAGAGTGGGAACCTTTGATAACCAACTAGTTATCCAGGATAAAACCCACTACCCCTTTTGCAAGAGGATTTCAAAGTCTACTTCTTGTATTAGTACTTCGGTTACAATCAACTAGAATAGAACACACAGATTCAAGTCTTAGACACACTAAGAGACTCTCTACCTAGTTCGAACTAACCAAGCAACAACAAGCAAGTAACTTACTTCGTTCTTCTTCAAAGAACTCGGCAAAACTTCTTCACAGCACTCGAAATCTTCTCTTCGTGAATGCGTAAAAAATGAGAGAGGTTTAATTACTTTATTTATATGACTTAATTACTGAAGGAAGCAAATCTTCAATAACTAAATCAAACAAATAAAATAATCAAAAGAAATCGTTAAAGATAACATTTGTTTTCAAATATTATATCTACCGACTTTTACATGTTTTGTTTCCATAAAAGATAATCTTTTACGCTCCTAAAATATATGGAAACAGGATATGATCTTGTAGTTCTCTCTCTAACTAAGATCTACCCTAAACAGTTTGCCGTCGCCTTCACAGATTTATCCAAGTATTTCTGGCGCCATCAAGCTTCAGTTCCTTCCGCCAGTTCCCAAGTCTGGCGTCAGTAGTTCTGTTCCGTGCTTTCCAAGTCCGAAGTTCCCTGTTTTGTCACACTAATATTAATAGCAAAGGTGTTTGTCATTATCAAAACTAGGAAAACTGAGGAAGAGAACTAGGTAAGAAACTGGAGTTCCCAAAAGTTCACTTCCTAACAGCTTTTCAGCTAGTTTGTGGGATTTGGGCCGTTTTTTCAGGTTACAAAAAAGACTGAAGAAGGCTAAGGGGTGTGTATTAAATGCATTAATGAACATTCATAGGCTTTGAAATGTAAAACATGCTGCAAAAAAAAAAAAAAAAACTAAAGCAGACTAAAGGGTTTTACGGGATGTGTTTACCCATTTAAAAAAACTTTTGAGACCCTTCAAAAGTTCACTTAATACATAAACATTAATTTTGTTATTAAATTAGATTTGAGAAGGTGGATTGGCTTTCTCCAGGAGAATGGGTTGACTTTTTCCTACAGGTGGTGGGGGCTTTTGTTCGGGCTTTCGTGTTTCACTGTGGTCATTGCTCTGCTCTTCGTGCAGAATTATGGGCCTTATTGCACGGTTTGCAGCAAGCTCGCTCAATGCATGTCCCTCGGCTGCTTCTCGAGAGTGATTCTCTGATTGCTTGTGATCTGTTGCAGCAACCAGTTGTGCAAGCTCACCCGGATTTCCACCTGCTTCATCAATGCCGTCGTCTTTTGCGTGAGAAGAATTGGGAAGTCAACCCCCAGTGTGTATTAGTTCTTTGCTTCCTTCTTTGCCTATGGTGGCTAACTCTTGCTTGCCCTCTTTCAGACCCAAAATGCGTACAATTATATATATAATTTTAAGTACTATTTCAAAATAGTAAAACAAGTTATAAGGAGAAGCCTATTTTATCATCTTATATTATCTATCTAAACATATAGAGTAGAGTTTATGGGTAATGAATGTCTCATTTACTTGGCCTTGAAATTAAAAAAAAAAAACAAATTAGTAAAACTTAATACTTTGCTCTTACTAGCATTTTCATTAACTTGATTTAAAAACAGAATTTATTATTTATTGTTTTTGCTAAAAATAATATATATATATATATATATCTTTTTTCCCACTACATTACAAATCACGATCAACTGTTGAATGGTTAAAACTTTAGTGAAAATATTTATGATACAAATGGTTGTGAGTTCAAATTTATTGATTTTAATATTTTATAAACAAAAATTTACAACTTTGATCTTACAAGGATTTTCATTAACTTATTTTTAAACGGATCTTTTCAAGCTCTCAATATTTCAAAATACACAATTTCTTTAAAATTTAAATTATTGCCATCGAATTAGTCAATCTAAATCTCAAACTATTAAAACCAATTTATTCCATCAAACTAGAATGGTTCTGTTAATTTGATCACTAAAAAATCGTCTCTTATCAAGCCCTTTACAATTTTGAATTACATCAAATACTCATTAGTACATCAAAATTACTATCAAATTATAAACAAAATTAGATCAAGTATAATTATTGATAGTTCGATACTTAAACTTGCAACAACCTAAGACAAAATCCCAAAGCACTTTTCATTTTTCTTTAATAAAAATCTTGAATACAAAAATCACAAGATCATACAAAGGTTAACAATTCCTTATTTAAAATAAACATCTATCATTATATGTTTCCAATAATTTAATTCATTTTCATATTTCTATATTGTTGATTATGAGTTTATCCAAAATATGTATTAAGCTCTTTCAACAAAAATTAGCGCAAGAATTTTGTATCATGAATTGGCACTTCGGAGTTAACCAGCCATGCTAGCCACCATGGTTAGCTGACAACTACATACATTCGTCCCTAACAACAATGTAAGTATATTCTTACATAGTACTTCTATATGCATATATATATATATCTTTATCTATTACCAAAGATCTGTATTATTGTTTTAATATATATTTTGTTAGTTTTTTTATTTTTTTTATTTTTTTTTTGTACATACTATTTGATAGAGAGATGTGTAGTTATACAATTATAGTATGTTGCACATGTAACAACTATGTTACAATTTTTTTATACCTTAATTAGTCTAGCTTGATATTTATTTATTTCTGAAGGGAAAAGTGCAGCCATGTGATATAGACTTTCATTAATGAGATCAACCTTGATTTAGTATTGGTATTTAGTGGGGGGAAATGTATGCCAAATATTTATATCCATTGAAACCAAGTACCAAAGTCACACAATTCTAAACTAAAGTGCACCACCTATAATTGTATTTCAAACTTATATAGTTTTATATAACATTACATTATTAATGATATAAAAATATATAAAAGGTGCTTTTTAAAATATGCAAACCGAAAGAAATCGATGCAAAGTCTAATAAAAAAATCGAACTTGATATGTTTGACCCGTTTGACATGTCTAATTAAGTTCATCCAAAGAAATTAATTGAAAGCTTGAAACATATATGATATTATGGAAGCAAAATTCATTCCAAATGTCGATAAGGTATGGATAGATTTTCATTTGAAAATAAATCAATTATATTCATTGAAAAGAAAACTAACAATAACAATTCTCAATAACTTTGAGATAATTTCAAATGTCAAACCACTACGTTGTCATCCGACCATCATAAATATTGGACAAGAGTTGCGAACAGTTATAACATTAATTTTTTATATATAAATAGTAATAAAGAAAAGTGTACTCGTGCGTAGCACGGGCATCACGACTAGTTTGGTAGTATGTATAACCTACTTCATAGCAAGGAGCAGTTTGAATTGTTTGATTAAGAAGATGAATGACTCCGATCAAGATATAAGTTTATATTGATACACTTGTATATATCAATTATGTCTACGTACATATATTTGTTCCACTCTCCTGAATTGTTCATGTCTTATAGTGATAATTGTATGTGAATGTATTGACAAATGTAGCATAATGCAAGGAAAGAAGAGAGTTTACAGGAAGACAGTACTAGAAACAAATTTTCTGATGTGACAGAGATCATGTACAGAATGTGTTTATATACAATTGTGGAGTCTAACTAACTAGCTACCTCATATGTCATTGTCTAACTAACTAACCCACTAGCCTTATACTCTAATTACCCCCTCTCCACAAGTTGGATCTTGAGGTTGAAAGATAACATCCAACTTGAGTGCAAGGAACTTAGTGATGTTGTTTTTCGAGAGACTTGGTCACAATGTCAGCAAGCTGGAGGTGTGAAGGAATATGATGAGTTTGCAGAAAACCTTCTTGTCACTTATAATCTCTTGCAGAGTAGCAATCAATGCGAAGGTGTTTTGTGTGTTGATTGAACGGAGGGTTAGCAACCAAGTGTTGCGCATCATGGTTGTCGCAGTGAAGAGGAATAGGCAGAGGAACAACAACAGAAGGATCCTTGAACGATCCTTCAAGCCAGACAAGCTCACTCGCAATAGATGACATGCTAGGATACTCGAATTCAACAGAAGACTTAGTTACTGTAGCCTGCTTCTTTGTTTTCCAGGATATCAAGGACCGACCAAGCAAGACACAATTGCTTGAACCAACATCAAAAGGTATGCTAGATAAACCAGGATTAGCAAGATCTTATCGGATATAGCAGCAAGATTCACAAGGGTCGTTGATGTAGGAGCAGGCAAGACAATATGAGATTTATCCATAAAAGGAAACTTATCTTCTTCAAATACATTATCTCTCCTAATGATGTACTTCTTAGATTAAGATCATCAAGCATGTATGCTTTTTGATAGAAGGGATATCCTACTAGAACTAGGGTTGAGCAAATTACGGGCCATACCGGAAATTTGGATCAGATTGGCCCGGACCGGTTCTAACCGGTCCGGTCTCCGGTCCAGAAATTTAGGATTTTCGGGTCCGATTCGGGCTAAATACCGGTCCGGTCTGGCCCGGTTTATTAAAAAACCCTAAAATGTTATGTGACACACATAAAGGATATAAACCGGTTTGAGATTTTTTTTAGATTTGAGGTTTAGGATTTAGGGTAAATTATATTTAAGAGTAAATTATATTTAGATTTGAGAGGGGTTTTTCATGTTCCTCTAGTGCAAGGATATAAATTGGTCCAAATCGGACCGGATATTTCAGGTCCATCATTTTTCAAGTTTCGGGTTTCGGTCCGGATTTAGACCGATGCTCAACCCTAACAAGAACACATCTTCTAGCTTTAGGTCCAAACTCATCAAACTTAGAATTATGTAATAATGCAAAGCAAAGACAACATATTACACGATCTAACCTCCTCATAAGATGGAACAATTCCAAACAAAACCTCAAATGGAGTTTTGCAATTAAGCATAAAATAAAGGAGCATGTTAATAATATGTGTAGCAACAAACACAAGATCAACTCAAAACATAGATGGTACCCAGTATGCAACTTAAGAGCCATGGCAGTCTCAATCAAATGTTGATGCTTATTCTCAACCTTTTATTAGAGTATATATATTATTTGGTATTATCTTAGTTAACTTATTTAGATCATCTCCTTATCGTTTTTTGTGCATTGCTTGGAGAATAAGGCTCTCAATTTAGTATATATTCAATTTAGTATATATTGTAATTTCATTTTATCAATATCAGAAGGAAGATTTCCCCCAAATTATCTCCCTAATTAAATTTATTATGGTATCAGTCAGGAAACCCTACCCCCTCAAAGTTGCCCAATACCGCCGCTGCCAGTGAGTTACTGTCGTCGGTCTTCATCAACAACGCTTCTGCTGTCGTTCGCCCTTGCTCTGCCCCCTTTTTTGTTTTGCGATGGGCGACAGTTCCAACAAAAAGTCCACTATCAACTTCTATTCCCCGTACTACCTCTACCCGTCCGATCACCCGGGGCTTTCCATTTGTCATGTGTCCTTGAAAGGTGACAACTACGATGAGTGGGTCATCGCTATGCGAAATTCTCTTCGTGCGAAGAGGAAGGTCGGGTTCATTGATGGAGGTGTTAAGCCGCCAGATGCGGACGCTGTCGACCACCCCAATTTGGACGACTGGTTTATGGTGAATTCGATGTTGGTTGGATGGATCGTTCACTCCGTCGATTCATCCCTCTGTTCATCTGTAAACTACTTCGACACCGCTCAGAAGTTATGGGACGATCTTCGTCAAAGATTCTCTGTTGGAAACGGCCCGCGCAAACTCTAGTTACGGTCCGAAATTGCGCGTTGCCGGCAAACCGGACTCAGGTATCAGCTTATTACTCGGTGTTGAAGAAACTTTAGGACGAGATTGATCAATACGCTCCTCCCCGTTGTTGTACCTGCCAAAAGTGTGAGTGTGATCTCAACTCATATTTGACTGTAGAACGCGAAGAAGAACGAGTTCATCAATTTTTGATGGGTCTCGATGACGCGTCGTTCGACACTCTTCGATCTAATCTTATGGCGCAAGATCCACTTCCCGGACTGAATCGGGTTTATGCCCTTGTTGTTCAAGAGGAGCGTTTGCGCACTGTTGTTCAGACACGTGATTCATCGGGCGAACAATGTCGCGTTTGCGGCTCGACGTCCATCAGCATCACCTTCTACGCTTGCTGGCTCTTCGACTGCGTCATCATCTGATAAGCCTGTCAATCGTCGGAATCTGGTTTGTGCGCACTGCGGTAAAAAGGGCCATGACAAGGCTTCATGTTACAGCCTTCATGGAATGCCCGACTGGCTCAAAGAAAAGCTCGCGGCTCGTGGTTCACAGCCCGCGCAACCCTCTCCTAATCACAATACTCCTAAGACTGTGAACTCCGTCCAGAACACCGCAGCGTATGTGACGCCTTTGCTGGGTACCGGTGATCGCCACGCTTTCGGCACAACCCTCTCCACGGATCAATGGAATGTTGTGATGAACATGTTCAATTCCATTAAACCCGGCTTGGATTCTTCTGGTATGTCGTCTAACTGAATCTTAGACACAGGTGCTTTATTTCATATGACTGGTGACAAAGGTCTTCTTCGGGATCTTGTGGTTGTAACTTCGGTATCTATTAAGCTGCCAGACGACACTTTATCTACTGCTTTAGTTGAAGGCAGTCTTGTCCTTGGAGATTACTGTTTGCATCACGTCTTATTTGTGCCAAATTTGTCTTGCCATTTGTTATCTTTTGCTCAGTTATCTCGTGAACTAAATTTGCTCGTTCTTTTAACCACCAAGTTGTGTGTTCTCCAGGAAATCAGTTCGAGGACGGTGATTGGCATGGGTAAGCAAAGCGGCGAGGTGTACTGGCTGTATATGCTCGGTTCTAATGGCTTGGCTGCTTCTGCTAAGTCGTCAACGGATTCTGCATCTTTGTGGCATGGTCGACTCGGTCATCCATCGTCTAGTGTTTTAGCTAGTATTTTTTATCTTTGTTTGTATAAGCATCATTTGGATGCCCTTGAACCTTGTGATATTTGTTTTCGTGCTAAGCAAACCAGATTGACATTTCCAATTAATGATAATACAACAGCTGAATTATTTGATTTAGTCCATTGTGATGTATGGGGACCTTATAACACTCCTTCATTTAGTGGTGCATCTTATTTTCTGACCATTGTGGATGATCATTCAAGGGCCGTATGGGTCCATTTTTTCAGTTCTAAGACTGAAGTTGCTCGTCTCTTCAAGATTTTTTGTGCTATGGTTGAACGGCAGTTCAACAAACAGATTCAGCGCGTCCGCGCCGACAATGGTACTGAGTTCCTTATGTAATACCCCGTAATTTTGTAAGGTTATATTGGGAATTATGGAATTTTCCCGGGTACCCGTTGTGTACGTCGGATTTAATTCAGGTAGTTTGAGACATTCTGTAATGTGCTTTGTATCTGTAATATTTTTCTCAGTGAAATAATATACAGACAGCATGCCTTGGATTTTAAATTGTCGTTCACGTACAATAATTTTTATCCCGGTTTATCGTTAAGCTCGTTCAAAGCTGAATGGGCGGGAAAAGGGAGAAACGGCGACCGCCGTTCAGAAACGGCGACCGCCGTTCAGAAACGGCGACCGCCGTGGTTGGGCCCGAGAAGTCAGCGTGTCAGCTTCTAGCTGGCCGCGACATGCCTAGCGACGGCGACCGCCGCATTTACGGCGACCGTCGCGTGCCCGCCGCAGGCAAAATCACGGCGACCGCCGTGATTGTCCAATGGGCATTGCCCGTCGGTCGCCGGCGTCGTTCGAGGCGCGCCGTTGCGTCGGTTGCCGCGTCTTAGGGTTTGCTGGGTACTCCTTGGGGTTTGCCTATATATAGAGGAGCTTGGGCATGGGTTTTGGGTCATCTACAACCCCGAATCACTGCCAAAATTCTCCCTCAAAGTGAGTTGAGTTTCGTCGGTTTTCTTGTGCTCGCCGGATGTGTTGTGGTGTGTTTCCAGAGTGCCTTTGTGAAGCTTTTGGTTAGCCTTGGAGGTTAGAAGCCAAAGCAAGTCGAAGGAGGCCAAACCGCTCGTGTTTTGGGGTGAGATTTCTCTCGTTCTGCGTCGTCTGAGTTCGTCACGGCGACCGCCGTGTTCTTCGCGGCGACCGCCGTGATGAATACGGCGACCGCCGCCAAGAACGACGACCGCCGCCAGTGCCTAGAACGCCTTCGTGGCTTTGGCTTGGTCGGTTGTCGTCGTGGCGTCTTTCCTTTCGTGTTCTTTCGCCGTGTTTAGATTCGTACTGTTTATGTCGGATCTAACTTAGGGTTCCTTTTATGGGTCGACTCGAAGGTTGTTGTGCTGTCGGAACTATACCGTGTCGAGCCCGGAATCCAGTGACGTCTTTAGACTATTCTGCGGAGTAAGGCAAGTGGCGGTTCGCTCTTGCTCTTTCGTTCCATATTTACATTAAGTATCAGTAGTTTATCTGAGTAATTAATTTGGAATGAATATTCTATTTGTCTGGAAACGGTTTTGATGAACTATTTTGAAAATCATATAATAGGTTGTATATCTGTTAGAACAACGCTATTATCTGTGATCGCCTTTCGGGCCTTTATGTGGATTTATCCTGTAAATGTTGTGGTGCTGTAACTGTTTAGTTAGCACTGTTAAATAGGAACGTTACTCGGACTCTGTCCAGTCGTTTCTTTATAATCTGGTATCGGGGTGGCTCGTCCCCATCTGGTACTATTCTATGATCATGATCGGTCTCTTACACATGTGTGTAGAGACAGGACACTTAGCTGGTGTCACAAACCTTTCGGTGTACGTCACTCTCGACGAAATGTATACTAAGATGTGTCGTCCCATTGGTGGGGTACACATGTAAAAGTCTATAATGTGATGTGTGTTTTTGAAACATAATCAGATAAGTGCTACCTTGACGCACATAATTAATGAACGCTCAGCGAGTAGGGCAGCTAGGTAATAGTACCGCTAGGAAGACTCGTGTTGACTTGAATGTAGTACGTCTTCGTTCCGATCTGGAGTCGCTGAAAGGCGGTGAGGTTGGTCGTTGACTGAAGCATCTCAGTCGGTTTTAAATCATTGTTGTATGATTCTGTAATATTCCAGATTTGTCATTACTTCCTTAAAGACTCATTTCAGTTGGAGTCTTCTTTCGAGTCGATTTCTGTGAAGATTCAGTCTTCTAGAATCTTCGCTTGTGCATACCTCTTGTTTATTCCAGTAGGAATATGATGGTTGACTACCGTTATCGGTTATTATCCGAGAAGCGATGAGTCTAACCTAATATGACTGCTTCGAACCAGTCTGCTTTATACCCTTGCTAGTCTATTCATTTAGACTAACCAACCAATATTTTCCCTTGCATGGTTGGCTGGTGTCATCCGTTCGATTCGGCACATCAGTTAAGAAGTAGCTCAGAAGATTAGAAGGACTATGGAGTCGGCGGTGGTTTTTGAATGTTTTAATTATTTCTTTAATCAGGTTATGATCCTTTGGACAATAACTCCGTTTGTAATGTACTTTCTTAGTCTTCCGCTGTGTTTGGTTTAAACTATGTTTTGACCTATTCGGGATTGGGTTGTAATCCCGTAACTCTTGTTTCCTTGACAATGTTATGTTTTGGAATTTAATGCTTGATCATTGTGTATCAATCGCATTTCATAAATTGTATTTATATGGTAAAGCCTTGGGTGATCTCGGTAAGGAACACTGGGGTCACTGGCGGTAATACATTTCCAAAAAGGGTTAAGTTTTGGGGGTGTTACAGTTGTAGTATCAGAGCAAAAGGTTTTAAAACGGGTTTGGAATTTTATAAACCATTTATCCGTTTTCGAAATGCTTTTAAGAGGGCTCTGAATTTTCATTCTGAAAAGAATTTAAAAACACCGTTCATAGTCGTGTCTTCTTTATAGTCTGATATAGTAAGCTTGCTTCTATGTCTAGAAAGACTAATTCCTTCCTTATTGTTCGATAGGATGGGTGTCTGCTTTTCTATTGGTAGGGGGTCGGAAGACGCCAAGTCGGATCAGCCGAGGCTAGATTTTCCGTTACCTCAGCGATGTTTCGAGGTTGGAGGCCCGAGTAGCCCGCCCGAAGACGTCAAGCACGTTCTCCCCGAGTCGGTTGTCCTTGTAGCTAGGGATGCTATGGTCCCTGAGGCTGTACCTGTGCCGCCACCAAGGGTGGAGGAAGTACAGGAATGGGAGCAGGAAGATGAAGTATCAAGGTATGAACAAGGGGTTTACCAAGACGACTTTCTGCTGGGACCAATTCCAGAGGAGATCGAGTACGAGGAGGAGGAAGAAGAGATGCTTGAGCTAGATCCTGTCGAGGAAGAGGATATGATCGAGGATGATTCCGAGGATGAGGATCCCATCGAGGATGATCCCGAGGATGAGGATCCCATCGAGGATGATCCCGAGGATGAGGATCCCATAGAGGATGATCCAGAAGAGGATCTAGAGTTGGACCTAGGAGGGCAGAATCAGGAGCCCGGTACAGAATTGCCACCAGTGCCAGAGTACGCACCCATGTCAGAAGCTGATTGGGAGGCATTGTATACCGAGTACGGTATTAGGAGAAGTGATAGGGAATCTCAGCCTATCCCTACTCCAAGAAGATGGAGGTCGGAATCCGAGCTGCAAGAGATCCTCCGCCAGAGCGAGGTAATCTCTGCAGAACAGTAGAGTCAGTGGGATGAGTTGACCGCCAGTACTCAGAGGAGGGCTGGAATAGGAGGACCAGTCATGGACGACCCATACTTTACCATGACTGAGCTAGGACTATGTGCTTCAGGGTCAAGCAGGGTGCGAAACCCATCGCCAGAGCTCGATGGTGAGCCTAGCCCGAAGAGACCATGCACGAGTAGCCAGTCGTATGAGAGACAGTTTGGAACGCCTTGAGGAGGAGTGGCGTTGCCTATCGCAGTTGTTTCGTTTCTTAGTATTCCAAATTGTACTTTGTGTGATATTTCAGTATTGCAGCAAGTACTCTGAGAAGCACTTATATCTTCGAGCAATGTTGTCCAAACGCTCGAATGATAAACTTATGTGTAACTTGTGTAAGAATTCGAAGGTTCATCTATAAAATGCCAAGTTGATCTATTCTGAGTGATTTATTTACGTTGATATATTGCATAAGTATGTTGCATAATATTAATGTATTGAATGCTTGGAATTGGATCGGTAAACAGATGGTGAACCCAAGAAGCACGAGAAATTCGACTCGAGCCGGTGCTGAGACTAGCCAAAACCCCAGACCAGCAGGAAGAGGTGTTCAGGATGAACACGAGTCTGAGTCTCGCGTCCAGCAGAGGCGTGAAGGTCAGGATCAGACCCAGGCGCCGACGCTGTTTGACGCTGCAGCTGTTGAGGCAATCCGTGGGATCGTGATGCAGGCAATTGCAGATGTGTTGAGACCAAGTGCGCCTCAAGCACAAGAAGTGCCTATTCACGCAGCGGTTCCTGATGTTGTGGAACCCAGAAACCCTGTGATTCAGGAGACTGTCGTCAGAGCAAGAGACAGCTATGGTCGTGCCCTTAAGACCATTACTTCCATGAGACCCGACTGCTATAACGGGAAAGGGGAGCCAGTGGCAGTGACTCATTGGTTCTCCCATATGGAGAGGCTATTCAGGAACGTGGAGTGTACGGAGGCCGAGAAGGTCCATATCGCTTCTCTTCAGCTGAAGGAGGAGGCTAGCGAGTGGTGGGAGAGCACTGGTTTGGCTGAGAGCCCAGTGTTGACTTGGTCGATGTTCAAGACCAAGATGGTTGATCGCTTTTTCTCTCGTGTTATGAGAGAGGAGAAGCATAAAGAGTTCTTGTACCCTCAGACTGATGTTCTGAGAGTGACCGAGTTGGCATCTAAGTTCAACCATCTTCTACAATACGCCACTGCCGAGATCACCAGCGAGGCTCAAAAGATCTGGTACTTCCACGAATGGATGAACCCGGATATCAAGCCATTAATGGTGCACCACACATGCTCTACCTTGGAGCAGTATGTGGATTGTGCCTATAAGCTGGAGGTAACTCTCGAGGAGTCGACCAAGAGGCGCAACCGACAGAAGTCGATGCAGAATCAGAACCAGGGAGGTGGTTTTAAGCGCCATGCGCCACCGTCTAACTTCGCCAAATCCGGCCGAGCTAAGACGGAGATGACACAAGGAGGATCGACTCAGCAGTCAGGGCAGACCAGGAGTACAGTTCAGTGTTATAACTGCGGTACTGCTGGGCACAAGAGCACTGAGTGTCGGAGGGAGAAGAGGCCATGCTTTGGGTGTGGACGTGATGGTCATCTGCAAAAGTTCTGCAAGCAGGGAAAGCAAAAGGAAGTAGAGTCGCAGCAAGGGTCAGTTCATCAGAGCAACCGACCTAGGTTTAAGCCTGCCGAGACTCCTAGCCCTTCAGTGCAGACGACTGCTCAGAACAGGGGAAAGGCCCCAGCTGTTTCTGAAAGTCAGGGCCAACGCTTGTACGAGATGCGTGAGGCAGATGGACCCAACGCTCCGATTGCTCAAGGTACTCTATACCTTTACTCTACTTCAGTGTGCATTCTGTTTGATTCTGGTGCTACGCATTCCTTTATTTCGGATAGCTGTGTTAGCAAGTTAGATGTAGTGTGCAATGATTTGTGCGACCCTTTCGTCGTTAATCTTCCTAATGGAGAATGTTTGGTGGGAACCAAGCATCTATCAGACTTTCCGATTACCATTCAGGGTAAGGAATTTGAGGCAGATTTAATCTGTATAGCCATGGCTCCATACGACATTATCATCGGTATGGATTGGCTAACGCGTCACAAGGCGGTGATCGACTTCAGTTCAATAACGGTGACGGTGTCATCCGAGGGCCAATTCGTGTGCAAGTTCAAAGGTCGAAATGACGCTGATAACGACAAGCTGATCAATGCGATGGCTGCGTTTAAGCTACTACGACAAGGATGTGTCGGGTACCTTTGCTACTTGGATTCGCCCGAGAAGGATGGACCTGAGGTTCTTGATATTCCTGTAGTTAGGGAATTTTCGGATGTCTTTCCGAAAGAAATTCCAGGATTACCCCCGAACTGTGACGTTGAGTTTTCTATTGATCTCGAGCCTGGTACGACGCCGATTTCCAAATCACCGTATCGGATGGCTCCGGCTGAGATGCAAGAATTGAAGAATCAACTTGAAGATCTTCTTGATAAAGGTTATGTCAGGCCGAGTGCATCGCCGTGGGGTGCTCCGGTATTATTTGTCAAAAATAAGGACGGATCGTTCCGACTTTGTATCGACTATCGAGAGTTGAACAAGGTGACGATAAAGAACAAGTATCCTTTGCCTAGGATTGATGACTTGTTGGACCAGTTGCAGGGAGCAAAGGTTTTCTCCAAGATCGACTTAAGATCTGGATATCATCAACTCAGGATTCGGGAGCAGGACATTCCTAGAACTGCGTTTAGGACCAGATATGGTCATTACGAGTTCGTAGTGATGCATTTTGGGCTTACAAATGCTCCAGCTGTCTTTATGGATTTGATGAACCGATGTTTTCACCAGTACTTGGATAAGTTCGTGGTGGTTTTCATCGACGACATCTTGATCTATTCTCCGAATGAAGAAGTCCACGAGGAACATCTACGGATTTCCTTGTCGATCCTTAGACAACATCAGCTTTTTGCTAAACTGTCTAAATGTGAATTCTGTATAAAGGAAGTGGCTTTCTTAGGCCACGTGATCAATAAAAATGGGGTTATGGTTGATCCTCAAAAGATTGAAGCGGTGGCTAAATGGACACAGCCCCAGAATGTGAAGGAGGTGCGCAGTTTTCTTGGACTTGCCGGGTATTATAAAAGGTTCGTAGAAGGATTTTCAAAGATCGTTCTACCAATGACCAATCTACTCCGCAAGGTTCACAAGAAGTTTGTCTGGAATGACAAGTGCGAGGTCAGTTTTCAGGAGTTGAAGCGACGGTTGACCTCGGCACCCGTGTTAGCACTCCTAGAGGGGAATGACGATTATGTGGTCTATAGTGATGCTTCCAAGTGTGGTCTTGGTTCTATTTTGATGCAAAGGGGCAGAGTCATTGCTTACGCATCTAGACAACTCAAGACTTACGAAGAAAACTATCCGACCCATGATCTTGAGTTAGCAGCGGTTGTCTTTGCGCTGAAGATTTGGAGGCATTACCTCTATGGTATAAGATGCCAAGTCTTCACCGACCACAAAAGTCTCAAGTACATATTTACTCAGAAGGAGTTAAATATGAGACAACGCCGCTGGCTAGAGTTGCTCAAGGACTACGACATGGAGTTGTTGTATCATCCGGGCAAGGCTAATGTAGTAGCTGATGCACTAAGCCGGAAGACAACGCACGAGACTGTGGTTGCTCTACTTACTGCTCAAACCAAGCTAAACCAAGAGTCATGCGACATTGAAGTCTTATATGACCAGCGTAGAGGGTACCTGAGTATGATGTAAATTCAGGCTACACTGCTGGATCAGATCAAAGAAAAGCAAGTCGATGACATCATCTTGGTGAAGTTAAGCAGTGAAGTGATGGATGGGAAGGCTCCCAGCTTTGTGGTTCAGGATGATGGATCACTTTGCTTTCAGGATCGGATCTGTGTGCCTGACACAGAAGGTCTTCGTCAGTTGGTGATGAGAGAAGCTCATTCATCTGCTTATTCTGTGCATCCTGGCTCTAGCAAGATGTACAAGGATCTCAGGAAGAAGTTTTGGTGGCCAAACATGAAGTGGGACGTAGCAGACTTTGTGGCAAAGTACTTAACTTTCCAAAAGGTCAAGATCGAACACCGTAGACCAGGTGGTGAGATGCTACCTCTCCCCATACCAGAATGGAAATGGGAGGACATTTCCATGGACTTCGTCACTGGGCTACCCAAGACTCGAAGTCAGAGAGATGCTATCTGGGTAATTGTGGATAGGCTTATGAAGAGTGCTCATTTCATAGCCATCAAGACCACATGGGAAACCCAGAAGCTAGCCGAAGTTTACCAGAAGGAGATTGTCCGCTTACATGGCATTCCTAAGACTATTGTATCGGACCGAGATGGCCGTTTCATGTCAAGATTCTGGAAGGAACTTCATAAGGCTATGGGAACCGAGTTGAGGTTCAGTACAGCGTTTCATCCTCATACAGATGGCCAGTCTGAAAGGACCATCCAGACTCTGGAGGATATGCTTAGAGCTTGTATGCTCGATCGTCCGACTAGCTGGGAGGATAGCTTGAGTCTGATTGAGTTCACGTACAACAATAGCTGGCGTGCTACAATCAAGATGGCTCCGTTTGAAGCTTTGTATGGTCGCAGATGCAGATCTCCGATTTGTTGGGATGATAATGCCGACAAAATTCTGCTTGGACCAGAGTTGGTCGAAAGGACGGCTTCAGACATTGCTTTGATCAGACAAAGAATGTTGACCGCTCAGAGTCGACAAAAGTCCTACGCAGATCGGAAGTGCAGGACTGTCGAGTTCGAGGTCGGTGACAAGGTTTTTGTCAAGGTATCGCCATCCAAAGGAGTTTTCAGATTTGGTAAGCGTGTGAAGCTTAACCCTCGCTACGTGGGACCATTTGAGATTCTGGATAGAGTGGGATCTCTAGCGTACCGCTTGGCGTTGCCGCCATCGGCTCACCCGGTGCATAACGTGTTCCACGTATCGTTACTCAGAAAGTATGTACCAGATGAATCTCATGTGCTTAGTTATGAAGACATCGAGATTCAAGCTAATGGTACTTATGAAGAGTTGCCCGTGCGCATTTTGGAGCGTCGGGAGAAGCATTTGCGCAACAAGGTCGTACCATTGGTACGAGTGCTGTGGTCCAAGTCAGGGACCGAAGAAGTTACTTGGGAGACGTGGGAAACCGAGTCAGATATGCTCAGGCATTTTCCCGAGTTATTCTCGACCTAAGTTTCGGGGTCGAAACTTCTTGTAAGGGGGAGGAGATGTAATACCCCGTAATTTTGTAAGGTTATATTGGGAATTATGGAATTTTCTCGGGTACCCGTTGTGTACGTCGGATTTAATTCAAGTAGTTTGAGACATTCTGTAATGTGCTCTGTATCTGTAATATTTTTCTCAGTGAAATAATATACAGACAGCATGCCTTGGATTTTAAATTGTCGTTCGCGTACGATAATTTTTATCCCTTTTTTATCGTCAAGCTCGTTCAAAGCTGAATGGGCGGGAAAAGGGAGAAACGGCGACCGCCGTGGTTGGGCCCGAGAAGTCAGTGTGTCAGCTTCTAGCTGGCCGCGACAGGCCTAGCGACGGCCACCGCCGCATTTACGACGACCGCCGCGTGCCCGCCGCAGGCAAAATCACGGCGACCGCCGTGATTGTCCAATGGGCATTGCCCGTCGGTCGCCGGCGTCGTTCGAGGCGCGCCGTTGCGTCGGTTGCCGCGTCTTAGGGTTTGTTGGGTACTCCTTGGGGTTTGCCTATATATAGAGGAGCTTGGGCATGGGTTTTGGGTCATCTACAACCCCGAATCGCTGCCAAAATTCTCCCTCAAAGTGAGTTGAGTTTCGTCGGTTTTCTTGTGCTCGCCGGAGGTGTTGTGGTGTGTTTCCAGAGTGCCTTTGTGAAGCTTTTGGTTAGCCTTGGAGGTTAGAAGCCAAATCAAGTCGAAGGAGGCCAAACCGCTCGTGTTTTGGGGTGAGATTTCTCTCGTTCTGCGTCGTCTGAGTTCGTCACGGCGACCGCCGTGTTTTTCGCGGCGACCGCCGCCAAGAACGGTGACCGCCGCCAGTGCCCAGAACGCCTTCGTGGCTTTGGCTTGGTCGGTTGTCGTCGTGGCGTCTTTCCTTTCGTGTTCTTTCGCCGTGTTTAGATTCGTACTGTTTATGTCGGATCTAACTTAGGGTTCCTTTTATGGGTCGACTCGAAGGTTGTTGTGCTATCGGAACTATACCGTGTCGAGCCCGGAATCCAGTGACGTCTTTAGACTATTCTGCGGAGTAAGGCAAGTGGCGGTTCGCTCTTGCTCTTTCGTTTCATATTTACATTAATTATCAGTAGTTTATCTGAGTAATTAATTTGGAATGAATATTCTGTTTGTCTGGAAACGGTTTTGATGAACTGTTTTGAAAATCATATAATAGGTTGTATATCTGTTAGAACAACGCTATTATCTGTGATCGCCTTTCGGGCCTTTATGTGGATTTATCCTGTAAATGTTGTGGTGTTGTAACTGTTTAGTTAGCACTGTTAAATAGAAACGTTACTCGGACTCTGTC
This sequence comes from Rheum nobile, assembly GCA_027886185.1. NCBI lineage: Eukaryota > Viridiplantae > Streptophyta > Magnoliopsida > Caryophyllales > Polygonaceae > Rheum > Rheum nobile. Next base: position 2,241,422 of record WOAB01000056.1, read on the forward strand.
CAGTCGTTTCTTTATAATCTGGTATCGGGGTGGCTCATCCCCATCTGGTACTATTCTATGATCATGATCGATCTCTTACACATGTGTGTAGAGACAGGACACTTAGCTGGTGTCACAAACCTTTCGGTATACGTCACTCTCGACGAAACGTATACTAAGATGTGTCATCCCATTGGTGGGGTACACATGTAAAAGTCTATAATGTGATGTGTGTTTTTGAAACATAATCAGATAAGTGCTACCTTGAGGCACATAATTAATGAACGCTCAGCGAGTAGGGCAGCTAGGTAATAGTGCCGCTAGGAAGACTCGTGTTGACTTGAATGTAGTACGTCTTCGTTCCGATCTGGAGTCGCTGAAAGGCGGTGAGGTTGGTCGTTGACTGAAGCATCTCAGTCAGTTTTAAATCATTGTTGTATGATTCTGTAATATTCCAGATTTGTCATTACTTCCTTAAAGACTCATTTCAGTTGGAGTCTTCTTTCGAGTCGATTTCTGTGAAGATTCAGTCTTCCAGAATCTTCTCTTGTGCATACCTCTTGTTTATTCCAGTAGAAATATGATGGTTGACTACCGTTATCGGTTATTATCCGAGAAGCGATGAGTCTAACCTAATATGACTGCTTCGAACCAGTCTGCTTTATACCCTTGCTAGTCTATTCATTTAGACTAACCAACCAATATTTTCCCTTGCATGGTTGGCTGGTGTCATCCGTTCGATTCGGCACATCAGTTAAGAAGTAGCTCAGAAGATTAGAAGGACTATGGAGTCGGCGGTGGTTTTTGAATGTTTTAATTATTTCTTTAATCAGGTTATGATCCTTTGGACAATAACTCTGTTTGTAATGTACTTTCTTAGTCTTCCGCTGTGTTTGGTTTAAACTATGTTTTGACCTATTCGGGATTGGGTTGTAATCCCGTAACTCTTGTTTCCTTGACAATGTTATGTTTTGGAATTTAATGCTTGATCATTGTGTATCAATCGCATTTCATAAATTGTATTTATATGGTAAAGCCTTGGGTGATCTCGGTAAGGAACACTGGGGTCACTGGCGGTAATACCTTTCCAAAAGGGTTAAGTTTTGGGGGTGTTACACCTTACTTTGCGTCCTTTCTTTGAGGATAATGGCATACACTTTGAGACTTCATGTGTCTATACACCTCAACAGAATGGTCGCGTTGAGCGCAAGCATCGTCATCTTCTTAATGTTGTGCGTGCTTTACGCTTTCAAGCGCATTTGCCTCTCCAATTTTGGGCTGAATGCGTTTCGACTGCTGCTTTTCTCATCAATCGGCTGCCATCGCCGACACTTGGTAGACAATCGATGTATAAGCTTCTATATGGTTGGTCCCCTTCTTACACTTCTTTTCGTGTTTTTGGTTGTTTGGGTTTTGCTTCTCAGCTGCCTCGGAATTGCGATAAGTTTGCCTCGCGTAGCCGTAAGTTTGTATTCATAGGCTATCCTCTTGGAAAGAGTGGTTGGCGTTTTTTTAATCTTGAGTCTCGTCAGATCTTCGTGAGTAGAGATGTTGTTTTCTTCGAGCAAGTGTTCCCCTATGCATCTCCGTCATCAGCCACTCTGACACCACCACCTATCGTTCCATCTCCAGCGGTCTTTGACGATGTGTGTGAGTCGCCTTCTTCGGCCAGGGGGAGTACTCCACCCTCTGTGTTACCATTGGTCGCTCCACCTACCCAGTTTGCGCCTGCTACTGATGAGTCTTCGGATGACAGGGGGAGTTCCTCCATTCCGGAGTCTCCTCCCCAGTATCCCCCATCGTCGGTTCGTCATAGTTCTCGTGCCCGACAGTCTTCGATCCGCATGCGTGACTATGTCTGTCGTACTGTTCTTCATGTACCTCCCCCCGCTACATCATCGTCACTCACTCCACAATCATAGTCCTCGAATACACTCTTTCCTATAGCAGCTTATGTATCGTGTGATAATTTTTCAGCCTCCCATACTAGATTTCTAGCAGCAGTTACTGCAGGACATGAGTTGTCGTCTTTTCATGAAGCAGCTCGCTCTCCTCAATGGTGTGCCGCCATGTCTTCTGAGCTCGATGCACTTGCTCGGAACGGAACATGGACACTCTCTGCTTTGCCCTCGGAAAAAAAATCCCATAGGTTGTAAATGGGTGTATCGCATCAAGTACAGGGTTGACGGGTCTATTGAACGTCATAAGACTCGGTTAGTTGTTCTTGGCAATCGTCAGGTCGAGGGTATTGATTTTACAGAGACTTTTGCACCGGTTGCGAAGATGGCTTCGGTCTGTGTGTTTCTTTCTGTTGCCGCTGTTCGTGGTTGGGAGTTACATCAAATGGATGTTCACAACGCCTTTCTTCATGGCGATCTTGATGAGGAGGTCTACATGCAGCCACCCCTCGGTATTCTCGGGATTCCCCCAGGTCATGTATACCGCCTCCAGAAGTCTCTTTACGGACTTCACCAAGCTCCACTCAATTGGTTTGCTAAGCTCTCTGCTGCTCCACGCAATTGGTTTCCTTCATAATTTTTTTTTAAAAAGCAGGGGTAATATGGTCATTTAACACAGTGAGACGGAAAAACTAACGACTTTCGGCTTTGGATGGTTGCTCGCTAACGGAATGGTTATAATGGGTGGTTTAAAATAATTTCATCTATAACGGGTGATTTCACTAAAAATCGAACATTTAACGGGTGGTTTCCCGCGATTTTCTCTACTAGTTATGTCACTTATGTGCTATTTATGGGGTGTTCCTTTGGAAGTTCTTCTTAGGCTTCTTGTCTAGCATTGGGCCTGACGTGGGCTTAGATTATAAGCAAATTTATGGGCTGCAATTTGGATTCATTAATTACATGGCCCATTCTGTCACTCAATCTATCTCCAGTTGCCAAACATTAGAACTGGCAAGAGTTTCATGGTCTCGTAGAAGCGTATATATTTAATTTCTTTTACAAGAGTTTATATAGATTTCAAATAATATATATAGGTTTTTAGAGCTGACAATGAAATTAAAAAGAAACGATTGTGATATTCTTTGTATATTACAATTGTTTTCTTCAGTGTATATTTATCACGTTTTTCGAAAAACTAACGTTGTTGCGGACTACATTGCGAAGCTGGCGCAACAAAGTCTCTTGGAAGACTTTAGAGATAATTTAGAACTTATAGTTCTCATCCGCAAAGATGTTATAGACTGAGAAATCGTTTTTTTGTGATTTTTTGTCTAATTTTACCTTATAAAAAAAACGATTGTATCCACAAAATATGTTATAGGGAGGGTTATAATTTGGGGCAGAATAATATTTTATATGTAATAAGTGGTACACCATTTTGTAAGGGGAAAAATGCTTAGTCTAGAGTGTCCATTAACATTGTCTTATATGTATAGGATAATTTGTCCTATATAATTAATTTACTATAGCAAGTTTACATTGGGATATGTATGGTTTAACTTTTTCTAGAAAAAAAAACGTTGTTTTATTATTAAAGGGTTTATGTGAGGATGATTATGATACTCTTATGTTTAATACAGTATATATTTAAGTGAATATACTTTTGTCATCAAGACCCATCCTCCCAATCTCAAAGCTTACAACTTTTCCGATCTATAAATATCTAAAGTAGATTAAATAGTGTAATTAATGTCCAATAAATATGAGAAATCTATAAATATATAAAGTAAACTAAGTATTGCAATTAATGTCCAATAAATATGAGAAATTATCTCTTACGGGGTTTTTTTTTATTGATTTTTCATTACAAACTAAATCTTCTAATATAGTTCAATGGTTAAAGACACTCTCATATTACAAGAAGTCTAGGGTTCAATCTTCATTCTTAACAACTTTGTTTTTTTACTATTTTATCTTTCATTATTTGTTTTGTTGATCTTTCATTACAACTTTGTTTTACTAGATGTTATATGTTAATGGTTTAGTGAAGGGCTTTCATGAAACAAAAAATTGAAAGTTTAATTCTTTTTTGATACAATTTGATTTTCATGTTTTTTCCTAAATCTAAGAAGTTATTTAATTTTTTAAATCAACCATTAGAATCTATATTACTTGACAATTATCTCAATAAGCAAACCTAAAACTCTATCTATATGCTTTTAATTTTGAGATAAATATATCTTAAAATATGTTGACAATATACTAACTAACATAATAATCGATAACTTTTGATTCCATATGATACAATTGGATCCATTTACTACATAAAAGAACTCCATATTTACACATTAAATTTAATCTTGGTGATGGATTTCAAGTTAATATTGTATTGTTATTGTTTCTATGTATATATAAAATATGAAAAATGGGTTCTAATTTGATATTCTTACTATTTAAAAATGTTATAAATAATCTATATTTATATTTTTGAAATAAAGTTGGGTTTTAATATATCATTATTTGTTTAAAAGTTATCCTGATATAATTTTCGTCACAACTGAAGTTTTTTTATGGATAGGTTATTGTTTTACGAATCAAAAGGTTCACCTTTTATATGTGAGAGTTCATTCATGAACATAGAAGGTTTAACAAAATTCCTTTTGTATTCACCGATAATGTATTTTTGGTCAGCCTAGCTTTTTTTTTGGGGTGAAAAGAGAGGCAGAACTCTCAAACAAACAAAAACGTAAAAAGACTACCCGACAACAAAACGAGGCGTAGTCCGACCTCTAGCATCCTCAAGGAGAAAAGTGACCACTTCATCCGGAGGTTCGTCTAAGACATGAAAACCAAGAGCAAAATAAAAGGCCAAAAAAGCTAAGAAATCAGCAACGAAATTAGCTTCTCTGTAAATAAGACAGAACTAGAAGTCCCAGTCCCTACTGATAAAGCCGTGTTCCAGAGAGACAAGACTAAAAAGAGGATGACTACGATCCATAGGTTTACTTAGCAACTGAATAGCCAACTGCGAATAAGTTTCTAAGTAAACCCTCCGGTAACCCTGATCCCAAGCAAGCTCAAGACCGCGAAAGATACCCCAAAGCTCCGCCAACGGCACACTGCAACAGCCAATATTGTGGACAAAGCCACCCACCCACACTCCTCTGCTATCTCTGAGCACACCACATGCAGTCGCTTTCCCATCCCTAACTGCACCATCAGTGTTGATCTTAATCCAGCCTTCACTAGGATTAGACCAACTAATCCGGAGCTCAGTTCTAGTCCTCACCAAAATCCCACCATTTCTCTTAGTCCAGGCAGCCCAATACTCCTCACACCGAAGCTTAATGAAGTTGGCTTTGTCACCGACGAGCTCCACCTTATTGAAGGTCCAGTTGTTCCTCCACTTCCAAATCCACCAAATGGCCATAGAAAACACATCAGCCCAACCATGATCCTTGTTACTAATATCATGCCAAGCCAGATTCGTGCGGATCCATCCCGCATAATCATCAGAATAGAAACCAACATACCTTTGTGGAGGCTCAAGAGCGGCCCAAAGAGATCTTGTACTCCGACAATCCCTAAACAAGTGAATAAGGGATTCTTGATCATTGGGACATCTCCCACAAGCATCATCAATGCACATGTGTCTCTGCTTGCGCTCAGCATTCGTAAGCAAAACACCACGCACCGCAAGCCACACAAACGTATGGGCGCGTTCAGTGATCCTCAGACGCCACATCTTACAAAAAATAGGAGCGTCAATATCATAAAGATTCTTATGAGGAAGAAGCATACCATAGGCGGACTGGACATAGTAGGCACCATCTTTAGAAAGACTCCAGCCAATAGTGTCGGGGTTGTCATCCGCTTCAAGAATCCTCATAGGAGCAATAAGCAAGAGGATGGAAGCGGGAAGTAAGGGTGAAAGGAGCGACCAGTTCCAGCCCATCCCAGGAGTCCAAAAGTGATTAACTTTGACAATCTCATCAACCCCATCCAAAGGAGACTGAACATAGCGAATCAAACTGTGATCCAGAACCCAACTATCCTGCCAGAAACAAATCGACTCCCCATTACCAAGCACCCACTTAACCCCCGAAATCACAACTTCCTGAACACCTTTCTGAATACTTCTCCAGATATGAGAGGGGTTTGCCTGAATAGCAAGAGAAGGCCTCACATACTTTTTCCGGATAACTTCAGCCCAAAGCCCGTCCGAGTTCTTGAGAAAGCGCCAACTAAGCTTTCCTACCAAAGCTTTGTTCATTTCAGTCATACTCTTCAGACCCAAGCCACCCTGAGCCTTATGCTTGCACACCTCATCCCACCTCACAAGGTGGATCTTACGACTCTCATCCCAGCTACCCCAAATAAAGGACCGAGTCACCTTATCAATTTTCTCGCACATGTTGGTCGGCAACAACATCGAAGCCATTGAATACACGGGCAGCGCAGAGATAATAGATTGGGCGAGAGTAATTCTCCCCGCAAGGCTAAGGTGACGACTCTTCCAACCCGCCAACTTGGCATTAATCCGTTCCAGCAAAGGCCTAAACGTATCTTTGTCGACACGCTTGTGCAGGAGCGGAATACCCAGATAAGATCCAAGATCCTCCGTGATAGAAAAATTACTTTCCATCTGAAGTTGACGAATAAGACTCGGACTAACATTAGGTGAAACATAGAGCTTGGATTTAAGCTTGTTCACCTTTTGGCCAGACGAACCACAAAACTGATCCAGACAATTTTGAATCACTCTCAACTGGTCAGACGATGCCTCCGCAATAAGCAGAATGTCATCCGCAAAGAGAATGTGAGAGAGTAGAGGACCTCCTCTAGAGATCCGGATAGGCTTCCAAGAGCCAACACTAACCAGATTGGAGATCATTTGGCTCAGTCTCTCAACACACAAAACAAACAAATAAGGAGAAATCGAATCACCTTGACGAATGCCCCTAGACGGAATAAAACTCTCCGTAGCCTCGCCGTTCCACAAAAGACGGAGGGAAGAAGTAGAGATACACTTGGCAACCCATCCTACCCAACAATCCGGAAAACCTGCATCATGAAGCGTATCAACAACAAAGTCCCACCTCAATCGATCGTAAGCCTTTTCAAGATCAATCTTGAGGATCATCCACCCTTTCTTGCCTTGCTTGTGCCTCATGGAATGAACCACTTCCTGCACAAGGACAATATTGTCTGTAATAACCCGACTCGGGATAAAGCTTCCTTGAGTAGGACCAATAAGCTCTTTAAGAATCGGTTGCATCCTGTTGGTCAACACCTTTGTGATAATCTTGCATAGAACGTTACACAAACTGATCGGGCGGAAATGGTTGATCATTTCAGGCTTGTTAATATTAGCAATAAGGGTAATGAGAGTGTCATTAAGACCTGGTGACATTTTCGACGAAAGAAAGAAATCTCTTACCGCCGCGACCATAGAAGAACCCACGATTTCCCAACATTTTTGGAAGAAAACTGGTTGATAACCATCCACACCTGGGGCTTTGAAAGCATTCATGATGCGAGCTGCATCACTAATATCTTTATCAGTAAAGGGAGCAGCCAAATAAGCCCAACGAACATCAGTAATCTCAAGAAAAAGGCCATGAGGAGTTGCAATAGGGTTAAGATCCTCAATGGGAAGGTGATACAAATCCCTGTAAAAAGAAATCGCCAAATTCTCCAGCTCAGAAGGATCATCCACCCACTGCCCATTGTCATCAAGTAAGGCCTCAATACGATTTTTCTTTCGTCTGATGATAGTAGACACATGGAAAAAGGATGTATTTCGGTCTCCAGCTTGCAACCAAAGCTCCCTAGACTTCTGGAACCATAAAATTTCCTCTTGTTCAAGAACCAAAGCCATGTCTTTCTGGAGTTGGAGATCAATGTCCATGAGCTCCCGAGACACACCAACTCTGAGCTCAGTCTGCACTGCATCAAGCTTAGACATAATCAAATTTTTTCTTTCATGAATATTACCAAATGTGACTCTATTCCACTGGATCAGTTTGGGGCTGAGGTGGGCGAGAGCAGAAGCAGCCGGTTGATCCCGATACCATGAAGACTCAAGGAACGGACGAAAGGAGGGGTGGGTAAGCCATGCGGCTTCAAACCGGAAAGGACGCCGATTTCTACTAGGAGGAGGATCCAAGGAGAGTAACAAAGGTGTATGATCTGAAGAGAATTTAGGCAGATGGCGCACCGAAGCATCAGGACATTGCATATGGGCATTCACATTAGCAAGAACTCGATCAAGACGTTTAGAAATCAGAGACGCCGTTGCAATACCTCTAGATCATGTATGAGCTTGACCTGTAAAACCCAAATCAAGGAGCCCCGCAGAGGCAATTAACGATTGGAAACATGGGAATCAGGGTAAAGCAAACCTGAGCCACCAAGTCTTTCCGAAGTGTGCACAATGCAATTAAAATCCCCACCGATGAAGAAGGGGTCGTTAATAGACCTGATATCTGTCTCTAAACGATCCCAGAAACGACGACGTCGATGAACTGTAGGCGGAGCATATACAAACAGACATTGAAAGTATCGGCCTGCTTTACAAACACCCACCCGGATAAAGTGGTCATCAGTGTTAAGGACCTGTACTTGGACATTTTTATCATCCCAAAACAACCAAATACCCCCAACGAAGCCCTGAGCCTCCACTCTAATGCAGTTAGGGAGTTTAATTTCTTCACAAACCTGACTAACCCGAACTCTAGAAATTCGAGTCTCCAGCAAGGCAAGAATTGAGAGGAATTATGAACATAAAAGTGAAATCCAGATGGTCAGCCTAGCTTCTTGACCTGGCCATAGCACATAAGTATGAACATAAAAGTGAAATCCATTCCCACCTCAAACCAATTGCATATTGTAACGTGAAAACCTTATTTTAATTTTGAGCAATATATAGAAATTTACTATCAGTTAATTATACTACACATAATTTCTTAATTACTGCTAATTCAAAGTGTAACTCTAAATCTCTTTATTCGAATGTCATAAATAGTTATCTTAATTAATTAGTTATATTTCTTATAAGGTGTAATTGTCCCTCCCCAATTCACTTTGTAACGTACATATTAACTTAATATAAGGTAATTATTACAACTGTTGCTTTTGTACATTATTGAATAAAAAGGATAATAGTTGAATGTTTAAGTTTAACTTAATATAAGGTGATTATTTCGTTTGCATAATTTTAAATGAGCTAAAACGGATTCAAGTGTGATACAACCTACTCCATCTATCTTAAATACAATATAGATTGAATATTCTATTTTTCGGTCTCAAATCTTAGTATAATACACTATAATTTTATATTATATATTTTATATAACAAGTAAAAGAAAAGGAATATAATTTCAAAAAAAACATAATAGTAAAGATTATTCGTGCCTATTTCAGAGGTTGTATAACTTCGAGATAAACCACCCAATACGATCAAACATTTATTTGAAGATCAACAACTTCATATATTGTAAATTGAAAGGGAATCCAATATATAGCTTTAACAAAAATCAGTAACAATAAAACCCAATTACGTCAATATTATAGCACTAATTTCGCTATATAACGTATGACTTTATTATATAGCTGTAAAATTTTAATCAGTTATAAACATATAATTATTACTGGAATTAGGCTAATTATAGGCACAAATGTGTTTCTCTTCTAAAAAATTGACCATTGTCTAGCCTATATATTGGATTCATTTTGATCGCAAGCTCAACCTACATCACGGCTTTGACAGAGTGGTTTATGATAATTATATAAGAGTGCAAGACTAATTTGGGGGTTTAATTTATTGGATTTGGAGTTTCTAAAATATTTTTATTGTTTCCTTGAATTGTTGGCTATATTTTTACAGGTGAGACTGAATGAGATGAAAGAGTTACAAGGATAAACGCTTCAAGCTAGACAAGGAAATGGTCAGTTCCAAAAAAAAGCTAATATGAAGGATATTCAACACTATTGAAGGTAGAGAAAACTTCTGTTAATTTAGAGCTGATTTACATGCTTTTTTAATATTCATCGAAGTTGTGATCACAACATTTTTCTTTCACCTCTTTTAGAAGAAAATGTCATATTCTTCAATAAAATTCACTATTCCAAGCCGTTTTGAAAGCATACTCTTCTTAAAAGAGGATAAAGGATACCTTCTATGTAAACCAAATATGTCTATGGATATAATTTTTTCTATTAATGATGGTTTAATTAGTAATGTTTCGAACTAAGCCTAACTTTATAAATTATAATAACATACTTGTAATTGAACATTAATTATTCTATTATACTATAAAAACTCTTGTTTCGTCTAATACAAAGACATTGAAGTTCAAAAATTACATGAAAATTATAAAAGAATATATTTAGCTAAAAATTTATCTACTTATTCCATGCTATGAGCTAAAGGAAAAATAATAATAAATTATGTAGCCAAGCCAATGCTCCAACACGATGACTAAAACGGTTTATATAACTTTTCCTTATGTAGGTTCAACGGATTGATGATATGTTTTGTTATATAGCCATGCCAAATTCCTTAAAAATTTGAATAATACTAGATACTGGTCTGAAATTGTTAAATATTAAGTTGGATCTGCATACCTTATTTTACAATTGGCTTCATACCTTATTTTACAATATCATTTTATATAATTAATATTTAAAAAGTACATATATAGTAATATCTCATCTTGATCAAGTTTACGGCTCTGTTCGGCGAGACTGATATAAAACTTATGGAGCTGAAATTGCAAAAGAGCTCCTCTGTAAGGTCGTGAAACATTGTTCGGCTGCAACAGCTATTGAAGACTTATGAAGCTTATATGAAACTTATAATATGGGTAAAAATAAGCTTGGGGGTGGAACTTATGAAACTGATCACCTAGCTGATGATTTTCATTCATGAAAATGCCCCTGGGGTTCCCATTGTTGCTCCTCACCTAACCTCGACGAATCACAGATAATACGTATATTCTTCCTCTTCTCTTTTCTTCTCTTCTGGCGATTTTTACGTGAGCTTGTGTCTCTTGTTGGTCACGTCAGGCGCCTCCACCATCATCCTCACAGTCCCTCCGCCGCTAGGTCTCATCAGCTCCATCACAACCACGGAATATACACATCGAACAAGAGATGTAGAGCAACAAAATCCAGTCGAACCTTCCAGTACGCGGTGACCCTCATCAAACGCTTGTTGCGCCACGCTCACGTACGCCGCCGCAATGTGCCTCACATCCACCTCCACCAACCCATCGATCTTCATCACTCAACTCTTAGCCTTGCCTTCTATAATTTGAATACTATGAATTCTCTTTAAGGAAAAGCATGATAACTTAACTAAGTACATAGTGGCTCCCGATGGTGAAGTGATGTCTTGACCATTTTTTGTTGGGTATTTGCTCACTCGCTTATCTTTGCCCCTTGTAAGACAGTAACCTCTGCCATAGCAGTTTTGAAGCATGTTTAATGCATATTTTGCTTACCAATCCATTACAAATTCAAAGCATGTTCAGTGCATAATAGAAGGTGAAATAGACAAGTGAGCTCGTATGAAAATTGCCAACAATTTGATTCCCCCAAAATACATCCTCAACAAGAGCCATGGCTGTCCAAAACCTCCTCAACAACACATTCATGAAGTCATAAACCCACAAAATTGATAACACAAACATGAATTCATAAACCTAATGATCAACAGAAGCTGAATTCACGTGCCATTCACATGGAGGTTGTTTGTTGTCCCACATGCCACTCACATGTCCCCACTTAATTTTATATCATACCCATTTTGGTAATTTTACCATCAAATTTTATAAAATAAGCTTTATTTTACCAAACACATAACAAACTTATTTAAAAATATCAGTTACTAAATTATTTTCAGCTTCAGTTTCACATTTCAGCCCAAAATCAGCTTCAGTTTCTAAATTAGCTTAAGCTTCAGTTTCAACTAGAATAAGTTTTCGGTTACCGAACAGAGCCTACATCTCTACCAACATAACTTTCGATTTGTAATGAACTTCCATCTAAATCAAATGAACTAGATAAATGAAAATCATAAATGCTTAGTACTAAACAAAGTAAATACAAAAAAGGGCCTATAAATTCTTCTTGACATTATTAAATTTTCCTCTTGAAATAAAAAAACTTATTCAACCTAGATAATAAATTGTTAATTTCAAAAAATAAACTCAAAAGTGCAAGAGACATTTTACACAATTTGAATATGATTTCAATTTTAATCAGTTACTTTCTAAATTATTAAACTACAATAAAAATGCATTGTAGATTTCTTGATAATTAAATTGATTTTTTTCCCGTGCGTAGCACGGCATAATCTATAATATAATTTATATTAAGGCTCTGTTCGGGAAGCCTTAAATGGAACTTATTTGAAGCTTATATAAAAATTAAGCTTCACTTGTAACCGAACATCTTTTTTCAAGCTCAAGCTTAAATGAAATCTTAAGCTGAAATAAGAGCTTATTTGAGTTGATTTTAAGCTAGAAAAATAATGTGGGGGGGGGGGGGACTTATAGACATTATCAGTTAGCTTAACAAATAGTCACCAAAGAATACCCCTAAATAAGCTTCAATTTACCAAACACATAACAAACTTATTTAAAAATATCAGTTACCAAATCATCTTCGATTTTAACTACACATTTCAGCTTCAAATCATCTTCAGTTATCAAATCACCTTAGCTTCAGTTTCAGCTTGAATAAGCTCGTGTTTGCCAAACGATACCTAAGCCCTTTCTATCAAGTCCTTTGAAATTTTAAGTAATTTTTGTTGAACCAAATCCGCTCTAATCTCCCTCAATCGTTCAAAGCTAAAGCTTAGACAGTTAAGAAAAACGAAAAACAAACTTGAACACCAGAAATTGTTTATGCAGTTTGGACTAAGTCCTACGTCTGCGGAGTCCTCAGGAGGGGAGGCTCACCCTTCCACTAGGCAACTCAAGGCCAAGAACAAGTTTGGTTACAGGCAAGCACACAGAGAGCAAACAAAGGAAACAACACAAGAGAAGAAGCGGCACACATGCCAAAAGAAGAAGACGAGATAAGAAATGTCCCCTGGAAGGACAACCACAGAGCTTGCACACAAGCGAAGGCTCTTCAATCTCTCTTTCTCTCTTTTTGTGTCTTCTCTCTCAAGCTTCAAGCTACAGCTTCGAGCAACAATGGAGGAGCTAGAGTTCTGCTCTCAGAAAAGAGAGCACCCTAGGGTTTCCATAGCTGCTAAGGAAGGGAGCAACGAGAAGTGTCTCAGCGATTAGGGCAACAGAGGAGTATAAGTACCAAGCTCCAAATATCACCAAACGCGTCGTTTCACCAGTGAAGGCCAACGTCTCTCAATTCGGCCAAGCCCAGATAGCAGAGGAGGCCCACAAGGATAAACATGCCCATTACAAGTGAAACCGAGACCAAGTGGCAAGACAGGCCCAAAGCTTGAGCCAAAGCTTCATGTGTAGCTGCAAAGGGACTAGGACCAACATTGGTCAAGTCACTCGAGCCCACATGTGCCTCCATGGCTAAGCCAGTCTGTTAACCCCTTAGTCTCAACATTGATTCCTAGTCTACTCATCTGTAATGCTTGCAATAAACCAATCTATGTTCTAATTACAACAACTTAGGATTAGATTACATAATAATTTTATTTTATCATTCTAGGTTCTCAACCATTTACTATTTTTTTAGTTTTCTCTAATTTATATGTTTTGACAATTTCATTTGTCCAAATCATCAAAGTTTTTTTCTTGATTTTCGAAAACACAATTTGTATATAAAAGAGCTGATTAATTTTCGTACACGATTATTTTTTTATCAAAGTTATTATTGCTCATGTAAAACCAAAGGAGAGTGATATATGCTTTCACTTGTGGAATTCACTACTACACCTCCAATAAATAATGTCCATGTGACATTTTAATTATAAAATAAACAAATTAAAAAGTATATTAAATTATTTTACATATCTTTCGTAGTCTTTTTCACTTATCAATTTTTTTCTTTTTCAGTTCTTAATTCCATCTCTCTAAGTGACCTAACACATCATCTCCATTCGACTGTCACCACCTTGGTCCAACCGCCTTTGCAGTTTTCTCTGACTTTCGTCGCTGCCTTCCACACCAGATCCATCTAGTTTTTGTTTCCATCTTTTATTGCTTGTGCCAGATTTAAAAAACTACATCTAAAAAAATTCACGTTTTGATTTTAAACTTGCTGAAAATGAAATGGGAAAAAAGTCTCTACATGTGAAATCTATCAAAATCCAAAATATTATGAAAATTTGTATTGTGACGTTTGCTTTTGGCTCTTTCAGGTTTGAAGCTTGGTTGGAGAGAGAGAGAGACATGATCGAAATTTCGAAGGAAGGATAGGGTGGTGGTCTGTTGATAAGGATTTCAAATGATTGGTGAAGGATGTTGTTAGTAGGTGTGGAGCGACTCTGACCGATTTTGTGGTGGCTACGGTAGGGAGGTGAACGAGTTTGTGAGGATCGTGAGAGATTAGGTAGATCTCTTGTCATTTTAAAAAGGTAAGATGGATAAGACAATAGAATAGATGAATTTTGAGGGCTTTTTATTTCTATATTTTTTTTCAAATTAAATATTTTACTTTATCATATATGCTTCATCTCCCATGATCTTTTTATTTTAAACTTTACATGTTTTATTTTTATTTTTCATTTGACGTATATGTATATGTTATTGAAGGTGTATGATTTAAATTCTAAATTCTACACCTAGTATAGATATAGGTTTGTTTCGTCCATCAAACAAATGCTAAACTACTCATTTATTGAAACTATATTAGTAAAGCATTCAAGAGAACATTGCAAATATAACTTTAACATAAAATTTAACTAGCTTGGACTTCGGTTATAATCAATCAAGTAATTAGGCATCTTTTACATACACATTCTGTTACAATTATGAATGCAGAACTTAACAGTTTTGGTTTATTTTTACTATATTTACACATTTAGTATTTTACACATTTTATTTTTTTTCAGGTATAGGTTAACGATAAAAATGTTTTTCGTTAAATACATGTCCTACTGACATAAAATTAATAACTTACTATCCTCTTGACTAGCATGTAATGATTTAAATTTGCAGATATGATCGCCATGTGCAGCTGATTCAGCAATAGAGTTTTATTTCCGCTTCCAACACAGCTTGCACTTTCTTTATTTCTCATTGTCAAGAACACAAATTGGTAGTACTTTATTTATATAGTCAGAATCGTGGCCCTCTTCCTCCAACAGATTAGAATCAGCAGCAAAATATCCCACTGCGCTTCACACGGATAGCAATGGCGTCTCCCGGTGTGGTAGGCTTTCTCGGATTAGGCGACACGAGCTTAGAATTGGCTGCTTCGCTTCGTCGATTTGGTTATTCCGTTCAAGCTTTCTGCCCTCAGGTATTTGTTCATTTTCTTCGTTTTCTGCTGCTTTTGTGTTGATTTCGTGCAATTGTTTTGGATCTCCCTCCGAATTTGATGTTGAATTAGTTCGCGCAATTGAACTCATTCTTTGCACGGTGAACTGTGACTTGAGTCGAATTGCTTCCGTTCGGTGCTTTTGCCGCAGAATATCGTAATTTGACTCTCACTTGGATGGGATACAGTTGAAATGGTGATGATTTCTGATTGAAAAGCATTGGCATCAAATGTAATCGTGATCGTTAAAGATCCTTAGATTATGCAATCGGAGCGGAATGTAGTAGAGTTTTAGTTCTGCTTGAAGTGAATATACGTACAGGGGGAGAAAAACTCACTTATTAACTTCCAAATAGTTCACACTCCACAAGTAGTAGCAGTCCACAACATCACAGTGTCGCAGCATATCTAAAGTCTGGCGAAGCAATATCACAGATTTTGAAACTTGTTAAATCAATTCAAAGAAGTGTTATTTGTTTTCTGTCAAGGATGATCTAGTGGTTAATAAATAAGCTGAATAGGTTATAATATTGTTGTATGATGGGCTACTTGGTACTAGATGGGTGAACTGAGGAGTATATGATTCTCTGTAGTCCTATACGATCCTATCATGATTCTTCCATATGTCATTCTCAGTTCATGTAGTTTGAAGAAATTTTGTATCTTAAAATAGTAATACTAGGATTGGAATATTAATACCATATTGGTATTTCTACATTATAATATAAGATTAATTACACAATTGAAGGAAATTTGCTCAAAGGGGTTGAACATTTTCACTCCATTACTCAAGAGTTTTGAAAACTGCCATTTTGCACCTAACACTTTTAAAATTAGACGTAAATTGGAGGAAAGGATTACAATGCTTCTTTAGATTAAGGAAATAAATAGAAAAAGTAATTGATACAATGATTGATTTTTTTTAATAAAAAAGTTGAATGCAAGATTGCCAATCTAATTAAGATACCTTGATTCCTTTAGTTATGCAGTACTTTTTTTTATTTCATCAAAGAACTTTTATTTTCCAAATGTCCATTTGACCTGTTAATTTTTAGAGAAATCCCAAAACATTGAGGTTATTATTAAATAATCCCAGTACAAAGAGAGCAAGCTACTACATTCTCAGTGATGTAAATTTAGGGTATATAAGGTATATGCAACTATTTCTCAATTTTTCCCATGGTTTCAGTGATAGGGATTTATATGTTTATGGTATAATTTTAGGGTATATAAGGTAGGTATATGCAACTAATTCTCATTTTTTTTATTTTGTACTTTAGATAATGTCTTTTTCTTTACTAATTCTCCTAAAAGTCTGGATATGGATCTGACTGTTCTTTGAGGATTAGGTGTCTTAGTTATGCTTATTCTTTATTAATGTTCAGATGAATGAGGATTCAATGAATGAGTTGTTAAAGCTTGGAGGAAAAAGATGTGCCAATGCCGTAGAGGTCAGAAAAGGTAAAGATCATTGTTCACCCTATATTGCCGTGCAAGTGTGGCTACAGGCATGTGTGCACATAAGTCTTTGCATTATAAATGGTTGAAGTTTAGTGAGGAGAATGAGTTGGTAAAAATTATTAATGCTCTAGAAGGTGTAACTATTAATCTTGTAAGACCCATTTTTTATGTTTAAAAATGATTGACACCTCACTTGAACCTACTTGTTCTGAGATAAAAGGGTAGGTCCCTCATCCATCCTTTGGGTGGATGGTTTAAAGTTTCAAATCTTGACCTTCATTGGCTTCTCTAATTACCAGTAAAAATATTATTATGGGTAGATTTGAATATCCTCAAAAAAATTCCGTTCAAGTCCAAGCCCTGTTTGTATTTGTATTTTTTTCATCTTTCTTGTTATCTGTTACCTTCATTTTATCTTTTATATTTAAGGCCCAGGGTTTGGTGGTATGCCTTGAGAGGTTTCTTTCATTTATGTTTGTGAGCGAGATGCCTGTAAGAAGGAGATACAAGCCAAATGTCAAATTATTAACAATTTCACTGCAACCTCTTTTCCTGGTTATTGTGAGGGTTTTGCTTTGCTTTTCTTGCCTATGATCATTTCCTTTGATCTGGCTCATGTAGTTTTTGAGTTCACTTCCTTTGGACTCAACATTGCAGTGATATTAAGAAAATTACATTAGCATCAGAAGGTGGAGTCAGCAAAGCAATTGTTGTAGAGAATGATAGTATCGTCATCTTTGACTACTGATGTGTCTCTGACTCTCTGTTTTTCTTCTTCTAATTTTCTATAATGTCTTGTCACTCAGGGATTGTCGCTTTAGTCCTATGGATATGGGATCCAAATCATGCAGATTCCTTTATTTTTGGTCAAGAGGGTGCTTTGAAAGGTGAAAGCTTACTACTGTGTCATAAAAATGTAGGTTGTCATTGGATTGATGTATAAAACTTGCTGAAATTTTGTTTTCCAGGCTTGAAAAAAGATGCAGTTATAATAATTCATACATCCATATCTCCCACATACATCCAGAAGCTGGAACAACGTCTAGCAGGCAACTTATTCTTTTCTTCTGTACTTGAAGTGTTTATATGGTGCATGTAGAATAAGTCATCCTATATTTGCTTTAAACATCAGAAATATTGGATTAAACTTTTTATTTATTTTCTTAAATTTGTTCATTAAGACATTTCATCCATCTTTTTGTATGAGCAAATGCTTCTTTTTTCATCTATCTCTTTTCGAGCAACTGGTTCTTCTACATGTATATTAGCTTCTATCATTGCTTGTATAATCATCATTAGTATTTTGTTGTTTTCACAGAAGAATGTGGTGGGAAATTCATTGTAGATGCTTATGTAACACAGGGAAAATCTGAGGCTTTAAACAGAAAGATAATGGTATTTTCCCTTTTCTCTCCTAGGGCCAACCGCTTTTTATTTTGTGTACTTCGATTGTGCTTTCCTTTTTATACTGAGGTGGATCTCTTGTTTGTGTCCCCCTATTTAGTTAACCTCGTCAGGGAAGCCTGATGCAATTGCCAGGGCTCATCCAATTCTTTCTGGTATGCATTTCAAATCATTGTTTTCTCTCTTCTGGACAGCATATTTGATTTATCTTTAGTTGGCACTGAGATATGTCCAATCTTTTTTTCCCTTACAGCAATGTGTGAGAAGCTTTATATATTTGAGGGTGAAATTGGTGCTGGAAGGTGAGCTTTCATAGAAAGATATTTTTGTTAAAAAATTAATTACGTTAAAAGACACTTTTCTATGCAAGATTTTCAAACAATGCAAGTTTTTTCCAAAAAATTAGTGAAGTTGTTATTCAATAATGTGCGTATGACATCCGTTAACAATACTTTTCCCAAGATGGTTTGCAGATATATATTTGATTGATCAGTAAGGTATTCAATTGTCTATGTGATCAGAGAGTGAATGAAGCCTGCTATACGTTATGAGCAATTACTATTTGGCAAAGTCTAATAAATATAATGAATTGCACTCAAGAAATTGATTGTAAGAAATGGTCCACCTTATTGATTTGTGTGATATAAAATTATCTCAGTAAGATGTGGTAACACTTTTATATTTAAAACCACGCTATTTGGTTCTTTGATGAACTTTATATAATTAGCATCTCGAAGATATAGACTGCTTGATGTGCTCTGAATTCAGCTGTTATTGAAGTCTGTTTATAGATCCTTTTTGGTTTCCTTGCAGTAAAGTCAAAATGGTTGTTGAGATACTTGAGGCAATTCATCTTGTTTCTTCGGTTGAAGCCATTTCTCTTGGTGTCCAAGCTGGAGTTCATCCATGGATAATTTATGATATAATCTCTAATGCGGCTGGAAATTCTTGGTGAGTCATGGTTACTAACTTGTAGTTTTGACAGTATTATCTACATAACTGATGCTTGTGATTGTGTGTTTCATCCATGTTATGTTGTTTCGCCGGTGATATTATATTTTGCTGAATTCCAATCCTTATGACTTATGAGTGATGTGTGACCATAATGAAGGTACAAAGAAGTGGTCTTCTGTCTCATAGACTATTATTTGAACGGCTTGGGAGTAATGATTACTTTTTCCCCCTGGAGTTCATTGTCTACTGACCTTGTTTGTCGATAGTTTCATCCTCTTTAGGCCTTTCATTGCTTTTAGTTGTCGTTGTTTCTCCTTTCATATGGATGTTTCTTCCACCATCCTGCCATTTGTTATATTCATTTTTAAAAAATATTATGAGAAATCAGTTCCTTAATAAAAATGTAGATTATTAGCCGTAAGGTTAGTTCTGTATGAAGTTGATATGATATTCTGCAACGGTCATTGTTTTCACTAACTTCTTCATCAGACGCAGTCCTTCATTGTATAAAAAATTAAAAACTTCAATTATGCAGGATATTCAAGAATGATGTTCAGAAATGGTTAAAGGGAGATCACATGAGTCCGGATACTTTGGATTCCATTGTCAAGAATCTGGTAAGTGCTTAATGGGCACTAAGATGCAGTTGCGATGATATTACTTCATGGTGTGGTTTTCTTTTCCCTCTCATGTTGGTTTTTTCTTTTGGATAGGATGTCAGGTTGATTTTAGTACTAAAATACTAAAAAACGTGATTTGTGTCTAAGAACATAATACATTAATACCTTATCAAATGAATTCCATGGATGTAGCATATAGAAGAATCTCTGTGCTTGGAGCACTAGGCACTAAAAGACTGGAGTTAAGAAGATGGTTCCATTTACAAATCTGATAGTCAGCTGGTGTCTGTCTGAGAGTGGAGGAACCATTGTATACAACTTGCTTTTGCCTCCGTACAATTAGAGTTTAATCATTAACAGAAACTGAGCTTTTTCTAATGATACAAGTGTGGAGTCTTAACTATCATCCTAGTTGTTTTATTTGTAATAATGCAGGGCCAGCACCTCCTTGCTCTCAATTTTTTTTTGGTCGAACCTCCTTGCTCTCATTTACTGTAGTTATAGTTATCCTTAGGTATTAAGGATGCGGGCCTAACTAGTAACATAGTAGCACTTAAGGTTTTTTCGAGAAGCATTACCCAAGAGTGAGAAGAATTGCGCAAAAGAACTTTATACTTTCCATTCAGATAAGGCTGGGTCATGCAAGAAGTCTAAACAAGATGCTTAAATGGAATTCCTTAGGGTCTACTGGCAGAGTAGTAGGTTCTTGTTAAAATATTGCCATTGTCTTCTTCTTGCAAGAGCATATTTTAAGAGCTGCAGATTCTTTTAAAGGAGTTTTAGGAATTAAGGTCAACTGCAGAATGAGTGTTGGTTATTTGTGATATGAGGTTTGTATCTGGACTAGTTAATTACTAGGTATCTTTCTCTGTTTCAGACTCCTTGAAGTTAAAGGTAGAGGAGGGTTGTTTTTGTCTGTCTATGGCCCTGCAGCTTCCTGTATTCAAGAAGCATTCAATCTATGATATCTTTTATTTTACTTTCCCATGTACCTTTCACCTCCACTTTCAGTTTACTACCCTTTTTTAACTTCTCATTTATCACTTCAAAGTCCATATATAGGTTGCAGGTATAGTCAATTATGTCATACTTTCTTGTGCAAGATTAGGACCAAAGGAAAGATTTTCAGATGATCACTCACCTTACAAAAAGTTTCAAATGCGTGCTGATTAAAATACATTAAAAATCATTTTGGATTTTGCTCATCTGTTTGGTAGTTGTGTTGTAAGATCCTTCTTTCTGGTTTTCTGAACTTCATTTATCTCTTATTGCTTGAAGGCGATCGTTCTCGATATGGCTAAATCTGTCACATTTCCTCTTCATCTCCTTGCAGTTGCTCATCAACAGCTTCTGACTGGTAATATCCGCTGTTACAGTTATTCTTGTGGTCCCTTCCATAGAATTTTTAAAGGTTGTTTGTTGTTACTTCAGGTTCATCACATGGTTATGGGAATACAAAAGATGCGTGTTTGTTCAAGGTAGTCTTCTCTATGCCATTTGAAATTTTGATAGTTTGTTTGCTGCTAAATTGAGGATCGCTTCAAGCTGATTGATTTTTTGTGATGTTAAACAGGTCTGGGAAAGGGTCCTCGGGGTAAAGATTGAAGAGGCATCCAAAAAAGAGTGCTATGATCCTCAGCAAATAGCGCATCAAATCATAACCAGATCAAAGATAGCTCATCGAGTTGGTTTTATTGGACTTGGAGCTATGGGATTTGGCATGGCAACACAACTATTGAGATCTAATTTTACTGTTATTGGCT
Organism: Rheum nobile; assembly: GCA_027886185.1. NCBI lineage: Eukaryota > Viridiplantae > Streptophyta > Magnoliopsida > Caryophyllales > Polygonaceae > Rheum > Rheum nobile. The sequence goes on from WOAB01000056.1 coordinate 2,262,974, forward strand.
ATGATGTAAGAGGTTCTGCAGTTTAAATTTTGTGATTGCACTTTAATCTACTTTCTTCTGCCAGCTGCCCTCTGAGCAATCAGTGCTTTGAATCGGTGAATACGGTGATAGAATAGGTTGCCCTTGCTATTATGTATCAATGGAGGAAAGATATTTATCCTTCATACTAGATCGCTGATATACAAATATGTCAACCAAAATAGTTACTTTCGCTGTTGATGCTATTTCCTTTCACGAGTGTACATTATCTTTTTGGGTGGCAGGTCTATCAGCCTACACTAGCTCGATTTTTGAAGGAAGGTGGTTTAGTAGCAAATTCTCCTGCGGAAGCATCAGAAGGTACTAATTTGCTTACATGTGGACAAAAATGAGAACTGTTGCAGTGCATAGTGAAGTTCTTTCGCATAAGAACTCTAATGAAATGATAAACTATAACATACAACAGAATCGAGAAAATACACACGTCAAAGCACTTGGTATAACTTTATGACATGATGGAACGCTTCTTCAGGATCTTGGGCCTTTTTTCTCTCCTTTCATTCACTTGCAACTTGTTGACCTTGTCTAAACGTTTGGCCTAATTTTGGGCTTCACATTTTGTGCTCCCTTGAGCTACACTGCCTTTACTGTCCTTGGTTATGTCAATGGTAAATCCATCCAAAATCTTTCGATTTAGCTTCTTCCACCTTTCAGAATCATCCGGAGTCCACGATTAGGAGATCAATAATTGTATTCATATGAAATGACATAATAAATGGATTAGTTCTTAGCTTTATCATAACATCTTGAGTAGTACTGCAGCAGTATGTATTATCACTGCAGTGGTGTTTCCATTTAGAAAGATAATGAGTGGGAAATGTGCTCATCTCTGTCTCCTTCATTGTTAAGAAAGGTTAGATTTGGCTTGCGAGTATCAATAGAGATAGCAATTTGATTCTGTGGTGCCTTCGTTATATTCACAAAAATTACCTCTATGGTTTTCTTATGTCAATGTGGTCTGTATTTCTTAACATTATAGCTTTTATTTCTGTTTTCTTATACAATTCCTTCTATGCAGTCTAAATGGGATCCTCTATGTTATACTGGTATTTCTACAGGAGTTGATGTGCTCATTATAATGGTTACAAACGAAGCTCAGGCTGAAAGTGTCCTGTTTGGGAACGTCGGTGCTGTTCCAGGTATCTCTGACTGCTCATTCACTCCTGATGAATTAATTACATTCTTGTCACTTCTCATTCTCTTTTGTACCTTTGGTCTCCGTGCTATGCTGACAACATATACCGTCAGCCATACAAGTCATAGAGAGATCTTAATTTGTTCCTCCAACCTCTGTTTGATTATTAACTTTACTTCTTCAGAAACTTATTTTCAAAAGCACCAATAGTAAGTTAAGAACAAGATGTCTAGTACAAGGAATAAAGAATTTCCTAATGGCACATCATGTGATATGGAATATTGGGAAGCTTCTATGTAAGAGGTGCTGTTTATAAGTACCTCATGTCGGGTCAGTGATTCACACTGGTTAGACTGTTTTTGCATGCACTATTTTAGTGGTTGAAGTTTCTTCATCTAGCTGCTGTCATTTTTTTTGCAAAACAAACATGACTCCTAAATGTTATTTTTGGGAATCGTGAGTGTTAAAGTATCAAATGAGTCTCCACAGATAGCCAAATCAAGTTTTCGTGAAGCAGTGGCAGTCCAATTGGCTTTCTTATGTAGACTGTTTAATTCATGTAGTTGAGGAATCATTCAACGGGGTAAGATTGACATGCTTTGCTAAATTATATTACTATCTCTACTTTTCAGCTCTCCCAGCCGGAGCTTCTGTAATTCTTTCTTCCACTGTTTCTCCTGCTTTTATAAGCCGATTGGAGCAGCGTCTGCAAGGTAAGAATGTGTATGACTATTATATGACGTGTTGCATAATAGAAGGAAAAACCAAACTGTTTTCTCATTCTTTACTTACGTTTATGTGGCAAACAATTGTAATATAACTTAAGCCAAGTAACTGTCATCCCAACAATTGTTGTAGAACATATTCGATTTACCCGGACTTTATTCTCCTGACCTCCTGAATATTATTGACTGGCTTTTAAATTCAAAAGACATCCCAACTGTCTTCCATTGACCAAACAGAAAAAAAATGCTGATGAAAATTTGAAAATGTCAAAAAAAGAAAATTGTTTCTGTTTCCCGCTCCCTGTATATGATTTTGTCACAAAAACGTCCCTCCTTGTAAAAGCAATAAGAAAAGTGCTACTGCTCTAGTGGGTGTTCTGCTGTGAGATAACTCAGAAATTTGTGCTTCATTGGTTCTTTGATTTGCTATGCAAATGAGTGGAAGATTGGAAAATACAAAATAGTTTGTGCTTTTTTTCCTTCCCTTTTGCCATTTTATAAATGATGTATACTGTAGTTTGTAATGTAGTGATTTGTACATTTTGTGGGCAATATGGTAGTCTGCTGTAGTTGTATGATGCCTTATCAAATTTTGTTTGATTTACAGATAAGGGCAAGAACTTGAAATTGGTTGATGCTCCAGTTTCTGGGGGTGTTCTGAGGGCTTCCATGGGAACACTAACAGTATGAAGAAAAACATTCATAGTTCATTCTTGGCTATCCAGTTTCAGACTTCAGTATAAGATTCTTTTCTACTCTAATGCATATAAAACTCATTTTTATCAGATAATGGCTTCGGGAGCAGATGATGCCTTAGAAAGCTGTGGTTCAGTTCTCTCAGGCACTGTTTTTTACTCATTGCTTGATGCTTTATTAGAATGTCATGTTGTTGGAATATTATCTGATCTTATTTTACATGGTTCATGTACAGCATTGAGTGAGAAATTGTACATTATAAAAGGAGGATGTGGAGCTGGAAGGTAATAATAACGTCTCTAGAGTTTTTTTTTTCTGTCTGAATAAGTTTGGAGTAATAGCTTTCTACAGAGATTCATGTATTCAGATCAGCATCAAGTTATGGTCCATTTTCTAAAAATAGTTGTTTATGAAAAGCTCTCAAGTTGTTAATTTGTGAATCAACTTATTACTGGTTCTCTAATATCATTATCAGATCAGAAGATTTTCTGGCTGTATAAAGAAATATCTTCCTAGAGGTTCAGTAAATCTGAATAAAATTATGAGCTAATTTGAAGAATGAGTTTGATGAAAGTTTTAATCTAATTTCAATTCGTTGATACAGCACCAGAAGAAAATATCTTCCTATAGGCTTTAAGTAATTCATTTTTATATTAGAATTGACTGAAGAAGGATGAGTGCATGCAACTATATGTTTTGATAAAGCCCATATGATAGGCATAGGATCTCTGTTTTCTTCTTCTGCTGCTAATTTAACATTAGGGCAATAATTCATATATGTAATTCTATATGTTCAAAGCTTCTATCCTAGTAGTTATTAACTATTTTTTCTTTTATTTTGATTTTACAAAAAAATTCCTGATTTTGTGTAGCTGCGTTAAGATGGTCAATCAGCTTTTGGCTGGAGTTCATATAGCATCTACAGCTGAGGCTTTAGCTTTTGGGGCCCACCTTGGTCTACACACAAGAACTCTTTTTGATTTTATCACAAATAGTGGAGGAACATCTTGGTAAGTCTTATTCCTTTGATACGTTCAGTGATTAATATGACCTATGCCTCTTGTTTTATTATATTGATTATTGACCTATTCAATAATCTTATTTCAGGATGCTTGAAAATCGTGGTCCACATATGCTTGACAATGATTACACACCACATTCCGCACTCAACATCTTTGTGAAGGATCTGGTTAGATATTTGATTATACACACAAATAACTAGTGTGCTTGACAATGATATCATAATAAGTTCATTTTAACTTTTGGTAGGGCATTGTCTCTCATGAATGCACAAGCAGAAAAGTTCCCCTTCACATAGCTGTTACAGCGCACCAGTTATTTTTGGCAGGTTAGGAATTGGTGAACATATTTTTCATCGTTGCATGTTGAGGTGTTAATTGACAAATTATTTATGATTTGGGCTTGTTATATATTATTTGACGTGGTATAAACCTATAAGGGTTTCTTTATCCAAGAGTTCTCAAGGTTGACTGCTTGTACCTGTAGTACACTTTTTTCTGCTTAGGGACATTGAGATTTGCTTATGGGCTGTATTAAAGTAAAGAATTCTTACCTTGAGAAAAAGTAAAATATTCTTGAGATGGGCCCCCTCTCTATACTTGAGGTTTTAGGATAAACAAATGTATGTCTGAATCAAATGACAGCTTTTAGAATTCACTTGTATTTACTATTTAATACAAATTCAAAAAGTTTTTCAATAATTTACTTTTCATTTAATTTAAAGTTCTATAAAGTTTTCCAAATCCTGATGCCATATGAGTTGTTCTACATCTATTCATCAGACCTGTGTTACCATGTCCGACAAGTATCACCAACATTCACCTTCATCATCTCTAGTGATTGAGGAACTTCTTGGTTTATCAAGCTTCTAAATTAAAACCCTAAATATAATTAAATTGCTACAATATATATTTAGAAAGATTTAGATTTAATCCATGTTTTCTACTTTTCTCCACTACTAATGTTCATATGAGCCTGACATGGCACTATTGGTTTTCTTAGAATTTAAATGAGCTGATATTTTCTTTTATTTGTGGTCTTTTTTTGGTTTATTGATTATGCTAAAAGCTAGACCACCTGTATTGCATACTAGCTTATTAATAATTATTCTAATGAAAAAATGCGTATCTGTTGCTTTAACCCCCCTCCCCCCCTCTCGCACAACTTTATTTGATTCATTGACATGTTTAGAGGAAAATGTAACTCAAAACCATGCAAGTAATGGACCATTTTGCTTCTGTTAATAGGTTCTGCTGCTGGTTGGGGTCGGCTGGATGATGCGGCTGTTGTTAAGGTAGTACTAATTGCTTGAAAGTGATATCTTATTATGCTCTTTGAGGGAGATTCTCCATCCTCTTTCTCTCATATTTCTGTTTTCATAATGTTATTTATCTAGAAAATTATAAAAATTTACAAAGTAGTGATATGTCCTTATGTTTACATAGGTATACGAGTCCCTCACGGGTGTCAAAGTTGAAGGGAAAGTTCCCAGTGTTAGTAAAGAATCTGTCCTGAAGACACTTCCTCCTGAGTGGCCAACAGATCCAATTGAAGATATATGCAAATTGAGTCAGGAAAATTCAAAGCCGTTGGTTGTACTTGACGATGATCCAACAGGAACACAAACTGTTCATGACATTGAAGTTCTAACAGAATGGTATCTCCAATATACTTGAAGCTCCTTAACTAAAAGATCAATATAGTTGATTTCTTTCTACTTTCAAGTTCTTTCTGTAGATCCAACAAGATGTTCTCATTCATTGTGCTAGAATGATGATTTACCTTGCTCATTGGTGAAAGTGAACTAGGAGAAACTAAGGAGCCATAAATTTTTTTTCCCATTACAGGGCTGTCGACTCACTTATTGAGCAATTTAAGAAAAAGCCTAAATGCTTTTTCATATTAACCAACTCTCGGGCACTTGGTCCTGAAAAGGTATTGCTGTGTCTCAACGTATTAATCCAAAAGATTCTAAGTTTGGTCGTGTTTTCCACAATATGTAGTTACTAACTATTTGGTTCTAAAAATGACTTCTTGCAGGCCACTGCCCTGATAAAGGATATTTGCAGTAACCTATCTGTTGCCGCTAAATCAGCTGATATCAGGGACTATACTGTAGTTTTGAGGGGCGATTCAACATTACGAGGGCATTTTCCTGAGGCAAAGACATATCCAGATACAGTTACATAGTTGTATTAAATGTCTTAACCATGTCACTACTAAGGCTGTATGATTTCACAGGAGGCTGATGCGGCTGTTTCTGTTCTGGGAGAGATGGATGCATGGATCATTTGCCCCTTCTTTCTTCAAGGTGGCCGCTACACAATAAGAGATGTACATTATGTTGCTGAATCTGATCGGTATCATCTTTGATTTCCAAATGTCCATCTCGTCTGCTTCATTTGAACATAGTAGTTAGTTGCATATTTTTAATGCTTATGTGAAATCATACTGCTATAGGCTTGTCCCAGCTGGAGAAACTGAATTTGCTAAAGATGCTGCTTTTGGCTATAAGTCATCAAATCTGCGAGAGGTATTTATTTTTGCTCATCTTTCTGTTGATATCTGGGTGGGTGTGTATGGGAAGGAGATTAATTTCAACTTACGTAACCTATCCTACTTACAGTGGGTAGAAGAAAAAACAAAAGGACGAATACCAGCTAGCAGTGTTTCTTCTATTTCAATTGAACTTCTGCGTTCTGGCGGTCCAGATGCTGTGTGTGAGCACCTTGCTGGTTTGAAGAAGGTATGTTATTTTTTTATCTACTTCAAGTTTCTTTATCTAAGACTATCGATGGAAGTATAGAAATACAATTAATACATGCCTTGATGGATGATGTGCATTTTCTTTCTCTGATATTATTAGCTTCCACTTGTTTCTGTCTGTAACTTTTAAAGGATACCCATTGGTTTTGTGTTCTTCTGTTAAATCTCTACAATAATTAGAAGGATACAATGTCAATTTGGTAATGTTTATAGAGTTTGATTTATAATATACACTTGTTAAGTCTGCTACATTAAGCATTTGAAACTCATCAAACATAGCCCTGTTATCTTTATAGTTCTTCAGCCAGAGTTTTCTTGGTAAATTTTTACAAAGCTAAAAGTATGGTGTTGGTTCTAACAGGGTTCAACATGTATAGTTAATGCTGCCAGTGAAAGGGACATGGCTGTATTTTCTGCTGGAATGATAAAGGTGAATGCTTTCCTACTTTATAAAAATCACCTTGCACAGAAGGCCCTGCAACGATCCTTGAATCATCATAAGTTTTTATGTCAATCTCAGGCAGAGCTAAAAGGAAAACGCTTTCTTTGCCGCACAGCTGCTAGTTTCGTTTCTGCTAGAATTGGGATAATGTCTAAAGCTCCTATATCTCCAAAGGATCTGGGATTGTTCAAAGAAAGAAATGGAGGGCTTATTGTTGTGGGGTCTTATGTTCCTAAGACGACAAAACAGGTTGGAAAATAATTCATGAGCACATTGGCTTCCAGATTTTGAGAACTACTACTGTCCATATACATGAGAACTTCTTTTTACATTATTTGATTTGGTCACATGTGCAGGTTGAAGAATTGAAGTCGCAATTAGGTGAAAGCTTACGTTGTATTGAGGTAACTAGTATTATCAGCTATCTCTATAGTTGCTTTTCAACTATCCCAATATACCTGATGTAGAGAAAGACATCTTTGAAGAAAGAACAGTAGATTATCTGTAGAGGATAATTATCCTACCCATGAACCATGTGAAGTCAAATATATTCAACTCAATTGAGTTTAAGTTCATCTTCTTAGACATATCCTGAAGGGAAACAAGATTAAAGGTTTGTTTGGTATGTGTGTTTATAAAGTGTTTTTTGTTTATAAAGAGTTTTTTTTGAAAAAGTAGTATTTGAAATTTGAATATTGGGTGGTATAGGGAAATGTGAAAGGAGGGAAAAAAGTGGGTTTTGTGTATAATGTGTTCATAAACTAGGGGCCAAACGGACCCTAAAAGGTGAACAGCTACTAGTAAGTTTCATAGTACCATTTGACTGACTTTTCCTCTCCTTTTATATAGATATCTGTTGAGAAAGTAGCAATGATGTCAACACAAGAAAGAGAACAGGAGATTCAGCATGCTGTACAAATGGCCGATATTTTTCTTAGGGCTAACATGGATACACTAATAATGACCAGTCGACAACTCATCACTGGAACAAGTTGGTCCTCTTATCTTTTTTTTTCTCCATTTTGCTCGCTCTCTCCATCTTTGTGTTACTTGTGATAAAATATGCAGATAGCAACAAGTCTCATTCCCTTAGATCGTTGATTATAGTACCAACTCTTTTTTCTATTATTCTATGTTGAATAAACACGTAATGGAACAAATTGTATTAATCTCAAACAAGACGGCTAAGCTATGAGTTCATGTAATCAGTATATTTGCCTGTGAATATGGATTTCATAATATTAGGATACTGACTTTTGATGGCTAAGTAAATGCCTTTGTTCTTCCAATTCTACCATCAAGTGTTTTTCAAAGGAACACGTAAGCATAAGTTTTATGGAAATTGGAGATTTAAAGTTTGGTACTAATCTTCACTTGGCGTGAAAGTTACACTCTTAGTGTCACTGACCTCTTTACTCTATAATTTTAGTTTCTGTGCTTGAGAACAAGATAAAGCAGCATCCAGGATAAAACTGCTAATTGAACCTGCATATATATGGAATCATATCATGTAGATGTGTACAAATTGAATGTTATCATATAGACTAGAGAGTGGCATTGCAACAAAAGTACTGATCTCTTATCATTATGAATCTTCTAAGCAGACTACTTATCTACTTTCTGCTTCTTTGTTACACAGCTCCTTCAGAAAGCTTAGAAATCAATTCCAAAGTCAGCTCTGCATTGGTAGACATCGTCAGCCACATATCTACAAGACCTCGTTATGTTCTTGCTAAGGTAATTTCCATTTGTTCATACTGTCAGCGGCATATGTAAAACCCCTTGTGATCCTAGCATTTTGAGCTTGAATTTTATCAAGTTTTGAATTACACATACCCCTTGCTAGTATAATTCGCATCCACTATAAGCTAACAAGGTTGAATTTGCATCTTGGTGAGCCTAAAACAAGACCTTATGACAGAGATATCTCAAAAATAGTTACAAAATTGTAGTAGTTACGTCTTGCCTAAGTATAAAGACATGATTTGTCGTCAAACCAAATTAATGCAATGTAGTTCCCAAACTAATTTATGGTGGGTGAAATTCCTTTAGGCACTGTGTGGGTACTCTGGGGAACTGGAGCTTGCAGGTTAACATTAAGTCAATTACTAAATAAACAATAAACTATTGCGCATCTTTGTTCATGTGATTCACATGGTACAATCTGCATTATTTCATGACTTATTATGGATTGACATGAACTGAAATGTTTCCTCTCAGGGTGGTATCACATCATCGGATCTTGCTACGAAAGCTCTTCAAACCAAACTTGCTAAGATAGTTGGCCAGGCCCTACCTGGTGTTCCCTTATGGAAGCTTGGTCCTGAAAGTAGGCATCCAATGCTTCACTATATCGTTTTTCCAGGTAGATGTCTTCCTTGATATGTTTCTTTGTATGAAATTTTTTGAAAATCATAATTTTGCTGCTACTGATAAAAATACTCTGTAGGTAATGTTGGTGATAACAAAGCACTGGCACAGGTTGTAAAAACTTGGGCCCGTCCAACCAGACTTGCGTCAACAAAAGATATTTTGCTTGTAAGAATTCTTCAGCATTATTCGCAGAGTGTCTCCTTGCTGAAGCTATCTTACTGACAGGTTCTTATTTAACATTGAAGGATGCCAAAAATGGTGGGTATGCAGTTGGAGCTTTTAACGTTTATAATTTAGAAGGGGTCGAAGCTGTTGTTGCTGCAGCAGAAGAGCAACAAAGCCCTGCCATCTTACAGGTCAACAGCATTCTGTTCATCTTACGGCTGAGTTAAATTATATGAAATGTATGAGAAGGGACTGCATAGTGAGAAGAGATGTAAATGGAAGAAGAAAAGGAACAAGAGCCTTGCGTCAAGCCCGTAATATAATCATCTATATAGAAGCTTAAGCGTACAGTAAAGTATTTGGAGATCATAATATTTTGTTAACTCGTCAATATGAATGAACAGATTACTCTGTCATCCCTGATCATTTAACCTTATGAAATATGAGCAACTTGATCATCTCTCTTTCATTTCCTTCTAATTCTTTTCTGTTCTTTTTTGTGACTACTCTGTTGATCATTGCTGAAATTATACTTGCTTCCATTTGGCAGATCCACCCCAGTGCCCTGAAGCAGGGAGGTTTACCTTTGGTTGCATGTTGCATCTCTGCTGCACAGAATGCTAGTGTAAGAAGCGTGAAATAATGATTCAGAAATAAATAGAGCAATCTTAGTAACACATTTTTTCATTTCTACTATTGGTGTTCAAAAACATTTAATTCAATGCATAGTTGCATATTGCAGGAACTTAATCTTAATAGGACAACCTAACACTCCTAAAATGTGTAAATGTTGATTGTTCCTGTGCACGAAAACCTAATTCAAAGTGTATTAAGTATTTAAAATAACCATATATGGCAACATTGTTTTGAGCTGGCTACTTTTATGCAAAACTGATAACTGATCAAAAATCATCCCTGTCAATGGCAGGTTCCAATCACAGTTCACTTTGATCATGGGTCTTCAAAGGAAGAATTAGTAGAAGTCCTGGAACTTGTAAGTTCACATCATAATTTCCAATTAGAGATACATGTAAATACTTGCATATATGTATGGCACTATGGCCTAGTAAAAGGTGCAAGAGGATGAACTCTAAAGGCTTCCAAATGTAAATGTCTTTTGTATTTATGTTTGAAATTTTATGTTCCAGGGATTTGATTCTGTGATGGTAGATGGCTCACATCTACCATTTGAGGAAAATGTTTCATACACAAAGTTCATATCTAATTTGGCTCATTCCAAGAACATGATGGTGGAGGCTGAATTAGGTAGACTATCAGGAACTGAAGACGACTTGACAGTTGAAGAGTATGAAGCAAGGATGACAGACGTCAATCAGGTTCTATTTACTTTTTTACACTGCCATTGCATTATTCTTTGTGGTTCTCAATCATCCATGTCTCTAACCATTGTTAATTTTCAGGCACGAGATTTTATCGATAAGACTCAAATTGACGCTTTAGCAGTCTGCATTGGGAATGTCCATGGAAAATATCCTGCAAGTGGCCCAAATCTCAAGCTTGATTTGCTTAAGGTCGAGTACATAGTTATGCAAAGATTTTGCTTTATTTTGTGCTTGGAAAATGATTGTGTTGAAATTAAACCCAATTTTATTTATCACTAAAAATGTTTACTTATTTTGGCTTTTGTTTAGTAGTTCTTGTTGAGAACATCAATGATTCACTATGGTACTAAAGTTTGAGATCAATCTTAAGGCTTGCTATGAAGTTGGTTCAGAAAAAGTAACTTGAAACTAATACTTGATTTCATTTTTATGTTGGATCTGACTATAAAATGATGTTGTAATATGAGCTAAAATAATTCATACCTTTTGTAAGTATAAAGCTCTCTCATTTTCATGTCTTTCGTTTCTAATGCCCAGGATCTACATGCGTTGGCTTTAGAGAAAGGTATTTTGCTGGTCCTGCATGGAGCTTCAGGATTACCCAAGGAACTAATCAAGGTAACTTACAACTGATTGTCATGATTCTCCCATATACCCATTTCCTACACATTCTTTTTGACTTAACATAAGTGATTGGATCGATGGTCGGTTATGCATTAGTAAGTAACGAAAGTGCAAATCAAGATGTTTTTATTGTCTTGAGCAGAGCTCCATAGATCTCGGAGTGACAAAATTCAATGTGAACACTGAGGTGCGGAAGGCGTACATGGACTCACTGAGCAGTCCTGGAAAGGACCTTGTCCATGTTATGGCTTCAGCCAAGGATGCCATGAAAGCTGTGGTGGCGGAGAAGATGATTCTGTTTGGATCAGCAGGAAAAGCATGAAAAAAGCTTTTGAAATGGAGGCAGGTGTTCTTGCTTTTGTATAGAATAATCAGCAGCTGTTATGCTTCAGCTGTACTTTGCATTCATAGGTAATGTTGGAAGTAATCCAACTTTCTCAACTAGCACTACATTATGCTCTTTGAAATAAATGTGCTCAGCCAGGTGTTTTTATGGGCTTAAGTTTTTGCCCATTGTATTGTTAGGGATTGGTGTATAATCTGCTATAAACAATTGCTATTACTTGTTCTTGCTTTTTATATTAAACGTATTTTTTTTGGTTAATATCATAAACGTATATAAGATGAAATTTGGGTCGTAGGGTTAAACATGATCAATAATATGACCAGTTCATATTAATTTAATATATCCAAACTAGATTATTAATAAATCATAAATTTTAAAAAATTATTGATGTTTTGATAGTCATATCAAATATTAAAATACATGAATTATTGAACAAAGAGAGTATATTTTTACATGGTTGTTATTTAACGTCTATCTTATATTTCTTCGTAGCGCTCACTCTACGTTCGTAAATTGATCACGGATGAATTGCGTCAATCCATGAATTGACCACGGAGGAACTGCGTCGTTCGTGAATTGACCACGGAGGAACTGCGTCGTCCGTGAATTGACCACGGAGGAACTGCGTCCGTCTGTGAATTAACCACGGAGGAACGCGATCCATCCGTGACGGACGGAAATGTTCCACCCCTCACGGAGGAACGCATTCCATCTGTGACGGTGGAACATCGTTGTCTTCTTCATTAGAAGACGCAGATGTGTGTTCATCGAGCATAATCAACCATTAACGAGCAATGAAATAATTTCAACGAGCAACAAGAAATCAACCTAAAATCTATCTAAATGATATTTATTACACATTTTATTCATCTATAGACTTAAAATTTTGAATCTATGACACAAATTAGTCTATAATACCCAAAATTCAATCTTGAAAATTTGTTTAAACTATAACTACGAAATTACAAAAATTAGTTGGTAAACTTGCATTTTCTTGGAATAGTTAATTGATTTTTCAAGTGTGGCACCTTCTTGATTTAAATTGATGGTGATTTAGTGGCTAAGTGAGGAAGAAAATAGCTGATTTTTTATGGTTTGTGAGATGGAAAATGGAAGAAAGGAAGAGAGAGTGGAGAAGTGAGGAAGAAAATGAGGGTGGCAGGGTTGTAATTTTGGAGCAAATTGCTTATATATGTGTAGAGGGGACTCTATAAGAAAAATATATTGGACTTTATTTAGCATGACCTTTTATTTGTGATGGCTGATTTCTAAGCACGAATGCTACATACACACTTACGCCATTCATATGCATCGCATGTCCGTAATAAGGCTACACATACGCATTATGTACGCTAGTAAAAAAAAAACAGTTAACTACACAAATACAATTTGTACGCGTACCCGATGAGTGCACGTTCAATTCAGGCACGCACATAGTGTGTGCACACATATTGCATGCATTAGACACTCTAATATTAATTAATCAGTTTTTTTAGTGTGTCTCTATGAACACATTCTAAGAAGTTAAGTTTGGAAATTATTTCCAAACTATTCCCTAAAGGTAGAAATGATAAACCCATTAAAAAAGTTAAATTAGTGGCTACAAAAATTATTGCTAAACATGTAAAACTTATTGTGTGCATGAGCAAACGCTAAAAAAAACCTTAATTATACTCTTAACATAATATTCCACCATTATACTTTATTGTATACTAGTACTATATTATTATATATTTTAAGGAAAGAGATCAAATGAGAAAAAATATTTGTGAGAGAAATGAGAATTATTTTGGGCTGGAAGATTTGAGAGAAATAAATTATCAGATTAAACATTTAAAAAGGGCAAAAACTTCGTTGTGCCGATTTTTTTCCATATTATATGTGTTTTTAAAAAAAAAATGGTGTGCACATATTTAAGATGTTCATCACTATTGTTCTTAGATGTTCACCACTTTTATGCATATATGTTCACCACTTTTCTACCTTGTTGTTCATCAGTTTTTGATACATACATGTTCATCGTTTTTCTCTTATATGTTCATTACTTTTCGTTGTGAACATATTCTCGATGTTCATCAGTTTTTGATACATATATGTTCATCGTTTTTCTCTTATATGTTCATCACTTTTCGTTGTGAACATATTCTCGATGTTCATCAATCTTGTAGATAGATGTTCATCACTTTTTTACTCAGGCATGCTCATCGATTTTCCCCCGTACTTTCACCGCGTGACCATGTTTTTATTTTCACTACTTTTGTCCTTTGATGTTCATCACTTTCATGACCACTTTTGTACCTATATGTTCATCATCTTTTTATACATGCATGTTAAATCGATTTTCTCTATACATTCATCATTTTTCGCTGTGAACATGATGTTCACAACTTCTATGCCAAAATGTTTATCACGTTTTTATGCATGCATGCATGTTTATCACATTTTTCATTATATGTTCATCATTCTTTAAGTCTATATGTTCATTACTTTCATGTCTAGATGTGTATCACTTGTTTAGGCATGCATGTGCATCACAACACACATCCAAGAAAAAACCTATATTTTTACTTATTTTAAACTTGATTTTATATTAAAGATTATCAACATTGTGTCATATAAACATGCAATGAACGTTAAATGATCATTTTTATAAGATTTGAGAGTTTAGAAAAAAACATAAGAATAAAAACATTAACAAATTCGGTATTTTTTAGTTATAAAGTGGTGAACATCGCTTATATACTATGGTGAATGTTTATATACAAATGTGGTGAACATCCGTGTTCACTGGCAACACAAGTGCGCACATGTGAGACGTTTTTTCTGCATTCCCAGTTCTCACCTAACTAATGATTCTCACCGAAAGCACCCCTGGTAGAATATTATATTAGAGTATAAATAATCTCATAATGTCAAATGAGAATACATTGCATCTCATAGGCGTGCATATGCTATCTGCATGCTAAAAGTGGATGTGCATGCACCGGTCCGTGTATCCATTGTATTTGTGCAACCGAAATTTTCATCGGTTTTTTGAGTATATTTTATGTAAGTGTACACATTTGTGTATGCATGGTCCTATTTTGCATACGCGATGTGTGGGCCTGTTAAAACTTAATCCAACCCGCAAATCCGATTCTTTTTTGGGGTTGAAACCCGACCCAAAAAATATTGGATCAAAATTCAAAAGTGACCTGACCTATTCGATCCGAAAGTTCCCGGGTTGATTCATAGACTCGTTAAATCATTACAAATGTATTTGTATCTTTTATATTAAATATTATAATATATTTTAAGATTAAAATATTATATAATGATTTTTTTGATTTAATTAAAATAATATTTTAATGATCAATTTAAAAAGCTTTTTTTTGTCTTGATCGCTTGTTCGATCGGCCAAAGTAACTCTACGTCATTTTAAAAAGCTTTGACATGACACTCTCAATTTAAACCCGTATCAAACCTACACGACCCAACCCGTAAATTTTGACTCCCAAATAACCTGATCCAATGTATTTAAACTAGAATCCGATCTGATTTACCCGTTTAACATGTATATGTTTTTTTGGTCAAAAAAATAATGTGTGGCCTAAATATGTATAAAAAAAATAACGGAAATTTCGCCTGATACCCCTGAGGTACGGCGAAATTCGCCTGGTGTCCCAAAGATTTACCAATTTCGTGTGGTATCCCCGAGTTTTAAATTTTTTTCGTCAAATACCCTTCTGTTAACAAGGTAACAAAAATCATTAAAAAAAATTCCCCCCCAAAACCCCAAAATCGTGTTTTTGTCTCTCGTCTTCTTCACGAAATGCCCTAGCATCTCTCGTCGTCCCTCCCTCGACCCGCCGGCCGTCGTCCCTCCCTCGAACCGCTCGCCTCTGCATCCGCCTCCACCCGCTCGCCTCCCTTCTGCCGCGTCGAACTCGTCTCCCCTCCGCCTCCACCCGGTGGCGACCCGGCTCGCCTCCACCCAGGTAATACTCCTTTCAAGGCCATGGAGGTACTTTTTAGGGTTTAAGATTCAATTTGTCGAGGTGCTGTTCTCTCTTGAGGGTCATTGGATAATTGCATTCTCCATTGATGTGTTAAACAATGGGATTTGTAACTTGTGGTGTTTTCTTTGGTCAAAGATGTGTGGTTTGCCTTTCCTGTAATGCATTGATTTTTTTTGCTGAACAAATCCAATTGGATGGATATATCTTGTTGTTGCAAATCTATTGTCATGTTTAGATATGTTCTTCATCTTGAGAGACTCAAATGACAAGAGGGTGAATACATTACCAGCCTCAGTCCAACAGGCTAAAGACTTCTTCTTCCCGTGTAATGGAGAGCAACAATTTTACTCGAAAAGCTCATCAGCACGCCGCGCGTTGTCTTTTGATCAAGCTGAAGAAGCAATATGCAAGTAACTGTGAGTTTTTTGCTGCCCAATTCCAGCTGCTGGGTTATGGTGCTTGAAAGAGAGATAAGAGTTTGTAGATAATGGGGTAAATAAGCTTACATATATGATTCTTTTCTCTTCATTCTTCTGTACTTAATTATAGTGAAAAGTGATTATATGTCATACATCTTAAACAGCTGTATAATCTGGTAGTTGAGTGTTTGACACCCAATTGTAGGAGAAAACTCCATAGAAACTCTTGACATGAACATTTATGTTTATCTACAAAGCCTTTTGTGCCAGTAAAAGATATGGTTCTCTGATTCTCTCTTATATATGCTCTATATTTTATTACTTAACAGTTCTTTGGCATCCATATTATAATCCAATCTTGCAGGAATAGGAGGGTTCATGTCATGAAACCAACAAAGTGGATCATATGAAAATCTGATATATTAGACCCACCCTATAAAAATCTGATATATTTCTTTGTGCAATTTCCTTTTTCAATGTGTAAAATGTGTATAATTAACAACTATGTTCAATTTTTTTTGTAAAAAAATGGAACATGTATATACACAAGAAGGCTATTGGGCTGAAACTAATCATTGTTAGATAAAATGCTATCTCAAAAAATTATGTTTATCTACTATGATCAAAAGTTTTTTTCTCGGTCTTGGATATAAGATTCAGAGAGGTTTTTGGATGGATCTTGTGTTCAATTAGGCTTTTTTTTTTGTTGGTAAAAACTATTTTTTCATTGTATACATACCATCTCTATTAGCTACATGTATAACAAGCAGAGGCTCAATTTCAAGTATCCCAAATCATGACAACATCAATGACCCCAACGCCCGAAAGCACGGCCAAGAACTTCCAAAACGGCGTATCGACCCAAACGCGCCTCTGTGGCGTATACCCTTTGGCCAAAAAATGGTTGATGGACATGTAGACAAACACGCTGCAGGCCAAGCCCATGGAGACGACGGAGATCCAGTCAGCAACCGCGCCTTGAGTCGTGGCGTCTATCACGATCCCGATCGCAACCCCAACGGGGCTCGAGATGGCAAAGGCAAAGGCGTACGCTGCACACGAGAGGAAAGGGCGGTTCGGGACCATCTTGAGTAGCGTTATCGACATGGCTATGGCGGCAAAGATCTTGTGGGGAGAGATCGTCCAAAGCGCCTTCCACGCGTATGACTCGGTTTCCGATACTCCTATGACTATGCCCTCGAAAACAGAGTGGAAGCACAGCGCTGCGATTAGGAGGATTGTGTCTATTACTGAGCTCGCCATGGCTAAATGATGGCTTGGTGTTTCACAAGCCTGTTTATGTATGCAGAGATTGGTTACTAATAGTGCTCTTGAAGAAGATAACAATGTGTTGTAGAGAGATCAATTATACCTGAGATGTTACGTTTGTGCTTCCATTGGCGCTTTTCCCATCTGGATCGAAGTAAAAAAGTACACCAAGAAGAAGAAAAAGGGTTATGATTGAGCAATACAACACAAACATGTACAATTTAAGTACTTTCAGCTTAAGAATTTGCAACCCATGATATGAATTTCTATTCAAGTACATATGTGAATGATGTCATTCCAGAATTCGCTAATGGTGCATTTGTAACTCACATAGACCTAAATGCACAATTTTTGAAAGATATATAGGAGAAAATCAAACATAACCACATTTACAAATGCACAATTTTTACTTTCTCTGTAGTACTGGATTTGTTCAACAAATTAAGCTTCTTACAAGATTAAGAACATATCTAAACATGGCAATAGATTTGCAACAGCAAGATATATCCATCCAATTGGATTTGTTCAGGAAAAAAATCAATGCATTACAGGAAAGGCAAACCACACATCTTTGACCAAAGAAAACACCACAAGTTACAAATCCCAGTGTTTAACACATCAATGGAGAATGCAATTATCCAATGACCCTCAAGAGAGAACAGCACCTCGACAAATTGAATCTTAAACCCTAAAAAGTACCTCAATGGCCTTGAAAGGAGTATTACCTAGGTGGAGGCGAGCCAGGTCGCCACTGGGTGGAGGCGGAGGGGAGACGAGTTCGACGCGTCGGAGAGGAGACGGAAGGGAGGCGAGCGGTTCAAGGGAGGGACGACGGTCGAGAGAGACAACACGAAGAAGACGAGCGGGTGGAGGCGGAAGAAAGAGACGACTGCGGGACGGCGGTCGGCGGGTCGAGGGAGGGATGACGAGAGATGCTAGGGTATTTCGTGAAGAAGACGAGAGACAAAAACACGATTTTGGGGTTTTTTGGGGGATTTTTAATTTTTTTTAATGATTTCTGTTACCTTGTTAACAGAAGGATATTTGACGAAAAAAATTTAAAACTCAGAGACACCAATAAATCTTTGAGACACCACTCAAAGGTATGAGGGGAAATTTTTGAAAAAATAATGTGTCCCATTATTTGCAATGTATGGTATAAAAGTGAGTTAGAATGTGTTTCTTCTAATCGTGGCATAGCTTCATTGGTTGGTCTACCGCTATTGACGTGGCAATTCATAACATATATTAGGACGAAGATTACCCAATCCAATCAAATTACCTTTTTTCTTTGTTTTGGTAAGAAAACCAGAAAGAAAAGGAAATGCACCTCCGGCGACTATCGCCGGCGTCGGCACCGCCGCGCAACCTCGTAATCATATTGTCTCTCCTCCTCTTCCTCTCCTTCTCGTCCCTCCCGATCTCCGCGGTCTCCCGCCCCTTCGTCCTTGTCCTCACTCAAGACGATCTCCTTGATTCCGCAGTCCCTGAATCAACCTCCGCCGACGGCACCGGAGACTCCTCCGACTGGGACGAGTTCGGCGACGCTGACTCCAAGTCCGAGGAGGAGCTCGACCCTGGCTCGTGGCGACCGCTTCTGGAGACCGAATCGAGCGCCAATTTCGATCCCAAGACTCAGGAGGATGCTCTGTACTACTCTGGTGTCTCGAAGCTGGTGAAGGCAGTGAGTTTCGGCGACCCGAGGGTGATGGAGGAGGCTAGTTCGGAGATCGAGACGGCGGCGACCGCCGGTGACTCGAATGCGAGATCTGTTTTAGGGTTTTTGCACCGGATGGGGATTGGAAGGGAGAGGGATAGTGCAAAGGCGTTTCTGTATCATTACTTTGCGGCCCAAAAAGGGAACTTGCAGTCTAAGATGGCGATGGCTCATACCTACGCTAGACAAGATGTATGTATGAACTAATTATTTCCATTTTTGAGCTACTCGATTTGTGCTTGGAGTCCAGGTTATCGGTACCTCGTTATTCCTTTTGGTGGCTATAGTTTCCTGTACCTAGATCTTGAAGTTTTTCGTTTTTTCTTTGTTTTCCCTTTTCGGCAGATTCACTACACATCACGCAGACATAATCACATACATTGCTATTAATTTAAATGTTCTGTACATGTTCATATCGTATCATATCATTTGTTGATCTTTGGGAAGTATATTCAAGGTCCTTGATAGTTGATACTGCTCTAGTTTATACAAAATTTTCCTGGTTGAAATGGTCATGGATGAAGCTAGATTTACTTGATAACTGTTGATGAAAATATGCTAGTTTTATTTGTCAATTATTCAAAATTCTTCTCCACTGTGACTTTAGGTTACATATAACACTCCATAATAAATTGTGCTGTATCATCTGAGGATTTTTCTTAGTTACTTTTAGTTTTTACTTATGTAGATTCTTTGGATTCAAATAGATTTGGCCTCTTCTTTACTTTTTCTTTTAATTATAGAAAGATTTTGTTCTTCCATGTCTACTGCTTGCAGAATTTTTAATTAAATTGTGCAATTTTGATGGCTGCAGATGAATGATAGAGCTGTTAAACTGTATGCTGAATTAGCAAAAGTAGCTGTAAATAGCTTTTTTATTTCAAAGGACTCAACCGTGATTGAACCAGTTAGAATTCATCTAGGTATGGAGGAGAATAAGGAAGCTTTGAGAAAGTCCCGTGGAGAAGAAGATGAGGATTTTCAGATATTGGAGTATCAGGCTCAGAAAGGGAATGCTGGGGCAATGTATAAAATTGGTCTTTTCTATTATTATGGACTGAGAGGATTGAGACGTGATCCTTCAAAGGCTCTGTCGTGGTTCCTGAAAGCAGTGCAAAAAGGAGAACTGAATTCTATGGAACTTCTAGGAGAGATATACGTTAAGGGAGTTGGTGTTGAAAGGAATTATACAAAAGCTCTTAAATGGCTCAGTCTTGCTGCCAAACAGAACCTTTATTCTGCGTATAATGGCATTGGCTATTTGTATGTGAAGGGATATGGAGTGGATGGAAAGAACTTTACCAGAGTAAGACCTCTTCCTTTCTTTTTTCTTTCTTTTCTTCCTTTTTATGGTATGATGCTTTCCTCCTCTTCTTTTTCTACCTGTTGCTTACTGATGTAAGTGTAAGCATAAGTGCAGTGCATAACTGTATAAGAGTAACCCATTGCTTTGGTTGCTATGAAACTGTTTATGGCAAAATAGTGGTGTGAAATGCCGCTTGCTATATGTAAGGCAGCCAATTTTTAATCTTATATGGATGGTACAGAATGTTTGTGCTACTAAATTCAATCATTAATTATGCAAGTGGAGTCCAATTAAAATTGTAGTTTTGATTGCACATGCTAAGAGGCAATGTAAAGGATCAATGATATAATTCCTGCTAGTAGAAGGATGCATGATGAGTTGTTATCCTAGGTGCACAGACAAGCCATACTCTCTAACCATAAAACACTGAGGAATAGTAATTATGAGGAGAATCATATGATTGGTTTAAAGCATGCCTTCAAGTCACCATTGGAAGTTACGTAAAAATCTATAACATCTTCCTTTAGTTGATCTTTTTCCCGCTTTTCGTTTGACCAGGCTAAGGAGTTATTTGAAAAGGCTGCGGATAATGATGATTCAGGAGGTTATTACAATCTTGGGGTGCTGTATCTCAAAGGGATTGGAGTTAAGAGGGATGTGAAGCTGGCTACTAATCATTTTATAATGGCTGCTAAGGCAGGCCAACCAAAGGCATTTTTTCAGCTAGCCAAGATGTTTCAAACTGGTATTGGCTTGAAGAAAAATCTGCGGACAGTGAGTTTTTTTCCTCCTTGTCATTTTTAACTGTCATTACTCATGAAGTCTTCTAGCACGTCATATTAAAACCTTAATGTAATAGTGGGTCCTTGCTGGATTAGAGCAATGGAATTTTGTGCTAAGTTGCATGGTTTCTGGTATGTTGTAAACATGCCCAAATGTGATGTTTTGGGCTATGATAACAACATGGCCATGAGTTAAAAATGAGCACCTTCTGGGCTCAGCAAAAGATAATCATGTACATATTATACATGTACGTGTATGTGAACATGATGCTGTGAAATTTTTAGTACTTATGAAGGATATATGGGATTAGAAAAAAATTAAATAAACAATCAAACTAACTTCAACATATGTACTTTAAAACCACACTTTCAAGTTTTGACATTATGATAATAAGAGAGCGTAAATCATGATATAATAAGGTCCAATAGTTTAAGATAACAACTATAGAAACATGTTTGATATTAATGCTTTCTGAAGCCTTGAAATGCAAAAGATCTGTTGACATGCTTGGGGGCTATAAGAAAAGAGACAGAGAGAGACTTAAACAACATTTGATGGGTCGTATTAGTGCTCGGAGAATGTTTAAGATCGGTTTCCTGCGCAGATTAAATTAACTTTCAAAAAAGCAGACATGATATGTACCGGTCAATGTTCTAAAAGTCGCTAGGCGGGAGCTGGGCGGTGAGGAGGGGGCCTAGCGCCTAGGCGGAGCCTAGACGGATTAAAAATTAATGTGTGATTCATGTAATTATTTGACTATGTTCTCCCAATTCCAAAATGTTTATAAAACTATGTTGGGATGAGGTTTGATATTTAATTATGGGTCTTATTTTACAAAGTCTCATTCAAAACTATGTTCTATGCATCCTCCATCTCCTAAGATGTTGATGCTTCCACGACATATGAGTCTTCTTCTCGCCCTAGGCGGGGTCCTAGGCGGTGGATGACCGCCTAGCGCCTAGACGGGGCCTAGGTGGGGATTTTTAGAACACTGGTACGAGTACTATTTTTGTTTTTGATTGATGTATGTTAAACAGCATATCACCTGATATTGTTTGCATACTTGGGCTGTCTTGTACTTGATGATTATTGATTTAGCTCTTGAGTTAATTCATGTTGCATCAATACTAGAAGCATTTACTGACAGAGGTGATGAATAGTTTAAGTTCTTATAAAAGTGATGAATAGTTCAAGGGCCCTTCTTTATAGCTTTATGTCCGTATTGTTAAAATATTTTACTCTGTAACATAATTTGAGAAGGTACTCCTGGCATTATTTGTACCCAGACATGATTAAAATACGATATCTTGATATTAGAGTTTGAAAGAAAAGCACATCCTTACGTACTTTTATTTATTGATGATTTTTAGCTTACAATATAATTTGAAAGACACCAACAGTGTGAAATATTTTGTATCATTCTCAGGTTTCTGTATTTTCTGTAAATATACTGAAAATCCATACAAACATGTATGACTTGACCTGACTGCTGTCTCGTGTTGTTCACTAGGCAACTGCATTGTACAAGTTAGTTGCAGAGAGGGGACTGTGGTGCTCTTTGTATAGGTGGGCATTGGAGTCGTACCTGAAAGGTGATGTGGGTAAAGCATATGTTCTGTATTCAAGGATGGCAGAGCTCGGTTATGAGGTTGCACAAAGTAATGCTGCATGGATTCTTGACAAATATGGGGAGCGTAGTATGTGCATGGGAGCATCTGGCTTTTGCACTGATGCAGAGAGGCATCAACGAGCACACTCTTTGTGGTGGCAGGCCTCTGAACAGGGCAATGAACATGCTGCCTTGCTCATAGGGGATGCTTATTACTATGGACGGGTATGTTATCATCATACAAGAATACTTGCCTCTTGTTTGGTCCAAAACGATGTCCATAGTTTGTCGTCTAGAATAACACTGTTCATTTTCTGAATCCATGTCAACAGGGAATTGAGAGAGACTATGATCGTGCAGCTGAGGCATATATGCACGCAAAATCTCAGTTAAATGCCCAAGCAATGTTCAATCTTGGTTACATGCATGAGCACGGTCAAGGACTTCCATACGATCTGCATCTCGCCAAGCGCTATTATGATCAAGCTCTGGAGAGTGATCCTGCATCAAAGTTGCCTGTAACCTTGGCTCTCACGGGCTTATGGATACGAAAAAATCACGCTGATAGCATCATGGTTTGTTTCACCTCTCCCTCACTTTCTTAATTCTTTCTTTTTGATATATATCATCAGTATGTCAAATATTTTAAAAAGAAACCTTCTAAGCACATGTCATGTCAAGATTCTTGTTTTCAGCTCACTGAATACGCGCGTTTTCTTGGGCTTTCCAGGTCCACTTCATTGATTCTCTTCCCGAACTCTATCCTAAGGTGGACGTCTGGATAGAGAACGTGATCATGGAAGAGGGAAATGCAACAATTCTAACGCTATTTGTCTGCCTTCTTACCGTCCTCTACCTTCGTGAGAGGCAGCGCAGGAATGCTGGTGCAGGGGACGTTCCAATGGAACTGCAGCCTAACGATGGTCTCGTTGTACCACCACTTAATTAGCTGCTGATGCATGATCATCATAGCACATGGTACATCTTCATCATATCTAGTTCAGGCACTTCTTTCCTCTCCTTTTTCCCTATTTTGCAAGGCCTTTGTCTATCTCTGATATAACGTTTTATTTCGGGTTTATTTCGGGTTCTTCAGTTGAGTTAGAGGATAAGTGGAACTGAAGCCAAGTAGATATTATACAGGTAGATTTTGCCTTCAAGGACACAACAGGATTTCACATTATACTAGTGGATGGTCAAAACGTGGTTGATATCTGTAATGCGTCTCACATTACTTCATCGTCACATTATGTATCTTCAGTGACAAATATACCCTCCTCTGCCCAAGCTGGCTGGAAATAAGGTACAAATTTTGCCCCAGCAGGGCAGAAACAATGCATTCTACAAATCCTCGGGTAACAAATGTGAGAAGTTTTACCGCGTTGGAAACAATGCACAAGTTTCATCCAGATCGTCGCTTAACCAAATTAACAGTGTTTGAACTTATTTTGACTCGACATTTAATGAGATTCAACATTATTTTGTATTCGCTAATAATAACTTGTATCCAATTGATCATTGATGTTAATTTTATTTTATTTTTAATATATCTCATGTCAATAATAGGTTAAACTTGTGGTTAATTTGAGAAGATCAAACAAAATTGTGTGGGGTAAAAAGGGCAAAAACAAAGAAGAGAAGATGTGATGAAATCAATCCAAACATGCACTTCATATCTTTATGCTTATTGTCTTTCATACAAACACCTACTCATACCCAATTGACTTAAAATCTTCATACAAATCTCCATTCATACTTGGACTTTGCTTTTCAATCTTTACAAAGAAACGGATATGAAAATTATAACTCCATAAATCAAATACCCTTTTCAGTTGTCATATATGTGCAAATAAATCTAATAACTCTTGCTACCAGGAAGACTAATCCAATGAAGCTCAATCTCAACTTCACCTCGTTCAACATTCCGCAGCCTAAGACACATCTTTTGCATAATCCTACCATGTAACCAGAAAATGCAGCTCTCCTCTGACAAGCAGTTCTGTCTGCACGGTGGCAGTCGAGTGACTATGGTGCCTGTGGGGACGTCGTCAAGATTCATTTGTAGGGCCTCCATGAATGGCCTTAGATCGAACTCCGCTTCCCCCATCTTATCATCCTTGCTAAACCTGTCATGATCGTACACCGTCTGCATACCAATTTCCAAACAGTTATCATCAGATCATATACACAAAGACCTGAATCAAAATTGCACCTCAAAGATGTAGAAAGTCCGTGGGCCGATAGACTGGGGGTCGTGCACACACAAGACCCAGTATATAAGCCCAGTATGATTCCATCATAAAACCAATTGACAATAGAAAAAGTGATCACTGAGTTTATATACTAGTTTTGTTCTTCTCAACTTCCCAATGTTGGGATGGGTTTTATATCCCAACAAAAGAGAACAACATAGTCTTCAACTTCTGCACAAGCACATTGTAATGTCTGAACCTATTCATATTGTATGACAAGTACTTGAATGAATCCATCATGATTTGCAGGAACATGTATTCTGACTTACCACCTTCACAGGCTGATTAATATCGGTGACGGTAAGGGTTAAGTCTTCATTCCACTGAGGATTCACATTTTTCCTGATGACCTTGGTCTTCAACTTCTGCACTAGTTACAAAACACAGCGAATGCAAAGCTCAACCAATTCAAAATTATACCTAGTAAGAAATTAGCTTAGGTAAAGCAGATCCTGTTTTGCTAATTCATGTAGGGCATCATTATAAGATGTAAGCATACACTAATTTCGTTATTAATTAGGGTAATTCGTTCTATACTTACCTGATTTAATATGTTTTTCTGAACTAAACATTAGATTCAGTTTTCTATTGATTCAACTCAATACAGATTACAAGATGTTTACATTTCTTTGTAGTAAAAAGCCCCAAATGGAAAAATAAAAAGGCACTAAATATGGAGGATAACATACATATAGCACTATAACCACACACCAACCATGAATCAATAGATTCTGCAGATATGAAAATGGAGAAAATTAACCTCGATTCCCTCATTCCCAAATTTAAGTAGACGAAAACGGCAAAAAAAAGAGAAGAGAATTATATGAGTGAACATCCATTTGTATCAAAACAAGGACAATCATGTCCTCTAATTAAGCAGTTCAAATTGCCAAAATTCCATAACCTAGATGGTTAAGAAACACATGACAGGGATTCAAATTGACCAGATTAAACATACCTGATGCCCCAATCTGACGGCAAGATAAGGATCACTAGTGCGAACATCACGAATGGCAAGGTTGATCCCTCTCATAACCCTAACCCTCAGAAGCCCCAGCAGATTCTCCGCCATTGTTTTTGGTTATCGTTCTGATTGTTCTCTGTAAGTACCCCTGCAGATTCTTGTTTCATCCCATTCTCTGGATTGTTCGTATTCGATCCGTCGCCAGGTCTCTACTTTCTGTTCACGTACGTTGAAGGAAAATGACAATTCGTGATTATAATGTCAACTGCACGTGTAATCAAAGAGTCGCAAATTGATTGAAAATTTCGGGAAATTTGCGATAAACAGTCGATTTGTTTACCTGATTTGAGATCGCCGCTTTGTTGCAATTAAGAAGATGAAACTTTAGGGTTTGTCGTCAAGTTTTTGAGGATGAAGACGAAAAGGGATTGAAACTAGAGGTGTTCATCATTTATTCCACATTTGCATTTTTGCGGGAGAGGGAAAGCGAAAGAAACGGTTATGTGGAGACTGCGAAATAAATTACACATAACGACCCGATAATATTAAAGCTTTTACAAATTATCCTTAAGGGTTTGTTTATCGAGTGTATTTATAAATACATTTCTATTTATACAGATATTTTATCTAAAAAAATTATATAACTTTGGAATGTGTAGAAAAGTACCTTTTAGAATATCCATAAAATATTGAAAACTTCTTTTTAATTAAAAATTAGTCAAATAAATTTATTACATATAAATATTTATATTTAAAACATCTTTATAATTAAATTGGTCAAACAAACCCTAAATATAACAAGGATTCAAATATCATCCATTTTAAAGGTTATGTTTATAAGCCAAGAAAAAGAAGATTTTTTTTTAAATGTCGAATAGCGATTAGAGAAATGAATTATTATATAAATGACATAAACTTATTTACTATAAAATTTTGTAATAAATATTTATTTAGATGCTAAAGTGAAAAATACAACCATTGTCGTAATTTCCAATTCCTTAGTTAGATGTTTGGATGCACTTGAGTAGCAGTTCAAAACAGCACCTTCGATTCCATAATATAAGGGTTAATATTTTGCGTTGGCTTAAGAAAATTACTATACATCAAGTCTTGGGGATCAAATATAAATAATATGCGAAAAATATATTAATAAGGGTGAGATGAGTCCCTACACTATTGCTTCGACAAATGGGAGAGCGAAGGCTTGTCAATTATCACTTATCATCTTAATCTTCATTTCGTCAAAGGAGGGAATCAATATGAAAATTTTATCTCGCCTCGCTTCAACGAATAGCCTTTATCTCACTACTCTTGATTTTGTGTCCAAGTGAAGGCTTTATTCATGTTTGGATGTTCTTCAAGTAACAAAAGTCAAAGGATAAATATGTTGAGCAAGTGTTAATAGAGTTGAGATATAGACTTTTAACCATTTTTATACAGATATTTTGGCCGCTTTCTTTGAAGATTCATTTCTTGATTTTAACAACATTATGTGTCGGGCTATTCCATATTTAATAATTATTTAACCCTTTGCTTATTTATATATATTTTCGATGAATATTTTCTTTGCATTATTAAAAAAGTTGAAGTTTTTTTTTTTCAATTGTATTAGGTGTCCAATTATTTCCAATTATATATTTTTAAAATTACTTCTAAAATATTGTTTAAAAGTTAGTTTTTTTACGAATAATAAGTGTCAAGCTATTTTCAATTGTATATTTTTGTGTCATAAAGATGCTATTGAAAATTGTTTTTTTCTTCTTCTTTTTGAATTTTTTTCTTTTCTACAATTCAAGTCAAGTCTGGAAAATTGTTTTCATATGGACCAAACGAAAAAGTGGCGGGAAGTGGGAACTTGAAAACGAAGCCTGAAGAAATACGAAGTAATAAAATACACAGAACTACGTACGCCTTTTGAGGGTTATCCAAATTCCTGCCGCCATTGAAGAGTTGCTTTACTTCTCCAGCGGCTTGAAGTGCATTTCTGAGGTTCAATCGGAAGATGAAATCTGATTTTGGAAGAAGATGACCAGAGAAACCCTAGAATGGAGCCTTGGGAGGCGCTAGACTTAGACGATTCCGATCTGCCCTCAATTTTGCGCCCTTGTAAACGTCATCAGTCTCAACAATCCCAAGTTTCTCCCGATTCCCTCTCAAACCCTAATTTCTCCTCCCAACATTGTGCTCCCACTCCCCCTCCTCCCGCCGACAATCAGCCGCCTCCTTCTGGCGGCCTTATCCCTGGCCCTGCTGGCGCTATGAAAGCCCTGATGGGTCGAATAGGCCATAGAAATGAAGACTTTTCGAGGAATAGGGATTCCAAGATTTCCACGCAGGATTATATTAGGATGGTTGAGGAAGACGACGCTGAAGAATTCACGAGTGATCATTGGCTTTCGGCTCTAGATTTTCTCAGTCGAGAGGGTAATTGGTTAATAATCGGAATTCGATCTTTGTTTTTTACTTGAGTTAGGGTTTTCTTCCTTTTCTTTCTGATTCCGATGAAATAAATTTTGGTGAGAATTTCTTTTCAGGTGTGAGGAGAACGACCAGCTTGAATGATATCAAGAATTGTGTGAATACTGAGAAGATTGATATGGTATTTGTTGTTCACGCTTTGGCAGTTGATTGGAAGAAATTTGTTGAAATGAGTCTGATAGAGAAAATTAGAGTTTGTGTTGCTTTGTTAATTAAACTATTCAATGTCAATTATTCAGATGCTTCTTATTCAATGTTTTACATGGAACTTTAATGTTTGTTTCATACTACTTGGTGGTTTTTGTAGCTTGTTGCCATGATTAAATGTTGCACTTCAAATGGTTTGGGTGACATGACGGTTGTTCTAAAGGTGATTAGTTTGTTTGAATTTTTTTCCCATTGGCTACTGCTACTCTGCTAGTATTCTTAATACTAAGTCTGTGTTGATCTCTTTGATCTTGAATTTTAGGACCCAACTGATACAATTAATGCTAGTATACACCGCAAAGTCCTAACTGAAGGAGACCATGGGAAGCAAATTGCTGTTGGCTCAGTATTGATACTTCAGCAGGTTTGATGTTTTCATTTAAAGGTTGAATGAGGATTGTCTGATCTGAACCGTGTACTTTTTTTAATAAGAAATGTTTTTCTCTGAGCATTTACCTTAGTTTCTCTTTTCACACGGAGAGAAAATGAAACCGTTATATTGCTATTTTAGCATCTTGTGAAATGTTTCTTCTGTATTTTATTCAGATAGAAACTGCATTACTGACAGTGCCAAATTATTATATGATAATGTTGTCTGGTATTTTAATCACTAATTTGGTTGATCTGTGAACCTCAACATGAAGTTTGATGTGTGTTTTGTTAATATCAAGTCATATGCTTGTGAATCTTAAGAGTGTAGCATCTGTTTTGTACAGTTGTACTAAGACCATTACAAAATCTGAGTGGCAATCCTATAGAACAGTAATACTATTGCTTGCAGAATCTAACCATCAAAAACATGATTTTTGCAGGTATCAATTTTTAGCCCTTTGAATAAGTCGTTTTATCTCAACATTTCACTCAGCAATGTGGTGAAGGTAAGATGCTTTTCTGTTGCTCAAGTTCTTTGCAATAACATGAGCCCGTGAAAGATGAAGTCGCTTGAAGGGTGTAGGATAATCCTTCATAGGTTCTTATATTGTTGAAAGCTGGGATAAAAACTTTTGATGGGGAAAATGTATTATATGGTTTGGATTTATGGGATCTGGGAAGTTATTATGACTTTGGTGCATTTAAATTTCACTTGCTTGTTATGAAGCAGATAATTGGTATTCTTTTTTCTATAAATCCCAGGAAAGTGATTCTTTTCCTTCCTAAATGTGTATTCCTCTTCTTTCTCTAATTTTTCAAAACCCATCAGATAATTCCTAAAGCAACATGAGGAAGAGGAATATCATGAACCACATGACTTGTGTTGAATCAAATTCTGTCCTGGAAAGTCTTCGACCTCCTTGAAAGAGCTCCAATTACACCATAAGTGTTTAATCAGAAGGATTTTCAGTGTTGTAATAACACGTGACCATTAGTTATCTTTGAAAAATGAGTAGAGTTACATACTGTGAAAATGTCAATGTTTGCATCTTTCTAGTTGACTTCATAAATTCTAATGCAGGTTGTTCCTAAATATGCTGGAAGGGAGATCTACTCTGTACACACAGCTAAAGGTGATGCACCAGGTGTGTTATGATCCAATTTCCTGATGAACTTGTAGTTTCCTTAAAATGATGTTGCTTATATATTCATTTAATTCAAATTCAGCTCCTATGAGTTTTTATAGGTGGTCATGAATCTTTCTGTTTATGACAAATTTTGTAGTTTTGTAAATGTCACATAGATTCTTCCCCATACATAGCCTCATTGACACCAATTTTTGACATTGATAGAGTGCCACAAGAATTCAAAGATGCCGGAGCAGGTTTTATCAGGATCTGGAAGAACTACAAAAGCCAGTCAGCTGAACTTTAATATCAATGGAACCCCACCTGTTATCATTGTTGACCAAAATAGCAACGCCTATGCTTCTTTACAGAACCGCTTTATGAGGGATCGTGCAGGAAGTAATATCATGAAGGAGCCGATTGAAGTAGATTTGGTATCTTCCAGTCAAGAAGCTGGTACAGAGAAACTGACAAGTATATCTGGCTGCATTCAACCTGATATTGACCTCAGAGGCGAAAATACTGCTGAGAACCTTGATGATGAACACGTGTCTGCTGCAAATGCTTTTCAAAAGCAAACACAGGTAGAAGAACAAAATTCCACCGGAGTCCTGTTTGGGAATTTAGATGATGAAGATTTAGGCACTGAAATCAGTGCTGAAACTCAGTGGCAAGCCAAACAGAATACAACTGGAGTTGAGCAGCATAATAATCTGCCTCCATCTAAAGCTTTATTCCAGCAGTGGACAGATGATCAACTTGATATACTTGACATGGATGATTGATCTGGCATTTTTCCTTCCTGAAAAGTATGCATTTCTTTTTAGAATCCAAAGATGTGCATGTCATTATTGTCATCACTTGGGTACTTCTTGGTAAATTCTGAATGTCTTACTTCTTGGTAAATTCTGAATGTCTTACTGATGAGAATAGACTATTTTCTGTAAATGTAAATTTACTGAACTTGAACATACTCTTTCTACAAGATAAAACTTTTAGGGTATGTTTGGTTAGAGGAATTTGGAAGGATTTGAAAGGGGAGGGAAATAAGGGTAGATAATTTCTCTTGTTTGGTTAATATTAATATGGAGAATTGAGTGGATTTTAGGGAGAAATAAGAGGAGATTTGAGTGGATCACTCCAAAATGATGGAAAGCTCTAATGGGAGTTTTAAAAGTAAAAAATGATTAAATAAATACTATGAATTTTAGCTCAATTTTCCCCTTCAAATTCCCTCCATCGAAACAAAAGAAAGAATATAAAATCTCTCCCCTCTAGTAAGGTCCCCTCCTTTTCCTTTCCTATCTTAATTTTTCATATTTTTCCTCTCTTCCCTTTGTAGTTTCTACCCATTACTTGAATTTTCGTAATTTGGAGGGAAAATTGCCAATTCACTACTACAGTACTACTATGATAAGACCCAAGTAAATCAACTAGGCACATGCTTGTGATCTGTCTTCTTTTCTTTGATTGTTTGTGGGAATTATGTTTGTAAGATGTCTCTTTTTCTTCTTCAATTGCTTGTGAGAATTATGTTTGTAAGATCTCTCTTTATATCACTATATGTATTTGACATGTCTCGAATAAGAAAAGTGCGGGGTGGTCTAAGAAGATTTTGATCTGATTTTGTGAGATTTAATAATGTTTAAGAGGAGCTAACCAATGAATGGTGCCATATCAGAAACGAACATGGATAAAAAGTCACTTATAATTTTATATGTTTTGTCTGAATGTTTATGAATTGTTATTGAGTTGTACTCCCTAAATGTTTGTCTCATGGTCAATCTTGACAATATTTACAGTTGAAGTGAATTTTCAAGATTTCTTCCAATATATAAGAAAAAACATAGTTATATGAGATCTTGTTTAATTCGTCTCAACGAATACTTTGATAATATCAAAAAATTATAATTTTTATTAATATGTAATTAGAGATATTAACGATATAAAATATACATCGACAAATATGCCAATCTCCCATGGGACAAACTTTCGGAGACAGGGAGTATTAGCAAAAAAGTACATGCCAGGTGCGTTGCACTTGCACACCTTCAATATTCATACTTGGTTTTTATCTACACAGACCACTCTTGAACATGGGAATTTTCACAACACAACCGGCTAAACATTTTAGGATTATTTTATACGAATTTTATTATTTCTATAAATACGATCTTGTTAAACGATTATCGATTTTTTTACAGATTTTGTGAGATTTTATTTTAGGGATTTAAAGTTTGTCCTATAGGTTTAAACTTTAAACATTTCGTTTTAAGTTTTTTCTAATATGTGTCGATGAACACACTAACTTTTTCATGTTTAGCAATAACTTATTTTAACCACTAATTTAACTTTTTTTAAAATAAATTTTATCATTTCTACTTTAGGAAATAGTTTGAAAATAATTTTCAAACTTAACTTTTTAGAATGTATTCATAGACACACACTAGAAAAACCTTTTTTTTAAGGGCATAAGTTGGAAAGATCGAACAATTATTAATTAGGTTAGATGTGAAAGATTTTTGTAACTACAAAGCTTCTTCTTCTTTTCAATATTTTTCTTGATCCACACCCTTTCAAGGAAAATGCATTTCACTATCAACCAAATGAATGGAGCTCATGAATTATGTGATAACATGACATATATATATGGTAAGAGTAAAGGTCAAGTAGCTAACTTTTGAAGATATGCCTTTATTAGCAAAAGGCAAAAGAATACCTGCAAAGCTCTCTTGCTTTTGTACAAAGGGGAGACACAAAACATCGACAGCCCATCTACAACAACCCATGAGTGATAAAGCCAATCCAAGAAGAAAGATCTCTTAACTAGGACACACACAAGTGTCTGTTATGTAATTAATCTTAGTGTTTGTAATTTGTAAACATGCAGTTAGCATTATAATTGCAAACACTTAGACTAGGTAGAGCTATCAGGACTTGACTCGGGTTTAAGATGCCATTCATATTGATCATGAGCCATGACGGTTCATGGAACCGGACTGAGCCAAATGGCTCATGGAACCAATTAACCATTTGGCTTTGTCCGTTTTCATGAGAAATATGGCTCTTGTATCATTTGGTTGAACAACTTGGGCTAGGGGTGTGCATATCGTGACCGGATCAGTCCAAAACCGTAATTTTTTACTTTAAGACTGTCACATTGATTATTGTTATTTTCTTATATTATGTTGCATTTTTATCTCACTTCATCTATTTAGATTTTTTTTGTTATGCTTAAAAGTTAAAATAGATAGGATTTTGGTGAAAATTATTGAAAATATTCATTTTATTTATCATGAAGTCCAAATAGATTTGGAGCGTAATCGAATCATAAAAAATAAAGTAAATACATAAACGATCTTTAACCGTAAAAGAAGCGGACCCAATCAATTGAAATTAAAATAAATAACTATTTAACGTACATGATAAAAGAAGACATGAATAGAAAATTATTAACAGTGACCACGACGCTCCAGCCCACACAAGTTTGTGGTAAAAAGAAAAATAGTGATGGAAGTAGGCATGCGAATCCGCATTCCCCACCACATTCATTCATCCTCTCTACTTGGAAGCTAGAGCCCGACTTCACCTTTCCCAAAAACTATTATTATTATTATTATTATTATTATTATTATTATTATTATTATTATTATTATTATTTAATACTATTCTCCATCACTTTCGTTTTACAGCAACCCATGCCATGTCTCCCATATATACATACATTCTTAGCTACGTACGTTATTCGCTTATTCCACTCCAACATCTAAAACCCATGTAACGTAAACAAAATATAACATAAGCTGCATATTATATAGAATTAACACATTAATTACTCTACGTACAGAGTCTATATATACTTATACTATTTCAACAAAATAATATTGTAGATTAATTCATTATAACATTGGGATATATCGATTGCACAATGGGCTACGTCTTGCTTGAGACTGACGTCGACACTCCTAATGTGATCTTGAAGTGGATTCTGAGCTTGTGATTGATTTTTTACTTAGTAATTAAGTCGGGCGCCCGATAGGTCGAGTTCATACGTACGTCCCTTGATCAACAACTTGGTATATATACATTTCAATGCATCCAAAATATGTGAGGGGTGTGAATATTCCCGTATCATTAATAATTAATATTTAAAAAAAAAATTATAGGGAAAAAGTGTTATCTCTCCTTTAAAATTAATCTAAAAAGAAAAAGTTGTTGAAACTAAAAGACAATTAATTCGTAATACTCCGCATAATGAAAGGGAATGGATTTGAATTTCATAGAAGTTTAAGAAATATAAATCATTATTTTTGGTTAAATAAAAAAATGAGTATCATGTATATCCTAGATGAAAACGAGTATTTATATATGAACGTGAAAATATATACACATAGTATAAAATATATAACACAACATAGACACATCAACATTTATAAATGCACATATAATATATGTGTCTAAATATTTTATACTATATATTGTTGGATCGTTAGAGTTACGTCTGAGGGAACAAAAGCTTTGTTCCCACAGAAGGTGCAGCGGAATAATATAGCAAGAAAGATAAAGTAACGAACTCACGATGTATAGTGGAAACCCCAATCAGTCAAATAACTAATCAAGAAAAAACCACTACCTTCAAGCTTCTCGTTTGAGAGGATTTTGAAGCGTCTACTTGTCTTATTGATTTCTTGTTCGATTACACTTGTAGTATGGACTCCAAACCCTAGACTTTCCACCTAGATTTGAAACTCTCTTCTACAACGGTGAATACGAACTCAACCCTCTAAGACTCACAAACACTTCACTCTTTTTTTCTTCTCAGTTTAATGCTTCGAGTTCGTACATAGAATTGAATCTCACAATCCTATAAATACAACTCGACTAACACAATCGTAAAAAGATAACATATCTTTCTAAACTTTGGTAACAAGAAGATATTAAATGATTTGAAAAATATCATCTTAACAACCGATATTAAGGAAGGAATTCCTGAGATAACATAATCGGATTAAGATAAAATCTTTCTCTATCCAAATATATTATCTTAGGAAAGATTTCCTAAGATAACATAATCGGATTCTCTCTCCAAATCTTCCCATCGGCGAGATCCTTCCAGCCAAAATCCTTCTTCCTTGACCGCGTGATCTTCCAAGATATTTCCCATAATCTTCACGCTGAATATCCTTCACTCCATTCGCATCTTGAGTTGTTCGTCATTGATATTCCTGGAGAGGTAACAAAGCATGTGGAGAATGCTTTGTTCCCTCGGCAATCCTTCGCTGCAATGGTTCCCTGAGACAACTGAATTGTTCCTGAAACACTTGGTTACCAGATTAGTTGAATGTTTGTTACCATCAAAACCTAAGGAATTCAACAAATTCCCCCTTTTTGATGGTGACAAACATCCTTGATAATAAAACATACATAAGAGATAAAGACAGTTGTATCGAGAAAGTTTCCACACTTAGACATAATAGTTCCCCCTTGGTTCAGCAACATATGAAACCATATTTTGCTCCCCCTCAACTAAAGCTATCAGTCATTTTCCCCCTTTTGGCATCATCAAAAACATAAGTAAATAGCGAAAGGAAAATGAGCACGGCAAGATAAACAAACAAGCCTTGTTCAGTAAAATGAACCAGCCAACTTAAACACAGTGCAAAGACAAACAACAAAATATGCAAAGAAACAAACAAGATCAACATGCCAATCAAGGTAAACACATGAAGCATAAGCAAAGAAGAGCAGAGC
This sequence comes from Rheum nobile, assembly GCA_027886185.1. NCBI lineage: Eukaryota > Viridiplantae > Streptophyta > Magnoliopsida > Caryophyllales > Polygonaceae > Rheum > Rheum nobile. Next base: position 2,298,900 of record WOAB01000056.1, read on the forward strand.
AGTAAGGGGATAAATGAGCTAGGGAACAAAAGAGGGGTTGGTTAGCCAGAGAAAGACGAATTAAGTACCACTGGTGCCTGCAGAGGGAGCCGAAGTAAGAATAGCAATTAAAGTACGCACTTCATCCATAAGACGCCGTTGTTGTTCTACCAACATAGATATTGCGCGGGACAAACTCCTCACGGCCCTTCGCAGATCTGGTTCATCTTTTTGTTCCCCCTTAGAGTATGCACCTTCAGACTCTTCCTCACCCACATCAGCTTCCATCTCAGGTTCAACCTTGACCCAACCAACACCTTCTTGTAACATAAACTACTTCTTGTGCAAGTTGTTAGCATCCAACCGCCGGTAGATGAAATATTCATTGGTCCCCTCTTTGTATACCTTGTGGTGTTCCAGTTTTTTTTTTTTTTTTTTTTTGGAACGACACACGGGAGTAATATAGATAGGAGAGGAGAAACCACGAGAATCATTTTTCATATATTTTCAAGTATTAAGGAGAATGTTCCAAATCCTCTTCTTTCCTTATTTTTCCAAAGATCACAACCAAGAAGATATCTTCCAAAAATAAATCTTGTGAAAGATTATGTCCAAATCCATGAAAGCCCACAAAATTTCAAGCGCACCAAACATCATGCAACCAACACACCAATCCTTAATGCACATAACACATTCCAAGTAGTTGCAAGCCATCATTACACATCATACCAGTCAAATCCCAGCCACATACCACAGAGGAGACGATTTGTATTCTCGGCTTTCCGAAAAAGTAGAAGAGTGTGATGTGGGGGTAACGTTACCAGAGAAGGTACAAAGAACATCACACAGAACCATATACGAGAATTTTTAATGATGTTTAATCATGAATGAGAGGCTCCCAGATGTGGATGATAAGAGGGGCGCATAGGAAGCATCAAGCATGATGGCTAGGGTAAGCTGTAGAATCAACAATCATTTGGGCTTATAATGAGGGATCAATGTATCAAGTTGACTCTTTAGGGCCGAAGGAAGGCTGATTCATGTATTATAATGATAGCATAGATGATCATGGATGAAATTTTGCACATAAGTGAAGTATTAGCACGAGTCTAAGCAAGTTGTTCAATTAATGATCAAGAGGATGAATGCATATCAGGACATGATGATTCGACTTTCACATTTTACCACGTAATTTAGCCAATCATCTAGGGAACATAAGAGATAGACAATTAGTTTAGAGAGATCATACCTAGTTCCATACGGAACTGTTCGAAAGGTTCCCTATTCAGTGCCTTGGTGAAAATATCAGCGATTTGATCCTTGGTTTCGCAGAAATCCATGGACACCAACCCTTTCCCCACACAATCACGTAAGAAGTGATGTCTTATCTCGATATGCTTGGTACGTGAGTGTTGCACAAGATTCTTGGAGATATTTATTGCACTAGTATTGTCACAGAGAATGTGAATAGAGTCAAGAAGAATACCATAGTCTCTGAGTTGTTGTTTGAGCCATAGGAGTTGTGTACAACAAGCAGCGGTGGCTATGTATTCGGCTTCTGCAGTGGATAGAGCAACTGAATTCTGCTTCTTTGACCCCCAGGAAACTAAGTACGGCCCAAGGAACTGAGTCATTTCGGATGTGGATTTTTTGTCCACTGTGTTCTCTGCAAAGTCAGCATCTGTGTATCCAACTAGATCGAAGTTTCCACCCCTTGGATACCACATACATAGATCATATGTTCCCTTCAAGTATCTCAGAATCCTCTTCACTGCTTTGACGTGTGTCTCTTTGGGATCAGCCTGAAAACGAGCACATAGACACACACTATACATAATATCGGGTCTACTTGCAGTAAGATAGAGAAGCGAACCTATGATTCCTCGATAGAGAGATGGATCAACTCCTTGCTCATGTTCGTCCTTTCCCATTGGATTGTTTGGAGAGATGGGAGTTGTGAAGGGCTTTGCATCAGACATTCCGAATTTCTTGACGCATTCCCTGAGGTACTTCTGTTGGTGCACTTTGGTTCCATCATCTCTCTGAGAGACTTGAAGTCCCAAGAAGAACTTGAGTTTCCCAACCATGCTCATCGCGAATTCACTAGCCATCAGATTTGAGAATTTTTTAACCAGTTTATCATCTGTAGAGCCAAAGATGATATCATCCACGTAGACTTGCACAACCAGAGTGTGTTTTCCCTCCTTCAGAAGGAACATAGTCTTGTCGACCTTTCCACGAACATATCCATGAGCCAGAAGGAACTGTGAGAGCCTATCGTACCAGGCCCTCGGTGCCTGTTTGAGACCATACAAAGCTTTATCAAGAGTGTAGACATGATCAGATTGGGAAGGGTCTTCAAAGCCAGGTGTTTGCTCCACATAGACCTCTTCCTTGAGAACTCCATTCAAGAAGGCGGTTTTTACGTCCATTTGTTGCAGTTTGAAGCCGTGGAAAGAGGAGTAAGCTATTATAAGTCTTATGGCTTCCAACCGGGCAACATGAGCAAATGTCTCATCATAATCGATTTCTTCCTGATGATTGTAACCTTTCACCACCAGCCTTGCTTTGTTCCTTGTGACCTGACCTTGATCGTCCAGCTTGTTTCTGAACACCCACTTTGTTCCTATCACGGTCCTGTTCCTTGGTCGAGGAACCAATCGCCAAACCTTATTCCTTTCGAACTGATGGAGTTCTTCTTGCATGGCGTTTATCCAGTCAGGATCCTTTAGTGCTTCTCCTACAGTTTTAGGTTCTTGCAAGGAAAGAAAAGCATTGAAAGCACATAAATTTTGTAAAGAGGAGCGAGTGCTTTGAGGAATTCCCTTTCGAAAGTCTGTAAGGATTAGATGAACTGGATGAGATCCCTTCTGTTGGTAGTTCCTTATCTGCAGACTGTTGATGTCAAACTCGTCTGATTCAGTGTTACCTGTAGTTGAACTTTCACCACCTGTCCCATCATCTGTGGGGAAAGCACCCTCAGTCCCTTCAGCAACAGGGCTTTCCTCAGAAGACTCCGTTGAGTCAGGACTTGGGCTTTGTTCCCCCTGAGGAACCTGAGAAGATTCAGATGATTGAACACCTTCATTTGTCCCAACGGAGTTGGCGGAGTTGGGGGTTCTTGGTGTTGATGGGTCATCAGGAGTTTCTTGATTTTGCGGGACCCCATCTTCGACACTGTTTTCCACAAGCTGAAAGCAATCATCTTCAGACGGGCCAGTGTTTGAGGGAACACTAGCTGATTGTTCCTGCACATTGTTACCAGCCATAACAGATTCATCGAAAACCACATGAATGCTTTCTTCTACCTTTCGAGTTCACTTGTTGAATACTTTGTAGGCTTTGCTGTGAAGAGAATATCCTACAAAGGTCCCTTCGTCACTTCTGGGATCAAACTTCCCAAGAGAATCCTTCCCATTGTTGTGGACAAAACACTTACAGCCAAACGCGCACAGATGAGACATGTTGGGCTTTCTTCCCCTTAGAAGTTCATAGGCAGTCTTGTTCAAGAGAGGACGAATGATTGTCCTGTTCAGAACATAGCATGCAGAGTTCAAGGCTTCGGCCCAGAAGCTCATAAGAAGACCACTTACAATAAGGAGGGTGCGCGTCATGTCTTCTAGGGTTCTGTTCTTCCTTTCCACAACACCATTTTGATGTGGTGTCCTTGGAGCTGAGAAATTGTGATTAATGCCTTTGTTCCTGTAGAGGGATAGAAACTGAGAGTTCTCCAGTTCACCAGTTCTTGTCTATGAAGTTCGGAAAGGAGTTGAAGGCTTGCATGTCCGAACCGTTTATGCCACAGATCTGTTGTCCCAACAATGAACGATAGGCATAGTTCCTTCTCAGGGATAAAAGCAGGGTCAACTTTGTAGACGTTGTTGTTGCAGATTCCTCTGAGTAGAATTTTCCCTGTACTTATACACTCAACATAACAATCATCAGTAGTAAAGACTATCCTATTTTTCTTGTTTTGACATAGTTGAGCCACACTAAAAAGATCAAACTTGAGATTATTCACAAGTGTTACATTATTCACAGTAATATGGTTAGAAAGCCTTACCTTACCGATATCACAAACTTCTCCCTTACTCTTGTTTCCAAAGGTTATTGAACCTCCAGAGGCTTGTTGAAGTGAGGAGAACCATCCTTTGTTCCCTGTCATGTGACTTGAGCAAGCACTGTCGAAATACCAAGAACCTTTCCTTGCTTCAGCCTCAGATTCCTGAAGAACGCCTTTTGATTCATTTGTATCTTCTATGCCCATCAAACAAACATCCCTTGAATGAGAAGATTCTTCATCATCTGAGTCAGACGACATCCTTCGTGTCTTTGTTCCCTTCGAAGGAACTCAATGAGTCTTTGTTTTGAGACCATATCTTCTTCATAGCTCTAGTGATGAGAGACACATCTTCATCACCGTCCTCATTTTCATCTTCGACTTGAGATAAGTCAAATGCACGTTCAACCTTCAAAGCAATACTTTGAGCCTTCTCTTCTCCTTTTTTGTTCATCTTGTGGTTATAGACAGAGGCGTTGCTTTCAAGCTTGGCAACAACCTCTTCCATAGTGAGAGTCTTGACGTCAGTCTGGGAGTAGAGAGCGAGAGCAATCACATCACACTGAGAGTTGAGGCCTTGCATGAAGTGGTGAGTAAGCTTTCAGTCTGGCATTTCTTCATCAAGGAACTCTAGTTGACCTACAATCCCCTGGAACCTGGAGTAGAACTCTTGAATGTGTTCCCCCTTCCCTTGAGAAATTTGATCGTACTCCTTCATCAGGGAAATAATTCTGTTTTTCTTGACATCTTCATTTCCATGATGGAGACGTCTTAAAGCATCCCAGATCTCCTTGGATGTTTTATAGCCGATGATTTTCTTGAGATCCGTGGGGAGAAGAGTCATGTGAAGGATCTTCTTAGCTCTGCAATTCTTCTACAACTTCTTCCAGTCTTCATCCGTGTAGTCAACCTTTAGCTTAGGCTTTGTAGCGTCCTTTTCATTTGGGATAGCCATGGGGCCAACTTCAATGATTCTCCATATCTGTCCATCGAGGGAACAGATGTGGGACTCGATTTGTTCCACCCACCAATCATATTCTCCGGCTTTCAGAATTGGAGGCTTCCAGAATGAATCTCCAATAGCATTGCTTGACGACATCTTTCCTGCAAAGTCTTTAACGAAAACAATCTAGAGCCTGGATTGTTGGATCGTTAGAGTTACGTCTGAGGGAACAAAATCTTTGTTCCCACAGAAGGTGCAACGGAATAATATAGCAAGAAAGATAAAGTAACGAACTCACGATGTATAGTGGAAACCCCAATCAGTCAAATAACTAATCAAGGAAAAACCACTACCTTCAAGCTTCTCGCTTGAGAGGATTTTGAAGCGTCTATTTGTCTTATTGATTTCTTGTTCGATTACACTTGTAGTCTGGACTCCAAACCCTAGACTTCCCACCTAGATTTGAAACTTTCTTCTACAACGGTGAATACGAACTCAACTTTTTAAGACTCACAAACACTTAACTCTCTTCTTTTTTCTCAGTTTAATGCTCCAAGTTCGTACATAGAATTGAATCTCACAATCCTATAAATATAACTCGACTAACACAATCGTAACAAGATAACATATCTTTCTAAACTTTGGTAACAAGAAGATATTAAATGATTTGAAGAATATTATCTTAACAGCCGATATTATCTAAGGAAGGAATTCCTAAGATAACATAATCGGATTAAGATAAAATTCTTCTCTCTCCAAATATATTATCAGATAACATAATCGGATTCTCTCTCCAAATCTTCCCATCGGCGAGATCCTTCCAGCCGAAATCCTTCTTCCTTGACCGCGTGATCTTCCAAGATATTTCTCATAATCTTCACGCTGAATATCCTTCACTCCATTCGCATCTTGATTTGTTCGTCATTGATATTCCTGGAGAGGTAACAAAGCATGTGGAGAATGCTTTGTTCCCTCGACAATCCTTCGCTGTAATGATTTCCTGAGACAACTGAATTGTTCCTGAAACACTTAATTACCAGATTAGTTGAATGTTTGTTACCATCAAAACTTAATGAATTCAACATACACTATTACAATTTTTTTATAATATATATGCATATATATTCTCACACACATATATTATAAGCGTCTATTATCATAACTTCATCTTCAATATCTCGAATGATAAATTCAAAATATCACACACACAAAAGAATTAAGTATATTATAAAGGGGGGAAATCTCCTACGCAGCCCCAAAGGCCAAGACACACTTCCTCCCTCACTTCAAAATTGCTTTGGAGACTCCAAACAAGATCGAGAATTCAAGAATTGCTCCTCTCAAAGCTAATTTCTCCCTCTCACTACCAAACAAAAACCCATCTCTAGACTACCACCAAACAAATCCCCCAACACCAATTAATTATTATACAAACACCATTCATATACCAAGAAAAACAAAGCACCCCATATATATGGGGCTTGTGCCCCCTCTCCTTCCACTCCTTCTATAATAATAATAATAATAATAATCGGTTATTTATATTAGTAAGAGATGATAACGGGGCGGGATTTCTACCACGTGATGACGGCGGTGGTGCCGCTATACGTGGCGATGATCCTGGCGTACGGGTCGGTGCGGTGGTGGAAGATCTTCACGGCGGAGCAGTGCGGGGGGATAAACCGGTTCGTGGCGCTGTTCGCGGTGCCGCTGCTGTCGTTCCACTTCATCGCCTCCAACAACCCCTACCAGATGAACCTCCGCTTCCTGGCGGCGGACACCCTCCAGAAGGCGGCCGTGCTGGCGGGCCTCGCCACCTGGGCCCGCCTCTCGCCCCGCGGGTCCCTCGAGTGGTCCATAACCATGTTCTCGCTCTCCACGCTCCCCAACACGCTCGTCATGGGCATTCCCTTGCTCAAGGGCATGTACGGAGACTTCTCCGGCTCCCTCATGGTCCAGATCGTCGTGCTGCAGTGCATCATATGGTACGTACTCTCTCTCTCTCTCTCCCTCTCTCTATAAATTTAGCTTTCTATTACCATTTTCTTAATATGCGCGTCTTCCCCTAATTACTATGCGATGACATTATATGAACACACCCCATCACTAAATGAAATCTGCAAATTCATTTAGCAATGAACTTTAGAGTGGAGTGATTTTTGAAAGTTTGTCTCAATTTCCTCTATAATGTCGATTTTGGAGTATATGTCAATTTATTGATAAGTATATTTATATAAAAAAATTTGATTAAAAAGATTTTTTTGGGATAAGTAATTTTTAAATTTTTAAATTTGGGTGTTATAGGGAATTATAAAAGAATTAGAAAAAGTATTTTTTTGTAAAAAGGTATTTATTATGAGCTTGCCAAACAAGGTCTTAATGTAGAAAAACTTGTTAGATATATCAGTGTTATTTTTGAAATTCTAATTCTTTTTTTAAGTGGTTCAAATGGTAACCTATGTCGGTCATAAGTTATAAAAACTGTAAATATATAGTTTTATTCTATTTCCTTGTAATTTTTTCTATGGACGCGGATCTCGTGATAAAGGACGCTTAGGTGAGAATGTAAGAATATGCATATACAAGCAAAATTCATGTACATCTATATTTGTATGAGTTTTCACTTACACATAATCACATATATAGTTAAAAATAAATATACATATAGACAAAAATTCATACACATGAATTTTTTCTTGTATGTCCATAAGTTTTAACTTATATATAATCACAAATTTTAACTTACACATAGTCACACACGTAATAAAAAATATGTACACATAAAGATAAAAATTCATTCGCATATTGCAATTTTTTCTTATATGTCCATGAATTTTCACTTATATTATCATAAATTTATACACATATAAATAAAAATTAATAGAGATTCTCACCTAAGCGTTTAATTAATGTCAAATGAACCTTTTTTTATTTAGTATTAATGAAATTGAGCTGCGGAATGATACGCGGCGCGTGTGTTACACGTACAGGTACACGCTGATGCTGTTTCTGTTCGAGTACAGAGCAGCTCGGCAGCTGATATCAGAGCAATTCCCCGACACCGCCGCCTCCATCGTCTCCATCCACGTCGACTCCGACGTCGTCTCCCTCCACGGCCGCAACCAGCCCATCGAGACCGAGGCCAAGCTCAAGGACGACGGCAAGCTCCACGTCACCGTCCGCCGCTCCAACGCCTCCCGATCCGACATCTACTCCCGCCACGGCGGCGCCGCCGGATTCTCCTCCACCACTCCCCGCCCCTCCAACCTCTCCAACGCCGAGATCTACTCCCTCCAATCCTCCCGCAACCCCACCCCCCGCGGCTCCAGCTTCAACCACGCCGACTTCTACTCCGTGGCCGGCGGCGGCCGGAGCTCCAACTTCGGCCCCGCTGATGTGTTCGGGCCGCCGGCGAGGCTTTCGAATTTCGAGGCGGCGGCGAATTATCCGGCGCCGAATCCGGGGATGTTTTCGCCGGCGGGGAACGGGAAGAAGGAAGCGGCGGGGAGAGATGCTCATATGTTTGTTTGGAGCTCCAGCGCTTCGCCGGTTTCGGATGTTTTTGGCGGCGGTGGCGGGAATCATCATGAATATGGAGTCTCCGATCAGCCCATCAAGGAAGTCAGAATGGGGCCAGTTTCTCCAACCAAAGGTAAATATTCAACATAAATACTCCATTTTGTGTAGTGTCTTTCTTAAGCATATATCAACCTTTCTCGTTTTAAAATCTACTCCCTCTGTTACTTTATTTCGTTTTCATTTCATTTTTATACCCTATTCATAGTTAAAGAGAATCCGTGAAATTTATTCCAATATATAAGAAAAAACATAGTCATATGAGATCTTGTTTAATTCGTCTTAACGAGTACTTTGATAATATCAAAAAATTATAATTTTTATTAATATATAATTAGAGATATTAACGATAGAAAACTCGCATCAATAAGTGTGCTCAGTCAAAATGGGAACGAAATAAAGGGACGGAAGGAGTATTTCCTTAAATAAAATGTTTAAATTCTTTACCAAAATAATTAAAATATAGAAGATGTTTTTATAATAATGTTTTTATTCTATACCTAAAAACTAAAGACATAGATTAGAAAATTAGTTTACGTATTAGTTTTGTAAAGTTCCAAAATTATTTATAAGAATTCGTTTGATAAATTTACGAGTTTTACTATTTTTTGTTTTTTTCACATTTTAGGTGAAGATTAAGTTGACTATTAGAATATAACATATTAATTGTATAATTAATTATTGAAAATAAAAAATAATTCAAAACTAAAAGGTGGAAATTCATAAATGAGACCTAAGTTGTTAGTGATTACACATCTAACGTAATTCTTCCTTAACAAAAACTTGAAAACATTTCACTTTCGACTTGATTCTCGTTGTTCCTTTCTTGCATTACCATATGTCCAAAGTGAAAATATTTTTCAAGTTTTTGAAATTGTATCAATATATAGGATGACTATAGATACAATTTCAAAACTTGACTGGTTTTATTTGTAGGATGACTATAGATATATATAGACATTTTAATATCTTAGGCATCCAATAAAAAACAGTAAAACAAATTTGTATAGTTGAGTTTGGAATATGTCAACTTGCAGGGGAGGAAAGGGGGTATTTGGAGAGAGGTGAATTGAGCTTCGGAAACAGAGACGACGAGGAAGGCGGTGGCGGTGGTGGAGGCGGAGGAAAGGCGGCGGGGCTTCCTCCGGCGAGCGTGATGACGAGGCTGATACTGATAATGGTGTGGAGGAAACTCATACGGAACCCCAACACCTACTCCAGCTTGATTGGTCTAACCTGGTCCCTCGTCTCCTTCAAGTAATTATTTATTTAATTACTAACTTCTCATTAATTGAATTTCTTACTAATTAAGATATCGTTCCGTTATTAATTAAAAAATAAAATAAAACAAATGAAGGTGGAATTTGGAGATGCCGGCGATAATAGGAAAGTCGATAGCAATACTGTCGGACGCAGGGCTTGGGATGGCCATGTTCAGTCTGGGTCAGTATAGTACCCCTCTTTACTCTTTACTCTTTACTAATTAATACTTAATTGCTCCATCATCAATTTTAGATCATATAGTGAAAGCACTATTCACACGCAATAATACCGTAACTAATTATAGGGATTAATAATTAAAGCGTGCATATTTTAAACATCGATCAAGTAATGTAAGAATCAACGTGTCTCATCATTACTCTCTTTAATGTGGGTGTGGGTGGCTAATTTTTAATTTTTTTTTTCAAGGGTACGTTGGTGAGATTTATAGGTGACGGCAAATGTTTTTATTTAAAAAAATTACTAATAATATATCGATTTTTAAACCCATAGAAGGTTATTTTATAAGGCCGGGTTACTAAAATGCCATTCTTGTATATACAAAATTATAGAATATGTGCGGTGTGATTGCATGCAGGTTTGTTCATGGCGTTACAACCGAAAATAATAGGGTGTGGGAATTCGGTGGCGACGTTTGCAATGGGAGTGAGGTTTCTGACGGGCCCCGCCGTCATGGCCGCCGCCTCCCTTCTCGTCGGCCTTCGTGGTCTTCTTCTACGCGTTGCCATTGTCCAGGTCCCGTCTTAATTAATTACTCCATCATTAATCATTCATCTCTACATTATACTATATATTATATTCCCCACAAGTCACAACCATATATATATATATATTAAAATACAATATATATATATATATATGTGCAGGCGGCACTGCCACAAGGAATCGTGCCCTTCGTATTCGCAAAGGAGTACAGTGTTCATCCCGATATCCTCAGCACTGCGTGAGTCCATATATCTCAATCAATATAATCCCCCCTTTTTAATTAATTTGTTGTCATTACAATTAATTAAATTAATCCAAGCCGGATTCCAAAATTTAGGGTTATGAATTGCATGTGTATAATCAGTTCTTAAGTGACGAAATTCGTGACCATGAAGTCGCTATATATAAAAAACGCATTGTTGTTATTTTTATACCTCCTTTTTCTTCTAAATATTATTTCTTTGCGTTGTCTTGTTTTTCTAATGTTATTATTTTTCGACATTATTCTCTACTTGCAGAGTGATATTCGGGATGCTTATCGCGTTACCCATAACCCTAGTCTACTATATCCTCTTGGGGCTATGAAAACCACGTTATACGTTCACTAATTGCAGACTTCGTACGATGTTAGGAAGAATATTGCATCCTTAAAGCCATAATTAAGGATCGTGTAATTGAAATTGATTAATAGACGAGGTTCTATCTTGTGTTCGTGAAGGTGTAAAATCATGTTTTATTTGCATGTTTGAAGCGATCAAATTTGTCGATTAACGAAAGTTGCAATTCGGTATTTGATTTTGGCCAGCTAGATTAATTGGTATTGTACACAAATTAAACATGTTCTTCCTATTGTTTCTTGTTACAAGCTAGTAACTCTCTGTATTGAGTTGTTCTTCTTAGATAATCCAATGAGTTGACGTAATGGTATAAAATTTCACGTATACGTTCACATGAAATGAGAATGATCTATATTTAAATGATCGAAGATCTCGTGTCTCACGTGTATAAAATTCTCTTACATCTTTAATGGAGGGGATTTATTCGAGACTTTTTGGAATTAAGCCTCTCTAATAAGCTGTAATGACTTGGGAGTGAAAGAAAGGGGAAAGGAAGAAGACATAGAGATGAGAGAGAATCGTTTCTTTGTTATTCGATATCGATCTGTTACAACAGATTGAGCATTCTTTTTAAAGGTTGTTGCTCATATCACCAAACTGGCTCTCAAGGCCCATTACACACACCGGCCCAATGGCCCTATAGGACATGACAGATACCTCCCCTGTCAAGAAGGATTATCCTCAATCCTTAGCTGTAAACGCAGGGAACTGCCTGAGGATGTGACTGGCGGCTTCCCATGTGGCTTCCGAAACATCCAAGTTCACCCAATGAATCAGCCATTCCGTTGTGGGTTCTCTAGTTGGTGAGTACGTGACACGAGTATCCAAAATTGCCGCTGGCTCAATCACACATTCGCCATATGCAGACGTTACAGGTGGAGTTGTGGTGGCTACTGAATGAGTCCCAATACATCGTTTCAGTTGGGACACATGAAAAACATTGTGGATTTTGGCCGTCGGAGGAAGAGCAATACGATAAGCTACCGACCCAATCTGTTCCGTCACCAAGTAGGGTCCATAGTATTTGGAACTCAATTTCAAACAACGACGAAGTGCTAACGAAGTTTGACGATATGGCTGGAGTTTTAAGTATACCTGATCACCCACTTGAAATTCGCGCTCTGAACGTTTAGCATACGCAAACTGCTTCATCCGAGCTTGTGCCTTCAACAAATTCTCGCGTAAAAGAGACAAGGCCAGTTCACGGTCGAGCAGTCTCGAGCATCCAATCCCCCAATGAAGCAGTGGTAATGGCAGACGCGTCGATGCCGAGTTGAGGCGGTAGATACCCATATATAATTTAATGCCTGAAAAGGTGTAGTTTGCAGAGAAGTATGGAAATTCGTGTTATACCACCATTTCGCCAAGGACAACCACCTCATCCAGTGTTGAGGCTTAACACTAGTCATTGCACGAAGGTATGATTCCAGACATTGATTGACCCTCTCGTCTGACCATCCGATTGAGGGTGATAGGCGGTAGTCATGCTAAGTTGGGTTCCCAAAGCAGAGAACAACTCTTTCCAGAATAAGCTCGTAAAGATTTTATCGCGGTCTGATACGATATTAGCGGGTAAGCCATGTAATTTGAACATTGTATCCATGAACACTTGAGCTACCGTCGATGCCGTAAACGGATGTCGAAGTGGAAGAAAATAGGCATACTTACTCAAGCGTTCCACAACGACCAGAATAGTATCATATCCCTTAGACTTGGGTAAACCTTCAATAAAATCCATACTGATGGAACTCCATGCTGTCACAGGTAAAGGCAAGGGTTGCAACAAACCAAGGCTCTTGACATGCTCTGCTTTGTTGCGTTGGCAGTTGTCACAATTCTGAATGAATAACTCTACCTTCCTCTTTAATTGTGGCCAAAAGAACATTGCTTTAATACGTTGGTAGGTGGCCTAAATATTTGAATGTCCACCAACAGGGGAGTCGTGCATAGTTGTGATAAACTGAGTCTGCAAGTCAGAACCAGTGTCCACATAAATGCGGTGTTTGTATCTCAGCAGCCCCTGAGCAACGGTATAATTCCTAGCTAGTTGAACCAATGTAGAAGCGAATAATTGTTGTGCTATCTCATCACCCTCATAGTTACGGATTACCTCCTTTATCCATTGAGGCTCAATTGAATACACTACTGCCACTGAAGCAACATCACCCACATCCCTGCTTGACAGAGCATCGGCGACCTTATTCTCGACTCCCTGCTTATAAGAAATAGTGTAAGATAACCCCAACAGTTTTCGTGTAGCCTTTCGTTGCAGCTGTGTCATTTACTTCTGGTCGAGGAGATGGCAAAGGGGTTGATGATCGGTACGGATGAAAAAATGTGCAGCTTCGAGGTAGTGCCTCCACTTGTCGACAATGAGCAATACACCCAGAAGTTCCTTCTCGTATGTCAACGTGTGAATACTAGTACCCTTCAAAGCTTGACTAATATATGCAATGGGATGACCCTCTTGCATCAACACGGCCCTAATCCCCGTTTCACAAGCATCGGTCTCCAACACGAAGGGTAAAGTGAAATCCGAAAGACGCAAAACTGGGGCAGTGGATAGCAGCGTCTTCAACTGGTTGAAAGCCGCCTCCGCGGAAAAAGACCACTGTAATTTGTCAGCCTTCAAAAGTTCAGTAAGTGGTTGAGCAATAGTCCCGTAATTGCGAATGAATCGTTGATAGTAGCCTGTGATACCCAAAAAGCCACGCAATTGCTTGATCGATGTCGGCACAGGCCAATTTGTCATTGCCTCATTTTTTGCTGGATCAGTGGCAACTCCATCCTTAGAAATAAAATGGCCCAAATACTCCACCATTGGTTGCGCGGAACTACACTTTGATTGCTTTGCAAATAACTGATGTGCTCTCAACAATTCTAACACAGTCCGAAGATGTGCAACATGACTGACTATACACGAGAATATCATCGAAAAACACGAGTACAAACCTACGCAAATGAGGTCCAAATACTGAGTTCATCAAAGCTTGAAACGTTGCCGGTGCATTGGTCAAGCCAAAGGGCATGACCTTGAACTCATAATGCCCGTGATGAGTTCGAAATGCCGTCTTGGGTATATCCTGCTCAGCTAAACGGACCTGATGATACCTGGCACGAAGATCCAATTTAGAGAAACACACATCTCCTTTCAATTCATCAAGGAGTTCCTCTATATTAGGAATTGGAAATTTATCTTTAATCGTAGCCTCGTTCAATTGTCGATAGTCCACACAAAAATGCCAAGTGTTGTCTTTCTTCTTAACCAACAATGTAGAGGCATCAAACGGGTTGTGATTGTGACGAATGATTCCAGACTGCAACATTTGTTGAACCTGCTGCTCGATCTCATTTTTCTGTAAATGGTGATATTTGTATGGACGAATACAAATAGGTTTGGTGCCCTCCTTTAACGTAATTGAATGCTCATGTCCACGACAAGGTGGCAATCCCTGCGGTTCAGCAAACACGTCCGTAAACTGGTCCAACAATTCTTGAATCGCAGCTGGCAATGGAACCCGTTTCTTCAACAGCTTGTGCCGTATCAACCCAGTCATCATTGGAACAACTCCTTCTTCTCTGACCCCACTAATCTCAACCTTTTTGCCGTCTTTAAGGAATGAGATTTTAAGTGACTTAAAATCGAACAAAACGGGGCTAAAGTCACGTAGCCAATCACCTCCCAAGACCAAATCACACCCTCCTAATTTGAGAATCCTGGGGTCGAATGTAAATTTGTTACCCTGCATCTCCCAGTGAAATTGTTTGCAAAGTTGATGGCTATAGAGTTTGTGTCCACTGGCCACGGCAACTTCCATAATTGATGCTTGTTGCATCCCCAATCCTGCCTCCTTGATAACGCGAGGATCTACAAAACTGTGTGTTGTGCCACTGTCTATCAAAATCAAGATATCCTTACCAGCCACTGATCCCTAGATCTTGATTGTCGTCAAAGGGCTGCTCCCCGTGATAGAATGAACATACACCTCTGGCTCGTCATCCTCATCTTGGTAACCTTTTGCATCCTCCTTTGGTAGCAAATCAGTGTCACTAATCTCTGCATTTGGCTCGGCCCAGATACTGTGGAGCGTCTGAGATTTACAACGATGACCCAATAAATACTTCTCGATGCATCAGTAACATAACCCTCCTGCTCGACGTTGCTCTCTAGATTATGCCACTAGATTACTGAATGTTGATGTCGTCGGCTTATTCACAGACCCGGTGGAACTGCTTGTTGAGGCTGGTAATGATGACCTCACACACTGTTTACCATCTGAAGCATTAAAGCGAGTAAATGTCGAAGCTGCGTTTGATCGCCATGATGGTTTACTAAGTTGTACGATGGCTTGTACTGCTTTGTTGTGTGAGCGAGCCAGGTCAAACACCATCGCCAAGGTCGTTGGTCTTGCAATCTTGACGAGTGGTTTTATCTCGTTGTGTAAGCCACTAATATAGCTTGCAATGAAATAAGATTCCGGTAAGTGTGGATCTTGAATCAGCATTTGCGCGCGAAGTTCCTCGAATTGCTCAGTGTAGGCTTCCAAATCTTCTTTATGTTGAAGTTTATTGAAATCTTCAATCACGTCTGCCCCTGAGATATCACCAAATCTGACCAACACTGCCTCTCTCAATTCCTCCCAAGAACTCCACTGATTTTGCAACATCATCCCCTGTAACCATACCTCAGCCTTACCATTCACATACAAGGTAGCCAACTCCAATTTCTGGAAATCTTGAATTGCAAATAGCGAAAAGAATCGTTCGCATCTGCGGATCCAATACCGAGGGTTTGTACCATCGAAAATCGGAAAATCGACCTTCGGAAATCTATGAGCATTGGATCGGAATTCATTACCTCCTGAAAAATTCTGATCGCCTCCTTCTTGCAACAATTTTGGTCGTCTATTGCCCGAAACTCGGTTGTCTCCCCCTCCACCGGTCGCTGATGCACTCGAAAGTCGGTCGGCCGCCTTTGGGGCTCCCAGCACGCTCGGTGCTCCTGACAATGTCGTGTTTTGCCCTATCTCAGCTTGTGATCCTCCCTGATCCTTCAAAAGAAGAATTCGCACCATCTCCGTTAAATTCTCCATCAATCTTCTCCGGTCATCTGCTTGTTGCTTACTATCGAATTGTTGCTTGCAGAAATCCTCTTGCTGCTTTCGCGTGTCGTCCATGAACGCGCGTGTGGAATCCATGAATTCGCGATTGATTGCAACGAATTCTTGAATTTTCTGAATTTGCGTCTCGTTCCGTCTGAGACACTCTTCCATGGTTCTCAAACGTGTTCCTTCCGCCATAGCCGAGGTCGTTGCTTGCTCTGATACCACTGTAATGACTTGGGAGTGAAAGAAAAGGGAAAGGAAGAAGACAGAGAGATGAGAGAGAATTGTTTCTTTGTTATTCGATATTTGTTACAACAGATTGAGCATTCCTTTTAAAAGGTTGTTGCTCCTATCACCAAACTGGCTCTCAAGGCCCATTACACACACCGGCCC
Organism: Rheum nobile; assembly: GCA_027886185.1. NCBI lineage: Eukaryota > Viridiplantae > Streptophyta > Magnoliopsida > Caryophyllales > Polygonaceae > Rheum > Rheum nobile. Next base: position 2,315,559 of record WOAB01000056.1, read on the forward strand.
AATGGCCCTATAGGACATGACATAAGCCTCACTCATTTGTTTAATTTTAGTTGAGGGCTTATTGGAATATATTAAATTACAATTATACCCCTTCATTCATATCAAATTACCAATATAACCTTTATATTAAATTATTAAAATTAAAAGAATTATAAAATATATTTTATTTCAAGTATTTTGTATATTTAGTGTATATTTATATTAAATTAGTGTATATTTATATTTTAGTTAGTATATTTTTTCAGCTTAAACTATCCACAATGTCATTTTAATGTAAAGAAATTAAATTAGTGTATATCAAAACTTGTCTAAATAATCTTAGTTAGTACATTTTTATAGTCTTAACTAACCACAATGTCATTTTAATGTAAAGAAATTAAATTAGTGCATATTTATATTTTAAACCACCATAAAAATATTAAAATGATTTATTTTCAATTAATAATACGGTTTTTCTATCCTATGTCCTAAGGGCATATGTTAATCCTTTTTTATTTTGGAAACTATTCCCTTAAAGAGAATGCTTAAACTCATCTATAAATAAATAAAATTTCTAAAATGATAACACCTAACCACAACTTTCTAAAATAAGGTTCTTAACCTATGCATTAGGTGCATAGGTTAGAAAAACCCTTAATAATATACAAAATACAATAAAATTTTCAAAATATTAGAAACATAACCATAATGGTTGTCTATGGATAGAGAATAATGAAATTAGAATTATAGTAATTTTTTTTTATTGTAAGACAATAAAAATAAGACAATTTTTTTAAAAAAAAATAACGGACGACCTGAAAAAATTTATGGTCGTCCGATCGTACGCCACATGTCGCCAACTAGGCGCGCGAATGCAGCCCAGTAATCGGACGCCACATGGCACTGACCTTACAATAAACCTCTCTTGAGAGGCTTATTTTTTTGTCTATTTTTAAACCCCAAATGGAAGATTATTGGGAACTACTCTTTTTTTTTAATTAAAAAAATTCAATAAACCTCTCATTAAAGATGCTCTAGATTACGGATAGTCATACACGGCAAACAAGGTTATATGTAACTTCAAAGAAAGTAGGTTGGTTTTCTTGAAACGCAATCAGTTGCAAAAGGAAAGTGTTTATTGTGTATTGATTACTAGTACTTGTGAGTAAATCATGACTATAGAGCACTTGCACACTTAATCTCAACCAAGCCCGAAAAAGGAACATATTCATTATAAATATATTACAGGTTATATGCATGATTTTAACAGCCTAATTAAGATGTCTTCTAACTTTAACCACGTATACTAATTGAAAAAGTGGGATGCATTAGTAATTTAGTACGTATCTAGTTAATTAAGGCCGGTGAATAGGTTCTTTGACAATATATACTATATAGACAGCTACACTACAATATCTTGTTATGTTGAAACTACTACTGTATATATATCCTATGACTCCTATCCTTAGTAATAAAAATGTTAACCCAATACTAATTTGGGGAAAAAATAGTAGCTATTGTTTTTTTGGTCGAAGGAAAAAAAAAGTAGCTATTATATGTTACGTTTGTACAATCTTTTTACCCAAAAAGGAGTATAAATGATCCGAGGGGAAGTATGAGTTAAGGTCACTCCCTCATTAGTTGGGATAATATTTATCAACCTAAATATATAGGGGGTCTTGATCTTGAGCATGCATACAACATAAATATAGCTATGTAAATGAAACTGCTACGGAAATTGATTTCGGATCCAGATTGTTTCTGGTTCGTATTATCTCTGAAAAGTATTTAAGAAATTCTAATATTTTTAGTTATAAAAAGAAACATTCTGATTCCTGACAATTATCTAGACTTTTACAATTTCGACAAGATTTTAGAAAGGGACTATTTTTACAACTCGGTGATGGCTCTCATATTAACTTATGGGAAGACCATTGGTTCCCAGAGTGTATCCTCTCACAATATGCGGGAAACCATGACCGTAATACTAAAGTTTCCCACTTCATAACCCCTGATAAAAAGTGGGATTTGGGTGCTCTTCAACATGTTCTACCATCACATTTAATAGCAAAAGTCTTAAACATTTACATACCCACTTGTTATCTCCCAGATAAACTTATTTGGTATCCTTCAACTGATGGTACTTTCTCGGTTCAAAGTGCTCGTTCTTTAACTCGTCCTAATTATGGTTTATCGAGTTTCTCAATTTGGTTTTGGAAATTACAAATTCCGCCTAAAATAAAGAATTTCCTTTGAAAATCTTTCTCGGACTCATTACCTACAACATCACCTCTAAATAGACATTTCTCTAGAGTTCCCTCACCTTGTGTCCTTTGTGATTATCATACAGATGATTCTAACCATTTATTTTTTGGTTGTCCTTTCACTCTACATTCTATACAATTACTTCAAACTCTTATTGGTCATACATATAGTCTCGATTTCAAAAACGATTTCTGGTCTAATATGGAATTTTTCACGCACAAAATCGAGATATTGTTCCCGTTCTTTTTCTATGGTGGAATATTTGGAAACATCGTAACTCCATAATTTTCAGAAAAGTTCCTCTTAAACTTCAAACTATTGTTCACGGTACTTACATTTCTTATAAAGAATGGACCTCGTCTATCTCTCCTCAGCAGTCTTCCACCTATAAAAGTAAACATTCTAGGCATTTTTCTACATGGCGCAAACCGCCACTTAACTGAATAAAACTAAATTTTGATGCATCAGTTACACATAATGGTTCTACCCACATTGGGTACGTATTTCGTAACAACTCTGGGGAGGTGGTTTTTCTAGACCGTATGCAGATTTTCTGCTCTTCCCCTATTAAAGTTGAGGCATTGACCGCTCTTGTTTGCCTTCGTAGGGCTATTGCTCTTAACTTTAGGCAGGTATTCCTCGAATGAGACAACCTTTCTGTTATTAACTCTATCCGTGAAATTTGGAAAATTCCTTGGGAAATTTCTCCTATAATTATGGAAATTAGATCTTTGTTACGTGGTTTGGATGCCTTCCAGGTTCATCATTGCTACAGAGAGTCCAACAGAGCCGCATATTTTATGGCTACTACGCACATTTCCCCTGTTCTTCTTCGCAACACAATTATGGATTACCTTTCGCCTACTCTTGGCCGTGAGCATTTGATGCGATCCCGAGTTCATATTTTACATTCGGGCTCTAGCGTTTCCACATCATGTAAATCTTTTGTAAAAATCATCCGTTGTGATGATTTAGGTATTCTTTCTTCTTTGTAAGGATATCTTCTTCTGTTTGTCTGTATAAAAAAACATCAACTTATTATATACTAATAACTTTTTCTTAATCTTATTAAAAAAAATGATCACTTATAAATATTAAATTCATATAAAAATATATCTTTGACACTTTATTCTTCTAAGTTTTAATAAGCTAGGATAAATGATTTGAGTGTGAGAGTTGTATAAATTATTAACAAAACATTGAAAAAGTGTGATTGTAAGGTATTTGTGCTAGGTGGCTTAATTTTGGGTGGTTTTGTACACTTTACCCTAAAAACGTTCTACTATTTTTTTTTGAAATTTACAAGCTTAGAGAGACAAGGTATAATGAAAAAATGATTAGCAAGCATTCATTTTGTGCATTTAATTCCATGCTGATTCAACTTAGATAAAACTACATAGTTAACACTTTTAAAAACCACCCGTAATCAAATCATTAAGGATATTATGTTTTATGGCCTTAGGTTAGAAATTTCGATTTAGAAAATTAAATCCTAAAAATAAATTTTAAAAAAATTAAATAATTCTAAATAATTAAAATCTAATATAATATTTTTATATATAAAATCTTAACCTACTACTTAAGTACGTAGATAGAAAAATCGCATAAATAAATCTGACTGTTAATTAAAGTCCAAGTGTAAAATGATGGAAGAAAATCAAAGTGACAGGATTAAAAAGAATCATCATAATTGAACAAGGCAATTTGATATGATTAAGAGAACGCACGCATCAATCGATGAATCTTGCAACTTTTTTTTTCGCAAGTGATCATAATGATTCCTTCCATCCAATTAAGGGCCATGTAAGGAGTTTGCTCGCCATTTCTAAAGAAACCAAATTATTTTAAAAGCCCTTTTTAATTTCTTCCTTGAATTCTTAATTGAAATGATTGTTTTTCCATGTCAGCTTTGCACCCAAACTCGTGTTAAATCACAGTTTGGATCTTCCACTCTCCATTGCATGCTTTGTCTTCTCCTTATTAGATTCAACCACGTCTGCTTTTTCCATCATTGAGACATGCTCTTCTTAGAAACTTATAGGATTTGTTTGACACAATATGTTTATTATTTAGACAATTTGTATATAGTCTGTATCTTATAAGTGGATTTAGTTCTTGAAAAATCAACTCTATCTAAGTCAGAAGAGAATTTAGCGGTCAAGATGATTTTTTCTCTCTTCATATTTATATAAAAAAAAATTGGGTGACAGTCTGACAGATTTATTTTTTAACTATACCCTATAGAACTCTATCCATATTCCATAGAGTTTCTTTAAATTTCCACCGGAACATGACCGTTTATAAGTATAACGTGTCCATCAAGTTGATAAGTGTTAATATAGAAAAATATAGAAACTAGGGATGACAACGGGACGGGGATTTTCCATTTCCCGTGGAGATTCCCCGCCACAGGGCCGGGGACAGAATTTAAGCAGGGACATGGAAAATTTTAATTTCCGCGCGGGGACAGGGAGCAGGGTGGGGATAGAGGTCCTCATCCCGTTCTTCGCCTCCAGTTGGGAACCCGGGGGATCCTCGCCAATAAATCGTTATCTATATTTTTTAAACCCTTAACTCTAAACTTCATATCTTTAATCCCTAAATCTTATACCCTCTGTATCTTAAACCTTGAATTTTAAACCCTCTAAACCCTAAAATTTAATTCATAGTACATTAAAAAACTTAAGTTTGTGTGTATGAGGTAAAACAAGAACGGGGCCTGGTGGGAGCGGAAATGGAAGAAAATTTTAATCCACGTTCGGGAACGAGAAATGGCGCAATAAACAGGGACGAAAATAGGAAGGATGTTCTCTGATTCCAACCCGCCTCGTTGCCATCTCTAATAGAAATCTATTATTAAAACTCGTTACATTTCTATAGCAATAGAGTATATTCAGTTTAAAGTTTACACCAAACTCGTACAAGACGCGGGAATTAAGCATTTAAGCTAGTTTACTAGACCTATTTGAGAAGAGGGGAGTTAGATTTCAAACACATGTATACCCAATTAATATTATTCCCATTCCAGTATGTACATAGGTCACAGTTTAGGACTGAGTTTAGGTTTCAAAAGAAGAAAAGTACGTAAGAATCTCCCATTTGGGTATCTGTAGTGATTAGTGAGTACGATGCAGTAGATTCTTCATATATATGTAGAGCATCTAGAAAGGTACAGGGTCTTTGATAGCTACTTGACATGAGAGCACTATATAACCGCATGCATCACTAATTCCTTACTAACCTACTTTCCCAAACTAGCATCAATCTAGTATATACTTGCAATGTTTTCTTTCACCCAAAAATTAAGGTACGGTTTTGAATCATATACTTTTCAAATGAAAATAAAAAAGCATAACCTCTCTTATAGGGTTTTGAATCATATACTTTTCAAATGAAAATTAAGGTACGGTTTTGAATCATATACTTTTCACCCAAAAATAGTTTTATGTGTATGTTTATTTTATTGAAAAAGTGAGTAATGGAAGAAATTAAAATAATTTCATTACACGTTTATCGAAAATAAAAATAAAAAGTTTCTTGAAATAGAAGGTTTATAAACAAGAACCTAACCTTCTCAAACAAGGCCAAGTGCAACCTATTTATATATTGGATGAGTCCACGTCAATTTTTTAAGAAAAAAATATCAAGGTTAAGAACCCATTTGATTTGAATTATGAAAATTATAAGTAAAATGAAATAAATTTGGTCCATTTGATTTGAATTATTTGATTTGAATTATTTTCTTTCTACTCTCTTGGTTTCTTTAATGCTTAAGTGAGTTTAAAATAATAAAATTAATTTATTTCTCTTTATCTTAACACACAAATTTTAAAGCCACAAACCATGATAAAAAATTTGTTACTATATCATAATCATTGACTCAATTCGTTGGCCCTCAACTTATTGATATGCACGACACGAGCAATTCGGTGTTCTGCGGACTCGAATCACAAATTCATCATCCTGATCGCATAGTTTTGCCTACTCGTGATATCTTCGAGTATATTGGTTTAGTTCTGAAATTGGACAACTTGATGTGTTTTTCCACATCAACTTGGAGGGTAAATATAACTTAAACTACTTCTCGTATGTTGGTTTCCATTCAAGTTTGATCCAATTTCAGTAGTTTTCACACATCTATACCGGCAACAAGGCAGTAAATCAAATCCAATACAAGTGCACACTTTTTGCCAGTAATATAAATGTAAAACCGCTTACACAATACAACACCAAAATTGTTTCTCAAAAGTACAAAATAGTCACGTTCTTAAGATAACTTGTAAGCAGAGCTCACCTTACCTTGAGGAACCCGAAAATCCTCTGGAAAAGGTTAAAGGAGAGAAAATGAGTGAGGTATCCATCAAAGACCAACCCAGTATGATCGCCCGTTACTATTATGGAGCGGTGATGTTGTAGGAGACGTCACACACCACTCGTACCAAACCTGCATGACGTTCAGCCATTCAAAGATCAATCTACAGAGCTCTAAAAGCAGGGAGAGTGGTGTCACAAGGTTGAATATTCCATTTGGATTTGTTGCTAGCTAATGGTACCATACTCGAAAGGAAGCAAAACAAGATGCTCACTCATAACGTGTATAAGTTTTGGCAATCGTTTATATCTAGTAGGTTAATAAGGAGCTTATAAGCTAAGGCTAGCTGATTATATAAGCATAAAACAATTACATTTAATTGGAAGGTCCAGATGACAGAAGTCAAAAATAGAAGCCAAAACAATTACATTCAACGAACCAAGTGCGGAAAGAGGATTTACCTTCGTAGAGCTACAGCATCGCCACATGTTGAATTCTAAAGGATGACCTCCGCGTACACAAACAGGCGTCCTCAGAGGGAAAAATATGGGAAACCTAAATAGTGACAGCAATTAACAAGCAGATCAGCAAGCCTTTCACTAGCTGACTTTCTATTCTCAAAGTCCAGTTGTAAACAAAAACAACAATGAAACTTCCAAAGATGCATCATCGAAGGGGGAGGGGTGTGAGTATCTTTACCAACTAAACATACTAGGTGTTGCAGTTGTTGGCTCCATTCCTAGATGGACATCCTTGTAAAGAACAGAATCAAAATAGCCAGCAAATCCTGACAAAGAGGAACGGATGTAGTCAAAATCACTAAAATTGCCTCGACATTACCCATGTAAAGCTTTTTCAAGTATCCGGTCAACTTTATACAAGCAACCATGCTAATCAAAGTTTCTTGAGCACAAGAACACTTGTGAAACCAAACCACCCTCCAGTGTCAAAACAAATAAAAGTTCAATAAAAACAATTCTTCTTTGATGTTAATATTTTTCCTTGAAAATGATTAAAATAAAAGTAAAAACAAGAATTAGCTTAGAATGCTATGATGATCATGGGGCCTCAAGATTTATAATTAAGCTCTGACCATTGCCTGAGAATGTGAATATTTCCCGTGAAAGACAAAAATAACTATCAAGGACCATCATACATAATCAACAAAGAAATAGGTAAACCAACCCACTTCTATTTACATAAAACTGACAAGACTTCAAAAGGACATACCATGCACCAATACTGATCCCGTGTCATCAGGAATCTCAAATTTTAACTTTGCATACCGCTGGTTGTTTTTTGGCAATGAGTAGTCTGGGTGGGAAAATGTGAATACCTACCACAACAAATATGACAAAATCAGAACAAGAATGTAAAGAAGTTCAAAAGATAAGCAATATCTCACAATAGAATGGTATAGGTCTAGATAATTAAAAAAAGAGTTGAGCTAAAGACATGTGATAAAACGCTTCAGGCCAAATGAAAGGACCAGTTTGGACCTAGAAGGTTTGAATTTTACAAAGCAGCCATCATCAAATTTAAGAGTCTGCGTAAGGTATTAAGGGAAATTTTTGTAAGAGAGATACGACTAAAACTGTTACAGGAGTTTTATAAAAATGTAGTGGTAATAACAAATTTAGAAATTATGTTTACGTTTCATTCATAAGGTCAGTGTGAAACTCGGATTTTGTTCGTCTGAGATGCACGAAAGAGGAAAATGGGAACGAAGTTCATAAATGCAGTCTACGGAAATTTGTTTGCAATCTCTACAGTGTAGAAGAAAAACTGCAAAAGGAAGGAGAACATACAGGTTGACAAGGAGCAAGCCGCGCTATATTGTGAAACTTGACTACATATGGAGTTTCAAAGTGTACGAGGTCTTTATGTGATTTAACCTATAAGAAAAACTCAAGGTCAGTCAGTAAACATATTGGAGGAAATGCAAAAAAATAAAAAGGATGTACATCATTGTATAGCTTTGATGCCGTAATTGGTTGTAGAAAGCTTGTGTACCTGAAATCAAGGACAGGCAGTAAGCGGATATGTTGGAGGAAACAAAAATGATTAATTGGACTTCAGCTGGCAGATGTGCTAAGACAAATAGAGACAGTAACTATGACTATCAATAAATATTATCAGAGCTTAGCAAGAGCTGCAAGTTAAGACTATACTTGGAAAGAATAATGGATATAGACCAAATTATTAGAAATCTAGGTAGAACAGCTATATTCAAGTTCAATCCAAAGTAATTTGGACTGAATAAGTTGTTCTGCAACAAATTAAATAACAAGTGGGCCCAACCAATGCATTGAAACTTTCTACTAGGAATTGGCATTTTCTAGTGAAAAGCATATTGAATTTCTTCTGCAGCAAATATTGAGATGATAGACTGCTTTTTTGCATACTATTTGCTCAAATCAAAATCCCGAAAGACTGAGTGGGTAAAGCTAGCCTACTTATAAACTAAAATCTACGCTACATAGAATAGATACACGTGTCAACAGAAAAAAAAATACATTGCCCCATATATTCATGATGAGGTTGAAGATTTTTTTCAACAGCTAACTGGAGCTGAAATCTGCTATTTGATCCAAAGGTATCATTTTGTCAAGTTGAACTTGATCACATTAAGCATCTACCCAACACAATAAATAAACAAACCAAGAAGGAAGTAGACCACAAGCATGCCAAAGCTAGTGACATACGATGACGGAATTGAGATCCCATCAGATTTCAGAAACCGCTGTGCACCATCAAGGCATTCAGGAGACAGTTCATTGTCACCAAAAGAACCAAGCAACTCACTGACCTACAACATAATTGAGGTACAGTCAATGATACATCTGGAAATGGCTCACACAAATATGTAGATACTATTCTCCAACCATACCAAAATGTCTGCTTTCTCAGGAGCATCCCAACAACGCATGTCACTGGAAACAATGGTCACCACATCCTCCCATCCTTCTAGTTTGACCAAGCTCTGGAAGAAATTTCACTTTTTAAGTACAAGTCTATAATAGAGACCAGCAACATCTCGTCATATAAAATTCAAAAAACAAAAATTGTGCAACATAAACAAATGACATGACATGAGATGTTGGCATGCACATACGGATGTGTGGACTCAAAACTTCACATATCCATGCACAGAAAAATGGTATAAGATTAACTTATTATGCTATCATTTGCAAGAATTGGTCTCCAGCACTGCCACCTAGTGACCATCTATGTTATCCGGAAACGCAAACGAGTTTCAGAAACGGAGACGTTTCCGACAAGGGGAAACGGCAATCTCAAATTCAATAAAAAAGGAAACGGCTGGGAAACGGTAACACAAATTATATGTTATTAAGGTAAGGAGTAAAATAAATTTATCACCAAAGGATGCATAAAATGGACTATTATCAAGCTATTAAATCACTTATAAAAGGAGTATGATAAATTAACATCATGAGAAATGTGCAATTCAACAACATCTTGCAAACTAACAAAAAAAGGAAATTTCAATTCCAAACAAACAACATAATCAAGTTCAAAATAAAGTAATGATGGTAATTTTTTTTGGTCGAAAAAAACCCATAGGTATTAGTTAAAGCTTAAAACGACCCAAAAGTCCTCCCGATGAGTTTCCGGGTATCATAGGTGACCATGTCATTCACCCAAACAGGGTAGATATGTCATGAAGGGCAGTTTTTCAGTGGTAATTTATCGTACTGGAAAAAATTCACTCTATAAAAAACAACCTTTATATTTGCTCATCGATTCATGGCATTAATTTCACATCAATATTCATATACTCTTGCTTTGTTCCTATATCTTTGCTTATTTAGTTAGCCTCAACGCGAACTATACAGTTATGCTGAAATCAGAACTAATGATACTAGAATGTTCTGGTCACGAGAGTAGCTAACACAAGTTGCAATCTCCGGATAAAATATATTGCTTACAGATCCAAGTCAATTTTATGTTGTCTGAGAAAAATAGAAGAATTTGAATTTTGAACATATGGAGTTCTATTTGGTAGTTCTTTCTTTGTTTGTTATCTTTATTGTCAATCGGATGTCCTCTTAAAGTTTGAAGTTGACATTGTAAGGGAAATTCGTTTCTCTTCTACTAATAAATTTTGCATTTGGTACATCTTTTCCTAAATGTACTTGGTTCTTTCTCTTTAAATCAAATTTTATACATATCAGAAAAAACAAAAAGAAAAAGCTAAAATAACAAGAAACCGACAACCAGAAAATGAGCTACACTACATCAAAAAAAATATTAGATAAAGGAGAGAGAGGAGTGGAGTAACTAGTAAACAGTAATTGAAAGAATATAAGAAACAGTTATATTTATATTTGCATCATATTTTAGCTCACATTATAGTATCCTTGATAGTCATAATGTATACATCGATTTTCTTCGTCACATATGTAAGATCTTGAAAATAACAATAGCAATCAAATTGCATATTGAAACTTGAAGCAATGCTAATACTGAAGGATCACTTGAAAAACATTAAACTCACTTGAAAAACATTAAACTCAGTATATATCTTCTTAAATTTATTTTCAGTCACCATTACATAAACCATCACATTTTTAATTCTGCACAATGATGATATATATTCAATCATTTCCTTGTAATATAATCATGACATTTCAGTTCTGCGCAATGATGTAGCTTACATGAAGGGTAATGACTGCATTGGGATTTTTCTCCACAGCATAAATTTTCAACTTTCTCCCAGTTTCTTCTGCTGCCTACAAAGCATAAGAGGAAGTAAGAAATGCAGAATTGTAAAATAGAAAATAATCAAGCAGTACAGTCCTTTGACATTTAGTCAAGTAGACAATAGGAACAGCTGAGTGAATTTCTTTCTATAATGTGAGAAGAAAGCACTTAAGTTTTTTACATAAATCAGGAATCTATTTTCATCAACATAGCTGAACCAAGCTCAGTGACTTGTCTCAAAACATTTTGACTTCCACGTATCCTGTGCAGCCACTTATGTGAGAGAAGGTGCACAAAGACCTAGGTAGGCTAAACATCTCCCTAGAATTAGTAAATTTGTTTTTTTCTTCTTTTGAAGTATTACAAAAAGGAACTTTTTTAATTCACTTCATCAAAGATAGAGACATGCAGAGATCGCTCATGGTAATAAATTATGGATAAATATATGAAGAAATTTGATCAGGAATCTGTCACATTCAAGTCAAGGGTTTCAAGGAAACCACAAGCAAATTTGTGGCTCCATACCATACAAACAAGCATCATGATGTAAAAAATTTAATTAATATACCCAAACAGAGCTCTCATAATCAATGGAAATGAGAGATGAAAAAGGTGAATGAATGAACATCTTTTACATGAGATGCTGCCAAGACATTTTGCAAGAAGTGAAGACAAAAGAAAACTTTCACAGGTTCACATCTATATGCTTATACTTGCATGATTCAGATTTAAACCTGCAAAGCAGCCCTCACAAGAGGTCCGCGTCCGGCTCCGACAACCATCAGTACCTATCAACAATTGACCCAAGCAATGTTATTAAACGTTTCAGTTCACAATAAGACCCCAGATAATATAAAATCTGAAATTAAGGAACAGCATAAACTCCACAAAGCATGAAGTTGTTGGTAAAGGAGGCTAGAAGGTGTTGTATGGACTTACAGTAGAAGCATGAGATGCTTCTTCATCAGGTACTCCATCAATCAAAGCTTTACAGATTGCCTTCTGATACTGCCAATAGACCATAGTTCATCCGAAGAAACATCAGAAATAACAACATAGAAACACAAACATGAATAGCAACAGATAACACACCTGAATATATTTCGTCGTATCTTTCTCAAAAGTTTCATAAGTTTGGGCTTCCAGATTATCCATAAGAGGCTACATTTGGAAAGCATGGATATGATGAAAAGAAAGAGAGAGGATATGGCAGAAGTCAGAAATTTCAACCAAAAACACAATTCAACTGCATAAGCTGAAACTCACTTGCAAGGGAGACTGTAAAAAATCTCTGTAACCAATCTGCAAAGAATACACCAGAAACATTTTCAAGAAAAGCTCTTAAGAGAGGAGAAAGAAAGAGGGAAATTGGTGTGAGAAAAAAAGGACGTGGTGGAGGTAGCTACCTCATAACGCTCCTGATCGGGAAGGGGATCCATCTTTTGGTAAAGATAACCAATATAATCCAGATATGTTCTTAGGGGATGCTTTTTGCTATCTGGAGAATAGAACGATGTAAATAGTGGCATCCTTTAAATTAATACATAAACCAATTTATCCTTTCCATTAGGCCAATTGTCTTACTCGTATCTCGACCAACAAAGGTTTGCCTCCCTAGAATATCAATGGGTAGGTGAAAAGAATACCTGTTAAATATGGAGGGGGGATTTCGAGCCTTTGAGAGTAAAACGACAGAAAGTTTCTAGTTTCTTTTTTCTTTAAATTCCGCTTCTAGTAAGTTAGAGATGAGGTTAAAATCAATTCAAGGAAGTAAAGCAGACATGAACTACATATTTTTTCTTCCTCAACAAAACATGAAAGATACTGACACTTTTGAGAAACTTACTGTTAACATCCTTATCTGTAAGTTTAGCAGGATCCTCAACTTTTCCTCCTTGAGTTGGTTGTCCCACAATAACAATCTGAAGAGAAAAATCATATAACAATTAAGGTTCAGCAACAAGGAAAATGTTTGTTGCGAATCACAAGTTATAATTTCTTGACACCAAGGATTTCCATTTTTTCTGTGAAGAGACTAGTATAGGTTGTTGAAAGTATCTATATCTTAAATACAGGTACCCATGGTAAGATCATAATACATCAAGGTATTAGAAAGTTTGCACACATACAATAAGCTTCGTGAATCCTGCATATCATATTGGCTAATTTTATTCTAAATGACTTGAGGGAGACCTATATCACTACAGATATTTTCGCTCAAGATTGAGCAGAGACGAAGTACAGTATTACAGAACATCAGCAACCACCAAGTACTCAAATGTAACATTTCAGATTTCACCCAGCTTCATCCAAAGAAGACTTAAATAATGTAACATAGACACGATGGCAACTGAACATCTTGGAATTCAAAAAGCAAAATCATTTGGATGATGTGGTGTACTTGGAGTCCATTACTCTAATATAGAACATTCAAAAGGTAACCCAACTTTAGCATTATTAACATTTCTAAATGTGCAAAACACATTATTACAAATTAATGAAGAATCTGTAAGAATCTATACTTCGTTGTACAAACAGAAATACACAGCAAAAAGCTCACGAAAAATTACTAGGAAATATCTACAATAGCTTTTAGGTTATTTCAATAAAATGTAGTAGCTGCAACGAAAAATAATCCAAAATTAGATCAATTACCTGTATTGAATGATTGAAGAACTCAGTGACAAGCTTTTGGTGCCGTTTAGATAAGCAAGGATATCCCCGAGCATTTGTAAGAAAAGACTATGCAATCAATGCCAAGAAAAACAATGAGAATGTAGGCAATAGACACTAGACAAGGAAAAATCGCTGAGATTTATAGAGAAAGAAAACAATTAAGAGCCTACTCACACTAGTATGGACAAAGGCTGCGCGTACAGGCTCACCAAACCAACGTGAAAGAGATTTTTCTGACGGCAATGAACTCCTAAAAGAAACAAAACCAACAGAAAATATCAGAAACATGAATATGGGGCAGAGTAACTGCAGTCAAGTGTAAGTTTCTTATTACTCACTGAATATCAAGGGCAACTGAAAGCTGACTATGATGCTCACAGAGAAGACGAAAGGAATTCCATGTTTCCCAACAGTCAGTTGGCTTTCCAACCTAGCAAAGAAAAAGATCTTCAATAGTTAAAAAAAAAACTAGGAAAAGAAAAAGATTTTCAAACAGGGAATAATCCAATTTCTCTATCTATAAACACCAAAGGAAAAGTGTTATCTATAATCCAGAGATCATGGGTACATGGCACAGAAGAAAGGATTTTCAGCAAACCCTCTATTCTAGAATAATTTTAACACGGAAGACTTGTGATTGCCAGTTTGCCACAGGCAACTTGCTTTGAAGTACATAAATATTGCATTTCAGAAATATGGACTTGCAAGTTGAAACTTCAGCTCTAGAATAAAACCAGTATGCTTGTGAAAATCACAATAAAACACAAATAACTCGCACAGAAAGGCTTAAAGAAAGGAATCACTTCTTTGCCTCAAAGAAGCACCTCCAAAACCTTTTGAATTTGGTTGTCTGAAGCACTTCCTTACACATACAAAACTGGAGCAATATGTCTATGAAGATTCACACAGTCAAAGCAAGAGGCTGCAAGCAAAACTGGACAAAGTAACCATAGTACTATCATAGACTCATAGTAAGCAGTATGTTGTGAAGGTTAACTTACTGAAACATTATTGTCAACATCATCATCATCCTCATGCTCCCTCAATGGAACCCTGAGCCACAACTTCAGTACATATGCAACTGTGAGAAAAATGTCAATAAGATGCTAAATCATCTTATTCAGATGACAACATATTTTACCTGCATTTGGTTCAATCCTTGTACAATTTGATTCACACATCTGGCATAGTTAGAACATTGGTGACTCTTAGGGGTTGGGAGAAGGCATGCCTGACAGTGATTAACATACACAAGATTACATATTTAGTTGTAAAAAGGGATGAAGTCGAAAAACATAAAAGAATTGTATAAAGTATCAGAATTATTCTTAGTTGGCTGTAAAACTACAATTGCTGGTTTCAACATCGTGCTTGTAAATAGTTGTAATAACCAAGCTGAAAGGACAGTAATAGGCAAAAAATTAATAAATCTCCGCACCTGCAACGAAAGATGTGAGGCCCAAGCTATTTCTTGCTTCAGAGTAGTTTCAGAATCATTTCGTAGCACTTCGTCTTCAGCATCTAAGTCAATCCAGGAGCTAATTTTTCCTACAGTTTAATAAAATGTCAAGTTTTCATGGAAAAATAATCTCTAAAATAAGCCAATCAGCTAGCTCATACAAAAACTAATGTCATAAAAGCAAGATGAAGTGTTCAGTGCCCAGCCAATAAAAAACTAAGTCATCAATTATCTCTCTCTATCACACCTATTAATCTATTATTGCCAGTGCACTGTCCACTATACCCCACCACTGAATCGTATATCTGTGGTGTAAGTGACCTTTTATGGGATAGAATGTGTATTTTCACTACTTAATGTAAGAGCTTTTAGAAAGGTTTTGGTGCGAGTTAAGCCATATACTTCTTATACTAATTCTGCGGATTCTGACTCTTTTCCTCACATCATCCAAGATGCCTTACACATTCAGGTTCAATGATCTTTCTAGTATTCTACTTTCTCTTATCCAAACAAAATTGGCGTTTCACGCTAGTGCTTCAAAAAATGTAGAAATTAAATGTTCGTTAAACAACAAGCATACCAACTACATGACTACTCCATTGAGAAGGGCTCAAAACTAAGTCTGAACCAGCAACTGGAAGTGCACCATATTGGTTGTCATCCTTGCTCCTTAAGCTTGGCCTGTAGGCAGGATCCATCTGCATAATCATATCAGAAAATTATACCTTAAAGCTCTTTGAATATTAACTTGTTAGGCCAATAATCACAATCTGACAAACTGTTCCTCTACCCACATGATTTTGAGATTATCATTACAAATTCAATAATCATAATATATATTAAAAAAATCTAAATGTTCAATGCTCCAAAGTCCAAATCTCAAGAAGTATAATTTGCTTGCAGAGCAAATTGATGCACACAAAGCAGTTATAAATTTAAATTTCAAGTACAACACTTCTCATATAAAACTGCTTCGAGACAAAATTCATACAAAAAAAAACTAGGATATAGCAAGCAGAAGCCATTTCATTGTTTTTACAATTAACACTACAGTTACAGACACAGTAGAAAATTAAACGAGATGGCTACTTCGACATATCTTCTTAATACAATTGAGACTAAGAGTATCATAGGTTCAATCATTTCCATAAATGGCTTATTTCTTCTCTAGACAACCGACAACAGTGATGTTATGCCTACTCTCGACCTAGACTAGCATCAAGATTTCAACAAGCCGGATACATATGAATGGATCAAGTGCAAAGGCCGTATTCCAATTGTGTCCACAAATTTCCCCGCCAGAACCACCGGCAAATGCAAGCACAATTCCAGTCGGCCAAACATTATTACAACAAAAACAAAAAGAGAAGCAAACTGTAAAAGCAAAAACATAAACTTAAAACACTAACCAATGGAGCGACGACAAAGTCGAAACCGCCATTGATGTTGAAAGATAAGAGGTGGGGCATGTCATCTGAGAACTCCGCCTCGACGCCGCAGTAGCGGGATTCACTCTTGTCGCCATGCCTCTCTCCGAGCGGCATCTTGTCGTTTGTTCCTTCTTCTGCGGGGAAACAGAGAGAGTTTGGAAGAACGCTCACTGAAGGTAGGGTTTTGGAAGGGTGTTCTGGGAGAGTGGTTCGTCTGGAAGTGTGGAGTGTCTATAGGGTTTTTCCTAAGCTTTTATATTCATCATACAGGTTGATTTTTTTCCAAAACGATAATTTAGTAAAGGGTTTTTCTAGAGTGAAAACAATTTCTCCTAATAATTGTTTTAGCTATTAATTTAACTTTTTTTAAAGGATTTACTCATTTTTTTAGTAAATATTTTAAAAATAATTATCTATTTTAACTTCTTAATGTGTGTCAATGGACACACACTAGAACAATTATTAATAAAAACGATTTTTTAAATCTATGTCTTAGTTTAATCACCTCATTTTATAAAGGATCTATTCGGTTTGCAGAGACTGACTTATACATAAGCTTAATTAGGTATTGGACTAAATTGAAACTGTAAAGTAAAATTTAAGCTAATGACTGAAATTTGACTGAAGTGAGGCTGAAATGGACGACTGAATTCAATAAAACGTGTTCGACGTCACAACTTATCCAAACTGAAAAATCATTAAAATACTCAAATTACCCTCAATATTAAATTGTGGAGGGACATCACATGTTATGCACATGAGTTTATTTTACCTCTTACTTTCGTCTGGCTGCTTCTTCATCAACTTGTTCACAGAAGCCCGACATTTTAGGGTTGCTTCTTCTTTCTTAGTTTGGCTGCTTCTTCGTCTTTCTTCGCATGGCTGCTTCTTCGTCTGGAGTAGAGGCGGCGTCAAGGACGACTTCCCCAACGACGAGCGAGTGCAAGCAAAGCGAAGACGAGATCCTGGCGGCGAGCGAAGGTAGAGTGCTCTCTCAGGTGAATGGTGTCGGAAGTTTGAGAGATGGAGAAGACGAACATGTTCCAACTTCCAATTACCGTAGAAGATGAACCCTAAAAAGCTCGATCGTTCAAGTTTCCAGTCGGCACCCTGGAAAAGAACGATATGATGGGAAGAGAAATAGGAGGAAGAAAAAATGAGATGGAGAAGACGAGGACGAGAAGTTTGAGAGATGGAGAAGACGAACTTGTTAGAGCTTCCAATCGTCGGAGCGCCGGAGAAGACGAACCCTAAAAAATCTCGATCGTTCAAGCTTCCAGTCGAAGAACGAGGATGATAGGAAGAGGACGAGAAATGTGAGAGGCAATGGTATCGGGATGTAATTTTGGGAGGTGGAATGATCTTGGGGTTAAGTTCAGTCATGTTAAAATCAGAAAAGTCAAGTTTTCTAACTTAAAATTTTAGGGTAAATTCGGCTACTTTAAGTCATTCTAAGTTTTTGGCGAACCGAACGAGGTTAGATGCATTAATTAAGTCATGGAGACTTATTTGAATTATTAAGTTCAGTTAAGTCCAATTAAGTCGCCTGAATGGGCGAACCAAACGGACCCAAAGTCTTAGTAGAGATGTCAATGGAGAGGGATTTTCCGAAATTCGTAGGAAATCGTATCATAATGGCGGAAATGGAAAAAATAAATGAGGATGAGGATAAACATGAAGGTCAAATCAATTCCCCACATTGGGATAGAAACGGGGACAATTGTTCCCAACCCATTCCCCGCCTCACCCGGCTTTCTAGTAGAGATTTTCATGGGGATTTCCGATTAGAATTTTCACGTGGAATAATTATAATATATCATAAACTATTATGATTACATTTTTTAAAACTTGATGCATTTTTTCTATATTTAACTAGAATATGTTCAATCTTATATATTGTATATTGTTGAATATGATTTAAAGTTTAACAATTGACTTAATTCTGTGATAAGTTATTGTAAAAAAAATAATAAGAAGAAAATCCAATGAGAAAACCCATAAGAAAGGTAAATGAGAGGAAATAGATGGGGACAAGGATTCCCCGACGGGGAGAGGGACTTAGTGGGGACGGGGGTGATTTTCATTCATTGAATGGGGTGAAAAATCCGACCTGGTCAAGGAAACCCCACGCCTTTGGGGAAGGAGATGAGGGGCTAAAACTTAAACAAGGATGGGGACACGGAGGGTAGTCTTCATCTCGAACCCGTCTCATTGACATCCCTAAGTCTTGATTAGTGTTATCATTTTAAACAATTTAATCTACTATATAATAACTAAAGCAAAATCTTGACTGCACAGCACGCGCCCCGAGGCTGCACCCGCTTTTTCGGTGCCACGTGTCACAGCGGTACTGATTTTGCCACGTGTCGCCGAACAGTTGCTTTCTTCGTTGTATTGTTTTGTTATTGTTTTATTTATGTTTTCGAATTTGGCACGTAATGAATGTACACAATCAAATTATTCGAATTTGGCAGGTAATAATATTACTGTACTCAATCAATATAGTAAATCTTTAAAAACTAATGATATATAAATATTAACTTACCTAAAAAATTTATATACAATAAAAGCACGTTTCAAACAAAAATGGAATGTTTTTAATAGTATATATTACGAAATAAAAATCATTACGTAAACAATGTATTAAATATGTTATATGATAAATTATGCATTCAAATTTATTTAAGATAAAGCCTGGACAAAAATTAAACACAAAATCAACAAAAAATAAGCAAAACAATGCATAAAACCTGCCCAACTATTACAAAACGGCACACACATGAACCTAAATATAAAGCATAAAAAAAATTACATAAGCTTTACATAATTGCACAAAACTTTTATAACAAAACCAACCACAAATATGATAAAATAAAGCATAAAACCTGCATAAAAATTACAAAATCAAATTTCTCAAACCACGGATTTGAATGAAGCCTGCACATAAATTACAAACCACATATTTACCATACAATTTATGAAAATAGACAAAAAATTAACACAACCAACCACAAATAAGAATTGTGGTTGGTCAAAACCTGCCCAACTATTACAAAACTGCATAATATAATCTGAGACAAAACCAACCACAAAATCACATAAACAAATGCATAGAAATTACAAAACCGCATACACAAATAAGCCTACGGATCATATTAATTAAAAATAAACACAACCAACCACAAATAAGAATTGTGGTTGGTCAAAACCTACCCAGCTAATACAAAATTGCATACTATAATCTCAGACAAAACCAACCACAATGACTGAAATTACAAAACCTGTCCAGCTATTACAAAACTGACTTTTACATCACTTATATAAATTACAGAAAATCAGCCTATATTATAATCTGAGACAAAAATAAAATGCTTTCTGTTTCCCAATTACAGAAATATGGCATATCATAAAACATCCATAAAAAAACAAAAGTTATTATAAGATCTATGCATTCCAAAAAAAACAAGACCTCATCTCTTCAAAATAGTCGACTATAAATCCATACCTACTCAGTTATTGTAAAACCCTAAACCACAGCAGAATAGACACATTCAAGAGCTAATCCAACACTCAATTACGAGGTAATAATTCATTCACTATACTATGTGCATCATTGAATGTCTATTTTTCATGTTCATATCAATGTTAGTATAATATCCTTACCTTCTATAACCTTCTTCAATGTGTAATCCTCACCAAACTCCAGATATTGACACCATGATAAAATAGTCTGCAACACCATTTTTTCAAAGAATTCAGTATTGTCTATTAAATCCAGAAATCATATACAAGGTTTTAATGTTTTTCTGAATCTTTAAATACCCCCATTTGAAAAATGAATTTTAAATGTTTTTCTGAATCTTTAATTTTTTTTACCAACAACTGTATTTTTTCTCATATATAGATTATTAACAAGTATTGTGTGTTCAACGAATTATTTACAGCTTCTATGATAGAATAAAAATACACAGGATATATTATTTTTATGTTCATCTCATAACTATTATAGAATAAAAAACCAATATAGATAAGGCACTAAACAGAAGATTCAAGCAGAGCATAGGTAATTTCAACTTTCAAGCATCACAGCTTCATAAATCACAGCAGCATTATCAATTTTTGTTGCATTTGCTCACATTTTGGAAGTGTATGTTTCTCTTTTCAAGCATCACTGCTTCATAAATCAGTGGTTAGGGATTAGGGTTTAATATAAAGGGTCACTATTTATGTGTTAGGGTTTAGGTTATGAAATTGATAATTAGGTTCTCAAATTGATAATTATGTTATGGGGTTTAGGGTAAGCTTATAAGGTAAAGGTTAGGGATTAGGATTTAATATAAAGTATCATTTTGAAATATTGTCTAATTAGCTTCTCAAAATTACATATTAAATTGATAATTATGTCAAAGGGTTTAGGTAAGCCTATAAGGTAAAGGTTAGGACCTAGGTTTTAATATAAAAGGGTCATTTAGAAATATTTTGAAAATAAAATAATCTACTACATAAAATAACATATTCAGTATAATATGAATATTACCAATTTAGAATAATAAATTCAATATTACATATGAATACTTTTTATAGGTTAGGGCTTAGGGTTTAGGATTTAGGGTCATTATGTATGTGTTAGGGTTTAGATTATTAACAATAAGGTTTTCAAATTGATAATTATGTTATAGGGTTTAGGCTAAGCCTATAAAGTAAAGGTTAGGGCTTAGGGTTTGATATACATGGTCATTTAGAAATATTGTCTTATTAAAGAGATAGAGAGCTTACATTATAATTAATAAGGGAAACCGACAGAACATCCTTTGTGAAGGTGCAGTCCACATCAAGCTCCAGATTTCCTCATATAAAATATAAAAAATGTTATTAGAGAGCAATTAATGCTAGGAAAATAAAATGTAAAGAAATTATTCGGGATCGCCAGAGTCATAGATAAACAGAGAGAGAGAGACTCACGACTCATGGTTGTTGCTGAGAACTTCAGGCTTCCTCTTTAGATAAAAACTCCACATCGCTTTAGGATCTCGGAGCCTTCACTTCCTTCACCAGAAAATTAGGGTTTCGGGAACCCTCTATAGATTAATGAACACATAACTTACACATCCTAGCATTATAGAGATTAATGAACCATAGCAGAAAAAATAAAAATCAAATGGAAAATAAACAGATTACCTTCTTGACTGTAGGGAGAGCGCAAGAGCATCCTTATTCAAAGTAAAATCCACAAAAATGTCCAGTTTTATTCAGGAAATTCAGAACTCTGTCACAAGGTAATAATTCAGAACCTATATGCAAATATTTTCTACAGTTTCATCATACTATGATTACAAGGACCAATATTATCAATATCGCAATAACAGAAGTGGTATTGTTGTCTATCATGATTAAAAACGAAAGAAGAGTAGAGAATTCCATTTTCAAGTTTAGTTACATGAAGCAAATCAGTGTCTTAACAAGAGACTGAAAATGGCATAGTGAGGAGAGCTAAGGTATATACACCTAAATTAAAGACTATTAATATTTATATTTTACAAGTATCTAATTTTTGTTGTCACTTAGATGAATTAGTTTAGTAATGGTTATACAATAGAAAATATATTGGTAGTGGAAGCATACAAAAGACATCAAAACAACATAAGATTTTCAAAACACGGGAAACTACATTTTTACATGATAATCGTGATGAAGTGGCATAGAATGCAGATTAAGTTTGGAGAATCATATAGCAGGATTCATTCACAAAATATAAACATTATAGAGATGACTGTCAGTTTAAGCCTCCAGAACATACAGTCAAACAATACACACACACACACAAAATTTAGAGAGAGAGAGAGAGAGAGAGAGAGAGAGAGAGAGAGAGAGAGAGAGAGAGAGAGAGAGAGAGAGAGAGAGAGAGAGAGAGAGAGAGAGAGAGAGATCCTTCTTAAAGATCACTTTTTTTGGACTTAAAATCAGTCTGTGAAAGACAACGCAAATCTGTAAACTCAAAAAGAGAGATTAAGTTGAAGACAGAAAACTCAGATGGAGAGAAAGTGAGAGAGAGAGAGTGAGAGAGAGAATGTGAGAGAGAGAGAGAGAGAGAGAGAGAGAGAGAGAGAGAGAGAGAGAGAGAGAGAGAGAGAGAACAATAATATAAGTTAGGGATTTAGGGTTTAATATAACCCAAGAGAGAGAGAGAGAGAATGAGAGAGAACAATAATTATGTTAGAACCCTAAAGGGTCTTAAGGTAAAGGTTTAGGGTAAGCTTATAAGGTAAAGATTAGGGCTTAGGGTTCTCAAATTGATAATTATATTATAAGGTTTAGGGTAAGCTTATAAGGTAAAGGTTAGGGCTTAGGATTTAATATAAAGGGTTATTTTGAAATAGTCTAATTAGGTTATCAAAATAACATATTAAAATTGATAATTATGTCAAAGGGTTTAGGGTAAGCCTATAAGGTAAAGGTTAGGACTTAGGTTTTAATATAAAGGGTCATTTAGATATATTTTGAAAATAAAATAATCTACTATATAAAATAACATATTCAGTAGAGAAAATATGAATATTACTAATTTAGAATAATAAATTCAATATTACAAATGAACACTTTTTATAGGTTAGGGCTTAGGGTTTAAGTTTAGGGTCATTATGTATGTCTTATGGTTTAGATTATTAACAATTAGATTATCAAATTGATAATTAAGCTATAGGGTTTAGGCTAAACCTATAAAGTAAAGGTTAAGGCTTAGGGTTTAATATAAAGGGTTTAGCGTGTTTATATAGTATGTCTATTTCTTATAGCAAAATTATAAGTGAATAGGTTGATTTTCTTTTTGGATATAAAACATTTATGATTGTATACTAAATCTAAAAGGGAAAAAACATTTTATATAATCTGTACTGATTTCAGAATTTCAGATTTCAGAACAACATATTTGAGTACTAAGTTATTACATTTCATAGGTTAGGGCTTAGGGTTTAGGTTTAGGGTCATTATGTATGTTTGTCTTATGGTTTAGATTATTAACAATTAGATTATCAAATTGATAATCAAGCTATAGGGTTTAGGCTAAACCTATAAAGTAAAGGTTAGGACTTAGGGTTTAATATAAAGGGTTTAGCGTGTTTATATAGTATGTCTATTTCTTATAGCAAAATTATAAGTGAATAGGTTGATTTCCTTTTCGGATATAAAACATTTATGATTGTATACTAAATCTAAAAGGGAAAAAACATTTTATATAATCTGTACTGATTTCAGAATTTCAGATTTTAGAACAACATATTTGAGTACTAAGTTATTACATTTCATATAAAATGCCTAAAGATGAAGATAGCAGGCATACCTGTATTTGTTTCATTTTGATGCAGTATCAATTAATGGTTTTTTTTGTTAATTTTGAGTCCAATCTGATCTCACACATGTGATTCCTATACCAAGAATAAACAGTTATGTACTGAACAGATTTATAAAACAAATTAAAATAATGAACAATGACCTTTTTCTTCTTATTGCAGAGTAAGAAATGTATCTCGGAGTTTAAATCTTGAAACCTGTAATGCAAAGTGTCGCAAATGAGTAATTGCAATACAAGTTAATAAGTAATAAACACATTAAAAAAATTATCATAGGAAGCATACCTTTATGTATTTCATATTTATGCAATACCAATAATTGGTTTTGTTAATTATGAATCAAACCCGAGCTCACGCATGCCATTCCTATATCAAGAATAAACAGTCAAGTAATGAATACATTTATAAAATATTGTACAATATTGATGTTAAGTTTCAATAGATAGAACCATGACCTTTTTGTATATCTTAATGCAGATTAAGAGTTGTATGTTGAAAGTACAATATTTGAACCTGTAATTCAAAGATTGTCGCAAATCAGTTATTACAACACATGTAAATGTTCATCAAAGTAAAATTTAGTAAATTTAGTATATGAGTCATACCTTTAGTTCTTTCAGTTTAGGTTAATAACATTCCATATTAATTGTTCGAGTCCGATCCCACATGGAATTGCTAGAATAAAGAAATAAATTAAGTATATAATAAAAATATAGAGTAATTTAATATAGTATGATGTTATTTAAGGATAAAAATCATGACGTTTATTCGGACATCAACTCAGAGTAGGATATGGATCTTCAATTTTATATTTTCAAACCTGTAAATGCAAATAAAAAAGTAATCAGTCATGACACTAATAACAAAATCATACAGATAGACTAAGTTTTTATGGTAGAAGTACTACATTGGACAGTATGAGCCAATGTCATACAGTTATCAAAATGAAATCATGCAAAGAAAACATATTAGACTTAAAAATAAAAGAATCAAACAAAAAACCAGATCTAACCAATCATGCATAGTCTTTTTGTAAAAGAATATACTTGAAAATATAGAGAAACAGTTAATGAAGATCTCACATTTTTATGACCACATTCTTGAAGGTGCACCCACAGCAACGTCCAGAGTTCGTCATGTGAAAAAAAATCAGTAATAATTAAGCATGAAAGTAAAATAAAAACCCCCTTGAATCGGTCGACATAGTTGCAGATAAATAGAAATACAGAGAAACTTACATATATTGGCAGGGATCATGTCTCGAACATCAGATCTGTAGCATTGCCAAGTCCATTTTGTGAAGACAAAGGGTCAATCATAGAATATATAGATGAACAAGAACTTGGATGAAGAACAATCTAGATTAAGACAACTTTTCGGATTTAAAACCAAACAAAAAATCAATCATAGAATATATATGATATTTACTATATTATTAATTGTTGATCTATCGGAAATCTAAAAAAAATCGAACAATGGTGAACAGAATACATGTCGAAATCAATGAAATTTGTTACAAAAATTTACAATTTGTTAACAGAGGGCAATTTGCAGATTTCAAACATGAAACCCTAAATACATAGAAAGAGAAATTATAGTGTTACTTTTCGCCAAAAACTTCATCCAGATTGAAATTTAGGATTTTTAGGAATTAAAACAGAAAGCAATTTAGGATTTGAAGAGGGAACTTACTTTTCGATAATCTGGAATTCGCCAGAAACTACATCCATGTCTGCTTTGAAATCGCGTCGTCGGTTTCCATGTGTGCCCTACACTTCCACTTTTGATCTCGACATCAACTCGGTTTCGTCATGTGCATGATAAATAGAAAAATTAGATCTAAGGTGTCTAAGAACCTATCAACAAATATCTCAGATCTAAGATGTCTAAGAGCCATACCTGTAGTGTTTTTCTTCAGTGACTTTATAAATCTCCTTTCGGAATGAAACTTTTCCCCAGAAAATGAGACCAGTTTGCAAGATTAAAACTGGATCTGACAAATTTTCAAGTCGAAATTTAGAGGTTTTGACAGAATCGATAGAAATACAAAGAGGAAGAGGAAGAGAAACACGAACCTGACTTTGAAAATAGAAATCGCCATGGATTTCTAGATCTTGAAATGGAAAATTAAAATATCTGAAAAGCAAAGAAAGAGAGCGTTTTGGAAGTGGCAAGTAAGCGGCGCCGAAATGAGAAACACATTAGGCATTAGGGTTTTTTTGATGCTTAAGCTGCCGTTGTTCTATACTTGGGCTTTAATGGGCCAATTTGTTTTTTGTCTGGCGAGGACGATCATCAATGTATTTGGGCTAAGTAATGGGCCATATTTTTTATCTGTCTGGCGAGGACGAACTGAACCTAATGGGCTTCGTTGTACAAGGCTCTTTATCGTGTTAATATGTCCGTAAGTAAATTCGTCGCATAAATTAATTTATTATTTTATATAATAATAAAATATTTAATTAATATGTACATTTAATAATGTAATATTGAATAAATAATTCATATTTAAAGTATTTGAATTTATTTATGTTTTTTTTATAATATCCAATATTTATTTAATACGTATAGTTTTTATTTTAATTTCGAATAGATATCAAATTTAGAGCTTCTGTTAAAACCAAAATAAATTAATGTTTTTAAATTTGCCCTCTATTTCACTTAATTATGCCTAAAAGCATAAAAGCGGCTATAAGTTAAACACGAGTATATATAGTGCTCGATAAAACCCTAATAGAACAAAGCAGTATTGGGCCCAATTCGAAGTGTGACAATTCAAGCATACTCAACAATATTATTATATTAATAGTTAAATTTGTATATTTTTTCTTTGCAATATATATATATCTAAAACTTTCCAATGAAAGTTTTATATACGAATTAAACCAAAATAATATATTGTTGAGATTTGGTGATATTAAATATAAATGTTAAGGGACAATTAACTTTTAATATTTTCAGGTGATTTTGTAATGGACGAATTAACCCGATATAAGAGAACATTGAGATTGAATGCGATTAGAGAGAAACGGCAACAGACACATCTTTGTCTTTGAGGGGTAAACCAAAATTGATGAACATTCAAACAAATATATTTTTTGATATTTTGTAGCAATTTGAAACATATTGCCAGATTTTTTGTTTAGCGTTTCATTGTCATGTATTAGATGAACATTTTTTTTTATGTTTCATTGTTTTGATGTAAGGGGTGTGGTTGTCCCTATTTGAAAGACTACTTAGCCAATCTTTATTATTAATAAAGTTATAGAGAGTTCTATCTCTCTTTATATAATATAATTTATTGTATATCTTGAATATTTTTAGTCAATTAGTCTTTTTTTCCTTTCAATAACATCAACTATATATTGAACAATTGACTCGTAGATAATTAATTTTTTTTTATACAAATATAAGAAAAACTAAACAAATCCCGTGCAAGGCACGGGTATTACACTAGTATTTTTTAAAAAGAATTTAAACATATTTTAGAGAATAAATGATAAAACAAGAAGTCTTAACTTAGAGACATAGGTTAGAAAAACCGTAATAAAAAATCTATCCGCTAACGGGAGAGTGACATTAGCTAATTAAGGGTTGACTACTCATCCCTTATGCAATCTACTTTGTTGCTTCGTTCAGTTTGTGATGAAATGGATCATAAGTTCGAGATTTTATTTGGGGCTCTAC
Organism: Rheum nobile; assembly: GCA_027886185.1. Classification (NCBI taxonomy): domain Eukaryota; kingdom Viridiplantae; phylum Streptophyta; class Magnoliopsida; order Caryophyllales; family Polygonaceae; genus Rheum; species Rheum nobile. Next base: position 2,343,438 of record WOAB01000056.1, read on the forward strand.
CCAGGATTATCAGAAAATCATCTTTTAACTTGGGATATTGCCACTAAACCTTGAATGGAAAATTTTGTGATGCTTGCGAAGCTTGGGTGGCGTATTTTACAAGAACCTAAGGCCCTTTGAGCTCGGGTGTTGCGAGGCAAATATGGTGTCTCTGTAACACCCCCAAATTTTAACCCATTTGGAAAGGTATTACCGCCAGTGACCTCGGTTTCCACACCGAAGTCACCCCAGGCTTTACCATTGAAACACAATTCATAAAGAACAATTATGATACAAAATTACCATAACTTTCATTTAAACATAGTAGCGGAATTTCAACACAATTCCAAATGCGACAAAATACAGAGTTATTACAATACAACGAAAGACTTAAAATAATTTACAAGAGTATTGGCTTCAGTAGTCAACGCCCAAAGATCGTAGCCTGATTAAAACATTTTCAAATACCGTTCATGTTCATAGTCGATCTAGCCTTCATGGGTCCTCGACTCATCTGATGTGCCGAATCGAACGGATGACACCAGCCAACCATGCAGAGAATAATTACGGTTGGTTAGTCTAATGAAAGACTACACAAGGGTACAAAGCAGAGTGGTTCGAAGTAGTCGTATTAGGTTAGACTCATCGTTTCTCGAATTAAAACCGATGACGATAGTCAACCACCATACTCCTACTGGAATATATCAAGCAACATGATCAAGAGAAGATTATGGAAGACTGAGTCTTACAACAATCAATCCAAAAGAAGACTCCAATGAAAGTGAGTCTTAACAGAAATATGACAAATGTTGGGGAACATTAATAATTTCATACAAGCGTTCAAAAATGACTTGATGTTTCGGTTCACGACTAACCTCACCGCTTAGGGCGAATCTAGATTGAAAAGAGAACGTACTCTAATCAAAGTCAAGACGAGCTTTCCTAGCTGCACTATTTCCTAGCTGCACTACTCGCCTGAGGATATATTTAATTATGTGCGACAACGACACTTATCTCATTTAATTCCAAAACGATTATCACGTTATAAGCGTTTAAATCTCCTCACAAGAGATATCGGATCTCCTCACAAGAGATATCAGATCTCCTCACAAGAGATATCAGAGGGAATAAATCCCAAAAGATTTGGCACTAGCGAAGTGCACCAACCCTGAGTAAGGGCATGGTCATGACCAGAGAGAGTACTGGGAAAAAATCCACCAAGCACTAGTTATAAAGAAACAGCTAAACCCCCACAAGGTATATAACGTTCCTAACGTTCACTGCTAACTAACACTATAAGCACAATAATAGTCCAGGATAAATCCACATAAATACCCGCAAGGCGATCATAAATAATAGCGTTGTTCTAGCAGATATACAACTTATTATATGATTTTCCAAAACAGTTTATAAAACCTTTTCCAGACATGAACAATAATCAATCCAAATTAATTAACAATTAAGCAATTGATAATTAATGGAAATATGGAATGATAAGCAAGAGCGAACCACCACTTGCCTGGAATAGATTCGGCGATGAATCTGGACGAGACGACTACCGAAAATATCTTTTCAAAGGATATGGCTCAAGCTTCAGAATAGCTCCAACGGATTACGAGTCCACACGCGATCCAACGAATCACGTTCTAACTAACAAATTAATTAACTATCAATTAATTTGCCTGGACAAACTTAAGGAATTAAATTTAATAAATTTTTATGATTATAAATCATAAAAATATTTATTAAATTTTCCTAAAGAAAAATACGGACGAAAGATGATCGAAATTATACCGCTCGAATAATTTTGGGTTAAATTTGGACCGGATGGCTATTGGGCTAACTCGGCCCAACACAAAAGTAGCTAATTAAGTGGGGGGCCACTTGTCTTCTTCCTCCTTGCAAAAGCAAGAACAACACGCAACACTCAACAACAACCAACACGAGCGATGGCTCGTCGGTAGCACCCAGCAGCGGCGGCTCGCCTTCTCACCGGGGAGGACGTAACCACCACTAGCTGCGGCAACGACGACAATCAGCAACAACGCCAGCACAACATGGGCTCGTGGCGGCAACGCGGTGGCACGCAGTGGCGAACGCAACTCGGCGGTAGCAGCATCGGCTCCGTCTTCTTCCGCTTTCGATTAGCATCGCCAGCGGGATGGAGGAGTAATCGTTCGGTGCTTCGACTGGGTCGCCTTCGTCGCCGGGAGGGAGCACAACAGCAGCTTAGCAACACGATGGTGTCTTCGTCGGTGGTTTGCCGGCGGGAGAGGAGGTGGAACGAGAGAGAGAGGGTGAAGCGGGAGACGAGAGAGGTGTGCCCCTCAACTCCTTTGGTCGACTCCCTTATATAAGCCAAGGAGAGGCGACATGCATCTTACGGATGACACAAACAATGGAGCAGTGCACCAGAGGACACGTACCCACTTTGCAGTAGCAGCCAGTCGTGGCCAGCTTCAGGGAAGATGGCGTGCCTAGACAAGAGTTTACACGTGGAAGCTATTTGGAGCTTGCGTGCAAAGTTGTACATGTGAAATTTGGTATGAGTTTTAAACCCCGAAAATTATATGTTTGCATCCCAAACAAATATTCTAAGTTCCAAAAAATACATTGAATGTATTCTATACCACTCAGGAAATTATTTCGGAGATCATGGATATTACAGAAAATCCAAACTCCACTGAAAGCGAAAAATTTATTGAACGAAGGATGAGAAAAATTACTCAAATATCCTTACTAAAAATTATGGGGTATTACAGTCTCGAGAACATGAGTTGACATATTTCCTAGCCATGATTAGTCTTCATGCGCAGGATACTACGAAAAAATGAATGCGTATTTTTTTGTGGGTATTTGATTACAAGCTTCTTGTATCACCACTGGATCAGGGATCGTTCCTCATTTGACTTTGTAGCAAAACTTGAACCTTCCACACTGCTGAATCTTTGTGTTTTAGACCTTTGGACTCGTACTAGTTGGAATTGGTCCATCTTGTCTCCCATGCTTCCCTCATAAATTTGTGTGCGGTTTGCTCGTTCCGTTTAGATGCTCGTGTGGAGGTTGTGGACAAAATATTTTTAGGGTCATCTTCTGCTGACATTTTTTCGACTAAATCTACCATTGACTTGCTCTATTCTGATAGCCCAAGACCTTTTGCTAGATTGTGGCTTTGTCTTTGGCGTGTCCATGTCCAACAGGGTTCGTCATTTCTTGTTCTTGGTAATCCACGAGTGCTTCGTCTATAATTTAAATCGGCTTCGTCGTCATTGTGCTCCGACGTCGGCATTCTCGAGATGCGACCAAGAAGAATCTTGTTTACATGTGTTGCTAGATTGCACCGAGGTGAAAAAACTTTTGATAAATATAGGAGGCTCTTCTCGGTTTACCTTCCTTTTTACATCCTCCATGCATTCTTAGATCTTCTCCAACATCTCAACACATAATATTGATAAAAATCCTTAAATTCTAATTACTTATTACATATAGATTAAAAATGTTAAAATTTTATATCTAAAATCAAATTCTTATATTATGCTAAATATTTTGACTCTTTTTGGATATAGATAAAATACCACAAGAGATGGGTAACTGATGTGATCCGACGGGTTCAGACCACGTTTGACGTCGGATCTAGGCAGGAAGCGGCCTCGATCATTCTCCTTAGTAACCGGGATAGGTAGCAACCAAGCGTGGGCTCGGTTACCGGCTCTCTTGCTCTCGGCGGGGCCGAGTTGGGGCTAGAGGATCTCGCAAGCGGAAGCTAGCGATGGAGGGATAGATTGTGTTTGTGAACCGTGACGTGGTTCAATCGGGTCTAACCCGTTTTGTGACGCCGAAGCTTAAGGGAGGAGATGATCTCAACTGCAAGGCTTAAGCTTTAATTTCAACGTGGGGAATAATGAATAAAACGAAGCCTATTTAAAGGCAAATGGCTCGGTCAAACCCTAATGGACTTGTGCCGCGAAATAGACTAATGGGCTAGCCCACTCTACAAGAGTGGAGCACACACCCGAAATAGAAATGACTGAAATGGAAATGTTAAAACATAAAACATGCTAAAAGGGGAAATAACATAAATATAGCCTAAATATGACTATGTCTTGAACCAAGGGGACGCCACGATCTTGGTCGTCTTGTGCTCGTCGTTGCCCGACTTGAGTCAAGCCCGGGACACATCATTCTCCCTCCCTTAGAATCGAAGCGTCCTCACTTAGAACTGGGTAGGGCCAGGGAGAGTAGACGTTTAACGGTCAGTGGTAAAGCGGCATCGGGCTCGGACGCGACTCTTGGAACCTCAAAGATGAGAAGGTATGGCTCGGGTCCAGGAGCGGTCATAGCGTCGGGTGCCTTGGAGAGTATCGCGCGTAAGCCCGGGTCTGGAGTAGGCGTAATGGATACGTCGGACTTGCACGCATGCAGGGGAGTACTGGGCACGTCTGTGGGCGGCAGAAGGGGCGCAGTGGCTGCGGCCTCGACAACGACAGTATGGACCGCGGGCACGGTTTCGCTGGCCGCATGCGCGGTTTTGCTTGCCGCAGTCGCGGTTGCCGCAACAGTGGCGGCTATGCAGGAGGCAAGTTCCCTCCGAAACTCTTCGAGCTGTGAACACAGTTCCACCATCTCTCGGGCATGGGCCTCGTTGGTGGCGTCGTGGGCGACTGTTGGAACCAGCGACACGAAAGGGCGCTCAGGACGGCGCACGGGCGGGTGCTCAGGGTACTGCACTAGGGCGTACTTGCGACGTGGTGGCGAGTTGTGTTGGCGCCTAGGTGCGTAGTATAGACGCCGAGGCGGAGAGTACGGACGGCGTCGCGGTGGCGTCGGGATCCTCGGCGAGATCCAATCCGGGTCCGCTTCATATGGGCTCACGCCACCGAACCAAGGGTCGGGGTACCGGTCGTGGGTGCGGCGTGGCGGAGGTGACCCATAGATGCGGGGCGACGGGTACGGGCGGCGTCGCGATGGCGTCAGAATCCTTGGCGGGATCCAATCCGGGTCCGCTTCGTATGGTCTCACGCCACCGAACCAAGGGTCGGGGTCCCACTCGTCGGGCTCGAAGTATGGATACAAGCGGGCCATGAGGTGGGTGTGGCTAAGGACGAGTTGGTTAAGAAAAGGCCGAACTAGGGTTGTGTGGTGCGGCGGAGGCTAGGGTTTTGGATAAGGAAACGGCAGTGTAGAAACCGCGGTCGCGGCGGCTAGGGTTTGGGTAGCGGACGGTTCGTATTTTGGCCTTTTGAGGGGTCAAACGATGTCCGTTTTGGGCGAATTTTATATGCACGGACTCGTATCGAGATGCTCTACAGGAATATGAAAAAAATTGCGGAAAAGCCGAATTTTTTTGGACGAAATCTGGGCAGAAGGCTCGTCGGTTTTGGGAGTTTTTTTGTGTGGTGGTGGTGGCGTCGTCGGAGAAGAAGGCGCGTTGCGTGCCCCTGGCTGCTCTGATACCAATTGATGTGATCCGACGGGTTCAGACCACGTTTGACGTCGAATCTAGGCAGGAAGCGGCCTCGATCCTTCTCCTTAGTAACCGGGATAGGTAGGAACCAAGCGTGGGCTCAGTTACCGACTCTCTTGCTCTCGGCAAGGCCAAGTTGGGGCGAGAGGATCTCACATGCGGAAGCTAGCGATGGAGGGATAGGTTGTGTTTGTGAACCGTGACGTGGTTCAATCGGGTCTAACCGGTTTTGTGACGCCGAATTTCAACGTGGGGAATACTTAATACAACGAACCCTATTTAAAGGCAAAGGGCTCGGTCAAACCCTAATGGGCTTGGGCCGCGAAATAGACTAATGGGCTAGCCCATTCTACAAGAGTGGAGCACACACCGAAAATAGAAATGACTGAAATGAAAATGCTAAAACAGAAAATATGCTAAAAGGGGAAATAACATAAATATAGCCTAAATATGACGACGTCTTGAACCAAGGGGGACGCCACGGTCTTGGTCGTCTTGGGCTCGTCGTTCTCTGGCTTGAGTCAAGCCCGGGACGCATCAGTAATGAATCTAATGATGAATGTTTTCGGTTATTGTTGTCTTTCCTATATTTTGACATTTTTATGAACCTAATGTGTAAAATTAATTATTTTTTAGTATCATTTCACTTTTATAGTTATATTATTAAAACTATTACTAATGCTTTATAAGAAGTTATTTATGCTTTATAAAACTTACTATTTTCAATGTGTTTGGTAACTTTGGTTGTACTTTCATTAATGTTAGGAAATCTCGTTTCTTACAGAAAACTTTTCCCCCTTTCATTTTTTTGATACGAATTCCCCCCTCTCATTATCTATGCTGTTGTTCTCTATTGTAGTCCTGTACGTCTTCTCCATCACCGTCACTGAGCATCGCCACCGCCGTGCACCGCCCATCGCCTAGAACCGCCCACCGGAGAGCACTGCCTATTGCCTATCGACGGCTACCGAAGCACCACTAAAACCCATTTGTCAACTTGTTCAAGATTGGGGATTTTTCCCTCTCTCCGTCCGCAGACTTTTGTACATTGGTAGGCTATATTGGTCGGATTTGAGTATATATATTTTTTCTTAAAATTTCAATCCTCAGCCTCACTTGACGCTTTAATTGGTGAACTTTATATTAAGTTTTACATATTTCTGGTGCCATTTTTTTGAATTAGGGTTTGAGTTCTCTGTTGGGTTGAAATTATAACCCAAATCCGACAAGATTTACCTGTGTGGTCCGATTCATGGATGAAAACTAAGAAGAATATCAGCGTCGACCTAAAATCTTTCAAAGCCCTCAATTAATTTGATACTTCGTGTCAATAAACTGTTTGTGATTTTGCGTTTTTTTGAAAATTTTTGGTTGCTTGATTCGTTTGATCTGATTTTTGAAGTTTTTTATCTGATTTTTGTTATGGTTTCTTTCTTCTATGGGCGTACTTTCGATGACAGTGAATGGTGTGGGAGACCTACAACTTGGTGGTGGTGGTGCTGGTGTGGAAGAATTGCAGGTTGGTGGTTGTGGTGGTGTTGGTGAGGGCTTCAACAAGCAATGGGGGATGAAAGATGAAGGAAGAAAAAAGATGAATGATTTAATTTCGCACTAACCAAACAAGATTTTTAATAGTATATGTGTAATAATGCATTGATTAACTTGTTTATAAACATCTTTAAAATTTAATATAAGATAATACATAACGACTTTATAAAACATGTGATCCAAACGGGCTCCAGATCTTCCACCAAAAATCTTTATACCTAATCTTGATATAAGCCTCGATCTTTATGGAGAAGTAATTTTGCATGGAAGGACTAATTTGTAAAATTTGACAACCTCTTTTTCATCCTCCTGCAGAAGTTAGAGGTGGAAAATATGTGCACTTCTCATGTTGTTTATGAAGTTTAGGCCACAGCTCAAAGCACTGTACAAGTTTGCTGCAGGGAGAATTTCGATTCATCAAAATAATGTGGACCAATGTCTTCAAAATTGTATGCTTCCAAACTTTTTCTTATTCTTTCATATTGCCTTTATTTTTTATGCGCCTTTAGACATGCTATTCACTTTGTTTCTGCTAATTGTTTTTGGATATGACTTGTCATGTTTTCAAGTACCTTGATGGGCTGCTACTAACAAAAAAAAATTCATTGATCAATCTATTTATTCTTCAGGAGTTCTGAAAAAAAACTAAAAAATTGAGTTGCTCCCTTTATCTAAGCAACATAAAGGAGTCTTTATATTTCCCTCCTGAAAAATTGAACAGATACATAGCTAGAGGAGACTTTAGTTCATGGTTGGAGGAAATTACGTGGTCTTTGTTTCCATAGTGAGTCTGAGAGGTTAAAATGAATGCAAATAGAGGAATTTAGAGGAGGAAAGGATGTGAAGGGAGAGAAAGATGAAATTTGTCAAATTTGCTCTAATTTCAGAGGTTTTTCCTGACTTTGTCAAGAAGAATAAAAAAGTTGATTATCAAACAATAGGTGGTTCTTTCTGCGTTGTAAAAAAATTATTGAACACCCCAGGTTTTAAATTTGTCATTCTATTCACTATACTGTCAAAGTGTCAAGTTTCCATACATAAATAAAAAATGATAAAAGGACTAAACCATCTCGATTTAAAATGAGATTGAAGTTAATAATACATGTTAATAAATAAAGATACCTTTTTTTAAAAAAAAAAACAAGATAATGTAATGGAGTATGTATTAAACAATCTTACAAATGTGACAGAATGCGTTTTATTATAATTTTTATATCAAGGTGAGTCTTCTTAGTATTTTCATATATGTTAAGTTTAAGGGTTTATTTGGCAGGATCTTTATAAAGATGTTTTTAGATATAAATTTTTATATTTGACAAATAGTGTTTGGCACCACAAATATTTTTAAAAAATAATGTCATTCTTTGAAATTGAGGGGGCAGAGGGGACATAGAGAAAAAAGGAGATTTTGAGAGGGGAGAGCATTTTTTTCAATTTTTATTTTTAAAACAAAATTAATTTGGGCTCATATCCCAAACTCCTTAAAATACTTATTTAAAAAAAAATTCCTTATCGATATCAATGTCTTTATAAATACGGTGGCCAAACAAAGCCTAACAGTTTAGGCCAGACTGATTGTTTGAAACATTGAGAATCCTCAAAAATCTTAGGTGTTGTGATGAAATGCTCAGTCTCCCCCTCTCCCTCCCTCCTTCCTGATGATGGGATCTTGTACCCATCTGGGGCATTTTGCAGGCCTGGAGAGTGGAGTGATAAAGAGAGGTCTGAAATGTTATTTATATGCATAGATATTTTGATATATATTTGTCTGTCTATGACTATGTTAGATCAAAATATGTCTATTTTGTTTGATCTTATTGTATTTGTACTATCGTCACATAATTTTGGCAATTTTGCAGGGAGGTCTTCACCAGATATCCTGGTTTCAGTTTCTTCCTCTTGATCCCAATCTGACCCCTTTACCAGACAAGAGGTTTTGAATTTATGTAGTATCATTTACCTAAAACAACCCAAAACATTTGTGTGTTTCCAACTAAATTGGCTTAAAAAATTGTGGCAGTGTCCGAATTGATGAGAGAGATACTTCGACACTCCAAGTTCTTTCTTCCCATGTTCAGCTCCAGAAAGAAGGTTTCCTCAGTGCATGGACAAATTCATTTGTTGGACCATGGGACCCTTCTCAGGGATCACATAATCCTGGTAAGTATGGTCTGGTAAATTGTTTACCTCGATAGGTCAAAGCTATCCCTTTATCATTTGTATTTGTGATACTATTTTAATTAAATATGCAGACAAGAAAATTAAGCTCTGGCTGTTTCTTCCTGGACGCCATGCATCCATTATTGAAAGTGCTCAGGCTGCTGTGTCAAGATTAAGAGGTGATCTGCTTTTATACGTTGTATCATGACTTTTGGATTCTTGCTGATGCACCCTTTATTGCATACTCATTTTTATTGCGGGAAGTACTTGAAAAAATATCATTCGTAAACATTCAGCCAAACATATTCCTTTCTCTTACATCCACCCAAGCCAGCATAAGATATTTTATTACCAGTTTACCTAAATATTCTCCATGTCTAACACATGGACAGCTAGGACACATCAGGACGTGCCAGGACACCCACCCCACAGTCTTAATACTCTTCCATCCCTAACCCACTCACAGTCACCACACTATTTGATTTGGGTGTTTGTATGTAAACTTTCCTTCTGCAATACTGGCATGTGTATGCATGTAGTAACGAATCTAATGAATTTTCATTTGGTGGTTCACTTCATTGTTACAACAATTTCAGTATGTTTTTTTTCGCTGGGTTCGATTTTGATTAATTTGTAGGTTTGTGTATCCTTTTACACGTGAGTTTATTTTTTGGATCAATTAGTTAGATTTTAATTGTTGTTATACCAAAGGACGGCTATCGTCAGCAACCTATAACATTATCTTTTTCAGAGTCTGGCATTTCAGCATTTATGTAAATTTTATTGAATTTAATCTAGTCCTCTTGTCAATACGTTGAAAACAACAAATAGTTTATATCATTGCTTATTGGCACTTCATTGTAATGCCTTGTACTTTTTTTTTTAGAATTGAATGATGCTTCCCCATTTCTGTATCCTTTTCCGGGCTACATAGGGAAGGAGGAAGGTGTACTATAATATTGCGTTCCGTTTTTGGTTTGTTGTTTGGATCAAAGAGAAGTGGGAGGTGGTGAAGTTATCCTTTTCTCTCCATGCTAGATAAATTGCCTTCTTTTGAAGGAATATTTTTTGTAAAGTTTTTACCTGTAGCTTCATTGCCCAAAATAGTGCTGAATGGCAAATAATCTTTATTTCTTCATTGGTGTTATGGACTCCTCCTATAGTGTAGAAAAATTTTGCTGGAAAAAAAATCTAGCTTCATTGCCTTCTTTTGAAGGAATATTCTTTGAAAAGTTTTTACCTGTAGCTTTTTATGAAAAGATAGAAAATTTGAGATCGTTGGTCTTATCAAATTTCAAAGGATATAAGTCTTATTAAACAAGCTTGGGACAGAATTAGGTGGGTAAGGTTAAAAAAGGCGTTGCTCTTGCTCTTCTTGCTGATTGGTTTTCAAGTTCAATGTGTAAGAATGGATCACTTGAATCACGAGGCTGAAGCTCTGACTTCACTGTCAGCCACAATAACCCTATTCTTGTGAGGAATCTGAGTGATCACTTTGTCTCTTAGGCTTGTCAACCTACCTCTGATAGTCTGATGATGGACTTGAGTTTTAATTTATCCCACCTCCCATGGAAATCATGCCAAGCTTAGTCAGACTTCCTCTGACTAATTTTAATTATCCCTTGTTGTTCAAACTTTTTTTCAACCCTGTTTTATTAGAACTTACAGCAATTTATTGCATGTGTATTGTCATGTAGTTGTTGCATCTGGGTTTTGGATAGCTCCAGGAGACTCGGAAGAAATTGCTACAGCTCTATCGCAGGCATTGAGGAATAAACTTGAAAGGTTCTTTACTTGTTTCCACCTCTTCTCTTTATTTATTTTTCAATTTAGTTTAGTATTATTTCTTCCATTTGAAGAGAAATCGGAATGCTTGTCCCTAATCCTTCCACATTGAATTTCACAGATCATTATTATTGCATTCATATGTGAGGTTTGGTGATGTCTTTACGAGGTGCAGTCAATCTTCACGTGGTGAAGAACTTTTCAGGTTTGATGAGAAAAAAGTTATTATCTCTGGTGTTTTTTCTTACCGATTTTTTTTTAAGGTTAGTTAAATTTTAATGCTTAAAACTTTGTAAGACCTTTCATGCCTATTTCTTAATTGACTCATATTACACTTAGCTAGGTTCAGGTCTGGTGGCCAAGGGCAGTTGCACGTTTGGACTTCTTATAAATGTTTATTTGCTTGCACTTCAGTTGATCTCCTGAATTTTAATTTATAAATTTGAAGAATTGAAAGTAACGAGTTTCATGATTTCATCCAATGGGTCTGATATTTTCCCCATTCTCTCTTCCACCGAATCTAAAGATCCTTTCCATTTTTAAGCCCTTGTTTCACACACTCATCCGCAGAGCTTAACATATCAGTTGCTTAACTAGCATCAAGTAGCTGCTACTTCCCGCCTTGCTTATTTTTCTCTAAAATTTTACTGTTGAGGATATATTGATTGGACAAGTTCAGCAACAAAATCTGCATGATAACTCTATATTGATATGTTCTGTTTGTTATGGCAATCGAGAATTACGCGCTACATCAGAACAAATTTTTGGTAGAGTTTTTGTCTCCCATCATGTCTCATCTACTTCTGATGGCAATTTTCGTAGTAAAAGAAATATGAACGAAATCAAACATATTCTTTTCTAAACTCTTTGGTATAACTGAAGGTTGAGGATGACTATGTTTTTTAAGATTTGACAGTATAACTTGCAATGAATTTAAAGGTCTTAAAGAGGGTAAGTTAAAGTGCAATTTATGGTATGAAGAATGCAATTTTTTCATAACAATATTCTTATCGAAAAGGTAAACTGCTTTATTCAGTTTTTGTTAATAAGTGCTGTATGGCCCTGTTCACAAGACCTTTTTTATTTGTAGATTTGTCCAGTTTTCTGTGACATGTGCAATATCTCTATTTGAGACCGGTGCTGAATTCTGATCATGGCTAGGGATTTTGTGCAGTGAAACACCCAAATTAGTTTGCTCTGTTGTAGCATTGTGTGCTCTACTGTAGCTTTGTGTGCTCTATTGTAGTTCTGTCATGTTCTTTGTGGTGCTATATAACCAGATGATGGATTTCTGTTTGTTGATTGCTGTAGGAAAGGCCAGCCTGCAATTGAGTTTGTCTTTGCTGCTACTGAGGAGGGTCTCTTCGTGCATGCTATTATATCAGAAAAGTTTGTTTTCCTGTCCTTTTACTCTTGCAGCAGGGCTTTTTTTTGGCGTTTTGGTATTGCTTCTTATTTGTATAACAGGTAATCTTGGACAACTTATTACAGACTTGTTCGGGCAGTCAGTGCTGGTGACATTCAGAGATTGTCAAAGCTGTCATCCAATAGTTCACGTGGAAAACTTCCTCGTAAGTATCCTGTTCTGCAATGGGCTTTTCATTGATGTTCGTACTGTTTATTTCCCCCTTGATGTCAGCAAGTTCCTATTTTATCAAAATATAAGAAGAGCAAGTTAATTGGCACATCATCCTCTCAACACCAAGAAAAAATGTAGAATGCTGAGAAAAATTACCACTTGCACAAGAAGGTAGGTCCTCCTACAGGCTTACAAATAACACCACCTCCACGAGAAAGCACTGACTAAGAGCTGCAAGTATTCTAAATTGTATTAATTTCTCATGATGGAGGCTTGTGCCAACTAAAAGAGAAAACCATCCTATATATAATAACAAAAGAATCACCCTCAATGTAACAAAAAGTGCACTGAGGTTTGCCTAGGCTCTTAGGTGCATAGAGCTTAAGTGCCTTGCTTGTTACTCTAGGCGATTTTGGTTAGGTGATGAAAACCCCCAAAAAATGCACTAAGGCTTCAAGCATGTTTTATATTATCGGTTTTCTTAACCTATGCGCTTATGTTAAGCAGCTTATTGTGGAAAGATTTGTTAGATTTTATTAATTTAGGGATTTTAACTTTTTTTGAAAGGGTTTAAGCATTCCTTTTTAGGTAACAGTTTCTGAAACGAGAGCCATTATATTGTTAATTGTCTGTAATATTTTTTTATGTTGTTTCAGTTATCGTCTCTCCACATGGGATGCGCAGCAGACTCACAGGATGCTCTCCAGGTGATCTTGTGAAGCAGGTCTATGATGGGTACAGTACATAATTTTGCTGACAATATTCATTTGTTCATTTTCTAGAAGTTCCTTTTTTAGTCAATACTTGTACCTTCCACAGAAATTTACGGATTTATGGTTGATTTCAGTGTACTCTGTCGGGAGTTACGCCTCACTATAGACTGTTTTAGTACTTCTAGTGATTAGTTTTTCCCTCTTTCCCTTGTAGTTTTTCTCTTATATAGTGGAAAAGGTAAATATTATAGAAAAGGGATGGAGATAAATACAATAGTACTTGACCAAACAAAGTGTTAACTGTAAGATTACAATAGGGGAGATTGCCAAGCAAGGGGCAATTTCCAACAAAATATTTTTGAGGGCATCCAGAGTATGCAAAAGGACTCACTGCCTTCAACTTAAAAATGCAACATAGCTCTCAAGTTTCTGCCTTTTCTGGCGGATAGATTATACTTGATGGAAAATACTCTCAATACTAGAAGAGAAGTAGCTTGTCATATTCTCTCCATGCTAGATATACGAGCTCCTATTAACTTGATGGTTTCTGTTAGGTCTGATTAATTAATTCTTCTTTGAGCAGATCCGACATGTTTAGAACTTCAAGTCGCTTAGTAGGAAAAGGATGGCAAAACTGCTATGCTGAAGTTTCGCTCGGTTGTAATATACCTGAAAATGGTGTTGGAATGAAATTGAGTTTGAGTTCAAACAGGAATATTCCCAATAACCAAACATGCTCTCCTCCAATTGGTGGTGTTCATAGAAGATCCGGGGATGAGACTCCTGTTTTGGAAAAAACATTCATTTATCCAACAGAGGCAATTCTTGTTCCGATCTTGCAGTCATCTTATGCTAGGTCTTCTTTGAAAAGGTACAAGGTGTTTCTGGTGTTGTTTAATTGTGTATTGGATTCTTCTAGCTTGCTCCCAGTTTTGTTAATGATAATGTTATGTTGTTCATTTGTCCGTGGTTATACAATGATAAAATGAATCTCAGATGATACTCATATCCTAGATAAGTTAGGCTGATGTAAGTCGTGATTATGCATTGAATCCTCAGACAGATATAAACATCTTGTGAGTAATTATTCTTTGTTATCTGCCATAATGACACCTCTTTCAGTCTGGTAGGATTACTTGTTGGTTGAGATAATATGCTGCTTCATGGCAATACAAGAGCCTAGTGAAATTTGTTGGATAATATAGCTTGCTGATTTGCAGATTGTGGCTGCAGAACTGGATGGGCCCATCATTTCCTAGTTCAACCATCTTCATGCACTGGTTAGTCATTATTTCATGTCTAATGTTAGGCAAAGGAGATACCTGTATAATTCCTTCTTTATCTCTATCTTTGTGTCCATTTGTCTAAAAGATTTTGGCCCCGCTTAATATCAGAAACATTTTTTTTTTCACAAATATTATTTCAAAGGTGTGCCAGATGGTGCCCCTTGATATGAGTAATTATGTACCTATGGAGCTTATTTATTAGTTCATCTTTGGGTTCCCCTGCTCCCGCTGTCTGCCTTTCTCCCCTGTCCACTTTTTTCTCTCCTAGATTTTGATCATACCCGTATGTGCTATGTAGATGCAATTACCTTGCTCTATAGCTTTATAAAACACAGCCTTAACTGAACAACATTCTAGCTGCTTATTTTTCATTCAGGCTAGGCTACTTTTGGCTTTTGTTTTACACACTGCCTTTTGGTTTTAGCATTGCTGGTGAGATGGAATCCCTGCATTCCTCGTGGATGGACTCTAGTGATATATGTGGTGAAAATAGTAGCAGCAATAGCAACAATAGTAGTATCAGCAGTGTGAGCAGTGGTTCTAGTGACAGTGACCATAAGATGGACACAAATACCAGTGATCTTGAAGCTGATGCTGACTCATTGACTTGTAGACAGTCTGGAAATGGTCTTAAACAGGTCAGTACTTCTATAAATGCTGTCATCATTATTGATGTTCTTTTATGGAAAGTAAAAATCAATAGAAGAAAGAAGCTTAGTCCTGTTGGGTATGTTTAAGGTTTTAGATTTTGATATATGCAAAATAAATTTACTCTTCGGCATATCAGCTCTTGTGACAATCTGGCTGTGAAGAATGGAGCCTGGCTGCAATTATATATTTTCTGGTGCATTGTGTAAAAATTGCTTTACTAATTATTTCATTGGTGGTTAGACAGTATATGTTGCACGAGCATAGTGATTGCAACATTTTAATGGCCTATTACATATCCCATGATTATCTGTCTCCGGTGCTTTTGATGGAATGTCATAAGATAATTAACACAACTTTTTTTAGATAAAAAACGGAGCCTCATCTTGCCTGCTTTAGATCTATCCCCTTTTCCTTATTCTTTCTTGTATCAGTTTGGAGAATTTCCCACTTTTGCCCTTTATAATTTGTAGAAAAAGCCCATATGTATGTTCATGCCTGTGCATCATTGATTATAATTATGCTGTTCATGATTATAGTGGCACTTTAAATTGGATTGGCTCTTGACTGTACTATGAAAGTGCTAAGCATTATACTATTAATGTAGGGTGCGAAGCGTTCTCGTCCAGGAATGCAAGATTCATTTGATCACATGGGTGCAAGAATAAATGTATCAGGGCAAGATGCTTATAAATCTGATTTCAACAGTTCATCCATAACCGGGCTTGGACATGATCAAATGGGTTCTCACTGGGATTGGGATGGTGACGATGATAAAGGGATGGGAATGGATATCCAAGCCCTTCTTTCTGAGTTTGGAGACTTCGGTGAATTCTTTGAAAATGATGTTCTGCCATTTGGAGAGGTAATTTCATGTCCTTTACCAGGGTGCTGTAGACTACGACATAAAATGATAAAACTACAAAACTACAATTTGTAGTTTTATGCTTACTCATGTAGTCCTCAATAGCTTTTTGGCTAATGTATGTGATGTGTTATATCTCTTGTCTTATAGTGCGGTGCATTTGTGGATCTTTGTTGAGAAATGTCATTTCCTCTCAGCACGAAATCTTATATTCATTTGGAAATGATGCTTACTTCTCAGCTTCATGATGAAAATTAATGTGCACAGATCATTTTTTTAACATGTGCACAGACCATTATTATTTTCAAGTACTTGGATTAAACTATTTATCATAGTCACGAACTCGTGGGTTGCTGTTTTCTTGAATTTTACAAATTTGGGAATATTTCCTAATTCAAATGCAAGGAACATAATTGAAATGTGTAATGTCCCATTTGATGTTTGGTTGGCTCTCTCTCTTTATGGACACTAGGAGTCTAGCAGCAGGTGCTTATTCGGAAATTCATGTGATCCATTTGGTTTCTGATTGTGTTATTAGTCTTTTTCATGTTTCATTTTTCTTATCTTTAGTCGTCTTGGTGTCTTCTAGAGTATACCAGATCCTCTGGCTTTATTCTTTTGATCTTTCTATACTTCCACTTTTCGTCAATTTTGATTTTTTTCCATCTGAAATGAAAATATATGGGTCTTATTATGATCTGTTTGCTTGATTCACAGCCCCCAGGAACTGCTGAGTCAGAGGCAATGATGTTTCCTGTAACAGATTGTGAAGATTTAGGTGGCACTTCTGCAGCCACTGTCATAGATGTTTCAGATCCAATGCTTTTACCAGCAGTATTTCCAACATTTGAAAGCTTTGGTCAGTTGCCAACAGTCACAGAGGAGTGTCCAAACACAGCACAGGAAGTCACAAGAAATATCTCATCATCTGCTCCTTTTAGCTCAGTGCCTGCTGTTCCTTCAACTGAGTTTGACCATGTTATAAAGGCCGAAGCACTTGTCACCTTTGCTTCTGAATATGGAGCAGTGGAAACTCCTTCAAGTGAGGTGTCATCGACCCTATTTAGGAGCCCCTATCGTCCCAAATCTAGAGCGACAGAGACTGTAGGTTCAAGTGGAAATAGCTCTACTTATGGAGCTACACCACCTGCTTCACCTTGTTTTCATATGTCAAATGAAAGACCTGGCAAATCTTTAGATTCTAGATTCTGTGCTGGAAAGTGTGATGTTGGCACTGGGCATAAAATGAAACTTTATACTCATGTGCACAGTAGCAAAGATTCTGTTGGTAGAAAACCAGTTGCATATAATGACACAAGTGCATCGTGTGAGACAGGTGCTAGCTCGCTGTATTCTGGTTTTGGTTCTGGTGCTGTGAAATCTGTCCAAAACTGTGGTGAAGTTAATTTTGCAGCGGAGCATCTTTTGCTTTCTCCAAAGACTGTAACGGCGTCTGAACTTGAATGCCTTCTTTTCCAGGCTTCTATGTGTCGTATACGACACACATTGTTGTCTTTGACCAATTCTGCTTCTGACGTTTTGAATTGGACAGCTGGCAGTACATTGATGAGCCATGTGCCTAGTGATCCAAGTAGCATGACTGATGATTATTCAACCAAATATGAGGTGAAGAGAAAGGATTCTATCCCAGTTAGAATAGCTGGTGACATCGATGATGGAATGCTGGAAGGGACCCTGAATGCTCCTGTTGGTGTTTGGCGGTCTGTTGGGTCACCAAAAGGCTCTAAGCCGGCTAGTACACCTCCCACTGAGGTATTCGCATCCAGCTATAATAATTCATTTACTGAGGGAAAAGTAATATCTTATGGGCAAAGACAGCCACTTCAGGACTTTCTTGATGGCATTGCGCTGCTTGTTCAACAAGCTGCATCATTTGTTGATGTGGCATTGGATGCTGAATGTGGTGATGGTCCTTATGGATGGCTTGCATTGCAAGAGCAAAGGAGACGGGGATTTTGTTGTGGACCGCACATGGTCCATGCTGGCTGTGGGGGTGTTTTAGCTTCTAGTCACTCACTGGACATTGCTGGTGTGGAGTTGGCTGATCCACTTTCTGCTGATGTAAGATTGTTTTGGTACTCTTCCATTGTTTCTTACAATATTTTGGTAATTGCACCCGTGTAATGACCAAGAAAAATAAGTTGTAGCAAGAACTTTATGTTGCTGTTTTTCTTATTTGAATATTCCATCACAGTGCCAAAAGTTTGATATTTGCTTCTGTATCTCTCTCATAAGTATTGCATCTTGTGCTATGTTGTCTGAGGCCTTATGGAAATCTTTCTCTTTCAGGTTCATGCATCATCCGTGATTAGTTTGCTGCATTCTGATGTAAAAGCGGCGCTAAAATCTGCCTTTGGCTCTATGGATGGTCCTTTATCTGTTACTGATTGGTGCAAAGTTTGGAGTCAATCAGGAGATGGAGGAGCTATGAGTGATGGTTTTTCCTCTGAATCTACTTTGAGTGAATGTAGAGATTCTTCTAGTAATGTAATGGGATTAGTTGGAGATCCAGTTAGCCCATTGCAATCATCTGCTAGTGTGTCATCCAATTATAAAGGTAGGACTTCATTTTCAGGTACATTGCATTGACTGTTCTTCTATGTTACTGAGAAAGTAGTGATATTGAACCCACCTTGCACCAAAAACAATTCGAGACATAATGAAGCTTAACTGCTGCCACTGTGTTCATTCAAAAAAATAAGCAACAATTTGCAGCTTGATTTGACAAAGTTCTGTATGAACGTTGATTGAATTTGTTTCTGTGTATTGTCAAAATTTATGCAAATAAGAACGCAATATCTTGATTCACTTAGTGCCATAGGTGCTCTATTCAGATTTGCTTGTAGTATGATTTTGTTGTGTATAGTGTTTATTTGTTGGGGTTCGTGCTGAATTTTACTCCCATTACTTTTTATAAATACTGTCCTTTGCTTCTTGTTGATACGGCCCATGCTGAATTTTACTTCTATTACTTCTTGAGTATACTGTCTTTCTTTGATTCTTGCTAATGCAGTACATGCTAAATTTTACTCTCATTACTTCTTAAAAGAACTGTCTTTCTTTGCTTGTTGATGTGGCCATGTTAATGTAATGTTAGAAAAAAAAATTGCATTGCAGATGGCATTAGAGGAGACGATACGTGCCAAAGGAGGTCAAATCGAGAACTCTTTACGCCAGAGTCAGAGTCACAGCTTGGTTTGCGACACAGGCCTAGGCTTTTTGTAGTTCCATACCCATCTATACTTGTTGGGTATGCTGTAAACCCTTTTTTTAGCATATGAAAATATATGCCTTCAATCTACCACATGGAGCTCATTTATGTTCTAGTATGTTTGTTTGGTAACACGTTTCTAATGTAAAAGCTGTTGAAAAGATAGTTGATAGGGCCAATAAGGTGCTAATGTGCTGATACGTAACCCTTACAATGTGAAAGTTTGTTTACCAAATGGCCCTTTAGTCTGTTATCTTAATCTTTTTGGGCTATGATAGAAAATACGTGTTAGTTTGCATTCTTCTTGTGGGATTCTTTAATAAAGAGATGCCAATTGCTTTTGCTTGTTTCCTGAGAGTTATAAAAATCAAGGACAATTGACGAGGAAGAAGAAATGACAACATTGTTGGTGCTGTACTAGCACTGTTTTTGAAGTTAGAAGTTAATCAATGTGTACACGGAAGTGCTAATGGGAGCGCCCTTGTTTTGTCAGGTACCAGGATGATTGGCTGAAGACTTCCGCAAGTTCATTGCAGCTGTGGGAGAAAGCCCCTCTTGAGCCATATGCCTTCAAGAAAAATGTAATAAGCTTGCTACCCCTGTTGCTCAAAGAATGGCTTTACTTAAGTATCTTGTGTATATTATAAACTTATGTTGGCCAGACTCTATAATTCGTCACTAAAGCATTATCTGTTCTCCGTCGGCAGATGGTTTATTATGTTGTATGTCCAAATATTGATCCGCTTACTTCGGCCGCTGAAGATTTTTTCCAGCAACTTGGAACAGGTAAGCTTTATTTATTTGCCTCCAATTCCTGTAATTTTCTGCTTTATTGACGAGTTCAGAATTTCACGTAGGTCTTCAAAATTGTGCAGTCTCATCCTTGGCAAGTTAAGATCAGGAAATCTTAGTATTATCCTATGAATTATTATCATCCATGTAATCATGGGATTTAGTTGTATACCTGGTTTTTCATGGTTCTGGGAGATAGCTGGTATAAGCTGTACCTGCTTGGTTGACCAATGAGTATTGAGTTTCCAGATATTGTGCTCCTATATTTGATTGTTAATTTGGGTTCTCCTCAGATGATCATGTTTGGTATGCTATGACCGTTACAATTATTCTAGTGAAAAATAGCTGTTTTATTACATTACGCAGTAGGCTTATAGGTCACACTTAAGGAATTAGTTATAGCTTTTTGTACACCTTCTGTTTATCCATGTATAGGCAGAGCTTTGAGACAGAGGGGATAGGTTGTTTTCCTCCTGGTTTAGGGGAGTCAACTCCAGAGGTTTATCCTTTGGCTCTCGTTTATCTCTTGTATGTGCGGTGTGTTCTTGTGTATGTTGTGTAGTCTTTTCTATTCATTCTAACATGGATTGCATACATCTTTTGTTTTTGTAATTTTTTGCAACTTCAAAGAAAACTATATTTATCTAATAGCTTGTGATATGTTAATCTATATTATTTTTTCTAATCTGTGTTGCATACATAACATTAGTCTCAGTTTGATGTTGTCAATATCTGGTATAAAAGACCTTATATACTCAACCTTTATTTTTGTGATTAATGCAGTTTACGAAACATGCAAGTTGGGTACTCATTCTCCTCAAATCTTGGGAAATGAATTAGGATCCAGTTCTGGAAAATTATCATCTTCTGGCTTTGTTCTTCTTGATTGCCCTCAGTCAATGAAGATTGAAACTAGTAGTGCATCTCTAGTGGGATCCATAAGTGATTATTTTCTCTCTTTGTCAAATGGATGGGATATTACTAGCTTCCTCAAATCTCTCACAAAGGTTCTGAAGGCCTTAAAACTTGGTTCATTTCCAAGTACTAATAATGCAAAGGAAGGAAATAGCAGTCCCTCAACTGTAAGTGATGACTTGTCAGGAACTGTCATGATATCCTCAATTTTCAATGTTGACTTGCATGCTCCAACTATGTGGCATATTGTAGATGTGCAATCTGAAATGCAGTAAGGTAAAAAACTCTTGTAGAAATACTTTGGTCCCTTTTCTTTGTAAACCCTGGAATGCTAGGCGGGACCCCTTGCAGAGCCCAGCAACCTTGCCTCTAATAATATTGTCTTTCTCAAACCATAACTAGTAACTTGACATCTCTGAGATATAACTGATAAGGTTAAGTAAATGGTCATGAAACTTCGCTGGCAAAATGGATGCGCCCAGCAATTTTGCATCTAAAAGTGATGCACACACTTACTAGCATTGAAAACAGTATTCTTCTATAAAAAGATGATGGGCTCTTGCCCTTCTCCTCCGTCAACTTAAGAATTGTACTTCTGCTGGAGCTTTTCTGATCCATTATGCCCTTCAAGAAATATCCTTCTCTGTACTGCCTCATGGTGACAAACCGTTGTGCTCTGACTGAAAAGACCCTTCATTACCATCTTCCATATTATCTCATTATGCCTTTGCTGCTTAATCTCAATGCAGTTTGTTATTCTTCTTTGTTTTCTCAAAGATTTTTCTTTTCATATGCATAAGCTGATTTTCATTTTCTCACTTGCTGGAGCAGGTAATATATGTTGTCTGCCCTTTCCCAGACCAGACTGCCATTCTGCAGACTGTTGTTGAGGCATGTGTTGCTATTGGATCAGTTATTTACTCGGCTGATAGTGATAGGAGATCGATGTTGTACAGTCAGGTAGGGAAGGCATTAAGCTCTTCAGCAGGTATAGATGAAGCCTCAGCATCAAACATTCTGAGACTATACGGGTTTAGTATACCAAAGTTAGTATTGCAAATTGTCACGGTCGATACCATATTTCGAGTAACTAGCCCTACACTTAATGAGCTTATCATCCTCAAGGAGATTGCTTTCACAGTTTACAATAAGGCACGCCGCATATCACAGCGGTTGTCAAATGATTTAGTCCATTCCTCTTCCTTGCCCGGTAGATCTCATTCTGTATCTATTCAAATGGCTAACTCAGTTCCTGGAATGTGGAAAGAATGTGTTACTTCCCGAATTTCAGGTCCTTCTATCCCCAGAGAGAATGAGATGGACACTGGCTTACAGGGAGGCAGTTGGAGTAGCACCTGGCAAACATCAAGGTCTGGAGGATTGAGCTGTGATGGAAATCGAGTGAGCGACTTGTTTCTACAAGAGGAAATGCGTTGTATGTTCGAGCCACTGTTTATTCTTTCTGAGCCAGGGTCCTTAGAGCACGCAGTTTCCTCCTTAACTGGTAATCCGGAACTGGATTCTTCTAAGCAAGTATCTGATGATGGCGGCTTTCATCAGAATTCAAACTCTGTAGATATTGGAATGGGCTCTCAACTTGAGGGATCAGAGTCAGAATCCTTTGGATTTGGCCATAGGAAATCTCTGCCAAGCCTTCACTGCTGCTATGGGTGGACAGAAGATTGGCGTTGGATGGTGTGTGTCTGGACGGACTCCAGGGGAGAACTGCTTGACAGCCATATATTCCCGTTTGGTGGAGTAAGTAGCAGACAAGATACCAAAGGAATTCAGTCTCTTTTTGTTCAAGTCCTCCAGCAAGGATGTCAGATACTGCAGGCAGCTATTGCTCCTGATAATGGTGCTGTAAGGCCGAGAGATTTTGTCATTACACGTATTGGGTCCTTCTATGAGCTTGAATATCAAGGTTTGCTACTTTAATGTTTCTGTCTCTTTATCCTTGGTGCTTTTGGGGCAATGGAAATTACCTAGAAGAAAATAGGTTTAGGAATAGGCAGTCTTTATGAGTTAAGTCATGCTTTACTTATTCAAAGAATCATCAATGAAACCCTTGTAGTGATCCCCCTTCTTATTATGATTCTTTCTGTGGCTACTTCATACAGATGTGTAATTCAAAAGTAAAAGTAGAATATTGTATCTTCCGTAGCCTTCTTCTGTGAATTTCGTACTTCTGGAAGGGATAAAATTAGATCAATGAATCTTGAATAGTAGTTGGAAGTTTTTTTTACCTTATGTTTGCCTTTATTCTTGCCATCGGACCTCACCGTATTTCTGATGCTAATATAATACGGTCTTGTATTCAACTGCAAGCAGAATGGCAAAAAGCGTTATATTCAATTGGTGGCTCGGAAATGAAGAAATGGCCAGTGCAACTTCGTCGTGTTGTACCTGATGGGTTGTCGCAACAGCAGGAATTGGAGAGAAGCCTACCGAATTCCCCTAGCCCTTTGTACAGCTCCCACACAAAGTCCTCTGGTTTTACTAGAGGTGCTCTAGGACAACCCAGCGTTCGGCTTCTTGGTGGGCCCCAAGTTGACAGCTCAAGGGGGTTACTTCAATGGGTGCAGAGCATTAGTTTTGTTTCTGTATCTGTTGATCACTCTTTGCATTTTGTTCTCCAAGAAGAGACACTGCCAGGTAACTTTTGAGTTGAATGTTTCGCTTGCTTATTCTCCGCTTGCCAATCTTTTTGATGAAAGGTCTTCTTGGCAATACTAAGGATAATAGTCTAGTTTTCCATTTGGATTTGAGGCATTTCTTTTTTCATACTTTTTCTTAAACCTTTTTACAAGGGTAAAACATCCCTTTTCCCTTACTTTTGGTCAGAAAAATTATTTTCTTAAACATTATTACAAGGTGATTCAATGTAATCTATTGGTAAGGGTGGTATGGTGCAAAGTGACCTAAATTAGGGGTGATTTTACTTTTTGTGAAATCTACCCTAAATTCTGAGACATTCAACAAATGTCCTAGTACAGTTTCCAGCATCTTTGATTTCCACTGATGAATTATTCATCTCACCTGTTCTGTTATAAATCTGTAGTAGTTCCAGATTTGTGTCTTTACCGTACCATGCTTATTGTCATCTCTTTTATTCTGGTCTGTCTGAAGGTAACCTAAATTAGGGGTGATTTTCCTTGTTTTTTTTTTTACATCCCCTATATTTTATTCTTCAAACCCCATTTCTATATATTTACCAGTTTCAGTTGTCTGTCTGAAGGTGGAGCGCAAGGCAGCAGTTCCATAGGTTCAAGAACTTATCTTGAAGGGTACACTCCCGTGAAATCCCTCGGTTCAACCACGGCGTCCTACATCTTCGTCCCGTCTCCCAACATGCGGTTCCTAACACCCGCACCGTTGCAACTCCCGACATGCCTAACTTCCGACTCCCCGCCCCTAGCACACCTCCTCCACAGCAGAGGGACAGCAATCCCCATATCGACCGGCTTCGTGGTCTCCAAATCCGTGCCCTCCCTCCAGAAAAACGGGCCCCGCAACTGCAAGCAAGAGTGGCCTTCCATCCTCTCGGTGGGCCTCGTGGACTACTACGGGAAGGGCGTGTCCAAGCCCAGCGGCGGAGCGGGAAGAGGCTCGTCCGAGCCCAGAGAGGCCGACGTCGGAGAGACGAGCCTCGTTCTCGAAGCGGTTGCAGCGGAACTCCACGCGTTGTCTTGGATGACGGTGAGCCCAGCGTACTTGGACAGGCGTACGGCGTTGCCTTTTCACTGCGACACGGTTTTGAGGCTCCGACGACTGCTCCATTTCGCTGATAAGCACCTCTCGCCCGATCCAGATAAGTCGCCCGGTTAGGTAATAAGCATAATAATTAACAACAATAATAGCGCTGCATTTTACTTGATATTTTGATCCTTCTGGCTGATTTGCTTCAATTTGTACAACTAGCAAACTCAATGTATAGTCAGTTTGTAAAAAAATATACTGTTCTGATAGAGCCATTTGAAGAACGTACTCCAGCAAAGAATGTTAGGGTAGCCTGACACATGTAGGTTCGATTCGACGGCAGATCGGCGAATTTGATGTGCATTGATCTTATAGAATAGGTGTGATGTCATGTAATGGTGTTTTTGTACTATTTGTTGGAAAAAGGCTCGTGTTTCTTTTTGGGACCAAGAAAAATTTTGGATTTATGCTGGTTAATGGTACATTTTTTCTCTTTTGTGATACTGCATAAGAGCATTGTCATCATGAGTTGTGTCTTCTAATTAATGAGGATTTGAGCATTAGTCAACTTCATAATTTGGCTATTACTTGTAGCAGCTAATGAAATTTTATTTGAGAGTGCAAGAAATTACAAAATTGTAAATCATGTTGGTTACTTTTGTCGTTTTCTTTCCCTACGCTATTCTATATTTCATCAATTAAGAAATAAGTGTTTTTTTTTTTAAATATCTTTGTTAAAAAATATTTGTCATTTTAGAGGATTAGGTAATTAGATAATGATTTATTGATGAATTATATGATATTTTATTGAAAATTATATATATTGATGTTTTATGTAAATTCTCGCTTAGAAATAAAGTGATAATTATTAAATTGTAGATTTTAGAAAAAAATTTATAATATTTTAGCTTGATTATTGTATTTCTTAACTTAAAATGATTACAAAGTGAGTATTCAGCAATAGATTAATATTAAAATTACTGTAAATTTGTGCATAAATTTGGTAGTTGTTGAATTAGGATAGGATTTGTCTTGTAAAAAAGTCTCTTAAAATCTAATAAACGATAAAAATGTCTTGTAAAAAGTGGTCATACGATCGCTTTCGCCTTTCTTCATGTACATGTAAATAGAACCATCCAAAACATTTATACAAGTTCATCATGGAGATGCTTTTGCCTCACATCATTGCTAGTACGGAAGCCTTCCATATACATACAAAGTCATCTACTTAGGGCTTAGTTTGGAAACCCTAGCAAACCCTAACGCCACTTCGTCTCGGAAATCATCGATCATCGATCAGAGTCATCATGGCGACGATCCAAAGAAGCCGCCATAGGACAACCCGAAAACGAAAGAACTAACCAACGTCTATATCCCTGTTAGACGCGTCGGTTAAGCCACTCCATTATGTCGTCAAAAACGCTGTGTCGTTCAGGTTCAAAGAGAAGATCATGGTACAACCCGTCGTATAGTTTGATGCTCTTATCGTCAGACGACGCGTCCACGTAGAGTTTCTCGGAGGCTTTGGGGTCGGTTATGACGTCAGATTTGCCGTGGAGCACAAGAAAGGGAACGGCTAGCCTTTCAAGGTGTTGTTGGATGTATGCCGTGATCTTCAAGATCTCGTACCCGGTTCTGACCCGGATGGGACCCGTGTACACTAGAGGGTCCGAGTACTTGGCTCTTAGTACTTGTGGGTCCCGCGACGCGAGTGCACCCTTCTTGTTTGCTGCACCGCATTGGTATCTTGGCATCAAGATTGACACGATTGGGGCGATGGTCTATAGATGGAAAATGTAATGATTAGTACTATGTTTGAACTTGGAAGAAATGGGACATTTTTAAGGAAAGGTACAGATGGATTACGGTGTAGATTGGATGAGCTGGTTGAACGCTGATTGCAGGTGACGTGAGCATGACGCCATCTATCTTGCGTTCAAAACTTGGATCAAGAGCAGCCTACAAGTAATCAGTATATGTCACTAGTGTAAGAAACGTGAGAAAGGATATAATTTAAGCAGATTGAATTATGGGGAAACTTTCATAAGATACCTACTTGGTTTTTCTTTCCTCTTCAAAATTGCAACTAATTTTAAAATATATAAAAACTTCTTTTTTCAAGTTCTATAAAAGAACACCTATTACTTTAGGGATTCTAGGACATTGTCCTTACTTTTTGAATAAAAAAGGGCGAAGTTGTCATTTTGACGATTTATGTTAATACTCCATTAAGAAATAAATATCATTTTAACATTTGATACATCTATTAAGAAATTGAATCATTAAGCTATAATATACAAACCTTTTCTAATATTTACAATATAATAACTATTTACCTCATTTTTAACCAATGAATAAAGAAAATTTATATAAATTATATCAATATGTACAACTTCTAATTAAATACATTGTAACTTGCCAATCATTTCTTGATAAAAATTGAAGGCTAAATTGACACTTATTTTTTGAGGGAGAGAGTAGTAATTAGTTTGACAAAATATGGATAAAGGGTGGTCAAGATGTAAATAAAATAAAATTAGAGGGTTTTTTAAAAACCGCATAAAAAATAATTAGTGTAAATGAATACATTTTACCTTAAGAACGATTGCACCTCCTGTAGAATGTCCAAAACAAAAGCATGGAAGACCAGGGTTTTGAGCCACCACTTTGTCCACAAATGCTTTCTACACTCAAACACAAAACACCTCTTCTAAGAAACAATTATATATTAATTACTGAATTAATTTGTTAAAAGAATCATATAATTTAAACCATTAGGAATTGTGTGTGTGTGAAACCCATTAGACTATTTTTACCAACTAGTATCAAATTTAAATCAGGAAATGTGGTAAAACATTTTTAGGTTGTGTGTTACATACAAGTCACTTGGAAATTGTATTGGCTAGTGTTACATACCAAATCGAATACAGCATCTTCCAAGGAATGAACATATCCATGCAACCCATCACTTCCACCATGTCCTGATCGATCAATAAAACTGGTTATTGAATATATATTAACCTTCAACCAAAACGACGGGGTGATACACTAAATAGGAATGAATGTAATAAATTTCCATATATTATATAATAGATATAAATTAAGACTACATGAAAAATGTGTATTTTTTAGTAGTAATAAAAAAAATACTGTAGGAAATGTTCGATAATGGGAGATTAAAATGTTTTATTTTTTTAACGTGTGCATGAAAAATGTGTATTTTTAATAATAATTTAAGACACTTTATAAATTTTCTGAATCTCGTTGAAAGTCAAAGTTAAATTTTATGTAAGAATATCATTATCCTTTGCTGGTATGAAATGAAAATTAGTAACTTAGTACACATACAAGTGGTAAAGAAATATAAACTTACCTATCCAATCTAATGCATAAACCTTGAATTTGTTGGCGTTCAATTGCTTTGCAAAGTCATTGTATCGACCACTGTGAGAATTAAGAATCTATATCTATTAGTCAAATTAAAAGAAATAACATAAATATCATATAAGATCCCAATTTATATGGAAATTCTTCCATGTTGAAAACATATTGTTTACGAAATGATCGAAACGATGTTCACCTGTGCTCATTCAAGCCATGTACCACGACCACCACTCCTCTGAAATATACAAACCAATATTTTGTAATTAATGTATTCATCGTAATATACTAATAAAATATCAACAAACCACATGCTCAGTCTAATTTTTAGATAGTTTAAAATCACTCAAGAGTGACAAATGCTCATCTACAAATATAAAAGTCTACTTTTCATTAGACAAAACAAAAATAGATAATACTACACATCTGGATTTAGCCCTCGTTTAGTTGAACGTGGAAAATCAAGTTCTTGGGAATTTAACTACTTCACAAGAATTGTAAATTGCTGAAAATTATGAAATTATGTTTGGTTCAAAATTATTGTTTTTATATTAACATGGGAAGTAGTAATATTTTCATTAAAAAACGCAGGAAGTAGATCTTACCTACCTCTTCAGGGTAAGTGCAATTCCTTGATTTGAAGGAATTGTAACTTCCTGATAAGTAAATTCTCACGTTTTATTTTTAAACCAAACACAGGAAATACATTAAATGTATTTCGTGAGAAAGTTCAACTTCCTGAAAAGTGTAGCACGAATCAAACGATGGGTTAATATTGGGTAGGTTAGTTTAAAGTAGGGTAGCAATCGAGATTATAAAATCATTTAGATTTAGGCATTTAGATTTGAAACATTGCCAATACAATCTAATCTTACATTTTTTAGAGTTTGTTTGCATTTACGAATGAAAACTAAAATGATAACTATTTGCTTACAGGTAAAGTATTACTCTATTAGGTTTTGAAATTTTGAATTTCAGCCTTTATAGGATTATGTTTCTTTTGTTTAAGGCCTTGTTTAGCCAAGTGTTTATAAACCCTTTATTTACATTTTTTTACCAGCACTGCACATAGGGTTGTTTAACGGTTTCGATTTTTCGGTTTTTTGGACCGAACTGATAATATTTGGTTCGGTTTTCGGTTCGCATGAAAAAAATAATCGGTTTTCAGTTTTGTTCGGTTTCAGTTTAGTCAGAACCGATCATTTTTAAAAATAAAACCCTAGATTTCAAGATAAACTAGTAAAATCTTATTCGGTTTTGTCCGGTTTGGTCTAGTTTGGTTCAATTCGACCCAAATTAGGTTCGGTGTAATCCGATTTTATGCACTAAAACCGGTCTCAGTACCCTAAATTAACCTAATTTCAAAACGTTCGGTTATTTCGTTTATAACCGAACCGAATAATTCCGAACCGAGTATGTTCGTTTCGGTCTTCGGTCCACTAAAATCCGAAATTCGATTTTGGACCGAAGAACCCTAATGACACAAATCTCCATATCTAATAAATTTCAATTTTTAAAAACTATTTTTTCAAAAAACACACATTATAAATAAAAAAAGAGTATTTACAACCTCCTACAAACAAACCCTAAAAATCAGTTATAATCGCAACTAATCCAAAAAAAGATACTCCCTTTTCGTTTTTATACACTATTTATAGTTGAAAAGAATATTTGAAATTTCTTCCAATATATAAGAAAAAATATAATCATGTGGGATCTTATTTGATTCGTCTTCACGAGTATTTTGATAATATCAAAAAATTATAACTTTTATTAATATGTCATTAGAGATACTAACGATAGAAAATTCGTCTCGACAAGTGTGATCTGAAAAAAAATAAAGGGAGTGAGGGAGTACCTGATTTGGCCAGGAAACGGAGTCCATGATTGCGTAAACAACGTAAGGCCACGTGTTGTAACAAACAACGAAAAATCCCTTGTATTGGCCCCACCAATGTCACCCTTGACTCGGTCAATCTGCATCGCTCTCCTCGTCACGACGTCGTGATCCATCGTCACCGCTCTCCTCGAAACGACAGCGTTCGACAGCCTCAAAACGCCAAAACGACTGGCTGCAACCTGTTTCTCTAACTTACCACCAGAAAAGGGCAAATATAGGAGAAAGAGAAAGGCATTCATCAGCATCAATAACGTCCTCTTCCAAGCACTTATAATCAGTGCATTTAAACGAACGCTCGCGCCCGACGTTAATAACATCTTCGAAGGACTACATTCTCCACAGTACTCTAATGCCATGCTACTAAGTTTTCTAAGAATTTCGAATGCGTGGATATCACGCGCTCTTGTTTCAGTTCAAACTATTTGTGGTTTTTTTGTTGACGGAAAGTTATTGGGGGCTTCGAGTTGTCTCGAACGATAGAGAGAACAAAACAGAAACCCGAATTCTAACACTCGGGGGAGGTTTGGATTTCAATGAATGAAGCAGTGGATCGATAATTGGTTGGTTTAATTTTAGAAATGTTATATTTTTAGTAAGGCTTTCGATTTAATTGGCTTATATTTCGACTGAAGTTGTGGCTGCATAAAAACGTAATTTATGAAAAACTTTATTAATGAATCGGTTTTTCTAATCGGGCACATGTTAAGAAATCCTATTAAAGAATATAAACCCTAAATAGGAAAGGTTAAATCCATTTTAAAAAATTAATACATAATCAAAATTTTCTATATAAGAGATCTTAATCTATATACTAAGAACATAGGTTAGAAAAATCGTTAATGAATTTGAAAAACAAAAATAAACTACTGGTTAGATTATAGTTCCACTTAGCAAAACCGGAAAAAGAATCAATCGTTAGATTAAAACTTGCTATAAATGGTAGCTACACGAATATAAAGATAAAAATACAATTCAGCAAATAATGTCATTCAATTTCCTATACCATGTAGATTAAGGTTTTCATGAGAACTAATCTTAGGGTGAGAAGTGAGAAATAACATGGGCCATTAGATGAGGGGATGAAGGGCTGAGATTAGAAGATGAAAATTTTAAATGAAAAAACACGGTGGCAAAATCTGTAATTTCGGCGATTTTTTTATTATTATTTTGAACATGATCACCTAGATTATGAACATGACTTTTTGTTGACATGAACATGTTATCTGTGAACATGACCGCTTAGATAATGAACATTTGGTGTCACTTTATGAACGCGAAGTTTCGCATTTCGCACGTTAAGGATACTTCGCACCGGAACCTCCCTCATATGATGTATGCAAATGATGCCATGACATTTCCGATTCTAGAATTATCCTTGTAACAAGCAACAACTAGGAGATATATTACACTTGACATCATTTTAAAAGCGGTTTTTCTAACCTATTAAGACTTTTATTTTAAAAATATACTAGTGTAAAACCCGTGCCATGCACGAAATACTTTTATTAAAATTGTATTTTGATGTAGTTTTAATATCATTTATAGTGTATATTTATTTAAACTATATTATATTGTTATAATATTGTCAAAATTTCTATATGGTATAATATTAAATAATATTAGTCACAAACTCACAACATTTGTACAAAAGAAGAAAACTTAGAACAATATTATTTACACATATTAAAAATCAAGGAATTAAAAGAAAAATAATATGTGAAAGTGCTATATATTGAATATACAATATCAATATATAAACATTAATATATATAAAAATAAATATACAAAATAAAAAAAATATTTAATAAAAAATGTGGGTAAGTTTTTAAAAAAAATAATAATTTGCTGAATAAATTGTGTTTTATCAATTCAATGTATATAATATAACAATTTGATATGACAATTTATTATCACAAAATATTTTTTATTAATATAAATAATCTAAAAAATCCATCAATTAATTCCAATATTTATATAAGTTTTGAGTTATCTTTGTTGAGTAATGAGCTATGTCAATGATGAATTTGGCTAATTTACTCATTCCTTAAAGCATTGTTATTCAAGAAACTATAATCACCTTAAGAACACGAACATAACAATTGTATAATAAATAATAAAAATTTCTTTTGAAATGTTACATGTCATATAAACTAAGAACGATTACGTTGAATTGATAAATTATATATAATGTATAATTTTATGATTAATCAAAACATTAGGAGGCTAAACTACTCGAAAATTGACGTTATGAGAAATAATAAATACGATTAATGATCATAAAAAATAATAATATTGAATGACAATAATTTTATACATAAATATTTTATAAAATATTATTTATTAACTTAAAAGTTACAGAAATATATATTCTTTAAAATAAAAACTTTTAAAAAGTTCAGAAAAATAGATACAAAAGAAGAGAAATTATCGATTGTAAATTACTTATGATCAAATAAACGTTTGAAAGTATATAGAGGAAATTGAAAGGGGGATGGCTCTAAATACAAATTTTAATATTTTTGTTTTGAATTGATAAAACCATAGAATCTTAAAGGATATATGAACTAATCTATTAGAATATAGACTTTATTTATAAAATAGCTTTTAAAACACACAATTGAAGTACATTGTAAGCAAATAAAAATAAAGTATATGTATTTTTGTTTTGAATTGAATTGATAACACCATAGATGGATACTGTATCTAGGTGAATATTATATAGGATATGTATTTTAACTAATAAAGTATTTGGGTGGTTGAGAGGAGATAACTAACGAAATAGTCGGTTTGAAAGATATAAAAGTGATTTAGAAAAAGAGAGTTTCAAATAATTTGATCGTTAATTTGATTACAACAAATAAAAAAGACATAGCTTAGCATAATTTGATAATATAGATGAAAATTATTTATTTTGGATTTTAATTTTGTATATTAATAAATGTAAACTTAAGTGGCTCAACATAATTTAAGATATAAAAATGAAAAGTACAAATGGAAAAAATAAAAGTTGTTGAAATTCTAATTTTTAAGATGCGATTTTAGTTGTTAATTTTCATAAATTTTAAAAATATGTAACTCATAAGTTGAGATACATAAGATACAAAAAACAACATATTTTTCAAGAACTTATGGAGATGTATGTATATATAAAAATTAATATATTAATGAAATTCCAACATTAGAGATGAACAAACTTTTGGTTCAAAACTAAAATAGCTTAAGATTTATCAAATAAAATTAAAATAAAATTTAATTAATAACAAACTGATTTGACATTGAATATTCAAATTTTAATTAAATTTAGTTGGGTCTTTTCAGTTATCATGATATCTCATTATTAATAAATTAAAATCTTAACTACTATATTAGATCTTCACAAATAACAAAATATTTGAGCAATAATACATAACAATCAGGTAAAAAGTTTATGCTTTAAAAGCTTGAAATTATGTGTATAAAAGGCTTATAAATTAAATGAAATGTTTGTCGTTGACGTTCCAAGCGTGAAAACAGTATCTGTCCAAGCTGACACAAGTCTTTCCCTGTACGGGATGAGCCAGTTGTTTCTTACATACTGAAGTAGACGTGGCCAAACTCTCCATTCCGACTGAATTCTACGCAACTCCATCTCGTACTCGGATACAGTTGTTTGCTTGAATAAATTATAGTATGCATTTGCAAACCTTGCACCCAAGCTTTTATCCTTCATCTCCTTCCTAGCATTGTCCTCTATGTTCTTCTTTACATGGCGCCTACATAGGATAGACTTGGCACTTGGAAAGAGTTTATCTAATGCATTCGTCAAGGCCTTTTCACGATCTGTCACTAGGCATGTCGGTGTTACTTGACACTTTGAGCACATTTTAAGAAGTTGTTGTGCGGCCCACACATAGTTGTCTTCTTTCTCATGCTGTAGAAACGCCCCCGCCACATTATAGTTCTTCCATGTAGACGTGACTCCTATTATTTCCAGAAAAGGCAAGTCATACCTGCACAAGAAGATGTGTCATGCATAATGAATAAACATAAATTAAAATAAATGTAGCAAGTAGATGTGTTACACTAACATGTTAGTGCTGTATGTGGAGTCTAGCAAAAGGACGTACGGAAATGCCTTTAGGAGTTTCATGGAATCTGGACTTGCAAAGAAAATATCGGTGATCTTATTCGTCGTTCGATCTGACCTATGCTCCACAAATTAGTTGTTCTCCTTGCAGTTATGGAAGAACTCTTGGACCACGGTTCTTCCTTCCATCCCACTATGTCGGACATTGTACACTTCATTGTAAATCTGATGCATTTTAGTGCAGTTGTTCGGGTCCTGGTTAAGTGTTGTTGCAATCTTTGATGGTTTACTATGATTTTCTGTCATGACCTTAACCAACTTCTTCTGCTCAGGTGTCAACCTGCCAGCAACTGCATGCCCGTACAAGTCATCACCAATGATATGGTTGTGGGTTCCAACAACTACCTTGATTGTATATGAGTCCCTCAGATTTTCTTGACACAACAATCTGAATGGACAATCACATTTTTTACTCCTTGTTCTTTGCCTTACTGTGTTTTCATCTTTAGGAATGTAAATTCCCGCTTTTTCACACAACAACCATGACTTCCGAAGGCTTCCTCCACCAAAGTTTCTATCCCGGCCAATAGTGAGGCAGAAGTGATTATCAAAGGCAATCTGTCTAGCCCTTTTAATTGCATCATCTCTGGAGCTGAATACTTCACCCGTGGTGAACTTCTCTGAATAATCTTCAGAAACAATAACCTCTTCAGGTGTAGGAAATTTAAAATGCGGCTGTGTGTGTAATGCAGGAAACCCAAACTTAGGTGGAGTTTGCCACCTTACTGACGGAATTCCACTATGAGCAAAACATTCTAATCCCGGCAAATGAGGTTGTTGAGGCGGCATAGGTTCGGCGAACAACCCAAGTGAGAAGGACGGTGGTGCCATGTCCCATGCATCATTTAGGGACAGATTGTTAATACCGTTGTTCACGATATTGTTCTCCTATTGAAGTAAAAAAACAAGTTAGCGAAGTATTTAGTTTCTGACAGACACAACCATACGTGACGAATAAAAACAGACCATCCGTCACGGACAAACCACATCCATCCGTCACTGACCA
This sequence comes from Rheum nobile, assembly GCA_027886185.1. Taxonomy (NCBI): domain Eukaryota; kingdom Viridiplantae; phylum Streptophyta; class Magnoliopsida; order Caryophyllales; family Polygonaceae; genus Rheum; species Rheum nobile. The sequence goes on from WOAB01000056.1 coordinate 2,378,516, forward strand.
ACTACATCCATCTGTCACGGACCAACTACATCCATCCGTCACGGACCAACTACTTCCATCCGTCACGGACCAACTAAATCCATCTGTCACGGATGAGACAAATCCATCCGTCACAGACCAACTCAATTCGTCTGTCACGTACTGTTTTTGATTCAAAAAACAAACACGAACAAAGATGAAGTTTAGCCATTTTGCACTCAACATAACAACTCTCAAAACTAAAACATGCAGTTTGTTTTGGGGTAAGAACAACTAAATCATATACATTCACAAGAAAAACCCATAAAAATCTTAACTTTTACTAACATGTAAAGTAAAAACTTAAAAAACATACCTCATTGTAATTGTATGCATTTGCAAGATCTTCTCCACCATTGAAGTTGGAAAAATCATCTTCATTTGCCATGGAATGAACTCTTGGAAGATGATGACAATGGAAGATGTATGTGGGAGGGAAAGGGAAGAGTGATGATGGCTTAGGGTTTAATGTTGGCCGTAATATTGGTAAAGATATGACGGTAGTTAATGTAGTTAGGTGGGGACAAGTAACATTCAATTTTCTGGTTTAGGGTTCGTCCGTCACGGACCATCACAATCCATGCATCACGTACCATCACAATCCATGCGTCACGTACCATCACAATCCATGCGTCACGTATGGATGTATTCTGTCCGTCACGGATGGATTGGGTTGGTCCGTCACGAACCAACCGGTGCGTGAAATAGAAAATTGCCAAGTGCGTGAAATAGAAATCGTGTATATATATTCCCTAAAGAGGAATACTTAAACCCTTTTAAAAAAATATTAAAATGTCTAAATAATATAATCTAATAAAAAAAATCATAATATATATATATATATATATATTAAAGCAAATGAATTTAGAGTCGTCATATTGATTCTGGCCCCACAAATTCTATGTGTCCCAAATTCTATGTGTCAATTTGTGATTAATCCACTTTTTTTTATTAACAATTCTATTCAATTTAAATCACAATATCTAATCACAACTAACTTCAAATATTTAAAATTTTAAATCACAAAATCTATTTACAACTAACTTCAAATATTTAAAAACTACATATAACTTTTTTATAAAATTTGATTTTTACAAATTACACATACAATAAGCTTATAATATATGTCAAAATAATACATGATAGATTTCCTACTAAACTTATATATAAAATACATTTTATACTCATTAAATCCTCAATCGAATGTTGATTGACTTGACAATTCATTTTAAAAATTTTAAAAAGTTCTGACCTGTTATTTTTGTGCATCAAAATTTAAAATTATAGTTTTATATTTTTAGCTTAAAAAATTTAGAATAATAAGTGTTTGGTACATAATTATAATCTTCATCACAATATCTTTCGAAAAAATATACAATTGTTGTTGAGATTGTGACACCAACTATTTACATTGACATATTTATGTTTTTAATTTTCTAAATATTATATAATCTTCATTGATCAATCTCATCATTCATCATTAATATTACATTTCTGATGCGAACAACCCCTGAAGTGTTGTCGGCAACGCAAAATCTTTGATTCTTCAAGCTTGAATTCGATTCATTCTCTTCCGTAGTCAAAGTGATGGCTTTTCTAGGGCTAAAGAGATAACCCTCAAACACGTTCAAAGTGATGAACGAAAGGATTAAAAAGATGATCACAAACACCGAAGAGACGATGAACAATTGCTCGAAGCGACGAGCTACGGGATAGACGATCCGTGAGATCGAAGAGTTGACGTTAGAACTCAAGAGAAGGAGCGTGCTCAACTTTACTACTCAAATTCAACGTAACATTACAAATTAGGGTTTGCTAGTTTAAATAGTCGCTAAAAAATAATAATAAGATAATAAGTAATTCAGAAATAAAACGACGGAACAACTATCGCTCGGGCCCGTTTCCGCGGTCGCGGAGAAATACTTTCGCGATCGCGGAAAAGCCGCGTCAATTCCGCGGTCGTGAAGCATACTTCCGCGATCGCGGAAGAGTGTCTGTGAAGAGTCGAACGTCAGTAACATTTCCGCGGTCGCGGAAGACATGCACAACTCTCAGTAAAACTCGATTTTGACCATCTTCTTGTTGGAATCTTGATTCGACGTAAACTATGAAGTTGTAGATCTTTGAATCAGTTTTTCAACGCGTCTTAAATCATCACGAGATCAATTTTCTAGACACAGTTATGGCCGTTTTACCGAAGACTGTCCAGAACCAAATCGACAGTAATAATTCCGAACTTGCACAAGACTTTACCCTTTGCTTGAGCCTCTTCCTTGGAGGCCTTTGATTAAGTCTCCCACTCATGTTGCTATCACTTTCTTTCTTTTTTCTATTAAATCGTAAATCATTTATCCAAATCCATTATAATATCTATCTACATATCATTAATATATATATATATATATATAAAAGCTCACACTTTTTGAACCATGAGAGTGTTTTTAGGTCCAAGTTGTTAAGGTATTTTTTTCATTTTTTTCATTTTTAGTTTATTATTATATTAATAATTTAACAAAATATACATCATAATTCTTAACCAAGTCTCAACATATAGATATTGTGGATTTGAATTATTATTTCTAAGTCGAAATGCAAACTTATTTAAATTCATTTTGCTAACGCAACCAAACTTACGTAATTTTAACATATCTAATTTAAAAATTTAACTTGACATTCAAGGTTGAGATTATATATAGATATTTTATGATTGATCTTATGATAATTGACTTTCATAATTTTAATTAACTTTTTTCCACATATTAACATTGTCAAGTTCTAACCAACAAAATCATAATAACATTTTATTAGATTGTCAACTATGAATTTTCACTAAAATTTACATATATATTAACATATAATCCATCAATTATTTTAGTAGAAAATTTCATATATAAAAATTAATATACATGTCATTAAGTTTTGATATTAAATAGGTGATTCATTTATAGATAAAGTGAACTAAATTATAACTTAGAGCGTCTTAGGTATTATATTATTTCTTCTTCAATCAATCTATTCTACCATCAACTATATTCTTTAATATTTCCCCTTCATTTACAATATATATTTTAATATATTATGTTGATAAATACTATTTTTTCTTGAGTATTAGGAGAAAAGAGTTCTAAATATAAGATTTTCATTTATTAGATGGTCATTAAAATCTCATATTTGATTTGCATTTGTCATTGTTTTATAATGAAATTTTACTATAGTTTCAAAGCAATCTTGATTCCAGATTGTTAACATACTATATATAGAAAACTTATGTACATTAAGCTATCAACTTAGTAAATCACTAAATTATTAAATTCTCATTGGTTTTCAAATTCTTATCATGCCATTAAATTAGATATATTGAACTAAACTTATTTAAGAATATATATATATATATATATATATATATATATATTAAATTTTCCCTTTTGAGCCACCAGAATAATTCTAGGCTCAATTTTTTATTTGTTTATTTTTCTTAGTCTATTATTATATCAATAATTAAATTAAAAAAATTAAACAATATTTTTTTGAGCATAAATCTTAACAACATTTGATTCTTCGATCATGTGCAAATATATTTTAAAACGGTTTATATTATTCGTTTTGGTACTTACAATTACTTCAATCATATTTTAAATTTACTAAACTAAAAAATAATTTTTTTTTACATTTAGTTAACAAACTAGATATACCAAAGTACGTAATATGAATATATATATGTATGTATGTATGAAAACCATTCTAACCAAAGATAATATTCTGCATATTTTAAAAATTAATATTATCAATCTTTCAATTCTTAACCTTATTCAAACTGGTGCAGAGTACGAAAACTCAAATTAGATACACGATTGCTTTTTGGCGCATAGGCATTTTTGCCTTTTGGCGCATAGGGTTCACACGTAACGTGTGACTGTAATCCACACGTTACGTGTGACTCACTTCTACACGTAACGTGTGGGATGTTTTCACACGTTACGTGTGGAAAACAGTCACACGTTACGTGTGACTGTAATATAATATAATTGTATTTGTAGTATTTAGGGTTTAGGGTATTTGTGTAGGTCATATTATTGTATATTTGTAGTATTTATTTATGGTTTAATGTTAAGGTTTAGGGATTTTATATATATTACAATGTTACGTGTATGAACATTACATTATATTATTATGTAGTTGTTTATTTAAAATTAATAAAAAAGAATGCCCCAAAATAATCAACATAAAAGATAGAATAGACTTGTTCATTACATTGGATGACTACAACAACATTTAACTCACAATGCAACAAATAATACAATTTTTTCATAAACTTAGAAAGCCTAGCACAAAATAAAAGATATCGCCTAGTTGCGTTTGAAGAAATTAGGATAGTCTCTGGTAAAACTTCACGGCATATCATGTCTCTGCTTTGATAAAATGGCTTGTTCCCTACAAAGGGTAGTACGTAAACAACATTACACAAAAGATACGACATCAAGGCAGTTTACGATGTATATCATTATATAGATTGCGGTTATACCTACGCATCTTATCCAGATCTTGTAAAAGTTCTTGATTTTGTCTAACAAGATCTTGATTTTGCTTAACAAGATCTTGATTCTCCTTAACAAGATCTTGTTTTCCCTCCATTGTTGTCGAATAACCGCGTGTGCCCTGTCCTCGTACATTGAATCAATATACTTCTTGTATAAACACCCCAGTCTTGGGCATCCCTAATACCTTATTCCGTAGTTCTACTGCAAATCCCAAGTACGGATAATGGCTTTCAAATTACACTCGCATTGTAGAGCACTCATTTGTTGATGGTGCCTATTTGGGTTTGATGATGATTCGGATGAAGATGTCATTATTTGTGGTGCTTGATTTCCTACAAACCATTAATATGAAAAGGCCAATCACAGTTACTAAATCGAAAGAAACTGGAAGAAGAAGCTTACCCACAAATGAATCTTCAATCCCGCTTGTATTGGACTTGTTGCAACCCTAATGCCTCTTATATAGTGAAAATGAATGTGTTTGACAACTAATATACAGCTGTATACAACTGTAGTATAAAATGACCCCAACCACTATCATTAAAGACCTCAACCACTAGCATTAATAACTTTTCAGCAATGTAACCCTAAACCCTAATTGTAAGTTCCTCTCTTCAATCTCAGAAATAATGTAACTCGCATACCTAAATTCAACCTTATTAATTAAAAATAAATAGTAAACCCTAAACCATAAACCCTAAACCCTAACCCATAGTTTAGTTAAAGATAAATAGTAACCCTAAACCCTAAACAGTACCCTATATACGCTAAACCCTAGTAAGCACACGTTACGTGTGAAACACGAGCACACGTAACGTGCCAAGCAACTCCAGACGTTACGTGTGGACATGTTTGCCACGTAACGCGTGGTTCAGTTTGTTGCAAAACGCATTGAATAACCGTCTTGTCCCCACCTAACTGTAATAATGGCCCCATCTTCTTCCCCGGCTAACAACCCATTCGAACCCATTTCGAGTCTAAACCCTTATTTCAAACACTAACAAAATCTTATTTTGCACTCTCAATCTTTCTACAAAAAATGGACAATCTGAACAACAACGAGTATTGGAGCAACAATGGGGAAGATATTCCACTTTGGAACGAGGTAATTTTTATTAAGTAATCCTAAAGTTCTATTTTTTTCTTGTTTTGAAAATGTTTAAAGTTCTAAGCTTGATGGTTAGGGTTTAGTGAAGCTATTTTTGGGGTGATAATATATTTGTTGTTTAGGGTTTAGGGAAGCTATTTATGATATTTGTTGTTTGATCTTAAAATCTCATTTTATTGTTTTGGGTATTAGAAACAAAAATTGATCGTTGTTTAGGGTTTAGGGCTGCGAAATGGCTGTTACATTGAAGAACAGTTTCACACGTTACGTGTGGACAATCTTCACACATAACGTGTGAAACTGTTCAACACGTTACGTGTGGACAATCTTCACACATAACGTGTGAAACTGTTCAACATGTTACGTGTGGACAATCTTCACACATAACGTGTGAAGCCATCACACACATAACGTGTGAAATCAATTCCAGAAACCAAGTTTCATTATGTAATATTACACATTTTGATAGTAAATGTGCCATTTTATAATTAGTGCACTAGTTGATGACATGATTTCGTGTATGCAGACGAACTATCATTTATACGAAGGGTTAAACAATATCTCCCTCAATGATTGGAGCACTCCACAGAAGACATTTTCGGTTTGGGAAATGCCCCAAAAGACATTTCCGGTTTGGAACACTCCAGAAGCATCTTCATCTCACGCTACTCCACAGCTGTGCTTTCCATCCCTACACACACAGCCTCAGTTCAGTGTACCACCTGAGGAGGATGTGTACGTCTTTGCCGATTATTCAAGGATTTTCACAACTGAAAAAATCTGGGAGTCTAGAGAAGAAGCCTTTTCGTGGGCGCAAGAGATGGCTAAGTCTAAACACTTTTGCATCAAAAAGTGGAGGAATAAACCTTCCACCCCTCGGGCCCTTGGGGGGACTTGGTTACCGTGTGATAGGCATGGACAAAACGTGCCTAAAGGAGCTGACCAAGTGAGAGACATCACAAGGTCGAAGAAATATGGGTGTCCATTCATGTTGAGGCTGAAAGAAGGGCCGAAGGGATTGTGGAGGATCATTGTACAACATGGAACTCACAACCATGTCATTGCAGACAATTTGTATGGTAGTGCATTAGCTGGGCGACCAACCGCTGAAGAGAAGGAGATTATAAGGGTGATGACGGTCAATCATTGCAAGCCTCTGAAGATTCATACTACAATCCATTCGTCCCCTGGAAATGTAACCACGATGAAGCAAGTGTACAACCTCATGCATGAGATACGAAAGAAGGGCATGGAAGGAAGAACAGTTGTACAACAGTTCTTCTATGAGTGCAATGAGAAGGGGTACTTCATGGAGCATAGATTCAACAAGGACACCAACAAAATAACGGATATCTTCTTTGCAAGCCAGGATCAGTTTTGGTTGCTGAAGGAATTTCCGTACATTGTGCTGACGGACTCTACATATGCAACTAACTGGTTAGTAACGTCCATATCTAATATACTCTTCATTTGTTCATGTCACGGTTAGGATGCCATTATATTTTACATATGATTATGTGTTCAGCTACAATTTGCCCTTCCTTGAAATCGTCGGCATCACATCAGTTTGGAAAAACTACAATATTACCGGGGCGTTTCTGGAGAAGGAGGACGAAGACAGTTATAAGTGGGCCATAGAGCAACTTGCTAAGATGTTTGCCAAGGTGCAACGAGCACCCACATGTGTGGTCACTGATCGGGAAAAGGCATTGATGAACGCCTTAGAGAAGCAGTTTCTAGCAGCAAAATTCCTCCTATGTAGGCGGCATGTGAGGAAGAATATTAAAGACTTTGGGAAGAAGGCCATGGACAAGTTTAGGGGCACAACGTTTTCCAACGACTGCATGAAGCTCTTCAAGGAAACGACCATACAAGGGTACGAAGCATCACTCTCGAAGCTGAAGCGTGATTGGAGGAAAGCTCCAAAATGTCTTCAGTACTTACAAAAAAACTGGCTTGACCCTTACAAAGAAAGAATCGTCTCCGTATGGACAGATACAGTGTTCACGCTGGGTACTACCACCACTAACAGGTTTGTGCATCAACTGTTTATCTAAATTTAGCTAGTTATTTGGACTTGGTTAGACCTTTACAGTTTATCTAAATTTAGTTTGTGCATCATTGTTGTAATGCAGGGTTGAAGGGGCCCATTCCAGTCTGAAAAGCTTCTTCACAAGCAACGATGACAACCTTTGCACTGTGTTCGATCAATATGATACACGGTTGCGCATTCATATTTATGAGATTCAGAGGGCACTGAATGAGAGCATAGGAAAGAGATATACACTGCTAACAAACGCAGATCTGTTCTGCAAGCTGCACTTCAAGGTCTCTGCGATTGCACTAGCTCGTTTGATTGAGGAATACAGGAAAGGAGAAGCTCCATTGTGGAGCACTATATGCAGATGCCAGATGAGGGTTAGAGACGGCTTGCTTTGCGTGCACGATTTGGCACAACATGTGAGGAACGAGACCCCAATTGAACCTAGCTCATTGCATCCGTTCTGGAGACAATTGACCTTGTCAGAAGTGAAGACACAAGAAGAGGAAGAAGCCTGCACACGCAACGTGAATAGATCGTTGCTTGAAGAATTTTCCCGAAGCGTCTTCCCCACATTGCCAGTTGAGGTTCAACAGAGAGCAGTCTCCACGCTTAGAAGTATAGCACATCTAGAGCAGACTACTCTGGAAGAGCCAGCCAAAGTCAGGCATAAGGGTCGGCCTCAAGGAGCTCTGAACTTTGCCACCAAAAGACAGCCGTCATCATGGGAGTACATTGACCAACAGATGGACGGAACACCTCCGAAAAAGCAAAAAGGAAGACCACCGAAGACGGGCCTACCCTTACCATGTGGTGCCACGTCATTGATCAAGAACCCGTGGCGATATCGTGGCCAGATCCCCAAGTGTATGTTCCCACACGTTGGAGGATGGTATGAGATAGAGCCTGATGGAAACTGCGGGTACAGAGCAATTGCGCATGGTCTGGGCTTAGGGGAAGATCAGTGGACTTTTGTTCGACGTACCATGATCGCTACGTTGAGAAAAGAGTATGAGCTACTCGCGCCACTTTGGGTGTCTACGATGACACTTGAGGAAATGGAGGCGAAGCTTGATTGGTTTCCCTCGCCGAACAGGCCGGAGTACCGGAGGACTAAAATTCCGCGGCGGGAGTACCGAAGGACTAAAAATTTACAGCGGGAGTACCGGAGGGCTCACGTGCGGCGGGAGTACCGGAGGACTAAAATTCCGCCCGTAGTAGTTATTCTGATCTATTGTATCAGAATAACCATGCAGCGGACTCCCCTGGTAGTCCCGGTAGTTGTGAAGAGGCTCAGACTCTGCCCTACCTCCATGAGAAGAAGGAACCGCCATCAAGCTCTGAACTCCTATCATTTCAGCGACCCCACTACTGCTACCGGCTCCAGTCTGGTATGCGCCGGTCTCATCATCTCGGTAGCAGACATTCCTCCGTTGCCGCCTAAACCTGTCGACCTCTTCACCAGTCCTATAGGACTGTTCACGTACAAGGTTGCGGCGTATCCGACGTTCAGTTCTGTCCCCATGCTCCATCTGCGGTTACATATCCAGACATTTTATTACCCAAAAAATTTACAGCCAACAACTCGGCCGAGTTTTCGACCGAGTTGTTCACAGTGAACCAGAAGCCCAGATGTAGAGAATTCACACGTTACGTGTGAACTAACGTCACACGTAACGTGTGGTGCACATTCACACGTTACGTGTGAATGTGCACATTTCAATTTACCGGGGAGTCGCTAGCGGCACTCCGGCGACTCTCCGGCCGTCTTCTCCGACGACTCTCCGGCCGTCTTCTCCGACGAGCATTCACAAATCCGGCGAGTTTTTTTCATCAAAATATACATGCAATTCATCCAAAATTCCACAATTTTTACAAATCTATCAATACTATCACTTCCACTTCCATATTTTCACACAAAATTCAACATAAATCCTCATGCAAACAATAACTTCAAAATTACCCAAAAAATCAAAAACAACCACAAAACCTTCCCCAAAGCATAGATCTACCACCCTAAACATCAAAATAACATAGATCTACAATATGGATCTACAATTCCTAACCAATAACTTCAAATCTAACAAAACAAATCAAACAACGACGAGTAATAACTAACCTTTCAAAGATCTTGAACGTAACGCGCAGAGTCGATCGATTCGTCACGAGGAGAGCAAAGAGACGCGTAACGAGGAGAGCAACAAGAATTGCGGCTTCGGATGACTGAAGGAGGAGAGCAAGATCTGGCTTTTAAAGCCAGATCCATGCCACACGTTACGTGTGGAATGTACACACACGTAACGTGTGGATGTATCCCATGCGTAACGTGTGGGACAGTCTCACACGTTACGTGTGGGGCTTGAACAGGTGCCTTCCCGCGCGTAACGCGGGAAGCCTATTCCCACGTTATGCGCGAGCCCTATGCGCCAAAAGGCAAAAATGCCTATGCGCCGAATAGTATGACCCATTAGATATTTTCAGTATTTTGTGACCAATTTATATACTTACATATTTAATTAATTAATTTTAATATAATATGTTTTCAAACATATTTTCTTTTAATACACATAGTATTGTTGAACCTACAATCCTACGACTACGTATCTAAAAGTTATTTTCTTAAAACGAAAAACCTATAAATTGTTTTTTGAAATTCTGCATAATAGCCACAAGGTTTTATGAATTTTGTGTGATACACTACATCTTCGGCAATTTCGCGTGATAATCATGAATATTTTTAAATCTCGCTTGGTAATCATGGAACATTATGAAGAACATCAAATATTTGCAAATATTGTTGAAAATCACGAAGTATTAGAAAATGTCATACATGCATCATCATGATCATTCCCATATAAATTTAAATTTGGGCATTTATAAGTGTAAGAATTTTAATATATAGATGAAAAGGTGTATAATATGTATAATCAGTCACTTACAACTATTTAACCTGATTTTATATGTAATGATACTTTAATATAAATTAGTGTTGTTTTTTCAAAAAAATGTGAAAAATTGTGTGCAAATATTTTTTTTATAAAAAACACTAAAAAGTTGTTTTCATATGTGTTATTTTATCTATACTTCTAATTATTAATTTATTTTATTTGACCAATCTATATCATATATTTGTTATGCTTATCAATTATCACTATTATATTGTCAATTTTATAAATGATTATTATATACATTTTCAAGTTTAATATATTTGCATCAAGCACATGACTCTCCTTTTATGGTACACACATCTCCATCATTGTATAAACTTTCAAACTTATTAGGTTACAATATTATTCACGATGTCAATAAGTGTGTTTTTCTTTTTCATACAAATATACAATAACGTTTTTTGACGGAATAAATGTAATGTTCTAACAATGTAAAACTTAAATTAATTAAACGTAAACTACACATCTTGTGAGATATTTTCAATTTTATATTTCTCACCATATCCGTACATGACACGGATAATACACTAATAAGGTGTTTAACCTATACCCTAAGGGCATATATTAGAAAAATCGTTTTAAAAATCCAACAATAATGTACAAAATATAGTGAATGAATAAATAAGAAATAAATAAACTGAATGCAACAATCTCGCAATTCAATCAGTTTTGTGAGGAATCCTCAATTGCATTCAATTTCAACGTCTCCATACTGTAACTACTTTTTTTTTGGGGGGGGAATATGGAGGTAATAATTCGTAATAATAATTCAATAAATCAACTAGAGGAAATACAGAAAATTAAAGAAATGAAACAAAAAGAAACATCTCTATGCCCACTTACTTCATAGAGAGGTGCTCCAATTTGCCTCCATTGGACTATAATAGCACAAACAGAATTTCACAAGTTTATCATTTCAGCTTGACATTTTTTTATCAGAAAGTTGCTTCACCAGAATTTTAATAGCACGAAGAGAAGAAAAAAAAACTTATTCACAGTACAATCAAAATAAAACGGTCGTTGGGGTAAAAAAAGTTGCACTTAGTTCATCACAAAGGGGTAAGTGGAGTCGACATAACTCTCGACGTCCCAGAGGAAAGAGCCAAACGTGACAGCCTCCAACACCAGCCTCCTAAGGCCATTAAACCCAATCTTGATGAGTTCATCCTTGGAGTCGTCGACACTCCCGTCAAGTCTGACAACAATCTCGGGTCTACCAAACAACGCCTCCGTGTGCTTCTCGATGATGGTAACCGCCTCTTTCGATCTGATCGTTGCGCATCTCTGGAGGGTCTCACCGTCAAAGGACATGACATAGCTCTTGAGACGAGATGGGCTCGTCCCGACACCAAACGCGCCAGGGCTGATGCCTCCCCCAGGGAACGAGGAGACCTCGGGATGAGTGTTGGTACTAGCACTCTCCTGAACCGTTTTCTTCACCTCTTCTGGCTCATCGTCTGCAGCTCGTCCTTGAGGAAGGGTCTTCATCGTCTTCTCAAGCTGAAACCGCTGGTCCACCCTGTTGAGGAAGTAACCATACATGATTGATGCAGCGTAAACTTGGCCAACCCTGAGCTTGCTGAGTTGTGCTACAGAGGTTGAATCTCCCAACCTGCCTCCAAGAATAAGAGCAAGATGGTTTTGAATCATCTCATAGGCTTCAGGAGAATGGAGCCGCTCCAGCTTGTCGTCTTGGCTTGGCCAGGTGTCAACTCGGTTAGACGGGTCAGAGGAAGAAGAAACAGATGGGACCAGAGAAACCTTGGCGTCCATGAATTTCTGCACGACTAAAGCATAAAAGATCTCTTCCAAGGTCTGTCTCCTTTCATTGGCTTTAACCTCAGCAATCCGCCTAAAGACAACTGGTGTCAATAACTTGGTAAACTAATAAAAATATCATTAGGATACTCAATTCAAAATACTACCTACCTGTACAATACCAGATCTGTGCCTGAGGTAGAAGAATTATCCTTTTGTTTCTCGGTATCAAGGTCAGTTTGCAACTGGTCAAGCTGCTGCTCAACAGCAGCAGCAACAAGATGTGGATGACTTACCAAAATTTCCGACAGAAACTGACCAACAGGGGATTCTAGCTGAAGTGGAGCAATTGGAGCACCGAAACCAGCTGAGTCTGAGGACGAAGTTGCTCTAACTATGAAAGAGTTTCTGCTCCTTGTTGCCATTCTCCCTATCTCATGCTTCGAGTAGGAAAAAGAAGACGAGGCTCGCTGTACATTTGAATAAAAAATATCATGGTGATGTATCAACTTTTACGTTTCGAAGTTACAAGCATAGTCTATGGACAATCAATCAGGCATACTATTAGCTAAAGAGATTTAGTAAGGAAATAAACAATAAATCTATTTCTCAATAATCTAAACTGAAGGAGATAACATTGTCTATGGACAGGGAATATAATAAATCTCTAACCTTTTCACCTTTATTTCCAGGAAAAAATGTTTTAGGGTTTTGGCATATTCAGACATGGAAAACATAATTATTTCAGGGCATAGTATCATTTATTCATCTTAGCTCTATTTGAATAGCAAGATGAGGCTGAGAAATGTTCAATTTTAAGGTCTTTCTCTTGTAGATGAACTCAAAGTTTATAACTACAATTGCAGAAGAATATATGTTAAATATTGAAAAACAACAAGGGTTTCATTCCTGTTGCAAGAAGACTGGTTAACCCAACAAATTTCAGAACAAAATTGAGATGATACCATCTTGTGCTTCTTTCATCATTTTCAGAGCATCAAATACCATAGAAGACAACAAGAACGAGTGGGATCGGAAGTTTCAAGAAAAGCAGTTTCGGGATCTTTGAATGGTTAGTAAAGATGGGAATGATTTTCAGATTTTTAAATTTATTTTGCCGAGGGAGTGTCATTCAGCTGCATGATGTTTAGTAAACATGTTTATAATCTAAAAGGTGTTTTTACTTATGTGTTGATCAAGGTGCTAATACAGATGGCTTATAAGTTCAAATTATGTTTGCCAAGAATAGTTTACCATCTCCATAACTTCTTTCTGTCATAGGATTAATGGTAATGCAGTTACAAACGAATTGCAGTTCATGGTGCTACTTAAGTATAGTATAGCTTTGTGAGGCCATTAACTCGATTAAAAGAGAGCTACAATTCTATTGCTTATGGAGTCAAAACACATCTCCTTAACTTTTGGTCACACTTGAAATAAATCCTAAACCCTTTTTATGTCCCTCTTTGGGAAAATAAATGTATGACACAACAAGTAAACTTTCAGAAGCAAAGCAAAACAAGAAGAAGAAAAAAGGCGATGTCTCTAACATAAATTGAACATTGTGGGACAGAAGTGTTAAGTCCATTGTCACTGTCACATGAAGTATCTAAGGTGGTGGTGGTGCAGTTTTCCAATTTCTTAGGGGAACAAAAAGGGCAGTCATAATGCCATTAAACAATGGAAGGATGTATACCGACATTTGCATTTATTTCAGAATATCCAGATGGAATTGATATAGTTTGAGCCAAGAGAATAGGATCAAGTGTTTGTTTCAACAAAAGCATGGTAAAAACACTAACAAGGTTCGCTTTTGAAACTATGGAAGTGAAAACGAAAGGCAATTTCGCATCCATATTTTCAGTCTGAGGCTCCTAACTCAGTCAAAGACATCACATACATAACTGAAAGCTACACCTTCAATTTCACACTTGCCATTATCTAACACTCATCCACACTCACTACTATCAGTAATCAAAACATCTATATCTCATTCCGTGTAGCAAAGCCAACAGCTTTATAAGTCGTTATGTAATGTAATCCTATTGTCATCCTTATGGCATCCACCGTCTCTTCTTATCTTGACTGAATTACTAAAACCATGAACATAAAACCCTTCAACTCTATGGCTCATATTGAGATAGTGTGGATGCATTATCCAGAGTGGTAATACACATCAAGTGTAAGGTATTCTCATGATCACAACTAACAAAGCAAAATTACAGGAGACCAGTACCTTAATCCAACGTTTATCATTCTTAAAGCGAAGACGCTCGGGAACACCGCCTGGAGCGGCAATTCTCGATCTTGAAAGTAAATTGGGAGGCCTCGCAATGCTCAACGGAGAAGATCGAAAAGCAGTCGCAGCTTCCATTCGTCTTCACACCACCGTCCCCGCTGCCAATACTCTAATCACAGAAACCCTAAAATCGAAATAGCAAAACAAAAAAAAAGCTCAAAACCTAAAAACGAAGAATTTTACTTCAAAAACTTAGAGAAATTAGCGGATACAAGAGGGGGAAATCACGAGAACATCGACCGCGTACCTTGCAAAATCCAAATGCAGGTTTTTTCAGGGCGAAATCGATTCAGAACTGAAGAAGAGTTGGTGTTGTTTCTAACTACCGTAAGAAGAATCCCGGGGTAGGAAGACGAAAGACCGCAGCCATATATCTATGGGCAAACAAAAGCGTGTGAATGTTAGTATTTTCTCAAATTAGTATTTTCTCAAATTAGTATTTTCCCAAAATGCCCTTTATAACGGGCGTCGAAGATAATGCTAGTTAGAAATATCAATCTCGCTTAAAAATGGTTAAGAATATATTAAACATAACCATTTTTATTATTATTAGCGTGGGTGTCGGACCCGCTTCGCGGAGCCCACTAATCCCACGTCCGTCCAATCCAGGCCCACGATCCACGGAGCACGATGGCCCGCACGCAGGTGCCCCCCAGTCAGACGGACTTAAATCGCGGGCGCGTATATCTCTGCTTTCATCCGTACGTTTCGAACACGGGGGGATTGCCCACCTCATGTTTCTACTCCCCTCGGATTTCCACTCGACTACGCCCACGGGGGCACTTTATATAAAAAAAATTGTTACATTATATTCTTTTAGTATTTTTTTTAAGTTTTTAAACCGATTTAAGCATTTTCTTTTAAGAAACAATTTTTAAAATGAGAAGTTTTGCTCTTAACATATGTCTTTAGAGTACATGTTGAAAAAATCGTAAAAATAATACCGATTTTATTAACAAAAAATAGAAATTAAAACTTAATGATTAATGAACCTAAAATCATATACATACACTCCCTATTATGGTATTTTTCATACGACCATTTATTTAGACTTATTTATTAAAATGCGTTTACATAAACAAATGTTCATATTCTGGATAATTGATCACTATAGTTGCTTTTATATTTTGATTAAATAATATACATTAGAAAAACATCCAAAATACCCAAAAGTCATAACTAAGATATCATAAGAAGTCTTAAGTAAAAACTCACATTATTTAATGAACTATTTGATACATAACAAACTCCTTCATCACGTCTTGATGTTATCAGTCTCATCTTGAAGACAAAATCGTTCTTCCTTTATTTACATTGCAAATCTTAATGCTCATATTGTCTTCTTGTAAATCAATCTAATAGAACTTGAATCAATCCACAAGGTACTCTCTTTTCTTCTCTTAATATATCACAAGTAACTAGAACAATCACAAAATAAGAACACAAATGATTTTGGGGTTTTAAAAACAGACAAACACCTAACCAAGTCTTTATGTCTTCAAATATGATTCTATAGAATGAAATTAACGTTCTTAAATAAACAAAAGTATGGTTTCAAAGGCTTTGAAAATAAACAGACATATTTGCCAAAAAATAAATTAAAACATCAAAAGTATTTTAAAATATCCAAAATCAAACTCAGATAAGAATTTCGGAAAATACATTGTCATGCACAGTCGTGTATGTAAAACGCACAATCGTGCATTTGTGGTGCGCGACCAGAACTGAATTTTTATTTATGAAACTTGATGCAAGGTCGCGTGTTTGTGGCGCGCAGGCAAACAATGTGACAAGTCTTAGTTCTCGAACTCATCTATAGCGACAATTAAACATCGATTGAGCTCATTCATTACATCCTTAATCTTCTTAGATTGAACCCTTGTGATAGAATCTTAAGTGAGTAGTCAAATAATATCCTCGACGTCCTTCTTACTCAACACCGGATACAAGTGATCAATCTAAAAATTAAAAATTTGGGCATCAACTAGTCGAGGGATATCACAAAAGTTTCCTAAAAAAGTGTATGAGATAGACAAATAGTTCGAACGAAGGGAGCTAGGATAACTCCAATTGTACGAAAGAGACATCAATACTCAATAATGTAGGTAAATTTTGTAAGATTCAATACATACAATTCAGCTTAAAATCATAGTAAGTTTGCACTTGCACTAGTGTTTTGTAGGTGGAGGGACAATTAGGTAATCTACCAAGAGGATAGGGATGGGGGACTTTTGTTTATTCCCTTTTTTTTTTAGAACTTTCTCAACACCTCTGGGCCATGTTGCATTTACGAAGCCCATTTTGTGCTGGTGGTTTGTGTGTTTTTTAGGGTCCATTCGTTTCGCTATTTTGTGCGTAGATATTGCGCGTGTTGGCCACAACTTTTCAGAACGGTGTGTGATTTTTAATGCCACACATTCCTCTTTGTTCGCCAATTTGGGAATATCCGTATTCTTTTGCGGGTGATACCGAGTATATCAATTTGAATCAACATTAGTTTTGTGGTGGAAATCACATTGAATCGAATAAGATCAATAAAAACACACATTCACAAGTCAAGACTTCGATTAAGTTGGTCTAGTGATTTGACGTTAAACTCCCTTAAACGTTCTATTTAAATGTCTCGACTTCGATTCCTACTGAAGACGTGTATAGAAATATTGATGTTGAAAAAAGTCTATCACTTCGCATGCTAACCGAATCCCGGTCTAGGCGTAGAGTGGTTTCGATCGGGTCGAACCACACGAAAGAACAAAAAAAGCCCACATTCACAAGTCACATGGAAGTTGATTGGAATGGTGGTAGAAAATATTTTGATTTAATCCTATGAAAATTCATATTGGCCTCTATGAGTTTTGAATTAATTATCTTGGTGTTCTATGATTTTTTTTTTCAGTTTAGTGTGAATAAGGTTTTGTGTTTGTTTGCTTCGTAATCAATTTTTTCTATATTCAAACTCTTTTAGTTTAAATTGATCAAATACAAGCACATCATTGTGTTTATCGTCCTCAAGTTAATAAGTATTGACTTCTAAAAAACTCCAATTCATACCTAAACCATCTGAATTTGAATTTCTAAGGTAGAAGATGAGTTGTTGTTTCAGAATTCAAATCAATATGATTCAGATATAATTTTGGGTGTTTTAGGACTCACATCCTACTAATTGAGGGTGAAAAATACAATGATGAGCTTAGATTTTGATCAATTCGAACCGAAAGAATACGAATATGAAAAAACTTGATTACGAAGCAAACAAACACAAAATCATAGGAACATTGACCGAATAAAACTTAATCATAAGACATCAACGAAAATAATACTAAATTCATGGACACAAACATAAATTTTCCTTAATTCTATAAACGAAGTCAGAAAATACCTAAATTCTAAAAATATAATTCAAATCTAAGACGCTATTTAAATTTCAGATCTTGATTTTTTCTTTGATGGAATTATGTTGGATAAAGAAAGTTTCACCTGCCAAAAAACTGAAATATTAGTTATTTAGAAGAAAAAAAAAACGTAATTAAGGTGGTTACATGAAATTAACTAGAAACGTATTCCAAGAATTCGGGATCAGCCTCCAACGCCGCCATGGTCTGGGGGCACAAAACCACCTCCACATCCACGCTGCCACCGCCCCTCCTCCCCGGAAACGCCGACATCTTCCCGTCGAACTTGTTTGCGCGGCCGCTCCTGACGGCGACCGGCTTCCCCCAGCCGAAGTCGGCGTCGTACATGGGAAACCAGGGGGAGCTCCCCATCGTCATCATCGCCCCGTCGAAGTTCCCCAGCGGGAAGCACTTGGGCTCCCTCTCCCATTCTGCGATCCTCTTCCTCACCATCCCGTCGTCGTGCGCCGCCACGCTCCGCCTCAGCAGCTCCGCGCTCCACCGGATCTCACGCGCCACCACCTCCCCCGCAGCCGCCTCCGTCGCCACGCTCTGGATTGCGTTGCCGAAGTAAAGCGGGTCCAGCTTCGGCTCCAGCCGGTGCCTGCAGTTGACCGCCATCCTGAACGTCGTCATCTTCGTGGGGCCCAGCCTCCTGGCGCGTGTCACGCATCGCCACAACAGCGCGCACAAAGACTGAAACGACGAGATCTCCGTCGTTTTGACGGTTCTCTTGATGACGTCGTTTCCCTGCTTGGCGGCGACCTCAATGAACTCGTCCACGTCAGCGTAGTTATTCGCCTTGGCCTTGAGGGAGAGTAGGGCCCGCCTGCTGAAGCTGAATATCCTCTCCCTCACCGGCTGGTCGGCAGCGAACGTCACCGCCGGACCTCCCGCCGGAACCCTCAGCACGGCGGAGGCCGAGATCAGAACGGAGTCCCGGCTGAAATCCGGCCGGGAATTCGATTTCGCCGACGTCAGTCCCCTGGAGAGGTCCGCAAACGCGTTGAAGAAGTTCCAGAAGGAGGTGCCGTCGGCGACGGCGTGGTTGACGGAGCAGGCGATGAAGACGCCGTCGGCGAGGCAGGTGATCTGGACGGCGAGGAGAGGGAGGCGGTGTCCGGCGTAGCTGACCTCGCCGTCAACGGAGAAGAACTCCTTGACCGTCTCCGGGACGCGGTCGCCGAGGACGTCCCGGACGAAGACGAAGCGCGCGTCGGCGTGGATGAAATCGGCGCCGGCGTCGTTGCAGGAGATGAAGATCTCGCCGGAGGAGGCGTCGGTGACGAGGCGGCCGGCGAGGGGAGGGAATTGCGAGAGGGCGTCGGAGAGAGCGGATTTGAGATGGGAGAGAAGGTCATTGATGGAGGGAGAGAGGAAGAGAAGGCCTTTCTGGATGTAGTTGCAGGACAGCATCGGGAGATCGGAGACGGAGAGTTTGAGATCCGCCATTCTTGATTTCTCGGAGGGGAGCACCGTTGTTCTTGAAATATAGGTCACTCCATTACCGCCGTTTTCCGATTGGATTAAGGAAAATCCCATTTTGGAGTAATAATAATGTAGAGAGGTTTTGTGTAGATGGGGAGTGAGATTGGGAATTTGGGAGGGAGGAGTACTGACTATTTATAGTTGTTCTGCCTCTTATCTAAGGCTATTTTTTTATTTTCTTATTTTTGGCTGTACTATTGATTGAGTAGTAGTAGTATATTTAAGCTGCCAGCCATGGGCAATGAATACATTCGGGCATTTTGGCTTTTGTTCAAACTAGTATAATTTCAGTGTTAATTACGGATTTTTACGAATTAAAAATATTAAAAATTATTAAATTTTTTATATATTAAAAAACAAATTTAAATAATATTGATATTAAAATCAATTTCAGATTAATAAAATAATATCTCAATCATTCACATAATTAGAAAATTTTGGATTTGTATATAATCAAGAAATATTGAATTTGTATATAATTAGAAATTTTGGATTTGTATATATTTAGGAAACTTTGGATTTGTAATCTTTGTGATTAATTTGTAATCTTTGTGTTTGATTTGTATTTAAATTAGAAAAAAATGAGTGATTAATTTAGGATAATAATCTTTGATTTATAATTAGATTTATTTTAAAAATATTGAAAGAAGCAGAAATGACATGTGACAGTTTTAATGAGGGATTGACATATGGCGTAATTAGGTTCTAGTTTAGTAGATATATAGTAGATTAAGAAATTTTGAATTTGTATATGATTAGAAAATTTTGAATTTGTATATCATTAAGAAATTTTGGATTTGTAATCTTTGTGATTAACTTATAATCTTTGTACTTGATTTGTATTTAAATTAGGAAAAAATGAGTAATAGGTTTAGGATAATAATATTTAATTTAAATTTAGATTTATTTTAAAAAATTGAAAAAAGCAGAAAATGACATGTGGCGGTTTTATGAGGGAGTGCCATATGGCGTAATTAGGTTCTAGTTTAGTAGATATATAGTAGATTAGGAAATTTTGGATTTGTATATAATTAGAAAATTTTGGATTTGTAATCTTTGTGCTTGATTTGTATTTAAGTTAGGAAAAAATGAGTGATAGGTTTAGGATAATAATATTTGATTTATAATTAGATTTATATTAAAAAATTAAAAAAATTGATATGTGTCGGTTTTAAAGAGGGAGTGTCATGTGACGATTTTAATGAGAGAGTGCCATGTGGCGTAAATAGGTTCTAGTTTAGTAGATTCTTGGGAGCGTTTTGGAAATAATAGATTACAAAATAAATATATGGCTGATAATTTATGATTATAGATTTATTTATGTTCAAAATTAATATATGGCTGATAATGTTGTTTGCTACGTTTTGGAAAGAATATATTACAAAAATATCAATATTGTATGCATATTCTGTTAATATGGACAAAGATTTATTTTATTTTTGAAAAAACAACGAAAAAAATGAGAGCTTGCCACGTGGCAAAATCAATGGCGTGATGCCACGTGGTAGTAGAAAGGTATGGTTCATTTTGGGGGCGCCATATGGCATAGTAGGTATTCTGTTTTAGTAGATATATAATAGATTGCGGAGGGATTTCAAAATAAAAGATGAGAGGATTTAGCAACTCATATCATTATATCAAAGTTTACAGGAACTTATTACATATTTATCCATAGTATTAGGTAATATGGAGTATTTATTCTAATCAAAACATTTTGATCCGTTTATCATGATATTGCCATATTGGTGCAAATTTATTAGGTTAATAATTAAAAAAGTGATTTGGTGGATTTCTATTAATATAGTTTGAAGATATGCTTATCGTATTGATATATTAGTTGAAATAAAGAGTTATAAATGGAAGTTTATGATGAAAATATATTGTGCTAATTTGGAAGGATGATATTTGCTAGATGAATATCATTCTCAAAATTTCCATTTACAATATAAAATGAGATCTATTAAGTAAATGAGATCTTTGATAATAGTATATAGATATAGATTACGTACAAATAATATATGGTTGAGAATATTATTTGCTACATTTTTGGAAAGATTAGAGTATAAAAAGTATTCATGTTGTATGCATACCCGACTTATATGGGTAGTGATTTTGTTTTCTTTGACTTTATTAGATTTTCAAAAAAAAAAACGAAAAAATGAGAGCTTGACATGTGGCAAATTCAATGTCGTGATGCCACGTGACAACAGAGGGGTTTGGTTCATTTTCGGAGCGTCATGCGGCGCATCCATTCTGCTTTAGTAGTTATATAGTAGATTGACTATTAAAATACTCCGTATGATATTTTTCGGGTGAAGCCAATTAAAATGAAATTAATCAAGTGTTAAAATAAGTATGATTTTAGATTTGAACGTTTAAAAAATGAAGATATTTTTTTGGGTGATGTATAATTTATCCAATTTAAAATAATTATGATTTTAGATTTGAACATTTAAAAAATGCATTAGTTACATTTAAAATATTATATTGTGTCCTTAACGTTTTCTCATATTTAATATTCATAACTTTTTAGCTAATAAATGAAGAATTTAGAAATAAAATAGGTAATAAAAATAAATTATGTTAAGAGTTTTTATAATTAAATGACTAAAAATCCGATATATAAAGTTGACCAGTAATAACTGCTAAAACGGTACTTAATTTAGATCAGAGCGAATATATATGTCATTAAATTATTCAGTCATATATTAGTTGATACAATGTATTTGTTTATAATATATATACTATATATTTTTATTAATAAATGTAATTTAGCTTACTAGTTAGGAATTATGGATAATTGATTGGATAAACCTATCAATCTATTTTTTTTAAATATTCCTGATTTGGATCCTAATGGAACATGCATAGAGTATCCCACATCAATCATTCTGATCGATTTGGATCCTAATGGATTAACCAATTGATAGAACTTAACCATAAGAGACTATATATAATTATTTCAATTGTAACTTTTTTTTTTGGGGTAAAAAGTAAAAAACCATGCATGTAACTTAACCATAAGAGACTATATAATTTATGTGTAACTAGAAAAGGACAGTTTGGATTCATCTGTAACTGGCATGGCCGGCTAGCTGCTAATATAAGAAATGATCGATCACATGCATGTAAATTTGCAAAAGATATATACTGCATATATATATGAATACATTTAATTATATCATAATCATGGAGATCCTTAATTAATTCGTAATCAAATAAATAACTTACTGTATATATGCCAACTCCCAAATGCTTGCATATACGTGTAAATTAATCCAAATAGAATAGGAGGAATGGAGCGCCGACCAATCCGAAATGGCGGTTGCTGAGGCGAATAAAATAATATTTGACCGGAAAGTTGTAATTGTATGATTGAATTAATTGGTACACGCAGTGGTAAACTAGCTTGTAGCCTACTATATAATATATAGTACACAGCATGTCAATGTACATAAAACATTAAGCATATGTTATATGTATATATATATGCTGTCAAATAGCTGCTACTCACACTCCAATCTGCATGTATAAGTTAATTAGTTTGGTTCATGGAATTCACGGTTGTCAATGTCATGTGCGTGGTTTAATCTATGTACACCGTAGAAACAAGTTTTTTTTTTCCCTCTTGTACTTTATAGTATTAAATTACAAATTGCCCTTTTGAATGAATATTCATCAAGTCCAATTAAAAGCCGCAACACCGGCCAATTAACAAGACGATGTATTTATTTAAATTAAGGAAAGTCTGTACACTACAATTTTTTTCTGGTTATACTACAGTTTGAAACGCAGAAATCTTGCTTAAGCAAAATTTATACGTTTCAAGACAAATTATACCCAGAAAAGGCATTTCGGTATAAATTTGAAACGCAGGTATTTTGCTTAAGCAAAATACCTGCGTTTCAACCAAATTTTTTTTTTTTTAAAGCTGAAACGCATGAATCCTGCTTAAGCAGGATTCCTGCGTTTCAACCATTTTTTTTTTTAAAAAGCTGAAACGCAGGATTTCTGCGTTTCAGCTTTTTAAACATATGACCGTTTTGAAACGCAAGCATTCTGCTTAAGCAGAATTCTTGCGTTTCAAAACGGTCATATTTCAACGGTCGAATTTAGCCTTTTATAAGAAGTCCCCATCACTTGTTGTGGGAATACACCACCAAATCCGAGCATAAAATTATTTCGTAAATGTCTAGTAGTGAAGAAGAAGTGGATTATAGCACCGAAGAAGAGTTCGAATTTGAGAGCGACCACGAAGATGAAAATTTGCCCGATGACGAAGACGATCCAAATTTCGATATTTCAAACTTTCCGGTTAGTAATGCGTTATATTATAGAATGTGTTTATAGTTGGAGCATATAGATTTCGATATGAATATTATAATTGGAAATAAGTTTAAATAAATGTTTACTTTTGTAGATATGAATTCGTATTTGTAGTAGATATGATCTTGTACGTATTTGTAGATTTAGATATAAATAGTAAAGTTTTTATATATTTCGATATAATAGGTAAATTTGTTTGTGTATGCAACAATTAATTGTTGGAAATGGATAAAATAACAGGGGAAATTTTATGGAAAGGAATTTGCCACTAATCATAAGTGGAACAGTCGAGAGGAGTTGGTTGACTGGGCTAAGAATTTGGGAAAAGAATTGATGATGTGTTTAGTTATTAGGCGAAGTAACGTGAGGCATGTTAGTTTGACTTGTGAACATTTTGGGAAGCAAGGAATTAGAAAGGATAAATGTGATTTAGAAGATGAGGATTATAGAAGAAACGGGTGGAAAACTAAAATTACTGAAATTGGGTCCAAATAGGCCCAATCGGAAGGATTATAGAAGAAACGGGTGGAAAAATAAAATTACTGAAATTGGGCCCAAATAGGCCCAATCGAAAGGATTATAGAAGAAACGGGTGGAAAACTAAAATTACTGAAATTGGGCCCAAATAGGCCCAATCGGAAGGATTATAGAAGAAACGGGTGGAAACCTAAAATTACTGAAATTGGGCCCAAATAGGCCCAATCGGAAGGATTATAGAAGAAACAGGTGGAAAACTAAAATTACTGAAATTGGGCCCAAATAGGCCCAATCGGATGGATTATAGAAGAAACGGGTGAAAAACTAAAATTACTGAAATTGGGCCCAAATAGGCCCAATCGAAAGGATTATAGAAGAAACAGGTGGAAAACTAAAATTACTGAAATTGGGCCCAAATAGGCCCAATCGAAAGGATTATAGAAGAAATAGGTGGAAAACTAAAATTACTGAAATTGGGCCCAAATAAGCTCAATCGGAAGGATTATAGAAGAAATAGGTGAAAAACTAAAATTACTGAAATTGGGCCCAAATAGGCCCAATCGAAAGGATTATAGAAGAAACGGGTGGCAAACTGAAATTACTGAAATTGGGCCCAAATAGGCCAAATCGGAAGGATTATAGAAGAAACGGGTGGAAAACTAAAATTACTGAAATTGGGCCCAAATAGGCCCAATCGAAAGGATTATAGAAGAAACGGGTGGAAAACTAAAATTACTGAAATTGGGCCCAAATAGGTCCAATCGGATGGATTATAGAAGAAACGGGTGAAATACTATAGTTCTACTTTATATTTCATGTGATATAACCTTATATAACTTATATACTATAGTTCTACTTTATATTTCATGTGATATAACTTATATACTATAGTTCTACTTTATATTTCATGTGATATTACTTATATCCTATAGTTCTACTCAATATTTCATGTGATATTACTTATATCCTATAGTTCTACTCAATATTCATATGATATTACCTTATATACTTATATCTTATAGTTTTACTTTATATTTCATGTGATATAACCTTATATAATATAGTTTTACTTTATATTTCATGTGAATAACCTTATATACTATAGTTTTACTTTATATTTCATGTGAATAACCTTATATACTATAGGTCTATTTTATATTTCATGTGATATTACTTATATCCTATAGTTCTACTCAATATTTCATGTGATATTACCTTATATACTTATATACTATAGTTCTACTCAATATTTCATGTGATATTACCTTATATATTTATATCTTATAGTTTTACTTTATATTTCATGTGATATAACCTTATATAATATAGTTTTACTTTATATTTCATGTGAATAACCTTATATACTATAGTTTTACTTTATATTTCATGTGAATAACCTTATATACTATAGTTCTACTTTATATTCCATGTGATATTACTTATATCCTATAGTTCTACTCAATATTTCATGTGATATTACCTTATATACTTATATACTATAGTTTTACTTTATATTTCATGTGATATTACCTTATATACTTATATCTTATAGTTTTACTTTATATTTCATGTGATATAACCTTATATAATATAGTTTTACTTTATATTTCATGTGAATAACCTTATATACTATAGTTTTACTTTATATTTCATGTGAATAACCTTATATACTATAGTTCTACTTTATATTTCATGTGATATTACTTATATCCTACAGTTCTACTCAATATTTCATGTGATATTACCTTATATACCTATATAGTATAGTTTTACTTTATATTTCATGTGATATTACCTTATATACTATAGTTTTACTTTATATTTCATGTGATATAACCTTATATAATATAATTTTACTTTATATTTCATGTGAATAACCTTATATACTATAGTTTTACTTTATATTTCATGTGATATAACCTTATATCCTATAGTTTTACTTTATATTTCATGTGATATTACCTTATATACTATAGTTTTACTTTATATTTCATGTGAATAACCTTATATACTATAGTTTTACTTTATATTTCATGTGAATAACCTTATATACTATAGTTCTATTTTATATTTCATGTGATATTACTTATATCCTATAGTTCTACTCAATATTTCATGTGATATTACCTTATATACTTATATACTATAGTTTTAGTTTATATTTCATGTGATATTACCTTATATACTATAGTTTTACTTTATATTTCATGTGATATAACCTTATATAATATAATTTTACTTTATATTTCATGTGAATAACCTTATATACTATAGTTTTACTTTATATTTCATGTGATATAACCTTATATCCTATAGTTTTACTTTATATTTCATGTGATATTACCTTATATACTATAGTTTTACTTTATATTTCATGTGAATAACCTTATATACTATAGTTTTACTTTATATTTCATGTGATATAACCTTATATCCTATAGTTTTACTTTATATTTCATGTGATATTACCTTATATACTATAGTTTTACTTTATATTTCATGTGAATAACCTTATATCCTATAGTTTTACTTTATATTTCATGTGATATAACCTTATATACTTATATAAAAAATACGAATTAATTTCATTACAAAAAAGACATACAATCTACGTGTCATACGTAAATACTAATCTGCCTAAGGGCCGCTATCTCTAGACTGCTCCTGTGCCGTACTACCAGATCCCTCCTCGTAATGAGAATCGTGAAAAACAGGCTGAGGAGGAGGAGGAGGCGCACCACGTGGAATGGGAGGAGGACGAAGCAGCCTTGCACCCACCATACGCAATGCAAAATCAATCAGCTCCTCTCGTATGTCATCGGGAATACCAGCTCTCTCTAGAGCATACGCCTTCAGCTCGGCTGATACCACCTGATTACACTATTTTCAAATAAAAAATGTTATTAGATACACATATGTAATGAATGCAAAATAACATACCGTGATCAGGTCGCTGGGAAGCAGTGGCGGATGTTTATTCCTTTTTGCAACCATTTCCAAATAAATAGTGTGATTTTTAAATTTAAATTCTTACTAATTTAATATGATCATATTGTAACTTTTCAAAGTATATGTTTTTTAAGAAATCATTTTTATAAAATAAATAAATATAGATATGTATTTTTGATCACTTTCTATATAGAAACTACATACTACAATTCAATCAATCCCAAAAATATGAAATTTGCTAAATAAAGTTTAGCATGTATTAATTGTACATTACAATTCAATCAAACATACATGATCTATAATCTATTAAAAAATTCAACATGAATATGTCAAGACAATATAAAGTTAGTATAAGTAAATTAGTTTCCATGAACATTAATCAAAAGACACATATACGCCATTTTTTATTATATAAAATTAGAATTTAAACCGATTCTTCTTACTTTAAATTCGTATGAAGTCCTTTAGATGTGCTCTTGAACTCAAATCTTTTTCGTCTTTTGAACTCATATCTTCTTCGTGTTAGATTTGCTTCACATTTGGCCACATTTTGATCAACTTCTTTTTTCTAAATAAAGTATATTGACAAATTCAACAAATATCAATATAATATAAAACCTTTTTACGCATAAACTAATTTTCCGAAATACTAAATGAAACATATACATTATATATTGTTTTTGAAACTAAAACTTATACATTATATAGTGCTTACTCGAGCTCTCCATTTTGTTGTTGGCTTACTACATGTGACGACTCCTCTTTTGCTTAATTTCTTGAGCTTCTGCAATTCAAAGCATCAAACTTCCTTTCCTGATAATCATCCTTTCTATTTGAAGGCAAAAAGTGCAGTGAATGTAAAAGGTTGGCGAATGCAATTTAAGCGATTAATTGCTCCTACTTAATGTATTAAGTCAATTTCAAGTCGTTTCACTTTTACAAATCTCCCCTCATTCAACAAAATTTAAAAACGGTTCACCGACTGATTGGATCGCGCGATTAAGGATAAGAAGAGAATAATTATATTTGTAATTTTTATGAATAATAAAAAAAATTCTCAATTACATCACTAACATCATTTTATTGTATTTACACATCACTTTCTACGCAATTGGTATGATATTTCATCACACATTCATTCAACCGTGCTAAAAATGCAATACATAAAAACTGAACTCAACACCTATAATTGTGAAACATGACCATAAATAACCATTGACTTAAAGCTTACTTCATATCTTTATAGATATTGATAGAAATATTACATACGTTTATGAATTGAATATGTAACTATTTTAGGTTATATGATTGGTAGGTTTTTAACTGGTTTTTCATTTATATTTTGAATGCTAATTGTGTATCACTAATTTTTAAGTTTAATGCATGGTGCATTCATTGTTAAAGAAATATTACATACGTTTACAAATTGAAGATGTAACTATTTTAGGTTATTCATTGTTAATTGGATAATTTGTTTACTCTATAGATTACAAAAAGTCATTCAATTGTGATGCATACATTAAATTGAGGGATATTAATTGGACATTCTGTCTACTTTATATATTTATAGATAGATTGTGTTTGCTGAATGAGATTGTGTTGTAGTACATAATATATGTCTAGGATTAAGAGTTATGTGCCTAGCTAGAGAACTCTCAATCAAACAAATATTTTGATATTGTGTGCCCCATCGTTACCTCATACCTAGTTGTTGAATGTATTTATAAGGTATTTCAATATTCCAATAACCCTATATAATAGAGGATAAATTACATTGTAAAGTGCAATGATAAATCATGAAATTATTGTAAGGATCAATCATAAAGTCTGAACACCTTAGAAAATTGTTGCATGCCATATTATTCGATATAATGAAGTCTGTGATGTTGTACATACCGAGCATGTTGAACACATCTCATTTTCGACAAACCAAAACTTGGATGTCACAGCTTACCCCTTCAGTGAAATGGTTAAGTGGTATTTGTTCTTTCCTTGGTTCTTTTTTGTATAGGAAGAAAGGATAAACTGGAGTGAAGTGGGCGTTCATTTGGTTTTCATATATACGTGGGAATGAGGTAAGAGGAATGCTAATGTGATTGAATAATATTAATGACAAATTTTTTTGGTTTCACTACCAATGGATAGATGTTTGAGTGGTCGTACATATTAATATATTTATAGTCGTTAAGTGATTGTATTTTATAATTATGACATTAAATTATTTTAGCTTTTATGCTAGACAACTATTTTGGAAGGAATGTAGAAGACCATTTAGCACTTACCTCATTTATGTAAAAAGATGTCATTCCAAAATTAACGGTCGAGGGTATTGATGAAAATCAGTATTGAATGGCTAGTTTTGACATTGAATTTTTCTTAATCAGTTTTGGTGTTTTCAATGGAATGTAAAAGGCCATTTGGTACTTAACTCATTTGTGTTAGAATGAGGTAGATTATGTTAGATTCTATGCATTGAGACTTATGTCAGTTGGTCAATTATAAAAGAGGTATTTTGCATTGATATTGAGGATTGAGTAATTTGCATAAATGCATATCACAGTAATTAGTACGGTGTATTGTGTAATATCATTTCAGCTACTAAACTTTTAAAGCCAAAAAATGAAGGCCAAACTGTTACAAATGATGTTAGAGCCGTTTTATAATGGAAACCAATCAATTAGTCATACATACTCCATCTGAATAATATAAATGACAAATCTATTGCCATACATTTGTTACATATTATGCCCTATTTCTTTTTTTCTTCAAATTTGAATAAATTCTGAATATTGTTTACATTGCAGTATAATTTTGCTCTTGAATAAAAATTTCTAACCCATTCTTAATTTTAACACTATTTACATACATTTATTGAATGAAACTATGCCATATTTGTTTATTATTTAAAATTGAATCATTTTTGAAAACTATGGACGTTACAACATAATTTTGTTCTTGAGTAAATTTTTTAAAACCAATCTTAATTCTAATACTATCTACATACTGTAACACCCCGGGTCAGAGGTGCTACAGTGCCATAGTCCCGAAGGACTATAAGGCGGTTTTTAAAAGAAAAGAAATCCAAAACTCTTCCCAATACATAAAGTTAACAACATTAAAATTCCATGCTCAAGTTTGAAACTACACTTAAACATTTCATCAAACTCAATGCATCAGTTTGATTCCAAAACAACGAATAGTTAATACAACCTTTTCAAATCCGCAGTAAAACTAAATCTTTAACTGTGAAGACACATCTGTGATCCAGAACCCGCTTGTTGCTGCAAACCTGAGCCAAATTGATTGGGGGACCCGATACCCCAGCCAACCGCGGCACGTAAACCGAAGTTGGTCAGTCTTCCATCAAGACTGGCAAGACTCCTCAAGCCAAAACAGTTTCAAAACACATATATTTATCACCAATCAACTCATATCAAAAGACAACACACACAATATATACATATATATATATATAATATCATAACTACACTTAATCATTTTCATACCAACCAATCAATTCACTTCTGCACTACCTAACCTGTTTCAATTCAACATTCACAGTATTCGCATAACCATCTTGGTAATCATTCCACATATCACATAGTCATCCAAATAAGAATTCACATCACATCTATCTACAACCTACAACTACAACCAATGGAATTTCACAGTCACAACCAATGGCCAACAATGACCCGCAACCACAACTGACAACAATCAACATTTAACACAAACCAATAACCACACACACAACCGAAATCATCAACATAACCACTACTTAACTCATCACAGTTATCACAACCATCAACCAATATAATCATATAATATATATAACAGTTATCACAATACCCAACCAATTTCAACCAAATAATATAACTCAACACTGCAACCCAGACAACTTCAACACACTTCCAACCTAATCTCCAATCTATCCTCCAATCCATTCCAACCCATCTCCGGGTGAGACTTTCATCACCCAAAACCAACTATCCATGGATATGGACGGTCTCATACCATCCAACCCCTGGCCCTTAACAACGTAGGCTACACCCTACGAGGTTGAGTGAGGCTATCATCACTCTGGCCCACCGACCATCGAAGGTCACACCCTCTGAGGCCCTGAATCAACACTCTTCCGGATGGGACTTTCACCATCCAACCCTTGGCCCTTAACGACATAGGCGTATACCCTACGCGGTTTGGTGAGGCTATCATCACCTGACCCTTTGACTCTGAATTAACACTGGCCCTTAACAACGTAGGCGATACCCTACGATGTTTGGTGAGACTATCATCACCTGGCCCTTGGACTCTCAATCAACAACAATCCACCACCACACCGACACCAAATAAACACTACCCAACCACACCGACACCAAATCAAATATTACATACGACATTTAATACCACATACTCACATATATTCAACCAAGCAACTCTACAGTCCAATAATCCAATTTAACCAACAACAATCCACCATCACACCCGTACTCAATCAATCAACAATCAATCATACTTAGTCACAATTGACTACCACGTCAACATTTAATCAGACACAACCCGAGACAAATACTAACACACGCACACACACATGCACACACATATTCACACACTTTCAAACAATCACAATTAATCACCCTTAGTCACGAATAAATACCACGTCAATATTTAATTAATCTCAACACAGGGTCACGACAACTAACACATTCAACCATATCAACACAAAACTAACCATCCAGCACATAATCAAAATATACCCACGACCATCAAACAAGCCAACAATCAGTATCCATACAACACCATTTAATCAATTTAATACACATTCAATCATATATATATCTACCTCTATTAATCTAGATTAACATACTAGATAATAGTAAAATAAATTTATAAAACAATTACGATACGAAATTACGTAAGGGTTAGCAAGATTTATCTTGCCTCAAGCTCGACAACCACGACTTCAGAGATCTCCAACCAACTCGAACGAACCTGCGAAATCAATCCGAGCAAATCCCTGGCATTAATTACTCATACAAATCCACTACGAACAAACCCCCAAATTCAAACCCTAATTTCATACCTCCAAATTCCAATTCAGCAAAATCCCACACAAATCAACCCAAAACTTCAGCTCGCTGGACTGCACAAATCAACAAATTCATTCAAACAATTAACAGTTGTCCACTACTCCGAAATTCCTCAATCTGCCCATAATTGTTCAGCAGAAATCAGTCCCAAAAATCAGATTAGAGAGCCCACCCTTACCTTGATGACAACCACCACGTAGCCACCGGGTTTGCTCCCCTTCGTCACCGGAATCAGCAACAACAACCCGCCGAACACAGCAGCTCC
Source organism: Rheum nobile (assembly GCA_027886185.1). Lineage (NCBI taxonomy): Eukaryota > Viridiplantae > Streptophyta > Magnoliopsida > Caryophyllales > Polygonaceae > Rheum > Rheum nobile. The sequence goes on from WOAB01000056.1 coordinate 2,411,213, forward strand.
GACAACATCAGCAGAACCCCGACCTTCAGCAACAGCTCCGCCCTTCAGCGGTGGTTCGCACAACAGCAGCCGCAACTGTTCGTCTTCGGCTTCAGGGAAAGGAAGAGGTGGCCATGGCTGGTTCGAGCTCACCGACGGGAAGAGATGGCTGAGCACGGAAGGGAGAATGGAGGAACACGAACAGCTCAGCTGGCTGTCCACAGATGACGAAGACATGGGTTTACCCCCCTTTAATTTGCCCATTTGATGATTTTAAGAAATCCCTAATTAATTTACCATTTTACCATTTCTATAACCTTTGGGGTATTTCACATACGTTTGCTTATTTTAAGATTAAAATTATATGTAGAAGTAACTATTGATGGAATTAACGGCATGGGGGTATTGATGGAATTATAAAGGGTCATTTGTTTCTTATTTGTGTAAGAATGCTATAATAAATTGTTAGTGCATTGATTGACTTAAAAGTCAATAAATAAATATAAAATTTTGAGTAACTAATTAATGAGAACAAAAAAATAATGAAAGATAAAATAGTAAAAGTTGTTAAGAAGAGGGATTGAACCCTAGACCTCTTGTATTATAAGAGTGTCTTTAATCATTGAGCTATATTAGAAGATTTAGTTTGTGATGAAAGATCAACAAAAAAATAAGAGATAATTTTTCATATTTATTGGGCATTAATTACACCCTTAGTCTACTTTATATATTTATAGATAGATATTAAAGCAAAGGAATTTGAAGCCACCATATTGATTATAGCCCCACAAATCCTAGATGTCAATTTGTGATTAATCTAATTTATTTTTATATTAATAATTCTATTTAATTTAAATCACAACTAATTTCAAGTATTTAAAATTTTAAATCACAATATCTAATCACAACTAACTTCAAATATATAAAAACTATATACAACTCTTTTATAAAATTTAATTTCTACAAATTACACATATAATAAGCTTATAATATATGATAGATTTCTTACTAAACTTATATATATAATACATTTTATATTCATTTATGTAATTAGTAATATTAATTTCGTGCGTTTACATATATAATTTGACATATATAAATTTATGGGCCAAAATCATACAATATATACAATTTCCAACTTATAGTATATGTGCTTTTATAATCAAGTCCACTATATTATATTATTACATATACAAATTTATGTTTAGAGTAAAATGACCTGAATAAATTTTATGGCTCATCTATATATATTAAAGCTATTGAATTTTGAGCCACCAAAATACTTTTGGCCCCAAATTCTACATGTCATTTTGTTATTAATGCACTTTTTTTTTCTTAACATTATATTTTAATTTAAACCACAATATTTAATCACATCTAGCTTCAAAATATATAAAAACTATACAACTTTGTTGAATGCTTATACATTTTTTATAAATTTTGATTTCTATAAATTGCAAAAAATAAGCTTATATATGTCAAACTAATATATGATAGAATTCCTACTAAAATTATATATAAAATACATCTTATATTTTTATGTAATTAGTAATATTATTTTTATGACTTTGCATATATAATATGACATATATAAATTTATGGGCCAAAATCATACAATATATACAATTTTCAACTCACAGTACATGTGCTTTTATAATTCAACCCACTATATTATATTAATACACATACATATTTTATTAACAATTTAGTGAAGTTTCAGACTAATGTCTCTTAACAAACTTAATTTATATAATCTTGAGATTTTCTTCTAAACCTTTCAATTTTAACAACTCATCTTAACAACAATTATATCATATCAGATTTTTAACGAATGTATATTGTACGTTCCCATTTAACAATTTATATTTGATTATATTTTTATATAAAAAATGCATGGTCTCCATTTTCCGATTTTACAATGTTTCTATGGGCTTATTACTTATCATTTTGCTAAATGTAATTTTCAGTTTTAAAAATTAAATTGAGTTTGTTAATCACCAAGAAAATATTTACTAACAAATCGTGAAATATCAATTATAAATTAGACACCAAAACAATCATGGACCAACTTTGCTTACGTGTTATTGCGATTAATCCTATTTTTAGCTTACTTTTTTCCTTAAACTAATTGAATTTATACTATAAAAATCAACAAAATTTCATCAAATAACTCAATTTTTTTTGTATGAACAGTACCTTTGATCTAATATAACCATGTCCTTAGTACGTATACAAATTTTAAAAGTATTTGAATTTGAGATAATTTTACACATACATAAATCTGCCACTACTGATTAATTAATTATTCAAATAATTTTTCAGTTATTGTTTTCTATAAGTAAGGATATAAATTAAAATCAAAATCTTAAAACTTTAGACGGGTCCATTACGTAATTACAAATAACTAAAAAAAAGTGATTTATCTGGCTGGTTTGTAATGATTTTTTATATATATTTTGCTGAATTCTTTCATATATTTATTTTAACAAAAAGTTAAAATATCAAAATTATTGGTTTCCCTTCGTTTGATCTCATATCCCCCTTCGAGACACCAAAACAATCATGTACCAACTTTGCTTACGTGTTATTTTGCGATTAATCCTATTTTTAGTTTACTTTTTTTCTTAAACTAACTAAATTTATACTATAAAAATCAACAAAATTTCATCAAATAACTCAATTTTTTTGTATGAACAGTACCTTTGATCTAATATAAACATTTCCTTTTATTTGGATATTAACTTTCACACTTATATTCTATGATAAAATTATTATATAAATATTTTAACTTAATATAAGGGTCAAGTATATTATCTATTGTGAATATATGCATGTAATTTTAAATTGAGCTTGCCTTTTATTTTATCTTTTTTGAGTAATTAAATTGAAAAATATTTTTTTAATAATCATTGAAATAAATATATTCAAATATTGAGTTCCACCTTATTTTTCAATAATTATTTTTAATATTCATTATAATAAATACATATGAGATAATATCATGTTTATTAGGTTGATGTCACTTCTTTAGTTCTTTTCCATATGCAAATGAAATATCTAAAACATAATACTTTATATCATAAAGTAGCTTGCTATTGTAAATATTGGTTTCATAACCTTACGTATATTATTATTTTTATAAATATTAAGAAATCATTGTTTTATATTGTGATTTTTATAAGTATCGTTGAGGGTGTAACAATAATTTCGGATTCCCATTGTTTAGCTACATATATTTTCCTGAAAAATATAAATCTTATTTTAATATAAATTTTTTATTTTTAAATTTACATTGACCTTATTTATTAATTATACATTATATAATTTTAATTTTTATAATTTTAAAATCTTCACCTCACTTTATTTTATCCATGTTTAACCAAAACTTGGTTTGAAGGTATAATATAATAGCTAAGATTTGAAAATTTGATTATGAATTGTTCAAATATCAATTTAATAAAAACATAAAAAAATAAAGATTTTGTTATAATACTTAATATTGATCATGTTCAGGATTTTGTCAATATTATTTTTTCTTCAAAAAAAATTCTATTATAATCCAATCATGAGTTATACATATTATGAATATTTTTGGCTTTCTTATTCAAAAGATATAATTACTAATCTAATAGTTTTTGTCAATGAACCACACATTAATTATTTGTTTGAAATCTATTTAAATTGTTTAAAAGACCATCTATTATATATGCCACGTGTATAAATAATTTTGTAAATCAGGAATAATTTTATCGAGATTTTTAGATTAATAATCATTATAATATATCTATATTAACTATTCTCTAAATGATTCTACATAAATTCCTACATATCATAGCATATCATTTCCAATGATCCAGTGAGAACTATATTTTTCTAAAAAATACTTCGATATAACATTAATTTAATCCAATTTTTTTTTTCTCAAATTACATTTACCCGTACGAGGTACGGATTCTACACTAATTTTACTTAAAAGTATCAGAAAAAAAGGAGTGGGCCTGAGCTTAACGATTTTAAACGAAAGGTGGCGTCGGGTGACGATCGTTTAACGGCGTGTGATACACAGGTGATTTTCGATAATATTAAATTAAAGGGGTGATTTTGGATAATATAACCTATTCAACGGGTAATTTTCAATAATTAACCCATATTTTTATGCTATCTTAGGATTATTAGCTTATTTTAGTACTTTATTAGATTACTTTATTGTTTTACGCCTTACTTTTTACTTTATGGTTTATAGATAAAATTTTCAAAGTAGAAATAGATTTTTCTAGCAACATATTGTCGTCTAGCTTCTCTATCCTTTAGACACGACTTCCAATGTATATAAACTCAGGTATCAATGTATCATTATACTTGATGAAGCGGTTGAGAAATGAAATCTAGACCATTAATATTGTCAATGTAAAATAAGTATTTATTTTCAACTCTATTAAGACAAATAGTAGTAAACGGATGGAGTATATTTTTAGCAACATATAAGTATAAGGACATTATGTTGAATTATCTTATAGCATTTGACACCTTTTTCGTGAGGCTTCAGTTGGCAAGAAGTTTTCGATGGAGATTTTTTATTGGATCGAAATCAAGTGTTAGTCACAAAATAAAATATTGTTCCTATAGGGAATGCTATCTTTGTATTACAGAATGTCATAAATAATAACACAATCACGTAGAGAGGAAAACTAAATCAACTAACTTGTTGATAAAGAAAAAACTTTACCTCTAGGTGTTATCATAACAGGATTTCAAAATCTACTTCTTTTATTGATAAACACGAGCTACACAAGTCAAGTAAAGATCCAATGTAAACTAGATTTTTCTACTAGAATACTCTCTAAGCTTAACAACCCTTAGCATTATTATCAACTCACAACAAACTCAAAATCACTGAAAAGTTACATTTTTCACCGGCCCTCAGAAACTTTCCGTACGAAGCTCCTAAAGATCGCAACTCTCCTTGACGTAGGAACGGTTCTGTCGTTCTCTTGAGCCAACAACCTTGAAACTCGTCTCTTGAACTCCAAGCTGTGTTTTTGCTCTCCAATGACTACTTAAAAACCTCCAAAGCTCCACTACAGAAGAGAAAAGCTCTCTTCTTGGGAGGGGCTGCTCGCCGGCCCTAGCTAGAACCCCATGAAGACCTCCACCGGCCTCTTATCCTTGCTCCACCGAGCCTCCACCTGGCCGACCGCCGCTCCACGTTTCGCCATTAGCCATCCAAAGTCTCCACCGAACCCTCAACCCACCACATCAGTCCTGCTCGCGCCAGACCCGGCTCGAGCCGCCTCGAAACCACCACACGATCTAGAGCCTCTCGAGCCGCCCATCCAAACCCGAACCCACAGTCCCACACCCTCACTGATCCGAACCCACCCCGTAACCACCAACCCACACCGAGCCACCCGGACCTAGATACCACATCATTGCTGCACCCGGACCCACTCACGATCCACCCCGCATCCAGATCTGCCCTCCTCAAACCCTCACCAGATCTGTTTCGCACCAGATCCGCTAGAACGAAGGAAGGCGGTGGCGCCGATTTGCCGGAGGCGGTGGACGCCAACTGAGATCCCATCTCTTGGTGCTGCTGCCCCTTTGGCGGTGGTCTCCTGGTGCTGGACGCTGGATCCTGTTTGCTCCCAGAAGAGCCGCCGAGGAGGCAACCACCAGACACCAGGCCGAGGAGGCCATCACCATCTGTTTTTTTTAAGGGTTTAGATGCACTCTTCGGTTGATAGAGTTTTCCTAGACGGTGAATCGAGTTGTAGTTCCAGACTTATCAAGGATGTTGACGATCCTTCCGGCGGCGCAAGTTTGTTTTTGTGCTTTACTCACCTCGCCTCTAGGTTCTTTGCTTTATCTTCTTTTAGTTTGTATCTTTGTGTTGTTGTTTTGTTTGTTCCTTGTCGGTTTACCAACAGCTGATGTATTCAGCCTCTCAAAGTTGCATTTGTTACACAACTTTGAATTATTACCTAATCAAAAGAAAAAATCTCTCCAAAGCTCCTAATGTCGTCTCTCTTGAATGCTCCTCTTTCTCTCTTGAAAGCATGTCAAATTAGGTCAAATTAGGTTGATAATGCCTTGTACTTATAGGCCTCCAGATGATGACGAAAATATAATTTATTTATGATATATTATCTCATAAATAACATTATATCTTTTCATCAAACAATATCCTAAAATACCACAAACAATATCTTTTGATTTGACATTATCTTGTTTTCATAAATAGATCTTATCTCTCCATGATAATTCTGACCCATTATCTGCAAGATATAATCTTCACTTTCCTTGTTTGAACGTCTTCTTGTGCTCCAAGCAAACATTCGAAACCCTAGATGCAATATCTCACAATTTGCCTCTTCGCTGGGAACGTTGACAACCGTCTTTGCTCTGTTTTTTTTATTTCCTGGAATCTTCATTCATTCTCTTCTTCTTGAGCTCTGATGCTCTTGTTTCCACTGTTTCCTAGGATGACAGATCCATTAGTCACAGACTCACAGTCATTGTTTCCTGGAACTTCTCCAAATAGCTCTTATGTTTTTTGTTATTCCTTGAAACAACACGTAAGAACAAACCATCAAATACATGGTGTTTATCATCATCAAAATACCTAAGATTTCTTGAGAGAACCTTCTTTCAACATTTTTGAATCTATAAATATCTTTGTTTTGGATGATTGAAATTCATTTAACAAAGAATCCTCAAAATTTACACAAATTGTAAGTGCACCACATATGTACATTGGTTTGTATGGTCGATGAGTTATTTATATGCACGCAACCTGTGAGTTATCATGGTGCTTCTATGATGACATACATAGATCAAGCCAAACCTTATCTCCTTACTATCCTCATCCTTTATACCTGATCCCAATTGTTGTGACTAGGACAAAAACTACATGAATATTCCAAAAATATCAATAAATACTTGGCAACACACTCACAAAAAGTGAATATGCACTAATATTTTTTTATATATATGTGAATTTTGTAATACTTGTCAAATAATTAAAATATTTTTATTTTTACACTAACTTATTTATCAAAATTTGAGTGGAAAAGAGAGGTTAAGAGAGATCAAAATCTCTTTTCTCTCTTTAGAAAAAAGTAGGTTTTGGAATACAATGGAGACATGGACACGCATCCAACCTCTTGCGATTTCAAAATACTTGTAAATACGTATGTCGATTTTGTAAACGCTTTTAGAAGTATATAAAATGTCATCTTTCTTAACATACCTTTGAATTTGGCTATTTATAGTAATTTCAAATGTTTATATTACCCCCTTTGATTATACAAGTGATGGTTCCCGCGTTCTTTAGTGAACGAGATAAAAGATACCACTAAGACTTAGCTATCAAATTAACGTGATGGTATGACAATGTGGTGAATTAAGAGACAAAATGAAGGATCTTTTCTTCTTATTAAGTCGTGAGGACAAGTAAATTACATCACTTTCACAATAACACAAGAGCCATACACATATTTCAACAAAAAGCACCAAGAAAGTTGGATTTTGAATCAAAACCCCCTTTTCTCCGAGGCGTTTGGAGGTCTATTTATAGCTGAGTGTCCTGTTTTTGCTTGGTAGCAGCGTACAGACGTGTGGTGATATGTAATTGGCCATGTCCTTCGAGTCGGCAAGTGTGTGTCGCATGGTGATTGGACCATCGAATAGCACGTCACGTGGCTAGGAAAGGCGGTGTATGTTGTTGTTTTGTTCTGATTGGTGCTTGGTGCCCCCCTCGCTTGGCCACGTGTCTAGATCACACGTTCGTGTGGTTGACGCATAATTCTTGGTTCTTTTGTAATAGGCTTGTTGGTACTCATATGAGCGATGACGCGATGCTTCATTTAAAGCGTTGATGTATAATGCGGCGAATTCATACGACTAGTGTCATTAGTCTCTAAAGACGCATACTATTGACTATTTACTTTCAAACTTTTTATTCATTCTCATAAATATTAAGTAAGCATTATAAAATCCTAGTTGCAATATACTTTTAAAAACATTATAAAATCCTAGCCGTGGTGCTAGCTCTTCCCTCCCTCATTCTTCCTTCAACCTCTCCAATTTCCCTTCTTTCTTCCTCTCATTCCCTTTATCTATGGCTTCTCAAAAGAATCATGAGCTCTACCTCACGCATGCAGAACAAGTTCAGATTCAGGGCAATCTACAAGTCCAACCTCCTACTCAACCCACTCTGAGCTTGATCGGAAAACTCTTCTCTCCCATACCTTTCAACTTGCATGCCCTTCGAAACACAATGAAATTAGCATGGAAACTGCACCATGGATTTGTCATGCGTGAAATCTTCACCAACCTTTTTGCTGTCCAATTCGAAAGTCTGGAAGATAAACAGAGGGTTATCGATGAGGGACCTTGGACTTTTGATTGAGCTGTACTTATGTTGAAAGAGCCAGGTCTACTTCAACCTTCCAAAATTGTATTTGACTCAGCTTGGTTTTGGCTACGAATTCAGGACTTGCCTCTAGATGCTATCAATTCTGCTACTGCTTCTGCTATTAGTCATCTATTCCGGAATTTTGTGGCTCCTTCTACTGGTAGCATCTGCCCTTTATCAGGCTTCTTACGCATCAAAGTTGAGATTGACCTATCCCAGCCCCTACGCAGAGGTGCTATATTACAATTTGGAGAAACGGGCAAGATGTGGGTTCAATTTCAATATGAGAAATTGCCCAATTTCTGTTATATTTGTGGTCGAATTGGACACATGCAGAATGATTGTGACGATGAAGAAGCAAGAGGTTTTGAGCAGCAATATGGAATTTGGTTACGAGCTCCTTCACTTCCTGCATCTGTCTCTACTGCTTCAGCTAACATCATGGTGGATGACTCTGCTCTGAAGGAAAAGAAGAAAGGTGATCGTAGTTTGCTTCAGTCTATTCTTCAAGATGCGGATGATTTGGTTATAGGTCTGACTGATGAAGGCACTGATTCCGCTTTTAAGGTCCTTCCTAATCCTGATCTGGACAATATTGTGGGACATGTTGGTCGGATGATAGTTCTGGACCAGAATCAACCTGCACCAACTCATATTGTTTCGACTGTATCTTCTATCGACTTTGTTGCCCCTACCCCACTTCCTGTCTGTGCTCCCCTTCAAGTGGATTTGGCTGCAGGTTCAAATATTAAAAAAGACAAGTCACCTTTGTCTCCTTCCCCAAATAAGAATATACAACTATACAAGTACCAACTGCTATGACACTTGTTGATATTCCTATAACTATCTCACCTCCTGTGAAAGCCACTAGTGGACATTGGAAACGAAAATCTCACAATGTGGGGCCTGCAATACCTGCTATTCCACCTACAAATATTAAACGTGCTCGACCTCTCAGCATTGATGATGATAAGGGGCCAAAAAAACAACAAAAGCAGCAACCCACAACAGCAAGTCTCCCAGTTCCTGGTGCTTCTAACAGCTGTTTCTCAGCTCAGATATCGGCGGAAGAGGTGGCCCCCTCTTCTGTCCGAGAGCCATGAAAATTTTAGGCTACAATTGCAGGGGCTTGGGGAGGCCCCGTGCAATCAAGCAGCTCTCCAGTCTTCTGAGGAAGGAGCTCCCCACATTACTTTTTCTCATGGAAACTAAATCCTCTGTAAATTATATGTCTAGTCTCGCCTCTTTGTTTGGTTTTGCTTGTTGTTTTGCGACTAATAGCCATGGTAGAGGTGGTGGTTTAGCTTTGTTTTGGGATGCTTCTGTACAACTTGATATTACCTCCTATACTAGTCATCATATTAATGTTAGTTTTTTGCTCTCGGATGGTTCTTTGGACTGGTGTGCAACTTTCTTCTATGGTTGGCCGGAAGCGTCTAATAAATATCTTTCATGGGAATTACTTAATTGCTTATCTCACGATCAAGATTCTAGTTGGATGTGTATTGGTGATTTCAACCAATTTCTCTACTCTTCTGAAAAGCATGGAGGTGCTACACCATGTATATCTTCTATGAATGCTCTTCATATTTGCCTTGATTATTGTGGTTTGACTGATATTCCATGGTCGGGCGGAGTCTTCACCTGGAATAATGGACGATCAGGACATGGTCGGGCGGAGTTCATTCAGGAAAAGCTTGATCGTGTTGTTGCTTCTTCCCAGTGGCTTGCTCGCTTTCCATCTGCTACTGCTACAAATGTGGGGTTTTGGGGCTCGGATCATGCTGCTATCTCTGTCTCTTTGAACTTGTCTCACACCAGTAATTATAATGGTTCAAGGCCTTTTCTCTATGAGGCTATGTGGATTAATGCACCAGGGTATAAGCAGGTAGTGGAAACTGCTTGGGAATCTTATCCTTTTACTCTTGCAAATAAATTGGAGGATACTCAAGCTGCTCTCAGACAATAGAACCATGACCATTTTGGCAATATTGATATTCAGCTTCGTCAACTTCAGCAAAGAATTTCAGGGCTCCTTTCTCATACATTATCTTTGGTTGACTTGGATCTTCTGAATTGTCTCAAAGTTCAAGAAGATGACCTTCTCCGTAAGCAAGAAATTATGTGGCATCAAAGAGCTTGCTCAAATGAACTTTTCTGGGGAGATAGAAATACAAAATATTTTCATACTAAAGCCAGCAGTCGTAAGAGACGTAATAGAGTTTTAAAACTCCTCAAAGATGATGGTGATTTTGCTACTACTCAGGATGAGCTGCAAACTGTTGCATCCAGCTATTTTCAAAATCTATTTTGCTCAGGATCTCAGTATATTCATGTTGATCTGCTCAGTGGGATCGAAAGGAGGATTCAGCCTCATGAAAATGAAACCTTGCTTAAGCCTTTCACGACTTATGAGGTCTTGCAAGCTCTTAATCATATGCATCCAACTAAGTCTCCCGGTCTTGATGGTTTGCCGGTTCTGTTTTTCAAACATCATTGGGGCTGTATTGGGCATGAAGTTACTTCCTCTGTTCTTAGTATTCTTAATGGTGTTGCTCTCCCACATCAATTCAACTTCACCTTCTTGTCTCTCATTCCTAAAGTTTCCAGCCCTAAGAGCATGACAAATCTCCGTCCTATTAGCCTTTGCAATGTGGTCTATAAACTTATCTCCAAGTGCATTGCTAATCGATTCAAACTCTTGCTTGATGAATCAATCAGCCCAAGCCAAAGTGCTTTTATTCCTGGGCGCATGATTACGGATAATGCTCTAGCTGCTGCAGAATGTTTTCATTATTTGAAGAAGAAGAAATCTGGAAGGCGTGGTTTCATGGCAATTAAGCTCGACATGGCCAAGGCCTTTGACAAAGTCGATTGGAATTATCTCAAGCTTGTTATGCTACACATGGGCTTCCATTCTGCCTGGGTTAATCTTATTATGAAATGCATTTCCTCTGTCTCCTATTCAGTTCTGCTCAATGGCTCATCTTCTGCTCCTTTTTCTCCCAATCGAGGTTTGAGGCAAGGTGATCCGCTATCGCCTTATCTCTTTCTCTTTGTTATGGAAGGCTTATCTAGCCTTTTCAAAATCTATCAAGCTAGAGGAATTATTCATGGGGTTAAGGTTGCTTCAGCTGCTCCACATGTTTCTCATTTGCTCTTTGCGGATGATTGCCTTATTTTTGCTAGAGCAAACTTAACCGAGGGCCAGCACATCAAGAACATGATCTCTCTCTTTGAGTATGCTACTGGCCAAGCTATTAATTATCAGAAATCTAAAATATCATTCAGTCCAAATGTTCAAGGAACTGCTCGTGCTTCTTTGTTGTAGCTGATGGGTTTCAGTGAAGTTGAAGAGCATGATAAGTACCTTGGCTTACCTACAGTCATTGGAAGATCCAAGAGAGTTGTCTTCAATCAGATTATTGATCGAGTGAGGAAAAAGGCTAAGGCCCGGAAGTGCTCCTCACTCTCACAAGCTGCTAGGGGAGTTCTCATTAAGGCTGTTTTGCAAGCTATTCCCACTTATTTTATGAGCTGCTTTAAGTTTCCCTTATCGGTTTGTCATGAGCTTGACAACATTGTTGTGAAATTCTGGTGGGGTTCTCAGGATCAAAGGAAAATTCACTGGGCTTCATGGAAGACACTTTGTGTGTCTGCTGATGAGGGAGGTATGGGCTTTTGAAATTTCGAATCCTTCAATCAAGCTTTACTTGCTAAACAAGTTTGGAGGTTACTTGAGCATCCTAACTCTATTGCAACTCAAATTTTAAAAGCTCGTTACTTCCCTAATTCTGATGTTCTTCATGCCTCTTTGGGAAGCAATCCTAGATTTGTCTGGAGAAGCATATACCAAGCCATTTGGGTCATTCAACGTGGCTTTTACTGGGAGCTTGGAAATGGTTTAAGTGTTAAATTCTGGAATGATAGATGGATTCCTAGATCACACACTTTCTGCCTCATTTCTCCTACAATTCTTGTTGATGCTCATCTATTTGTGGCTGATTTCATTGATTGGAACTCAGGTGATTGGAATTGGAATATGATTTCTCCGCAACTACTTGATTGTGATGTTCAATGCTTACATTCCATTCATGTTGTTTCGCAATCAACACCTGATGTTCGTAGATGGTTCTACTCCAGAGATGGCCGCTTCTCTGTAAAATCGGCTTACAAGGTGATTCTGGCCGCTTCAAACTCTGCATCATCCTCTTTTTCAGCAAATTACTCTCATTCCGCTCTTCTTTGGAAGAAAGTCTGGAAATTAAATGTGATTCCAAAGGTGCAAAACTTCCTGTGGCGTGCTCTCCATAGTTTTCTTCCATGCCTTAATATTCTGAAGTGCAGGAAGGTTCTACATGATGATATCTGCTCCCTTTGTCTTCGGAAATCTGAAACGATTCTCCATGTTCTCAAGCAATGTCCATTCGTAAAGCACTTTTGGCAACAACTTCCGCATCTTCAGACTGCAATTGCTCTAAAGCCTCAAAGCTTTTGGGACTGGTGGTGCTCCCTTAATGATGGTCTCTCAACTGTTGATCTGGAATTCTGGGCTACTTATGTCTGGACTCTTTGGAACTCCAGAAACATCAGAATTTTTGATGCTCGAGATCAAAGTCCTGCTTCTCTGCTTCATTCCGTTTCTTTGTCTCTGATTCACCATGGAACTGTTGTTCCTGCTATTCATGCTGCTTAGTGTCCTTCTGTTGCTCCAGGTTGTTGTCTTCTCTACTGTGATGCTAGTAGTGCTCTTGATGGCTCTGCTTCTTTCGGTTTTGGCTTGTTTGATTCCAATGGTTCGATGATCCTTCTTGGGAGTAAATCTTCAAAACCAAGTCCGTTCATTGAGTTATTGGAGGTTCAAGCTATTCTTTGGGGTTTGCAGACTGCAACGAGCTATGGTGTATCTGCCATCCAAATTTTCACTGACTGCAAAACATTTGTGTCTTTATGCTCTCCTGAAGCAGATCTGCCCAGAACCTCTACTGGCCTTTTTGTGAATGTTCTCCGACAAAAGCTGGCTTCTTTCCCTGCTTGTAACTTAGTCTTTTTGCCTAGGAAGTTTAATTTTATAGCTCATAGTCTAGCTCTTCATGGACTTTCCTTGTCTTATATGACAATGGTATACTTTTCACATATCTCCCAGTTGTCACTGAGTTTGACTTGTAATCTGAACTTTTTCCTTGGTTAATATTGTTTGTTTCTTTGATCAAAAATAAAATAAAATTATCATCACGCGTCACATTTTTTTTTTATCCAATCATCACCATCACAACAATGCAAGCAAATCGTCCCCAATTTTATCCAAAAGTTAATGATGGAAAGTGCAGTGGTAGATAAATTCAGACCCCAAAACACAAAATCCTGCAACTTGATCAAAGTACCAAGCACCAAGTATCCCTTTGAGTAGGGGAAGACGACTTCGATAGTGACAGAGTGTCAGCAACGTGGCAAAATTTAAGTGGTACTCAAATCATTCCATGAATCTGCTTCTTAGTTAACTGAATACATATACAGAATTACAATTTTGACCCAAAAAATATATAATTACACAATTGGTCCCACTGAAATTCAACATGAAGACTGCGATTCCAACGACTCTTCCACGTTACCCTTAACTGAATACATCCAAACCATATGAAATTGTTGAACCAACCGCCATTTCTGATTGGTCGGCGGTCCATTCCCTCCCCCACAAACTCTTATACGTGATAAGTAAGTATTTGGGAGCTGGCATTATTTATTTAATTAGTTTATTATCACATTACATAGTATGATCCTGTACCACTGTGTACGAATAGTATAGACTGTATAGTGATTAGTGATATTAACTTTAATTATTTAACTAGGGATGCATCATGCATGCATCCATAAACAGACGAGTATACGTTATTGTAGTTGTCACTTGGCAGGCCACGTGTCAGTCAATCAGGGATGGAGTTAGGATTTTACTTTAGAGGAGGCTAAAATCTTAGGCGATAAAAATATTGTGTGGTTTAATTTAACGTGACTTAAATCTTATTTTGTAAAAATTAATTTTAATTTTTTTATAAAGCTTAAGATAATTTTTACATGAGATGAGAAAAAAAAAATATTTTTTTAACTTAAATCTGTTAGAGTTGACTGAAATTACATTTTCAGATGAGATGAAAAAAAAAAAAAATTAAGATAATTTTATTTTCATAATTTAAATTTATTAGTATCCACTGAAATTATATTTTTAGATTAAATAAGAATAAAAAAACTTAAAATTTTAAACTTTAAAAAAAAAAAGATTTTTTTTGTTTTTTTTTGTTTGGACTATAGCCCACCTCAAGTAGCTCCGCCCCCTGCAGTCAACACAAAAGCCACAAACAACTATAAATAGTGAGAAACTCCTCCCTCCAAAAGACCAAAACCCCACCTCTGCATCTACACATTTGCTCTACATTTACATAGTAGAGCTGATTCAATTATAATTAATTATTCCAAAATGGGATTTTCCTTAATCCAATCGGAAAACGGCGGTAATGGAGTGACCGTTATTTCAAGAACAACGGTGTTCCCCTCCGAGAAATCAAGAATGGCGGATCTCAAACTCTCCGTCTCCGATCTCCCGATGCTGTCCTGCAACTACATCCAGAAAGGCCTTCTCTTCCTCTCTCCCTCCATCAATGACCTTCTCTCCCATCTCAAATCCGCTCTCTCCGACGCCCTCTCGCAATTCCCTCCCCTCGCCGGCCGCCTCGTCACCGACGCCTCCTCCGGCGAGATCTTCATCTCCTGCAACGACGCCGGCGCCGATTTCATCCACGCCGACGCGCGCTCCGTCTTCGTCCGGGACGTCCTCGGCGACCGCGTCCCGGAGACGGTCAAGGAGTTCTTCTCCGTTGACGGCGAGGTCAGCTACGCCGGACACCGCCTCCCTCTCCTCGCCGTCCAGATCACCTGCCTCGCCGACGGCGTCTTCATCGCCTGCTCCGTCAACCACGCCGTCGCCGACGGCACCTCCTTCTGGAACTTCTTCAACGCGTTTGCGGACCTCTCCAGGGGACTGACGTCGGCGAAATCGAATTCCCGGCCGGATTTCAGCCGGGACTCCGTTCTGATCTCGGCCTCCGCCGTGCTGAGGGTTCCGGCGGGAGGTCCGGCGGTGACGTTCGCTGCCGACCAGCCGGTGAGGGAGAGGATATTCAGCTTCAGCAGGCGGGCCCTACTCTCCCTCAAGGCCAAGGCGAATAACTACGATGACGTGGACGAGTTCATTGAGGTCGCCGCCAAGCAGGGAAACGACGTCGTCAAGAGAGCCGTCAAAACGACGGAGATCTCGTCGTTTCAGTCGTTGTGCGCGCTGTTGTGGCGATGCGTGACACGCGCCAGGAGGCTGGGCCCCACGAAGTTGACGACGTTCAGGATGGCGGTCAACTGCAGGCACCGGCTGGAGCCGAAGCTGGACCCGCTTTACTTCGGCAACGCAATCCAGAGCGTGGCGACGGAGGCGGCTGCGGGGGAGTTGGTGGCGCGTGAGATCCGATGGAGCGCGGAGCTGCTGAGGCGGAGCGTGGCGGCGCACGACGACGGGACGGTGAGGAAGAGGATCGGAGAATGGGAGAGGGAGCCCAAGTGCTTCCCCCTGGGGAACTTCGACGGGGCGATGATGACGATGGGGAGCTCCCCCTGGTTTCCCATGTACGACGCCGACTTCGGCTGGGGGAAGCCGGTCGCCGTCAGGAGCGGTCGCGCAAACAAGTTTGATGGGAAGATGTCGGCGTTTCCGGGGAGGAGGGGCGGCAGCAGCGTGGATGTGGAGGTGGTTTTGTGCCCCCAAACCATGGCGGCGTTGGAGGCCGATCCCGAATTCTTGGAATACGTTTCTAAATAAATTCATGTTGGAATACGTAAACGTTTCTAATTAATTTCATGTAACCGACTTCAATCTTTTGTTTAATTAATATATATATAATGGCCAATTTGGCATTGAAGAAAGAGTATGAAGGAAATAATCTGATGCAAGGGGAATTTACTACAGAGGTTTTAGGCCATCGATCCTTTAGTAATTTTCAATTAACAAAATTATTTTTTTGTATTTTTTTACCCCCATTATATATATTTCTCTCTCTTCTCCCACTCCCAACTCTCCTCTCTTTCCGATCGATCGCCGGCTCCTTTCTTCACAGTCGTCGATCGTTTATCGTCGTCTCCGGCCTGTTTTTCTTGTCTCCGGTGTCTCTCCTGCTTCTCCCGATCACTGGCTACATTGCTTTCTTCAGGCTCGTCCATCGTTTTAGGGTTTTGTATCGCTCGTCGGCGGTTTTTTCTCTTCCTTTCTCGTCTCTTCCTTTATCAGGTATTTCAATCATCCTTTTCACATCTTTATTCGTGTTTGTTGAGTATGTTAGATAGATATATGGAATTAGTGTAATGGAAACTCACTTGGATGCTTCTAATGAGACTTTTTAATTCAGTTTTTATTAGCAATGACATTTTTTTATTCCTCAAATGGATTTGATAATGTGTTTAATGACACTTTCACTACCTGTAAATCTTCTAATGATACTTTTTAATACAGTTTTTGATAGCAATGACACTTTTTTATGCCTCAAATGGATTTAATAATGTGTTTAATGACACTTTTAATATCTGCAATGCTTCTAATGACACTTCTTAATACAGTTTTTATACCAATGATACTTTTTCATACACTTTTTAATACCAATGACACTTTTACATACCTCAAATGGATTAGATAATGTGTTTAATGTCACTTTCACTACCTGCAAATCTTCTAATGACACTTTTTAATACAGTTTTTGATATCAATGACACTTTTTTATGCCTCAAATGGATTTGATAATGTGTTTAATGACACTTTTAATACCTGCAATGCTTCTAATGACACTTCTTAATACAATTTTTATACCAATGACACTTTTTCATACACTTTTTAATACCAATGACACTTTTACATACCTCAAATGGATTAGATAATGTGTTTAATGACACTTTCACTACCTGCAAATCTTCTAATGACACTGTTTAATACAGTTTTTGATACAATGACACTTTTTAATATCAATGACACTTCTTTGTACATAGTTGATATGTTTCTAATGATACTCTCTACATAAATGAAGGTTTAAATATGGATTCAATCAAGTGCAAATATTTGTGTTCTCCGGAAGATCGTTTTGCTGCGAGGATCAACTTTTATCATCGCACGGATATCTTTGAAGTTATAAAACCTAATCTCCCACCTTCTGGTTGGGAATTTCCGTGCAATGGTTGTTTAGGTCCAATAGTGAAACTTCAGTACAAATTGAAGTTGAATGCTCAGATAATTCACTATGTCCTGTTGTATGAGATCGTAACAGAGAAGAAGAAAGAGATGTGGTTTTTGGTTCATGGCTTTATTGCTCGTTTCTCATTAGTAGAGTTTGCTGCTATTACTGGATTAAATTGTGATGCTTCTGATTATCCTACAACACCAACTCCTGATTTTGATATGGTGGCAGAGCTTGGTATTAAGAAGTGCACTTATGAGAAACTTCTAGCTATGTTTTTGGATGAGAAGGATTCAGCGAGAAAGCTGAGTTTTGCTCATGTATTGATCCTTGAAGGAGTGTTATTTTCTAGGCAGCGAGGTCATCAAATTGACCCACAGTGGTTCGCTCTTTCGTTTGATATGGATGTTTTTCAGAGATATCCATGGGGCAGGAAGGCCTATGTCTTATTACTGAAGTCTCTTTGTTTTGTCAATCATGAATACCGTGAAATAGATCCAGCAGTGAGATTTGGATATAATCTATCAGACTATCCACTTGCTTTTCAGGTACTACTAATAAGACTATTTCATTTATAATGACACTCTTCATGTACTACTAATGACACTTTAATTTTCTCTGTCTCTTGTTTTTTTTTTGTAATGACATTTTTTGTTGCTTCAGGTTGTTTATTCTTTCAGTTTAATGACATTTCTCTGGCATTTCTAGTAGCCATTTTTAGTTTTAATGACACTTTATTTACATTTCAAGTAGCCAGTTATCTTTCAGTGTAATGACACTTTATTTACTTTTTGAATGCCACTTTTTAAAATTGCTTACAAGTGTGGATATTGGAGACATTTCCAAAATTTATTGATGTTGCTCATGTCTCATGCAAACCTGAAAAAACTGGGACATATTGTCTTCGTTGGAGCAGTACATCTGAAGAAAAGCTTGCGACAAAGATGCAGGTTATTAATGCCGCCAACAAACCAGGATTTGTATGTATCCTTTTTCTGCATTTGTATATTTTAAAGAATTTCAATTCACTACTTTGATGACTAATATAGTTTATGACACTTTTTTTCTTTTGTTTTGTGTTTTCAGAGTTTTGTTCATCCGTCGTCTGATGAGTTAGAACAATTCAAATCTGCTCGTTTTAAAATGGAAGTGCCTGATGACACCTTTGATTCAGTAGTTCAAAGTTGGATTTCTGATCAAGAGGGTGATGTGAAAAAAGGTGTATTTGATCTTGATTATGAATATACTGGAAATGATGATGATGATGATTTTGTATCACCAGCACCAAAGAGGCTGTGCATAGAGTATCCTAAAAATGATACACTAGATTCTAGGGAAGGAAAACATGTATGTGGTGGAAGACTTCAACTTCGTAGGAAGACCACTGCTAATAAAATCAAGTTCGAGGTAAAGGGCAGAAAGGAAAATATGGAAATGAAAGAACAAAAGGAGATGAAGGAAAAGAAGGAAAATAAAGAAAAGGTGTGTTGACACTTTTTGTTAACCTACTGTATTTTTTAATGACACTTTGAAAATAGAAGCAACTAATATTGTAATGACACTTTTTTGATGTTCTAATGACACTTTTGTTTCCTAATGACATATTATGCTAATGACATATTTGTTTCCTAATGACACTTACGAAAGAGAGGCTGTTATTATTTTAGTGACACTTTTATGATGTTCTAGGTAAAGGGCAAGAAGGAAAAGATGGAAATGAAGGAATAGAAGGAGATGAAGGAAAAGAAAGAAAAGGTGTGTTGATACTTTTTGTTAACCTACTGTATTTTTTAATGACATATTTGTTTTTTAATGACACTTTGAAAACAGAAGCTACTAATATTGTAATGACACTTTTTTGATGTTCTAATGACACTTTTGTTTCCTAATGAATAGGAGAAATGAGCATATTCTAAAACGGGGACAACATCTTCTTGCTAGTATGAAGGTTCAGCAGAGGGCAGTGAGATATATTCAATTTAGTGTTCATGACACCCAAGGCCAGATTGAGAAGTTGCAAAAGAATGTTAAAAGTATTCTAACCCTACTCTTAGGTAGAAACCAACCTTCTAGTGATGAAGAAGATGATGATGATGTATTGATGGAAGTGAATCCTACAAATGATCTAACATCTAAAGGAGACCAAGACAAAGCAAGCAACTTTGTTGATGAAAATGTTGATTCTGGAGCACTTGTGGCTGATGAAACAGTGGTTGATCATGATAACTCCGTAGCACCTGAGGCGGCTGATGAAGTAATGGTTGACATTGTACCTGAGGCGGCTGATGAAAAGATGGTTGACGCTGTAGATTCCGTAGTACCTGAACAAGTTCAAGAGAAAGCATCTACTTTCATTGACATTCTAGATTCTGCAAAAGCTGAAGATGTTCAAGATAAAGAAGATTCTGCAGAAGCTGAAGATGGTCAAGAGAAAGCATCTACTATCATTACTGAAGGCAATGACGTTCAGGAGAAAGCAACGACTTTCATTGCTGAAGGCGGTGGTTTTCTGGATGCTGTGGTGCATTCTGTTATAGAAGATATTAACGGATCTTGCTCAACCAACGCTCAACGTGATCAACTTTTTAATTCCTTGTTTGGAAATGATGGGAAGGAAGAAGACAAAAATGAGGAGTCAGTTAAGGATACTGATCTGCAGAATGAGGGAAAAGAAGAGGAAAATGATGGGAAGCAAGAAGAGAAAAATGAGGAGTCATTGGAGGAGAGTGATCTACCAGATTCTCGTATTGTAAGGAAGTCCACCAGAGTTGTAAAAGAAAGTCGTAATGTGGTCACTCCATTTACCACTGAAAAGAAAAAGAAGGCCAAGAAGCGCAAGCATGTACCGCTTCCAAGGAGACCGCGTTACTCCTACTATGATAATATGGCTTGTAAAGAACTCCATGACTGGTATAAAAATAAGTAAGTAAATTGTTCTCTACTAAATATCATTAGGATTATGACATGAAGCTGCTCATTAAAATATTTGACTAACAACTTTCTCTTTTTTTTATCATAGTGAGAATCCAGAAGATACTTGGCGTGGACATGAAGTGGGTCATAAGGCTGATTTCTGGGAGACCCTTGTGAAAAATGGATGTTGGTTATGGGATAAGGTAAGTTTGTTGTATTTGTTTGTTTTCTAATGACACTTCATATTCAATGACACTTTTCCAAACTTCAGTGACAATTAGATTGAATTACTGATGAACTTTTAATAACACTTTGTTTTAATGACACTTTGTGGCAATTGAACAAGAACACATGTTTTAATGACACTTTGTGGCCATTGAACAAGACCATTGTTGCTGGATACTGATGAACTATTTTAATGACACTTTGTTGCAATGACACTTTTTGGTAATGACACTTTGTTGTAATGACATTGTTTGGTATTAATATTTTTTTTTCATTTTCTGTTTGCATTCAATGACACTTTCCTTTAATGATGTGTTTATATGATCTTTTTTTCAGCATATTAGTGAGGTTCTTTTTTTGTTCCGCAAGTATATTCATGGCAATCCTGATTTTTACAAGGAAAGTGTCATTCTGGATTGGATTTGGTACAAGAAGTTTGCTCGTGAACAAGTAGAAAGGTACAGATCTGGTGTGGATAAGATCCCACAGTCTTTCAATTTGTATTTTGATGGTTCATTTCCCAATCATTTTGGGAAATCTTGGTACGATGGTGTGACGAAGGTATACACACCATTTAATCTGGAAGATAAACATTGGATTGGATTAGAGATAAACTTGTCTAAATCCGAAGTGAAAGTATTGGATTGTGCTCCTCACTTGTACAAAGACAAAGAACTTGAATATTTTCTTCAACCACTTCTGGATTTCCTTCCTCATTTGCTGCGTTCTTCTGGGCGATTTACTCACCTTGGAACATTTGAACAATCTTTTACCTGGTGCATAGATCTATCTCTCCCGGAAGACAGAGCAGGGTAAATCACTTCCCCACCCCACTGTATTAGTCAATGACAGATTATTAGATTACAATTTATAATACTCATTTTCCTATTTGTTTTTATCTTACAGTGGCAATTATGGAATTTATACTATCAAGTATATTGAATCATTGGTTTTAGGATCAAGTTTGGATGATTTAGATGATGACCATATGAGAGCACATCGGGAGAAGATGGCGATTGACCTGTTCAAGCATACTTGGACATGGGAAGCTTTACCAGAAAAATAGTGATGAGGTTTTAGAATTAGGATGATAGTTTGACCTGTAATCTTAGATGACTTTTTAGTTTGTAATGGTATTAAGTCAAGAATTACAGTGTAATGACATTTTACAAGTATTAAGATAATAATTACATTGTAATGACATTTCAAAGTGTTTTAATGACACTTTTTTGTCTCTGATAATTTTAATGACACTCTAGTCTCACATACTAATGACACTTCGTATCAGTGACACTTTTTAGAAGTATTAAGACAAGAATTACAGTGTAATGACATTTCAGAGTGTTTTAATGACACTTTTTTGTCTCTGGTAATTTTAATGACACTCTCACATTTTAATGACACGTTAAATTTCATGACAGTTTTTTGCCCCTGCTAATTTAAATGACACTTTCACTTGCTAATGACACTTCATATCAGTGACACTTTAATGACACTTTGTATGAATGAAACTTTTAATGACACTATTTTGTGCATTGCCAGACTGATTCTAATGACAATTTCCCATAAATACATAAATCTGTCATTATCAAGAGAAATCATTAAAACTGTTTTAATATCACTTTTCCAACTTTGTATTTGATTTATCGTAACAAAATATATGCACCAAAATCCTGAAAACTGTCTTAATGACACTTTTCTATATTAGTGTAAGTTTTTTATAATGATTAAACAAAACGACTATTTTCCTTAATCCATTTGCATAAAACTTCCGTTGTTGCTTGATGCTGCTCTGTTGTTGCTTGATGCTATGTTAATGCATGTCTTCTTGTTATGTCCAGCTATCCCACATAATCCACACTTGACCGTCTTCATTCTTGATTTCTTGATGATTGTTTTCCTAAATTCTCCTTCCGAGGGCAGCCTTCGCTTTCTTCGCCTTTCTGCCTTCTTTGTATATTATGGCGGGAGAATTACTATGTTGCTAATACACTCATGAACAGTCCACTGAGATTTCATAGGCACTGGATATATAGTTTCCTTGTACGTCATCTTCCAACTCTCAAACTGATAGTAGGGACTTATAAATTCAGTAATCCTACCATTAACCTTTTTAATGGAAGTCATGGCATGTGAGCATGGTATTTTATCCAAGTCAAAAACCCTACAGTTGCACGTTCTTCTAGACAGATCAACAACTCCAGTGAAGCTCCCACCAGATACCTCAAACTAAACTCTATTTAGTTGCTTTGCTTCATATTTTTTAGACTCCTTATATCTTGCCTCTACAACTTCCTTCACATGTGGTGGTAATTCTTTATTGTGACATATTGTAAGTTCCCGACACTTGTTAAACCAACTTGAAAGCAAAGCTCTAATGTAATCCAGTAGAGCAACTATTTGGTATGATCTAGCGTCCCTCAACACTGTAAACACAACATCCAGAAAAAGTGTCATTAGAAATTTAGAAACTTAGAAAATTCTAATGACATTCTTGTTTTCTCACCTTTTAAATCCTTTATTTCATATTCAAATCTGTTAATCAATGACACTATTTCTGGATTATGCACAAAATCAATCTAATGACACTTTTTCAACACTTTAAACACATCAAGAAAAAGTGTCATTAAAATGTCAGAAACTCAGAAAATTCTAATGACGTTCTTGTTTTCTCACCTTTTAAAACCCTTATTTCATATTTAAATCTGCTAATCAATTACACTATTTCTGGATTATGCACATAATCAATCTAATGACACTTTTTCAATACTTTAAACACATCTAGAAAAAGTGTCATTAAAATGCCAGAAACTCAAAAAATTCTTATGACATTCTTGTTTTCTCACCTTTTAAATCCCTTATTTCATATTTAAATATGCTAATCAATGCCACTATTTATGGATTATGCACATAATCAATCTAATGACACTTTTTCAACACTTTAAACACATCCAGAAAAAGTGTCATTAAAATGCCAGAAACTCAGAAAATTCTAATGACATTCTTGTTTTCTCACCTTTTAAATCCCTTATTTCATATTCAAATTTGTTAATCAATGACAATATTTATGGATTATGCACATAATCAATCTAATGACACTTTTTCAACACTTTAAACACATCTAGAAAAAATGTCATTAAAATGCCAGAAACTCAGAAAATTCTAGAAGTATTCCAATATATACCTGAGTTTATGCTTTCTGAGTTGTTTGTTGTCATTATATTGTATATGTCACCTCGACAGTGAGCTCGAGCCCACTTCTGGAAATTTGCAATAGTGAGGTATTCCCCAATTTCTGGGTTGATTGCACATATTTGCTTAAATCATTGCTCAAACTCAATGATTGTATAGGCATTAGCTGCATTCGAGAACAATCCAAGCACACCTTTTTCCTTGAACCTTGGTTTTAGATTCGATTTTAGATGTCGCATGCAAACCACATGCTTTGCTGAACTGTACACTGTCTTTACATCTTTTGCAATGCTAAAATGTCGATCAGAGATAATCACTAAATCATCTAACGATGGGATGACAATATGCAGTTGTTGAAAAAACCAAGTCCATGATTTGTCGTTTTCTGAGTCAACTACGGCATATCCAAGAGGATAGATCTGGTTGTTTGCATCATGCGTTGTTGCTATCATTAGATTACCCTCATACTCCCCATGAAGAAATGTACCATCCACCATGATCACCTACCCAAAAAAAGAAATCAGAACAGAAACATTAATGACAGTTTAAGAGACAAACATCAATGACACTTTGACTTTGGATAATGACACTTATTTTCAATGCAGAAGAGAAACATTAATGACACTTTTAGACATCAATGATGAACTGTTTAAGATGCTAATGACATTATCATTTGAGCATACTTGCAATAATGACACTTCTAGAATATTCACATTTCTTACATGCTAATGACACTTTTTGCAGTGTTTTAATGACACTGTTTGTTAATGACAATAAACGTTAGAAGTGTACCTTTCTCATTGCAGTAAAACCTCTGATTGATGCTCCGATTGAAATGAATACGTACTTGAACCGGTTTTCGTCATCAGTCTCAAAGCACGTATATGTGCCAGGGTTGACACTCTTCAACATATAGCAATATGAAAGTATCATTGCATAGTTTTCTTCCGGTGTACCTCTTATCAAGTTTTGTGCCCATTTCTGCGCTTTCCAAGCTTTCCAATAGCCGACATCCTTATATCACTCATCCCTCATATCATTCTGAATCATGCCAGCATTCGGTCCTTTCTTAACACCTATGAACCTATATTTTACAAGAGCAAACACATTAATTTTTTATGGAATCTAAAGCAATAACATATTCAATTATATAATGTCATTACAAGCTATCTTACCTTGTCTTTATCTGCTGAGCAACAGTTTTA
Organism: Rheum nobile; assembly: GCA_027886185.1. Classification (NCBI taxonomy): domain Eukaryota; kingdom Viridiplantae; phylum Streptophyta; class Magnoliopsida; order Caryophyllales; family Polygonaceae; genus Rheum; species Rheum nobile. The sequence continues at coordinate 2,436,403 of WOAB01000056.1, forward strand.
TATGTAGGTTTAGAGTGTTTTGCACATCTTGAATCAAACGAGCAAGAATGTTCATCAATGAGTTTCCTTATCTCAAAGTATTCAGAACCCTTCAATTTTGCAGCTCGGAATCTTCATTTGCAGTCGGCATCCACACATAACACCTTATATAGTTCTGCACTTGACTTATAAACTTTGTATCCAAAGTTCTCACACATCGCCATTTTTTTATGGCAGTTTTCAAATCTTCTTTTGTCTTAAACATCTGTCCTACATGCAGAAAATCATTTCCTGTTGGCAGAGCATGGTCATTTTCCTTGGAAGATTGCCTTATCTCCAATGACACTTTGTTGTCACAATGAACATTAAAATCCAAAGGCAAATCCTCTTGAGCATCCACCATCTGCACGCTATTGTTTTCAACTGTCAACGTGTTTGGATGTGTAACTGTCAATGTGTTTTGGATTTCACCGCTTGTCAACAAATTAGTAGACAACCCAGTTGACGACACATACAATGGCAGCGTCCATGATACTTGTGGGCACTCATTAATACTAACAAATAAACTGTAATCCTCGTCGGTATCAACTACATATGGACTTGTTAGCTGTTGGAAAGGATGCAAATGACCTAAGACAAGGTCAGATGATGTTGATTTTATCTTGAACCTGTCTATAATCATTTTTTTTAAGATCTTCAAACTACAAAGTGTCATTAACCATAAAAGCTTTGGATATGGCATCTCCAATATAAGCACAACATCCTTCTTCTACTTTCCATTCCCCTCCAAAGAACACTGTTAGAATTCTCATATGCATCTGTATAATATCAAATCCACAAAACTGTCTTAAAGACACCTTTATTAATTCAAACACGACAGCTTTAATGACAGTCTTTTCACTATCCTAAAATCTCTTATTATAATGAAACTATTTCAATTATACTCAGAATGATTCTAATGACACTTTTTTACATGTGATTTTAAAAGTGTCACTATAATTCCAGATATGCAGATAAGATTAATGACTCCAATGATACTATTTCAACACCACATCCTGAAAAAGTATCATTGCAAATCCAGAAACACAGAAAAGTGTCATTGAAAACCCAGAAACACAGAAAATTCCAATGAAACTATTTCAATTATGCTCAGAATGATTCTAATGACACTTTTTTACATGTGATTTTAAAAGTGTCACTACAAATCCATAAATGTGGATAATTGTAATGACACTTTTGTAAATTACAGATTTTCAAAGTGTCACTATAATTCCAGATATGCAGATAAGATTAATGACTCCAATGACACTATTTCAACATTGTCAACACCACATCCTGAAAAAGTGTCATTGCAAATCCAGAAACACAGAAAAGTGTCATTGAAAACCCAGAAATACAAAAAAATCCAATGAAACTATTTCAATTATGCTCAAAATGATTCTAATGACACTTTTTTACATGTGATTTTAAAAGTGTCACTACAAATCCATAAATGCGGATAATTGTAATGACACTTTTGTAAATTACAGATTTTCAAAGTGTCACTACAATTCCAGATATGCAGATAAGATTAATGAATCCAATTACACTATTTCAACACTGTCAACACCACATCCTGAAAAAGTGTCATTGCAAATCCAGAAACACAGAAAAGTGTCATTGCAAATCCAGAAACACAGAAAATTCCAATGAAACTATTTCAAGTATGCACATAATGATTCTAATGATACTTTTTTATATGTGATTTTAAAAGTGTCACTACAAATCCATAAATGCGGATAATTGTAATGACACTTTTTGTAAATTACAGATTTTCAAAGTGTCACTACAATTCCAGATATGCAGATAAGATTAATGACTCCAATGACACTATTTCAACACTGTCAACACCACACCCTGAAAAAGTGTCATTGCAAATCCAGAAACACAGAAAAGTGTCATTGAAAACCCAGAAACACAGAAATATCCAATGAAACTATTTCAATTATGCTCATAATGATTCTAATGACACTTTTTTACATGTGATTTTAAAAGTGTCACTACAAATCCATAAATACGGATAATTGTAATGACACTTTTGTAAATTACAGATTTTCAAAGTGTCACTACAATTCCAGATATGCAGATAAGATTAATGAATCCAATTACACTATTTCAACATTGTCAACATCACATCCTGAAAAAGTGTCATTGCAAATCCAGAAACACAGAAAATTCCAATGAAACTATTTCAATTATGCACATAATGATTCTAATGATACTTTTTTACATGTGATTTTAAAAGTGTCACTACAAATCCATAAATGCGGATAATTGTAATGACACTTTTGTAAATTATAGATTTTCAAAGTGTCACTACAATTCCAGATATGCAGATAAGATTAATGACTCCAATGACACTATTTCAACACTGTCAACACCACATCCTGAAAAAGTGTCATTGCAAATCCAGAAACACAAAAAAGTGTCATTGAAAACCCATAAACACAGAAATATCCAATGAAACTATTTCAATTATGCTCATAATGATTCTAATGACACTTTTTTACATGTCATTTTAAAAGTGTCACTACAAATCCATAAATGCGGATAATTGTAATGACACTTTTGTAAATTACAGATTTTCAAAGTGTCACTACAATTCCAGATATGCAGATAAGATTAATGAATCCAATGACACTATTTCAACACTGTCAACACCACATCCTGAAAAAGTGTCATTGCAAATCCAGAAACACAGAAAAGTGTCATTGCAAATCCAGAAACACAGAAAAGTGTCATTGCAAATCCAGAAACACAAAAAATTCTAATGACATTCATCCCTTATTTCATATTCAAATTTTTTAATCAATGGCAGTATTTATGGATTATGCACATAATCAATTCAGTGACACTATTTCAACACCGTAAACACAACATCCAAAAAAATGTCATTGGAGAAGAAGAGCCCACCCTAAACTCCTCCCCGAATTTTTCAATTGCCCGACGAAAAAGAAAAATCAACCTACCTGTAGTCACTGGCGTGCGGTGGTGTGGAGAAGAAGAGCTTCGATCGGCGGTAACCTCCTAGCCCTAGCGTGCGGTGCCGTGGAGAAGAAGAGCTGCTCGTCGATCGGTGGCGAGCGTGGAGAAGAATGTTGCTCGTCGATCGGTGGAGAGCATGGAGAACTTAGGGGAGGCCAGATTTTATATTTTAATTATTTTAATAATATAAAACTTGGGGAAGGGGGTTAGTTTTTAAAGGGGCTAGTTTGCTAATAAAAACGTTGCACATAGGTCGTTTACTTTTTTCATCCATTTCCTACACCCCATTTTATAGTCTTTTTCTAATTGTTTGATTGGTGAAAAATGATTTAAATGTGTTAAATATAACAAATATTTTAAAAGAAATAATATAAAACATTTACTATAATCAATCAAAGTGAATGAACCATAAAATGATTTAAATACGTCCAATATGAGAATTATATTTTGAAAAAGTAGTATAAAATATTCACTATAATCAATCAAAGTGAACCATGAAATAGATTATAAATGTAGACTAGAAAATCTCCATTCTCCCATACGGGAATGGGGTTTAAACGCGGATGGAAAAGTTTAATCCCCTCTTCATCCGGCAATCTGGAGGAAAATCCTACCCGATGTTAAATCATAAATTTCAAATTCTCAAAATCTGTAATATAAGGGACGGAATTCCCAACCTTCTGTAGCTTTGTAAATGGCATGGGCTAGTCGTTATCAAGTTTGCTATGTATTCAAACCTGGAGTTCACTACTCCAAGGAGCAAATAGAAGGTTCAAATCTTCTGTCGCTTTGATGTCCCAAATAATGTCCTTAATTAGTGGAAAAATTATAAAAAATGTGTGCACTTATTTGATAAAAAGTTAGAAAGAAGAAACTATGGACACCGTTTGGGACAGATGATTTGGACTCCAAATCGGTTCACATCGACTCGGGCTAGTCCAGTATTACAAGCTCAATCTCTGGTTGACAAGTAATTCGAACTGTACTATTTTTGTGTTTCTTCAAATGTAGTGAGCAAGAAAGCAACTATGGGCAGAGTTTCTCATTATTGGCTAGTAAGGTTAGGGTCACTCCTGTGCTTGGCATACAGCGGAAGATCCAGGGCTCTCCTTGCAACATCTCCGTCCTCGTGGATCTTTTCTATGAGGCTTTCAAGAGACTGAAAATTCGCCTGTTTCAATAAAATAAAATAAAATAGGTCATGAATCACACTGCCAAGTTTCTTTTACACAAGAAATCAACTGTACCAAAGAATTTGATCAATGTCAACTTTGTGGTCTTTGGACAAAAAATGCACTCACAAAGCATCATCTATTATCAAAAGCAGCACACTGAAAATGTTCTGCAAAGTTTAGAAGAGAACAAAAAGCATGATACCTCGGGGCGGATATAACCAACGACGACCAGACGCAATTCCTCACCATAAAAATCCTCGCCAAAATCATGAAGCAGCCATGGTTCCTGCAAACACAAGGATTAGGATTCAGAGAGGGCATTGAAGACGAGAAGACTACTGTAAGGGAAATTCAGCTAGACTCACTATAGTCTTCTCTGAATTATTAAAGAATGGGTTCCAGCCAATGCTCATGACCATCTTGTAAACACCACGTGTTGGCAATCCAGCCCAGCCAAAGTATACACCAGATGGATGCTCTGAAAGGAGCTCAGAGTAGCCTTCAGTGGACAAATTGGCTGTAGAAATGACTAAACTGGTTAAAATATAGTATATAATACATTATCATCCATAAGTACACACCCATACATGAGCAAAATGACAGGTAATTGGTCAGAGAACGAAACCTTCCGTACACATGAACTATAATCAAATATAGATATAATAAGCGGAAGGTCATCATGTTGCAAGCAAACAGTATATAACAACAATGGGATCAAATAGAACACCTATGTTGCAAGAACGTTCCTGCTTTTTTTCCGTATACGCAAGTAGGAGAACAAAAGGATCAATACATCTACTTGTAATTGCACAGAACTAACATCTGAGAATTTTCATCTTTGAACATCATTTCTTCATAAAAGTATATTTTTGCCCTAATTGTTACACCTTTACCTCTGTTCTCCAAAGACTCCAATCACCTTGAAGTACGTAGCTATTTTAGTACCAGTATTTCAGGTGTGAAAGAACTCATATTCGCAGATAGAATTGTCAAAAGCCAGGAACAAGAAAATATTCTGCGCCCAGGCAATGGACATCCCATAAAACTATCAATAGACTGCCATTAGAAGACATATGAAGAAGTAAATCCTAAGCATGAGTAGCTATAACAAAAAAAACATAAGCAGAAGAGCAGAAGATCAATCACAAACCAGTGGGGATTCCTAGCACCTTTGACCCACGGCCAAATCCTTTAATGACCGGACCGCCCATATGCCAAGGGTTTAAAGGCAATGTACCATCGACCCCTGTCATTACAAAAGATTTTACAGGTTAAGCCACTGGAGCAAAGTTCGTTGGCATGCAGTTGAAACATAGTAAAAGGCTGCTCGATCTTACAATCTTCAAATGGCGGTAATCCCCATAGCTCAGGTCGAAAGTCATATAGAGAATTGATTACTTCATCAGCAGATGTGTACAGATGTGTCTGCTTTGGAAGTGATGGTACAGCAACCACTACCATTCCAGCAGCTTTCCCAGCCGCAACACCAGAACTAACCTAGGTCAGAGCACAGCATTCAGAATAAATACCTCGAAGTTCCATATACATATGAACAGCTTGAATTCCCACAAATAGTCATTAAAATGAGCTTCACTGTTAAAATGCAGCTAGAAAGATAGGAAGTAAATATTTATATCCTTCACTCAATTCAATGAACAAAAATTTTGATTTCTCGGGAAGGGCAAGATAGATTAATAAGGGAACCAACTTTCATTATGTACCACAACTTGAAAGCATGTAGTTTCAATGAATAACTTGTTGTTTTATATATATGCTCATTCATTTGAAAAAATCAAATAAGGCACTCGAAACTCGAAAGTAGTAGACACTAGACATCCACGAGGCACAAGTACCAATTTTGGAGCACATAAACAAATTACATATTGGCATTTTTGGTTCATACACTTCAAAAAAAAAAAAAAACGTCTAAAAGTTAACAAGGATTTCAAATAAAATCCATGTAATGGTGGAACTATCCTTGCTTATATGAAGATTGTAATGGTCTTCACAACAAAACACACATACAGCCCAAAAAAAAGGCTTCCAGCAAAAAAACAAACAAACTGACATTGCACCGGAAATGACTTGCAACTTTGCAAGGTCCAACCATATATCCTAGGCTATTCCTTAAACACTTCCAGGACAAAAACCCTTATCATGAATCCACTTATTTCTACCACTTCCCTTCAGCAATTGCATACTACAAAATCTTTTAAAATGGTGTACATGTGCTTCTTATAACACATTATCAACGCAGAAGATATTGTTAATCAAATTCATCACAAGGATTCCCGTTTGTGCAGAACATAGCTTGTACAAGAGCATATAAATGTTTATGTCAAGGAAGTACGCATTATGCATTTAGAGAGGACAAAGTCTTTCAAAGGTAATACTGCAATGCAAATACAATCATACTTCACAAAACTAAAGGCTGACGCACTTACACAGAATCTTCAATGACAAGGCAGCCAGGAGGTTCAACATTTAACTGTTTAGCTGCTTCAAGAAATCTAGTATGTATAATAGAAGGAAAAAGAAAAAAACAAAGTAACAGATTAGCAAACAAACTAACAAACAAGACAGCACCTATAGGCCATAAATTAAAAAAATAGATATTATGAAGTGTTACTGACATTTCAGGAGATGGTTTCCCATTTGTCACTTCGTCACCACCAACTATGACAGAGAAGGACTGCTTCCAACCTATTAACCAAGCAAGTTGAGGGCTCAGGGTACTGATAGGCAAACTATGGCTTGTCCAACATTTGGCAACACATTATAAAGTAGAAAACATGACAAAGTGGATGTTCTTTGATATTACCTTGATGGATGGATATTTTCAGCTCTATGTTATCTTTAGAAGAGTTTGAGGCCAATGCAATCGGTACACTATGTGAACTTAAGTGCTTTAGCAGCCGGTTTGCCCCAGGGAGAGCTTTAATGTTGCAGCATCTACCACCAAAAACGTAAGGAAAAGACACGAGCATCAACCAAATTACTACATATTTTGAAAGTCATAACTAAGTTTTTACAGGCAGGTTTTCTAACAGGAGTGAATCTGCCATGAGGCCCTTGATTTAAAAAAAAAAAAAAAACAATTTGTACTTTGTTCAACAAAAATGTTCTTAATTACAACCAAATAATTTTATCCAATTTGATTACCAAGATTGAGAAAGTGATTGATGAGTTCAAGATGAAATCATATAAAACGTTAAATATGTTTGGTTATAGCTACATTTATTTTATAAGATAAGCATGCATGATTAAAATAAGGAACACATGATTAAAGTAAGTGCGAAGTATTATTACTGATCAAGAAATGCAGGTTTCATGTCTGATAACAACTCGTCTGCCGTGCAAGGTAGATTGTAATCTTCAACAACAGCTACCGAGGCTTCCCAAGGTGTTTTCCCCACAATTTTACCAGCCTCTCGACCATCCCATTGTTTTCCATACTTTGACAAGAAAAATTTTAGAATGTCTCGTACCACACCATCTACAAAAAAATGATAGCAAAATCAATAAATCACAATTTGAATTTTGAAAGCATATAGTTGAACTCATCCCATTTTTACTGTCTATGTCTTGACCATTAAGAAAACAAAAAGCCTTTCAGAATATTTTGAGCATCTAGATTTTTAATTATATGTTCCACCAATTATAGACAGACAATCAAAATTCACTATTGGAATCACTTTCCAAGTCCAAAAAATGTGTTCATTTAGCATAACTGGCACCACTACTGAACTAATTGAGCTATGCAGTCTCTATAATATATTTAAAGATATGGGAGTTGATAAAGACTCACAAAAGCTACATAAGCTAAACAAAGCAAAGTCTCACCTGTATTGAGAAGTGTACCATCCAAATCAAGGACAACAGATGACAACTTCTTCAGAGGCTTTGTGATGGACATCTTAAAGCCAGTTCACTGTCAGATAGGTATTAGGCATGTCAATTTAGAAACATTCACACTTGCAGTATATGATAAGGAATTAGTTTTTCTTTAAGGGCATAGAGAGAGCTTAGAGCCCATTCGGTACAACCAACCCGATTCGAGATGCATTGGGTTGGAATAGATGATAATGTGCATGCAGGGGAGAAAAAAAAATACAAAATGCACATAGGAGAAGCATGTTTTAAGTAGTCATTTTTCCCTGTCATGTTTTGCCAAATACCCTTGACGTTAGAAACTGTTAAATTTTTGCCAAATTCTCATGTCAGCCGTTAACTTACAAAAAATAAAAGGCAAAAAGTTTTTTTTTTTTGAGGAACTTGTTTGTGGGAGATAAGGTGGTATTAAAGCAGCATATGAGTTTCCATTATTGCCCAATACTCAGCTGCACTTGCTATACAGGAGCTACTAAAAATTGCAGCATTTCCTTCACTCTTCCCACTTCTTGGTTTACGGCTGCAATGCATTTGCTGATAATAGCAATAAAAATGGAGATACGGGTGTGCTTATGTATCAGCCAACATAGAACGGCATTGTTTAGTCTACTCTACTGCACAAGTTGGAGATGCTCATTTGCATCAGCAGTGGGCAGGGACAGGGTTGATTTGTCTCCTACGAGAGCATATATGACTGTTGTTTTATTCAATCAAAAGGTCCCAAAAGCTGTAAATTGGAAAAACATGTATGAATGGTATATATTGAATCAAAAGGTCCCAAAATTCATCCCCAAATCAACATTTAAACTCTAAAATTAAAAACCCTAAATTTAATTTCACCCCCAAATTTCACTCAATCCCAAAAGCTGTAAATTGGAGCCTTAAATTAAAAACCCTAAATTCAATTTCAGCAGCAAATATCAATCCAACCCAAATCAAACTTGTTCGGATCTTACCTCATCACCGCTCGCCAAGCTCCAGCCGCCGTGGTCGCGCTCGCCCGCGTGGTCGCGCTCTTCACCGGCCGTCGCCCACGTCGACAAGCCACCGGAAGAAGACAAGATAGAGTAGAGGGTGAGAAGGAGGTGGAAGATGGAGTCTCGTGGCAGGGGACTGAAATGGGGGAGGAGACCAAAAAATATAGGGGAACTTTTTCTTTTTTTTTGCCCTTTTTTTGTAATTTAACGGCTGAGAATTTGATAAAATTTAACAATTTCTAACGTCAAGTATATTTGACAAAAAAAAAAAAAAAATCAAAACTTCAGAGATATCATGTAAAATAGTTTAAATTTTCGGATATATTGCAAAAATTCCGAAAAAACAATTAGCTAATTGTTTAGCTCTGAATCTGATTCTCCGTAACAATGATACCAAACAAACGAGATTAAATTATTATTTATTTATTTTTGGTCATACAAACGAGATTAAATTTGTATAGGAGTTAGTTTAGCGTCACGCAAGTCTCACACTAGAGGTTCCCAGTTCGAACCTGGGCTCAGACACAACTCTGATCTATTTTTCAAAATCATTTCTGAATATTTTGGGGGATTACTATTTTTAACTACAAGTCTATAATCTATGTTATGCTATTAGTTGAGTATTTTTTTATTTTTTTAGGGTTTTAGGATTATGATTTAAATGTATAAATTCGATAATCTACAATTTGAAATTATATTTTTAATGTCTTTAATATTACTGATTGTACACTGAAATAATTAGAATCAAAATTGTTTTATGACCGGTGGGCCGATAAAGGAGTGACGTGTCAACTCGTGCGTACATGCGCATATAAGTCCAGTGAAGTTTCATCTTAAAATCAATTGCCAATAAGAGGAGTAGTCCACTAAGTTTATATACTAGATCTTGTATTCTCAAGTTTTCGATGTGGGATGTTATTTCTCACACACACCCACATCGGTGGAAATGACAAAAATTAACTAATATATAAGAAAGGGGGAAGCCCCTGCATATTAGCTTAAGCTTTTGTGTTGTAAGGTGGAACATAACTTTATATATGCGTTAAAATGATTAATCCCGACACCGCTCTCATTCTATCGGTCTATTGGAATTTGACATGGTATCAAAGTAGGTTCGGTCCGCAGGTTCGATTTTTTCTGAAAAACAAACAGAAAACAAAAAAAAACGGACTAGCTATAAAGAGATTGAGATGTTAGACCTATAAAAACAAAAAACAAATAGATCAAGTGTTAACTAGACCAGGCTAGTTATCACTTGAGGGGGCGTGTTGGAGCATCCCACATCGGTGGGAAGCAGGGGCGGACCTACATAGGGACGAGCGGGGGCACGGGCCCCCACTCATTTTTATTTTTTTTACTTTGCATCGCTTAATACCTGAGCTTACCTCCATCCTTTCTTTTTCCCTATTCAATGTAATGTTATGTTCAATTAAATCTATAGTGTATGTGATATGAATAGGGTGTTGAGATTATACAGTTTACCTATAAGTTTTTGTTTCTCTATATACAAAATGAATTAAGGGTTTGTTTGGTGGGTGTATTTATAAAGACTTTTTTGATTAAAATTAGTTTTTGAATTTTGAGTGTTATGGGGAATGGTAAAAGGGGTAAAAAAGTACTTTTTTAAAATAAAATCTTAATAAAGAGGTTGCCAAACAAGACCTAGATTGGGTGCTTAGAGAAACATTCTATGTCGAAAGTGTACTACTCCAACAATCAGAGTACTAGATGATATCATCTTCAATTTTTGTTTTTCGATAAGGGTTAAATTGAATTGATATAGGATAAGACATATAAAGTTTATGTTCACCAAATATAAAGCAAATCTAACCATGTCATGTAATTCGACAAGATAAAAGAGAGCACTCCTAAGTAATGTTTAGTTGCCTAAACTACTGATTATTCAACTAATCTCAACTTATCATTCTTGTCCCCATTGCCCATTGGTATGAAGAATTTTTTTATTATGCATATGTTATGTTCACTCAGTCTCGATTAATTCTTGTTTTGTTGATTTTTTTTACACCACTTCCATGCATTGTTGAATCATTGTTTTGTAATCATGTATCCCTCATGGGAAACTCTTTTAATTTGCTATTAATAATAATTGCATCAGGCTATTCCAGTCATATTGACTCAATTTTTTTTAAACAAATTATATTTTAAAATTGATTTTTAGTCACGCATGATTTGTGTCCCCACTGGGCGAAAATCGTGCATCCGCCCCTAGTGGGAAGGACAAAAGTTAACTAATATATAAGAAAGGAAGAAGCCCCTACGTATTAGCTTAAATTTTTGTGTAATAAGGTGAAACCTAACTTTATATATGCGTTAAAATGATTAATTCCGACACCGCTCACATTCTATCGGCTCATTGAAATTTGACAATTCACGTGTATAAGAAAAGTGCTCCTATAAGATCCTCCATATAATATCCCTCTCTGATTAATCCCTTCTACTTTGGACCAACACAATTTTTTTCGTGTATAGAAGAAACTTAGTGGAACTAGTTAGCACAATTTCTTCTTTAGCACATTACGAGAGCATGGCTCCCGATAATACTCAGTTAGCTTCTATTTTTGGCTGGTACTAATTATTACCATTTATTTTTTATTTTAAAAAATTAAATAACAACCTTTTAACTTACAAAAATAAATATTTAACATCGGTTAAATAATAAAGGATTATTTATCGGAGTTTTTTAAGAATTACCACGTAGAATGGTTATATCTGTAAACTTTACACCTTTAAGATTTAAAAACTTTCTCGCGAAATTTCAGAATAATTTTTACATATTTAAATAGAAGGTGATTTGTTATTAACACCTTAAGAGTGATTTTGTGTTTAAAATCTCCACTTATGCATCTTAGGAAAATGTTTCATAACGACTAGCGTACATCCGTTTTTTTAAAGAAAAAGTGCTTACTTTTTTTTTTTGGGGGGGGGGGGGGGGGGGGGGTAGGGGGGGGGGGGAATCCCTCACATAGTCACATGTGTTGTAATACTGGTCAGATTTCAATCTCAAGAAACTAAAATGTAATCTCAATATGAAATAGAAGAGGTAGAGAGAAGAGAGAAAATGTGAACAAAGTCTTGTGTTTCTTACATATTTTTATTTCATGACATATGCATCTATTTATAGGCGAATGGATGAACAATGTTATAAGATTATACCTGAATAGGAGAATAAATAGCCTAGGTAACTGAGGGACAAGAAGTTCAAATTCTAATTTACTAGGGTAATTAACGTTATTTTTCTTGAAAATCCCTATAAATGTATAAATAAGGATAAGGCTTGACTAAGAGATCAATCGAGGAGAGTTCGAGATGACAACTCGGTCGAGCTAGAGAACGAGTGGTGGAAACAGACAAGAACTCAGGCCACAACTCGACCGAGTTGTGGACCGAGTCGTCGAGGCAGTCTGAAACTCGGCCCAGAACTCGACCGAGTTGTGGACCGAGTCGTCGCGACAGATTGAAACTTGGCCCAGAATTCGACCGAGTTTCGGACCGAGTCAGGACCCGATTCGGTTTTATTCTCCGTCGACTTTATTGGCTCGCTCTCTATCCTATTTTATGTAGCCCTAATATAAATACTTGGGGAATAGGTCTTAGAGAGGGATTAGGGTTAGAAAAAAGCTGTAATCGTTGATTATCAAAGAAAGAAGGGTTTTTGTTGGGTTTTTTCAGCCATTGTTGTTCAAGATCGAAGGTTCTTTCGCTTCCCTTTATCAAATTCAATTGTGAGCATAAATTTGTTACCACGATTTGGCGCCGACCATGGGGACCGAAAGGAAACGATGGTTGAAACAAGAGCACGGAGTACGTCTGCCGCCAACGACAGCCTCGTATCCGCATTCCACCACCGGACGTGCCCCAGTCTTCTCAGTTCAAGGATGGCGGAAGAGCCATGGTTCAGTCCGACTTACTGCTGCTCGTGATGTGTCTCTAATTCCCCGTCTGACAGTGGAACTTGCTAGCAAAGGAGGTCTAATCCGACTTGTCCAATGAGTTACAAAAGCTAACTCTCCACTCTTCCTTTATTTTTAATTTCATGATAAACTCACTTGGCTAGCAAAGGAATTCAATTGTGCGTACAGTAGGAATGAGAGATTTTGGATTAGTTTTTTATTTGAAATCAATCTTGCTTAAGTTTAAAGATGAGTAAATTTTGAGGCGAGCCATGAGTTCAGCATAGTTTGACACTAAGTTTGATATTCTTTTCTTACGGATGCTAGCAAAGGAGAAAGCCCGTAAACCACGCCACCTCGAGGCAGCCTTGCTGTTGCGGGAGGGAGCGCCCCCGCCGTCAAGGCATATTGGTCGACTCCTCTCGACATTGGGGACACAACCACGCCAACAGTGAGCCCTTGCATCACCGTTTTGGCAGTCGTCAAGCCTTTCTAAGTCCGTTGTGTTCGCGTAGAAACAGCAAGTATGTGTCCAGTTTGTGCCACTTTTGCAATTCCGTTGTGGGACTTCAGCCACCTGGGCTCATCTCCGGAGATACCTTGCAGCGTCATGAGTCCAGCGCCACCAGCCTAGCTCAGTTTGGACCTCGTATGAGCCCGTACGAGCCGTCCGAAGCAGGCTCACTAAAGGAAGAAAGGTGAAAGTTTCTGGATTTATGCATAAACAGCTTATATAGCTGGGCTTTCCTGGCACTGTTGGAGACGATCAACCACGACTACTCACCTTCATTGAGAAGTTCGTTGTGCCGCGAGTCCTTGGACACCGGACTTGCATCGTTTTGATGTCGTTTGAGCCACCCGCGAGCCGCTCGAATATTGACTCTCACAAAAGTAGATACTAGAAGACAATAACAAAATGTTCTCAGGCCACTGTTTGCACCTCTTTCCCGACGTAGATGGAGGATATCAGCCGCCGCGACCTCTCTTCGGTAAAACCGTGCGGGCCAAGTTGTCGAATGTGCCACCCTGGCTCTATTCGGACATCATGCGAGCCACCAATGAGCCACCTAAAGTGGGCTCAATGAAGGCCTCATTCCTGGAGAGGGCTAAGGTATTTTTTCCTCATTCCCCGACAGGGTTCATGTGCATCTTGAGCTTTGGAGACCAACTACAATATTTGGAAGCGGGCCTGCCCCCATGCGAGTAATGATGTGGGGCCAATAAGCCGATTCTAAAGACCGATCAAAATTCAACCGGGATCAATTCAATCGATAATTCTAAATTTTAAATATTATGGTGTTTAGTTTTTGTTTAATTCTTGCCAATGACATGAGAAATATTTGCATGTTGATTCCGTTTTTATGCCATGTCGACATTATCTCGAGAGCAAACCGCTTATTAAAGCGAGATATGAAATCCTTCGGAAAAGATGATCAATTCCTTAAAAGGAGCATCCGAGTGTGTCTACTATGAAAGACCGAGAATCGCAACGTTGAAAGTAAGGACCGGGGCAATTGATGTTCTCACTAGGTGGTTTGACATTTGACAACGACAATGATCAACATACGGGAACTCAACAACTAAGTTTTTAGCTTTTCCTCTTAAATGCATGTTAAAGCGTCATACCATTTCAAATATAACATTGAATGTTCGAAGCAACATGCCTACAAGTAACGGGGGCACATGTTGTCGTGAGCCCTCCATGTTCATACTTTTGCATTGCTATCTACATCAACATTTGACAATAACATTAAATTGTAATATGCTTACTATGCATGAACTATTTATTCTATGATTGAAAGCATGGCACATGATTCTTGAAGCAATTAGCCTACGCGCATCAGGGGAACGAACACCATCAATCTTTATTTCATTAGTCTTGGGCTACAAGGGCATGAGCTGCCAACAACCCTCATTCCCTCTTTTGATTATTGTCGACATTACTGATATTTAGTATCATCAACGGGACACTGTCTATTTCTTTGCAAATGATATTGATCTTACAGGCTAGGATGCGCAAGACCAACTTAGAAGCAAAAGTTGCTCTAGTTTCCACGCCGGTTGCAACACTACATAAAGTGAAAGTTGTTGACTTCTATACAAGCCAGAACGAGCCAAAAAAGCACAGAGCAGGCAACCCGTTTATAGAGGCAAAATGGTTTGAGGAGACGAAAATCCAAGACCTTGGAAAAAGGACTATACTTGGAATTATCATCTTCTAAGGAGTTGAAGAAACAACTTAAGAGGACCCATCGAACACTGGGGAATCGACCCAAAGAGCGTTGGTCGACAAAGCAAGCTAGAGTAAGAAGAGAGAGTCCTTAAGCATGCCATCATTATATGGGATAACAAAGAAGAGACTCAACTAGCGTACGGACATCGTGCGAGAACACGAACCCAGAATAGCCTACGAGCATTACGCAAAACCATTGCTATTGTCAGCTGAGTTTTCTACTCCTCTTGAATTCATTGATAAAGCATCATATTATTTCAAACATATCACAGATTGTTCGAAACAACACGCCTTCGGGGCACATGGGCACAAGCTTTCGTCTCGTCCTATTAGCCTACGGGTCACAAGGGCACGAGTGACCATCTTACTCTATTAGCCTTCGGAGCGCCAGGGGCACGAGCTGCATTCAGTCTTTATTATATCAGCCCCCGACACGCATTTGATTCATAAATGCAACAAGTTGAATGTCGTAGGGATCATAGTCTCTCGAAAATTAGCCTTTGGCCATGATGGGTACGAAATACCACATAAGCTATATGCCAAAAGCCTATTTATGTGGCCAATGGGCAAGAATTGTCGGTAAAGCTTAAAGCCAAGCCTATAGGGCCACGACGGCACGATTATGCCAAAGGCGGTGACACCTAGCTACGAGCCATAATAGTTAACCATAGCACATCTAAGGGACAATGCCCAAATGTACAGTGGTAGTCATAATCCAGGATTTTTTATGAATGAAAGGCAGGTACAACCGAGCAAGAACGGGAGAGCAGAAAAATGCACACTTTGTGGGATGGCACGGTTTGCTACAAACCGTGCACATCAGTCGTAAACCGGGCGAATTCCCAGAAATAGAAACGGAGGCCCGCCAGTTGACAGGCACGGTATGTGCTAAACCGTGCTCGGAGGTCCCGAACCGTGCCGTTTTCTAGAAGGGGCTCTCGAACGATTGGCACAGTTTGAGTCAAACCGTGCCCGAAGGTCGCGAATCGTGCCGCTTTCCAGGAGGAGCCTCGAACGTTGGGCACTGTATGAGTGAACCGTGCCTACCAGATGTTAACCATGCGTCTCCTTCGATGTGCTGATGTTGGTTCCAGGGACTACGTAGATCAAGTAACGATGGTGCGTGGTGTCGCGAGAGTCAGGGTGCTCATTTCAATCGAATCCTCCCGATCTTCAGGGGCTTGGAAGAATCCGAGGGGAAATTGAGGGACAAGAAGTTCAAATTCTAATTTACTAGGGTAATTAACGTTATTTTTCCTGAAAATCCCTATAAATGTATAAATAAGGAGAAGGCTTGACTAAGAGATCAATCGAGGAGAGTTCGAGACGACAACTCGGTCGAGCTAGAGAACGAGTGGTGGAAACAGACAAGAACTCGGGCCACAACTCGACCGAGTTGTGGACCGAGTCGTCGAGGCAGTCTGAAACTCGGCCCAGAATTCGACCGAGTTGTGGACTGAGTCATCGCAGCAGATTGAAACTCGGCCCAGAACTCGACCGAGTTCCGGACCGAATCAGGACCCGATTCGGTTTTATTCTCCGCCGACTTTATTGGCTCGCTCTCTATCCTATTTTATGTAGCCCTAATATAAATACTTGGGGAACAAGTCTTAGAGAGGGATTAGGGTTAGAAAAAAGCTATAATCGTTGATTATCAAAGAAAGAAGGGTTTTTGCTGGGTTATTTCAGCCATTGTTGTTCAAGATCGAAGGTTCTTTCGCTTCCCTTTATCAAATTCAATTGTGAGCATAAATTTGTTACCACATTAACATATAGCTACTAAATGAGTCAAATAGTAACTTGAGAAAAACTTTAAGCATAGTGAACATCCAACCATTTATCTAAGGTATTTACAACACTCCCCCTTTGGATGTACACCTTGTAGTTTACGTACTATCTCGTTAAAAACCCTTGCGTGGATAAACCCCGTGGGACAAAAACCAATGCTAGGAAAAAGAGTACAATTAGATGCTCAAACTACAAGTCGACGCTATATTTAATACTTTAAATCGTCTATCACATATTTGTTATCAAATGGGTGCATGCCACATCTCTTCTGGAGTTCTAACTTGTTGATTTCACAAACTGTCTCGTTAAAAACCTTGCTTGAAAAAACCCAATGGGATAAAATGTAACACCCCGTAATTTTTAAGGGTATTTTGAATTATTTTTAAATTTTTCTTATGCCCGTTTTGCTAGACGGATTTAATTCAGTGAGTCTCGGACCTTCTGAAAAGGGGTCTGAGCTCTGTAAAATATTCCGAGCATTATATAATACAGTTGAGGTGTTTTCGGGGTTAATGTATCGTTAATGTACGAATATATTTAACCCGGGTTTAAGGAAATTAACCCAAAGTGAATTCGGATAAGACGAAGGCTTTTTTGCCGTGACCGCACCCGGCGCCAGGAGCCACCGCACCCGCGGCAAGGCCATAAACAGAGTCGGTGTCGTCTTCCTCGCTGGCGGTTACTGTAGCGTCTGTTTGGCAGTCCAAGTGGGCTTGCCAGTGGCTCTTTCGCTTTGTCCCCTTGTCCCCGGCTTGTCCCCTTGGAGGTGGTTCGGATTTGGGCTATAAAAGGGAGTGAAACCGAAGCCAAGAGCTCTCTTCTTCTTCCTCCTTTTCTCCTCTGTTTTCTCCATTAAAACCGAGCTTGTGAGCTTCGTGTGTGGGAGAGATCGAGTGGTTCTTGAGTTGAGAAGGTGCTCTTGAGTGTTGTTGGAAGCTTTGAAGTGTTGGGAGATCAAACCAAGAACAAATCGAAGTCGAACGAATCGATTTGGGTAAGTTTTCTCCACGGCCGCTGTCAAGTTCTCGCCTCTGTGCATCCACCGCACCCGCGGCAAGACTCTCACCGCACCCGCGGCGAGCTTGTCCGAGTGTGTGTTTTGTGGTTTGGCTTTGGGCTTGGCTCGTTTCCTTTGATTTCTTCTTGTATTCTTTTAGATTCATATATAAGTATATTGAATCTAACTTAGGGTCTTGTTATGGGCCATTTCTTAGGGATTTATTATCCAAGATTTGCTCCAGTTTCAGATCCAAGAGCCCGTTGTCTCTAAGCTTTGCTTAAGCTTCTGCGGATTTAGGCAAGTGGCGGTTCGCTCTTGCTCATCATTCCATACTTCAATTAATTATCAATTGTTTGTTGTTAATTAATTTGGGATGATTTCTTGTTTATGTTGGGAACAGTTTTGATCAATTATTTGATAAAAGAAGTGCTGTTATAATAGGTTGTATATTGCTAGATACAGCGCTATTATGTTCATAATGGTTTTGTTGTGGATTTTAAAGGTGAAATTCATATAAAAAGATTATAATAGGTTGCATATACTGTTAGTAGCAACGCTATTTTGATATATATATATATATATATATAGAGAGAGAGAGAGAGAGAGAGAGATTGTTAGATCTATGATATGGGCCTTGATGGCTTTGATTTGATATGATGTTGACTGTGTTGAACTGTTTAGTTAGCACGAGTATTCGTAGGGACGATGGATGGAGGTCCAGTCGTTTCTTGATAATTAAATGGAGAAAAGGGCATTGAGACCCTAATACCATTGGTGAGTCATGACTAGCCTCTATACTCGGGTATAGAGGTAGTGCATTTAGCTAGTGTCACAAATCTAGGGAGTATTCCCAAGGATCTCTCGTCTCGGGACGAGCAGATCATAAAAGTTTGTAACGTGATGTGTGTGTGTGTTGACATTTAATAAGATACGTGCCATGAGTATGCACATAATGAAAATGCCTTGACCTTAATATAAAGTGCCGTATGAGTAAGCACTTATTTAAAATGTTTGGCGAGTATTGCAGCTAGGCGCTAGTGCAGCTAGGAAAGCTCGTCTTAGTTGTAGATCGCTCGAATGCGATACTGTGATTCTGTGATTGTGTGTATATTATAAATTAAGTTTCCCAACATTTGTCATTGTTTCCTTTAAGGCTCATTTCATTTGGAGTCTTCTTTTGGGATTAATTGTTGTGAGACTCGGTCTCCAGAATCTTCTCTTGTTCATGTTGTTTTATATATTCTAGTAGGAGTATGATGGTTGACTAGCGTACTCGGTTATTATTCGAGGAACGATGAGTCTAACCTAATACGACTGCTTCGAACCACTCTGCTTTGTACCCTTGCGTAGTCTTTCATTAGACTGACCAACCGTAATATTCCTTGCATGGTTGGCTGGTGTCATCCGTCCGATTCGGCACATCAGGTATGTTGCAGATCTAAGAAGGCTAGGACGACTATGAAGATGAACGGTGTTTTGTTTTCGACAAGTTGTTTTGTCGCTTTGTATTTAAAAGATTTCCGCTGTGCTATTTTGTATTTTGTTAAAGACTTTCGCTGTTGTATTTCTGATTAATTGGGTCGTTTTTGGAATCGTGTAATTCCGCGACCATGTGGTTTAATAAAAGTTATGATTTTAGTATTGTAACTATGTTTTAAGTCAGTTATGACGTCGGAAAAGCCTGGGGTGACTTCGGGGTTTACGTCCGGGGTCATCGGCAGTAGCGCTTTCAAATAGTGTTAAATTTGGGGGTGTTACATAAAAACCAAAGCTAAGGGAAAAAGAGTGCAGTCGTAGAAATAACACTCCCCCTTGGTTGAACTTATACTCTTCATGCGGTATATATATATATATATGTATATATATATAATCATAGGACTTTTTCATAAGATAAGGTACCTCTGGACCAACTATCTTTTATTGTTTGTTTAATGACAAAAAATAACACTTTGTCACATCAAATGACCTTATTAACTTTATTTTTCGATGAGGGAAAATGGAAATCTTTTGCATGAAATGATAAAGTCAAAATATTAGTTGCTTTTTGGATCTCTTCTGGAGCTCCGATATTATGGATCGACTTGTTCGTTTTCTGTAAATATATAACAATAATAGGAATGTTTATAAATCCCTTTTTCTTATCGAATACACACATACGATTATATCCTCGTATGCTTTAATCGTTTTTACTTCATACAGAAGCCTTCGTAATTTAATGAAATACATATAATGTGTTTTCTCTTTTATGCTTCAGGCATTTGCAGTCCTTCAGGGACTATATATATACATGAATCGAATGTCTCATATAAATATGAAGTAAAATATCCAAAACCCGATGAGTAATAAATTTCACTACAGGTGAATACATCTTCATTAGCTAGCAATCTCTTGACAAAATTCATTACAAGTGAATAGAGTTTCATATACTCTAGTACAGACTTTTCTGTAAAGCATTATGTGACTAATATATCTTTAGATCACAATATTATTGCACTCATGGCATTTTTATACAGTTGAAAATTTTCATGTTTTTCGGTATTGGAACTGTCCAAAAATCATCATGTTTATTCAAACAATCTAGCTTCCTCAAATTACTTCATTGTAACACATGCAATCATTGCAATGTCGATGCTCTTATTTGAGGATCAACATCCTCACTCAAACCTTCTTGTGTCTTTGTAATAACTAAGAGTCTATAAAGAGCTTTCTTATCCTTATCATTTGTAAATGGCTCTTGTATATGTGACTTTGTCACACTATCTTAGCACTGGTAATTACATTTGATAGAATATTAGCTATACGATCTATCAAACTTCTAGTTCATGTTTTTGAACTTCGGGTTCATTCCTTTGAACTTCATGTTCAATTACCCTCGGATCTAAAATGTAAAAATTGTGTTCCCTGCAATTTTTTTACATAGTAGTCTTGTTTCCTTATCCCCCTAAAGTTGGGATATTCACCTTATCAAAGTGATAATCTCATTACTGAGCAATATATTGATCACCCGCTCATAAGCTCTAGGTATTTGGTAAACAATAGGGAATCAAACTCATCGTATAATTCCAACTTTTCTGTGGCTTTCCTTTAATATATTGAGGGAGGTAAGAGGATGTATACCGCATATCCAAAAACTTTTAGTTCTCTTTCGGAGACAAGTTTCAAATAGGAGAATCATAAGCAGTCGATCTTAGTCAAATTAAATTATCGACATCCAAATTATGATTTGATATGATCAACAACTCTATCAGGTCATATACGTCATGTATTAGCATTTGTCAATGCATTCATTATGATCGTATTATTAACGACACTATTGGGTCGTTTTATGACCATTTTGACTGTATTATTAACGACACTACTAGGCCATTTTGTGAATGTGTAGGAGCTACAAAATGCTCAACTGCTACACTAATTAATTAATCTCATTCACCCATTTAATTTGTGTAGCCAATGTGTTGAGGCATTGATAACAGGAATTTGCCGTTCTAATTCCTACTATACAAAGTATCCAAACAAACCCTAAAACCGTAGTCCTAGGTAAGTAAATGTCGAATCCACAGGGAGGCGAATTCTATCTTAATATGCAATTTGTATGTCAAACTAAAGTAACCAAATGGGGGTTTTGTTTGTTGTAAGTAATCTAAGCATGCAAAAGTAAAACAACTAAAGATGATGAATTCAGTAATGGGGAAAAACACTTAGTCAAACAACATCCATTATTCGTATGACAAGTTGATCCTAGATACTCATTCAAAATCACATGCAATGGTAATTCCAATTCTTTTTCAGATATAACTAATAGCACAACCAGATACTATTAGCACTAACTAATTAAACAACCCTGAAACTATCAAGATTCAGTTTAACAGCAACCTTACGGATAGGAATATAATTGAATACAATTCTAGCATAAAACAACTAGCTTTTATCCTAGAATGTAAATCAATTCTCTTCTGCATAAGACTAGCACAACCAGTTACTAATACGATGCAGTTGCTACTCTGAAATAGATATGCTCAACCAGTAACAATCTAAATCTAGCAATAGATCAATAACAACAAACCCTAGTTGCGTCCAAATAGAGATTATCAATATCAATCATAAACAACTTAAGCAAGAGAAAGATAAAAACCATGCAATAGATTAAGAACAAGAATCTCACAACTTAATCCAAACGAAAGCTTCAGCGTCTGACTAAGCCAGGGAGGCTTAGTTCTTCATAGCAAATACGTAGAGAGAAAATTAGGGTTCCGAGAGATAATAGAAACAAGTTTTCTCAACCCTTAAATACCAAAGGAAATAATCTGAAATTATCCTAAAAAGAAATAATAAAAAACTAATAAAGTAATACAAAATACATCCGAAAAGGCAATCGGCTCAGCGATGCTTCCGTCGGCGGCGGTCGCTGCTTCTCCCACGGCGATCGCCGTAAATGCGGCGGGCGTCGCAATTAAACGGCATTCGCCGTTTCCAGGTCGTAGCAAAGGTCTCTCCAGGGCAATTAACGGCGGTCGCCGTTTCTTCCGCGGCGGTCGCCGCAATTCTGTTTCTTCATCCATCGCTCCTCAGCTCCTAAGGTTCCAAAAACGCAACTTCCGCACCTCCTCGCCAAGTCTCCAAATCACCTCCAAAGCATCCTAAAACAACACTAAAACCATGCCAAAACTCCGTCAATACACACAACATAATCGTGTGTATCAGGCATCTATCAACATCATAAAACATATGATAAATCACATTGGTCTACATGCCGATGTACTCGATCCTCATATGTCTCTTGAACTTAGTCAAGGACCATAGGAAACTTCATATACTAGGTCACTCTTATCCCATAGGAAAAGAGCATCAAGTCTCATGATCTTCTAGTCCTATAGTGTCCATGTGAGTATTCAATGATCACGTGTATCATTATTTCACTTGGGTGATCGAATTTATCATGCCACATATTTATTTAAATCAACTAACTTCTAGTTAGTGATATTACATACTTCAATGGTTATATAGAGTGTCATATAATCTAGGTGTGTAAGTTATCATCTTCTTTTTAGACTTGCTTCGGGCTAGTCTATGAGATGAATACTTATATATTTGACATCATCCTCAATCTTACTTAATTAGTGTCCATATGACAATCATTTTGTCAAAATATATCTCTCAAATAAATTATTGTTTCCTCAGGTAACAAGATAGACACTCTTCTATAGTCATTTATGAGATTGTTCAGTTCGAACATAACATTCACACCAAATTTGTCATTCACATATTTGTGAAAAACTTTTGGTTTTTCAAATGATATGTTTTGATAACACCACCATGGACATTTATAATTGTCCATCATTAGAAGTTTTCACATGGGTGATTGATAACAGGAATTTGTCGTGCTAATTACTGCTATGCAAAATATCCAAACAAACCTTAAACCGTAGTCCTAGGTAAGTAAATGTCGAGTCCACAGGGAGACATAGTCTATCTTTATATGCAATTTATATGTCAATCCAAAGTAACCAAAAGGGGGGTTTTGTATGTTTCAGTAAATCTAAGCATGCAAAGGCAAACAAACTAAAGATGATGATTTCAGTAATGGGGAAAATAGCTCAGTCAAACAACATTCACTATTCGTATGACAAGTTTATCTTAGAAAATCATTCAATATCTCATGCAATGGAAATTCCAATTCCTTTTCAGATATAACTAATAGCACAACCAGATACTATTAGCACTAACTAATTAAACAACCATGAAACTATCAAGATTCAGTTTAACAGCAGCGTTACGGATAGGAATATAGTTGGATACAATTCTAGCATAAAACAACCAGCTTTTATCCTAGAATGTAAATCAGTTCTCTTCTGCATAAGACTAGCACAACCAGATACTAGTACGATGCAGTTGCTACTCTGAAATAGATATGCTCAACCAGTAACAATCTAGATCTAGCAATCAATCAATAGAAACAAACCCTAGTTGCACATGCTAGAGATTATCAATATTAATCATAAGCAATCAAGCAAGAGAATAGATAAAATCCATGCAAAAGATAAGGAACGAGAATCTCACAACTGAATCAAAACGAAAGCTTCAGCGTCTGACTAAGCAAGAGTGGCTTAGTTCTTCATAGCAAAGTACGTAGAAAGGGAAAAGATGAAATTAGGGTTCGAGAGAGGAAAACAAGCCTTTCCTCTACCCTTAAATACTAAAAATAAATAAGATCTCCAAAATTAACATTAAACGAAATACTGAAACGTAATAAAAATAGTCAAAAATAAAACAAATAAAGAAACGGGCTCGGTGGACTTCTGACACGGACGGCGGGCGCCGTAAGCCTGGCGGCGGTCGCCGCTGAGATTTCTTCGGTTCAGCTCCTGTGACACTTCCGTAAAAACGCCATAACTTTTGATTCCCAACTCGGATTGCGCTCATATTTTGAGGACTTGTAGTAGACTTCAAGATCTAACTCCTAGAATTGGAATCACTCCATTTGGACATCTGAGTAGAGAGAACGAACCAATTGAACTCAACACATTGTTCTTCTACTCTCGTATGGACTCTCTCCTTGGTTCTTCTTCGTCTCCTCAGTGGTCAACTCCTTTTCCTCTGGATATCTTCAATTTGCTTCTCTAGACCACCAAATCCACATTTTTCCTCTCTAACTCCATAATCCACAGTTGTGCACTAAATCCATCAAAATGACACCTCAAACCTGGTAACAACCCCTAGAAATGCACTACAAAATAGTGCCGATCAAATCCCTCATGCTTAAACTTTGCTCGTCCTCGAGTAAGCTAAAGTAAACCTACTCTTCCAATCAATCTCCAAGGTCTCAGAAAGCATAGAAAAATCAATCCCTCTACGAATCACACCTAACAATAAACTTCAGGCACCAATACAATAATCACAGCACAACATAACACAACGCCAATCAACACCACACACAATCAAGCTAAAAGGAAAGCAGAGTAGTTCCCCCAAGCTTATCCCAAACACCATAGAGTGAATCAAATCTAATCCTATCTTTCATCTAACTTCTTATCGCTCCAGAGTGTCCTACCCGAATCCTCCTTATATCACCTCTTCTTATGTCGCCACGCCAGCAAAAATGATGGTTCCTATAAATCACTCTTCTTCTTTTCACTCATTTTGCCAAGGCGTCCTTTCGGGTTTTCACCAAGCCACTCATTTCATTTTTTAATAGATGGGCTCACAATATACTCACATCACTCTTGACCAATTATTACCCCAGCCTAATGCTGGTCCAAGCCACCTGCTTATTACCTAGGCCGCCTTTTCAGGTTTTCGACCTATTCTAGGATTTCAATTTTTGCCTTTTTTTCAAAATTTTGGCTCTTTTTCATTTTTTCTTTTCCTCAACGACGCAACAAGTATAGAATCCTCCCTCATGCTTAAACATTGCATTGTCCTCAATGTAATGAAAGACAAAAAAAAAAAAACACAGGGAAGACAAAGAATGGACTCACACACGTCGCCAAGCTGCTTGGACACTGAAGGTGTCGCTGGCGGTCTTCACAATATATGCCCAGGTCTCTAGTGTTGGGCGGGTGTCTTTATCTCAACTCTACCGTGCAACCATAGGGAACCACTGTAAGGTGTGGTGGTCATTAAGGAAATCAGGGATATACGGCCTTCAACTCCATCAACTCCTACCATGCAACCAAAAGGGACCACTCTGGTGAATAGTGGTATAACAAGTATGGCGGGGTTGCATGGCCTTCAACGAACACAAAAATGGGGCCCAGATGTAATCGTGGTGTGGGCCCTAGTGTTCCTCCTCCTCAGCTGCCAATTGTAGGGCCATCATCGTTGTCAATTAAAAGTGTAGGTCTAATGTCTCCTCCTTGACAACATGATGCGCACCATCTCTCCATGGGAAACTCGGACAGCTGGCCTCCGGTGGATTTTTTTTTTTGTTCCCCGTTTAAGGTTTTTTCGGGAAGTTTTTTTTTTTTTACCTGAGAAATGGCGGCGGTCGCCGTAAGGAGGGCAGCGGTCGCCGCCATTAAACGGCGGTCGCCGTAATTAAATGGTGGTCGCTGCCATCAATGGCGGACGCAGGTGGGGCCCAGTGGGGGCTGTAGCCCCCACTGGAATTTTCAAAAAAATAAAAAAATTAAATTTATATGAGATTTTTTCCCCTCACCCAAAGTTTTTGAAATTTTTTTTCCCAAAAAAGTTCAAACTATTTTTTGTATTTTTTTAATTTTAAAAATATTTTTTACATAGGATTTATTATGCATAATTCTCAAAATTACTAAAATTTATCCAAATTTGCATACAATTTTTCAATAAAATATGTAATATTTTCACTATATTTATCTTTATTTGTGTTAAAACTTTTAAAATTTAGGGTTTATGGATTTGTAAATTTTACAAATTAATTTTTATACAAATTTGTTGAAATTACGCAGTAAAAGTAGTTTGTAATGATAAAATTTGTGTAATTTTTGGTCAATTTTGAGTAAAATTTCATTTGAAGTTTGATTATAGATTTTGTTGTTTGAAATTGAGATTGTTTGTGGAAAACAGATTATAGAATTAAAAATTACGGTTTAGGGTTTTGTGTAAGGTAGACGGTAATATTTTACTCTTCAAGATTTTAGCCCCCACTGGATTAAATTCCTGCGTCCGCCCCTGGCTGCCATTTGCCGTAGCGAAGCATTCGAAAGTGGGATTGGTTGCGGTCGTCGTAAGTTTGGCGGCGGTCGTCGCCTCTCCTTCTTCGCTTTTTTTTTTCCACACTTCCTGCAGGTTAGTTCGACACAGAACTACAAAAACTACAAAAGTAAAAAAAATCAAAAGAAAATAAACTAAGGGAAGGAAAAGAAAGTACCTAACATCGGGGTGCCTCCCGAGAAGCGCCTTGTTTACTGTCGTGGCTCGACATCCTACTCAATCCTCCTCAACTCGGGTTTGTCCTAGCACTTGAACTCCTGAGATCTATATCAGGGGAATGTCTCTTTGTATACTCCCTGTAGAGCTTTTTCCTCATGCTTGTGTACTTCATGATGGTTGGACCGCTGTTCATATCTATGAATTCACTTGACATCTTCAGAAATGGCCTACCCAACATCTCAGGGCCTGTATGTTTGTTCTGCCCCGCATCCAGCATGTAAAAATTCGCCACCTGAATCAAGTCCTCCTTCTTGTGCTTCCCCTTTGGTTTCTTCTTGATATTGCCAAGCGCCCTTAAAAATTATTTGCAGCGAGGGATACTGTTTGTCAATGTGACCAAAGGAACGGTTTCTGCACAGTTACGGAAGGCCTCATAGATTTCATTGTTGTTCTTCAACCTTCGAGTATCTTGTAATGCCTCAGGGAAGGGTGCAACGGGGTGCAGCGCAATGAGCGGGGAGGAGTTTAGATGCACATACTCATCATAGGCAGCCTCGAGAGGGTCGAGGGCTGCCGGGGAATTTTCGAGAGGAACGAGCGTCGCAAGATCGTTTTCACGATCGCGGCTCTCCTCCTCTTGGTCGCTGAATTCCTCCAGTCCCAAAAAATACTCTTCTTCAGAAAGCACAACGCGGTCCAAAATATCGTCTGGAATACCCATCTCCTCAGTGGGTGAACCGAGGTCGAGGTATACCTCCCGCGGTCTTGGGTTCTCTTCTGCAGATATCTCGTTGTATTCTGCACCCGTCTCACAAATTTGTTCTTCCCTTTCAGCTAAGGGGGTGACATGCAGCTGCTCAGTACTTTGTAGGGTCATCGAGAAGACATTCTTTTCCTGGTGCACCACTGGGTGAGATAGTGGTTCTGCCGACGTCATGGCCTCCATTCTGCTCATTGCTTGCACCAATTGCTCCGTCTACCTCTCAGAGTTCTGGATATAGGACTTCATTTGCTGTTCAAGTTGGATCGTGCTCTGATTGAGAGATCGAAACATGTCCTCCAATGACATGGAGGGACTTGGATTGTGCCCCATCTGATTCTCCAAGGTCCGAAATAAATCCGCAGTAGACTGTGAGACATAGTAATCTGGATTGGACACTGGTGGGCTATGCTCGTAGGCTGGGTAGTACTGCAGTGGAGTACCCTGTTGATAGAACGACTGTGGTCCCGGGTAAAACTCCTGGTAATCATGACCATAAGGGGGATAATGTTGGTGCCCATAACTCGAATTGGGGTGATCTCTCCACCCTGGAGTGTATGCGTATGAGTATGGGTCATATTGCGGCTCCTGATGGAAGTGGGGAAATATATCCATCTCTGTAACAAAATCAAAAAGGAAAAACAAAAATCAATAGCACGGGTGTGGACCGTAAGATAGGTCCACACAATAGTTGACACACAAATCGCACACAAAATAGATTATTGCCTCCCCGGCAACGGCGCCAATTTGATAACAGGAATTTTTTGTGCTAATTACTGCTATGCAAAATATCCAAACAAACCTTAAACCGTAGTCCTAGGTAAGTAAAGGTCGAGTCCACAGGGAGACAGAGTCTATCTTTATATGCAATTTATATGTCAATCCAAAGTAACCAAAAGGGGGGTTTTGTATGTTTCAGTAAATCTAAGCATGCAAAGGCAAACAGACTAAAGATGATGATTTCAGTAATGGGGAAAATAGCTGAGTCAAACAACATCCACTATTCGTATGACAAGTTGATCTTAGAAAATCATTCAATATTTCATGCAATGGAAATTCCAATTCCTTTTCAGATATAACTAATAGCACAACCAGATACTATTAGCACTAACTAATTAAACAACCCTGAAACTATCAAGATTCAGTTTAACAGCAGCGTTACGGATATGAATATAGTTGGATACAATTCTAGCATAAAACAACCAGCTTTTATCCTAGAATGTAAATCAGTTCTCTTCTGCATAAGACTAGCACAACCAGATACTAGTACGATGCAGTTGCTACTCTGAAATAGATATGCTCAACCAGTAACAATCTAGATCTAGCAATCAATCAATAGAAACAAACCCTAGTTGCGCAGGCTAGAGATTATCAATATTAATCATAAGCAATCAAGCAAGAGAATAGATAAAATCCATGCAAAAGATAAGGAACGAGAATCTCACAACTGAATCAAAACGAAAGCTTCAGCGTCTGACTAAGCAAGAGTGGCTTAGTTCTTCATAGCAAAGTACGTAGAAAGGGAAAAGATGAAATTAGGGTTCGAGAGAGGAAAACAAGCCTTTCCTCTACCCTTAAATACTAAAAATAAATAAGATCTCTAAAATTAACATTACACGAAATACTGAAACGTAATAAAAATAGTCCAAAATAAAACAAATAAAGAAACGGGCTCGGTGGACTTCTGACACGGACGGCGGCGGTCGCCGCTGAGATTTCTTCGGTTCAGCTCCTGCGACACTTCCGTAAAAACGCCATAACTTTTGATTCCCAACTAGGATTGCGCTCATATTTTGAGTACTTGTAGTAGACTTTAAGATCTAACTCCTCGAATTGGAATCACTCCATTTGGACATCTGAGTAGAGAGAACGAACCAATTGAATTCAGTACATTGTTCTTCTACTCTCGTGTGGACTCTCTCCTTGGTTCTTCTTCGTCTCCTCAGTGGTCAACTCCTCTTCCTCTGGATATCTTCAATTTGCTTCTCCAGACCACCAAATCCACACTTCTCCTATCTAACTCCATAATCCACAGTTGTGCACTAAATCCATCCAAATGACACCTCAAACCTGGTAACAACCCCTAGAAATGCACTACAAAATAGTGTCGATCAGTGATCCATTCATAATTTGGAAGATCATCAACTCAAAATCAAATAAATCATTATCTTGATTTCTAGAAAAGCGATGCCTCAAAATGGGTACATTCAAACCTTTAATTTAGATAAGATTAGTCTCCACGACATATGACGTGGCATCATACATCTGGTACTAGACTAATGACCAACCACCTTAATATCTTCAAGACCTTATAATTAAACCATACACAATTAGACTCTAGTTATAAACCATAACCATGACTACGGTTGCGCGCTTAACTGTAACCCCTTCCACACCCTCTACTAGAGGTGGCATGCTTCAAGCATGCTAGAGGTTGTTAGCATATGGTCTTCTACTACTAAGTCGTGTTTGGTGGTTATTTATAAATTGTTCTGAATATGACATAGACCCATTATTCTTGTACTAATACTGGAGTACATGATTTGGTATGAGATCCTCTAACTCTTCCAGACTTTATAATGATCCCTAATATTCAAAATTCGAATCTTCAAGATCTCGTGTAGTTGATGATAGTTAAGATCATGCATAACACAAGTCTACGGGAATTCAAGTGCCACATGTTTCTCCCAATTTTTTACCAACCAATAAGTTTGGCATTAAAAACTCATAACAAGTTGTTTCTTCCGGAAACACTTAGAGTATACAAATTAAAATATACCAATCATCACAAATAAGATGAACAAGAAATTAATAAGAATGAATTGTATATGAAATATATATAACAATATATAGGAAAAAGTAAATGAATGATAAACATAGTAAATTTTAATTTGTACACTTCGGGTGACAAATACTAGACGTTTTATCATATTCTCCAAGAATAAAAATCTCAGAAAATCTCAATTGTCAACTTTGGGTGACAACTAGATAAGTATATCATTTCTTTCAATAACTTTTATCATCTACTAATATTTATTTATATATGTGTAAGTTTTATCCACTTTGGGGAATTAAATCCATGAAACTTCACACATTAAACATCCATAAACAATATATAGTCAAAGCTCATAAATATAATAAGTTATGAAAAATTGACCAACATCCCATAATAAATGCATTCTCCATAAACAAGTTCTATTTTTAACATTAAATATGTAATAAAACATAATAAATAATAATACGCATCAATGAGGAATATATCAATTAAATTAACAATTAGCTAGTTGGATATATAAGCTTGTAATACATAAAAAATATAATATATATCAATTTTAAAATTAACAATATACAAACTGAACTAAACTTTATCAAAGTAAAATTTCTCTGTTTTTTTACCACTTGCTACGGGAAGTGATATCTCAAATGTGTTTCATCATCTACTTCGAGAGATGATCTAAATATTGTAACATCTACTTCAGAGGTTTATATTTGTCTCAATTTTGTATACATGTCTACTTCGAGAGATATATATACATATCACTTTATAGTATAATTCATGATCATCTCTATTAGATAATACAATTCATGTTTTCATTCACTTCAAAGACCGACTTTCACCATTACAAGACGGTATTCACCACTTATGGGAATACAATTTGTCACTACGGGGACACAAGTTGTCTCATATGTGCATCATCTTCGAAGGATGACACTCATCACTCCATCACTACGAGGACGTCACTTGGTTTCAATGTATATCCTCTTAAAGGGAATAAACCATCACTACCGGGATGATATTTCATGTAAATATATCCTATTCTAGGGATGCTGTTAGTTTATCTCTTCGGGGACTAATAAGCTTTATTAGCAGACATCAATTCAGGGGATTATACTATATTTACATACATCTAGTTCACGAAATATCATGTTTTATTTTCATAATATAAAATCTATGAATATAATAATTTCTCATACCTTTATCTTAGATGTGTAATGAGCACAATTTGTTTGTTAGAATTTGATTAGAATCAAACCCTCCATGTGAGGGGTAAGACTTCGCTTGAGAAAGATACAAAACGAGACTCAAATGGTTGAGCAATTCGTGTTGATAACGTGTTCTAATACTAGTGAGATTTCAATCTCAAGAAACTAAAGTGTAATCTCAATATGAAATAGGAGAGGTAGAAAGAAGAGAGAAAATGTGAACAAAGTCTTGTGTTTCTTTCATATTCTTATTTTTTGACATATGCCTCTATTTATAGGTTAATGGATGAACAATGTTACAAGACTATATTTGAATAAGAGAATAAATAGCCTAGATAACATATAGCTACTAAGGACATATTTGACCAAAATATTATAAATAAAACCCACTTTTTTTTCTCCTTTCATATTTTTCCATAACCCTAGTCAAATAGTAATTTGAGAAAAACTTTAAACATAGTGAACATTCAATCATTTATGTAAGATTTATCTAAGGTATTTACAATGACAAAATTGAATTCTTTTTCTTATGTACTAAAAAATGAATCTTACACCTTGAGTTGCCTTTCCCTTATTAAGGTTCCGCAAATCCACCGAAGAAGAAGACATCGAGGCATCAAGGGAAGTAAGCAGAGAGATGGCATTACAATGGATGATTCTCACGTACGTCGTCGCCGCCGAGGCGGCGCTTGCTCTTCTTCTTACTATTCCGTCTCCCAAGCTTCTCCGATCTCGCCTCGTTTCTCTCGTCTCTCTAATCCTTCAGCCTTGCATGTTCATCCTCCCCTTTGCTGCTTTCCAGCTCCTCGGTATACTTCAACAACCCTAATTCCTCTTCTTTCAATTTGAATTAGTTAATAGGATCTGATAAATATCGTTTTGATTGTACCTCTTTTCTTGTCTAGATATTTACTGGAAGAGTGAGCATCGATTGGTCTGCACATCTGACATCTGTACTGCCACGGAGAGAGATCGTTTCGAGAAAGCGGTGAGCGTTTTTTCACCTTGTCAGTTTTCAATATTTT
The DNA here is from genome assembly GCA_027886185.1 of Rheum nobile. Classification (NCBI taxonomy): domain Eukaryota; kingdom Viridiplantae; phylum Streptophyta; class Magnoliopsida; order Caryophyllales; family Polygonaceae; genus Rheum; species Rheum nobile. The sequence continues at coordinate 2,468,997 of WOAB01000056.1, forward strand.
GATTCTGATTTCTTATGCGATTTGCTTTTTGGGAGGGAGTTTGATTTTGCCTTTTGTTGATCTAGGCCGCTAGGTTAATTTTCTCGATTTGGTCTCAAATTTTGCTGAGCCTGGCGTCTCATTCGGATCTAGTTTAGGGATTTACTTTTGAGTGGAAGATCTGCCCAATTTGATGCTGTTCTACATTAGTTGTTGATTGTGTTGCTTGTTTGTGTAAGCAAAAGTCATTTAGTTAGATGGAGGAATAGGACAATATCATGGGGATCATAGAGAGTTTATAGCAATCCTTCTGAATCAGAAACGATTTGATAAACTCGATCCCAATCATCACTTGGTGTCAAAGTTTTAGAGCCTGAAACCATTTACAAGTCCTTTTCTTTTTTCGTCAAACTTCTCTTGCAAGTACTGTCAACATTAGACAAGGATTTCTGTTTTCACTTTCTTTACCTCTACACATCCTTGTCTTAGCATTGCTCCCGCCTTTCCTTGGTTTGGGAGACAGTCATTACTCATTTACACGAACTGTTTAGATGATAGTGTGCAACTATGCTAAAGATGTCTTGTATTATGAGTCAATCTGAAGCACAAAGTTGGGTAAAAGTACTCTCTAACATTCATCTGGGAGTTGGTTAAGTAAATGGCCTGATAGCCTTGATCTTATGCAGTGTTCAAGGGGAAATATCTATTAGAATTACTGAACTTGACATTCCTATCTAACTAGATGCATCCACCAAAAGAATTGTCAGAGCCACTTCTTGACAACCACCTTTTTATTTTCTTACTATCTCCTCCCGTGGTTGCATACTTTGGTCACAAGTTTGTATCTCCTTTTGTCCTTGTATGGAGGGAGTGTGTATAATTCCAAACTAATAAATAAGCTGATATAAATCATAGCTTAGATATGATTTGAAACTTCATTTAAGATACATTAATGGAGCCACAAATCTAGAAGCTGGATTGTGTGTTCTGGTTGTTATTAAACTTTAAAAGATCTGCTTTCTATTAACAGATTAGAAGGTGAATAGTGCCAGATATTGGTTCATTTTATGAGCAAAATCCCATATCCCATACAATGAAAAAAGAAGTGGCAGTACAAAGCCTTGACGTTTCTTCATATTTCTTAATGACTCTTGTTGTGCTCACTTGTTAATACACTGCACATTGCAGCTCTACAAATCTCAGAGGAATATAGTTCTGTGTGTTGCAGCCTGCCTTCTGTATTGGTATGTCTCCATTCAATGTCCTCACATAATGCATCACAAATGGTAATATAACTTTTTAGTATTTCTACTTACATTCATGCTGCTGAAAATGCTGTAGGTGCATCTACCGCATTTGCAAATATAACAAGGAAATTGAGAATTTGGAGGAGGTTGAGAAGAGGTACAAGAAGCTGTAATTTCTCACTCTTTTACATGTTTCACTTACATGACATGGAGATTATGTTGTACTTCTGTAGCTGTTAAGAATGTGAACTGCGTTGAGACATGGACTTCGTGAATGTCACCATACACTTTCTCTTTCTGCTTGAACTCATAAATACATGGATCGTTTTTTTATGAGAAAATGCTCACATTGATATCACATTTGCATTGCCTTCGTTTTCACCGTAATTGTGCATCTCGCTTTGTTTTGAGAGCAAGGGATTAATGAAGATAGGGATGGCAACGAGGCTGTTACCGTCCCCATCCCCGTGTATTTGTATTTTTATTTTTATTTGTATACCAGTAATACCACCTCCGTATTTGTAATAAACTTGCAAAACTCATTTTGCTTTCACTATAAATAAAATATTAAAATTAATGGGTTGAAAAAAAAACTCAATTCATTTTTTGTCACCATTTAATTATCCATCTCTATGGTAGGAAATCCCCACCAAATTTATAAATTAGGTGGTTCATGAGTCATGACCCAGTTGAGCTGCACCTGCTTTTGCCAAGTATACTTCGTATCGTATGCCATTTACTAATCCTGCAGGAAGGATTGTTTTTTCTAAAATAAGCTCAAACAATCAAAAATTCAAAGTAACCCAAAAGTAGGCTTCGGAAGAAATTCTCAATATTGACACTGGAAGTTGAGTAGTCGTTGAACCTAGGAACAAGAAGTTGCTGGAAATTGGGCGACTTAAGGGTTCATTTGGATTACCGTTCATAATGCATTAAGATTCAATGTAAGATACTGCAACTTAATACATTGTAATATATTATGGAAGTCGGAGAGTCACACTTCCAACAAAAAATCAAGCATTAATGTTTGGTGTGATACAACCTTGGAAGAGATGAGTGGAAAATTACACAAACATATTTTTGAATAAAACACAAGTCTTTAAACTCGTGGTAGAAGATGTTTAACTAGACATCAATGACAATTCTGTCAATATTTTTACATCAAAATGATTTGAGATGTTGACTAAATTGACTATACGAGCTCTTGTGAAGACCTTAGATTGACATTGTCCAAATTTATTGCCAATATTGAGTTCTGTAACTCGGTAAAAATGGAAATGGGATCCACGAGCTGTAAATAAACTGCATCTCAAAACATAATTTAATAGTTTAGATTTTATTATATTTTTTAAAAACTACTTATTTCTATTAGGATAATAGTAAATATTAGTACATGTGATCACAAGATTCCCAACGGATACCGGCTAAAATTTGAAACACCTTGTATAGTTGTATGTACCACACCATAGGACACCATAATTTTTTTCCCTAAAGCGAAACCTAAGTTTCTGATGCCTAAATATTTTTCCTTGTAGGAAACGATAAATTATCCAACTCACAGAGAAATAGAACAGCCAACCAATTCGGACCGGGTATAAGCTAGTGACACATAAAAAAGGCAAAAGTTTCAGCTCAAGATAACAAAATCCAATCACCAGCTAGTTTGATACATATAAAGCTAACACTTTCGGCTCAATATAAGCATCTTTACAGGCCGGTGACAACAATAATCGCATCCCTCTATAATGAGCTTCTAACGAAATTAAATTAGGATTTTCTACTGGCTTCTCAAATCTCAATATATATGTAATGTAATGTACATGAGCAATTTGTAAGTAGTAACATGCCAAAGACAACATGTTTGGCAAGACAATGGCGTGCAATTGCAAGTTGCAATACACTTACTACGGAATAGCTCTCTGTCTCATCCATTTGGTAGCTGACCACTTCTCTCCTGATAGCACTTCACATCCTCCATGAACACTCCTCGGATCCGACTGTCCATCTAGCCCCTGGAAAAATGACAAGAAACGACCTTTATATACATGAGACTGAGCGTTTGACAAATAAGGCGATCGTTTACAACTTTTGCCAGCACGAGCTCTGAAGAACACCCCCAACCAAAGAGGAAGAGAACAGGAAGCAAGGAGCTCCACTGTATTCGGTATCAGTCAACATAATTTCCTTTTATTTCTACAATGGAGCTCCCATTGGTGAGTGACCGCTATAATTTACTGCTGATCCAGATAAAACAATAGCTTTCATTAATCTGATATGTTCTCAGTTATTTCTCTCTTTTCCTTTGCATATTATGGTCAACAATTGGGCTAGTCATGGTGTTTAGACAACATTACAGGCCTTCCCTTGATTCTAAATAGATTGAACATGACTAGAATGTCATTTGTGTATTAAAACTAAAGGACTAAGGAAGGATGAAAAAGTCCATTGAAGATTGAATCAAGAAGTGGCATCCATTCTTTGGTTCATGTTCTTCTCAAAAAAATAAAGCAGTTGAAGCCAAATTCAAAGTTACTAACTAGCCACTACCTAGAGCAACATTTTGTGATCTATTTCATAATGACTGAAAGAGAGTTTAGGTGCATACCATGCTCCAGAATAGCACTGCATCTCCTTTATTAGGTTTTACACATGTTCCTGTAACAGTCTTACCACCGCAGCTACACTCACCTGAGCCAGCCTGAGAAACCAACATAATTTAGTTTGACGATAACAAGGAGTAACTGAAGACATCATTCGTTATGTCAATTCAAGCCCACAAAGTTCTGACTACTTAAAGGCTGCTGTGCCAATGCTATACGTATTTTAGCATTTGACTAATTTGCAACTGTATTTTTTTAGCATTCCTTTGGCACTCGGTTCTGACTACTTGAAGGTTGCTGTATCAATGGTTTGTATTTTTTGAGCTCAAGGATCCATTGCTCAGCTATGCAATGAATCCTCAAGTTCAAAAAACCTTTGTGCATTCTTCACTACCATCTGAGTACCATGCGTAGGTTCCTTGAATCTTTCAATTCCATGTGACTCAATTGCCTCAAATTTGAACAAAAACAATGGCATAAATTAGAGACTAGAGAGTGCCACAGTAAATTTCATTGGTTAATTTTCACCGGACTTTATCATAAAATATCAGGAAACCATTACTTTTTAATATAGACATCAAGCTCCATATATATGTCAAGAAATTATTGCCACAGATATACAGAAGTGTGTAAAGTTTCAGGAAACGTTTACCAAGGGAAAATATGTCTCTCCCCCCTCAACATTATCACTTAAATACATGAGCATCGTCGCAATCCTTTGGCCACCACGTTTCACATTGAACTGAAATGAGAAACAAGAAACCTTTTTTTTAGAAACTGAAGACTGATAGTTAATAAAAGTAAGGCAAGGAATTTGAGCACAATGAGTAAAGAAAACTCACCGAATCAGAGAAATAGTCATGATGAGGACGATAATACTGATTTTTTTCATACCTGTGCATCTGCAGGTGTTAGCCCTTCATTATAAAGCAGTTAGTTTTACTTTATCTGAAGAAAGGTCTTTTGAGTGAAAAATCTCATAAACCTACCTCAAGACTTGAATAAGCTCACCATTTTCAATTGGTACTTGAGAATAGACAGAAATTCTCTTTTCAATTGCCTGTTAGGAATAGATAAGAGGGAATATTTAGCATCTAAGTGCAGACCCATCTATAACAATGAGAAATTGAATGAACATAAAACGGCTGTATAAACAACACTGAAGCATTAAATTAGAAAGTTAATCCCTTTGAAGCCCCTAGTCCACACACCCTCTTCTTTTGGATTGGGGAGAAGCAGAGAGAGTTAGTGAGGAAGAGAGTGAATTTGTAGAAAAGGGTAAACTTCAAACATAATAGAGCAACTTGTGTACTTGCCCTTTACATAAAGGACTGAAGCATTGAAACTCCTCATCACACTAAAAAATGAATATCTGATTCCACTCTACGAGTACTATTCTTTATTTTTAACACACCATGAGTCCATGACCAAGAATATAGCATTGGCTTGAAAAGATAATATTCTAAATACTAAGATAACTATTTTTATCTCCACAAAGACGGCAGAACAAATGTATAATCTCAATGGGGGATGATTCACAAATCATGTGTTTCAGCGTTTGTGTATTTGGCCTATAATCTAAAGCATGCATATGCACTTTACACTTTTATGTTAGAAAACCATAGCATAGAAGATAAGTGAGGACCAAAAAGGCAAAAATTGACCTGTATCATTGGATACTTCCTCTCCTCTGAATTTAGAAACATGCCTGAGCTTGTCCTAACTTCGCTTTTAACTCCCTTCATGTCATACAAAAACCATGATTAGATGAGCAGGTATACATTGAAAAATAATTATCATACAAAGGTTAAACAAGAATAAATTTTGGTCGGTCCCAAGATTTTTTGTTTTTGAAGAAAAAGTCTTAATATGGGTATACTTCTGTATCTTATCGTTTACTTTGGTTCTTTATGGTCATAAAATATTAATCTAATTCGGCAGTACATTTGCAAGAAATTATTCTTCGCAAAGGTCAAAGGCAAAGATAAAGAGTAGCACTGTTCTTTGAGAAAGGTCTATGCCGTTTAAGAAACATTCAGCAAAATATATGCGGCAAAACCTTCCCCGGACAGAACAAAAACTAATTGATGAATAGATGCATAATGCAATTTTTTTGGTCAAAATTGGTGAAATCTGCCTCATTTTGATCTTATGTCAAAAAATGGACTCCTTATTTGCTCCTGCATTTATCTTCTAAAACTTATAGCAAGATTCCCAGGTTTCAGGTTCTTTCTGATGATTTTCCACTACTAACTCATATATGTTAAGAGGGTATAATGAGATATTCATTATGGGTCAAACAATTTTAAGCTGAGAAGATCATTAGTGAATGAGCACTTACAGGTTAGTATGCAAGTAAAACTGATGAGAGCACAGAAAGGTCATGTAGTTGCTGTTTCTCGGTAATGCTTTTTAACGTCTCTTGGTATAAAATAACTTATATTTGAAACATCTTTGAAGCAAGTAACATAAACCGTGTTTAAAACAGACGAACAGAAGCAAACAACTCCTTACAACAATAACATAATGGAGACTGCACCAAAGAGGGTAGAGAAAGATGCAAACCTTTCCAGTTTTTGTATCAACAACGGTAGAAACTTGAAGACGAGGCGACGCAGTTGCACGAAGGTAATCACATTCCTGCAAAATCAGTTTATATCAAACAAGATGAAAAAGACGTCAATGAGCTGATACCTGATTTAATCAAAGCTACTCCCATTCTTTACTAATAGGTTAGTAGGATGAAAATGATACAGGAAAGGAATAATGACAAAAGCGAGCTTACGTACATTAAGGCTGGACCCATTCCTATATCACATTATACTTTCTGAATTTTTAAAGCAACCCAAACTTAAAAGTGACAGAATTTTTATTCTTATCCTGTTTTAAAAGTTAATAAATTATAGGGCAAGTCTTCTTTGAACTCTATTGGATGGAAAATTTCCAGTTTAATAAGCAGAAAGCATTAATATGATTACAGACTTAAGATTCAAATATAGAAGAGATCATACCAACACTCAGATCCAATAGATTCAAACCATGACAATATTTGGGTACAAGTGTTTGAAAGATTGTAAGTAAAGGAGAAGTTGGTTAAAATGGATAAATCATGTACCTCCATGCTCAAAAAATTATGAAGGACAATAATTCGAGGTTCCCAGCTAACAATTTCAGGCTTAACCTGCATTCCCAACGTACAAAAGGTGAATGGGGCTACACTGAAAAAGGCAACACACATTCATCACCTCTTAAGAAAATATGCACTATGCAATTACTGAATTCACAATTGGAGGAAGACACTTGAGTAAATAGCCATATACCAAACCTACTCCCTACCCACACCACAAAAATGGTAATAGAAGAAACAGAAACATAAAACATAGATACAGAACAATAGCATTTTGTGGAAATTGAAAAGAAAAGAAGACAAGAAACCCACTACTTTGAGTGCACAGTGCCCTTTACAAAAAAAAAGAATGAAAAATCATTAATCAAGATTATCAAAGCTGTAAAATAAACCAGAGTCAAGTAGTCAAAGCTGAGATCCTCAGGTGGGACTGCTTCTCATCTGAATGTAAAGTAGCATCTCCAACACCCAGATGCAATTAAGGCTAGTAACTGTCTTTTTAGAGATTTATTGTCTCCGTTAGGAGTAATTGAGGGTGCCAACCATAACTAACATTTCAAAGACAAAAAAGAAAGGGAAGAAGGTCACATACAAGTTCTGCATAGCTCTAATCTAAAGCTCTCAAATGCACCAGGGTCACTCACAAGTGGTCCACTACCAGCACGTATTTTATTATTATTTTAATATTTATTATAAAATATTTGTTTTTTATACTCTATACTTCTTACTTGGTATCTTACAAACTTTCTGCATATTGCTTAGATCAACATCTTTATGTAGGTCTTCTGCCTCAGATAGTCAGATGACACAGCAACTTCTTGGGTGTGCCTTCCCCCTTTGACTATGTTTCTCCAAGTGTTAAGTTAGTTTCAACCACAAGAAAATGCAAAAGAAAAAGAAGCAAATCAGAACCACTAAATGCCCTCTACTCTCAATAGAACTAATGAGAGATCTCATGTAAAAGCAGGAAATACAATTGTCCGTGCTTAAGGAATTATGCCACTTGGACTTGGAAGATGGATGAGGAAGAATCATATGAAAAAGCACCAGAAGACAGTACAAGCTATTTACTTCTTTATATTCTAATAAAAGAACTGGGAGCAGTTGAGAAGATGACATAATGTGAGCAACCCTACCTTAAGAATTTCTAAGTGGCCTCAAATACTTTTAGGTTTTTGCTTTGTATGACATCTAAATGGGGGTTCTTTAGGCGTAGAGGGCTCATGATCTTTCAGTAAAATTGATGGGAAGCAAAATGGTATCCGCGAAGCATTTCAACAGATCAGGCCAATGTTAGAGAAAGACTGAAAGACATTAAGCAATCTGATACTTTTACATGGGCTAGGATGGGAAATCATGTTCCAAACTCTTATGTAATAAGAATATACTATTAACCTTCGGTTGAGGGGAGCAACTTACATATCCAATTCTTAAAATGGCTGCTTCCTTGTCATTTGCCCAACTAGATAAACCTATCAGGAAATCAAGCAAAAATGATTGCATAAGTCAGTTAACAATATCAGAATACAAATGGCTTGTCAGATAAAAAATATAAATGTGCAAAAAATAATAAGCAATTTATAAATAATATCTTTTACACACAGATTACAAGAGGTTGAACCAAACATAAACACGATACTGACCTCCAGACATCTTGAGATAGCTACTAGAATGAGTACGCTGCAATGTTCTAAAAGACGTAAAACCAGTACCTGTAAGCAATTAGCACACTCATCTGGTGATCTTGCATAAAGTGACATGAGAAATTTTGTTTCATACTTTCATTAATAATTCTTAAACACCAACCCTGGCCCTGAGTGATGGTTAAGCACATTAAAGATTAGAAAAAAACATTATTCAATGACCAGATCACATCTTTTCATAAAATAAAAATTACCATCTGTAAAAAGATATTGCAACTTGACACTTCTTCTTTTTCAAGTAAATTTATTCACTGCCCACCCCAAGGCAAAAGCTACCATTTTCCTCAATTCATCTAAAACACAAACAATATCCACAAATATGGTTATAGGGTGAATGCTTCAAAGTATCTTAAGAGAAAAGCACTATTGTTTTATAAACAAAGTCCCATAGTCATAAGCTATAAACAATTTATATCTTTCACCAATACACAACCGAAAATTTAATCATCTATTATGTTTAAATAGCAACATTTAACAACTTTTCTTTATATTGTATGATAGACAAGACATTCAACAATATAGCATATACAACAGTGACAGAGGAGTGCTAGTATGTACCAGAAGAGTCTTCAAGCCTATTTATGAATGCTAACTGAAATAGAGCACCTGCAAATTTCCAATAAAAGAATATCAGCAAGGCTATGTGCAATTCAATCAGGAACAACGTCAACAGTTCCGTTCTCCGCCTCGAAAAAAGAAGAAAGAAAAAACAAAGCTCATGAAGAAAATTTGCTCATGAAGAAAATTTAATCATCTATTATGTTTAAATAGCAACACCACCTAGTGCTTTAGCAACTAATAGAAAATTTACTTCAAAAGAACAAAAAGATAATGAACAAAAGAATTTTAAAAGCATTGTGCACCAATGAACAAATGGTATTTTGTGCTTTCGGGAAAAAAGAGAAAGACAAACAGAATTTTGTAGAAAAATTGTGAGGCTGTTGTAAGCATCCTATAGCTGCAGAATATGAGTTATATGGATGTAGTGTAGGTTTACAGGCTTACAATGCATCATCTACTGACTGAGTGACTGGATCCTTCAGCAGTTTCAACCCTTCTTTACTTTCTTTAGAAACCATGGATTGTTTTCTTTTCTTATAGAACAACAGTAGCAGTTATAGAGCTGCAAACTGAGGCCCCGTTCGAGAGCACACTCATTATACATTATAAGAGCTTATAATCTATTAAAAGCAATAAGCTTAGTGCGGTCCATTAGCCCATTTATTTCCATACTCCCTTCTAGATCTCTACCTTCTAGATAAAACCTGCAATCTCTTTTCCATTTATTAATATATAATAATGTATAATATGATAGATCTGAACGGGGCCTGAATCTTAGATATGGCCTGATTGTGCTATAAAATGACTTCAACTTTTCCTCGAAATGTATATTGATGGATCAGGCCTTGTGTGTTAGTGTGTCTCCCCCCCCCCCCCCCACAACTTTTTCTCTCTCTTACATCTTCATTTTGCAGTTTCTTAACTCAATCAAACCATTTCACATTCCCTAATGCAAACACTTGGCAAAAGTGGGAAGGCCCTCTAGATGTTTCGAGCCCCAAATTACAGAAAAGACCTAAATGCACTATGGGGGTTTTAATATTCATGTGCAGATGTCAAGAAAAGCCTAATAGAGCCACATTTCCTTCCATGAAACTACTTCTGGATGTTTCTGAGGGTCAGGCAGTCACTTAGTTTATTTCTGGCCTCTTTGATCTGTGGTTTTCACTTCGCAGGTGGAATAAAGTAGAGAACTGTTACAAAAGCATTAAAGGGGATCAAAGGTTATAAGAAAGGGGTTATACACTTAGACCATCTGAGTTGAAGTTTCCTGATGACACTATGTTACACTATTTTAAGAATGACTTGCCTCTTCTTCTAGTACCGAAGTGTTTTCTTATATAAAAATCACTTGAACAAAAGAGTTAACAAATTAATAAGCACATCCTCAAACAGCAGTACCTCCATAAGCAAACAAGAATTCATATATAAATGATGAACCACATAATCACCAATACAAAGACCATTTTTCCAGGGTTTTAGGAATTGAAAAGCACCAGAAATTATTCTGGTGAGATGCGTCATTGAAAACTAAACATATCATTTTGTGGCATTAGAAAAACTCTTGGCGCCAGCGCCATTAAGTCATGAAGGCAGGTGACAATTCACAAACCAAAATCTGATCAAGAACGAGCGACATTGTGGTTATTTGCTGGATTTTTTTACAAAACGGCAAGAATAGAAGAACTCTTTTTCACAAAAGAGTCCAGAACTGATGAAACAGATTCTTGTCCGACCAATGACTATTTCGCTGGAATTACTTCACACTACAGCTAAGATATCACCATCGATATTAAATTAGAATATCAGATCATGCTATTGGAACCAAAATCTGCATCTGCAACCCACTGTGCACAGAAACACACGCCTCCAAACTGGAATCAGCATATGATGAGAAATGTGAATTCATCCAAAGATGCAGGTCAAGAAAAACAACAGAACTTAATTTTCAAAAAACGCGGAAATTGAAGCTAAAAAGTAATCAAATACGAAACCACGATGCTTCCTCCATAACAGGATATCTGATTCCGAATCTATGAAACAGAAAGATAAAAAAAAATAGAAGCGCTGAATTTGCAACATGCAAACAGAGCAATCTAGATCCATAAAACATCATCCCAGTGTAAGAAACAATGATTACAAACACAAAAACAGCTTCATCCATGAGTACGCTTCACGGTCAGAGAAATTTTACCAATAATCATCCCGACGGTGACAAAAGTCAGAAGACCGAAAATAATGCTCATCGGAGACGCCATTGGAGAGCGAGATCGAGTATGCAGATTCTCGGAGGGATCTGATAGAGAGAGGAGTTTGAGTCCTCTCGATTGAGAGGTGGAATTGAAATGGCGGAGTTCGTGAAACCGCTTTTTGTAAGTTGCGAGTGCCCACCGAATTACCGAAATAAGTCATATACTAGTACTCGTACGTCGCTCCTTCCCAGTTTGCTTTGCGTTTCTTATTAGAATTTTTGCAAACGGGGGGAAGACTTTCGTGACCCGACAAAATATTAATCGACTTTTTTGGGTGTACTTCAGTCTGGTCGAAATATCAGGCAGAAATTGATTTTTGTGGTAATAGCTTCATTTTATCAAAATAAATTTCATATATATATAAATATTTATTTTTTCTTGCTTATATACATATAATTTTAAATTATAATATTTTAGTTTATAACAAATTTTTATTTATACCATAAATAAGAAGATAATTTTCATCTCATTCATTGGGAGAAATTATTGTCGAACATTAAATTGAGGATTCTCGTTACGTAATTTAAATTAAAAATGTGCTTATTATTAGACAATCACTAAGTACATGGATTTAAAAAAGCATATGAATGGAAGAGAAAAAAAGTATGGAAGAGAGTTTCTATCCTCTCTCTTCCTTTCTGATGGATAAAATATTTCATACCCATGGTTTTGTCCCATGATTTTGCTAGCCCATAATTTCATACACATGATTTTGTCTCATGGTTTTGGTAGCCCATAGTTTTTGGCCCATGGTTTGCCAACCTAATACACTATATATATTGTCCTCCATGAAGCAAGCCTCAGAGGCACATTAGCATATTTCAATTTAAGTGAAATAATAAAATAAGGGGAGATTAGAAGGCGAAAGATCGGATTCTCATTTTTCAAGGTGATTATTCTTCAAGTCGAGATCATTAATTGTAGTACGAAAAATCTCTACTACAGTTTGGCGTCGTCTGTGGAAAAACGAAAACAAGAATGATCATCGGGAGAACTACGAGGAGTTCAGCGGCGGAGGACGCCCGAAGGGCTGAGATGGATCAAGCCCTAGAGCGTCAGCGTTTGGAATTTGAAGTGATCTTGGCAGATAAGGAGACGCAAGTTCGTGTGGCCAGGGGAGAGGCGGCCGAGGCTCGACGGCTACTCGACAAGGCAAGGGACAAGCGTCCAACGGAAGAGCATGAAACTAATGGCGGTATGGGACATCTGCGAAGTGTGATTGAGGCCAACACGACTCGCGAGCGGACCAACCCCAGGGTTGTGAGTGGCGGGCGTTCCGATCTTGTTGCTAGGGCTGTGAGTTTCGAGCAAGACCGTCACCGAGGGAGAAGCCTGGACGGAAGCATGCTGAGGACGGCTTCGTCTTCATCTCGGCATGAGCCGCTCCAGAGTGGGAGGCGAGGTGAGCCGCGCGAGGCTGGGGCAGATCATAACCACCGCGCGCGTACCCGGCGTTCTCGGTCCCCTCCTGTGCGCATGCATTGGGAAAGGGAAGGAAGCGTCGAGTCTGGACGAATTCGAGGCCGGGACAGCGAGAGGTTCCGGGACGCGGAAAAGCGTTTGATGCGCTTGCTTGACAATCAGGGAGAATCTTTGATCAACGCTCAAGAGCAAGCAGAGAAGAAGCTTGCTCGAATGACTTCTACACCGTTCGTGAAGCAAATCAGGGACCAACATCCCCCAGCTAAGTTTTCTACCCCTTCCTTTGAACTATATGATGGGAAGTCGGATCCCGTTAGTCACATAGCTATGTTTTCTCACAAGATGGCTTTGTGGATTGCGAATGATGCCTTGATGTGTAAAATGTTCCCTGCAAGCTTAGGTAAAATCGCAGCAAAGTGGTTCCACACCCTGAAATCTGATTCAATTTACTCGTGGGACCAGTTGGCCAAGAAGTTCGTGTCTCATTTTATTGCTAACAGCCGGGAGGCCCCGTCAGTTGATTCTTTGTATGCTTTAAAGATGCGTCGAGATGAAGGGCTGAGACAATTTGCCACAAGGTTTATGGAGTGTTATTCAGACATCGATGATTGTGATGAGAGATCAGCCGTGGGTGCTTTTAGGCTCACTCTAGCCCATGAAAATAAGCTTAGGGAAAGCCTGACATTGAGACAACCTGCAAGCATGACCGAGCTGCACGAGCGTCTAAGGCAGTATATGAAGCTTGAGGACGATACTAAGATGTCTCGCTCTCCCACCAGAAAGCAAGGGGGGGGGGGTGATGCCCAGGAAGCCAGGGTCCGACCTCCACACGGACGGGACAGGGGGCTTCTCCCACTGCCCGTTGCCCAGTCTGTCCATACTGAGTTTAAAATCCCCATGTACGAGATTCTAAGACAGATAAAGGACAAGCCTTTCTTCAGGTGGCCCGCTCCCATGAGAGATGGGCCGGAGCGAGATCAATCCAAGTTCTGTTTCTATCATAAAGACAAGGGACATGCAACTATTGAATGCAAATCCTTTAGGCGGTTCCTTGATCAAATGGTTGAGAAGGGAGAATTGAAGGAATTCCTAGACGGTAAGGGTGCACCGAAGGGTACCCAGGGTGGAAGGATAGTTCATGAAAAGCTAGCAGACAAGGCACCGGGGCCACCAAGGCAGGTTATTCACATGATTGAGGCATCGGCCATGCAAACTCAGTCGTCCAGACATGAGTTCAAGAAGAATTGTCATCGAATGGAAGTGTTAAAAGCGGAGGTTCAGGATAGCAAGAGGCCTCATTCGGAGGAGGTTATAAGGTTGTCGTTCTCTCATGAGGATTTGGAGGGCGTCCAGCTCCCACATAATGATCCGCTGGTTTTGACCATTGAGCTAGCATCGTTCGACGTACGTCGAGTTCTGGTTGATTCAGGTAGCTCGGTGGATATCATGTACTACGAGATGTTCAAGAAGCTTGGGAAAAGTCAGGAGGATTTGGTTCTTGTGTCTACGCAGTTGACAGGTTTAGGGTCGTTCCCTGTATGGCCCTTGGGCATGCTCAGGGAGACCGTCACGCTAGGAGGAAAGTATGTCACTGTTGAGTTCTTGGTGGTGAATGTTCCATGCACCTACAACGCTATCTTGGGGCGACCTTGGTTGCACGCTATGCAGGCGATCCATTCAACATTTCATCAAGCAATCATCTTCTCGCTGCAAGGAAGGGTGGTACGAGTCAGAGGCGATCAAAGGGTCGCCCGATATTGCCTTGGGGTGGAGGGTTCGGTCTCCTCGGTACACACCATTCAGGCTGATCCGCAAGTCCTTGACGACGTTGGCCATAATCCATCGGAGAAGTCAATCGAAGCCTTGCGAAAGATTTTGTGAGTACCTCTGAACCCGAAAAATCCTTTCTCGTTGGAGCTAACGTTTCAGGAGATGAATTAGAATCCTTAGCGGGGCTCTTAAGAAGGAACATAAAGGTGTTTGCGTGGAGCCCATATGAGATGTCGGGCTTGGACCCTGCAGTTGCCTGTCATAAGCTTAGCGTTCGTCCGGACGCAAAGTCTGTGGTTCAGAAAGCGAGACGATCCTCAGTTCAGCACTCAGACGTAGTCATCGCCGAGTTGGATAAGTTGGTTAATGTTGGGGCAGTAAGGGAGGTTCAGTACCCTACTTGGCTTGCCAATACTGTGGTTGTTAAGAAGAAGAGATTGGAGAGTTTGTGTGGACTTCACTGACTTGAACAAGGCATGTCCCAAAGACTTATATCCACTCCCCAAGATCGATCAATTGGTGGATGCGACAGCTGGGCATTCGAGAATGAGTTTCCTGGATGATTATAGGGGATACCATCAAATCCCTCTGCTAGAGGAAGATCAAGAGAAGACAGCGTTTATCACGCCTCGGGGCATCTTCTGCTATAAAGTCATGCCATTCGGACTAAAGAATGCAGGGGCCACTTTTCAGAGGGCTATTGTTTCTTTATTCGCTGACTTGATTGGATCCAGGGTAGAGGTCTATATCGATGATATGGTGGTCAAAAGCAGGCAGAAAGAAGACCACTTGGATGATCTGCAACAAGTATTCGACATCATGAAAAAATACAGCTTGCGTCTCAATGCTTCTAAGTGTGCGTTTGGCGTCAGTTCTGGCAAGTTCTTGGGACATCTGGTGACCCGTCGGGGAATTGAAGCAAGTCTAGATCAGATTAAAGCGATCCAGGCAATCCGCAGTCCGTCCTGTGTTAAGGAAGTTCAAAAATTGGCAGGTATGGCAGCTGCCTTAAATCGCTTTATTAGTAAATCCTCAGACAGGTGCGGGAACTTCTTCCGGTTAATGAGGGGAGAAAGGATTTTTCAGTGGGATGAGGAATGTGAGCAATCACTATTAGAATTAAAGGCATACCTTCAAAAGCCTCCAATTTTAACGGTTCCCGAGCCTAGTGAAGAATTGTCATTGTATTTATTAGTGTCGGATAGGGCAGTCAGCGCGGTCTTAATTAGGGAGGTTGGAGGAGCTCAGCACCCGGTCTATTATGTCAGCAAGACGCTCCTTGACGCAGAGTCCAGGTACACACCAATGGAGAAGTTACTTTTAGCTTTAGTACTGGCCTCGAGAAAACTCAATCATTATTTCCAAGTGCATGCTATTGTTGTTGTGACCGCTTTCCCTCTCAAAGCTTTGATGGCAAGTTCAGATTTGTCTGGGAGAGTGGCAAAGTGGGTTGTGGAGTTGGGGCAGTATGAGCTACGATATGTCCCAAGAGTAGCGATCAAGGGCCAAGTGCTTGCAGACTTCGTGGCGGAATTTGTTGGAGAGACTCCTGAGGAGATTAGTCCAGTTTGGAGTTTGCAGGTGAATCTTCAGCATACTTGGGAGCTCCAAGTCGATGGGGCATCAAACAGAAGAGGTGCAGGGGCAGGATTGGTGTTGAAATCCCCAACGGGGGAGACAATTCGCACGGCTGTAAAGTTGGGATTTCCAGCAACCAATAATGAAGCAGAGTATGAGGCTTTGATCTTGGGATTGACGGCAGCCAGAAACAAGGGAGCAAAGGAACTGGTAATTTATTTAGACTCGCAACTCATAGTCAATCAGGTTACGGGGGAGTATGGAGCAAAGTCATCACGTATGATGGCTTATCTGGAGAGGGCTCGCAGTTTGTTAGCAGAGTTTCAAGAGTTTAGAATGCACCAGATTCCGCGGGAACAAAACGAGGTGGCAGACGCGCTGGCCACTTTGGCGTCATCCAGCTCAGGCAGTCAGAGCTCCCGAATTACGATCAGCATCCTTGAGTCACCCAGCATTGAGAGCGAAGAAGTCCTTTGGCTCGACACTGGACCAAGTTGGATGGACCCCGTCTTTGATTACTTGCAACATGGTAAGTTGCCTGAGGATAAAAAAGAAGCACGACCAGTCAGACTCAAATCGGCGTTGTTCTGGATCTCACCAAGTGGGTTTCTATACCGAAAATCCTTCTCAGGACCCTATCTCAAGTGTGTACCGCCTTCTAAGGTGGAAAATTTTCTGTACGAAATTCATAAAGGGGTGTGCGGTTTCCATTCTGCTGCTAGGAGCCTGGCAATGAGAGCGAGAGCACAGGGGTATTGGTGGCCGTATATGCAGAAGGATGCTGAATGCTATGTTAGAAAATGCGAGAAGTGTCAAAGGTTTGCTAAGATGATACATCAACCCGCCACTGATTTGAATCCGTTGACGAGTCCTTGGCCATTTGCACAATGGGGCCTTGATTTAGTAGGTCCATTCCCAAAGGCTCCAGGAAATAAGCGTTATCTTGTCACAGCCACAGACTATTTTACAAAGTGGGTAGAGGCCAAGCCTCTATCAGGGATCCGAGACACTGACATACAGAAGTTCGTTTGGGAGTTTATTATCACCCGCTTTGGCATCCCCTATGCTTTGATTTCTGACAACGGGACTCAATTTAACAGCGATGCGTTTAAGTCTTTCTGTGCAGGTTACGGCATTAAAAACTTTTACTCATCTGTAGCTTACCCACAGGCAAATGGACAAGCAGAGGCAACTAACAAGGTCATCATTGATGGCCTTAAGAAGAGGTTGGACAGCGCCAATGGGCGATGTTGCCAGCCGTCCTATGGGCATACCGAACGACCCCTCGGCGGTCAACTGGGGAGACACCCTTTGCTCTCACCTATGGCTCAGAAGCAGTAATTCCTTTGGAGCTTGGCCTTCCCACGATCAGGACCGAAGCATTTGAGCAGGGAGGGAATGACGAGGCTCTCAAGGTCAATCTCGACCTCTTACAAGAGAAAAGGGAGGCGCCAACGATTCGTCTAGCAGCTTACCAACGCGAAATGATGCGTGCCCACGAGAAGGGTCTCAAGCCACGAAGTTTTGAAGTGGGCGACTTTGTCTTGCGTAAGGTTCTGGCTAATACGAAGGATCCGACCGACGGCAAACTCGGACCAAACTGGAAAGGTCTGTACCGTGTCACAGCTTCTTCCGGTAAGGGGGCATACAAGCTTGAGGATATGTCATGGAAAGAGGTGCCGCGCACTTGGAGCATTTCAAACTTGAGGAGGTTCTACATTTGATCCCTTTCTTTTTCTAAGTTGTAGTGCATGTAGTTGAACTGGAGGTACTCTTCTTCCTCTTTGCGCGGTTTTCTCCCACGTGGTTTTCCCACGAAGAGGTTTTAACGAGGCCCTCTCCGGATGTTTTTTTTTCCTTTATGTTGTTCATGGTTGACATTTAGCAATACCCAGATTGCAGTTTCGTCTTATGTTGTTGAGTAATGGCAGAAAGAGGTCCCCTCTAAACCGACACCACGTTGTCGTACTAAACCGACACCACGTTGTCGTACTAAGCCGACTCCACGAAGTCGCACCTAAACCAACACCACGTTGTCATACTAAACCGACACCACGTTGTCGTACTAAACCGACACCACGTTGTCGTACTAAACCGACACCACGTTGTCGTACTAAACCGACACCACGTTGTCGTACTAAACCGATACCACGTTGTCGTACTGAGCCGACTCCACAAAGTCGCACCTAAACCGACACCATGTTGTCGTACTAAGCCGACACTACGTTGTCGCACCAAGGCCGACTCCACGAAGTCGAATCTAAACCGACACCACGTTGTCGTACTAAGCCGACACCACGTTGTCGCACCAAGGCCGACTCCACGAAGTCAAATCTAAACCGACACCACGTCATCATACTAAGTCTAACATCTCAAAAGGCATGAAATCAGCTGGAAAACGACTTCTGGATAACCGCACGGTTTGTCGCAAGCTGTATGGGTCTCGTCCTTGACCATGTCAGATAGACGGTGATGTGCCCGGCAAAAACAAATGGTTCTGGAGGACCGCACGGTTTTTGACAAACCATGCGAGCCCTATCCCAAACTGTACCATATCACGATTCGGTATTCTTGATAATCTGGTACGACTTAACAGTTTTTCGGACTCTCGATCCTCGATCAAGCCTCGAAAGTCCGAGGGGCAAATTGATGGATAAAATATTTCATACCCATGGTTTTGTCTCATGGTTTTGCTAGCCCATAGTTTCATACCCATGGTTTTGTCCCATGGTTTTGATAGCCCATAGTTTTTGGCCCATGGTTTGCCAACCTAATACACTATATATATTGTCCTCCATGAAGCAAGCCTCAGAGGCACATTAACATATTTCAATTTAAGTGAAATAATAAAATAAGGGAAGATTAGAAGGCGGAAGATCGGATTCTCATTTTTCAAAGTGATTATTCTTCAAGTCGAGATCATTAATTGTAGTACGAAAAATCTCTACTACACTTTCTGATTTTGAGGGGGTCCTTCCCCCTTCCATGCGCTTGGCTCGGAGGGGCAATAAACCACCAACAAATCTAAATCTTAACCCCAACCCAACACACAACAAACCAGTTATTTCTTTTCGTTAATAACTTTTGTAGTGCACTTTTGTTATGTGGAGGTTCCGGTGTAAAGTGCCCTTAACGTGCGAAACTTCGTATTTATAAAGTGACATTAAATGTTTATTATTTGAGCAGTCATGTTTACAGATATCATGTTCATGTCAACGAAAAGTCATGTTTATAATCTAGACGGTCATGTTCAAAAAAAAAAAAGCCAAAATTACAGATTTTACTACCGCGTTTTTTCCTTTAAAATTCTCATCTTCTAATCTCAACCCTCCATCCCCTTATCCAATGACCCATGTTATTTCTCACTTCTCACCCTAAGATTAATTCTCATGAAAACCTTAGTCTCGTACATTTTATATTATGTTAATTAAGACATTGACATTTGTACAATATGTATTATATATATATATATATATAATGATTCTAGAATATCTAGCTATATAGTTTTGCACTTTGTAATGAAAATTCATGAGTTCTATAACATTACTTTCATCTACAAACGAAGAAATGCAAAAAGAAAACGCTTTAATCCAAAAGGTGTTTGTTTTCCGCCCCTCACTAAAGCAACAGGACCCCCTCTCGCCTTTTTTGACCAACCTAACGCCTTTATTTCCGTTTTGAGACTTTTTTTTGCAAAAGAAATACAATATTAATTTATGTATGTTTATTTGATGCTGGGTGGCGTATAAAAAGGTGCATATTATGGTCAAAATATGATTTGCTGACAAATGGCAATATCAACAACAGTAGAAACTTGAAGACGAGGCTTTTGCCCTATAGAAAAGGCCGCCTTAACCAGGCAAAGGCGTTGTGGTCCTCGCTGATACGCCTAGGCGAGAGGCAAGGCCCTATTGGCATCGCCTTAGTGTTAGCGTGTTTCAGGTTAGGATCGCAAAGATATTTGCAGATTGCACAGAGAACAAAACATCTAACCTAAAACTTATATTTCTCCATGACACCAGAATCATAGTCCAAAACACTCACTTCCCAAGGTGAGCGAGAATCCTGCTGATTAGGGCTTCCTTTTTCCCTGTAAGAGGAAGTCCATGAGCTGTCAGGTAGTACTTCAGCTGCACCACAGTCAAGTTGTTCAACTGCAACAGGATGTCAAACAAAAAAACAACATTATGAGCATTGCATTTAAACCTGTAATGTTCGTAATGAGTTAGTATATATTGAGAAAAGAGGGCGAAGAATTTACATAAGCCTAACCATACAAAGGGTGTTAACATAGAATACAAAAAAATGGTATGGCAAGCCTATAAAAACTGCTAGAACCTAACTCCATACCCCATCTAGGTCAAGTAATTGGATTATGGGTGCGAGATGTACTCGATTTGACCATAACGATTTTCAAGATGGGTTACAACACGGGTTTCCTGATCATCTTGGGTAAGTACTGATTTCTGTTTCGGGTTGTTTAAGGTTTTTTAAGGGTATGAGATTCTCTTTTGATGATTTTCCTTTGGCTCCAAAGAAGAAAGATGAGACAGAGAATACAATGTTGCAATGTGCAAGTTGCTAAGGAATCGAGCATTCTGTTTTCTAGCTTCATCTATAACTAAAGTATACCTTTCCGCCATCTGCAAGTTTATGCCAGTCATACTTTGCACACTCCTTAGTAGCGTCCTCTGCAATTGCTTTTCTTTTTTTACCAGCAGGAGCTGCATTTGTCTCCATTTCGTAAGTGTCGCCATAAACAGCTTGCTTAAACTCTTCCAACGTGTTTACAACTCCTGGTCTGCAGCAAATACAAATCAACATACCAGTGTATGTTACTACAGGACTGCACAAATTTGCCTTCATGTATATCCTACAACTACCAGAGTATGATTCCAGTGCAAGAGAATTACAGATACAAAAGAATAGAAAACAATAATTCCAAATCCATTTTTATTTATAATCACCTGGCCATTCCTTCTTCATCAGGAAGAGTCTCATCACTGACTTCTGGCAAATCATCTTCTTCCAGAGCAAGAGCCTGTAGCACAGCATAATGTTTTTGCAAAGCTGCAAAATAAGATTACCTTTAGGACGTCGTTCCACTGAAGATAAAGCTAGGTGGTGGTCAAAACAAACAAACTATGATGACGGAAGATAAATCAAGCATCAGGAGCGTGTCAAAGAGATGGCCCAGCATGAGCAAGGCATCATCAAGCCTTACACATAAAGTTGAATTTTTTATTTGAAATCATTTTCGAAATAATGTATCAAAGGCAGAAAAGCTTGTGAAAAGAAAATTAGCCATAGAAATGATGGTAATGGATATGAACAAGACATAATTTCCTATGAGATGAAGACCAAAAGATCAAATAGTTGAGTTTAAGAGGGAAACTTTCACATAATTGTTTCAACACCAAAATGACGGCTTGCAGATGGTCCATGCTACGCTACAAGACCAACGGACAATTATATTTTTATGAGGTAACACATCCTGACATCATATCATCTGTGGACCTTCTCGTAAGGGTATGTCATCGGAACGGGTTTGCTTTCATTCACACAATATGAACGAGCAAGGGATGTATTTCTAGATTCTGTAAGTACATGATCACTAGTTTATTACTGTTCCGTGTTAATCATGTAATAATCTACCATGCCTCTAGACATGTATATGCAGAACAAAGTGTAATCCAATCAATACTCTTGTGGCTTAAGCTTAGAGAGACCATGAAGCTCAAAGGCCATAAGTAAATAAAGACAATACTTTTACTAGTTGAGACAATTCAATTGACACAATGTTTCTGCTATCGTCAAGGAAATACAACAAAGGCAAGAAAGGGACCCATGAAAAAATGCAAGAGATGAAACTTCAAGCTAAAGTAATTCAGGTTATGATCTGTATCTGTAATTCAGGATAGTGTGATTTACCAGGATTTGAAAATTGACATACTGAAAAATCCTTCAAGTCAATACGTTTTAGTAAAGCTTTTGCCTTTGTGATTTGCTCATCGGATGCACAAGGAGTTGTTGTTTTTGGATCCATATGATGCTGCCAACAATTCAATTTTTTTTTCAATCAATTGAAATGTGATAGTACATCTAGAGATAAAACAAAAAGTATAGGTGTTCATGCCTCCTCAGGCCACCGAATATCATCAGAATATGGGAGGAATATCATATGCATTCCTGGAGGTTCAATCTGACCACCTGAACTTATAATCTCATCCTGCATTTAGACGAGATAAAAAATAAATTATTTCATGGATATAATTCATTATTATGGTTGTCATCTGTTAGAAATCAAAATATGTTGGAAACAAAAGGTATTAACATTAGCAGATTCGGACGGATTTTCTAGTTTCCCAAGCAGTGGTGAATCGCTTACAAGGCACACCTAGAAGGTGAGGCTAGCAGAAGAGAGCAGGTGGCCAGATTAGATTGGAAGAAGGTTTAACTAGGGTAACTTCTGAGCCATAGTAGGGCATTTGCTGTTATACCGTCCTCCATATGAAAGTGAAAAAAAGGAACCCTAGAGGAGACGTTACAAGGTCCAGCAACAACACCTTTTCACCTAGACGGGGTGTTAAAATACTAAACTGTTCAATGGGGATAAACGATATGCTTCTGCATAAATACGGGAATAAGCCACGGAACAAAGAAGAAGGCTTACTTGGGCAACCAGGGCGACTAATTGAGGGTTACTTGATACTCCATAATATGCAAGAGCAAAGCTGCAAGAAGTAAACAAAAAGGTTGAAGAGTACAAACTTATTCCTCTAACAGACAAGTAGTTTGTGTACTTCCTTCAATCTCTATAAAAAAAACTCTGCCAAAAATTTGGGAAAGATACAAGTCAAACTTAAATCATCATCATCAATCAACCACAAGACATGAAAGAAATTTAGGATAATTATTATTAAGAAAGGGCTAACTTCCCCCAAATAATACTATTTCCCAATCTTTCCACATACAACGCAAAAATGCTAAGGGAACTATGCTTCATAAATGAAAGTAAGCCTGCTTACTTGAAACAAAGAAACCATTTTCCACAATATATTAGGGTTTGTTGGGTGATAGTGTTTATAAAGAGTTTTTGTTTATAAGTAGTTGAAAAGTATGGTTGTGTAAAAAATTATGTTTGGTAAAAATATAGTTTATATACATGTGTATTTTATTACAAAAATGTGAGTAGTGGGAAAAAGTTAAAATAATTTTATCACATGTTTATCGAAATATATAAAAGTGGGTTTTTGAAAAAGTGTTTAAAAACAAAAACCAAGTTTTGCCAAACAAGGCCTTAGAAGAATTTTGTTGCTTGATACCTTTTTGAGTATCCGAAGGCAAAAAGTGCATCTATGGCACTAGTCTAGAGCCTTGCTTTGTGTGAGGTGCAAAACACACAACGAAAAACCTCACTTGACGGAGACATGCATAGGAAATTAAAATGGAATAGAACCATGTAAGCTTAAAACAAAGCAAAAAAAATATTGAATGAATCTTTGTATAAGAAGAGCCACAACACTGAAGTTTTGAAATAATCGTATAAACGCGAAAGAATAAGCAAAAAGTTAAAAAATCAAAACAGTACTTCAGACAACAGACTTAGGGTTTGTTTGTTTTCATCTATTATAAAGGCATTTTCAACTTTAAATACTTCTTTTAAAAAATGGTGTTTGGTATAAAAGGCATTTTTTTACAAATAATACTGTTTAAAATCAAATGTTCTCAAATACCAAAGAAATTTAAAATTCAAAATGCTACACAAATTCCAAAGCTTTAAAACAACTTTTTACAAAAAAATTACTTTATAACTACAAATACCTTTATAAATTAGTTTACCAAACAAACCCTTAATTGCTGGTGACCAAAAAACTTTGCGGACCTTATATGCCACTTCTTTTATTTTTTCAAGTCTTAGTAGAGAATTAAGAAGATTACACAATCTCCAGAAGCATTTTACCAAGGCACTTTGTCCATGCTCAATCATGCTTTAAGTTCCTACATGAGCACACTACTTGCCTTTGACTACTTTGGGTCAACTGTTCTCTGATGACGATTAGTGAAAGCGTTAGAGAGTCGAGTATTTAAAATGATATAAAAGTAAGAGCAATATGATCTAATACTGTAAGCATGAGGGGATAAAACTCAAGAAAAGCAAATCCTCCCAGCGAGGTTGACATAATAATACCCATCATAGGACAGGTTCCAGGTTTCTCCATCATAAAGGTCACTAACCGTTTTAAACGTAACATGGCCCTGTGGAGAGAAACGAAGACCCTTGTGCTTCCAATCACTTCCTGCAACAAAGTTAACCATATCTTCACCGCCAAGCAAGATCCAATTGTCGATGCAACAAGAATGACAAAGACTACCAAAATACACTACTTGGTATGAACAGTCACATTCTGGTATATAAGAGAAAAACAATCAATAAACATAGCTGCTAAAACTGTCACACTAAAGATATAGATCATTTCCAACCATGCCTCGTTCATGAGTAGTAAATGAAGCTTGTAGATACAGAATCAGGTAATTTCCTGCACAATAAGGGGCTAGCAATTCTTCTTTGTAAATTTTCTGTAAAAACTGTCAATAAATTATTACATGTTGAAAAACATATTAACAGCTTTGCTTCCTGCTTATGGTCATAGTAAGTGGGAAAATGAAAGAGAATGACAGTAGAGAGATGATATTAAATCAGAACTAACATAGATGATATCATTCAACAAATTCATCAATGTAGTTTGAACTACCTCATCAGTTGGAAATAAGAATGTGGACGGCTGTAGATTGTGATAATCTTCTAACGAACTCAGTGGCTTGAATCCCAAAAGACGAAGTGGCCCAGCTGCAGCTATTTTTATTTTTGATATATCCTCCATTTTTATTTTAATATCTTGACTGAAGAGATAAAAGAACAATAAATGAATAATCAAATCATTTTGGCACAAAATCATTACTAGCTTGTATAATTCAGAATAGACAAGGGCACAAGTTGTGACACTATGGTAGACATCATCAAAGCAAATAAAGGAAACCTCATTCTTAGGTTGTAGATGCATTGTTGTATATACCACTTTATTAAACAGCCAACATCCACAAACTACTTGCCTGTACGTCAGCAAAATTCCAGAAACTAACTGCTCTTTTTAGCCAAACAACTTATGAAATTTTCCATATATAAAAGTAACATTGTTATACATCAGCAGATTGAACTTTCATAAGATTAGTAACAGCAATCTCAATAACAGGAAATTCATCTTGTTTCTAACCACTTAATTGTGATCCAAACCCCATAGGTAAGGTAATTGATAATAAATGAGTGTTAAGAGAGATAAAAAGAAGAAAAAGCATACCTCCCATAAGACTGAGAACACATTGGAGTTTCATGGATTAGTGCTCCTGTGTCTGAACATATTAAGGATCTCTCTGTCTACATAGTTGAACAGGACTTGTTAGATCCTAATGAACTGAAGTGTGCTAGCCTTCACAGAAGGCAAGGGAATAAAATTTTATTCAGCCAGCTATAAATTAATTGTATATATGTACAGTGTACAAACAAGTGTACGAATTGATAAATTAGCATGTAATTATTTAATTATTTATCCATCATGGTCAGAAAAGGAGTAACAAAAAATGTGGAAACATGTCTACATCTTCCTTCACATTTTCTTCATCTTCAAATTTCAGTTGAGATTTTAAAAATAGACTTTCTCATTGTTGAGATGTCTTCAATTGCAAGTTTTAAAAAGTTTTTCCCCCAGACAATTTTTTTGAAAACATTTTATAACCATCTCAGCATTTTGACTGCATGTGTAAGAAGATTCCAGTCATGAGTTGACACGTGGAAAGCAAATGATATCAAGAATTCTATCTACTTGTGTAAGAAGATCCCAGTCATGAGGGGATTAAAACTTGTAATTATAGAACATGTGACTAAAATGTGATAAATTTGTTTTAAAAATTGGCAGAGCTAGAAGCAAGGAATAGGACAAAATCACTTAATCACAGATAACACATACAGACACAGATAATAGGGCAAGAGGATGAACATAAACCCTCTGGCGTTATCTTTATTAACCACATCCAGAGGTTTATCTCCCTGGCATAGAATTGGCAAAAGCCAATTACAAGTAAAGAAAATAGCACAAGTGTATAAATGGCATTCCTTCCCTTATTCATACCTAACCTCTAGAGTCACCTACAAGTAACCTTATGAATATTTTCTAAGCGGATTAGTTGGGTTCACTGAAGTGTGTTAAATTGTACAAGGTTCAACTTTTGTCTCTTTCATCATTTTTAAACCGTGTATGAAAATACCTGTCTACTCACTTGCATCAACATGATGTTCGCTAAGATGTTAATCATGTTAATAAAGAAAGTTGCTCATTATGCTGTTCCAAAGAATCCTCTTGTTCCCTATTTGGAATGAACTTCTCGTGAGATGAGTCTGATCAGCCTGCTTATTTGATTTGGTCATGGACTAAAGTTGCGGGTGTTTCTATGATGACATCTCTTATTTAAATAAGGAGGGAAGGGCTAAATGCAGTGCATTAAAAAAACTAATGTCATTTCCAATAACGAGTAAAAAACACGAAGCATCCATATGATATTATTTTGAGAATGAGAAAGAAATACCGACATCTGTAAATTGCCAAAAGACGAAGAAAAGACATCTTAAAATTGCCAAAAGACCCAGTAAAAAACACAAAGCACCCATGTTTATAAGAAGACATATGATAGGTAATATCTTTCATTAAAAACATGCACAGCTCAAATTAAAAAGAACTATCAGTGACAATTCTGTTTATAAGCAGAAGTAAAACATCACAGATCATGACAGTTAGTCAGTTACCTTTAAAGGAACATTGGTGGCAGAATCGAGCCAAGTAATCTTCTCTGTGGACAAAAATAAGGAATGAAAACAAGACATATTTTAAACAAGCTGAAATATTGCATATTATAATGCATTTAATAGCATCACTTTGAAAGATAGCTCTACCTGGAACAGTTGGACGGATTAAAGCATATGAACTGAGTTCTATGGATAAACCATTAGCAATGGCAAATGTAATTCTTCTATGTCTACGTTTCTTATATATCCGCTTTTTCAACTGCTGCTTCATATCTTCAAACCTGCAGGAATACTTTACCAATTAAAAACTGCAGATAGGCCCATCCCTGTATAGGTGCTTGGGCACCTGCAGAGGGACTTCTCAACATTTTGAGAAGGGCCTCACCATCATAACAACAATACAAAGACGTGCTATGCTTTGATAAGAGGAAATTAAGAGAAGTCACTTTTTCAGTACACGATGAAGATAGAACAAAGCACAAGATATGAGTTGCACACAAAATCCACGATATGTCGAATCAAAACCATAATTTCGATATGTTTATTCCAAGTGAAAATCTTACTGAAGTTCAGTAGAAAATAATAAACTGGGCACACATGTGTTAGGCTACAGGCAACTTTTAATGTGTACCTGTCTCCAATTAAGGACATGAACTGAGACAGAGAATCTCCTTCCAAACCAAGCATATCCTACACAAGGACCACTGTTGATGTAAAATTAATTGGTCATAGAACACATAGAAAAACTTTGCAAAGATGTGGATCTACCGCATAGAAAATAGACATGTTGAATTCGGTATTTGGATTGCATAAAGGGAGAAGTTCCAAAACAATGCCAAGATCTTGCGCATCCTGGAAGACAAAAGAATTAATGTGACAGATGAACACCCAGTAGAGAACTGTTTGTCATAAGATACAGAACAGGTTTTTACTTTGGCTCGTTGAATTGTAGTCCTCATCATATCCAGCTTTGTTACTCCTTTGATATTACCAAAAGGGTCATCCTCATTTGTAAATAGAAGTATCCGTTTCTCCGTTGTGTTTGCAGATCTGCAGTGGAACATTTGCATCCACTCGGGTCAGAAAGAATGTTTACATTCTCATTCACACACTTCCATAAGGCCATAGGCTTAACAAACTGTAGAGTTGAAACAATTTCATATTGATACTCCCCCCAGACCAGCATTACCCTTTACGCAGTAGTGCTTGAGCAACCCAGACGGCATTATACAGGGAATTATCACGCGACCCTGGCATGATTCCGTACTGGCTGCCTATGTCCTTCTGGAATGTCTCTGCACAGCAATAGAATAAAGGAAGTTTATGCATTTTAAAACACTCAAAGAAAAAGCCACGAAAGCATCTTAACTTCAGATGCCTGCAGCAGCAAGAAGGAAAACTATTGTACAATCAATAGTAGTTGGGTATGTACCTGTAACATTCAACTCCTCAAAATCACTATAACAGAAATCTAAGACATAGATTTACTTTTTCCATACTACTAAGGAAAAGAACAGTATGCCATTCATAGCAAGAATATGATACCAGTAACTTAAGGAAAGAAGAAATCATGGCTGCCCAAAAATCAAAAGACATTAAAGCAATAAACTCCCCTTCAGGATTTTGAAGGTCTATTCTCATGATTGGGGAGGGAGAGGACAGAAAGCAGGCCACTATGTCATCCGTTAAATTTCCTATGTTCCTTATTTGAGTTGTGGAACATCACATGTCCTACTCCATCTACTGATACTCTTCTCACACCTATCTAAAGAATCACACAACAAAGGATATCCCATTTCTCTGAGTAAGGAATAACGATATCTTTACATATAAAGAAGGTCATTGACGACAAAAAGAAATGTCGATTTTAAGTATCCTACATTAGAGGCAAGACTAAAAATCTTGTTTCCAAGTATCTTCTTCATTTGTATATTTCCAAGTATCTGCTTCATTTGTATATCCATATCAATGCAACTTAAGCACAATCGGAAGTATACAGGTATTAAAAGGCACCAAAGAAGATATCAAAAGCAAGATTCTACAAGTAAAATGCAACAGAATTCTGAGTTGTAGCCTTTTTTGTTTTGAGCCAAATTCAGATGCATCTCTAAAATGCTTAGGAAATAGTCTCGGTATTAGTCAACACTGAACAATGCTCACCTTCCAGGCAATCAAAATCTTTAATTAACCTGGCTGTTGGCCTATCCAGACATTCACGCTCAGCAACATTAAATACGAAAACATTATTCAATCCCTGCAAATTCGTCTTTTCCCTCTGCAATTCAAAGTTCAACGAAATAAATATATATGATTCAAATGAGAATGCAAGAATGGCACAAAACAAGTGGACATAATAATAGAGCAAATAAGATGAGAGAAAATGACAATGTTTTGTAAAATAAATAATCCTTCGAAGCACTCTAAAAAATGATAGTCAACCCAAAACAAATATTGAACTAAGTAGCAAAACTCCAAATGAACATATACTAAACTTTAAACGTACTATTCCACTATCATTTTCCACAAAATCATCTGAGAATAAGAAATGACAATCTTACTGTGTTGAAGAAGCATATGCCAACTTCATCATAAGACTTATTAATTATTTGACTCTTCAATGTTTGGGAGATACAACTGAAAGCAACTTGAAAATGTGAGACCTGCTCCCCATCGTCCTGGAAATAAGCAACAAAGATCAACTAATTTGGAGGAAGTGAAATTATGAGCAAATCATTGTAATTCACTTGAAATCTAGAACATGTATAACACCCTATATTGTTCTTGCAAAAAACAAACATAGAATCCAATGCAGGTGAGTTGCTCACCTACGTATCAAGGGACTAGTTTCTTGATGAACATGAATAAGTCTAGAAAGGAATACAAAGACAAGAGGTCTTCTTTTTATTTTTTTTTGGAAAGGGGGAGGGAGAAGTCCTAATGGTAAAAGAGAAGAGCAACAAATTAACAAGATCACTCTATGCTTTGGACGAAACAAAGTTTTGTTTGTTTCAAAAGAGATTTGGTTGATTATCAGTACTTGGAATGAACATTCAGTATAAAGCACATAGGTTAGAAGAAGGGACAGAACAGAACACTACGTCAATCTCATTTGACTTGCGCATCTCTCACTGAACTTTGGGTTACAACATAGTTTTTTCAAGGCAGTAGAGTCAAAGAAATCACTTGAGCTACTCATTTACATTATATCCAGGTAGATAATATGAGCAGCTATGTGCTTAAATGATATGGTTTTACTTTTGTTGTTTATTAAAATTTTCAAGATGTTGTCAAGCATGATTTGCTGTATGCGGGTCTCTGAGGAGCTTTACAGGAATGGTGTCATGAGATTACTTTGGGTTTATATCATTTGACTTATAAGCCAAAATACCTTGACCTAACCCTAAACTTTTCAGGTTGGATGTGTGAGGTTTCAAATCAATCAAGTCTTGATAGTTCTAACTTTGTATAAGACCACCACTTAGAAATTCCCTACAAAGCCAGCAGGAAGCCATGATTTGTGACCACATTCACCACACTTGGAACAGCAAACTCTTGAAGATAGTACACTACAGTGATAGTTTGATACAAGGTGAAATTTTGACTTCGATAAAAGAAAAATTAATGGACTGATCATAACAAAAGCACGAGCATAGGGATATATTTTTTGGGACTCACCCGAGGACATGTAGAGCTAAACATTTTGGGGGAAGCATCCACAAGATAGACCACGAATTCTTTGGTCGGTTCGTTTCCCTGTATACCACCGCCATATCAGTCCAAGCTCGGAACTGTATCTTCTAGTTCCACCACCATTTCACACAAAAATGGAGGAATGGAATTGAGAAGAAGAGACAGATACCTGAAAGAAATCAGCTTCAGAGTCACCTTCATCGTCGCGGAAGATATC